>CM033644.1:49697379-50991424 GCA_019512145.1 Engystomops pustulosus | reverse complement strand
ACTACAGGTAATTAGAGGAGGACAGAGGAGCCATTACTACAGGTAATCAGTGGAGGACACAGGAGCCATTACTACAGGTAATGAGTGGAGGACAGAGGAGCCATTACTACAGGTAATGACTGGAGGACAGAGGAGCCATTACTACAGGTAATGAGTGGAGGATACAGGAGCCATTACTACAGGTAATGAGTAAAGGATACAGGAGCCATTACTACAGGTAATGAGAGGAGGACATAGGAGCCATTACTACAGGTAATGAGTGGTGGGTGGACAGAGGATCCATTACTACAGGTAATGAGAGGAGGACAGAGGAGCCATTACTACAGGTAATGAGTGGTGGGTGGACAGAGGAGCCATTACTACAGGTAATGAGTGGAGGATACAGGAGCCATTACTACAGGTAATGAGTGGAGGTCACAGGAGCCATTGAGGACACAGGAGCCATTACTACAGGTAATGAGTGGAAGGACGAGGAGTCCATTACTACAGGTAATGGTGGAGGACACAGGAGCCATTACTACAGGTAAGAGAGGGGACGAAGCGAGCCATTACTACAGGTAAGAAGGAGGACAGAGGAGTCATACTACAGGTAATGAGTGGAGGACAGAGGAGCCATTCTACAAGTAATGAGTGGAGGACACAGGAGCCATTACTACAGGTAATGAGTGAAGGACACAGGAGTAATTACTACAGGTAATGAGAGGGAGGACAGAGAGCCATTATCCAGGTAATGAGTGGAGGACAGAGGTAGCCATTACTCCAGTAATGAGTGGAGGACAAGGAGCCATTATACAGATAATGGTGGAGGACACAGGAGCCCATTACTACAGGTAATGAGTGGAGGATACAGGAACCATTACTACAGGTAATAGAGGCGGACACGGAGCCATTACTACAGGTAATGGAGTGGACGGACACAGGAGCCATTACTACAGGTAATGGAGTGGAGGACACAGGAGCATTACTACAGATAATGAGGGAGGACAGAGGAGCCATTACTACAGGTATGAGAGGAGGACAGAGGAGCCATTAACAGTATGAGTGGAGGACACAGATCCATTACTACAGGTAATGAGTGGAGGATACAGGAACCATTACTACAGGTAAGGAGAGGAGGACAGAGGAGTCATTAACTACAGGTAATGAGAGGAGGACACAGGAGCCATTACTACAGGTAATGAGTAGGAGGACACCGGAGACCATTACTACAGGTAATGAGTGGAGGACACAGGAGGCCATTACTACAGGTAATAGAGGAGGACAGAGGAGCCATTACTACAGGTAATGAGGAGGGACAGAGGAGCCATTACTACAGGTAATCAGGTGGAGGGACACAGGAGCCATTACTACAGGTAATGATGGAGACAGGAGCCATTACTACAGGTACATGACTGGAGGACAGAGGAGCCATTACTACAGGTAATGAGGGGAGGATACAGTGGCCATACTACAGGTAATGAGTAAAGAGTACTACTACAGGGAGACACATATTACTACAGGTAATGAGAGGAGGAAATAGGAGCCATTACTACAGGTAATGAGTGGTGGGTGGACAGAGGATCCATTACTACAGGTAATGAGAGGAGGACAGAGGAGCCATTACTACAGGTAATGAGTGGTGGGTGGACAGAGGAGCCATTACTACAGGTAATGAGTGGAGGATACAGGAGCCATTACTACAGGTAATGAGTGGAGGTCACAGGAGCCATTACTACAGGTAATGAGTGGAGGACAGAGGAGCCATTACTACAGGTAATGAGAGGAGGACACAGGAACCATTTCCACATGAATTGAAAGAAGAAGTCACAGGTCTCTGGGAGCTAGAAATCTTGCTTGTTTGTAGGTGATCAAATAATTATTTTCGAATATAATTTGCAAATTCTTTAAAAATCCACGTTTCCACATTGTGTCTCTCATAGCTTAGGTCTGCCTAAGATGTCAATTACAGGTCTCTCTCTTTTTAAGATGGAGAACTTGCACAATTGATCAAAAACCCAGAAAAATCACAAAAAGACACACTCAACACTGCTATGCCCCTCCTTGGATCAAGATATATTGTATTATATTGTCTGCAAACTAGTTTCCTCTGCACCCTGCTGGACAGGAAATAGATCTGGCTCTGGTGCTCTCTGCCTCCTGCACCTCCCCCTGCTCCTGTAGTACAGGAGATGCACTTTCATGTTAGAGGAATCTGAGTAGACAGAAAGACCTGCCCAAACATAGTCACGGCTGAGTTTATGGTCGTATCCAAGGACAACTAAATGGCACAATATCAGGACTGATAGAGACAGGTAAGGATTACATGTAGGAAATGCTGGCTTTTTGTTAATAATATGGAATTGGAGAATGTGTTCTTTTGCCATTCTGAGTATATTTAAGAATCGTGGTTTCACATACCTCATACATCAGATACTTTGATAAATGTTCGGCTAACTTTTACACACTGACCCAGTGTGTATTCAAAGTATTTTGCAGCTTTACTGCTTTTGTAAAAGTGCCACATAGCAATGCACCTTTACAACCACTGAGCACTGTGTGGATTATACCTTCCTGTACTTTGCTAATATAGTTTAACAGTGGGAAATGCATATTAACGGCTTTCCAAACCAAATATACAACTTTTGGTGGAACCTTTAATGTTGAACCAACCTTTTATCTATGACAGGTTATTTGCGCTGTCTTATTGGCCTTGGTTCTGGTGGTGAAATAATGAAGCTTACAGCAGGAAGATAGATATTTCATTACAAGAGGGCTCTGAAACTCTGGCAGAAAGTGGCTCTCCGCCAAGATGTTCAATCACTTAGCGAGTTACTTATGGCTCTGTCTGCACATGATCTGTTCTCAGGACAAGGAGGATACTTTGGCTATTCGTGGTCTGTATTTTACTTTACATTTCCTAGGTACTCCAAGTAAGCTATAAACTGGATTTTCTTCTGTTGGAAGCTTGAGGACAGTTATTATGTAACGATAATACTCTACAACTCATGATGCAAATATATTCAAGCAAACATATTCACTAAGACCGATTCAATGTTAGTTCTGCAGAAGTGACCATCAATTGCTTTATTCAGTGGACTATGTTTTCCGGGAATGTACCATTCTCTTCTTAAGGGAAACCGGGGGGGAAGGGGAGGGGTCCATCCATGCTGTAGCTGTATAGTGTGCAGGAGCACTTCCCCCTCCCATGGTTTGCTGAAACTTCCTCTGCAGAAGTAAGATTACAGCAGGCAGAGGGAGGGGGAAGTGGTGAGGGAGCAGTGAGGGAGACAGTGTATCAGCCTGTGAAGCTATAGCACAGAGGGGCTCTGGTAACAAAACTCAGAGCCATTTTGGCTCATTAGCATAATCTTAAAAGTTGATTTTATAATAAAGGAGGCTGTGGATAGCAAATATTAGAATATTACCACAGTCACTGTGTCTGGATCTATGAGTAAGTGTTTATCATGTTTGATTTTGATGGTAGATTACCTTGAGGATTACAAAGGAGTTGTCCAGTGTCTATTTCTTAGTCCTGAGACAACAACAATACCCCAAGCTGGAAGTCACAATCTGTGTTGAGGTTTGGAAGAGAGAAGTTGCAGACTCCTGGAAGATGTTCTAATCTTTAAGAAAATATTTTGTTCACAAGTTGAAAGATTTATCAAAAGTATCTCAAAGTTTACTCCTGCGCTCACCAGGCTGACACCCCCCAGTTACTGCTGCTGTCGGTGCTGGCACCAATCGCGGCAGTTAACCTGTTCAGTGCCGCAATCGAACCCGACCTTGGCACCTAACTTACCATCCCATTGGACCTAAGACTCGAGGCTTGTAGGTTTGCCATATATAATGATCTCTAATAGTCAGCAGATGGCATGGATCAGCCGTAAATCAGACCCTGCAGGGTTAAAGAACCCTGAAGGGTCTGAAATAATGGTAAAAACATTTTTTTTAATTAAAAAATATATTACATTTTTTTTTTAAAAAAGGAAAAGTTAAAATCGACCCCTTTTCTCTAGCTTGCATATAAATAGAAATAAACAGTAAAAATTATAAACATGATAGGTATTGCCACGTTCCAAAGTACCCGTTCTATCAAAATATAACAAAGATTATTCCCGGCTGTGAACAACGTAATGGAAAATAGCGCCCAAATCTCCAAATGGCCACTTTTTCCCCTTTTTTCCATCCATGAATTTTTCAATAAAAAGTGATCAAACAGTCATATAGGTACCAAATTGATATAAATTAAAACACCAGCACATACCGAAAAAAATAACACCTTACATAGGTCCATACACCAAAGTGTGACAAAGTTATTGGCCTCAGAATTTGGCAAAATGGCAAATAATTTTTTTTTTAATTTATTAATTTTATATACATAATAAAATACAAAATTCCAGCAAAAAAGGAGGAACAACAATTGCATTGCAATTGTAGTGTGTTGTATGTTATACGTTCTATATTCAATACACTCAAGGAGAGGTAGACGATAAAAAAATGTAAAAAAAAAAGGAAAAAGAAAAAATAAGAATTAAGGAATTTTCTTTTGCCGCAAAGTAAATACAATTTAAATAATTAAGTGATAATCTTTTCATTAACTGGCCAGGGATTTCATAAGTCATCTAGATTTTTGGCCTTTATAATGTTTTGTTCCCAGAGACATTTTTATATTCTGCATGTGTGGCTAACTCAAGCTAACACTTCATCAATATTTGGGGTAATTTCATCCTTCCATTTTCTAACAAGTATAGCTCTACCCACTGTCAAAATTTTGTTGATAACCCATCTATATTCCTTAATTTTTTTCATTAAATCTCTTGACATAATGTTTAAGAGAGCCAATATGGTATCCCTGTGATCGTAGCCACCCAAAGTATAAAGAAAAAGTGGAGCACAGAATAAAACCTGTAAAAACAGAGCCCACAAAGAAACGCCATAAATGTGGGGTTTTTTTTGTCAATTTCACTGCACTTTTTCCAGCTTTTCAGTACATTGCATGGAATTTTAAATGGCACCACTAAAAAGAAAATTTTGTCCTGAAGATATCAAGCCCTCACACATCTCACACATGTAAACATAAAAATGAAAAAAGTTATTGCTTTTGGAATGAAGGGAGTAAAAAAAAGAAACGCAAACATGAAAAAGGGCTGAGGGTCAAACAGTACAAAATCTTGAACTACATCAGATGTACTGTATTAAAGCGGCTGATGCTAAATATTAAATGTGGTTTAGTTTGTGACTTTCCTCCTCTTAGCTTATTGGCTTAGTTTATGCCAGATTTTGGCACATTTCTTTTTCTTTTGTCAGGGGACTTTTTCATAGTAGTCGCAAAAGTTTCTAAAACCTTTCATAGAGAAGGTGCAAGGTGTTTTTTTTAATTCTTAAATGGCTTAATAAATGTGCGCATTGTATCCTGTACTTTACATTCTTTTAGTCATTGTTGTATTTTGTCGGCTGCTAAATAAGAGAGGCGCACCAGGGCTTATTATGTCTTATTATAATAAAATGCATATTACTACACCAAATTCAGGGTGTAGTTGAAAAGCACAATGTGTAGTCATAGCCTTGGTACTACTATAATAACAGCATGTTAATAGAACATCATTTAACAGTAGTTATATTCATTCGGTGCCATTCCCATTGTATATCCAGTCAATAAAAATATACTCGAGGTTATAAATCCAAAGGCTACAATCACAATAAATGGTCTGTTAGTATTGTGTGACTTTGTGCTGTCAGTGCCATGCTGGCAATATATTTATACAGAGTGTCAAAGAACCATTTGTGGACCAGCTTCTGCAGGATTTGCAAGATTCTCCAGTTTTCAGTGGCTGCGGTACTGATGTGCAGTGTCATCCCTTTCTCCAATGCTTTGTCTGCTTCATGTTCGCATTAAATTTTAAATAATTTTTTTTTAAATGGATACTTTCACTCCCAAGATTAGTTTTTTTTCCTTATGTTTTCGGTGTTTATAATTTCTAAATATAAAATCTGCATTTATTTGATCTCTCCTTTCTAGATCTCGCTTGCTGTCTTTCTACAGCCCATAGAAAGACAGCAAGCAGAGATCTAGAAAATTGTAAGGAATTGATACAGAAGTCTTTTTCACTTGAGAAAGGGGTTCTTTTCCCCGAAACACGTTGTGATCTGAAGACCTGTTTGGCTACATTCACACACATGTATGGGGGACGTATATACGGCCGACGTATATACGGCCGATATACGTCCCCCATACACTTCTATGGGCTCACGGCCCTGTACGTGAGCGGTACGGTGCGGCACACGTGCGGCACCGTACCGCTTCGTAGGCCGGGAAAAGATAGGACATGTCATGATACGGCGGGCATACATCGTGTGAATGTAGCCTTACTCCACAATAAAAAAAGTTTCAGCCCATATGTCTGATAAGTATATAAAGAAAAAAATTTAAGTTGATTTATTATCCTTCAAAAGTTATAAGAATTACAAGTTATTTTCAATCCATAGCTTGAAAATATTTTAGACTTTTTTTTTTTTACAATTCTGCTCTTTTCTATATTGGCAGGTTCTTGATGAACAGGTGAATCCAAGTAGTAACTGACGGGGAAGTAAGTGGCGCGTCTGGTAATTAAACCACGCTGGGCTCCTGTGCTGTAATCTTAGGTTTGCTGGCACTTAAGAGCAAAGATTCTTAGAGCAATTCATCTTTATTTTCCAATTCTATCCCACTGTGTAATGCCGCATATTGAAGTAATGTCGTCTTTGGTATCTCAAGCAAAACAGGCTGAAATGAACATGAAAATGAATTTTAAGAATGCATATTTTTATATAATTCAAAGAAGGTTTTCTGATTCAAATCACATATACTTAAAAAGAAAACCTTTCACTACCTCTATTATCACTAACTTTTTGGATCCCTTAAAGGGAGTCTGACACTTCTGCTAAGCCTATGAAACTGCCCCAATAGTATTATTGTGCACATAAGAATGAGTGTTAAAAATCTTACCATTACATGATTCCCAAAGATATTCTTATTCCTCAACATTGTAATTTTCTTTCTTAATATCACAGTGGGATATGTTCAAAGTGTTTAAATAATTTATCACAACGATCACTTTAACCATAATAACAGAAGAATGAAATTGTAATTTGCTCTAAAATATTCTAAAAGGCTCAAAGTCAATAAATTCACATAAAATATACAGTTTTAGTTTTGTTTTCTTCATGTAGTTAATTATATAACATTGTTTGATATGATTTCTATGTGATTATCTAATTGGATTTATCTGTCTTCTTTTAGATACATATATTTAAAGAATACTTATGTGTGCAAATATTTAAGACAGTTACAATGCCATATTCCATCTCCATAACTCCTGGTTTTAAATTCCATTTTAAGGGGTTGGCCACTTTTCAATAAATCTCTTCCTTTAGACATTTTTCTGCATGTATATGTACTTGTAGCTGTGCCTCCTTTGAGAGCTTCAGCCTTTATGTTCTCACCATGCCGCCCTTTGAATATATACAACTTTCTCTCTCTCTCACTGCTCCAGCCCATCCTCATGGCATCCCCCACTGTGCCCTGCTCTCTCACAGTCCATCCACACTGACAGACAAAGGAAGAGGGGAGGGGGAGGCAGGTTGAGTCATAACTCTCCTGCTACAGCCTCTCCTATTTATCAGTGCCCTCAAATGTTAACAAAGAATCACTGAGATTGCAGATTGCACTAAAGTAAGTGGCAGGAATGCTGAATCACTTAATGAACATTGAAGAATTTTTAAGGCACATGGGCATTTTATGTAAAAAAAGGTTTAAGTTTGGATTTCTGTATGGGCAAATTTTAATGGAACAATCTATGAGCTCACTTCCATAAGATACCGTACTTTCCTATTCGTCACATATTGAGTGACAGCAGGTTGAATGTATGGCAATCACTGAAAGAATGTCGCGGTATATCGTTTTGAAAAAATAATCCTGGTATGGGATTAATTCAATGATGGTGGAGGTATTTTGGAAAAAATTATTAAAATATAACTTTTAGTTGTTATTAACATTTAAAATAACAGGACTGGACGTACAGAACATACAAACATATATTTTACTCAACGTCCTGGGAAGTAGGGGTGTAGTTTGCACGATTTTGTGCTCAATATCATTAAACCCTAGTTGATGTTTTTATATTGTTCTCCGAACATCAACTTCCCCATGAAAAACATATATTGTGGCAGTGTATGTGAGTATATTGCATACATTGACACTGTCACATGTCTTGGTTGTGAGCTATTGTAGTGGTCAGTTTGAGCTGATTCAAAGCACTAAGCTTAGTTATACTTCAGACACGTCGGCTTAAATTGTAAGACCGCCGGTGTATGGAGTGCATCACATCAGTTATTTTCTCATCTAGCTGTCTAACTCTAATGAACCTCATTCAAAGGTTATGTTTAGTTCAATCGTGCAGCTTATATGGGGTAAAGTTGCCGCATATCTGGAGACAGCTACTGGTTACGATCCTATGTACAGACCGTATTGTTACTATATGATTGTGGGCATTATGCGATCTTAAGCGTGAAGGTTCGCATTCTCTACACCGTTATGCCGATGTCTTCTAGTGCGTGCATACGCAGCTGTAGCTAGGCTGATTGCTGATTCTGGCTAAGGTATTGCTTGACTTGCTATTTCAATTTGGTTTTCACTGACTTGCTATCGCTCACTCTTAGACTAAGTTGCACACAATTCACCCTAGGACCCGACGCGTTTCTTTTTGCCTTAATCATCAGGGTCACTATTTCTGCGCTATTAGGACTAGGGTATATGCCTTGGCGGTCTGTGCTGTGCGCACGTCGGCATGTTTCTGGCCGCACCGGCGCTAGTACAGCCCTGTTTATTATTCAGATCCCTGGACGTCACCGCTGACGAGCCTCCCTGCTCAGCCAATCGGCTGGCTTAATGTGTTCACGGAGGTGTGGTTCCTCCGACACTGCATTGACCAATCAATGCTGTAGTGGAGGTGCAGTGATGATCTGGTGCATCCCACTGTTTATACCCTGCAGCGCCTGTCAGATGACGTCGGGGATAGGTGATATCCTGGAGAAGATATCTTCCCGTTTATGATCTTAACAATCACAGCCTTATAAGGTTAGTTAATACAGAGTTCCTTTCATCGTTAATACAGAGTTCCTTATCGTGTTTTAACAGTTGCTGCGATCTAAAGAATCACATTTACATCTTCTATAAGGACCCAAATTTCCTTCTGCTACAGGGAGTTGCCACCCGATGCATGTAAATCCTGGAGGGGATCTGATATTTGTTGATTATTATAAGGAATGCACTGCTTCCAGTGCTCTATTGCGGTATCCTACCAGTCTTTTGTAAATGCCTACTAGCAGGTGGCCATGTGGCTTCTGGGGTTAATATATCTCGCAACAGTATTCCTCTGGGTCAATGGAGTTGTGACTCTCAAATTTCGATGGAGTAAAGAATTGATGTATAGTGAATCCAGGCTCCAATTTAAATGGAGTACAGAATTGATGTATAGTGAATCAAAGCTCAAGGTCTATGTATGCAATTTCCTATGGTATGTGCCACCTTGCTGTGCATTTGTATTTTGGTTATTCATGAAGCTTGACATATGAGATAAAATCTTAATTCCATGTGGTTAGGAATTAACCTGAATGTCCATTGAGCTTCTTTCTGAGGATCATTTGATCCCAGTCCCCCTCTCGCTGGTGGTCTTATCTCCTCGATTCCTCTGAAAGAAATGGATTCTTGACTCCCTTGATGGTACTTACACATATGCTGGGCTAACGGGGTGTCCTTGTTGTCTCTTATGCCAAGCATATGTTCTGGATCCTCTTTCTAAAATGTCTGAACGTTTTCCGACATAGTCTGCGGGACATGTGCAGGTGGCAACGTATACCCCCCCACAGTAGAACAGTTGAATAAAATCTCTTATCTCAAAGTGTTCTGATGTAGATGCACTCGTTATCGTTTTGATGGTGTTATCACTTAAATACAGAACAATGTCCGCATCGGAACGTGCCTTTTGGTCTTCTTGAAGCCAGGTTTCCTTGGGTTTCCTTGGTGGTAGATAACTGTGGACCAGAAGGTCTGAGGTTTCTACCTCCTGTAGCTGATTGCCGGTTCCGGGGAGATCATTTGGGCTACCTCTTATCATGCATAAGGATATCCCAGTGTTTTGTAATGATGTCCCTAATCTCCTTATTGTTTCCATCATACGTGCCTATAATTCGCGTTGTTTGTTCTGAACCACCGTCTTTCATTTTGGTTTAGAGGAGAGCAAAGATGTTCTTTCTACCCTGCAGGCTTGATGATATGCTTCCTTAAGCACCTGTGAGGGGAATCCCGTTTTTTGAAGCGATCACTCGGTCTAGAGATTTCTTTTCGAACTCTCGAAATCCACTACAGTTCCGCCGCATGCGGAGGAATTGGCCTTGGGAATCCCTTTTTTTAGGGAGTATGGGTGGCAACTATCCCAACGTAGTAGGTTGTTAGTTGCTGTGGTCTTCCTATAAACTACTTAGTGACTATTTGCCTGTGCTCATTTACTGATTCGAGGTCCAGAAATGTAATTTTGTTTTCCTGAATTTCGGACGTAAAGTATAGCCCCAGGTGTTCCGATTCAATTCAGTCCAAAGATCTCAAACTCTTCAGGGGTGGATGTCCAGATCAGTAGCACGTCATCTATGAACTCAGCCACAGTGGGATATGTTGTGCCCATTTCTGCATCTCCTTCCGAAGACAACTCTATCCTCAGAATCCGAGGTACAGGTTGGCAATGTGGGAGCGCAGGGTGGCCCCATCGCTGTACCTCGGCATTGCTGAAGAAATGTCTCGAGAGGAAATAATTGTGGCTGAGGACATATGTAAGGAGATCAATGAGGAATTCGTTGTGCTGATGGTATTGCACTCCCCTCGCTTGGAGGAAGAAGCGTACTGCCTCAATCCCCTGTGTGAGGGATTGATGAATATAACGCCCCACGTCCAAGCTTGCAGAAAGTGGTTGGCATCTATTTGGAGTCCTTCCCATTGTTGAGGACCTCCATCGTGTCTCTAATATAAGACGGGAGTGACAGTACAAACGGTCTCAATATGTTGTCCAGATAGCTACTGGCATTCTGTGTTAAGTTGTTTATTCCCGAGACTATAGGTCTGCCTTTTAGGGGTGGATATCCCTTATGTATTTTAGGGGTTGAATAGAAAACTGCTATTCGTGGATGGTTGGGCAGCATAAATCTATGTTCTGTCTCTGAGATAAGTTCTTGTGCCAGAGCTGAATCTAGAATACTTTTGAGCTCATTTTTGAATTCCTTGGTTGGATTCGCATCTAATTTTCTATAACAGTTGGTATCTCCAAGAATGCATAGGCACATGTTCTCGTATATGTCTCTATCCATACAGACTATGTTCCCACCCTTGTCTGATGGTTTTATGACAAGGGTGGGATCACTTCGCAGGGAGTTTAGGGCCTCCGTATCCTCTTTGCTGAAATTTCTATGTTGGCAGTTTTTGGGATTAAGCCCCTTTAGATTATTTGTCACTAGGTCTACAAATAGGTCGATTTCTGTATAGTCACCTATAGGGGGGGCTTTTGTACTTTTAGGTTTAAGTTCTGTGAAGGGGCCTTTGCCTTCTTCTCTATTTGCCTCCGCAGACAAAGATTCCAGGTTCAGAAAACCCTCTACATCTTGTGCTTCTAGACCATGTTCGATACAGTCTCTCCTATTTTTGATTTGGAAATATTTGCGCCACTTTAGTTTTCTCGCGAAGAGGTTTATGTCCTTTGTCCATTCAAAGATGTTGGTTTGAACGTCAGGGACAAAGGACAGACCTCTCGCGAGGACGTTCATTTCCTGTTTTGTTAGTGTATGGGATGTTAAGTTTATGATTTGGAGGTCGTCAGGTCTTCCTGACTCTGTGGTAGTCTGCCTCTGAGGGGATATGGAGGTGGGCCAAGGGGTCGATCTAAAAAATTCCCCCTTTGGCCTCTGCCTCTGCCTCTACCTCTATTCCGTCCTCCTCTTTGTCTATTTTGCCCTCTTCCACTCGCACTGTTTTCTGTATCCGAGACTTCTGCCTCAGATGAGGTAATGTCTGTGTCAGCAATTTTTGTCTGCCTTTTTTGTAAGACCTCATAGACTTTTTTGTCCCTAAAGTCCTGCGTATCTCTTATATACTGCACATGTTTGCGCTCTTTAATATGGGCAGTGAATTTTGTTACAGTGGCTTCAAGGA
The DNA here is from genome assembly GCA_019512145.1 of Engystomops pustulosus. NCBI lineage: Eukaryota > Metazoa > Chordata > Amphibia > Anura > Leptodactylidae > Engystomops > Engystomops pustulosus. The sequence goes on along the minus strand of CM033644.1, from coordinate 50,979,213 downwards.
TCTTTTCTCTTTTGTCAAAGGTCGGATCTGATGTAAAGCTCCTTATTTTCTCTATCGCTGCGTTTAGCTGGAGTAGGAGTTTGTCTAGCTGGATTTTCTCTTCTTCTGCTAGAATGTTCATCAGTCTAAGGGAACTCTCCGTTGCCTCTTTCTCCCACCTTTCCTTGATGTTTGCTGTTCTCACTCTGGTGGCTGGGAGTAGAGGTATCCTTAGTCCTCTAGGGACAATCTTGTTGGCAATATACGTTTCTAAACTGTAGAGTTCCCACCAAGAACGTGTATGTTCTTTATAGAGTGACGTTGGTTCATTGAAAGCTGTTTTGATTGAGGGTGATTCTGTTTGGAATGATACTGTGCTTTCTGAAAATACCTCTTTAGCTTCATCTAACCATCTGTCATGATTTACATTGGCTGCCAGGAAGCCTGCCATTCCTATATGTTTCAAAGCTAGATTTATTAATTTTGATATCACTGAAAGAATGTCGCGGTATATCGTTTTTGAAAAAATAACTCCTGGTATGGGATTAATTCACTGATGGTGGAGGTATTTTGGAAAAATTATTAAAATATAACTTTTATTGTTTATTAACATTTAAAATAACAGGACTGGACGTACAGACATACAAACATATATTTTACTCAACGTCCTGGGAAGTTAGCGGGTATGTTTGCACGATTTTGTGCTTCAATATCATTAAACCCTAGTTGATGTTTTTATATTGTTCTCCGAACATCAACTTCCCACTGAAAAACATATATTGTGGCAGTGTATGTGAGTTATATTGCATACATTTGACACTGTCACATTGTCTTTGGTTGTGAGCTATTGTTGTGTTGGCAAGCATTAAACATGCGAGCATAAGGATAAGGTTTTGAACTTAAAAAATGTACATTTTTATTATTTCATTAGTATTTTGTAAATCCACCATGGGGTTTCAACGCTGCATTTTTCTAGGTAGGTTATTGGCTGGATTCAAGCATCCTTCATCTGAAAACCAATCTTAATTATCTTTTATACAACATTCCCAATGTTTGATCATACTGGTTGACTCACGTGGGTATGGGCAGAGTATTTCTTCAATAACCTATCATTTATTGCCTCAAGGAACACCCTCAAAACTATTAAAATGGGTAAAGGTAAAGAAGGAGTATAGTTAAGGCTGAAAATAAAACTTCACATTTATTTTAAAAAAATTAAAAAACACAAATTTAGGTGATAATCAGCGCCCATGAAATGGTAATGTGTAAATTTAGTTGTGTAAGCACTTGTTACTCAAATTCTCTGTGTGTCCCACATTATGGTGCTATTGGTAGCAATCAGGGGTATGTCCCCTTTATAGTATGTACCCCTGAGTACAGTCTACAAGCCCATTGTAAATGGGATCCTAATGAGCTTCCCTAGCAAAGGATCCTCCTTACACTGATGATATTAAAGCCTTAGTGTGTGACTGCTGATTAGAATACAGTCAGAACACTGTTTGTATTGTTGCAGGACTACTGGCTGTGGTGTCCTATCAGTTAGGTAACATGTACAAGCCGACACAATTGGATCACATTTATCAAACTGGCTCCGCCAGTTTTCTGTTGTATTGTGCACTGAAAAGAATGTGCCAACTGCTTGTATATGTATTTATGTAGTGTTTGCGACTGCCACAAAATTCTGCACATAAAGGGGTGTTCCGGTGCAGAATTTTTTCATTTCGTTTATTACAGAAATGTCGCCCTTTAAACTGAATGTGAAGTTTTATTTTCACCCTTAACTATGCTCCTTCTTTACCTTTACCCATTTTAATAGTTTTGATGGTGTTCTTTGAGGGAGAGACCTTTAAGCTCAGTACACCAAAAAAAAAAAATTAAAAACTGGTGCACTTACGGATTGAATCAGTCACAGTTGCTTCTTCTCCCTATGTGTTGGCCTGGTCCATCATAGTCCATATCCATGTGGGCTCCTCACAGGTAACAATTCTCCATCAGCTATAGAACCTCACAATGACTTCTACCGGTCGTCTCTGCAGGATTTGCAAGCTGGTCAGCTCCGTGGCACACATCTTTACACTGGTCCAATAAAAATATCACAGTTATCATAGTATAGTATCCCCTGGATAACTACTATGTCCCACACCATACTGCTAAATAACACTCCATACAACTGAACATGCTGCCACCTAAATACACAAAATAAGGGACCACCTCAATATATATTATATTCTATGAATACATTATTATATAGTACCCCTCCATATAAATATATATTTTACCCAGTAAAAATTATTTATATACAAGTGACATGTAAATTAGTTATATAAATTCATAAAGACTTTCTAGCTCAATATGGTCCCTACAATGCGATACATATCTTTGGGTATAAGAATGTCAGTAGACCTGTTTTCTAGAAGTGGGGGACACTCAGAGGTGAGGAGAGCTTGACTTCAGGACTGAGCTCTCCACCTCTGTGACTTTATATAGCTAATTTGAATGTCACTTCAAAGTTGTTTTATTGGGCCATAAAAGGAACATTTTTTATTATTTATTAATCTGCCCCAGTGTGGTAACCTAAATATATTTTTGAGACCAATGCAGAATATCAGGAAATTTTTTCTTTTTAAATTATATCTTCCTGAAAATAAACTTTGTACCATAAGGATATTTAAATTAATAGAAACCATTAAAATGTATATATTAACAATAATTATTAACCCACTGTAATGTAATTATATCACATATAATTGATAACATAGCTGGATAGGGAGAATAATTAGAGACACGGGTCTATAATTATAAGTAATTTGTAAATTCTTAATTTAAAACATTTAATAAAAACATGTAATTAAAAATGATTATAATGCAACTTAAAGAGAATAATATAAAAAATATCAGCATTCTTTAAGAGCCGTAGTAAAAAATACTTTGCAGGTAGGTACCAATTAGACCAATTAGGATCACGTTATAGATGTTACTGCAATAATTATAGGGAAGTATAGTAGGTAAGCCCTGAACTTCTGCCTGCTCCTGACCATGAGAGTACCTGACCTGCCTGTACCTCGACCTTGGCTGCCACGACCTGGTGGCACCCTGCTGAAGCAAGACCATCCCGCTTTGCAGTGGGCTCTGGTGAAGACCAGGTGCTACTTAAATTCCAGTCCCAGGTTTCGGCTATTACCATCTCCAACGGTGGTCCACTACTCCATGCCCTGACATTGTTTTATTGGTTTCTCTTAAAGAGGTTATATCAAGTTGAACTTGTACACATGATGATAATAATAATAATAATAATAACTGTATTATTACTATGCAATACACAATTCAAACAAAAATATTGACAAAAGATAGAGCACAAATGTATGATGGTTGATAGTCCGACTGCCAATAATCAAAAAATGGGGGACTGCAAGACTCATAAACATCTCCAAACTATTGGTCCCAGATTTCAAAAATCCCAGGAATTTAAAAGTATGTAGGACACATCTCCTTTCTGCTTTCTTCTACAACATTCCCGACTTGGCCTGGGGATGGCTGAAAACCTAGCCAGAATGAATCAGGTGGGGCAACCTGCAGTCTCCAATTTTGCAAATCAAAAGATATCTCAGCTGTCGGACCCCCCTTATGAAGATAAATTTGTCCTGTATGCTAACTTTCTATAGTTGTAGACATTATACATCATGGGGAGATTTTGAAAACCCAGTCTAGGTAGTTTTAAACAGGGAACTATTGCTACTGTGAAGGGGTATTGATAAAATCTCATGTCATCAATTATCTATCACATAAACAACCATGGTCAGAAAGTGGAGCTCATCTCCATGTCCTTCTTTACAGGAGATAATAAGCCTTAAGGCTCTGTGTCTTTTTTTAAAGCAAAAATATCACAAATTATGATAACTAGATTTCCTAGGATGTACATTGATCTCAAAGCTTTTTCTGATTGCTGTACAGGTGGTCCCCTACTTGTGTACACCTGACTTACAGACGACCCCTAGTTAAAGACGGGCCCCTCGGCCCACTGTGACCTCTGGTGAAGATCTCTGAATGCTTTACTATAGTCCCAGGCTGCAATGATCAGCTATGAGGTGTCTGTAATGAAGCTTTATTGATAATCCTTGGTCCCATTGCAGCAAAAAAATTTGATACTCCAATTGTCCCTGGGCAAAAAAAATGTTTTGTCTGGAACTACAATTATAAAATATACAGTTTCGACTTACATACAAATTCAACTTAAGAGCAAACCGATGGAATTCTGCCTGTATTTGGAATGAAGAATTTATTTCCGGTCAGCCAATTGGCATCCAACTTATAGGTATTTCTTTGTAGCTTTCATATGAATAAATATGTATTTACCCTCATCTACTATGATACTGTATTTTGGTACTATTAATATACTATGCTAATAATTTTACATAAGTAAAAGCAATATGTATCTAGGGACCATTATTCAGAACAATATAATAGTATACAACTTGTATTTTAGAATAGAATAGTTTATTGGAAATTGCTATTATATATTCATTCTGGGATACAGGCAGGGCTCATTTTAACCACACCTGACTTACAGAAGACTCCTAGTTACAGACAGACCGTTCTACCCACCTTGACCCCTGATGAAGTTCTCTGGATGCCATTAATTTGCTGAACATCAATTGTAAGAGTTATCAAAAGGTCTCAGCAATGAAGCTTTATTATTAATCCTTGTTCCCATGACAACTGAACATTTTCAAAATCCAATCGTCACAGGGACAAAAATATTGTCTGTAATTCCATTTACAAAATAGACCTGGTCCGACTTAATTACACAAATTAAACTGAAGATCAAACCTGCAGAGCCGGTCCTCTGTGTAACCTGGGGACTGCCTGTATATTGGACTTCAGATGTTCTAGTTGTAGTGGAATTCACCAAATAAAATAAAAGTTGTAAAATATAATAAATACAATTAAAAAATAAACATTAGAACTAAGTTTCTTTAGTGGCATTGATTCATACCCAGTAGTAGAAAAAACATAGAAATGTTCTTGAGTGTTGACCAGGTCCATGGGTATTATATACTATTGCAACTCAGCTTCAGTAAATCAAATTGTGTTGAAATGCAAAATGGACATCTGTGATGCTGTTTTTGAAAGGAAACAGTTAAGTTTTCCAGTGTTTACAATTTAACATTTAAAAAAGACATACCGTATGTCTCAACTGAGGAAGGGGTGTAAGGGAAACAATTCTATACTATAAAATAACCATCAATGTTATATTGATCTAAAAAGACATCTAGGCCCTTCTTGAAGAGCTTGAGGCTTTCTAAGTTTACTTATGAAGGTGTACAACATCATGGCATTGTTAAACATGCACCCATGGAAAAGGACGGCTCTGAGCAAATGAAATATCATAAGCCATAGTCCATAGATAGTTACTATATTTTTCATGTCTAAAGTCATCAGAATCCCTTGGAGGTTGTGGGTATGTCAGGGTCGGGCCAATCCCGCCTTACACTCTTCTCTCAGACACTCAAACTTAGTTAGGCATGCGTGCACGCTTGCGATAATAAAAGACAGAAGACGAAGTTCTGTTTTATCTTAGGTTCAGGCTCTTAACTTGCCGCAGAAAAGAGAGATGAACTGTGTTTATTTTCCTGATTACATACTTCTTATACCCCATAGAAAAGGTGTGGTTACATACTTAAAATCATTATAATTGTTATAGCTAAGCATATATGTTCCGGCCCCCGCCCCTGCTGATTGGTCCTCAAAACTAGGCTTGGTTGCTATGCCAGGGGAATTCCAGTCACCGTTGTCCACAGTAAATTGACCACTAGTCTGGATGCTGATGCTATTCTTAACAAACATCTGCTCTTTCCATCTTCTGCTTTTCCATCACAAGACTTGAGTTCCGCTGACAGTTGCATGTCTGGTTAAAACTGATGTAAGGGAAAGCTCTGTATTTGTCACAACAGACAGAGTACAAAAATAGGCAGGGCACATGTATACAATCATAAGGCTATATATTATTAGAAGCATATAATCTACTTTGGCCCTCACACTACACTCTCATCCAGTATATATGGACACATAATCATTACTTTTGGCCCTCACAATTCCCCCCTAAATTACCTGAGCTTTTTCCCTACACTTCACTGCGATTCGTTTTTCCCTATGGCTGTCCATGTGGTGGGAGAGGAGTGGATTACTTCCTCTGAGTCCATTTGACCCAACGTGCCCTTGTGACACCTGGATCGATTTCCAGCACACCTTACTACACATGGAGTTCCCCTCTCTCCTTACCCTAAAGCTTCCACTATTGGGGAGGGGCTGAGTATTCTGAGATCACAATGGTAGGTAGGTCATCTATCGGGAAGAATTTGGGGGTTCCAGAGCTGGAACATCAGGCTGTTCTGACAGAACTGAGATCTCAGACAAATCGGGCAATTCTAGTTCCTCATGGACATATAACAACGAACTGTTTATCGAATTCGGAAAACCTCCGTTAGCCTTGTTATTCGCAATTTTCGTTTGGTCAACTCTTATCAGGTATACAACAACACAAAGAAATAGAGCCGGAGAACATCCCGATTAGTAACAATCCTATCTGTTGGAAAGGGCCTTTCCACCCTCCTGCCCAGCATTAAACCATGCTGCCCAGGAGGTATCTACCCCTGCATTTCCTTCATCTCATTGCCAATGGCTATGATTTTCTTTATTGCTATCATGTGTTTTACCACCAGCACCTGAGGTCGAGGATGTAATGTGCAACAGTCTTCTGCCTATCTCCACATACATTCCACTTTTCTCGCGAGTATCATATCTAGGGTCATCTATTTTGGTAAAGTCATTCTAGTAGTTGGGGCCCAGTTCTTCCAATACGGGTGAAAGCATCCCTACGTATTCACAAACCTCTGTTCATTATAGTAAACATATTTATCCTCCACATTTTTGTGATTTGCACTTGGGGAATTATGGAAGCAAATCCGCCGGCTGCAATCTGTCCTGACCTGTATCGGTCTGGGACCCCCCTTGGGACAACCAATCCTATCTTATGAAAACATCAGGGTCCTTGTCCGTATCATGTACTAGTGACCGTTTGTTTTTACCTGTTCATTGTTTATGAGTCGGATCCCGGGTAACATCAAGAAGGCCAGGTACTCATTTAACTAGGGCACTTGACCCTCCAGATTGGGGGGGAGGCGGTTCCTCACTACACATTCCCCACAAAGCCAAAACTCATAAAGGAAGATATAATGGTCGGACACAACCTGAGTCCTAGGTGACAATCTCTTGGCAGAAACCTTTTTCAAACACCCCCAGGGGAGTTTTTGCATTAGTGATGTCAGAGGATACCAGGTATAGTTCCCCTGCTCCACCCAGATTTCACCGGGGGTCTTACCTTACGACCTTAACTGAACTAAAGGTAGATATTCGAACAATCAGATGTTCTGGCCCTTTAAAAAGTTTCATCAAACAGTGTCAGCTTATCTATGTGTGTGATCACATGGTTTGGGTGGTTAGATGAGATTGCCCCTGCACAAGCTAGCAATCCATGCCGACTGATTGTTGTGTGCCTCTTACATGTATCCAGCTGCCCATTCTAACATAGTTCTTTTCTTGGGACAACCGAGTTTCCATAGAGAAACTTCTTCCATTTTAACACCGGGAACTGGTATTACCCTCGCTACTTTTTTCTGTAGTTCTTATCTCTCCTGCATGTATTTACTGGGGCACTTGTGGGGTCTCAATTTAGCGTCCCGCAATTCGAATATCCCAAGCTTCCCATTTAGTCCCCTATGGCACCTAATAACCATATTTTACCTAAATCTCCTGGGGGAAGGCATTGTGATGCTTATAAACAAAGGAACAGTTGCCTGGTTATTACATGTTCATGTCCGGGACTCCCCCCAGATACAGAGAACATCCCGGTCAAGGAGGGATTTGCCCATGTTGTGTCTGTCCTTGCCCAACCCTTTTGGGGTCTATATCCACTTTTTCCCTGTGTTCCACCCTACATCTGACCATGATTTACATTTCTCATTCCCGGACGGTGTCACGCAAATATAAAACTGTGCTTCGCCCTTGTACTGGTATGATGGATCCCATCTAATGTCCTCTGTCCCTCGACAATCTACACATCACAAAAATCAAGAAATACTCTTCATACGGGTGGGCGGGTAGTATACCCAAAAGTTGTGATTTGGCAATTATCTGTGATATTAAACAACCTTAAACAGAAAGGATATGGAGCTGTCATTTTGTCTCTTCCCCTTGCAGTGTGACGCGTGTATCCAGGTGGGTTTCCCTTCAAGTTTCACTGCTGTAGGCGTTACCAGGACCACTGTGTAGGTCCCGAACCGGGGTTGGAAGCAATATTTCCTAATTGCGTCTTCACATAGACCTTGATCACCTAGTTGGAAGTTTGAACTACGTCACTTGATGACTCTCGGAAGAAGCAACAACTGCGCATGCAATTAGTTAATTCACTTGGACAATTCAATTACATATTGTAATCTTTATCATGACTTTCGACAATTCTTGCTTACTTATCACGGGAAAAACTGGTGGTTTGCCAAACAAATCTCATAGGGGTGAGTGACCAGCTTAGCCTGGCATGTGTCGGACATGAATACAGAGCAATGGAGCAATTCTGTTCCAGGGGGGACTCTCCCTGGGTCATTTTGAGCATTTATTCTTTAAGGGTACCATTCAATCCTCTCTACCTCCTTCCTCGAAGCTCTGTGGGGTATAGGTTGTGTGGCCCAAATTCTCCCACATATTCCATAACTCTCTGATATCTGAGAAGAAAAAGCAGGGCCCTGGTCGGACTCTAATGACTTGCGGCACCCCAAATCGGCAAACTGTCCAGTGATCAGTTTCTTTGCTGTAGTTTTGATGTCATGTTAGCTACTCGGTACACCTCTGGCCATCCGAGAGAACAGGTTTCTACTACAAGTACATATTTGTTTTTCCTCCCTGGGTAGCTGGATTGGTCCCTTGATCCTTTTGGAATGGGTTTCTGGTTTGGCAAGTGTGTTGTAGGGTACCTTTTGCTGTAGGGCGGGATTGCAGGTGGCGCATACAGTACAGAGGCCTGATTGTATGCGAGCTGGCAGGTCTGATTTCCTGGGGCATATAGATTCTCTGGATGCAGGCATACTTGGTTCTTTCCCCGATGTGGGTGGCTCCCTTGGTGTATCTATATAAACGTTGTCATCTAGGTGCTTCTCTTAGACCTTCAGAATCTTTGGATGATTCTCTACCTTTTCTTATGTGTGTCAACCTTATCCCTGGCGTCACGAGAAGGAATGCACAAATTCTTCACCGTGCACTCACCTTCCCAGCCTCCAGGCCTGACCTACTCTCCCTATCCCCACAATACGAGTACACACCCAACACTGCTATACAGGTTACCTGTGCTGTCAATGTTAAAAAAAGGTCATTGTCTTGTTGCACACACCCGTAAGGTAAGTCTCCTACCCCTGGGGGCATCCTGGTTACGTGATAGTCATGGTTGGGGTGTCCCCGAGCATAGCCTTCAGTCAGAAGAGACCACTAGCAGGAAGAATAATAAGTTTGCATAAAAAACGTGGCAGCATGCTGGCTTCCCTCCTGCTTCAAGACGTGGCATTGGTCAGCAGGACTTGGAAAGGACCGTCGTAACAAAGCTCCCAGACTCTCTCTCTGGGTGTCCTCTTTTACCACCACGTAGTCTCCAGCTCTCCAGGTTATGCATCTGAGGTCTCTGTCTGGATCTGAAAAGGAATCAGAAACACTTTTGCGGACCTTTCCAAGCCTGGCTCAACTGTGTGGCATATTCCACCTGGTTTCCTGCCATCAGCTATAGGGTCTGTGGGAAAGTAGGGGCCTAGTCTGGGTGCGCGCCAAAAAGTCACTTCAAAGGGGCAATCCCATATTTCTGTTTGGAGGGGGTCTTAACTGAATGGTGGGGCAGCAGGAAAGCACTCGCCTGTTCTACACCCAGAGGGACAAGGGTTTCAGGTCTTTACTGTCCAGGTGAATGGGTTCTGCGACCGGACTCTATGGCTCTGGAAGTCCAACCTGCAGAAAAATCTCACTCACCAACTTCTTGGCTGCGGCTCTGGCAATAGCCTTGGTCATGGGCAGAAGCTTCTGCCACCCTGGAAGGATCAATGCACACAGGCACGTATTCCTACTTACCACTTTTGGTAGCTGGATAAAATCCATCTGCAGTCTTGTGAAAGGGATACAGCAGCTTGGTGTCCACCTTCTGTGGGTCTTCCTCACTACCCCGCTGTGGCGGCACAGACTATACAGGCTTTCACTAGTCTAGGACAGGGTAGTAATGCCGGGCAAACCACTTGCGGTTTATGAGCCACTAGCATGCCATTTTGGATATGTGTGTGTTCCGTGGGCTACTTGACTTACGTTCGGGTGCAGGGCCGGCAGGCACACCCTCTCTCTCCCGGCATCCAGGCCCAGTCGTCATCTTTGCTCCAGCTTCCTCCACACTTCCTTCACTTCTGATGACACACTCGGGCCACCAGGGACTGGAACACCTGTGGATCAAACTTTTAGCTCAGAACGCACCGCTGAGACTTCAGGACGGTCCTCAGGCTCCATCGTGTCGCTGCCTTCGCCATCCCGTCAGTCACATCCTTGCCCTTGGCTTGTGGAGTTACCAATTGTGTGTGCTTTTACTTTTCATTATCCCCACCTCTCGTGGAAGTAAGAGAGCATCCATGACTCTTACCAGCGTGCCATGCTTAAAGGGGTCCCTGCAAGGTGAGGAAATCTCCCAGCCTTCCATATGTTTCATAGTCGTGTTTAGACCTCCAGACCATATACTTGAGTATCAGATGTTCGTTCCTTCTTCCTTTCCACCAGCTGTAGCGGCTTTCCCTGAGGCCCTCCATTACCTCCTGCGCTGACTGGTGTGGGAGGGGGGGTTCTGCTGTACTACTCCATGTGCACCACTGACCACTGATATCCAGCATAGACCTATCTGTCCTCTCCTGCAGACCTGGAGCCATCTATGTAGAAAAACTCAACACTGGGTTAATCACCCTTCTCCCCCTCTCGATGAATCCGTGAAAGACTGGCAACAAATAATGAAGGAGTTCATAGCTGTGCAACTATACAGTGTTATCCTGGGCATCAGGAGTGCACACTGGCGTCTGACTGTGATTCTTTCTTTCAGATGGTTGGGGCCCGTAACTGGGTGAGGACACTGTGCAAGGTAAGCGGAGTTTGCACTGGAACTGAGTGATCTAGGGTCTAGGATCTAGCTCATGGCCTTGTGACAGAGTTGCCCTGTCATAGTTACTGAACTTGAGGGGGCCCCCTCACGGACTGTAGTCTAACCGGCCAATAAGTGGGCACTGAGAGGCCACGCATGTTCCTGGGCTAAAACACCTATAGCAGGGATTATCATACTAAAGAGAATAAAATAAAATATGTTCTGTCAGTGGAATGTGCCTAGGGCGGCGGGCAGACAGGATTTGTCAGCTGCGTGGCTAGTAGAATAGCATCATTGCACCGACTTAAGGGCAAAGTGGGGAAGTGGCAATTTCAGTTTTACTCAGCAGGGCCACATCATGCTGGAGGGCATGACAGCGAACGAGCTTACTCTAGGTCGCTTGCCGCCGCAGGTAAACAGGTCCTAAAAGTGCCAGCGTTCGTCAGCAGCATGCGCAGTGGCACGCGGCAGGCTACATTCTGTCAGTGTGCTGCGGCACTGTCAGTTTCTTGATCACGTGGTCTGCTGTGTCCTGAGAAGCAGTTCTGGCCTCTCTTTTTCTTCTTACGGAACGTACCCCTTCGTATCCGGTGTCCTTTTCACTGTTTGTTGAATATTAATTTTGTATCTCTTCTGGAAAACACTTACCTAGGCAATCTGCCTCTGGACAGAAACCAATAATGTCATACGTCATCTTGCAACACAGGGAGGTCACGCATCTTCGAAAGAATCAGTACGGGTGCCTAGTCTGTCCAGTCTACGCTCGAGCGGGTGAGTTGGCTGGTTACTTGGCTGGGTGAGTTTTACCCCCTTGTGGGAGTTACTCAGGTATACTGCATATCTGCAACTTTGGTAATTAGGTAAGCCCGCATATACTGGCAATTTGTCATGCAGGGGCACAGAAAGGAGAAACATTGCCCTCAAAGTCAATAACCTGATATTGTCACATCCTCAGGACTGCCTGCCAGTGTGTGACACTCTTAGCAGCTGGGTGGAGATCATGCCCTCCTACATGTATGTGTTCTTTTTTCGGTCTTTTTTCTTGAATGTGAAGTGGTTAAATATCATGGGCTAGCAGGGGAGGTTGTTGTGACAATAAGAAGTGTCTGGCGGGATTTTCTTGTGACGTCTCGTTAGTTACACGCCCCCCTATTTAGAATATGGCCACTCACTTAGTCACTTCAGTAATGTCTCCTCCAACAAGTGAAGCACGCCCCTTGAACTGGGCGCTCCTGAATCGAACTTGGTCAGTTCATACTTTGGTGTGGTCTGTGAAACTAGTCTCTGTTTTCCCTCTGTCTTTCAATCCAACAGTTCCCTTCGTCCACGCCCGCTCCCGCTTCTTGTAAACTTTGCCACTTGCAAGTCACTGTCCTTGTCTTTCTCCCAGCCAGCACAGCTCCGCTCAAGAAACAGTTCCGATCAACAAATGCAAGCAGCTATGGAGAAATTTAGTCACACAGGAATAAAAACTCTTTTTCCATAATCTCTACACTCAAAATCTCTGAAATGTTCCCTATCACCTGTCTCTTTCTCAGACGAGCACTCTGAAGGATCTGTCCTCTGTCCTGGTGTCCTTCGTGTCAAGTCAAGGCTCTACAGTGTTATTTAAAATCTGATTCAAGTTTGTTTTTTTTCCTCTCACCGTCTTTTAATTCTAATTCTTCTAATTCTCTTTATGACTCTCGCCATTTCCGGTTTTGTAAACCAACACCTCTACAGGTCCACCCTTCCGGGACCGGGTTGTCCGCCATTATGGGTGTTGGTGGGCTGGCACATGGAACTGTCGCCCATTTGGTTCGCATTGCTTAAATCTCTGTCTAAAAACTGTCACATATCGATTAAGCATCTTCCGCTTTTGCTGAACACCCCCCTCTCTCGCAATATCTACCAGCATTCAACTTGCAATGTCTCTGACCATCCTGTCGTGAGCAGGGTGGAGCAGCTTCCAGAGATGCCCTTATCTTCGAGTAAACACCTGACCTCTTGTGGTTTTAGAATTTTTGCTTCCACAATGAGGCTGCAGTCTTTCCCTTTGAGGCATATAACTTACTTGTCACACCTCACACAATGTTAACCATATTTTTTCCTTCCCGGTTCTCACAACCTGACTGCATCTCTGCCCCCCCTCGGGAGGGTATGCACTTTCTTAAACACCCTACATCATGTTCTAACAGGTTCACGTTAGTGTAGCTATTCCACTCACGCAGGGGCCCCGGCTCACCGTTGTATCAATAAATAACAAAGTCCCACACTACCAAGAAAACCTCTGACTACCATCCGTTAGAACCTTAATAGTCAAAAACCGGCTTCCCCTTGTTACACACCATACAATCAGCCGTCCCTTGAGCCAAGCATCTCTTTTCCGGCTCCTAACCCTAGACCACCTCCAATCCCTCCCCGCTATAAATATAAAAACATAAAACAATAAAAAACATAAAAAACATCCGGAAACGTAACCAGTGCCCATATCCCCAGAACAGAGGATGTCAATCTGTACTATTCTCATTCCGCAAACTCCTCCCCAGCTTCTACGAAGGGGGCAGAGACTCTATATGTCACAATGAAGCCTTTACTTTCACTTTCCACCCAGAGGTCTGACTCATTGCCTGAGAGAAGAGGCGTGGTGATTCAGTGACACACCATAGGAAGTGTCACATACATCAGTTTCTGAACCATCCCAGCGATCACCGTAAAGAAAATGAGTCTCACCACTCACCAATCAGCCCTTAACCCGAAAGTATCAGAGCTACTAACTTATTCCACACCAATGATCACAGGAAGTCCACACCATATATAATATGCATCAACTTACCGTGACTCAGTGAGGCCGCGGCCTCTATTGGTGTGACAACGTCGTCCTCCGTCCTCTGGTTCGGGTCCCGGGTGTACGGTACAGCGGGATGGCCCCACGTTCGGGCGTCAGCTATCAGGTCTGCCAATCCCCGCCTTACACTCTTCTCCTCAGACACCTCCAAATTAGTTGATCATGCGTGCACGTTTGGATAAGAAAAGACAGAAGACGGAAGTTCTGTTTTATCTATGTTCATGCTCTTACTTGCCGACAAAAAGAAGATGAACTGTGTTTATTCCTGATTACTAGCTTCTTATACCCATAGGAGGTGTGTTACATACATAAATCATTATAATTGGTTATAGCTAAGCAATATGTCCGGCCCCTCCGACCCCTGCTGATTGGTCCTCAAAACTAGGCCTTGGTTGCTATGCCAGGGGAATTTCCAGTCACCGTGTCGACATAAATGACCACTAGTCTGGATGCTGATGCTATTCTTACAAACATCTGCTCTTCCATCTTCTGCTTTCCATCACAAGACTGAGTTCCGCGACAGTTGCATGTCTGGTTAAAACTGATGTAAGGGAAAAGCTCTGTATTTCACAACAGACAGAGTACAAAATATAGGGCAAAGGGCACATGTATACAATCATAAGGCATATAATTATTAGAAGCATATAATCTTTACTTTGGCCCTCACACTACTACTCCTATCCAGTATATATGGACACATAATCATTACTTTGGCCCTCACAGGTAAAGGACTTGGACATTTCCTCCTACCTACACCTGGCAGTGTAAGCTAAAGCTTTTATTCATATAGTTGTTGTGCATGTTGCTGTATCTGTGTAACATGCATGTTTTCACACATTGGGGGGATGGGGGCATAACACCAGGAACTGGGATTATTTCCCCATCCACGCCACCTCCACACCAAGGGGGTGTGGATAAGTGGGAAGGGGCTTGGGGGTATGCAGGGCTTGGCATAGAATTGCTCAAGAGTGCAGCTGTCTGCCAGATAGATCAGGACTCCACAGCCTCCAGATTTATCTGATGCACAGGGAGGGTACAGAAGAACATCATACACTGGCGCACCATGTTGGATAGGATAGTAGTTGATGGACATCAGCCATGTTATGTTTAGCCTTCAGCCATGGTAAGGGCTCCCTCCTCCATCATGCATGCAGTCCTTTGTTACACAGGGATTTCACAGTTTAGAATTGCACCTTGTGGCAATGTCATTGTTTTTCAATCTGTAGTAATTTTTCTATGACAGTACCACTCACTTGCAATGTAAACTGTTATTTCACAAATTGTGTGATTTTGTACGCAGACTTCCTTGTATGATGCAGTAGATTATTAATTACTTTTAGATGCCTCATAAAAATCTGTCTTGATTTGAACAGAACACACAGTCTTTTGTTCAGTAATGAGTTTGACATTTATGTAGAAATATGACATTAACTCGCTAAGCTGATCTCTATATCTTCCTGTAGCCACACATCTCCTCCTGTATCGTCTAAATTCACAACTACATCATGCAGACTTCAAATATTACTCTGCAGTGAGGAATGAGAATAGCTTCATGAATCTAAATTGTAGATGTATTCTTGTCAGGTGACTAAGAATGACACCAAATTATTCCCCAGCAGATGCCACACTATGCTGAGCTACAAATGAACTTGCTGTGAAAAGGAACTTGTATGTGGTACATCTCAGGCTGTGATCAGAAGTCATTCTTGTTAAAACTCTGCATGAAAGAATAAAAAAAATATAAAACAACGGCAATGAATTGTTTGAATTGTCTGTGATGTCTTCACGGTACAATCATATACTTTATTATAAGGAAAAAGAATAATAAGGTACAACCTCATGGATTGCCATTACCTCAAGAACAGCTGATCAAATGGAGTCTGATAGAGCTTCATGGAGTCCCCATGTATTGGTCAACAGAGAATGACAACTCCTTAAAGATTTTGTGTAAAGGGTAAAGTGTCAGATTAGTTAAGGGAACCTGTCACCGGATTTTACCCCATTAAACCACTATCCTCCTCAGAGATAAAGTCATATTTTTCTTGAGAGGAGCCAAGTTTAAAGGCTGCAAGGGGAGTGGTTCAGTGAGCTACAAAACCGGAGATCCAGACAGTTAAACATATTGGTCCACATTTATCAAAAACAGTTTGTACTATGTGCCTGTGAAGAGTGCAGGGTGCACCAGATTCATGAATTGTGGTGCACGTTCTGCATGAATCTAACGTTCCCTGCACTGCTCTGGAAGTGTGCACCATTTTTTTGTGCACTTTGTTCATGCTGCAGAAATGTGGTGCATGTCGGACAGAATTGTGGCACATGGTCCGACTAAACAGTAACAGCCCCTTTTACTGCACAGTTTTTCTGTCTTATCGGACACAGTGCAGCCGCAACACAATACTTGCGCGGACACTTTATAAATACACGTGAAAGCAGTTTATACCTTCTTTCTAATGCAAAGACAGAAAACTGGTGCAAACACTTTAATAAATGTGGGCTATTGTTGGAAATGCTGCAATGAGATTCCTATCTTTAATATGATCACATAAGCATATTTCTAGGTACTATATAACAGATATTAGGGGCATCTAAAGTGGAACTCCCCCCAGTTACCTCTAAACCTCACTCATATTAACCAGGACTTTTCTCACATGCCTTGGGATGCAGTATAGAGTATTAATATGGAATGAACCAAGTGCAGGTAAGTATGCTTCAAAACTTTTACTTTTTACTTTCACAGTTACACATCAATGGACAGCAATAATGTCACCATTCCAAAGTACATCAGAGCCAGTCCATCTATTCTGCACATTGAGATATCGAATGTTAGCTAGGTGTGAAAATGCTAGCTAGATATGTGAATGTTAGCTAGATGTCTGAACCTTAGCTAGATGTCTGAGTGTTAGCTAGGTGTCTGAAAGCTAGCTAGATGTCTGAACACTAACTAGATGTCTGAACTTAAGCTAGATGTCTGAGTGTTAGCTAGATGTCTGAACACTAGATAGATGTCTGAACGCTAGCTAGATGTCTGAAAGCTAGCTAGGCGTCTAAACGTTAGATAGATGTCTGAACCTTAGCTAGATGTCTGAATATTAGCTAGATGTCTGAAAGCTATCTAGGCGTCTAAATGTTAGCTTGATGTCTGAACACTAACTAGATGTCTGAACCTTAGCTAGATGTCTGAACGCTAGCTAGATGTCTGAAGGTTAGCTAGATGTCTGAAGGTTAGCTAGGCGTCTGAAAGCTAGCTAGGCATCTGTAAGCTAGCTAGGCGTCTGAACGTTAGCTAGATGTCTGAATGTTAGTTTGATGTCTGAACGTTAGCTAGATGTCTGAACGTTAGCTAGATGTCTGAACGTTAGCTAGATGTCTGAACGTTAGTTTGATGTCTGAACGTTAGCTAGATGTCTCAACGTTAGCTAGATGTCTCAACGTTAGCTAGATGTCTCAACGTTAGCTAGATGTCTCAACGTTAGCTAGATGTCTCAACGTTAGCTAGGCGTCTGAACACTAGCTAGATTTCTGAGTGTTAGCTAGGTGTCTGAAAGCTAGCTAGATGTCTGAACATTAGCTAAATGTCTGAATGTTAGCTTGATATCTGAACACCAACTAGATGTCTGAAAGTAAGCTAAATGTCTGAACGTAAGCTAGATGTCTGAACGTAAGCTAGATGTCTGAACGCTAGCTAGGTGTCCGTTGACGTGTAACTGTGAAAGTAAAAAGTAAAAGTTGTGAAGCCTACTTACCTTCAGTTGGTTCATGTCATATTCATACTTTTTTTGGAAGATTTTTGAGGATCCATGTTGCATATTAACAAGCTATGAGCATTGTGTTGTGTTCACCACAGAAACACGTTGTCTGTATATTCATAATAAATCTACTGTATTTTCAGATCTTCGAGTGAGACAGCGCAGCACAGCAGAAAAGAAAGACATTTTTCTATAGTTAGACCATATACGATTTGTTATAGAGATTGAAAGATAGAAAGCCAGCAGCAGCCAAGTACACATTATCAGATTCCTACAGAGTAGTTATGCACTGAGTATAATACTGGTTGAGAGCATTCACTCTTTATCAACACTTTTTTTCTGTGAACTATTAAATAACAAAGGTTGTCCCATGAGTCCTTGTCTTTCTTCTTTTTTTTCAGTGTATTAGAATTTAAAGGAAATCTACCATCAAAATCAACCATGATAAACCTGGGGCACTTACATATAGCTCTAGGCACCTTGACTATGATAATCGCGTTATATTTGGCCTCCTTCACCCAGGCCATCACCCCAGGACTGAATTCACCAAACAGGACCAAATATATCAAGTCTTCCTGCAGTCCTAGGCAGCTTAAGAGATGCTGCTCTCAGCGTTATTTTACATTGACACTTCATTGACATTTTGGAATTGCTTGAAAAGTGAGAAGGTGTTGAAAAAAGTGCATTATCTTTGTAGGTCCTACTACTGGACCCACCATTCTTCCTGTACAGAGAGCCGGGAGAGAAGCTACAATGATAGTCTGAATTTGCCCACCTTCTTTCAACTGTATTGTTGGCCTCAGGCGGCTGATACAATTGAAAGAAGTGGAAGAACAGGTAACAGTAAGTTACTGCTTAAAATGCCACGTTGGCACTTCATGGTAAATAAGTGGATTTTGGTTGTAGTTTGGGCACTCGGTCTCTAAAAGGTTTGCCATCACTGGTATATTGCTGATTGTGGGGGTCTCAGTGATGGGATCATGAGAACTGGGAGTCCATTGTACCCGAGATGAACGTGCATGCGTCAGCTTCTGTATTCATCTCTATGGCATTGACGGAAACGGCCAAGTATGGAGCTCAGTGATCTCCATCAGCACCTTAGAGATGAAAAGAGCAGAAGGCACATGCATGACTGACTGCTCTGTTCATCTGGAGTACAACAGGGGTTTAACGGACCCTTGTTTTCATGACTAGTCCATCACAGAGACCCCCACTGATCACCAAGTCAGCCACTATCCACAGCATAGGGACTAACTTGTTGTCACTGAAGAACCTATTTAAAGAGGTTAAAGAACATGTAAGGGTCCTTTAGGTCTTTTCCAAATTAGGTTTTAGCTATCTGTTACACTCTATAACAGATAGATTGTGAATTAAAAGTACGCCAATTCAGCCCAGCATAAAGATAGCTATTTTTATCACAGGCAAATTAGGTAATAGGCTCTTTCCCTTAAATCCCATCAATCTTATGTTTGATAAATAAAATTGCCACTTATTGAACAGTTTTGCTGATCATTACCTCATTGGTATAGATAAGCTCCTTGAACCTAGGTCTCTTGTCAGCTCACTATTAATCTCCATTTCTGATGTAATTGCTCCATTAAATCCTGTGTATCCCTACAGCTCAGGAAGGTTTGAACAACACTTCAGGCCCACTTTACTGCTGCTCATTAGATAACAATGTGCTGAGAGATGTTTTTGATATTTACCGCCTGTATCTAAAATTCACTTTCTAGTCAGTGTGAAGTTATTGAAATTCACTTCAAGGAAGACGAGAAAATACATTTGCTAAACCTGCTTAGAGGATTTCCAAAATGCACTCTCCATTCGCCATTGAAGCTGGCTAGTATTCTCAGTTTGCTGACAGGGAAAACATCTTCTGTAGTCGCTTTTAATCCTTCACAAAGTGTCAGTGCTGGAATGGAAACGGCTTCTCATGATAGTGAAGTTTCAGTTGACAAAAGAAGAAACACATCTCCGTTTTTGAGATTTACAGAATACAACAATCGTTGATTCCCCGAGAAATGTGAAAGTGACTTGGAAAGAAAGCTGTCAGAAAAAGTTGCACATCAGGAAAAACAATCTGTGTGTCTTTATCTTGAGATTACAATGAATTTATACCTCCAATTCTCTTCGCTACGATCTTTCACATTAGCTAATCCATTTTTATACTCAAATAAACAAACCCTAATGGATCACAATGGCATAAGATTCTGTTGGGGACCATAGGGTGTGCATTCAAGGTGACACAGAAATGATAACATCTCAGATTCCAATGTAGTGTTTGGAAGAAATCCTGGAGAGGAAATCACCAATCCTTGAAAACATAGAAAGAAAACAGATGGAAAATATTGCAGATTTCTAATATACTTAGTGATATGCATGGGGACACACTTTGTATATCTAGTAGTTGCTGTAGTTTAATCATCCTCTATATAAAACATCACGCGCTTCAGACTCAGAATCCAGTTTCTGCTGATACATTGTTAAAAATTATTCTAGACAGTAGAATGATTTTTTTCTGATCATGTATACACAAAAAATTGTGGTAATGTAGCTAATAGATCTCCCCATAGGCTCTACTGGGGTTTTGTTTTGACAAGGGTGGTTGCTATATTGCTGGGCTGTATTGATCAGCCTTGGTTAATCAGGGGGTTCAGTAAGCAAATAAGGGGGTAGCTGCTTTTCACATGAGAGATATGGATGAGAGTACATTTCTCATGTTCAGTTTTTAAGATGCAGTTTTTGATGTCCAAACCAGGGATGGAGTTCAAAAAAAGAGGAGGTGCAGCTTCTCTCAATGATATGTTTAATGACGACACACCAGCTTTTTACAGCATTCATTAAAGGGGTTTTCCCATTAAAGAAAGTTGTCAAATCTCAATTCCCTAGTGATGTTTACACAATAAAGATAATTTTAACCCCTTACTTTACACTTGTAGTCATTTATTGCTGTTTAAGCGCCTATCACTCGGTGATGGTCATTGGATTATTCCAGAGTGTGGGCGGGGGCTCTCTAGATTGGTTAGATTATCAGGGTACATGCTAATATACACTGTTATTTACCTTCTGAACATTCTACTAGTATCTGACACATAAAAAGAGAGATGAGACTGATCGGAGATAAGATGATGAGATCCGTGACTGCATATTAAACACAATGGGGGTAATTTACTAAGGGCCCGAATTGTGTTTATACGTCGGGTTACACAAATTTTACCATTTTGCGCCGATTTTCCCTGAATTGCCCCGGGATTTTGCCGCTCACGATCGGATAGTGGCGCATTGCATGCAACGGAAATCGGGTGGCGTGGCCGTTGGAAAACCTGTCGGATTCGGAGAAACCGCCGTATTTTAAAAAAAAAAGTGTCACTTAACACGCGCTTACCTGCACCCGGTCTGGCTTGGTGAACTTCAGTGCACTCCGACGGAATTCAGCGCAGCAGCGATACCCAGAGGACATCGGGGGAACTACCTTAGTGAATCGCCGGAAGACCCGAATCCTCCACTGAGAATGTGCCGCTGGATCGCTAATCTGCCACAATGACACTCTATCCGCTTTGCTACATATCTGCTCTCACATATCTGCCTGTAGCTTGCAGCCAGCAGGAAGTGAGTTTCTTTGAGCTGGTTGTGGAATGCGAGAATGGGGGCTAGAGGAAGGGAGCAGCTCAAAAGGGTGAAGTTGGAGAGCAAGATGGCTTTTATGACCCTAAGCCAGAAGATCCAGGGTGGTGTCTAGGGGCAACTGAAATTGTGTACACCAGTATATACACCAGTATACTACAGTAAAATGTTGTATTTTTGTTAATAACATAGAATGTGTTATTTAAGAAACTTGTCTTTGTGGGAATACGCCTTTAAGGGTTCTTTTTTCTGATGCAATGCCTTTCTACAGTTCTACAGAAGAAGAAACATAGTGTTCTGCTGTTGCCTGGGCTGTTATGACAGCACAGCACCAGCACTAACATCCAGGATGAGAAAAGCTCTGATCCTGGGTGTTTGGTCCCTTAGACACATGTACCTCTGCATGTGCAGAGCGAGTAAGCAGCAGCAGTGTGCATGTAGTAGCTGGGCCATGCCAGAGGTGTGCCCTAATAGGAAGCCTATTAGTAACTGACAGGATAACGCACTGCACTACATAAGTTTTGAAGTGCATTATAAAATAGATCTCAGTGTAGGGCAAAAAATGTTAAAAAGAAAAATTTACTTTATTAACTTAATTAACAAAAAAAAAACACGAACACACAAAAATGTTAATACCTTAAAAAATAAAAATGTAAATGACACATATTTTCTACTTCCAAACCTGTATCAACCCAAGCTAAAAAGCTATAATAGTTTTTATCTCATGTTTACAATATAAATAAAACATATTGTCCAAACTGCCATATCCTGGGCATTAATGTAAAAAATTGGTACAGACATAAGGGATAGTCAAGGTTTGAAGCATCTTGCACCAATGCAAAAAAAGTTGTTCTTCTCCTCTTCATTCATTTCAATGTGAAGCAGAATTGGTTGCCATAGTATTTATACATGTTTATTATTTGATTAACTGCCTAGACAAGAAAAATCCTTTAGCTTCCATTACCTGATGTTACCTGCCATGTGTTAGTTCCACTCACGTTTCAATGTTACAGATCACTTTATTAATTGTAAGCTATTTTTCAACCTTGCTTCTGTACAATGTAGTAAAAATAGGTTGTGTCTTCAGAAAAATGCATTTATTTTTATATATTTATCATAAGATATGTGATAACGAGGGGCCCCTGCACGGTTCCTGCGCGGGGGCCCTCTGCTTTCTGTGTCCAGCACTGCCATTGTAGTTTCTATCATTTTGACAGCAATAATAATTCTGTCTGCTGCATTATTCCTGCTGTGCAAAGTGACAGAAATCCTCACAGAAAGCCACATCTTCAGTGTGAACAATGCCTAAGGCATTATCTGAATCAGCTGACAATTTGAAGTTATAAGTACCCGGCATTAGAGATCAAGTAGTCGTTCAGACCACAACTTCGAATAGGGTACATAAAATTCCAAATTCCTTAAAAAATGTATATATGGCTGGGAGCCGTAAAAACAATACACCTTTTATACTCACCTCTCTCCACACTCCTGTTCACCCGCGCCACTGCCCATGGCTGCCGGTCGTCATTTGCCTACAGAGGCTTGTGGTGCTGTCCTGACCACGCGCAGCTATAAACAGCTATCGAGAGTGATTGGCAGGAGTGCAGGTTAATGGGAGGGCGGAAAGAGGTGCGTATAAATGGTTTTTAAATCCCTCTCTAACATATGTACATTTTTTTTTAATTCCTGGACAACCTCTAGATTAAACAACCTAGATTAAACATATTTATCCAAATATTGTCTTTCTTTTTCATTAGCTTCTCAGTGTTTTTGAATCTGCACAGCCACCCTTTTTTACCATTTTAAAATCTGTGTCACATGCATTTAGTCTCAGGGGCACATGAACCTTTGTTTTGGCTTCGTGAACTAAACATACCTTGAGAATGCTTTAGCTACACTGATGCAGAAACATATCTTGTTTAATCCCTGAACCAAGTGTTTTTTCCCAAAAAACAATTATACAATTCAGGACCTTGAAAAAGCTGAGTTGCATGCTGGCTGCCTACATAAACACTTTGAGCTGAGCTTCCTGAACTGTCCAGACAGGAGTAATCAACCTGAGCTGGATGACTCATACACCTCAGCTGGGTGATGGTGGAACGATTGATTACTTCTGCCTGTCAGGGACAACACAGTGATGACGTATTCCCCGCTTATGCTGGGCAAGACAAGGCTAGAGAAGTACATAATTAGGGTGAGGAGAAGCAACGAGGCAGCCACAAGAGTGACAGAGCCTCATTATCATAATTTTATAACATTTTTTTTCAGCAAAACCACTTCTTCTAGGGATTAAACAAGATATTTGCCTGCATCAGTGTAACTACAGCATTCTCAAGGTATGCTTGGTTCATAATGTATAAAAGCAAATGGCAGATTTCCTTTAATTTATCTCAGTGAGGATTTATTTTGACCAAAAGTCGCAGAAAGCCCCAAAAAGTTGCAAACAGCTTACCTAAGCCTGGAATGAGTAGGTATCGATTTGAGACTTAAAAAGTCACAACTTTCACATCTGGAATCAGGTGATAAATCAGAAAAAACAACTTTGAAGGGAGGTTGTTGCTAAATAAATTGCACACCCAACACAAAGGGGCATATTTATCAGAGCCTCTGCTAGTAGTTGTGATTATTTTGCCTTCTCCGACACCTTAACGCCACTGGGGCGTGAAGGGGTGGCGCGGCCGTGCCATGCACAATACATTAAGAGGCTGAAGCCTCTTGATGTATTGCGCTGCGAAAATGCAATGCTTCGCGAGCAGTGTTGTATGATAACTATCCCCCAAAAAGTCTTAAAAAAAGGCCAACTCAATACAAAAATACATGTGCCCCTTAGTGTGCCAAGTAGACCTGATAGATTCCCCTTTAAATAGTTAATTTCTAGAGATGAGCGAGTATACTCGTCCGAGTATACTGCTCGGTCGAGTATTAGCATACTCGGACCGGCTCGTTACTCGGACGAGTATTTCCCCTGCTCGCGATCGAGCATTGAATTAAGTGAAGAACAGTGAAGAACAGTGTTTTTGAGGAAGGGAGCAGCTCAAAAGGGTGAAGTAGGAGAGCAAGATGGCTTCTATGACCCTAAGCCAGAAGATCCAGGGTGGTGTCTAGGGGCAACTGAAATTGTGTACACCAGTATATACACCAGTATACTACAGTAAAATGTTGTATTTTTGTTAATAACATAGAATGTGTTATTTAAGAAACTTGGCTTTGTGGGAATACCCCTTTAAGGGTTCTTTTTTCTGATGCAATGCCTTTCTACAGTTCTACAGAAGAAGAAACATAGGGGCACATTTACTTACCCGGTCCAGTCGCGATCCAGCGGCGGGTTCTCCGTCGCTGATTCGGGTTCTGCCGGGATTCACTAAGGTCCGTGCGTCGATATTCACCAGGTGTCGCTGCTGCGCCGAGGTCCGCCGGAGTTCATCTGCTTTTTTCTGGTGTATGTGAGTGCTTGATTTTGCGACACAAATGGCTTTTTAAATTCCGCGATTTTTCCGAATCCTTCGGGTTGTCCGGTGGCCACGCCCCCCGATTTCTGTCGCATGAGAATAGGCGCGATTGCGCCAAAAACCAATCGCGTGCGCCACAATCCCGTGAAATACAGCGCAAAGCAGAAATATTCGGGAAAAACCCGACGGATTCGCGGCTGCAGACCCTTAGTAATTGTGCCCCATAGTGTTCTGCTGTTGCCTGGGCTGTTATGACAGCACAGCACCAGCACTAACATCCAGGATCAGAAAAGCTCTGATCCTGGGTGTTTGGTCCCTTAGACACATGTACATCTGTATGTGCAGAGCGAGTAAGCAGCAGCAGTGTGCATGTAGTAGCTGGGCCATGCCAGAGGTGTGCCCTAATAGGAAGCCTATTAGTAACTGACAGGATAATGCACTGCACTACATAAGTTTTGAAGTGCATTATAAAATAGATCTCAGTGTAGGACAAAAAATGTTAAAAAGAAAAATTAACTTTATTAACTTAATTAACAAAAAAAACCCACCAACACACAAAAATTTTAATACCTTAAAAATAAAAATGTAAATGACACATATTTTCTACTTCAAAACCTGTATCAACCCAAGCTAAAAAGCTATAATAGTATTTATCTCATATTTACAATATAAATTAAACATATTGTCCAAACTGCCATATCCTGGGCATTAATGTAAAAAATTGGTACAGACATAAGAGATAGTCAAGGTTTGAAGCAACTTGCACCAATGCAAAAAAAGTTGTTCTTCTCCTCTTCATTCACTTCAATGTGAAGCAGAATTGGTTGACATAGTATTTATACATGTTTATTATTTGATTAACTGCCTAGAGAAGAAAAATCCTTTAGCTTCCATTACCTGATGTTACCTGCCATGTGTTTACTATGTGCCTGTAAGAGTGCAGGGTGCACAATTATGAATTGTGGTGCAAGTCTGCATGAATATACTTCTGCACTGCTTTGGAATGTGTCACCATTTTTTTGTGCACTTTGTTCATGCTGCAGCAAATGTGGGTTGCATGTCGGCAGAATGTGGCACATGGTCGATCTAACAGTAACAGCCCCTTTTACCTGCACGTTTTCTGTCTTATCGGACCACAGTTCAGCGCACAAAATACTTGCGCGGCACTTTAAACTACACGTGAAAGCAGTTTATACCTTCTTCTTCAATGACAAAGACAGAAACAATTAAAAAAAACAAAACAACGTGAAACTTAATAAAGTGTGGCTATTGTGGAATGCTGAATAGATTCCCTATCTTTATATGATCAATAGCATTATTTCTAGGTACTATGATAACAGGATATAGGAGTCAAAGTGTGTAACTCCCCCAGTTTTACTCTAACCCTCACTCATATTAACCAAGACTTTTCTAAATTGCCTTGGGAGCAGTATAGAGTATTATATTAAGGAACAAGTGCGGTAAGTACTGCTTCAAAAACTTTTACTTTGTTACTTTCACAGTTACACATACATGGACACAATAATGTCACATTCAAAGTACATCACAGAGCCAGTCCATCTTATCTGCCATTGAGATATATCGATGTTAGCTAGGTGTGAAAATGCTAGCTAAATGTGAATGTTAGCTAGATGTCTGGAACCTTAGCTAGATGTCTGAGTGTTAGCTAGGTGTCCTGAAGCTAGCTAGATGTCTGACACTAACTAGATGTCTAACTTAGAGCTAGATGTCTGAGTGTTGCAGATGTCTGAACACGAGATAAGTCTGACGCTAAGGCTAGAGGTGTCTGAAAAAGTCTAGCTAGGTCTCTAAACGTTAGATAGATGTTCTGAACCTACTAGAGGTCTGATATTAGCTAGATTCTGAAAGCTATATAGGCGTTCTAAAGTGTTTTAGCTTGATGTCTGAACACTAAACTGAATGTCTGAACCTTAGCTAGATGTCTGAACGGCTAGCTAGAGTCGGAAGGTTAGCTAGAGTACTGAAGGTTAGCTATGCGTCTGAAATAGCTAGGCATCTGTAAGCTAGCTGAAGGCGTCTGAAGTTCGCTAGATGTCTGAATTTAGGTTGTGTTCTGAACTTATGATAGATAGTCGAAAGGTAGCTAGATGTCTGACGTTAGCTTAGATGTCTGAAGTAGTTTTATGTCTGAACGTTAGCTAGAGTCGCAAAACTTAGCTAGATGTTCAGTCAAGTTAGCTAGATGTCCCTCAACGTTGCTAGATGTCTCAACGTAGCTAGATGATCAACGTTAGCTAGGCGTCTGAACACCGCTAAGATTTATGCAGGTTAGCTAGTGTGTCTGAAAGCTAGCTAGGTGTTACATTAGCAAATGTCCTGAATGTTAGCTTGATATTCGAACACCAACTAGATGTCTGAAAGTAAGCTAAATTGTTTGAACGTAGCTAGATGTCGGAACGTAAGTAGATGGTCTGAAAGCTAGCTAGGTCCGTTGACCGTGTACTGTGAAATGTAACAAAGTAAAAGTTGTGAAGCCTACTTCCTTTCATTTGGTTCATGTCATATGCATACATTTTTTGGAGATTTTTGAGGATCTGTTGCATATTAACAAGCTATGAGCATGTGTTGTTGTCAAAACCCCAAAACACGCTTGTCCTGTATATTCCTAATAAATCTACTTGTATATGTCAGATTTCGAGGTGAGACCAAGCGCAGCAGCAGAACAGAGAAGCATTTTTCTATAGTTAGACCATATACGATTTTGTATAGAGATGAAAATGAGAAAGCAGCAGCACCAAGTACACTTCATCAGATTCCTACCAGAGTATCGTTATGCACTGAGTATAATACTGGTAGAGCATTCACTCTTTTCACAACACTTTTTTTCTGTGACCTAGTAAATAACAAAGGTTGTCCCTAGTCTTGTCTTTCTCTTTTTTTCCAGTGTATAGATTAAAGGAAACTACCATCAAAATCAACCATGAATAAACTGGGGCACTACATATCGCTCTATGCACCGTGACTATGATATCGCGAGTATATTTTGGCCTCCCTTCACCCAGGCCATCACCCCAGGAGGACTGACACCAAACAGGCCAATATATCAAGTCTGCCTGCAGTCTAGGCAGCTAAGAGATGCTGTCTCAGCGTTATTTACATTGACACTTCATTGACTTTTGGATTGCTTTGAAAAGTGAAGGTGTGAAAAAAAGGCATTATCTTTTAGGTCCTAACTATGACCCCACCAGTTTCCTGTAAGAGAGCCGGGATGAAGCTACCAATATAAGTCTGAATTGCAACCTTTCACTGTCTTCGTTTGGCCTCGGCGCTGATACCGTTGAACAGAAGTGAAAAGACCGGTAACAGTAAGTTACTGCTAAAATGCCAGCTTTGGCGACTTCAATGGTAAATAAGAGTGGATTTGGTTTGTGTTTGGGCACTCGGTTCCTAAAAGGTTGCCATGCATTATAGTTCTGAGTGTGGGGGTCGCAGTGATGGATCATGAGAGACTGGTGAGTCATTGTACCCGAGATGAACGGCATGCGTCAGCTCTTCTGTATCATCTCGGCATTGACGGAAACGGCCAAGTATGAGCTCAGTGATATCCATCAGCACCGCCTAGAGATGAAAGAGCAGAAGGCCCACAAATGCATGACTGACTGCTTGTTCATTGGAGTAACAACGGGTTTAACGGGACCCTTTTTTTCTGACTAGTCCTCAACAGAGACCCCACTGATCACCAAGTCAGCTCCACTATCCAAGCACATAGGGGACTAATTGTTGTGCATGAAGAACTTTTTAAAGAGGTTAAAGAACAATGTAAGGGTCCTTTAGGTCTTTTCCAAATTAGGTTTTAGCTATCTGTTACACTTATACAGATTAGATTGTGAATTAATTAAAAGTACGCAATCAGCCAGCATAATAGATAGCTATTTTTTATCCAAGGCACTTAGGAAAGGCTCTTCCCTTAAATCCCTCAATCTTATGTTGTGATAAATAAAATGCCACTTATGAACAGTGTTTTGCTGATCATTACCTCATTGGTATAGATAGCCTCCTGAACCAGGTCTCTTGCCAGCTCCTATATAATCTCCATTTTCTGAATGGTGATTGCTCCTAAATCTGTGTATCCCACAGCTCAGGAAGGTTTGAAACACTTCAGCTCCCACCTGTAACGTGCTGCTCATTAGGTATAACAAGTGGACTGAAGATGTTTTTGAAATTTTACCGCCTGTATCTAAAAATTCACTGTCCTAGTGCAGTGTGAAGTTATGATCACTTAAGGAAGACGAGAAAATACATTTGCTAAAACCTGCTTAGAGGATTTCAAAATGCTTGCCATTTCGCCATCTGAGCTTTGCTGTGATCCAGTTTGCTGACAGGGAACACCTCTTTGTAGTCGCTTTTTAATCCCTTCACAAAGTGTCAGTGCTTGCTTGAATGGAAACGGCTTCTCAGTGATAGTGAAGTTCGTTGACAAAAGAAGAAAAACAATCTCCGTTTTTGAGTTTACAGAAACAACAATCAGGTTTGATGTCCCGAGAAATTGTTGAAAGTGACTTGAAAGAAAGCTGTCAGAAAAAAGTTGCACATCAGGAAAAACAATCTGTGTGTCTTTTCTGAGAGATTACATGAATTTATACCTCCCATCTCTTCGCTCGATCTTTCACTCTAGCTAATCCATTTTTATAATCAATAAACAAAACCCTAATGGATCACCAATGGCATAAGATTCTGTTGTGGGACCATTAGGGTGCGCATTCAAGGTTGACACAGAAAGATAACACTCAGCTTACCAAATGTAGAGTGTTTGGAAGAAACTCCGTAGAGGAAATCAGCCAATCCTTGAACAACATAGAAAGAACACAGATCGAAAATAATGCAGATTTCTAATATTACTTGAGTGAGTATGCATGGGGACACACTGTATAGCTAGTAGTTGCGTAGGTTTATCATCATCTATATAAACATCACGCGTCTCATAATCAGAATCCATTTCTGCCTGATTACACCTGTTTAAATTTTCTAGACCAGTAGATGATTTTTTGATCTTGTATATACACAAAAATTGTCTGCGAATAATTAGACTAAGTAGATCGCCCAAAGGACTCTGGGTTTGTGTTTGACAAGTGGTTTCTATATTGCTGGCTGTATTGATCAGCTTGGTTAATCAGGGGTGAAAATAACAAAGGGGTAGCTGCCTTTACATGAGAGATAATGGATACTGGATGAGAGTACATTTCTCAGTTCAGGTTTTTAAATGCAGTGTTTTGCTGTCCAAACAGCTGATGGAGTTCAAAAAAAGAGGAGGTGCGCTTCTCCATCAATGAATGTTCTCACCCTAATGACGACACCCACCAGCTTTTTACAGATCATTAAAGGGTTTTTCCATAAAGAAGAGTTGTCAATTCTCAATTCCCTAGTGAATGTTTTACCCAACAATTTTTAAAAATGATAATTTTAACCCCTTACTTCAATTTAGTCATGTTGTTGCTGTTAACGCCTATCACTCGGTTGATGGTCATTGGATTATTACAGAGTGTGGCGTGGGCTCTCGCTAATGTTAGGATTTCAGCTGGTACTGCTGATATACACGTTATTGTACCCTGAAATGCTACAGTTGACACAGTAGAACATAGAGAGAGATGACTGGATCGGAGGATAAATGATGAGATCGAATGACATATCTAAACCACAACTGGGGGTAATTATTACCGAATTGTTCCGAATTGTTTTCTTCGTCGGTTACACAAATTTTACCATTTGCCGATTTTCCTGATTGCCCCGTGATTATGACGCTCACGATCGTTATTAAGTGCCGTGCATGCGCAGCGGTCATGCACGTCAACGGAATCAGGTGGGTGGGCATTGGGAAACCCGTTCGGATTTCGGGAGAAAACCGCCTATTTAAAAAAAAAAGTTCACTTAACACAGCGCATTACCTGCCCCGGTCTGGCTTGGTGAGCTCAGTGCACTCCCGACGGCAATCAAGCCAGCGACTACTAGAGACATCGGGGGGGAACTCCTTAGTGAATCGCCCGGAAGACCCGAATCTTCACCTATGAGACGGGCCGCTGGATCGCTATCTCCACACATGACAACTACTATCCGCTTTGCTACAATCGCTATCACATATCTGTCTGTAGCTTGCAGCCAGCAGGACGTGATTCTTCTTGAGTGGTTGTAATGCGAGAATGGGGGCTAGAGAAGAAGGGAAGCACTCTCAAAAGGGTGAAGTTAGGAAGCAAGATGGCACTATACCCTACCAGAGAGACAGGGTGTGTCTAGGGGCAACTGAAATGTGTTGTGACACCAGTATCAGCCAATAACTAAGTAAAATGTTGTATTTTGTTTTATAACATAGAATGTGTTATTAGAAAAGTTGGCTTTGTGGAGAATAAACACCCTTAAGGGTTCTTTTTTTCTGATGCAATGCCTTTCTTCTTACAGAAGTCACGAGAAGAAGAAACAGGGGCAAACATTATTAACACGCGTCAGGTCGCGAATCCGCGGCGGTTTCTCGTCGACTGAATTCGGGTTTCTGGCCGGGCGTTCACTAAGGTCCGTGGAGGATATTCAACCAGGTGTCGCTGTCTTCGCCGAGAGCCAGCCGGAGTTCATCTTGCTTTTTCTGTGTATGTGAGTGCTGAATTTTGCGACAGGGGACGAATTGATTTTTAAACGTTGCCCGCGAGTTTTTCGCGATATGTGCCTTGGGTGGCACGTGGCACACGCCCCCCAGATTTTATGTCGTCATGAGATGGCGGATTGCGCAAAAACCAATCGCGTGCGCCACAATCCGTGAAATAACAGTCGCAAACAGAATATTCGGAAAAAACCGACGGGATCGCGCTGCAGAAACCCTTAGTATTGTGCGCCCCCTAGTGTTCTGCTGTTTCCTGGCTGTTATGACAGCAACAGCCCAGCACTAACATCCAGATCAAAACAGCTCTGATCACCTGCGGGTTTGAGGATCCCTTAGAGCACATGTACATCTGTTATTGCTAGAGCGAGTAAGCAGCGCAGTGTTGAATGTAGGAGCTGGGCCATGCCAGAGTGGCCCTAATAGGAAGCCTATAGTAAACTGACCGAGATAATGGCACTCCTAATAAGTTTGAAGTGCATTATGTAATAAAATAGATCGCAGTGTAGGAAAAAAAGTTAAAAAGAAAAACAATTACTTATTTAACTTATTTAACACAAAAAACCGACCAAACACAAACAAAATTTTATCCTTAAAAATAAATGTAATGAAACCATATTTTCTACTTCAAACCTGTATCAACCCAAGCTAAAAGCTATAATAGATTTATCTCCTATTTACCAATATAGAAATTAAACATTATTGTCAAACTGCCATATCCTGCGGCATCATGTAAAAAATGTGGTGACAGACAATAAGAATAGTCAAGTGTGAAGCACTGCACCAATGCAAACAAAAGTTGTTCTCTCTCTTTCATTAACTTCAATGTGAAGCAAATTGGTGACATAGTATTTATACATGTTTATTATTGATTAACTGCCTAGAGAAAGAAAATCCTTTAGCTTCCATACCTATGTTATCCTGCCTGTGTTAGTTTCCATCCACGTTTCAATGTTACATATCACTTTATTAATTGTAAGCTATTTTTCAAACCTGCTTCTGTACAATGTAGTAAAAATAGGTTGTGTCAGAAAATGCTTCATTTTTTATATATTTATAGATAGATATGTGATAACGAGGGCCCCTGCACTGTTTCTCGCGGGGCCCTCTGCTTCTGTGTCCAGCACTGCCATTGTGTTTCGATCATTTTGACAGCAATAATAATTCTGTCTGCTGCATTATTCCTGCTGTGCAAAGTGACCAGAAATCCTCACAGAAAGCCACATCTTCAGTGTGGAACACATGCCTAAGGCATTATCTGAATCAGTGACATTTGAAGTATAAGTACCCGGCATTAGAGATCAAGTGTCGTCAGACCACCAATTCGAATAGGGTATAAATTCCAAATTCCTTAAAAATTTATATATGGCTGGGAGCCGTAAAACAAAAAACCCTTTTATACTCACACTCTCTCCACATCCCGTTCACCCGCGCCACTGCCCATGGCTGCCGGTCGTCATTTGCCTACAGAGGCTTGTGGTGCTGTCCTGACCACGCGCAGCTATAACAGCTACCAGAGTGATTGTGTTGGTCGTTAATGAGAGGTGCGTAAAATGGTTTGTTAAATCCCTCCCTCACAAATGTTACATTTTTTAAATTCCTGGACACCTCTAGATTAAACAACCTCGATTAAACATATTTAGCCAATTGTCTTTCTTTTCATTAGCTTCTCAGTGTTTTTGAATCTGCACAGCCAACCACTTTTTTACCATTTTTAAATCTGTGTCACATGCATTTATTCTCAGGGGCACATGAACCTTCGTGAACTAAACATAGCTTGAGAATGCTTTAGCTACACTGATGCAGAAACATATCTTGCTTAATCCCTGAACAAGTGTTTTTTCCCAAAAACAATGTATACAATTCAGGACCTTGAGAAAGCTGAGTTGCATGCTGGCTGCCTACATAATACATTGAGCTGACTTCCTGACTGTCCAACAGGAGTAATAACCTGAGCTGGATGACTCATACACCTCAGCTGGGTGATGGTGCAACGATTGATTACTTCTGCCTGTCAGGGACAAACACAGTGATGACGTATTCTCCGCTTATGCTGGGCAAGACAAGGCTGGAGAAGTACATAATTATGGGTGAGGAGAAAGCAATGAGGCAGCACCAGGTGACAAGCCTCATTATCGAATTTTATAATATTTTTTTTCAGCAAAACACACTTCTTCTAGGATTAAACAGATATTTGCTGTTTCAGTGTAACTACAGCCATCTCAAGTGATGCTTGGTTCATAATGTATAAAAGCAAATGGCATAATCCTTTAATTTATCTCATGAGGATTTATTTTGACCAAAGTCCGCAGAAAGCCCCAAAAAGTTGCAAACAGACTTACCTAAGCCTGGAATGAGTAGGTATCCGATTTGAGACTTAAAAAGTCACAACTTTCACATCTGGAATCAGGTGATAATCAGAAAAAAACAACTTTGAAGGGAGGTTGTTGAAAAAATTGCACACCCAACACAAAGGGGCATATTTATCAGAGCCTCTTGTAGTTGTGATTATTTTGCCTTCTCCGACACCTTAACGCCACTGGGGCGTGAAGGGTGGCGCGGGCCGTGCCATGCACGATACATTAAGAGGCTGAATCCTGTTGATGTATTGCGCTGCGAAAATGCCAATGCTTCGCGAGCATGTTGTCTGATAACTATCAAAAGTCTAAAAAGTCTCAAGTCTTAAAAAAAAGGCAACTCAATACAAAAATACATGTGCCCTAGTGTGCAAGTAGACCTGATAGATTCACCTTTAAATAGTTAATTCTAGAGATGAGTCGAGTATAACTCGTCCGAATACTGCTCGTACGAGTATTAGCATACTCGGACGTGCTCGTTACTCGGACGATATTTCCCTGCTCGCGATCGAGATTGAATTAAGTGAAGAAACAGTGAGAACAGTGTTTTTATTGTTTAATAAAATATTAGATGTTTCCTGATGTTTTGCTTGTAGAAACACATTGAATGACACTATTCTACTTTCCAGGTGTGTGTGCGTGCTCCGCTAGGTTCGGAGATGTTTGGAACATCTGGAATGTGAAGAATATTGCTCGTTCAATGTGTTCTGCACTTAAATGGTCCTGTATTCACTGTTTTTAATGTTTTAATTCTATTCTTCACTTGAACATTCGCACGGTTTCAAGGTTCGAAGATGCGCGTACATCCGAAGGAAGAATAGAATTAAACATTAAAACGTGATACAGACCATTTAGTGTGCAGACACATTGAAGAACAATATTCTTCACATTCCAGATGTTCTGAACATCTCCTAACTTAGCGGGAGACACGTGCGCACACCTGAAGTGAGAATGGTTTATTTCAATGTGTTCATAACAAGCAAAACATCAGGAAACATCTGGAATATTTAATTAAGAATGTTTCTTTTACTGTTCTGTTTTATGCAAAAAAATGCTGGGTCTCCCATTGACTTCAATGGGGCTCGTTATTCGAGACGAGCACTCGAGCATCTGGAAGAGTTTTTAGTGCTCGCTCATCTCTATTAATTTCCCAATGTTTTCCTTTAATTTTCCATGAACTCAAAAAACCTACCTCAGCAGCCTTAGACGTCATGTGATGTGCTGCTTCATCAGCTGACTGCACAGTATTATGATGACTGAATAAATGGATCATTTTACAGGCCTGTGTTTATAGCAGGTGGTTATATGAATAGAAGGGGTCTTTAACTGAAGCTACACAAGTGCTGTTATCTCAAGAGAGAATTCAATCCATTAAATCTCTTTTATTATAATATGGGCTGTAAAGCTGAGCATAAAATACAGCTGTAGACAATGAACACTGGCATCTCTGTGTGTGTAACATTAAAGAGAGAAGAAACTCCACAAACAAAGATAGGAACCCGTGTTGACTATTTCTGTGATGGGTATAAAGGACCACTAAACCTAAACTATTTGTAACAGGAGGCTACTGATACAGCATACACTTACAATTTTAGCATGGATGGAAATATTTTGAGGAGCTCAAAGGTTTTTGTGTGAAAAAACCCCCATGGGGCGGTGATCAATTTGACTCTTTTCTGCATTTGTCAGGATCATGGACTTAGGTTCAGGAGGGGAGCCTGTCTGGTCATACTGAACCGTCCTTTGACAGCTCTCCGCCCTCCAAAGCCTGATGATCCTTCAGTGCAGAATTTTGTGTTGAGTTGGATATAGCACAAATGTGTTGCGGAAACTTTATAAATACATATAAGCAGTTGGCACTAAAAAGAACGTGCATAGTCAGACAAAAAACTGGCGCAGGGGCCTTAATAAATGTGGGCCATACGGTGCACATCCAGTATATATACCGATAGCGTCTCAGCACGGTGCAGCCTCTTGAGATGACTGGGAGATGGCAGTGACAGAGTGAAGCTGACATGATGCTATTTCCAGTCTGGACTTTGATAAATGACTTTCATACAGTGACAGATAATTGTAGAGTTTACGGCAGATTTCTTATATTTTTATACATTAGAATGAATATGTGCCAAGAAGATCTTACTTGACTATTTCATCCACTAAGGTTGGGTTAAATGACAAGTTGTCACATTGTAACACATTACCTTAAAGTAAATTAACGATCTCAATAGAATAGGGGAATAGATAGATAGGAGATAGATAGATAGAATATAGATAGATAGGAGATAGCTAGAATATAGATACAATATAGATAGATAGGAGATAGCTAGAATATAGATACAATAGTGGTTTAGATAGGAAATGGATAGCAGATAGATAGATATTGCAAACCCTGTCCACCACTGAATCTATAAGGAGACTCTAGCCTCCTTGATAGTAAAACAATGGCGCAAAACGTGCAATTGCTGGCTGTGCACTGGGAATTGCGACTAAATCAAGTGATAAAATCTCCATGTTGTAGTTAGATAAAAAGGAGAAGTAGATGGCTAGATATTAGAGAGTTTCTAGATAGATAGATATTACAGATGGATAGATAGATATTACAGATGGATAGATAGATATTACAGATGGAAAGAGATTAGAGATGAGCGGGTATACTCGTCCGAGTATACTGCTCGGTGGAGTGGAGTATTAGCTTACTCGGACGAGTATTTCCCCTGCTCGCGATCGAGCATTAAATTAAGTGAAGAACAGTGTTTTTATTGTTTAATAAAATATTACAGATGTTTTGCTTGTAAGAACACATTGAAATAACACTATTCTTCACATTGCAGGTGTGCGCTCATGTCTTCCGATAGGTTCGGAGATACGCGCGCACATCTGCAAAGTGAAGAATAGAATTAAAACATTAAAAACAGTGAACACAGGACCATTTAAGTGCAGAACACATTGAAAGAACACTATTCTTCACATTCCAGATGTTCCCGAACATCTCCGAACTTAGCGGGAGACACGCGCGAACACCTGGAAAGTGAAGAATAGTGTTATTTCAATGTGTTCTAACAAGCAAAACATCAGGAAACATCTGGAATATTTAATTAAGCACTGTTCTTTAGCAAAAAAATGCTCGGGTCTCCCATTGGGGGTCATTTACTAAGGGGCCGATTCGCGTTTTCCCGACGTGTTACCCGAATATTTCCGATTTGCGCCGATTGTACCTGAATTGCCCCGGGATTGTGGCGCACGCTATCGGATTGTGGCGCATCGGCGCCGGCATGCGCGCGACGGAAATCGGGGGGCGTGGCCGAACGAAAACCCGCCGTATTCGGAAAAACCGCCGCATTTAAAAACCGAAAAAGTGACGCTTGGGAAGCGCTTACCTTCACCTGGTCCGAGGTGGTGCATTCCGGCGCGTTGAGATGACTTTCAGCGCAGCAGCGCCACCTGGTGGACGGCGGAGGAACTACCTTCATAAATCCCGGCCGGACCCGAATCCAGAGCAGAGAACGCGCCGCTGGATCGCGAATGGGCCAGGCAAGTAAATCTGCCCCATTGACTTCAATGGGGCTCGTTATTCGATACGAGCACTCGAGCATTCCAGCTACCATCATATATAAAACTAATAATATACTTTGTATAGACAATGCCCAAATACAATATTACCCTCACTAATTAAGCAAAAATGTAAAAAAGAACATTCTCAAAATTTAATCCTCTAGTGATGTTTACCCAATTAAACTCTTACCCCTTACTTTACAATTTTACTCTGTGTTATTGCTGTTTTAGCTCCTTTCACTCAGTGATGGTCAGTGTAAAATTCCAGAGTGTGTGCAGGGACTCTCTAAGCAGACACTTCATGATTCCTCTAGTTCTGTGTACTGACAAATTGGTTAGATTAACAGGGTCCTGGTTTATTTACACTTTTATTTAGCTTTTAAACATTCACTTGTGTTCTGACACATAGAAAGAGAGATGAGACAGATCAGAGATGAGAGATGATGAGATCCATAAGATGCATATTATACACAATGACATTCTCAGCTCTCATAACTCACCTATAACACTCACAGTTCTTCTATATACCTCGCTCCCCCTCCCCGGATATATCTGCCTGTAGCTTGTAGCTTTGCTCTTCTCACAATGTAATGTGTTGCTTGACTGCAGGAAGCCAGTGTTTGTGTGTGAGCTTGTCCTGGAATGCAAGGTTGGTGTCCACAGGCATAGAGCAGAGAGAAGCTCACGCAGCCTCAGAGCAAGATGTCCCCTGAACCTAAACTCAGAAGATCCTGGGTCGGGTCTAGGGGCAACCAAAATTACTCAAAAATACTCAAGTATAAGCCTAGCCCCTAATTTTACCACCAAAAACTGGGAAAACCTATTGACTCGAGTAAAAGCCAAGGGTGGGAAATGCATTGGGCACAGCCTCCAGTTGTATATAGCCATCCAGCCCCCAGTAGTATATAGCAGCCAGCCCCCAGTAGTATATAGCCACCCAGCCTCCAGTATTATATAGCCAGCCAGCCCCAGTAGAATATAGCAGCCAGCCCCCAGTAGTATATAGCCAGCCAGCCCCATGTAGTATATAGCCAGCCTCAGTAGTATATAGCCAGTCAGCCCCTGTAGTATATAGCCAACCAGCCCCCATGAAGTATACAGCCAGCCATCCCCCATGTAGTATACAGCCAGCCAGCCCCTAGTAGTATATAGCCAGCTAGCCCCAGTAGTATATAGCCAGCCAGCCCCAGTAGTATATAGCAAGCCAGCCCCTGTAGTATTTAGCCAGCCCCCATGCAGTATACAGCAGCCAGCCCCCATGTAGTATACAGCCAGCCCCCTGTAGTATATAGCCAGCCCCTTGTAGTATATAGCCTGCCAGCCTCCAGTAGTATAAAGCCAGTCAGCCCCCAGGAGCATATAGCAGGCACCCCCCAGTAGTATATAGCCAGCCCCCAGTAATATATAGCCAGCCTGCCTCCAGTAGTATATAGCCAGCCAGCCCCCAGTAGTATATAGCCAGCCCTGAGTAGTATATAAGTAGTATATAGCCAGCCAGCCCCCAGTAGTATATAGCCAGCCCCCATGTAGTATATAGCCAGCAAGTCCCCAGAAGTATATAGCCAGCCCCCATGTCATATACAGCCAGCCCCCATGTAGCATACAGCCAGCCAGCTCCCATGTAGCATACAGCCAGCCCCATATAGTATACAGCCCCCAGTAGTATACAACCAGCCAACCCCATGTAGTATAAAGCCAGCCAGCCCTTAGTAGTATACAGCCAGCGAGCCAGCCCCCATTAGTATACAGCCAGCCGGTCCCCAGACGTATATAGCCAGCCAGCCCACAGTTTGCCAAGCACATAAAAAAAAACTTACATACTCACCTTAGGGTGTTCCTATTTTTTCTTCTCTTTGTTGTAATAGACAGCAGAGAAGCGCCCACGCAATCTGCCAACTGGCAGAACCCATGGACACATCTCTGCCGGCTAGTAAAACCATAGAGAAGACAGAAGAGGAGCCGCACAGAGGTTCGGGAGCCATGCTGAGCATCGGGGCCCTGGAGGGTGAGTATGTAAGTTTTTTTTAAATTGACTCATGTATAAGCCGAGGTGAGGTTTTTCAGCACAGCTTATACATGAGGAAATACATTATTTACACCAGGACTGATAGAGAGAGAATGGAATTATAGATGAAATGCTGTATTTTGCTATCCTTAAAACATTTAAGAAACTTGCCTTTGTGGAAATACCCCTTTAATGGAATCGTTCTTATTACAATCTAATATGAAAAGGTTGACATGAAATAAACAGACATATTATACAATGCAAAAATAAACAGTTTGATCAAATGAAAGAACTTCCCCACAGTATTGGTTTCAATCTTTTCCCAAATTGAAATGTTTTCTTAAAGGTATTTACCATTTAATAATTTTTTTTTCAGTGTGCATACTAATAGTGCAGCATTCAAAGGTTACGTGGGACACCTCTTTCTCAAAATCAGTGGGGGTCTACACTCTCCAGCTATTAGACACAAATTGCACATTAAGTGAATAATGGATATGTTTTGTTTGTCTGTAACCCCCTTTAAAATACAGAGGACTCAGCAGAAAAAATAAAAAATAGTCCTATACATGATGCTGTAAATATCAATACTTTTGGGGCAAATTCCACTAGTAATAAGGCATCTACTGATGAAGCCGACAGCTGCATTTTTATGTGTAGTGGTCAAGCTGAGTAATTGCAGCTTAGCTTTCATTTGAGTGAATTCTTAAAATTGCCTGTGGATAAAAGTGATCCTATAAAATGCTTTATAAATATATATACCATGATGTAGTCTAGGATTCAAAAACAATATTCTAGACATGAATAAAAAAGCTTATTAACACATGCAAAAATACACATAATATCTGCAGATATTTAACACAAGATTTAAGACATATTAGGGACAATTTACCCTTTACACTTTAAAACATTCAATTAATGTTTATAAAAACTATAGTGAGTTATGAAGCTACCTCACTATAAATACACAACTTCTTCCAAAGTGTTCATCTTTCCACCATGGTCAATGGACCGTAGTACATGAGTCTCAAACAAATATTTAGTAAGAACTACATCCTAAGGGTTGTCTTCAAAAGGCTGATTGTACTTGTAAAATTGTGTAAATGTATCTACTCCACCAACAGTGTAAATTGTTAAGTTGTAATTAGATTCTTACACTTAACCAATGTAAGTGGAAGCCCAAGTATGTGTACGGAAGAAATGGGTGCCGGCGCTCGTGGTAGACCGCTCCAGTCTCGGGCTTGCACCAAGTTTGTTGTGGTTGTGCTTTTGCTGGTCACGTTCTGACAGGTCTTCACAGAACTAACTGACACCAGTTAGTTCTGTGTCAAGAACCTGTCAGAACGTGACCAGCAAACAGCACAACCACAACCAGACTTGGTGCAAGCCGCGAGACTGGAGTGGTCTATCCACGAGCGCCGGCACCCATTTCTTCCTACCTTACTGGGTTCCATGTTAATTCACTAGAGCATTCTGCGCGATTGGAACAGACGGCCGCGAGGAAGGAGGAGCCGGCAGCCACTAAGGACACATTTGCATAAAGCACTATAATTAAGCTCCATAAGGTGAGCGCACTAATTATGTCTATAGCACCTTTTATGGTACCTTACTTACTACACTAGGATAGCCCTCGTTTTGTCTCCCCCTTTCTTCCCTTCTCTTCCTGACATTGCTCCCATTTTGAGGTACTACCATCTCGAGGGGATTTTATAGAGGGATCCCATACTCTGTTGATACTTAACCAATGTGACAGTATCATTCTCCTCTCATACAACCCCATACAAAT
This sequence comes from Engystomops pustulosus, assembly GCA_019512145.1. Taxonomy (NCBI): domain Eukaryota; kingdom Metazoa; phylum Chordata; class Amphibia; order Anura; family Leptodactylidae; genus Engystomops; species Engystomops pustulosus. Next base: position 50,938,087 of record CM033644.1, on the reverse strand, counting down.
AGCGCTCTCCACTTAACCACCCACCTCCCAATGACAGTATTCTCCTCCCCCCATACACCTGAAACCCAACCAACCTCCTAACATGCAATTGCCACATTAAATGAGGTGGTAGGCTGAACTTTTGTTTGGCATGTGTGCTTTAGTAAAATGGCCTCCTTCTGAATTGCTACACCATTTTGTAGTCTCTTTGCATTGAAAGCTGATCTGTCAATACCTTAGGGCCCAGATAAACATGAAGAACATGGTAGAATATCAAACATTTGAGAATAGGTTGCATATTTGGGATCAAGTACTCCCATAAAATGTTGGAATTTTTATAAAGCTAAACAGTAATGATGAGCAGACCTGATCCCCCAATCTTTGGGTCCATGGCAAACATTGCGGGTTGGGAAGTTTAGGTTTGGGTTTGGATCATCTGCTTTTCTCCTCTAACGTGTACATTGCAATCTTCCCAAGGATCGCTGATCACTGTGACATCATCAGGGAGTGGCAATCCTCAGAAAAACAGTGACACCCATGGGCCACCAACATTTAAATGCAGCCGGTGGCATTTAAAGGAATACCCAATTATGGGTGTTACTTGAGGGGGTGAGCGGTAGGTTAGGTACCTGAACTAGAACAGTACCTGAACCTTACTGGATCCGCTCATCCGTCATAAGCTGTTCTTTCCTCTATTTTTCCTTAGGGGACTTCAGGGCTAAAGATATTGGATTATCAAATAGGTAGAAGTCTAATACTTGTAACCCCCCTGATCAGCTGTAAGTGAAGCATGAAACCCGTTACCAGAGTTGTTCACTTGAATGTGAGCTGAGCTGCAGTCGTCTGACCCCTGCATAGGGAATGGAGCGGTCTGCTTCCTGTTCCATTCTTTTTGGATTGACAGCTGATTAATGGAGGTTCTAGCAATGATATTGATTATCTATCCTAAGGATAGGATATCAATGGAAGGAAAACCATTGAACTTATTCTGTGGTGATGCAAATATGTGCACCCATGTATCAGTTCTACATTGCCCCTTACATGAATTCTCATAGACTATAATTTTGCTTGTTGGTAAGATTATTAATTTCCCTCTATGTGAATGGTGCATTAATTTCCTGAAAAAATTCCAATGTTCAGCAGTAAAAGGGGAGGATATATAGAGTGGCTTTAAAGCTGACATAGCGTGTAAATAAAAGATGGGGTAAAGATCAAATCTGGTGTGCGATCTAAAGTGAGAAAATGCAGCTAACTGCAGAAGGAATCCATAATCCTCCAGCTTTCAACAGTATGAAATCCATTTACTGCTAACTGTGCTTATGATGAAAATCTGCCCACACCCTTGTCTGGAGTACAAAGACATGGAATTGAACAGATGGAAAGACTATTAAAATTCAACTCGCCTACAAATGTGCAAACACGTTGGTTAAATATAATCATCCATTTTATTTATGTGGGTCAAATATGACTTGTATCAAGAGGCCGTTTTAAAACCCTTTTCTTTTCCGATTCCAATATGATCGAGAGATAGAATTAAAAGTGAAGTGATTCTAAAGAGAATGATTGAAGAACACTAAAATTAATGTCTGAGCGTCCTGAAGATATTGGAGGTAATTTATCTTGGTCTTTTCTTTTTTTCTTATCTTTGCACCTTCTTTTGCATTTTTTTCACCAAAGTTTGTGACTTTTCCACTTACCTAGCAAAGTTTACTGTGAGGTGTGGATGTATGAAAAAGAGGCACCTGCTTGGCAGGTGTAGGAAAAAGTTAGAAGAGGTTGTAGAAAAATGTAAGACTTTTGAACAACATCTGTGGCGGGAGTGCAGTTCTTTGCCAGGTCCTGCCATATTGGGCGCAGGCTATAGGTATTGCGCAGACATGGGTAGGAATGTGTGAAGGTGGCATAAGGGGAAAAATAAGCCAATTGTGTGCCATAAAACTGGCCTGAATGGGAACTAGGACTGAATACAGTATCAGTTTTGTTCACCGGTAGTTAAAGCAAGAGCCTGACACAAGTGATGACCTTATGGAGCACATTGGGACAATGGGGCATATTTATCAGGGAGCATATGTGGGCATATGTGGAGGGCACGGCCGGCCGGAAGTGGGCCTGCGCGGGTCCTTACTGTCCCCGCACTCGCTGCAGTCGCTGACTGTTTACATGTGAAAAATCGTCAGCTGCGTTTATTTCTACGCCAGGCAGGGCTATCATACACAGGCGCACTAGTGCTTGCGTATGATAAATATTCCCCCATATATCCATCCCTAAAACCTATGTATATAGAGAACTTTTTAATGTATCATCTGTATAAGTGTGGAACATATGTCCTTTTTGCAACCTTTTGATAGAACTGATCTTTCAGGACACAATGGGAAGGAGGCAGTGATGCCTAAATACTAAACCCCCCAACTTAATGGCCATCCTACATCACGGCCCCCAACTTGGCAACGTTCCACACAATAAGTAAATGGCAACGGAAGCAGGAATAAGCAGGAATCAGTCGGTACCAGAATTTTACGTCAAGAGACCATCCAAATCCACAACAAAAGATGCCGTTTGATAACAAAAAGAATATGTTAAATTTTAAACCAGAAGGCCAAGGAATAGACTGAGTAACCAAAAGGGCCAAACAGAGATAAATCCACAAGCACACGTACTCACAACCAGAACCTGGAAACTCGGAAATTAACCGGGACTCAAATTTGGAAGGAATATATCCAACCAGTAATTAGCTATAGGTCACATTTTAGGGTTTTAACTTCTTAACCTCATTCATGAGACATGACAGGATCCCATAAACAACAATATTATCTATTCTGCCAACAGTGTCCCTCCTGCATTTCTCACCCAAGCCTAAGAAAAAAAAATCATATATCATGATTTAAGTGTCTGGAATACTGTTTGTCATTACAATAACAGGAGCTTTCAGTTATATTGGTTGTATTATCATTATGTCATAATATTTCATATTATCAGATTGATTGTTTAAAACTCAGAATGATGCATTGGGAGATAGGACACTTTCAATATGCGAGTCTGAGCAAAGTAAGAGTTAAATTAAGCAGCTAACCACCCCAAAATGCTGATGCGGTGTATTTGCAGTAATCGAGTCTTTGAGACATTGAAACTGCTAATGACTTGCCTCAGTAGACCTGTTCAAACCTCAGGCTGTCATCAGCTCAAGAGGAACCTGTGGATCAAAGACAAATCCAGTGCACTCTCTCGTGAAGGCTGCTATTGTATTCTGCTGAAGTCTCCAGCATTGTCTCGCTATAGTGTATGACCATTTCATTACAGATTAGCCAGGACAGAAGAGGATTTGTCTAATTGGTCTTGCGATGCTGCAATATGATATGGTGGCTAAACGGCAGGTATATATATTACTTTCCCCCCTTTCACACAGTTGGAGCCAGCAAATCTTATCAAGTGATCAGTGATCCATGTGGCTACTCTAGCATGAGCAAACATCTATTTATTCATTTCCTAGCAAGCAGACTCATATTTGCGTTCTTTGAAAGCCACATTAGCCACATATTAAATTAGTCTATCTCTTTTGCAATCATTTAAGGTTCATGAATATAAAACAATGTATAATATTTTATAAATTGCATTATCTTAACATTTCTAATCAAAGGGGTTTTACTGTTAATTATTCAATGGATTGGTAGTGGTATGACACCTGGCAACCTCTCTGGTCAAAGACGGTAAATAAAAGTTCCATCCAAAATATACCTGTCGTCTGGTCCTACTCCAGACCCATCTCTCTTAGGCTCCCCACACATGAATGTGAGTGAGACTGATATAGGAAATTGCGCAGCCAGATCTCCATCCCCATAGATGTCTATGGCACCTGATGGCAGTGCCAGTGAACACACGCTGTCTGCACAGTGACCAAGGATGGGAAAATATAGGACATGCCCTGTATTTTCCCATATTACTCCTCTATCCTGCAACCAGCTGTATGTTCGCACGGCCTACGCCTCGGGTGAGTATACGTTCATGTGCAAGGGGGCCTTAGAAGACATTAACATAGAGAGCTGTGTTCTTCTAACTCTAATGATAGTGTCAAGCAGCTGACCAGTGATGGGCCAGAAGTCATATCCCCAAAGAGTATATTTAGAAAAAATGTATAATTTTTGTGATGTACCAGAGCTTCACAATGGGGCTTATTTATTAAGGATCGCATTTCCGTCGGACTTCCCGACTTTTTCAGGAATTGCGCCGCTGGGACAGGTATTTATAAGGGGATTGTGTGGCAAGCAATCCGATTTTGGCACAGAGGCACTGGCTTTCATGTGACAGAAATCTGGGGGTGAGCCATCGGACGATCCGAGTGATTCGGACTGAGCGCGGGATTTAACATTTAAATTGTGTCATAAGAACAAGCACTTACATACACCGGGAAGAAGAAGGTGAACTCTGTCGGACCTAAGCGGGGAAGCGACACATGCAGGATATCGGGCGCACGATCTTAGTGAATCGCAGCACAGTGCATTCTGGTCAGACAATGCACATTGGGGAACGCGCCAGGGACGGGTAAGTAAATGTGTGACTTCTTTCAGTTTATGTAATCTCTCTTGCTGCACTACTAAGTGCAGTCTATAGCTGACCACATTTTGTAGGCCAGGCCTAAGAACTTCAATTTACTGTGAGGCATAATGTAATAACTATCTTATTCATTGTATAGATAGTTACAATGCTTACCTTTCACATGTTGTTAATTTTATTTATATTTTTTCATGTATTTATATACTTTTCTGTTGAAAGTATGTGGTCTCTGGTTCAACTTGTAATGCAGCATTTATATGGGCTCACGGGGTAACAATTATTGTAGGGGCCATAGAAGCAAATGTGTTAGGAGGTCCCACCGACCCAGAAAAGCTAACACATAATATTGATGAGTGAAGGATGTGCTACTCTTCCTCCTCAAGCTACTTCTGGCATATAACATCTGTTAGACAACATTGTTGGTGAATTAATACTAGTTGCACCTTTACTCCTATTGTATACATAGCATGTTCAGCCTAACAATAAGTGGCAATTCTTATGTGTTTAATTCTTAATTATTTGTTTAAACTTGGGCTGACAACACAGTAATGTATATTTTAGCCTATGGAGGAAGGCTCAATCACAATTTTGGTAGATTTCCTAGTTAAGTCTCTGACCATGCTCATTAACTCTACCCACATCCAGGTCTCTGTATACTGATCCTGTGTTCTCTGCAAACCATCCAATAGAAATATCTGCCTGCCCTGCTCGTCATGGAAGAATCAGAGCCTTTTCCATGGAAACACATGGAAGTAAAAATAGAAAAATTACTCAATGACAAAATAAGATTTTAACTATTGTAATAATGATAAAGTAATATCCTTTCTAGTTCTATAGTCATTATGACTTGAGGAGATTCTAGGCATTGCAAAAGGATTTTCATAGGAGCGAGACTTCTCTCCTCCAGTAAAATGATACTCATTCTTTGACAACTTAGGATATGTGCTGATTCACATCTTCTAGCTTGTCTGTGTGTGTCTTTTGGAGGGGAGGGCGCTTTGTCCAAGTCAACTCAACTGAACTAAGAAGAATTCTCTATTGAGCGTTATTGAATAAACCTGAATACACTGATTCATCATGCAGAGTAGCCAGAGTGGCTGACACAGCACATAGAGGCTGTATTACACATATCGATCTTCTGGATCTTCTGATTCTTAGATTCTGGCTTACATGTGGTCTTTGTAGCCTCAATGTACCCGAGTCTTGATTTGGCCTCAGCAGAGCCTTTTAATGCTTCTTATAGTATTCTCTGACTTCCAGCTGCATTCACATGTAGAGTTTGTTTTGCACTTAGAAACACAATTCAAAGGATTTATGGAGGGGCGTGGCCTGATTGCAGATGACTTTCCACTGAAACACTTTCGATCAGCAATAATCTCCATGTGTTTCATTGTCAACAATGTGTTTTAGTGTAAATGCTTTGTAGCCCTTGAATTGTGTTCTAAAGTGCAGTACATACACTTACTTAATTATAATACTTATATTTTGTAAGCTTTTGAAAAATAACCACACCCATCAAACTAAGGTTCCCGGGACCAAAGTAGTGTGTCACAGTATCATAAAGAGACAATACTTTTATTCCTAAGACTTAGTGTGATAGGAATTAAATAATTAAAAAATACATACTCAAAAAATATAAGGAACATTACAACACAATGTAATTCCAAGACAACCACAGTTCTGTGAAATCAACTTTTCAAGTTATGAATAAAAATAAATAAATTGTGAATGGAACAGACAAAAGGTGGAAATGGTAAGCAATTAGCAAGACAACATTTACTATTAGTACATAGTATAGCATTAGTATACTATAAACTAATAAATATATTTACATTTGTTCAAATCCATAATGAAAGCCATATGTTCATCTCCTTCACAGAGGTCCCCTCACCATTCCCAATGCTTTCTAGGTCATACACGCGGCTGTACTGCTTTTGCAGTTCTACAAGTCCCAACATGTTCGGCCATTTATGCTCCTAAAAGGTCCTGGAATTTGCAGGTCTACAACCAGTTATCTAAGCCTGACAAAACAACATTTCTTTATAGACTTCTAAGCCTCTGTGCCAACTTTGTCAGAGGCCTACATTTTGTATATATCAGAGTAAAAGCTCTTAGAATGTGGAGGCAAAACATCGTACTATTCACCTAATGTGGAAAAAGAGAAAATCTTCAGAAACCAAATCTTTATTCCAGTTGAAGATTCTGACATGTGTCAAAAACAATTTAAATGGGGAACCCATAGTATAAAAGGAGCTCAAATTAAATCTTTTATTCTCCCTAAGTCTACCTGCACACAAACGTGTCAAACAATAGATCTGTGGTGTGATATTTTATCAGTGTGTAGTCGTTTTCTGAGCTAGTTGTTCACAAAAATGGTCCGTGTGTCATCCAAATATTCTTTTGCTGATCTGCAATAAAAAGAAAACATAAAAGACTGGCAAACGATGTCACCAGCTTGGTCTTGACTTCTTGAAGGGTCACATGATTGTTTGAACTAGTAGGTGATCAGCAAACATTCTCCAGCAAAATGGCATAATACGGAAGCCAACACCCAGCACCCCTATATATCAACAGTTCTTCCAATCTGATAAACAGAGATCACCACAATCAGACAGCTCTCTTCTCCTTCTACTGGATAAACTGATTCATGTTAGCTCGACGCCTACTCCACTACCTTTTAAGATGACCACGGGAAGCTAGCTATCTAGCCTGCCAATAAAATCAATGTAGGATTTGTGAAACTTCTATTATTGAACTTAGATTATTCTCAGAATTTATTTGGCTGACAAGGATAATTGAACATAAGTAATTTACATAACACGCTGTCACGGGTGCCCCTGCAACCCATATTCCGGGTAGCAGGCGCACCTGTGTACCTCCATGTGCCCCACGACCCTATACACAGGAGAACTCACCTCCCCTCGCTCCACCAGTGGTCTCAAATATTTAAATGGCTAACGCACCGATAATTGGTTCTGACCTGCCACCTTCCCATATAAATTCCCAGCCCCTTATTGTGTCCCCTGCCGGATCTTTGAGCCTATGCCATTGAGAAAGCTCCCCTGCAATATTCCTGCGTTCCTGTTTGTTCTTGCTCCTGAGTTCCCGTGTTCCTGCGTTCCTGTGTGTTCCCGAGTTCCCGTGTTCCTGCTCCTGAATTCCTGTGCTCCCGCGTTCCTGTGTTCCTGCGTTCCCGTTCTCATCTGCCTGGACCTCCCGTGGCTGACCCCGGATTAGATTTAACCTTGCATCTCTGTTGCCTGCCCTGACCCTGTGCCTGTATCTGACCATGAGACTGCCTCCTTCCTGCTAAGGTACCCCGACCTCCGCTGCCACCACGGGCTAGTTGCATCTGTGGAACGACGGGGTGGCACCCCGCTGCAGAAAGACCATCCCTCTTTGCGGTGGGCTCTGGTAAAGACCAGGTGCCACTTAGATTCCGGTCCCAGGTGTCGGCTAGTACCACCTCCCGCGGTGGTCCTGTGGATTTACTGATCCCGACATCCACATGGTCCGTGTTTTACAAATACTGTGTAAGTTAACTATAGTACACATAAGGCATTAGATAAATTTTGTACAAGTATCATAAAAAAAATTGCCATTATTCACCAGATATTCTGATTGAAAAATAAAAGTAATCATATTCAAAGTATTAATCAAGTGCCATGGTTTTAGTATACAGCAGTGGGTGGTACCTTAGAAACCTGCATATCATATTGTATGTATATTATACAGATGTGCTCATACTATGTAAATAAGACCAATAGCATCAGTATATTCTAATTAGTATAACATTACTAGATTATTAGAAAACCCACTGGAAAGTCTAATGAATATCCATTTCTCAATAGAAAGGTCTTCTGCTAAATTAACAAAATATTCTGCTACCCTTTTCCACCTACCTAGTATGTGACCTGTTGTGGCTTGTGGAGGTGGATTCTTGTATTTTTCCTTCATTCTATTTTTAGTATCATTATCTGCTGTGGCAATACTATAAATCTAGGTTCTTATAGTCCAGAACAACAAATGTCACATAAAGTATATATGTGTGGGTGTTAGATTTGAAAGAAATCAATGGGTTCAGCCAGCTGTAGATGCAATTTGTATGGGCTCCTTTTTTTCTGCTGCCAAAATGCAAAAGGAAGACAAAACAAAACTAAACACAGGGAGTAAAAATCATGAGCTTTCATTTGAAGATATGTCTTTAATTTCATAACTCATAAACAAGTTGATGTTGGAGTGGTCCTATTTGTGATAATTTAGCACACCAGGTTTATAGAATTCATTCTGCATCCCACCAGAAGTTCTGGGGGGTCATGGGGTCCATGTACAACCAATAACTGACCTCATTGGAGGACATAAATTCCATTTTTCACTTCTTCTGTTGTTCTCTGGTATGAGTAGGTCATGGATGTAGCAGGATTTAAAACACTGTAGACTAGTAGTCATTTCCTCAACACGGAACTACAGTACCCTACTGAAAGCACAATAACAGTAATCCCTTATGGAGGAAGTCCTGCTTTTGCATAGTATTTGGTCTGGGAAATATGTCATTGTCCATATTTTTTGGCCATTTTAATAAAGCCTAAATCATCTAAAAATACAATTATTAATTATTAAATGTATATCTCCAGTGTGAGAATACCCTTTAAGTTTGTATTTTTACTTTTCTTACCCCTTACAATCCACTTAGTGTAGAATGACATAAATGTGCTTTGTATTTACTAACAAGATGAGAAAATCAGTAAAATGGGATGTTCCTCCCACAAATGCCCTGACTGCCTCTGACTTATAGCTGGCTTGTGTTGTGGACTTATAGGATCTATACAATTCTTTTCTGCCTCAGTAACACAGAGAGCTATAAATAGAACTATTAAGACTGTCGCAGTTATCTCATTACTTCCGGTTTCCATGCTATTCCATGGATCGTGTAAGAAGTTGGCTGCCAGAGAAGAAAACAGGCATTGCTGGGATAAATGTGCAATAGAGGTTTTTTATGAATGAATTTGCTTTCTGTTCAGCCATTGAACAAATCTCTGCTGCAGTAATGACACACGATGATCTATGTGGGTATGTACATCTCTATAAGGCTGCACTTACACTACTGAGTCACCTAAGCTATTTATATATCCCAATACATGTAAAACCTGTCATCACTACCTCCATAATAATACAAAGATAATGGGGTACACGGGACCCCTGTACAATGGATTGCTGGTTATTTTCTATACATTGCTCTTGGGGTTCCAACATCTTTCTTTTCGTATTTAAAAGGAGACAGAAGTCCAAAGCACAGTACATTAAAGGGGTTATCTGAGTGTATCAATAAATTAGGGATGGCTTGGGGGGCTTTTTAAAAGAAACATGTGTACTCACCTCCTCCGTCGCAGCTGATGTCCAGCGCCGCGGTATGTCTGTTTGTTTACAGGGGCACGGAGGCTGCACTCGGGGAGCTTCTGACCGGCAGAGGGGGCCAGTCACTCCCATCCGTCCCTATCTCTCAGCATTGTAGGCGCTGGGATATGGTGACGGATAGGAGTGGCTGGGCTGGCCGGAAGCTCCCCCAGCGCAGTTTCTATTCACCTATAAACAAACATGGGCACGGATCAGACAGCCCACTGCACAGGACATCAGCACTGATGGAAGAGGTGAGTACACATTTATTTTTTTAAAAAGCCGGCCCCAGCCCATCCCTAATTTTTTGATACAATCACATAATGCCTTTAAACCAAGAGATTGATAAGCAATCTCAAAGGTGCTGGAAAATATTGGTGAAACTGAAAAATAAATATCAGAGTAATGGTGGTCCAACCCCCGAGTACCACCTCAGCTTTTTCTATACTCTGTTTATCAGTTAAAAAGAACTGCCGGTTTGTGGGGGTTTTGAGAGTTGGGCCACAAATCTAGTATATGATATAAATTTTAGCTCAGAAACCCCATATTAGCTGACCACTTGGGCTGTTGGTCCACTATTTTCATACAGACAAGGGCCCATGGCTATCTTAATTTGTCACTGGCTCCCATGTTCATGAAACAGCCTTCTGGTTCTACTAACATCCATGTAATGTGTGCGGTCAGCAAGATAGATTCTTGGTGTTAATCCATGGGTTTTACATCTATAACAATCATATGCCCTTAATTTAGTTAAGGCCACACTGGTAGTGATATTAAAAGAAAAAGAAGTGATATTAGCACCTAACGTTATAGTTCCCTATAGCCCCCTAAACTATAAAAATGAAATAATGCTTGGACATACATAAGGATATTAATAATAATTCTTTTATTTATGTAGCGTACACAGATTACGGAGCCCTTCACAGAGCTTGGTAAATCAGTCCCTGTCCCCAATGGGGCTCACAATCTAATCAACCTACCAGTATGTTTTGGAGTGTGGGGGGAAACTGGAGGACCCGGAGGAAACCCACACAAACACGGAGAGAACATACAGACTCTTTATATATTTTCATGGATCTGAGAGCACAGCACAGCAACTGGACTCAGCTCAGTTTATTCTTCATACACAAACACATTTACAGTATAAACTATATCCCTGGCCTCCTAACTACTTATGATACGCCACAGAATACTAGCTGGCCTATCTAAAAAAACACACACATTGTCCCTAGCAGTTGTGTATACATACAGACTTCACCTGCATGGTTACTCATAGAGTATGGCTAGATGCTCAAGAATGAGCTGATTCTCAGCCATGAAGAATAAGAGTTAATATCAGTTTTTGTGGCTGGTTTGCCAATCATTATCACAGATCCTCACAAACTAAATTTTATCCATTAAATCCATTGATCCATTAAAAACAGTTCAGACTAGGTCATTCTCTACTCTTTAGCATAATGGACGCACGGTCTGTTAATAATAAAAAGTATTGCATTTAGTGCAGCTGTGTGCTGTCCCTTCAAAAAAACTAAAGGTACATGGCTGTTTTTCACTGTCATTGGTATCAGCCCAAGGACCTCTCTGGGGTAACTCATAATGAGCCTAATAAACTGAAAGCATCATTGGTGTGGATTTAGTGGAAGCTGTAATCATTTGGCAAGTGCAATGTGGAGCGTCCAGCAAATTTTTTCAGGGCTAACCAGGTCCCTATATGTAAACCATGCACCGTATAGGGGAGGACAATGCCCTTTAGTGATGTAGGCACTGTACTTGTTGATTGTGATTCATTTTTGGCACAATATGTTGAAATCTCATGGAAAATGTCTGAGAGCCCAGGGGAATGCTCAAGAGATTTGCCCTCTTCTGGTACTTTGGGCGTTCTCACCTTTTTTGAGTATCTCCAGTAGGATCTAGAAGGATTGTCAAGTATGGTGGGAGCCTCCCTTGTGCCCCTTAACTCTAAATAGCAAGCCCTATTCCACACCATGGTTGTCTGAAATACGTCATTTTAATGGAATAAATATGCCCTCCAACTGCTGCACCGTGCCATATGTACCTATATATACAATTCTTTTCCTCTTTCCAAACCAAGATCCCTTCCCCTCACCCCCCCCACACTCATTTATTCAATGTATTCCAGTCTAGTGTCCGCCTATGATAAATTGCATGCATAATTAATTCCCTATGGAATACTATAAGTTGAAAATGGTAAAGCTAATGGGGTTACAAAATTATGATTAAGACTAATATGTAATTTATTTTTTATTTTTCACATAAATAATTGAATTGAGATGCTTTGAATGAAGGAACAGATGACAAGTCTCAAGGATCATCTCAGAATAGCATTCATGCTGCCTGCCGAAATGTCAATGAATGGCAATCAACCGTTTAATTCTCATCAGAAGGAAAATGTGAATAAAAAAGGAATTTAAAAAAATTATTCATTCATTGATGACCTACAAAATATGTCTTCAATCCCTTCCATTGCTGAATGCTGCCTGAATATAAAAAAACTGATATATTCATGACATCAGATAGGAAAATAAGGTCAATATGGTGCAGAGAGATTGAAACTCTGAACAGCAGTATAATTTTTCAGTTTCAGCACCAGATTTCCACACGTGGGCCAATGCGGTGAGGGTACAGCTAGTATTGACTGGAAGGACAGACAGTGGGGCTTATTAACTAAGGGTCGTGGATCGCACTTTCGTCAGACTGGGATTTGCACAGCTTTCACAGATATTTAACAGGGATTTGCACTGGGATTGTGTTGCACGCGATCAGATTGTGGCACAGCTGCGCTGGCTTTTGTGGGACAGAAATCGGGGGGCGGGCTGTCGGACGATCTGACTGATTCTGACTGAGTGCAGGATTTAAGATTCAAGTTTTGTAAGACAATGCACTTACATACGCCAGGAAGAAGAAGGTGAACTTCGACGCATGCAGGATATCGGGGGCACGATCTTAGTGAATCATGGAAGAGTGCATTCTCGACTGACAATGCACTTTAGGTGAACTCCAAGGAACAGGTAAGTAAATCTCCCCCAGTGAGCCCCATGGATAAATCTCCTTACCAGCTCTCCCTACCTATTTTCCCAGCCTACCTACAAAGACTGGACAGTACAAACTTAGAAGAATAGTTGACAGATCCAGGTCAGAATCAAGAGGACAATGCAGTACACAATTGAATGGCAAATAAATGCACATAAAACAGGCAAAGGGACAAGCAATCTAAAATATAGAAGTCAAGATAATCGTCATCACAGTCCAAATAAGGCTCATAGCAAGCACAGGTGGAATCATAGGCAAACCTTATATGAGATGTCAGAGTCCTGGTCCAGAAGTTGATTGGACCAATTCCCTGAGATCCTGACACAGATGATCAGCAGGGGAGTGTGAATGAGGGGAAAATTTACCTATGTCATCTTAACTGTTGGCAACCCAGAGTAAAATGAAGACTAACCAGATGGATGTGGTGGAATTCAATTAAGTCAGCCAGGAATTAAATAAAAGAGTGTTCAGACTAGTAAAGACAGAACAAAGCTAAAAATAAAATCATACTTATCATCACATCTTCAGCCATACTTTACAGACAGAGGATGGCACTGAAACCCATACGGCAGAGATGTCACAAATTTATGAAACTGTCTGAAAAAAATTTTTTGCCTATAAAAAACGGTAACAACCAAACTTTACTTTTTTTCACAATTAACCTAAGATTAAAACAAAATTGACTATGTTGTGGAGGAAGTATCCACATTACAAAGAACTTGAATTCATGATAATGAACATATTTTTACTTTTCTATGCCTTGTGATTCATCTCTCCAGAACATTCAGCTTTTTCACAGTCTTCAGAATGACTCAAATGACAAGACCATGAACTCCAGTCATCGGGTCCTCAAACACAGACATAGTGCATGTCACCACAAATCTCGCAGGATGAATTTCTATCCTTTACCTACTTCACTTGTAGCTTCATTCAATAATTATGTATTATAAATCAAAGGGAACATAGGAATTGTGTCTGATCTGAAAAATCTAAACATCTGAAAGCAAAGTGATATACAGGCGGTCCCCTACTTAAGAACACCCGACTTAAAGATGACCTCTAGTTACAAACGGACCTCTAGATGTTGGTAATTCACTTTGCTTTAGCCCTAGGTTATAATAATCAGCTGTAGGAGTTATAAAAGGTGTCTGCAAATAAGCTTTATTTTTAATTCTGGTTCTTATGACAACCCAACATTTTTGAAACCCAAGTGTCACAGAGACCAAAAAAAATTCTGGTTGGGGTTACAATTATAAACGATACAGTTCCGACTTACATACAAATTCAAATTCAGAACAAACCTACAGACCCTATCTTGTACATAACCTGGGGACTGCCTGTATTTATTAGTCACTTCAAGCAATGCATCCTGGGTCTTCTCCCTGAGGTTGACACAGTTAACTAGTACTGACACATTGGGGTACATTCACTTAGGAAGTTGGAAAATGCACTAAAAGTGCTATTTCCATGTATAATGTTCGGTGCGCCAGAAATCATGAATCTGGTGCTTCCCTGCACTGGCCTGACAGAGTTCACCATCTGTTTTGGGTGCACCTTTAACCCTTTCATGACCCGTGATGTAATAGCACGTCACAGGTCGGCTGTGGGTGAATGGAGAGGGCTCACAGCTGAGCCCTCTACATAGCTGGTAAGTCTTTGTTGCATATCGCAGCCAAGACTTACCAGTAACACCCGCGATCGGTGCTAGCGCTCGGTGTTAACCTGCACATCGTCGCCAGCAAAGCTGCCTACGAATTTAAAATAATAGAGCACGTGGGTGCCGCCATCTTGCCAAGGATTGTCGCTCCCTGTGACGTCATCGGGGAGTGGCAATCCATTGCTATGACAGCCTCGGGTCTTCTGAAGACCCGAGGCTGTCTTGTTTTAACCCTTTCATTGTAATGAATGAGGAGAAAAAATTCACATATACTGCCGACAACCTAGGGTTAAAGTACCCTAGGGAGTCTGAAAAATAGTAAAAGTTAAATTTTTTAAAAGTTAGAAAAAAAAATTATAATAAAAAAACTTAAAAATTCTAATCACCCCATTTCCCTTATATAACTGAACTGATATAAATAGAAATAAACAGTGAAAATAACAATCACATTTGGCATACAAAAATGCCCAATCTATCAAAATATAGTAACCGTTTTTCACTGCATTTAACCCCGTAACGGAATATAGCACCCAAAGTGGAAAATGGCACTGTTTTGCCATTTTAAATAAAATTTTAAAAAATCAATCAAAAGGTCGTACAGTCCTAAAAATGGTAGCATTGAAAACTTCATCAGAAGTAAAAAAAAATATACCACCCACAGCTCTGTACACTGAAGTATAAAAAAGTTATTAGAGCCAGAAGATGGCAAAATATAAAAAAAAATTCTACACGAGTTTTTAATTTTTGTAAATGTATGAAAACATTATAAAACTTATCCAAATTTGGTATCCCTGTAATCGCACCTCCCCAAAGAATAAAGTAGACATGTCATTTGTGGCGCACAGTGAAAGCCGTAAATTCAGACCCCTAAGAAAACGCTGCAAATGCATTTTGAATTTTTTTCCTGCTTCCCAGTACATGGCATGGAAGAATAAATACCATCACTAAGAAGTCCAATCTGTTAAACAGAAAACAAGCTGTCACAGAGCTCTTTATGTGCAAAAAAAAAAAAGTTATAGATATGTGGCGAGTGAAAAATAAAAATGAAAAAACAAAAAAGGGCGAGTTCCTTAAAGGGTTAACATACGGCATGCAACACAATTTGAAAGTTAAATATGGCGCTTGGTCCAAATCAGGCGGACCAACCGATGGCATGGCCCCTAATTTGTGTCGCATGGAGGCTAGCGCAGCTGAGCATCAAAAGAGTTGTGTGCGACATGATAGCGGTGGAACGCTTCTTAAATACCTCTGAAAGCCGATTTCCACTAAGAAAACGTGCATAGTCTGAAAAAAGTGCGGAAAAAGCCCTTAGTAAATGTACCCTGTTGTACTTATCCTATAAAAATATAATATGGGTGTTGTGGTATTTCAATGTAAAAGTGGGTTTATAATAAAGTAGACATGTCATTTGTGGCGCACAGTGAAAGCCGTAAATTCAGACCCCTAAGAAAACGCTGCAAATGCATTTTGAATTTTTTTCCTGCTTCCCAGTACATGGCATGGAAGAATAAATACCATCACTATGAAGTACAATTTGTTACGCAGAAAACAAGCTGTCACAGAGCTCTTTATGTGCAAAAAAAAAAGTTATAGATTTTTGATTGTGGGGAGTGAAAAATAAAAATGAAAAAACAAAAAAGGGCGAGGTCCTTAAAGGGTTAACATACGGCATGCAACACAATTTGAAAGTTAAATATGGCGCTCGATCCAAATCAGGCGGACTGACCGATGGCATGGCCCCTAATTTGTGTTGCATGGAGGCCAGCGCAGCTGATCATCAAAAGAGTTGTGTGCGACATGATAGCGGTGGAACGCTTCTTAAATACCTCTGAAAGCCGATTTCCACCAAGAAAACGTGCATAGTCCAAAAAATTGCGGAAAAAGCCCTTAGTAAATGTGCCCTGTTGTACTTATCCTATAAAAATATAATGTGGGTGTTGTGGTATTTCAATGTAAAAGTGGGTTTATAGTTAAAAATAAAGTTCATAACCAGATCTCACATGAATCAGAGTTTCTGGTCTTTCTCCACTGGTGTTTATTAGTATACAAATTCTACTAACACTGAACCCCACCTAGTAAATTCCCCCTCCCAAACCAAACATTTTTGTTGAGTATTGAATTCCCATTTGTAAGATCAATGTATATGCTTTTTATGAAACAATTATTCTCTTCCTGAACTCCAGATACACAGTGATAAGTTACTTGAATTTGTATGAAAATTAGCCATATATATAGTACAGGAAAAAATTTTGGACACACCTTCTCATTCAAAGAATGTTCTGTATTTTCATGACTATAAAAATTGTAGATTTACACTGAAGGCATCAGAACTATGAATTAACACATGTGGAATTATATACTTAACAAGAAAGTGTGAAACAACTGATAATATGTCTTATATTTCTAGGTTCCTCAAAGTAGCAAACTTTTGCTTTGATTACTGCTTTGCACACTCTTGGCATCTCTTGATAAGCTTCAAGGGGTAGTCACCAGAAAAGGTTTTCACATCACAGGTCACCCTGTCAGGTTTAATAAGTGCGATTTCTTGCCTTATAAATGGGGTTGGGACCATCAGTTGTGTTGTGCAGAAGTCAGGTGGATACACAGCTGATAGTCCTACTGAATAGACGGTTAGAATTTGTATTATGGCTAGATAAAAGCAGCTAAGTAAAGAAATGACAGTGGCCATCATTATTTTAAGAAATGCAGGTCAGTCAGTCTGAAAAATTGGGAAAACTTTGAAAGTGTCCCCAAGTGCAGTTGCAAAAACCATCAAGTGCTACAAAGAAATTGGCTCACATGAGGAGCGCCCCAGGAAAGGAAGACCAAGAGTCACCTCTGCTGTGGAGGATAAGTTCATCCGAGTCACCAGCTTCACTGGTTAATAGAAGCTCAGATTAGAGACCAGGTAACCGCCACAAAGAGTTTTAGCAACAGACACAACTTTACAACGAAGAAGGAAGAAGCCGGGATGAACCCTGTGTGTGACAAACGTGGTCACGCAGAAACCACCTATAACTTTTCCCAGCATTCACACTAACAGAGACTAAGGTAGTAGAATAAGACGTTTCCCCCCCCCTTTGTACAACACTAGACCCTAGTCCATTGAGGATCTAAGAAAAGTTTTATTAGGAGACAGGGTTCTCGGACCTGATCCACACCCCGAAATGCGTCGTCCATCATTGTACCCTGTTGATAAATAAAACGTTGTGTGTATTTTGAGCAGCGCAGTATCAGCCCCTTTCTTTTTCCTTCTTTGTTCCACGAAACTATCCGTTACTCATAAGAGCAGCCACCTGCTGCGGCTCGTCAGTTTTTCTGATGTAATTACTCTATCTATGCAAATGTATGCATATGTACCTTGGATCATGCGATACCTGTCCTGTAATACGAGGAAGTCGTTTCACCGCGTAATCATTTTGCTGCACAGTGTGTTGTTTCATCTATGTGCCAGACATCTCTACAATAACTGGTAAGAGGAGACTGTGAGCAGCAGCCTTCATGGTAAAATAGCTACTAGGAAACCATTGCTAAGGACAGGCAACAAGCACAAGAGCTAAAGAAGGTTTGGGCTAAAGAACACAAGGAATGGAAATTAAATCAGTGGAAATCTGGATACTGAACCAGCATCTGACAGCGATATGCTATTCCATCTGGTTTGCGTTAAGTTGAACCATCATTGGACCAGACCTGAACCCAATTGAGATGGTTTGGGTCAAGCTGGACCGCAGAGTGTAGGAAAAAGGGTCAACAAATGCTAAGCATCTCTGGGAACTCCTCCAAGACTGTTGGAAGACCATTTCTGGTGACTACCTCTTGAAGCTCATCAAGAGAATGCAAAGACTGTACAAGGCAGTAATCAAAGGCTACTTTGAAGAACCTAGAATATAAGACATATTTTCAGTTGTTTCACACTTTTTTGTTAAGTATAAAATTCCACATGTGTTAATTCATAGTTTTGATGCCTTCCCACTGAAGGCATCAAAACTATGAATTAACACATGTGGAATTTACAATCTACAATTTTTATAGTCATGAAAATACAGAAAACTCTTTGAATGAGAATGTGTGTCCAAACTTTTGTTCTGTACTGTATGTAATATCTAAAGGCAACTATAATAACCTATCTATAGTACCCCAGCTATCAGCTGTTATAGGTTACGGATGGAGTCAGAAGCAGACAGCTCAGTATGTAGCATAGTGAATGTTACACAGTTTACCATTGGCTCAAGTTGCAAGTAAAGGTCAGAGGGACAAGTAGTACAGCTTTGTAAATGATCCATGTGGCTCAGTGGTAGATGTGTAATAAGACTCTTGAAACAGATATTATGAACATTGTTTGCCCCAATTATCAGTACATGAGAGGTGATATATGATGTGTAACTATTTTAGAACAATGATGTCATATTTTGCTGGATGACAGGAGAACATCCATCAAACTCATCTAAGGACTAGACACCCCCAAAGTAGTTCAAAGCACTTTTGTATAGACAGCTGGAAGTGATTCCATCCAGAAAACCTACAGACTGATGCGACATAATGGATATTAATTACAATTACATTCACATGTAAGAATTAGGAATATTTTTCTCAATCTGTTATATATTTAGATCTAAAAATCATTGTATTAGGGGGACCATTACCCATTAACAGCACAATGAGGGTCTTCTTACACAAGCGTTATAAACACTCACAATTTACCATCTATTGTTTTGCTATAACCTGAAACAATGGTATTTCCAGGTGCAAATCAACAATAATTGGTAAACTGCGAATATTAGCGGTATAAGGTGCTTGGGATTGACTGATGCAAATGACATGGGGGTCAAATGAGGTTCCTATTTTTACAGGATAATATTTCTTTAAAAACCTGTTCCCAATAGTTGGGCTGTGTAATAGGAATTTTAGTTTCAGGCAACTTAGTAACATAATGAAGACGGTTGAAAAAACACATATGTCCATCAAGCGGATGTAATGGATCACAATTCTATATTATAATATAACTTTCATGGGAAAAGGCATCTGGACCCTGTTTGAAGTTCTCTGCTGTCCCTGCTGTGACCAACCCCTGAGGAAGGCTATTCCACAGTGGAAAGAACCAAACCTCTTTCCACTTGCTGTAAACAATAATATTCACTAAAACCTGTATATTTTAAGAATAAAAGTTGCACCTGGCCTAATTAATAGCTAATGCTGGTCCCAGTACATTAACAGCACATTCCATTTTCAGTCCTGAGATAGTAAGTGATGCAATATTTTATTAGGGGATTCACATACAAAAATGAATGCGTCATCTGACACTGTGTATTATATAAAACGTATAAGTTTTATAAATAGACATTAAAGTTTCCCCAAGCATGCAGATGCAGCAAGGAATCTTATAGAATTGGGTAGGTGGATAGATCTTAACTATTATCTGATTTCTAAAGCTATAACTGTAAAACAGCAGACATTGTGTCTCCGTTCTAGATGTTTTTCATCCTGTATTTGTGTAATATATTTTGTCTGCAATGCCATTCAGAACCAAGACCTTGCCTTGGTAACCATATTGAAAGGTTAGGACACATCTCTGGGCCTTGGTATTATGTGCTATAGATGACCAGGTCAGAGGTCAATGAATCTTGCCTCTACAGGGGGTGATAATTCCTTCTGCACTAGTGCTTCTATGCAGAAAAATACAACTGAGACCTCTCCCTCCCAGCGGAGTGACACACAATAGCTTTGCACTTCTTTCTGTGTACACATTTTCATTATTGTTAGCTGATTACTTTGTTTTCTTTTCTTTTTGTTCTGTGGAATTGCATTTTTGCATAATAAAGTTAAATTTTAACTAATATATTTTTAAGATTTGTTATTTGAAAGGGGGATTTCCCAACACCCCATGACCATATGCACAGCAGCACAAACAGGACTTGTACTTTGTATCTATACATAGAGATAGCTGCTGGTGACAGGCTTATATAGCTTGATTTATTATCTCATAAAGAATAACTGGACAATATACAATGCACTTTACAAACACATCCTCCAAGAATGTAATTTCTTACAACCAATGACCTCATTGTTTGAGTTTATAAATATTTTATCATTCTGTAATGTCTTATCTTGTTTGTATGTGTATCTCATAGTTTGTAAAGCTCTGCAGAATATAATGGCGCTGTTTAAATAGAGATCTGGCACTGTCATAGAATACAACCTTTTGCCATAAGTCAGTTTGTGACATTTGTGCTTTGCTCTTTCTGCTACTGTCAAACATGTAAAGTAAATCATCAGTGACCTACATGGGTAGATGGATTGTTCTTTTGGGTCAAATTTAGGATATTTACCCAAAGTGCATAACCTGTATTGATCCTTAGTTTTAGCAATTACCGTATATACTCGAGTATAAGCCGACCCGAGTATAAGCCGAGACCCCTAATTTTACCACCAAAAACTGGGAAAAACTACTGACTCGAGTATAAGCCGAGGGTGGGAAATGCATTGGTCAAACCCCCCAAGTAGTATACAGCCTGCCAGCCCCCAGTAGTATACAGCCTGCCAGCCCCCAGAAGAATACAGCAGCCCCTAGTAGTATACAGCAGCCCCCAGTAGTATACAGCAGCCCCCCTGTAGTATACAGCAGCCCCCCTGTAGTATACAGCAAGCCCCTAGTAGTATACAGCAGCCCCCATGTAGTATACAGCAAGCCCCTAGTAGTATACAGCAAGCCCCATGTAGTATACAGCAAGCCCCTAGTAGTATACAGCAGCCCCTAGTAGTATACAGCAGCCCCCCTGTAGTATACAGCAGCCCCCCTGTAGTATACAGCAGCCCCCAGTAGTATACAGCAGCCCCCCTGTAGTATACAGCAGCCCCCAGTAGTATACAACAACCCCCCTGTAGTATACAGCAGCCCCCATGTAGTATACAGCCTGCCCCTAGTAGTATACAGCCTGCCCCTAGTAGTATACAGCCTGCCCCTAGTAGTATACAGCCTGCCCCTACGGCCCTTAAAAAAATAAACTTAAATACTCACCCTCCGATGTCAGCGCGGCTCCCCGATGTCGGTGCGACTTACCGATGTCCCCGATGTCAGCGCGTCCCGTCTTCTTTCTTCTCCGCGGCTCCTCTTCACTCTTCCCGCGCCCATGTTTTCTTCTAGCAGGCGCATACTATGACGCGGCCGCTGCTGACGTCATAGTATGCGCGGCCATGAAGAAAGAAGAGATGATAGCCGCGTCGATGATAGAAGAAAGAAGAGAGAAGAGGAGCCGCGGAGAAGAAAGAAGACGGGACGCGCTGACATCGGGGACATCGGTAAGTTGCGCCGACATCGGGGAGCCACGCTCTGACATCGGAGGGTGAGTATTTAATTTTATTTTTTTAAGTGGGTAATTTTTTGGGGGTAATAGACTCGTGTATAAGCCGAGGGGACGTTTTTCAGCACATTTTTTGTGCTGAAAAACTCGGCTTATACACGAGTATATACGGCTTATATAATAATTCCTTTATTTATATAGCAGAGACAGATTACGTAGCGCTGCACAGAGCTTGCAAAATAGGTCCACATAAATAATCAATTTATCAATGTCAGTCTTTTTATACATGAAAGAATTCAGATCAGATTGATGCTAGTGGAGATCATGATGTCCAATACCTTCTGATTTAGACATTTTTCTATCTTCTTATACCAATTGTTCATCTCTCTGGAGGGCAAAGATGATTTTCCTGTGCAGTGCAAGTTTTTATTAATTTATAAAACGATTCCTGATCATCTCCACAATATCGACTTGATTCTGTGAAATTGTTAAGCATCAGGATATGATAATATAAAATAGAATACATTAAGGTGTTGTTGTCAAAATTCTTATACAATTTGTTATTAAATTAAATCAAAAGATAATCAAAGTCTTAAACATGACCAGTGGCAACAATATTCTTTACATCCTAAATCTACTTTTATTAGAACTTGGGCAAATGTTATGTATCTAACTTGACAGAATAATCGTGTAGTGAATGCTGCAGGGAACATGTATAAAAATCAATGTAAATGATAGAAGAAAGTAAAATAAATGTTTAAATGCTCCAACTGTGCCATGTACTGGCTAATATCTTTCCATCAAGCAACTCAGCGCTCAAATAGGATGTGGTGAGTGATCGTTTTATTTACCGATATTCAATGCATGGTAAAATACTAGTGATGTACATTTGCATGTATTACCTCTCATTGCTTTTCTACATTGTATTGTTGGTCCATTTGTATATACTATTGCCCTTTATTGGATACATTTTAGGCAGACCACCCTGTGCTGGACAGGAGGAGGAAAGAGCGGCGCACGGCCGCACACTAGGAAAAAGATAGAGCATGCTATATCTTTTCCAGGTGTGCGGTGTGGACCGATGCAACACTTGTGTGGCACGTACTGCCGCCGTGCCACCATTGCCGTCTATGGGGACGTATGTCTGAATGAGCCCTAACTACGATAATGTACCACGATGACATATGAATATTTTGTAAATAACTAATACTTATTTACTTTTGCACTTTAACAATAGCATCTGAGGAAGGCAATATTGCTGAACAAAACATCAGTAGTATTACTGAGGATTGCACAGAGTGGTATCCCACTCTGGCACCACCACACAAATTCACCATGGTGATGGAGGGAATGCCTGTTCTCATGTTAGAACTGCTAGAGTGATCAGGAATACAGGCCATGGTGTCGGTGACCATTTCGATGGCGTTGGAGTTGGAGTCGAAGTTAGGGAAATTGAGGAGTTGGAGTTGAAGGTTTGTCTTACACACTCTGCAGCTCTTTTTAAAAAATAACAAAACCTGGGAGTTCCTATTGATGATGGCCTAAATTGGACTAGTAATTGTGATAACCAGTATGGTATGGCCGTGTCCCTTCTGTTCTTCTTGAGGAAATTAAGATTATTCAACATCTGTATCAAAATTTTAAAGGAAATCTACCACCAGAATAAGCCATTCTAAACCCTTACTTGGTTTGTGCCACCCGTGTCAGGATCCACTCTTGCTGTACTTTTCTGTGCCTTAGTTTTCTAAAAAATAAAAAAGGGGTTTTAAAAATAATCCTTATTTCATTTCACTTCTTGCCCGCCTCCTGCCAGGGAGTTGGTGACTTCAGCCGTCACTCGTCCATACACATGCACAAACCAACAAGTCAGCGGGGGATATTTATCATACGCTGGCGCTCGCGCCCCGCTGCTGCGAATTCGCAGCCCGATACATGAAGAGGCTGCTGCCTCTTGATGTATCGGGCTGCCAGTTGCGCAGCGTTTATCCTACGCCGGGCAGGGCCTGGCGTAGAAAAAAGCGCAGCCGGCGACTTTTCACCTATGAAAAGTCGCCGGCAGCAGCGAGTACGCAGGCGCGGGGACAGTAACGCCCCACGTCGGCCCACTCCGGTCCGGCCGAGCCCCCCGCTCGGCCGGCCGCGCCCCCCCCTTCACGCCCCACTGGCGTGAAGGTGGCGGATTGGGGAAAATAATCGCAAAAGCTAGCAATAAGCTAGCATTTGCGATTATTTCAGGGCCTCTGCGCCACTGGCGGTGCGCAGAGGTCCTGATAAATATGCCCCAGTGTGTCTGGTTTAGAATGGCTAATTCTTCTTGTAGATTTTTATTTGAATATGTTCTATGACATTGTGATTGCCAACATGCTTTACGCCATTATATGCTGGGTTGACAATGCGAGATCTAAGGATCTGAACAAATTGCAAATGGTTGTGCAAGAGCTGAAGGCATAATTGGCATGTCGCAGTTTTTTGAGAAAAAATAATCAATTTTCCTTCTAGCCAGAGCTCCAGAGTTCTTCTAATTCTTCTCCTATAGTGTTAGATATCCATTCAATGAAATCCAGCATTAGCAATGACAGATCCTTCTGATGAAACTATGCCTCAATTCAGACCAGCACCACCGCGTTTCTTGTCAGACCATATTGCTGCGAGGAACATACAGGCAGATGGTGTAGTGTATTTCAACAGGTTAAGAATTTATTAAAAAACATACTCACAAACATAAGTAAAATTGCGCATCAAAATTAATAGCGGGACGCTAGCTCAACCAAACTGGTTTTCTAATGCTGGATTTCATTGAATGGATATCTAACACTATAGGAGAAGAATTAGAAGAACTCTGGAGCTCCGGCTAGAAGGAAAATTGATTATTTTTTCTCAAAAAACTGCTTTATCATTGAGACTCCGTGGGGGCGAATTGGGCACCACAACATCAATTATAATTGGCATGTCACTGGAATCACTAGAGGATGTCTGGCGAGAGAGAATGAATACTAGAGAACACGGCTTACCCCATGAACCACCTGACACGTGATCAGAAAAGTAGCATAAGTGACTAATACCAACAGATCAGGAGTCACACTGTACACTACCAAAAGTCTTTGCTTCTGAAAACAACTGAACTGTATAACACAGAACTGCTTATTAGATTGAAAGAATAAATATGTGAAGATGGTATCTAATGGAGCATGAAACACTGTGGAAACGAGGTTTATCACTAAATGCACATTCTGTAAAATTGTAGTTGGTCCTTTGAACCCTCTTGTAATTTCTCTGTAAATGTCATGGGTGTAATGTACAAATCAACTTCCTACTGGATCAATTAAGTTGTATTGTACTGTTTCATCTCTTATCATAACTTTATTAGAAGGGAGTATTATATAAACATGTATATTAACATGCAAAACTATGGGTCCATGTTCAGGATTTTGCATGCAGGTATAAAGAACAGCTGGTACTCCTTCTCTTTAGACTTCATTCACATCTTTAGTGTTTGATCAGTATTTTGCGTCACTGTTTGAAGCCAAATCCAAAGGTGGAACCTTTAAAGAGGAAAGTTATATAGGAAACCTCTGTATCGATTCAGTATTTTGAGTCAATTGTTTTGGCTTATAAATGCTGATGTAAAATACTGGCAGTATAAAAGCAGCCACATATAGATGATGCGTGTGTTTACCTAGACTTCTTTAAGGACCTCTATAACTATAGTCAATGACAGAACTGAGATAACCTCATGGCTCATGGCTGCCTTTCTCCACTAGATGGCACTTGCCTCAGAATAATAAAGCAATGCAGTTGAATCGCTAGGAAGTTATTTATACTTTTCCAGTTCTGTTGTTACCTGAACCGCTCCGCAGTAGCTACATGCAGCGATTACCTAATCTAAGAATATACCTTCCGGCTGTTTTTCTGCTCCTTTTCTGATAAAACCTTAGGAGTCCATATGACATTGATATCAAATAGACCATTTTACATCTATAGGGATATTTTTCAAATCCCCTAAATACAGGTATATCACATATGATAGATTATTACTATTAGCATAGTTCTGCAGTCATTTATTGCTTTTTTGTTAAGAATTATTACCCATGTACTCAATTTACACCCAAGACCATGGAGCTGTAAGGAGGCAGTTCTACACTATTATCTAATAGAAGGAGATGCAAAGTGCAGATATGGAATACAGGCGGTCCCCTACTTAAGAACACTCGACTTACAGACGACCCCTAGTTACAAACGGACCTCTGGATATTGGTAATTTTCTGTACTTTAGTCCTAGGCTACATTGATCAGCTGCAACAGTTATCACAGGTGTCTGTAATGAAGATTTATTGTTAATATTCATTCTTATGACAACCCAACATTTTTAAAATCCAATTGTCGCAGAGACCAAAAAAGTTCTGGCTGGGATTACAATGATAAAATATACAGTTCCGACTTACATACAAACTCAACTTAAGAACAAACCTACAGACCCTATCTTGTATGTAACCCGGGGACCTCCTGTACTTTCACACAGCTGTTGTAACATTTGTTACAATAAATCAGTTCAAGAAGGAGCTATTAGTCTATAGCACTGGCTCTCAACCTTTCTAATGCCGCTACACTTTCATACAATTCCTCATGTTATGGTGATCCTCCACCGTTAAATTATCTTCATTGCTACTTCATAACTGTCATTTTGCTACTGTTATGACTTTTAATCATAGTCACAGCGATTCCCCCAGTAGCCAGTAGTCACAATGATGACCCCAGTAGTCAAAGTGCCTGCTCCAAGTAGTTAATAGTCACAATGAAGACCCCAGTAGTCACAGCGCCTGCCCCCAGTAGCCAGTAGTCACAATGATCCCCCCAGTAGTCACAGCGCCTGAGCCCTGTAGCCAGTAGAAACAATAATCCTCTCAGTAGTCACCATGCCTGCCCCTGGTAGCCAGTAGTTACAGTGATGACCCCAGTAGTCACAGTGATGTCCACAGAAGTCACAGTGATGTGACTACTGTGTCAGCACCTGCCCAGAATAGTCAGTAATTACAGAGATCCCCCAGTAGTCCTAGGAATTCCCCACAGTTATGCCCCACTGTAGCCAGCAGTCACAGGAATGCCCCTAGTAGCCAGCAGTCTCAGGAATGCCCACAGCAGCCAACAGTTACAGAAATGCCCCCAGTAGCCATCACTCATAGGGATTCCCCCAGTAGCCAGTAGTCCTAGTGATGCTCCACTGTAGCCAGGAGTCATAGGAATGACCCTAGTAGCAAGTAGTCACAGGAATGCACCCAGTAGCCAGCAGTCACAGTTATTTCCCCAGTAGCATAAGGGGAAAAATGAATAAAACATACTCACCATGCCCAGAATAATAATCTTTATTTATATAGCTCCATCAAATTCCGTAGTGCTTTACAAATCATAGGGGACATATACAACTATATTACATTACAAAGAACAAACAGTCATATGGAACAATAGGTGTGAGGGCCCTGCTCACAAGAGCTTACAGACTATGAGGATGAGGGGTTGACACAAGAGGTTGTATAATGGTCCAGCCATTCTTTATAAGGGAACAATATAAAATAATTTAATAAATAATTTACTAAATAAAGATGTTGCTACTTGAACCAGCCATCAGCCGCCATCTTATTTACAAGTTGCAAGGTGAAAAAGACTGCAGAGAAGCCTGGAGCTTGGTATATATCTGCTGTTTGCCAAATAACAGATGGGAGATAGGACATAGGATGGATTAGTAAAGAGAAAGTTGACATTTCAAGCAGTTAGCGAGTGTGATAGGCTTGCCTAAAGAGATGGGTTTTAAGAGCACGTTTGAAGCTTTGGATGTTGGGTATTAGTCTGACAGTCCGGGGAAAGGCATTCCAGAGAAT
Source organism: Engystomops pustulosus (assembly GCA_019512145.1). Classification (NCBI taxonomy): domain Eukaryota; kingdom Metazoa; phylum Chordata; class Amphibia; order Anura; family Leptodactylidae; genus Engystomops; species Engystomops pustulosus. Next base: position 50,910,287 of record CM033644.1, on the reverse strand, counting down.
TGGAGTGACTCGGAAGAAGTCCTGGAGACGTGCATGGGAGGTTCAAATCAAGGTAGATATTAATCTAATCTCTAATCTGGCAGATCGAAGAGCACGGGAAGGGCGAAAGACTGAGATGAGAGAAGAGAGATAGGGAGGTGCAGCATTATTCAGAGCTTTGTGGATGAGGGTTATTATTTTAAAGTGAATACGGAAGGAGACAAGTAGCCAGTGCAGTGATTGGCACAAACTGGAGGCATCCGTGTAGCATTTGGCCTGAAAGACGAGCCTGCCTGCTGCATTAAGAATAGTTTGAAGAGGAGAGAGTTTAGCGAGTCGAGAGTGAATAAGTGCAACAATTAGCATTTTAGAAGGAAAAAGCACCCATGTTTCTTCTTTATACACTAACCTCCACTTTATTAGGTACACCATGCTAGTAACGGGTTGGACCCCCTTTTGCCTTCAGAACTGCCTCAATTCTTTGTGGCATAGATTCAACAAGGTGCTGGAAGCATTCCTCAGAGATTTTGGTCCATATTGACATGATGGCATCACACAGTTGCCGCAGATTTGTCAGCTGCACATCCATGATGCGAATCTCCCGTTCCACCACATCCCAAAGATGCTCTATTGGATTGAGATCTGGTGACTGTGGAGGCCATTTGAGTACAGTGACCTCATTGTCATGTTCAAGAAACCAGTCTGAGATGATTCCAGCTTTATGACATGGCGCATTATCCTGCTGAAAGTAGCCATCAGATGTTGGGTACATTGTGGTCATAAAGGGATGGACATGGTCAGCAACAATACTCAGGTAGGCTGTGGCATTGCAACGATGCTCAATTGGTACCAAGTGGCCCAAAGAGTGCCAAGAAAATATTCCCCACACCATGACACCCCCACCACCAGCCTGAACCGTTGATACAAGGCAGGATGGATCCATGCTTTCATGTTGTTGACGCCAAATTCTGACCCTACCATCTGAATGTCGCAGCAGAAATCGAGACTCATCAGACCAGGCAACGTTTTTCCAATCTTCTACTGTCCAATTTCGATAAGCTTGTGCAAATTGTAGCCTCAGTTTCCTGTTCTTAGCTGAAAGGAGTGGCACCTGGTGTGGTCTTCTGCTGCTGTAGCCCATCTGCCTTAAAGTTCGACGTACTGTGCGTTCAGAGATGCTCTTCTGCCTACCTTGGTTGTAACGGGTGGCGATTTGAGTCACTGTTGCCTTTCTATCAGCTCGAACCAGTCTGCCCATTCTCCTCTGACCTCTGGCATCAACAAGGCATTTCCGCCCACAGAACTGCCGCTCACTGGATGTTTTTTCTTTTTCGGACCATTCTCTGTAAACCCAAAATACTCATACCAGCCCTTCTGGCACCAACAACCATGCCACGTTCATAGGCACTCAAATCACCTTTCTTCCCCATACTGATGCTCGGTTTGAACTGCAGGAGATTGTCTTGACCATGTCTACATGCCTAAATGCACTGAGTTGTCGCCATGTGCTTGGCTGATTAGAATTTAAGTGTTAACGAGCAGTTGGACAGGTGTACCTAATAAAGTGGCCGGTGAGTGTATGTTCTCTATATATTATGGGGGATGGTCACTTTACATCTTCTTCTGACCATCCATTTCTCTCTTGATTCTGTACTGCAGTGACCCATATTTCTATGAACATTCTTTAGTGTTTGTGCTGTTTTTGGTGTAAGTTTTCTCACTTTTTGTCTCTTACCATTTACACACTCTAGGTATATTGAGAGTTTTTGTTGCAAAATAATTTTTTTGTGTTTGATCAAGTATTTTATTTACAAGTGGAGGGGCCCCAATGAGGGCAAAATTTCCCCCCCTCCCTTGTAAATATCTACATGTCTCGGTGATTGGTTGCCATGGGCAACTAGAACAGTTCTGCTTTTAGACACTTCTGATAAATCTCCTTGTAGACAAAGTGACAGTTAAAGACAAAGACAGTCAGAGACAGTCATAGTCAGAGACAGACAGAGAGAACAGCAGACAGAGACAGCCAGAGACAGAGTCAGTTGGAGATAGTCAGAGACTGACAGAGACAGTCGGAGATGGAGACAGTCAAAGGTAGAGACAGCCAGAGACACTTAGAGACAGCAACGGACAGACATAGAGACAGAGACAGCAGACAGAGACAGTCAGAGCCATTCAGAGACAGAAATGGTCACCGAGACAGTCAGAGACAGTCAGTCAGATACAGAGAGACACAAAGACAATCAGAGAGAGAGAGACATGGAGAAACAGTCAAAGACGGTGACTGACAGAGATGTCAGTAACAGAGACAGTGGGAGACAGAGACAGTCAGAGACAGAAACGGTCACCGAGAGAGTTGGAGACAGTCAGGCAGAGACAGAGAGACACAGAGGCAATCAGAGAGAGAGAGAGACACAGAGAGACAGTGAGAGAGGAAGAGAGATAGTTTGACTATAAAATAGTTTTGTTAACCCATTCTTTTTTGTTACAGCTAAGAGCATTTATTATCTATCCCGGGCAATGTCAGAAGCTGCAACTAGTACATAATATGGCAGAAACTATCTGTATGCTTGTACAATGTCTTTTTTATATCATGTCTTCCCATGTATGTGCACCTTTTTTCCTACTATTCTCAGCAGGTGAGCTTCCTGCTGGCACCACCTCATTTAAGCCGAAATAGGGCAGGTATTTTAAATTGGATTGCAATTAAGCGAAGAATAAATCATGACTAAGGCAGTGTTTGTTGAAATGCATTGATCTGGGTTTACCTGCACACCTGTCAGCATGTATTTTATCGAATAAAGAAACTACGATTCACGTCTATATCCCAGAGTGATCCTCCTGTACAAAAAAAAAACATCTTAATTTTGCCATGTGGTGTCATTTTTGTGACTTTTGATGACATTTTCAATGCTACCATTTTTAGGACTGTATGGCCTTTTGATCCCTGTTTGTAGAATATTTTTATTTCATTTCATTTCAACTATGATGTACGACCAAATCCCAGAGTGGTCCAGTGTGCTGGATGTCTTACGTGTTGCCTTCTTTAGAATAAAAATGGTATGCTGAACAGTCCAAAAAAAGTAAAACTTCTAAAACCAGAATAGATTGTTTTTCCTCCATACATTCAAGAGTTAATAAAATCTCATCAATAAGCTGAAGACTATCTAAAACAAAGTATTTTTAAAGTGCATTAAATTTAGAAGAAAATAAGCCCTTCTATGTCCAAATTGCCCCAAAAAATTTAGATTGTATAGCCTTTACAAAGTGACAATGCAAATCTGCTCTGAGGACGCATGTGAGGACACATAAAAAACCATGTCAACATAAAGTAGACCTTTGGTAAATGTTAGATAGTTATTTTGGTGTTATGACTATGTGTCAGAAAAGTAGTTGCTATTATGAAGTGCGATTTGTCACGATAAAACAATCTCAAAATCCCCTGGATATGCAAAAGCTTTCCAAAGGTATAACCACCACATAGTGAAACAGGGCAGATTGAAAAAGATGGGCCATGTCAGGAAGGTGCAAGATGGCCATGTCGTTAAGGGGTTAAGCGTATTGGTTTTGTATGTGTTTAACAGAAATAATAGGCAGTGATGAGGAAATTCTTGAACACTCTTTTGGACATGTACATGTCTCCAAGTAAACATATGGGAATGTACAGCCATATGTCCGGTCTAAATGAGCTGTGAAGAACACCATCACACATACACAACACGTTTGGGTAGATAGGGAATGACAAGGTGCGAAAACCTCTGCTTGCTTTACGAGGAGCATATTGGTGATGAGAATCTGTTCTTTCTGGAACAAAAAAAAAAACAAAATCGGATAAATTATTATTTTTTAATATTAAAGACATAAGATTTTCTTATTACACATGATGGGAAAGGTTTGTGTTTTAACTCATCATCTAATCCATCACCCACAAAGGAAACATTATATTTTTCTAATCCACTGCATAGCAGAATTTCAATCTTAGGCTACAGTTACTTCATATTTGTGTTGGAGAGTCAATTTCGCAGATTAGATCACGTTTGATTGAGGAAATAAAGCTGTATGCAGCATTAAAGTTATAGCCAAAATTATATCCACCATGAAAAAACACAATTATCAGTGAGGCAGGGGCCTTCATCATTGCTGTCCATTATATGACAGACCAGGCACTGTACCATGATTCCTGTTGATACTAGGATATGAATAAAGAAGTTTTTTGATAAAGAATTGGAAGTAACAACACTTGGATGACACATGTTCCCAATGGCCCGTATGTTTAAAATATGTAAATTTGCATACATTTGGCAAGTAAATTAATATAGTACATTGTAGCTCTGACCAAAAATTCATCTTTTTTCCCCCAAGAATCAAGAATAGGGGGAGGAGCGCTGTGTGGTAGCCTTAGACATGTGCTGTATTTAATCCCTAAATGACGTGTCACATATCTGTACATCACATGTCGGCTACGGGTTTATGGAGCCCTCAGCATACAAGGTGTGCGTCTGCTGCAAATTGCAGCAAACACCCACTAGTAACACCCATGGTCAGTGCTGGCACTGATTGTGGGTGTTAACCCTGTAAATGCCTCCAGCAATTGGTAACCATGACTGCCTTGGATTACCATGACAGTTTGGTATTAACCCTTCTATTACAATGAGCGATTTGCACATTGTAACAGATGCTGTGTAAAATCCACATAGGGGTAGGATCAATCAAACAACCTAGGGTTAAAGTAGCAAATATAAATATAAATAAACAGTAAAAATACTAAACATGTATCGCCAAATGTGCAATGTATCAAAAATAATAATTTTTTTTACCAGCTTTTAACCCTGTAATGGAAAATAGCACCCAAAGTCGAAAATGACACTTTTATTGCCATTTTGAAAAATGAAAAAGCCACAAAAATGACACCACTGACAGCTCTGTAAACTGAAGTATGAAAAAGCTATTAGCACCAGAAGAATGAAGATTTTTTTTTGTACAGGATATTTTAATTTTTGTAAATGTATGAAAACATAAAACCTATATAAATTTGGTATCCTCATGATTGTACCGACCCAAAGGATAAAGTAGACATGTCATTTGGGGCACACAGTGAAAGATGTAAAATCCAAGCCCTCAAGAAAACAGCACAAATGCATTTTTTCACCAACTGCATTTGGAAATTTTTTCCCGCTTCCCAGTACCCGGCATGGAATGTTAAATACTGTCACTATGAAGTGAAGCAAGCCCTCACACAGGTCTTTACATGGCAAAGTAAGGAAGTAGATTTTTTAAGGTGGGGAGTGAAAAATGAAAACCCAAATATGAAAAAGGGCTGCAGCGGGAAGGGGTTGAAGGGAATCCATCACCATGGTTACCTCCCTGAACTAACTGCTCTGTTACACGGGGCTATACCCACACGTGCAACCCATATCTTTGCTTTCCCAGAATCTCCAGAAATATGCAAATGAGGCTAAAGTACTCTGGGGAGCCTTAGCAGAACACCTGGTGGGGTGTGGTCAAGTGAAAATAGTCTGTGTGCCGAAAATTCTGGCATACAGTTTAGACCACCCAAAACTAGGTCTAAAGTAGTAACCAATAGTCTTATGCTGCAGCAAAATGTATCGTCACAGTGATAAATCTGCTGCAGCAAAAGACAAGTGTTTTCTAGCCAGAGACTGGCAGAACCCCAGACACTATGGGGGACATTTCTGCCAGTCAAATTGTCTCATTTGTTGACGTTTTTCAAGTACGCCTTGGTCTGCACCTTGTGCAGTGTGTCTTGTGTATCTTAGTTTCCCAGATGTTATTTTTGCGACTTTTTAGGCGCAAATCTGCACCTGGTCCAGGGCAGGTGCAAAGGAAAGATTTTTTTTATGGACCCGATTTTAACATGGAAATTGGAATTATTTCACATGCTTTAAATGTTTAACATTTTGCACAGAAACCTCTTTTGTCAAAATTCTTAAATTTTTGCATTTTTTTTTATTGGTTACTTCTAAGGGTGAGGTCACACGTGGCGGTTTAATTGCGTCTTTAATGCATTTTGAAACTAATTGCAACAGCTGAGGAGAGGTGATTTGCCTTATTACATTACTGTTAACATTTGTGTGTGTTTACAAAACAATATAATCGGCGCTTTAACGCATGTGTTAACATTGCGTTTACTATGCGTTTTGTAAATTCAAATGTTAAAAGCAATGAAATAAGGCAAATCACCTCTCCTCAGCTGTTATAATTATAATTTCGAAATGCATTAAAAATGAAACGTTAAGTCCCAAATTAACAGTAGTGTTCACTCCTGTATGTAACCCCTTCACGTGGCTTATGTCCTCTCCTGTATATAACCCCCTCACGTGGCTTGTGTCCATGTGGATTTGAGACATTTGCAACAAAAAGTCTCAAAAAGAAGCCAAAATTTGCACCTGCCAGGATAGGAAAACTGAACATGTATCACGAGTAAAAAGACAGGATCATACATAAGGTGCAAAAACTAGCTGCCAAATGTCTCTAAAATGCACCTCAGAGAGACCAAACTATGATACATGTGGCCCATTGTTAAATTCCCCCCAATGTAACTAAGCTAGTATCATGCACATTGTTATATTGAGCATCTGTAGACATTCAATGCGAAAAATAAAAGTTCTCTAGATTTTCAGTTAACTTTCCAAAGGTTCACTTGCTTTAACTTGCAACTTTACATCACTAGTTCTCAAATATATAACATTTGCTAATAGTTTTGTTAATACTTTTTGAAGGGAGTTTGATGACAGATACATTACCACGCTCGCCCTCTCTATACCTACTTCTTATAGCATATAATGGATTGATGCATTGACATCTGCCTGTCTACAAGCCTTCCCATGCTTACTTTATGTAGTATAACATGATAAATGGGCCCTGAACAGTGAGCAGCGATACAATGCACAACCTTATAGAAGTGTGCATTCGATCCGCCATCACTCATGTGTGCATGCATTCAGTCGAGTGTCTGCTCTCTAATTTTGATAAAGTAGCATATTTATACACAACTATTGAATTTCCCTGGTGGATAATATGGGGCACTTTGAACACAATGTCAGTGCACTGCTTTTATCCACATATACAATGGAGTTAAATGGAAGAGGATAAAACTCCAAATAGGATAAATTGGGAAGATTTATCAATGTCATAAGATGACTGAACTTACACAATGAAAAATATTGCAACACAGTTTAAGGATAAAGACACCTGCAGATTTAATTTTATTTAATCCCATGTATTTTAGCTAAAGCAATCTGTAATTCTGTCATAATTCAACTTGGAGGATCACATAGGAGAAAAAGGGGACTGTAGACTGAGACAATAGACAGAATCTAAATGGTACTGAATTTCCAATTTAAAAAATATTTCAAAAATGTTTTTTGGAGCAAAATATGGACAGCTAAATAATAATGACTTAACAGTGTGGACAGCATTTAACACACCATGCAAATGAACCCACCAAAAATAAATATTTAATTTAAAAATATGATTAAAAAGCATTGACTTTATCCCTAAATGGTTCCTCTACATGGCTGCAATGTTAAAAACTGAGCTTGTAAACTTTTGTGCAACTTACCTGATGTGAGTTAGTGATAGCTCACTTAAACCTGCCCCTAATCAGCTCACCACGCCCCCTTTAAGCCAATACAATAGGGTTAAAAGTGGAGTGATGTGGAGTGACTGCCTGGCCTGAGGCTCCCTATTATATATTTAATAGAGAGCAGTTCAGGAACCAGAAGAACCGACTCTTCTTATTGAGCGGAGCCTAATGCTCCAGCTCGCTAAGAAGAGCTGGACTTCCCACTCAGTTATGTGAGTCCAATGACACTGAGTCCAATGAAGCTATTCATATTCCGTGGTTAGTGCATTGCCCTGCCTCCTTGTTCTTGATTGACAGGTCTCACTGCTATAGAACATGCTGCTTTGTGGAACACTGAGAGAGAGCTCTTTTACATCATTGGGCACTTCATATCATGTGACCAGGGTGATGTCGTCTAAGGTCCTGCTACATTTGTAGTTTACCCCATGTATGTATCTGATCACGTGATCATGCCATGTAATCATGATCACATAGTTGGGATAGATATTGCAAACTTAACTGGGTAAGGGACCTTAGATGACATCACACTGGTCACATGCTGAGACGAGCCATGGGACATTAGGAGGAGTAGATGGAAGGGGTGGGCTGAGCAGGACATGTCCCCTGTGATGCCAGGTAATATAAAATAAAGTTGATTTATGGAGAAGTAAGGCCCCTATTCAGTGTTGTATTGTGTTGCATATTTTCTGCGTAACAAATTGTCCTTTTTTTGTACGAAAAAATATTTCTTTGTTTTGGCATATTCTGTAACTTCTAACTTTATTTTTTTTCATATTATTGAGCAACGATCTATGTAAGGTTTCATTTTTTGCAGGATGAGCCGGGGGTTTTCATTTCTATAATTTATGGTACCGTTTGACCTTTTGATCCCTTTATTCAGTCATGTGGGCGCTATTTAATAACAGTTTTATATATTGATAGATCTGCACTTTTGGGGCGTGGCAATACCTAACATGTTTGTTTATTTTGTGTTCTAGGGAAAGGGAGTGATTTGAACTTTTAGGGTTTATTTTACTTTTTTCATTTATTTAAACTTTTTACATTTTTTTTTTACTATATTTCTAGGCGCCCTAGGATACTCGAACCCCAGCGAGTCTGATTACTTATACAATATACTGCAATACCTCTGTAATATAGCAGGACAAGTGGTCCTCTACTTAAGAACATCCGACTTACAGACGACCCCTAGTTACAAACGGACCTCTGCATGTTGGTATCTTACTGTACTTTAGCCTTAGGCTACAATGATTAGCTGTAACAGTTATCACAGGTGTCTGCAATGAAGATTTATTGTTAATCCTGGTTCTTACAGATAATCCAACATTTTAAAAATCCAATTGTCACAGAGACCAAAAAACATTTTGCTGGAGCTACAATTATAAAATATACAGTTCCGACTTACATACAAATTCAACTTAAGAACAAACCTACAGAACCTATCCTGTATGTGACCCGGGGACTGCCTGTATATTGTAAAATTACAGGATCTGTAAAATAGCCTTCTAAGGTTAGACTCTTTCACATATCCAGCTATGACAGCTATGGAACCCTCATGTATACGAGTGTTGGCTGTCATAACATCTGTCAGGCGCCCTCCAATGATGTTAAGGTGGGAACACTGGCTGGATCCAAGATCATTTAAGTGCCACCATCATGTTTGATGGTGGCACTTTAGGGGTTAACACGATCACTGCGATTGGTGCCAGCATACACCTGCTGTATATGGAGTGAGCTCAGCCAGCGAGCCCAGTCCATGCAGCCTTTACTGACATGTGAGGTATAGATAAGGCACATGTCTTTACAGTGTTGGTATTAACACATTCCAAAATGTTAGGGTAGATGTGAAAAATGCTGAAAGCACAAACATTTGGTGAACATTTGTTTTAATTTACTTGTTTAATTACATGTTACCTGTTGAATTTACCTGTTATTTTATCTGTTATTTTATTCTTGCATATTTCCCTTTATTAATTTCCCTGAAATGAATCATTTAACTATACAGTGTATATATATATTTTTTTTATCTGGCTCTAGTGCATGTTTGTATTGCATTTATTTACACTGAGCCCTATTGAAGACTAAGCACTGTAATAAGCACTGTAGAATATTTGGGCATTATAGAAGTGGAAATAGCAAAAACAGTAAATCCAAACTATTTTTATTCAAGCCTATATAGACCATATATTATAGGGTTATATATAGATAACCCTACACCACACTCTTTTACATGGGTTCCTGTTGGATCGGGTGGAATTATGATTTCCACGTAATGTAAATACATTGGTACTTAGCAAGTCAAACAAGGTTGGTGCTCTCTATCAGCATAAGCCATATTCTAATGCATTGATTAAATTTCCTGTAAAGTAGGCAGCGGTGTGTGAGCGAGCCACAGTGTTAGATATAATTAAATCATCGTTTGTATGAATTATGGGACTTGACTTCTCGCTTGTAGGATAAATTGCATTTATGGAGTTAGATACTTGTTCTTTCCTGATGAAATCACAACTTCTGGCTTTGATGTATGCTAGTCATGGTAACCATGTGAAGAAATATTGCTTTCACAGTGACTGTAAGTTCATTATTGATGCAAAGGAGTGTTTTTCAGATGGATTTCACTAAGATGTATTGAGTGCTCTAGAGAAACGAGAACATTATCTTGATTTACCAAATAAATCAAAACCCCGGCATTAAGGTTGTGTTTAAAGATAAATGGGATTTCAGCATTAACGATAGACTTCATGTAAAGCAAGTCACTTACTTTTAAGCTGTGTGTAATACTGTTGTCTTATGTAATGAATGGACAAATTAGACACAGCAGAATACTTGTGATATATTAAATATTTCTAAAACATTTATTATTTTCAGACTTACCAGACATTGGCCCACTGGCGCTGGTCGTCATTAATCTGGCGCCCCTGCACTTCTCTGGAAGTTTGCACCATTTTTCTTGGGTGCACTTTATTCATGCTGCAGAATTGTGGATAAGCTCCAAGTAAGCAGTAACACGCCCCTTTAGGTGCACGTTTTTTATGTCTTGTCGGCAGCCGTGAAACAAAACTGGCACAGACACTTTATAAATACATATGCAAGCAGTTTGCACGTTTAACACGGACCAGCTCAATTCCACCAGGTCGATATATTCAATAAAATTCTTCTTTTTCATTCAGCATTTTTCAAAAGATGGACATTGTTTATATCCAACACATTTTGGACACAATTGCGTCTTTAATCATGGATAATAAAACATGAAATGAAGTGCAACTTAATGCAAACACCACATGATAATTACATCACAAAAAGGAGGACGTATTCCCAAGGAATCATGTGTTAGTGACATCACTTCACTAAGGAGAGCGTCATAATTACTTGATCGGAGGGAAACAATTATACAAATACAAAAATGTTTGTTACATTAACATAAATATGAATATAAAATTATGTCTTTTGTTACAGGTGTATTAAGTTAATATTAAGACTAAATTGTAAAGATAGTACATGTATTTTAATTTTGGAACTATTCATTTTATAAAGTTATTTATTCCGATCTTTATGTGAGGTTATGTCCCTGGCCTTAGTTAGAGACCATTCAGGATATCCCCTGTGTTTCAGTCTTTGTGAAATTTTCATAGTTTCCCTCTAAAAATCCAAACTTTGTCTACAATTCGTCCTACTTCTAATCAACTCTCCCACTGGGATAGCCTTGGTGGTTTGTTTGGTATGTTGGCTCTTGTAATGCAACATAGTGTTACCTGCTTTTGGTTTTCTAAAAGTGCTTGTAGTAATGAAAGAACCAAGTGTCCCCTTAACTTTTAAGTTCAGAAAATTGACTTCGATATAGATTTTTAATCTATATTCACTAAAACTGAATAAACCTTTACTAAAATAAGTTATAAATGTGTACAGCGTCATCCCTTCCCCCTTTCCCAAGTTCAGCTACATATGCAGAAGGTGCATGTATTTCTGGAAACTGTAATCTAATTCTTTCCTGCAGCTCCTTCTATGTTGCACCTGCAGGCGAACAGGGTGAAGGGGGGCCAAATTCAAATGAGTATATCTTCTGCACCCTGGCACCTAGAAACACAAATCAGTTATCATATTAAACAGGAGAATTCCCCCTTTAATGTCTAGATTGTGTTTGGATGTTTCACAGAAATGGAGATATCCACTGTTAAAGTTACAGTTCGAATTCTCAGAAATAAATTTTTTTACTGCCACATTAAGAGAGGCTATTTCTGGTTCTGTGAAGCATTCACACACAACATATCCATAGTAAAGGAGAGACTCTCCTTTTTAATATGATACAAGAATTGTGTTTCTAGGTGCCAGGATTCAGTAGTTATAGCTGTCATGATGTTTATAAACGTTCCTTCTGCACAGAGCATGTACAAATAGGATGCATAGTGTGTTAGTGTGTATAATTCAGTAATATTAGGTGCTGTTATGAGCTACCCAGCCTACAAACCTTCACTACGCTTACCCAAGCAGGTGTGAACTCACTAGATGGTAATAGATTCGGACATGGTTTGCTTTGCCAGGTTAGTTAAAGGCCAAAGTGATCTTTGACTTACGTAAAACTTAGTTACACTAAAATCATGATCACCAGAAAATATCAGGGCAAGAAGAGTTCTTGCAAAATTATAGATAAAGAGCTGTTGAGATACGGTCAGAAACACAAATAACTGGTACATTAACTTATTAATATAATAATTCAAGGTGATAAAGATATTGTAGTTGTTGCCTGCTATTTTTAAGTAATGGTTTAATTTTTTAGGCAGTTTTTATAGAGGTGCCTGCTTGGTTACTTGCCAGTTAAGAGATCAGTTTTGTTCCACAAGCTTCTTCTCTCTTTTTGCAGCTTATTCTATGATAATGCCGACCAGAGAGTTGCTAGAGGTTTACACTAGGAAGACACTGGGTGCATCCATGTAAGATTAGCCTGTAGTCTGCATAGAATTTATATGCATGATTTATTTATTTATTTTAAGTTTTCAAAAAGCTTTATTTGGAAAATATAACAGAATACAATATATGATGCAATATAGAGAGTGATATACATAGAAAAATTTCGTCATTATGCATGATTTATTTTTTAAACTAAACTGTTAAGAGGCATATAAGATGCACTATGTATACTAATGGAATAATATATACTTGGGTATTAAAAGTACTGGACAAGAGAGCAAATTAGGTTCTTCTCTTCATCTTTGAATTAAAGGGCACTTGTCGTCATTTTGATGTTACCTGTGATCCTGACATTACAGAGAAAAATGTCTAACTTTAAAATGTCATAAGTGGCTCAATTTAAAAAGAACTGGGAATGGGAAGGTATGTGCTACTTGTACTAAGGGCATGTCTACATTGGTTTCTCCCAACTAACCTACCTTGACTGATATGCCCACAGGGATGTAAAATATTAAAGGGAACCTATCATCAGGAAGGTAATCTTTACATGATTACAAACAGTAACAGAGGGTGTTAGAAACAAATATTAGGCACTCAGGTGAAATGGATGAATTTACACTCATTGAGCTCTTTTTCAACCTCTTCTTAAAACATGGAGATGTCATGCTGCTGGTGGTTTAGGAAGTATAAAAGTGCTGACAGGTTTCCTTCAGCAGATCATTCAAAGGTGGTACTAGGTGGGCAAAATGGCACTAAAAGTTATTGACTGCATGAATTGGAAAAAAGATGAACTGTAGTAAACCTTCAACTTTTTCAAAAATGGTTTATAAGCTGAAAAGCTCTTTAATGCAAATCTCATTTGCATAATGATTTAATCATTGGGAACAAAAATTAATACTGCATCACAGCAGATGACTGGATTTCCTCATTATTAGTCAGCAGTTTCATTAGTGTCACTTTGAAAGGACAGAGAAAAGTAGCTTTTTAATAGTCGCGATAAAGCCACAAAAATGTAGCACTAACATTGACGTTATAATAAATGATCCCCACTGATGAAGTTTTCATAAGTATCGCACACAATGCACATGTTTGCAAATATCCAAATTTCTTCCTCTCACCATCAGTTGTCTTCCCTCTTACTCCCACTTAAAGAATTTGTGAACAATAATTCTGTGATTCAATGTGCTCTTGAATAACCTATTTATTCCTTTCAGAAGAACGAATAGCTTACAAAACAAATACATACCTTTGTTCTGCGTCTTCAAAACCTGCGCATAATAAGTACTGTGTTTAGAATTCATCACGCAAAGAAAAAAAAAGTTGTCACATCTTGGAACTTTAAGAAGGTTCGGAAAGAAATATTCTTGTGTGTTTCCAGCTTTCCGTAATTGCTGTCCATTTTACACATTTAAAATGTCAAGAATAATAATAAAAATGTTTATGGTAATAATCGGGTAATACAAAGCCCTAGCTATTGGGAAGAAAACATTATAGAGCACAGGAGTATTCATCACTCTGTACAGAACATATATCTCTCTAATACTGTTCTCCATAAGTTGCCCTAAGAAAACACTACTGGACATCCGTGCTGTTGTTAGATATCGATATATCCCTCTAATAACTTCAGCACCATGAAGAAGGAAAAACCTGGCCTGTGTAAATTTCACAAGATGATATAATCACTGCTTACAGTTCATACACACAAAACATTTGTCTGTGTTATATCCATTGATTTTCCATGGGCTCATACACATGGCTGTGATTTCCATAGCCCTTTCCATGAGACGACTGCCCAAGCTGCAAGCAGGTCCTCTTCCTGCCAATATTTTCAGCTTTGACAGTCCTTTCTACTATTATCGGTGCGTTCATACGCCAATGACACCTAAGCTGCAAACAATCGACCATAGCTCTGTTTTTTCTGTCCCGGGCTCTGTGATGGCTTGTTTTATTTTGAGAGATGAGTTGATGTCTTTATCTGTGTTATCTTACCTTACATTTTATATTTTGAGGCACTTAAATGCATTTAATTGTATGAGAAACATTGCATTGTTAACTTTTTATACTCTGCAATAGTGCCCATGCAATAGAATACTGGGACACATTTACTTACCCGTCCCGTTGACGCCACTGATCCGGAATGTCCAACGAGGATTCAGATCTGCCGCAATTCACTAAGATCGTACGTCCAGCTTCCTGCATGTGTCGCTTCCCCCGCTGAGGTACGCCGGAGTTCACCTTCTTCTTCCCGGTGCATGTGAGTGCTGATCTTGCGACACAATTTCATTTTTAAATTCTGCGGTTTGTCCAAATCAGTCAGGTTGTCTGACGGCCACGCCCCTCTGATTTGTGTTGCATGAAAGTCGGCGCCGAAGCACCACAATCTGATCGCGTGCACCAAAAACCCGGGGCAATTCAGCGCAATATGGTAAAATTCAGGAAACCCGACGGAAATGCATCCAACGGGCCCTTCGTAAATGTGCCCCACTGTGCGTCTATTTTTCAGCATATTATATGTGCTAGTTTTAATTGATGGCAGCCTAGCTTATTAGACTATGGCTCTGGCAGGATCCAATAGGTTTTTGTACTTGGCACTATGATTTGATGTCAATGGGTTCTGATGACAAGCCCAAAGCAGAGTGGGCAGGGGGTGGGTAGGTGAGAGAATGCGCTGGCCCCGGTCTAAACATATGACGGCGATTCATTCCTTATGACTTTCATGATCTACTAAATGGCCAGGGCCTCTTAGCATATTTGGCATGCCATGCTGGGGGAAGACTGGCATCAGTGTTAGTATATTCCCCCAATATCTCTTGTGGTTCAAAAGTTATCAACATTGAAAACGACATCAAAACTGGGAACATTCTCTGTTATGCACAGCTATTTAACGTGTTGTCCATGATGCTGAACACAATGCTAACAATAATGGATTTGAGACAATTCTGGTCTTCTTTGATGTCCTACATGACCCCCTTCTCAGTGGAAAAAATTGCCCTTAATGTGATATGATAGTTTTTAAGATGGTTGCCTTGTTTTGGATGTATCCTAAAGATAGGTTCCTTTACCCATTACTTGCGAGGGTATTCAAATATGTAATTTTCCCTTTTGAAATATAATTGTGTCCTGGGATGTTTTGCTCATCCCGTACTGACAAGAAGTGAGCAGTGAGGAGACAAAGGGGGTGCAGCCACACTCCAATATGGGATAAGGGGGTTAGTGGGCATTTAGATGAAAAGTGCTGGTAAATAAGGGCTTATAACATCCAGTGCTACTGACTTTTATTCATTCTCTTATTTTATACATATTTCTCTATAATACCGGGTAATTAGTGTTAAAGGGGAAATTTGGATAAGTAGTGATTAGACTGATGATTGGACCAGACAATTTAACAACTATCCTCAAAATCCGAGAGCTCAGCTTATATTAAAGGCAGGAAAATCTAGAATTTCCAAAAGAACAGAACTTCAAAATTCAGACCGATGAGGAGGATGTAGGCAGCAGGTCGGCCATGCAGGAATCTTCATAAGACGGATGAGTTGCTGGAGCAGCCTGCTGATATCCATAAGCTGCTGTTTTTTTCCTTGTGAGAAACACAGACTGGAAACTGCTGGGAGACAGCTGTGATGTACAATTACAGCAAATCCCTCTTGTAATCGCATGGTAGAGCTGAGTTTGTGATAACCTGTGGTAAGGCTTGGAAAGAAATGATTGTATTCTTTACGGTTGGTGAATATTTGCATTATTGTGTAGGCTGATGTGTAAAGATGGGGGGAGGAGGCATTGCTATACATAGTAGATTTCCAATACATCCATCGCCTCATTTTTATGCTTGAATAATGAACAGAGATATGCAAATTGCAGCTATATGTCAGTCACCAAGTTTCCACTTACTATTCTTAAATAGGGTAATCCACTTGTGATGTGTGATGAGCAGAGCTGTAAGTTTCTCATGTTGTTTAAGTACTTTAATGGCAAGTTATGTTATGTTACCTGCTTTATAACCCTTACTGAAAGGAGCATAACTACAGTGGTTGCCTGAGGAAGTGGGGATACGCGAAACGCGCGTCGGGGTAGCGCATCCCAATTTACCAAATATCTACACATTATGGGTAAGTGGATTCGGAAAATATATCTACAGAGCAAACTACTAGATACCTTTAAGAACTACCCTTTGTGTATCCTTTATCTTTTCCTACTTTTGTATAGACATTTATGGTGCACTGACACTTTAGATTTCTGTGTAGCAGATTGACTTATAATGGCACTAGCATTAGCACTTTGTTACATGAACTACATTAGTCTGTACATACTGTCTAGTGATAGAGAAAATATTTGAGAATTTGTATTTGGTGATGCGGTGATGCATTGGATGGATCTTTTGAAACAATTTATGTTGCTATGAATCTTTTTAACTGTAGTGGTCCCTTTTCTTAAAAAAATGTACTTAATAAATAAAACTAATTTGATTTTTAAGGAACCATATTATGATTAATTGGGGAAGAACCGTTTTTCACTCATAAGCATTTTGGTTCAGTATTTGTGTTCGAGTGGGTTCCAACAAAGAGGTTAAACCTCAGACATAGGCCATTCATTTTATGCTGACTATTTGGTTTTGAATATCAATTATTTGCTGAAAGTGGACAACCCCTTTAACAGGATTTATCTGTGACTACATTTCACATTACACATACAGCCTGTAACTATACCGAATAAGTCCAAGAACCCCATACCCTTTCATCTGGTTAGTGTTAAAAAGCCCTGTGTAAAGGCAATATTGTGTTTTTTTATAATAATGTTATAGATATAGAATGGCTATCAGTGTTGACTTTCCGTTTCCCTCCTCAGTCAGGACTGTAAAGGAGGGTAAATCCTGCTATAACTCTATTATATAGTGTCAGTGACATTTCCCACTAGTGACGGTTCTAGCTCTAGTGTCCCTTCAACATTATGACCTGCTAGCTTCTGACTCCAGTGTAAGGATACTGTAAGCATAGCATCCCTCTTCCCCTATGCCACTCACATTGACAAAATACACAAAAATGTCTAAAAGTATATAAAATACACCTTGTTCACAATGATGACACATTAAAGGAAACCTACCATGAGGAATCTCCCATCAGAAGTAGATCTGATAGTAGATTCCTCCTGTCTTCCTCTGCCTTAATCTGTAATTTAATAATCCTGGAACCTAACCTAAATTGTTAAAAAAAACTTTATTTTACTAATATGTAAATTACCTGCAGAGGCTACTGGAGCGTGGAGTAGCCTTAGCTCCCTGTGCCCGGCCAGACTAGTACACGCCCCAGTAGCCTCTGCAGTTAATTTACATATTACTACAATAAAGTTTTTAGCAAGTTAGCAGGTTCCAGGATTATGAAATGACAGAATAGGCCAGAGGCAGGGAGGAGGCATCTATCATCAGATCTACTTCTGATAGAAGATTCCTCTTGTTAGAATTACTTTAACCCCTTAGTGACCAAGCTCATTTACGCCTTGATGACCAAGGCCTATTTTTCAAAACCAGCATGTGTCAATTTATCTGGTTATAACTTTAGAACACTTTTACTTACCCAAGTGTTTAGCATTTATTTATTAAAAAAAGGTAAATATTTAGAAAAATTTTACATTTTTAAATTTCAAAATGTTCTGTTTTTCAAACTGATAGTTTTACTACCCAAATTAGTTTCTAACTAACATTTACCATCAGGGCCGGCGTCAGCATCCGACTGACCTGGGCAAGTGCCGGGGCCCCAGAGCTCCAAAGGGGCCCACCATGACGATTGAGCAGAAACAGTGGCGTAACAAAAATAGTCGTATCACGTGCCTCTGGCGACCTCTGGCCCGGCCCACGCGCCTCGAGTCCAACCTGCCCAGCACGCCTCGCATACATCCAGGCCAGCACGCCTCGCATCCGGGCCAGCCTGGGTGCTTCTCATCCGGTCTGTGCGCCTCGCGTTGGGCCTGTCCTGTACGCGTCATGTCTGGCCTTACCCGGTCTGCGTGCCTCACAGGCCTGTCCGCCTTCCCCTGTGCTGTCTCCTTCCTTAACCTGCCCCCACATCCCGACTGAGTGACATACAGTTGGGGTGAGTATTGCTACATGTGTTTGTGTGTATATATGCTATATATGTGTTTGTGTGTATATATGCTGTATATCTGTTTGTATGTGTTGTGTATACTTGATGCGTGTGTATATATGCTGGATGCGTGTGTGCTGTATATACTGGATGTGTGTATATATGCTGTATATTCATGCGTGCATATGTTGTTTATACTGTATGTATGTGTATATTGTTTATACTGGATGCGTGTTTGTATGCTGTATATATTGGATGTTTGCGTATATATGCTGTACATACTGGATACGTGTGTATGTATGTTGTATATATTGTAAATTTGATGTGTATATACTGTATGTGTGTAAAAATGATTGTGATTGTGTCAAAATAAAATAGGGGAAAGGGGACCCCCTTCAATGTTCTGCTATGGAGCCCAGCCTCTGCTGGTTACGCCCCTGATCAGAAAATGTAATTACATCAGCGACGGCATCCTTGTTGCCTATGTCATTGAAATATATGATTTTGTCTGAGCTCAGGTGGCAGGGTCTTGCCGCCTAATGTGTTCATTGTTAAGGGGCCCACTGAGGCTCTATCGCCCAGGGGCCCACTGAAACCTGGAGCCGGCCCTTTTTACCATATCTCAGCTTTGTGTTGGCCTCATTTCATAAGTGTCCTTTTTACAACACTAAAAAGATCACAAATCGAACAGCATTCTCTTAAATTTTCAAGAAAATTTAAAAATGAATTATTTTAGGGACCATTTAAATTCTAGGGGGGGTTTGGAACTCCTGTTCTATTAACTTCACCCCTCAAACTATTCAAAACAGGAGGTCGGAAGCTTGTTAACCCTTTAAGTATTTTACAGAACTTCAAACAAAATGAAGTCTTGATTTGGAATTCACTAATATTTATCATTAATACGTTCATTTAGCCGCAAAATTTACCCACATAAACTGAATAAAATTAGAAAATGCATCTATGAACATATTGGGGCAGATTTACTTACCCGGTCCATTCGCGATCCAGCGGCGCGTTCTCTGCGCTGGATTCGGGTCCGGCCGGGATTTAATAAGGTAGTTCCTCCGCCGTCCACCAGGTGGCGCTGCTGCGCTGAAAAGCATCTGAACGAGCTGGAGTTCACCGGCTCGGGCTGAGTGAAGGTAAGCGCGTCCCGAGCGACACATTTTCTGTTCTTAAATGCGGCAGTTTTTCCGAATATGTTGGGTTTTTCGTTCGGCCACACCCCCGATTTCCGTCGCGCGCATGCCGGCGCCGATGCATTCACCAAAATCCCGGGGCAATTCAGGTACAATCGCCGCAAATCGGAAATATTCGGGTAACACGTCGAGAAAACGCGAATCGGGCCCTTAGTAAATGACCCCCATTGTGCAGTTTCTTCTGAGTAAGAGGACCTCTTAGAAGCCGTGGTCACAAAGAAGCCGTGGTCACAATGACTATGACCTCTATAGGGTTAAACAGGCAGGATGGCTATCGCTGGGATCCCGCGCGATCACCATGACGTAACTCTATGTCAAGGTGTGGGAACTATCTGCATCCTATGACGTAGAGTTACATCAAAGTGCCATAGTCAGGACCCAATGTCAGAAATTGCACAGCTAATAAAGCAGGTTAAATAAGCTAGTGGTTGGTGGATTTAGACTAGACAGTTTATCACTGTGTCCATAGCTCCCAACCGTCCCGATTTTGACGGGACTTTCCCGTTTTTCTTACCTCTGCCCCGCGTCACGGGCAGCTATGAGATTGTCACGGATTTTCCCCCCAGGTCCCGCTGCTGTGTCCCCATAGTAAATACTTTGAAAGCCTAAACTCACAGTACAGAATGGCTTCTACAGACATCGGGAGGGAATCCTTTTCAGAGAAGTGTCGGGCTTAGCGGAGAGCAGGGACCACGTCATCAGCTTCAGATCACCATCTGTCCATATATGGTCTCCAGGGCTTCCCTAGATACAAGCTCTTTATTTAATTAAATTAAATAAAGTTTTGGCCAGTTTTGGCTCCATAACATCAAAAAATAGCTTTATATTACAAATGTGCCCCTTTATCTTGCTCAGCTCATAATAAATTCTGATATATTCACATAAGATACTTTTTATAAGCCTGGATGTCTTTTGATTCCATAATACAGATGCGGCTCATTTACATGGAGGGAAGTTACAAATGTTATTACCTCTGCTCTGCCATGGTGGTAATGGATCCACCCACATGTAATTACTGCCATTTGCGACTGGCTCAAATATTCCTGAAGAGCAGAGATGGATGTTGACAGCATTATGCGCTGCTCTTCTGCCATTAGCCAGGCTGTTTTTCCAAGTGTAATAAATACAACAGACTTATCGTAAATCTTTACTGAAAAAGCTCTCCCAGCTGTATCTCTGGCTTAATGGATAAAATGTATGGAAAGACAATTGATCTTCTTAACTTCATTGTTAGGCTTTTCTAGGCTAGAGATTACAAAGTCGGAATACACTTTAATTCTCTGGCTCGCGGGGTGTCTCAACATTACTTATCTTGTCTT
This sequence comes from Engystomops pustulosus, assembly GCA_019512145.1. Classification (NCBI taxonomy): domain Eukaryota; kingdom Metazoa; phylum Chordata; class Amphibia; order Anura; family Leptodactylidae; genus Engystomops; species Engystomops pustulosus. The sequence goes on along the minus strand of CM033644.1, from coordinate 50,889,211 downwards.
ATTGTATGCAGGGATGATCTTGTGTTAATGCTTGCATTCCGACACTCCCTGCTTGCTCATGATCTCTTCATAGCTTTCTAAGTTTACTGCTTGCTTTGCTTAAAGGGAACCTACCACCAGATTCTCCCCCCTTAAATTACTAGTCCCCTCGGGAAGGGTATGAAGTGCTTTCTAAAATTCCTTATTTTATGTGAAATTTTGCCCTTTTGCAGACAGAAAAAGACTCCTCCAAAGTTATGTGAAAATTATGTGCAGAGAAGGGTCATATTGGGCAGACATATGTCAGGTTTATAGGCTTCAGGGAGAATGTCACTTCAGATATCCCTATTTTGGTTCCATAGTACCTAGAAACATGCTACACATGTCATTTTATGAAGGAAGGAATTGGATTTTTATCTGCAGTTCACAACTATCCCAACTATTAACTGCCTACATCTCTCATTCTGTAGATCAGAGAACCATAAGTCTAAAGCAATCTACAAAGCCCCCTTTAAGGATCCGCTCTTTATGAAATCCTTATTACGTATTCATTAGAACCAGAGTCATTTCTTAAAGTGTAAGTAAATCATTTAGTGACTTTAAAAGCAATTACACCGACTTGGAGCTCATTCACACTTCTGTCTGAGGGGATGTATATGCAGACGCAAACTTGCGGCCGCATATACGTTTCCATAGACGGCAATGGCAGTCCGGCGGTGGTGCATGTGTGGCACCGATCTGCGCCATACACCGGGAAGGACACCATGCCGTACAGCGCAAGCTCTATCTTTTCCCGTGTGTACAGGTGTGCCTCGCTGTTTCCTATGGAGGGGGGAGGGGGTCACCTCCTGCTCCTCTCTAGCTCACGGCTGTATACCCGCCAAGTGGGCATACCGCCGGGTGAATGTACCCTTAAGAATGCTTACAGAGGAACTTACAGATGAGCCAATGTGCTATATGTGACATTTGATAAATGTCTTTTGTTGCTGATAATTTACGTTACTTTTGTCCAAGGTTGCAATGATCATCTGTAAGTTGTCTGCAATGGAGCTTTATTGTTAATCCTTGTTCCCATGTCAACTGAAATTTTTTAAATTTAACTGTCACAAGTCAAAAAAATGGAGTAAGGCCCCTCCTACACTCGCGAATGTGATACATGAACTCGGATCACACTCGCAACGCATGATGCCCTAATCGCACGGCCCGAACACTGCAAACCGGAACTGAACTGACACCATGTGATCAGGGCAGCACGCATTGCGAGTGAGATGTGAGTTCATGGCATCACACTCACGAGTGTAGAAGGGGCCTTACACTTACAAAATATACCTGTTCTGACTTGCATACAAATTCACCACATTTGCACATATACAGCCAGTGACTGGTTCCTATAGAGCTCTAATAACTGACTGACCCCCTTCTTTTAGCTAAAAATTGTTTGACTTACATCCACATAAATTCACATTTTATTACCTGGCATCAGGTCACCGGCTGGAAGTTGTGTAGCTGAAAGTGGTGCATATGAATGAGGCTTGGGGGGAGGGGTGTTATCTGCATAGATTTGCCTTTAGAGGAGCCAGGAGGTGCTCCTCCGGCTCATTTCAATAGATATAAAAGTTTACTTTCTCCATACCACGTGGGCCCTGGAGGAACCGCAAAGAGGCTCCATAGAGAGCGTAAGGTACCCTGGGTGGCATATGGGACAGTCTACCCCCGAGAAAATGGTGGTGGATGTCCTTTAATATTATTTACACAGAAGTTCACATCTCCACTTGTGATTTCCATTATGGCAATGAAAAGGCTGCCATAGAGATAAATGTCAGGGCTTCCCTGTTATTTCCTTCATTATGGTAACAGAAGCATGTTGTAATGGATCCTTCTGCAGATGTAAGTCTATTGTAACTACTCTAAGCGCACGGCTTCCATTTACCATTTGTATTTCATGTCCGTTATTCTCCTTGATAACCAGACAATACAAAGAATCATGCGCACAGAAGTAAACTTGTCCTAAACGTTATCATCCTCTAATGAGAATTATGTTAACAGCTTCCGAGATTTTTGTATCCCTGTGGGGACAAGAAATCCACTATTCTTTGCTCCTGAGGGGTCCTAATAGCTTCATGGATGTATAACGTTGTAATTGCTAATTATACACATTGTAAAGTGCTTGCAGGATAAAATGTGGGGAATAGGAAGTAGTCTGATATATGTCCTATAATTGCCTGCATGACTGAGATTTAATCCAACTTCTCGACTTGCTGGCAAGACTGCAGATCTTTCCAAAGGCATGCTGGTACCATCAATTATTTACCATTGTTGGATTGTGCACAGACAGAAGGACCAGCGATTGCTTACATGCCAGGAGCAGAAAAAAACGGATCATTTATTGAGGCAGAAATTAGACTGTGTTAATTGCTGTTTCTGCCAGGAAAAATTAAAAGAAAATAATCTTTTACCAGCTCCTTGTATCCAGAAGAATGTAGAATTAGGGATTCTAAAATAAAGTGTTCATAGGATCTATAGTACCCCTCTTGTCATGGGTACAGCATGGATCATCTTTGTCATGGATTCAACAAGGTCACAATAGTAACACGCGCAGGGTCGGATTAAGGTTCGTGGGGGCCCCTGGGCGCAAAATATGGTGGGGGCCCCCATTAAATGTAGCCCAGAAAGGGAACAGCAATCACTGTATACAACTCCCCCCACAATCACTGTATACAGCTCCCCCAGCAATCACTGTATACAGCTCCCCCAGCAATCACTGTATACAGCTCCCCCAGCACTCACTGTATACATCTCCCCCCACAATCACTGTATACAGCTCCCCCAGCAATCACTCTATACAGCTCCCCCAGCAATCACTGTATACAGCTCCCCCAGCAATCACTGTATACAGCTCCCCCAACAATCACTGTATACAGCTCCCCCAGCAATCACTATATACAGCTCCCCCAGCAATCACTGTATACAGCTCCCCCAGCAATCACTATATACAGCTACCCCAGCAATCACTATATGCAGCTCCCCCAGCAATCACTATATACAGCTCCCAGAAATCACTATATACAGTTCCGCCAGCAATCACTATATACAGCTCCCAGCAATCACTATATACAGTTCCGCCAGCAATCACTATATACAGTTCCGCCAGCAATCACTATATACAGCTCCCCAGCAATCACTATATACAGCTCCCCCAGTAATCACTATATACAGCTCCCCCAGTCATCACTATATACAGCTCCCTGAGAAATCACTATATGCAGCTCCCCAGCAATCACTATAAACTGCTCTGCCAGCAATCACTGTATACTGCTCCCCCAGCAATAAATATATAAATATAGTCCCTCTATAACTACAAACAGCCTCCTATTACTACATACAGCCCCCTATAACTACAAACGTCCCCTTTTAATAAGTATATACAGTCCCCATATAATAAACTATATGGAGTCCCCATATAATAACTATATACAGTCCCCCTATAATAACTATATACACCCCCTATAACTACATAGAGTCCCCCTATAACTATACACACACCCCCTATAACAACTATATACAGTCCCCCTAAAACTATACACACACCCCCTATAACAATTATTTACAGTCCCCCTATAACTATTCACACAAACCCTATAACTATATACCCACCACTATTATAACTGTATAGAAACTCTTATAATAACTATATACAGCCCCTATGACTGCATACAGCCCCCCTATGACTGCATAAAGCCCCCCATGACTGCATACAGCCCCCCCATGACTGCATACAGCCCCCCATGACTGCATACAGCCCCCCTATAACTGCATACAGCCCCTATGACTGCATACAGCCCCCCTATGACTGCATACAGCCCCCTATAATAAATAACTATATATATATAGTCCTAGGTGTAAATAATAAAATTGTTCTCAACTTCCATCGTTCCCCCGATGCGCGACGTTCTCATCCTCCCTCGTGGTGTCAGGGTGGATGTAAACAAAGATGGCGGCTCCCTGCTACCGGCGGCGCCGTGATGTTGCGGCAGGACTCCATCTTGGCTAAAGTCCGATCGTCTATGGCAGAGCAGGGAAGTTATTGTTCCCTCGCTCTGCCATAGACTAAAGTAAAGACAGCGGTTGGCATTCGGGCCGGCGCCCGGGGCCAAATAGACTGTTGGTGAATTGCCTGCATTTGGTTGGGGCCCCTTGGGGGGGGCACAGTGGTGGGGGCCCCGGGGTTCGTGCCCCGGGAGCCCCCCTTATGATCCGGTTTTGAACATGCAGTTGTCCTAAAAAGGTTGTTTTCTCATTTCAACACACGAAAAAGTATCAGGGATCACCCAAAACTGACCAGTCTCTGTCCCTCTCACTCATGCATTCCTGTTCTGTCAATGAGTGTTTGGTTAATGGGGGAGGGGTCCCACAGTCAATGCATGAAATACCTTGTGTATATGCACTGGGGAATTTTGTCATACAACTTTGTAGCTGTATGTGTCCTGCACAGTAAATAATATCATGCTTTACATAATTGTAATATAATATCCATTGTATATATGAAATGCCCATTTTTCCTTTTATGCACATGGTTTTCCTTGTTTTACCATGGTATATGTTCTATGTCTGCATTTACAATGGTTTGTGCACTATTCTTCCTTTATAGATGTACTATGCCTACTCCAAACTAGTCTCATCCATCACCTCTAACATTTAGCATATTGTTTCACTGATTCTGGCATAGCTGTAATTGCTTTTGTAGTCTCAACCATTCCTGAGATATTATAGTATCAGAGTATATAAGGCTGGAAAAAGACGCAAGTCCATCAAGTCCAACCTTTAAGAATTAAATAAATGTTTTATCCCCATAACCCGTGATATTTTTGCTCTCCAGAAAGTCATCCAGGCCTCTCTTGAACATGTACATAGAGTCCGCCATAACAACCTCCTGCGGCCGAGAGTTCCATAGTCTCACTGCTCTTACAGTAAAGAACCTTTGTCTATGTTGATGGTAAAATCGCCTGTCCTCTCGACGTAGAGGATGCCCCCTTGTCCTGGTCACAGGCCGAGGTATAAAAAGATCTTTGGAGAGATCCTTGTACTGTCCATTCAGGTATTTGTACATTCTAATGAGGTCTCCCCTCAGATGTCTTTTTTTCTTAACTGAATAATCCAAAGTTTAGTAATCTGTCATGACACATCCATGTCAATATTATTCTCTCTACTGTCATATGGGCAGGGATTTTTACTCCACCCTAGGAACACCCACTAAAAAGAACATATTTACAGGTAGTTTCAGTAACCAATGTGATAAGTATACCCCTGGGCTGGGGAAATAGCCAAATTCTGCCCACATGACAGTAGAGATCCAAGAATAATTACCGTATTTACTCGAGTATAAGATGACCCGAGTATAAGCCGACCCAAGTATAAGCCAAGACCCCTAATTTCACCACCAAAAACTGGGAGAACCTATTGACTCGGGTATAATCCGAGGGCGGGAAATGCATTGATCACAGACCTCCCCAGTATATTGTCAGCAAGTCCCCAGTAGTATATAGCCAGCCTGCCCCCAGTAGTATATAGCCAGCAAGTCCCCAGTAGTATACAGCCAGCCCAGCCTGCCCCCAGTAGTAGACAGCCAGCCCAGCCTGCTCCCAGTAGTATACAGCCAGCCCAGCCTGCCCCCAGTAGTAAACAGCCAGCCCAGCCTGCCCCCAGTAGTATACAGCCAGCCCAGCCTGCCCCCAGTAGTATACAGCCAGCCCAGCCTGCCCCCTGTGGTATGCTGCCAGCCCAGCCTGCCCCTTGTAGTATATAGCCAGCCCAGCCTGCCCCCAGTAGTATACAGCCAGCCCAGCCTGCCCCCTTAAGTATACAGCCAGCCGAGCCTGCCCCCTGTAGTATATAGCCAGCCCAGCCTGTCCCCAGTAGTATACAGCCAGTCCCCACAAGTATACAGCCAGCCCAGCCTGCCCCGTGTAGTATACAGCCTGTCCCCACTAGTATACAGCCAGCCCAGCCTGCCCCGTGTAGTATACAGCCTGCCCCCACTAGTATACTGCCAGCCCAGCAAGCCCCATGTAGTATACAGCCTGCCCCCACTAGTATACAGTGAGCCCAGCACTAAAAAAAAAAAGCTAAAAACTTATATACTCACCCTCCGGTGGCCCCAATGCGCAGTGCTGTTCCCTGATGTCCGCGCTGCTCCCCTGATGTCATCGCTGGTCCTCTTCTGTCTTCTATCGTCTTCTGTCTTCTGCAGGGCGTCGCTATGCCCTTCCCGGCCGGCAGGCGCATAGTATGACGCGGCTGCTGCTGACGTCATACTATGTGACGGTCGGAAGAAAAACATGACGGCGCCCTGGGGAAGACAGAAGAAGATAGAAGACAGAAGAGGACCCGCGATGACATCAGGGGAGCAGCGCGGACATCGGGGGAGCAGCGCTGCGCATCGGGACCACCAGAGGGTGATTATATATAAGTTTTTTTTTTTAAGTGCTGGGCTGGCTATTGACTCGTGTATAAGCCAAGTTGACATTTTTTTTACGAGTATATACGGTTCTTTGTTTGCTCAGAAAGGACAGATGATTCAATGGAAAATCCAATTGCCCCTATATCATTGAAGTGCCACCTTGGAGTAGCTGGAGGTATAATATGCTCGATCATATCTATATACAGGCGGTCCCCTACTTAAGAACACCCACCTTAAAGATAACCCTTAGTTACAAACGGACCTCTGGATGTTGGTAATTTACTGTACTTTAGCCCTAGGCTGCAGTAAACAGCTATAACAGTTAACAAAGGGTTCTACAATGAAGCTTTATTGTTAATCCTGGTTTTTATGACAACGCAGCATTTTTAAAATCCAATTGTCACAGAGACCAAAAAAAAATTCACTGGGGCTACAATTTAAAAATATACAGTTACGACTTACATACAAATTCAGCTTTAGAACAAACCTACAGAACCTATCTTGTACGTAACCCGGGGACTGCCTGTATATGGCTGGTCATATTTTTATATATGTGTGTAATGGATCTAATGAATCCATATGGTGTCAAGGAGGCTTATCTAAAATAACCATGAGGGGGCTGTTTGGAATGCTAATCTAGGGAATGTTTTAGGGAAACAGGAAACTGTTTAAGTTTCTGTATTTTTAATGTCGCCACATGAATTCTGTGCAAAAGGGCCCTCTGAGGCTCTGTCGCCTACTGAGGCTCTGGGCCTACTGCAACCTGGAGCTGACCCTGCCTGGTCATACCTTTATATATGTGCAATATGCTTGATCATACTCTTATATATGGGTAATATGTCAAGTCATACCTTTATATATGAGTTACATGGCTGGTCATACCTTTATGTATGTGTAACATGCCTGGTCATACTTTTATATATGTGTAATATACCTGGTCATACTTTTATATATGAGTTACATGGCTGGTCATATCTGTATGTATGTGTAACATGCCTGGTCATACCTTTATATATGTGTAATATGCCTGGTCATACCTTTATATTCCTGGTCATACCTTTATATATGTGTAATATGCCTGGTCATACCTTTATATTCCTGGTCATACCTTTAAATATTTGTAATATTGCGCATCATACCTTTATGTATGTGTAACATGGCTGGTCGTACCTTTACATATGTAAAACATGCCTGGTCATACTTTTATATATGTGTTATATTGCTGGTTATACTTTATATATGTGTAGAATGCTTCATGGTAACTTTGTGTAATATTGTGTATGAGCTAATTGTTATTTTTCTTTTTTGCACGTAGTTACTGTATCTAGTTTTACCTTTATATATATAGTATGTAATATTTTAGTTCTACCTCTGTGTAAGCACTATGGGGGTCATTTATCTTTTGTCAGGACATTTGTGTGTGTCTTTCTTTGACTTTTCTAGGTTTTGGACTTGTTTGATATTTCTTAGAGGTTAATATATAAGGCTCCGGAGTCTGTGGGGTTTTTGTGACTTTATGAAAAAAAAAGTTGGCTAGCTTTGTGCAGCGCTGCGTAATCTGAACGCACAATATAAATAAAGAATTAATATTATTATTATTAAGTCACACAAAAGTCTCATAAAAGACACTTTTGCAACCCCTTTTAAAAATTTTTAAACCACGGTTCGCACCAAAATTGCTAATTTTTCTTACGTTCACATCTGGATTTTAAAGCTGTATCAGACCCAACACTAAGAAATTATTGCACAACTAACTTTGCTGGGCAAGTGGAAAAGCCACAAATTTAAGCACAAATTTACAAATGTGCCAAAATCCTAACATAAATGACCCCCTATCTCTTGTTTAATCATTTTATGTCTGGACTAATGTATACATAATGGTTATAAATTTCATTTCAGACCTCTTACATTCTTAGGGTTGCAGGCTGCTCCTCCCCCCCCCCCCTTATGTGCACCCAGGTGTAGGAGTGGCCTATGCTTTTACGAACTTTCCTTTTATACTGGGCCCATGCTTTAGGCATGGTGTATCCTCTTTAAGGCTCCATTCCAGGCTATGAATATGAAACTGTGATAAATGTATTTTGCATATGACATGGCCAAGTAGAGTATATGAAGTCATTCTAATACACAACATTACAAAAGGAATAACAAAGGGCGTGACTTTTTGCCCAATAAATATAAGCAATGTAATCTATAGAGCTCTTTTCTGAATTGCTTCTGCAGTTGAAAATTATATCCAATTGCTTCTCCATCCACGTCTTTGCAATGTATGAATCATCACTTATCTCGTTTCACTTATGACCCTTAGCGTAAATCACTAAAGTCACCTAAACCACAGCAAACAAATAATCTATAAGCTCAAGGTAAATGTCTAATTGTTTAAGCCATTTACTATAAGTGACTTTTTCTCCTGATGGATTATATGATGAAAATAACCCTTTTAATGGAGTAAAAGGCCCTGTAAGGACATCCCACAAATCAGATTTCCTCAGCTGCTCTAATTATACAAGGCAGGGTTCATTGTCTGGCACACAATAAATCTGAAATCATTAACACATTCGGTTGTTAACAGAACTCCCCTGCCAGCACATCCAGTGCCATCTGCCCGGTTATTGACAGGCCTGTCGGGGGGGCTAGAGAAAGGAGTGGGTCTTAGAAGAGATGCTTGGCAAGAGGCCAGCTCGCCTTAGGTCTGTGTTCAGATGCTTTCGATGACAGCTGTGCTGCCACAGACCTAATGCCGCTGCTGGTAAACAAGTGTCTGCTGCATGGGTACAATGCAAGTGGTGACGGGTAAGGTACCTGGCATCATCTTCAACCTCACCCAGATTTCACATCTTCAAAATCTGTAGGTGGTTTGTTACATTTCATCTTTATTTTTGTCTAGTGTAATTTATTCTCAGGTTCCCTAACCATATAATTTATTAAATAATATATAATGTATAAACACTGCCAAATGTCGTTCAATAATGCCATGCGTGCCCATTGTGCCATGTAGTGTGCTTCTAGTGGCGAGCAATAACATTTAGTCCCAATCACAGCCATTGAAGCCATGCTGTCCATGTGTGGCCTACAATCTACAAAACTTTGCTATAAATTGTGTCTTTTAGTAGCACTGTGCCCCTTAAGGCTCTGTGTCTTTTACCCTATATGGAGCTCATTATTTCTTATAATAGTGGCTGAGCATCACACTATGGGGCACATTTATCAGGGCTTGTCTGCCCATTTTCTGGTGACAAGCCCTGTCCATGAACAATTGCCATATCAGGACCCTATGATAGTATTTATGAATATAACATCAAGGTCCTGGCAGGGAGTATGTCCATGGACAGATCACATGACCCTCCATCTGCAGCCATTTTATGGACAGGAATAGTCTTCACTTACATATCACAAAAGCTGTGTAGATCTATATTGGCCAACCCCTTTAACACACTGGGGGAGATTTATCAATCTGCCCGCTCCAGAATTCTGGGTTAAAATGCTGTCTGAAATTCCTTGCACCACATTTATTAAGGGTTTTAGTTATTTTTTTTAGTTAATTTTAGGGACTTTTCTGACTTGTAGGAAAAAGGTTGTAGCAAAAAGTTCTAGCACCAAAAAATTGATTATCTTGGCACAGTAAGCTAGACAAAGTAAAAGATGGTGTGATGTACAGCTCACCAGGCTCATACTGCACCAGACTGATGATCCAGCATCAGACACAGGGATTAACCTGGCACAGCTGAGAACTGTCTAGTTCTACTCTGCACTCTGCACTCTACAATATTCCCTAGTTTATCTTACCATTCAGCCCCTACATGGCTATTTATAAAAAGCCCCCTTTGCACCCTATAGATTAATTAGCTACGGTCCCCCTCTCCCCCATGGATTCCTTTGGTACAGCCTTATGTGGGCCCCCCCCCCCAGAAACTCTGGGCCCCGGAACTTGTCCAGGTATGCCCATTGCTGAGGCCGGCCCTGGTTCCTATGTTCTTCAGTTCTTCCATATTATACTTTACCCGTGAAACAAGCTGTGTATGTCAGATAAAAGCATATAAATAATATAGGCATGTTGTGTTTTACTGGAGTATTTTTTGGATCATCTTTGTTAGCCCGTAGGCATATAGCCGTTGGGCTAGGGACTGCAGGCAGTGGTGGGGGCAGCTAAGGGTTAACTCTCTTTCCCTCCCCCCTCCTTTTCAGCAGGAGTGGGTTACTGGGTACGTGGGCTACGTGACCGGGGGCAGGGCTAGTGCTAGCCACACCTGGGGGGGCTGAGCTTAGGGCTTAAAAGAGGGTCAGAACTCTCACTCACCCTCTTTCAGGAATCCTTCTCGGTGGAATCATCTCCTGCAAGATCTACTATGGCCACTGATGACGCCATCCGTCATCGTCTCCGGGCTGAAGGCTCTGCCTGGTTGTCCTCCCTGCTTGCGGAGGCGCAGGCTGAAGATGCGGCGCCGTCGGCTCCCCCACCTCAGGACGTGCGACGCTCCGGTAGGTTGTCACGGCCGCCTCAGCGCTTGTCCCCATCAGCGCAGGCGGCCGTGAATACTCCTCTGCCCGCGGCGGCTCCGTCTCCCGCCGCGCGCACCCCAGCGCCTCCCTCCTCTCATCATCGGAACAGGGGACGCAATCCCTCTCTGTCACCGCGACCGGAAGCGGTGAGGAGAGAGGAGTCCCCTGATTTCATCCCCCCCACTCCGGTTCCGGCCAGGGCCTCTGCAGGCCGGAGCCGGCGCCCATTAGTTAGTGTGGCAGCCGGGTCGGGGGGGGTTAATCCTCCTTCCCGCGCTGCCAGCAGAGGCTGCGTCGCCACACGCACCGCAGCCAGGAATAGCTCCTCCATCAGGCCCACTTCCCGCCACTTCCTGCCCTAGCTTTGGCTCAAGGCCCGGGGGCAGCTGGTTTACATCTGCCCTCCCAGCCCCCGGCCTTGGCCCGTAATGTACACCCCTGGCATCCTCAGGATTTAAATGTTAACCCCCAGCCTTCGTCCATCCTAGGGCCTACTGATCTGGATGAAGGTGCTGCCTCTGAGGAAGACATCATTGGATCGGAGTTCACGCCCCTCGATCCGGACACCCTGGTCGTCCCGCCCCCCCTGGTTGCTCCGCTGATGGCCGGGGAATTGGGCACGGGGTATGTGCTGGCCCAAGGTCAGCAGCGCGCCTCTTCAGTGCGGTCTGGGGCCAGCTCTAGTTATAGCCGTCGCTCGACTTCGTCCAGGCGCCGGCGGGCTTCTCGCTCCCGGTCAGGGCGGGAAAAAAGGCGCCGCTCCCACGGCCGCAGGTCTGCTTCACGGTCCGGATCGTCTCGGTCATCACGGCAGGCTTCCTCTGGATCATCTGGTACTCCATCTCCGAAAAGACAGCATGGTGGTAGCAGGTCCCGTGGGAGCTCGGTGAGGTCTCATCGTTCTAGCAGAGAGCAGGTGTCCGGTCCTTCAACGGCGTTGGCGATGGCAGCTCCTGGAAGGTCGTCTTCGGCTCCGAGGCCTGCATCAGCGTCTGGTGAGTCGGCCTGCTTGCAGGCGTGGGGTGGTTCGGGGTCGGATTCTGCGGTATTGTCGTCCATTAGATCCTTGTTGGGGGCGGCGCCTGGTGCGCCTACGGCCATGGCGTCGCCTCCTTCAACGGCAAAAGCTACGGTTGAGGCTTCCACGTCCACCTTCACACCGTCTTTACCAGCCTATAGGGATACGTATTTTTGTGGTGTATCCCCTCTTGGCTATCATCTCTCTGATGACACAAAAGAAAAAATTTTTCGCAACAACTACGTGGACATTTGGTCCTTAATTTCTGTGGACTCTGTGACGGTGGATAGGGAACGCCGCTTTGAGCGTGGTGTTGAGAGAAAACCTAAGGTAGCGAAGACGTTTAACAACTGGATTCAGGCTTTCTCTGTTTTGGGTTGCATCCTGACTCAGAAATTGCCTGAGAAAGCCCCTCAGCTTTTTGTTTATCTAGATGTCATTTTTAATGCGTTTAGGACCCACGGGGGTACCGCATGGTGGAGGTACGATGAGGAGTTCAGGAGACGGCTGGCGCAGAGGTCGGATATCGGCTGGGATTCTAAAGCCACGGATGTCTGGCTACGTATAATGACCGCTCCCAAGCCCTTTTCGGCAGCCGCCTCCTCCTCCTCCTCGTCCTCAGCTCCGGCTGGTTCCCTTGGGCCGGGGGCGGCTCGCAGGTCGGGAACTTGTTGGATGTTCAATGAAGGACACTGTCGATTTTACGGGTCTTGCAAATTCAGGCACGAGTGCTCCAACTGTGGCGGGGCTCATGCCTCCCTCCGCTGTTCCCGTCCTGCGGCTGCCTCCTCGCGGTCTCTCAGTAGTGGTAAGCCAGAGGACGCCGGTTCGCGTGGAAAAGATGCTGCCATGGCTCGCTCTCTACCCCAAGAAAGCGGAGGCCGCGCTACTTAGAACGGGTTTTTCTTTTGGGTTTTTCATACCGTTCATTCCCAGCGTTGCTCCTGTTTTTGCAAAGAACTTGAAGTCTGTACTGCAGTTGCCTGAAATAGCTCGAGCCAAGGTTGCCAAGGAGGTAGAGTTAGGGAGAATGTCTGGCCCTTACAGTTCCCCTCCTTTTGCTAATTTTCGGGTTTCTCCATTGGGGGTGGTTCCTAAAAAGGAGCCGGGTAAGTACAGGCTTATACATCATTTGTCTCATCCCCAGGGATCATCGGTCAACGATGGTATTGATAAAAATCTGGTGTCTGTATCGTATGTTTCCTTTGACAAAGCTATATCGTTGGTTTGTGCCGCAGGTCCAGGGGCCCTTATGGCCAAGTCCGATATAGAATCGGCCTTCCGGCTCTTGCCAGTGCATGCGGATTGTTTTCATTTATTGGGTTGCCAGCTGGATGATGAATTCTATTATGACATGTGTTTGCCCATGGGTTGTTCCATCTCCTGTTATTACTTCGAAGTCTTCAGTACTTTCCTGGAGTGGGTTTTGAAGTTTGAAACATCCTCCTCGCTGGTGACCCATTATTTGGATGACTTTCTTTTTGTGGGCCCGCACGACTCAGGTCACTGCGCAAGCTTGTTGTCTTCATTTCGTTTTTTGTCCCAGCAGTTCGGGGTACCCTTGTCAGCTGAAAAGACAGAGGGCCCATGTACGATCTTGTCCTTTTTAGGGATAGAAATTGATTCCATCGCAATGGAATTCCGGCTTCCTAGGGATAAATTGTTAAAGTTGCGCTCAGCGTTAACAGCCTGTCTCGCGGCCCGGAAGGCATCTCTACAGCAGGTTCAGTCGTTGTTGGGGTTGCTAGTTTTTGCGTGTCGCATTATGCCTATGGGTAGGGTTTTTTCACGTAGACTTTCCTTGGCTACTGCAGGAGTCCGAGTTGCACATCATCGCATTCGTATGACAAAAGGTATCAAGGCTGATCTACGGGTTTGGGATTCTTTTCTGGCTGATTATAACGGGCGTACTTGCTGGAGAGAAAAGGAGATCTCCAGCCCTGATTTGCAGTTGTTTTCTGACGCGGCGGGATCGGTAGGCTTCGGGGTTATTTTAGGCACGGCATGGTGTGCGGAAAGTTGGCCGCCGCATTGGCATGAGCGGGGTTGGTGCGGGAACCTGGCTTTGTTAGAACTTTTTCCTATTGTGGTGGCGGTTGAGCTGTGGGGTAAGATTATGGCGAACAAGGCTGTAGTTTTTTGGTCTGACAACATGAGTGTGGTCCATGCGGTAAATAGCATTTCTTCTTCCTCACTACCGGTGTTGTGTTTGTTGAGACGTCTGGTGTTACGTTGCCTACAGTGGAATATTGTTTTTAGAGCTCGTCATGTGCCAGGGGTGGAGAACAGCATCGCTGACGCTCTTTCACGTTTTAATTGGCAGGTTTTTCGATCCCTTTGCCCTTTAGCGGATGCGGAAGGGACTCCGTGCCCGGGTTCCCTGTGGTCAACTCTGGAAGTCAACTTCGGGCCTTAGTTCAGTCGTCTCTTGCTCCGTCTACTTGGACAGCACATGGTAAAGCTTGGGCGGAATGGTCTGCAGTAGCCGGGGCGGTGGATTTTTCGTCTGATACAAGGGTTCGCTTGGACATTACCTTGCGTTATTTGGAAGGGTTAAGGGATAAGGGTGTATCGGGGCTGTGTGCGCAGCGTCGGTTAGCAGGCATAGCATTTTTCTTTAAATTGCATGGGTGGGTGGATGTGACCCAATGTTTTTTCATAAAGCAGGTTATCAAGGGCTGGAAGAAGGATTCGGTTCGACGGGAATCCCGCCGTCCTGTTTCTTATTCGGTCCTGTTGCGACTGCTTGCGGTCCTGGACACGGTCTGTCGAGATGGTTTTGAGGTTAAGTTGGTCAGTGCAGCTTTTATTACGGCGTTTTTTGGGGCCTTGCGGATTTCGGAGTTGGTCCCTCCTAGTGCTAATAAACCTGGGGGGTTGTTGTTTGAGGATGTTTCAGTGTCTTGTGGTGGCTTGCGTTTGCGTATACGTCGTTCTAAGACAGACGTATTTGGGCGAGGTTGCTGGGTGTCACTGCGTCAGGTGGGAGGCTCAGCATGTCCTGTGCTGGCGGTTAGTAATTTTTTAGCGATCAGGGTTGGGGGGGTTAAATTTTTCTCCCATGCTGATAGTTCCCCGCTTACACGTTTCCAATTTACGGTTTTGTTTAAAAAAGCGCTGGCGGCTGCCGGGTTTCCTCCTGGGGAATTTGGCACGCATTCTTTTAGGATTGGCGCTGCGACTACTGCGAGTGAGCTTGGCCTTTCTGATGCTGAGGTGCAAAGAATTGGGCGGTGGAGGTCTGAATGTTTTGCTGGTTATATTCGCCCTGACTTGCTGATTAACTGATTTTGTTCATTTTAGATTCCCGCCCGACGGTATGGATCCTTGGGCATTCGTTTATTTACTGGGCCGAGCAGAGGGCTATGGTTCGTCCTGGAGGAAGGTCCCTTGGCTTTTTTGACGCCGACGTCCGCTGGAGAGGAATCAGAGGTCTGCGCTGGATGCAGGCTCTGCCTGAGGTGGTGGACATTAGCAGATATTCAGCCTCTCCCTCCATTCTGGTTCTGCATCTTGGGGGTAACGACCTGTGTTCTGTTCGGTTTGGGGAATTGGTCCCGTTGATACAGTCGGACCTGGAGAGGTTTTCTTCCTTCTTCTCCAGGTTCGTACTAGTATGGTCAGAGATCATACCTAGGGCAATTTGGGAAGGGGCCAGGGACGGGGCCGGTATAGAAAGGAGTAGGAGGTTGCTGAACACTAAAGTTTCTCGTTTTGTTCGCGAAAGGGGTGGTGTGGTAGTTCGACACAGGGAGTTGGAGGGAGATAATCGGGGCTTGTTGCTGCCTGATGGTGTACATCTCACGGATATTGGGATGGATATTTTCCTGTCTGGTCTTCAGGATGGGATTGAGAGGGCAATTTCCCTTCTGGTGGGGGGTCGGAGGGACATGTAGGTTTGCATGTCCTCCTCCGTGGCGGTTTTACAGAAGGGGGTGAGGACCTACATGCCCTCTAACGAGGCTGGCATTTCAGGTGCCCCGTTAATTATGTTCCTTTTTGTTGAAAGTTAAAAAAGAAGTTACTACTCTATGAGTAGGTGTTTAAGTGGTTAAAGTATTTTAATAAAGCTGTGGCCGACTCCCTGTTGTCACTCCACATGTTTTAAAGTTATTTCCGTGTCTGTGTTTACTCTGGAAAGGGGGGTATGGTGGGTGGCTATAGTTTGTTATATGCATGCAGTCCTCTGAACCTCTCTAGCAACCCTCTCCACCAACCATGGTATCTGAGAAGCCACAGTTCACAGTAAAGGAGACCAACATTAAAGCTATGACTATGCCACTCATTACCTTATGCTAATTGCATCCATCTTCAGTCGCTTGCTGATAAAAATGTAATATCCAGGCCAGATATGCTGAATCATCTCAATTTTCATGGTATTTCCTGCTATTTACCCCTAAGTGGTTTGCTGACTGATTGCTCCTATGCATATGCATTTTGCCTCTCAGCTCCCAGATCTCACAAATATACATTATATATCAGACTAAGTAACTCAGTATTTGGAAAGTACATGCACAGCATATACTGTACTTGTGTAACTTTATAGCAATCCCCATTTTCTATAATAGCAAATATCATAAAAAATGTTAAAAGTAATTGTCATTTGCATCTCAGTGAAGGGGGCATCAGACGTGTACATGTGTGTGATTTGCATATTCATAGAATTGCATATATTAGCATTGCTCTGTTAAAATTGAAGCTGTGAGCGCTAAAAATCTTGAGGGTGACAGATGGGCATTAACAAAAGCTGTAACGGTACAGAAAGTTACAATGCCAATTAAAAAGTAGTGGTGTGTGGAAGAGGAACTTTCTTCTTCATAAATGAAAAATTTGAAATGAAGCTGGCCCAAAACTGACTGCAGCTGCATGAGACATTAAAGACATGGACATAACAGCCACAAAGCCATAAAGGATGGGGGGGGGGGGGCTTGGCCTTTTTTAACCCCTTAAGGCAAAGACCCTTTTTCGTTTTTTGCGTCTTTATTTTTCACTCCCCACCTTCAAAAATCTGTAACTTTTTAATTTTTCCATGTAAAGAGCTGTGTGAGGGCTTGTTTTCTGCGTAACAAATTGCATTTCATAGTGGTTTTATTTAATATTCTGGGCCGTATACTTGGAAGCTGGAAAAAAAATCTGAATGCAGTGAAAAAAAAAACACATTTGCGCCATTTCTTGTGGGCTTGGATTTTAAGGCTTTCACTGTGTGCCCCAAATGACAGGTATACGTCATTCATTGGGTCAGTATGATCATGGGGATACCAAATTTGTATTGGTTTTATAATGTTTTCATACATTTACAAAAATGAAAAGCTCCTGTGCAAAAAAGAAAATTCTTCATTTTGCCGTCTTCTGGCGCTAATAACTTTTTCATACTTCGGTGTACAGAGCTGTGGGTGATGTTATTTTTTGTGAATTTTGATGAAGTTTTCAATGCTTCTATTTTTAGTACTGTATAATCTTTTGATCACTTTTTATAGAATTTTTTATAATTTTCAAAATGGCAAAAAAATGCCTTTTGCAACTTTGGGCTATTTTCCGTTACGGGGTTAAACGCAGTGAAAAACAAGTATTATATATTGATAGATCGGGCATTTTTGGATGTCACGATACCTAATGTGTTGATGATATTAACTGTTTATTTATTTTTATATGATTCTAGGGAAAGGGGGTGACTTGAATTTTTAGTTTTTTTAATATAATTTTTTTTGTTACTTTTTCTTTTTTTACTATTTTTAAGAATCCTTAGGGTACTTTAACCCTAGGTTGTCTGATTGATCCTACCATATACTGCCATACTACAGTATGGCAGTGTCACGGGTGACCCCGCGATCCATGTTTCGGATCGCGGGTGCACCCATGCTCCGCTTTGTGCCTGCCGCTGCCCCGCTCCTCCAGCTCGATACTTACATGTCCCGGCTCCTGGCTCCAGCCCGTCCTGCTGCCTGACGAGCTCGCAGGCGTCCCCTCTGCTAGGGCGCATGCTCGAGACTCTCCAGGAAAATTAAAGGGCCCGCGTCCTCCTTATTGGCGCTGGTATCCTGGCTCTGCTATATAGCCTGGCGACTCCCAGCATTCCCTGCCGGATCTTCATGTCCTGTTACTGAAGAGAAAGCCCTCCGATTTCCGATTGTTTCCAGGTGCCTCCATGTATTCTGTGATTCCCGTGTTCCGTGGTGATCCCGTGTTCTGTGGTTTTCCTGTGTTCTGTGGCAATGCTGTGACGGTCCTGCAATCCTGTGGCGGTCCTGCAATCCTGTGGCAGTCCTGTAATCCTGTGGCGGTCCTGTTATCCTGTGGCGGTCTGTTATCCTAGTAGTCATCCAAGGTCCTGCCAGCCGTCCTTCCAAGGTCCAGCCAGCCGTCCTTCCGAGGTCCTGCCATCCCGAGGTCCTGTCTACCCATGGTCCTGCCTTCCCGAGGTCATGCCTTCCCATGGTCCTGCCTTCCCTACCTTGGCCGCAGCAAGACCATCCCACTTTGCGGCGGGCTCTGGCGAAGACCAGGAGTTCACATTGACACACCGTCCCGGGTTGTTGTTGTTATCCCTCGCGGTGGTCCAGGGAGTCCACTGACTATTCCCAAAGACTGTGACAGGCAGTATATGGGGATTTTGCACACCATCTATTATAATGTACAAATCGCACATGGTAATAGATAGCATAGATCATTACAGCCCCGAATCTTTGTGTGATGCGAGGCTGTCCCCGCTCCGCAATGACGTCACAGGGTGCAACAATGGAAGCCAACATGGCGGCGCCCACGCACTGCCTGCTCATTAATGCCGCCGCCATCTTTGCCAGCGATGAACAAAGGCTTTACACCTGCGATCGGTGCTAGCCCTCTTCATACTCCTCCATGAGCATCAAGACGTAAGGGTACGTTTTATTGTGCTAAGGGGTTAAAGTACTGCTTACAGTAAAATGGAGAAATATTTATTACGACTCTGAGTCTTGTGAATTAAGGGGGCAGCGCTGTGCAAAAGCCTTCAATCAATGTGCATACACTGGTTAGAACCGCCCACTTGACTTAAACTTTCAAAATTGTGTCACGGCTTGTAAATCCATCACTTTTCAGGTGCTTCTATTTTTCCGACTGGTTTTGTGGCGCAGTATTTTGGCACACAAATAGAACAGCTAAAATCCAATCTAGTTAGTTCTATTTTACCTTTATGAATCTTTTGGTCTGTGCGCCAAATCATTAATCTCTTGCGCCACAAACTTAAATCACACTGAAAATTATAGCACACTTCCTGCGCCCCAAATTAATAAATGCCCCCCTCAGTGTCTGGAGACCTCCGATCAGCAAAATCTTTACCTAGAAAATGATAAATCGATTTTTCTGCTGTCTGTAGACTGGATTGCAGACAGAGTGCGATCTATTCTAGTATATAAATATTATAAAGCTGCCCTATGGACATGTATGGTATAGTGTTAAGATTTCTGACATGGATGGCTCCATTTAAATTCCACACAAATAACAATAAGTTTTTCGGTCCACATTCTAGGCTATTTAATGAATGGTAATGCTTTGACATATGTGAGATGTGAACTAGATCATCAGAAGCCATGCAAATCACAGGAGGTGTGTATAGAGATCAGCCATGATTAACATGCAGCAGACTGTGTTACTCTCCTCCTGTCAGGCTCTGCCGCCTGTCTGTAGGATGGCAGGAGGGAATTATCATTTTCTTACAGAAGCCTCTGCCATCACAGATAGCAGCTAAAAAATGAGGTCAATTAAGCAATTTAGCTCGGACCATCGTACACAGACGCACAAAATGTAATTCAACTTATCACTTCATTACAACAGCCGCAGAGCAATGAAGAATAGCCTGCTGCAGATTTGTTCTGGTTTATATTCTACATGGATGGAGTTCTTCGAGGATATCATCCACATGCTGAAATTAAAGACATCCATGGACTTTGCATGCAGTCATCCCATGGTTCTGCTTAGCTGGGTAGTACCACAGGTAAGTAGGCACCTGCATGATGCCGCTCAATAGGCTCAATATGTAAAGCATGCAGCAGGAGACTTCAGCAAGAAGAAGCAATGTACCGTTATCAGAGATGACAGATTCCTCCTACTGTCACACTGTACTCATTGGCCCGGACATCTGTACAGTATTTTCTTTAAGATCTGCTATGGAAAAGGACATTTGCTTTATGATAATGAGATTTTATACTGTATCTGTGGATTTACTCTTTACATTGTAGCAGTGATCTTTCCTCTACATGATGAGAGGAGTTCAGTGACAAGTGACATCACAGTTTGGAGGATTTTTGAGACACAAGTTTACATTTATCAGAAGGGGGTAAGATATAGGTCTGTATCTCATATGACATGCAGTTACAGTATTTGTTTTTCAACTTTTTAGGCTAAAAGGGTGTTCCTTTTTCAGCATGTAACTATTATTGTTAGTTTAATGAAAAGTTATAGAATTTTCCAATATAGTTTCTGGATCAATTTTAGATCTCTGCTTGATGTCATTCTGAAGAAAGCTTCAATGTTTTCTTCTAGTGGATAGAAACCCGTCCATGATCTGCTCATTATATCACACCGCTCTGATTTCTCTCTGTCATAGCCAGCCGTTGCACCTGTGTGACCATGGTCAGATTCCTGCCAACTAGAAGAAAACATAGAATAGAATGACAGCAAGCAGAGATCTAGGAACCCGTGAGGAATTGATTCAGAAAGTATATTGTAAAACTGTACCAAAAAAATTCATTATACAAAAAAATAACATCTATTTGCTGAAATGGTACTACCCCTTTAAAGGAGTTTTTCATATTGGGGAAATTGATGACCTATCAAACACCAATCAGCTTCATTTTCTACATAATGAATGAAGCCAATTTTCTTCTCCATCCTCTGTGTTTATTCTGGCATCAGAGGCTGCTAGAGTAAAGTGATCAAAGGGGGTGTCATATGTCAGACCCCAACCCTTTTGTCCAGAGTATCCCTGATGTCTAAGATCTGCATACCATTTTCCTGAATATAAAAAGACATCTATTATACCTTTTTTACAATATCAGTATAAATATCCTAAATCAGTGTATAGATATATGTAATGGGAGTCTGGCACTTGTACAGTGTTAGACATATAACATATATGAGTTACAGCTCCCAATTAGTAGATGAATGAACTTATTGTCTCTATTGTATTAAAATTAAAGGAATATCACAGTTCAACAAATACATGTCTGGTGTTTCTTTATGTTTTTATATACTCTAGAGCAGTGATGGCAAACCTTTTCGAGACCAAGTGCCCAAATTACAACTAAATCCCATTTATTTATTGCAAAGTACCAATATGGAAATTTAAGCAGTAACTCATTGCTCTCTGTTCTACCACAAATTCAATAGAAGAAGGACCTCTATTGTTAAACCACACCTGTCCGTACCTTCTTACTCTTTCTACAGTCCGAAGAAGCCAAGGATGTGTTGCTTTAAAATAATGCTGAGAGCACCATCTACATTGTCTGTGTCTGCAGGTGAATTCTTTGAGTCATGCCTTCTGAACTGGCACTGGGTGCCCACAGAGAGGGCTCAGAGTGCCACCTCTGGCACCCGTGCCATAGGTTCGCCACCACTGCTCTAGAGTTATTTATAATAGCAATATTCATTACATTCCACTTGCTGGATCCACAGAAAAATGGAATTTAGCTCTTAGACCAATTAATTCATTTTCATGAAATTTGGACTCAAAACACTTTACACGATCAGGAAACATGCATAACATGCTCAATTGTTCTCCATTGCATTGAAGCTTGCTTGAACCCAAGGTTCCAAATTGCTGAGCCTTCTGGCACACATGGGCAGTGCCAATGGACTGATTACTTGTGCTCTTTTCCCTTTTCAATTCCTGGATAAATGCCTAAAACCTGTGCAAAACCCTTAGTAAATGTGGCGCAACTTGGTGGTGCAAATTACTTCAGAATTCTGGTGCAGAAAGCTTGATAGATCAACCCCTTTATGAAGAGTTCATGTTTCCAAATTGGGTTTCATTGTTAATTTTTCATATGATTGGGGTGCCTTGTGCACCAATCATTGATGTTACAAGATCTCTGTTAGATCTCAGAGGTAGTGATGAGCGGACCAGCGAAAATTCTGCCACGGCTGAACCGAGCGCGGGTGATAGCTGTTTAAATGCTGCCGGATAAGGTTGCCGGCAGCATTTAAATTACTCCGACACTGTCATGCTGGCACGCCATCATGATGATTAAGTCATCATTGCTCCCAATGAGGTCATCAGGGAGCGATGATCTTCCCTAAAATGGCGGCACTCTGCACCGCTGGCTTAATATCACCGGTGCATGCTGTTGGCAATTTTGTCAGCTGCATTTAAAGAATGAATGCCCATGATCAGTGCTGGGTGTTAACCGTAAGGGGGTTTGAGGCTAGACTCAGTGCCAAATTTCTTTGTGGTTTGGATCCGCTCATCACTACTCATATACAACATATAGTAAGCATCAAAAGTTGCCATCACAGAAAAGCAAGCAAATATTTAGTGTGGCTCTAACATTCAGTGTCTTGTTAATTATTTCTTGCTAGTTGCAACAGTAGGACAAGAACAGTTTGTTTCAGAATAAAACAGGACCTCTCTTGACATTTCTTTTTTTTTTACTTTATATATATATTCTCCATGGAATAACAATTCTGGGTAATATTTACTAATAACTATATGTTAGACTATAGCAAGAGTTCATGTGACTGCCATCTTTTGTACATACGCTTGCTATATTCACATGTTATTTGTCTTGATAAAGGCTCAGATTGAGCCGAGACATCACTATTGTCCCTCGTGGAAAACCCATTTTTCAACACTATTTATTGTCTTGAGTGCGGCTCTTTTTTCTTATTTTTATGTATGTTAGGCTATTTTTTGCTATTCCTCCTGAAAATTGTTGAATAGTTTAAGGTGTGTCCATCACTGACTAATCTGATCCAAGCACAGCTCTGACAGTACTAGACTATGAGGACTAGACTAGCAACACCCACTTGACTAACTACTAATATACTTCTAGAAGTGACAACATAACATGAATTGTAAGAAAAGATCTTGCTCAAGGACCTCCACTTCTAATTCTGCAGCGTGTGGTCCCTGAAATAATGAAGACACATCCATCATTCATACATCTGATGGATGTGTCGTCGTCACTTCCGGCGTGACAAACCCTCGGGGATTGGAGCATGGACTGCTGGGATTTCCTTTAGCAGGTGAGTAAGGTTTTGTTGTGATCTTCTCCTTAAACTTTTTTCAATGAAAATTCAAAAAAGAGAAATTCTCACAATATCTCTTGAGAGAAAAGGGTAATAGTATAAAATATTTATATATCATGTACATTTAAGTTGTTATAAACCACCCGAAAAACATAATTCAATGTATGAGGTGGATAAACAAATTGAAATATAGCCTAGAAATCCTAACATTACATGTACAATGCTGTGACTATCTGGTGTCTGTATGACAGTAAGGCAGAGCCGGAGACCATATGTAAATACCTTTGTGCCGTCCAATAATGTGACAGTGTGTAGCAGCTAGCTTAGTAAAATAGTAATTTACACTCCATTTATTCATGTGATAACATACGGTCTCCCTGGCCTCCTTTGGAGGATGCTGGAATTGCTTAGCAACACTCTTGGGTCCATTTCTTTAAAGCACAACACAGCTCACAGATGTGACTTTAATGCTGTTTGTAAGCCCCAAGGTTCTTAAATGCATAATCAACCTTTTTTTCTAATTTGGTTATCTAAGTACATGAAATAGTTATCGCTTCCCTATTGGAGTCATTTACATGTTTAGATCTCAGACATGAGAGTGAATAAGAGTATCTGATTAACCACTGATTTGCCCAAGGGTTTTGAGTGATATCCAGTTGCATTGTAGTAATGTGTTAACTCTACTTGTCCTGGTATAACCTAGAACTGAAATGACATCTCTACTGTGGAACTAAGCAGTGCAAATTCTCTAAAACAGAGTAGCTTACAATGACTTCTGAGGCAACTTACATGGTATGTAATATTGTAAAATTAGCTGCTAGTTGCTCCCTCCCTGCACATGTTCTGGCCATGAAGACGTGTGCATACACAGGGCGTCACATGGGACAACCATAACATCAGACATGAGACAGTATTTCAGGTGATTAAGACACACCTCAGAAGCCCCTGATTTGTGAAATTAATAAAATTTAGAAAAGGTTTTACACAACAGACTCATAGGGGCACATTTACTTTCCCGTCCCATTGACGCCGCCGATCCGGAATGTCCGAAGAGGATTCAGAGCTGCCGCAATTCACTAAGATCATGCCCCCGAGTTCCTTCGCTTCCCATGTTGAGGTCCGCCAGAGTTTACATTCTTCTTCCTGGTGCATGTGAGTGCTGATCTTACGACACAATTTGATTTTTAAATTCTGCGGTTTGTCCGAATCAGTCAGGTTGTCTGACGGCCACGACCCCTGACTTGTGTCGCATGAAAGCCGGCGCTGATGTGCCACAATCCGATCGCGTACACCAAAAAATCTGGGAAATTCAGCGCAAAATGGAAGAATTCTGGAAACCCGAAGAAAATGCGGTTCGTCAGACCCTTAGTAAATGTGCCCCATAAAGATAATTTTCTCTTTACCAAACTGGCAGTGTGAATAACTGAGACTTGTGCAAAAAAGAGAATTTAAACCCAGTATATAAATCATTTAATTCATCTGAAGGTTAAAAAATGCCAGACAGTAAAAAACAGAATTAAAAAGTGTGTTCCAGAATAAATTTACAATTGATATTATCTGGTAGATACAACATCTTATAGGAACGTATGCTCATAAATTAACACAGTTATATAAAAGACTACAATATAACAATCTATAGTGGGGCAAAAGAGAAAATACCAATACAAGATTGGACCACAGATACCATACCGACTAGTGGACAACACACTGACCAGCCCCCAATTTTCAGTACCTATGACTGCAGGAGGTGGCAGATCCTAAAATCTTCCAGTTTTTACTGGACGATGGATTCCAGTGACTGTGTTCAGAAATGGACCTGGGGAAAGGTTGTGGCCAATTTCGGCTGGGTGAACTTTGGGGAGAAGAGGTGAGCACTGACCACCCTGCCCATCTCCATAAGAGCTGACTGGCCATGGTTTACATAACTATGTGGTGAGACACTACTGTCCCACCGCAATGTGGCTGTGCACAAAAGACTAGGAGCTAGCCTAAAACCTGAGACTAAAAATGACCTGACACTGTTTTGTAAAGGTCTTATTTCAGCAGTTACCTCATTATAAGCAAATGGTGAATTAAAAGTAATAAAGTAAAAAGTGTCATCACTATATACAGTCAATAACATAGCAACACATCATTCACAAAAGGCCTTTTCTAGACTTTTCAGAGCATTTCTCTCTCCTTATGATGTCAATGAACACCTCCAGGTTCTTATGGCCCACGTGGCTGTAGCCTTATGGCCTGCTTCCTATTTGTCTGGTTTTACTGACAGATATTATTTAAGCTGAAGATACATTAATGCAGAGCCAAAGAATACAGTGAAAATTGTAAGTATGTTTGCATTGTCACCAAATCCTACATGTTTTGTCTGCAGTATATAATTGCATAAACAGAGGAGCTTTATGAGTTATAAAATACAGGCAGTCCCCGGGTTACATACAAGATAGGGTCTGTAGGTTTGTTCTTAAGTTGAGTTTGTATGTAAGTCGGAACTGTATATTTTATCATTGTAATCCCAGCCAGAACTTTTTTGGTCTCTGTGACAATTGGATTTTAAAAATGTTGGGTTGTCATAAGAATCAATATTAACACTGAAGCTTCATTACAGACACCTGTGATAACTGTTACAGCTGATCATTGTAGCCTAGGACTAAAGTACAATAAATTACCAATATCCAGTGGTCCGTTTGTAACTATGGGTCGTATGTAAGTCGAGTGTTCTTAAGTAGGGGACCGCCTGTAGTAATATTTTCAGCTTGCTTCAAATGCTCTCACAAAGAACTATGGGTTTAAAATAAAATTTATTTTAATGTGTACCGGCAATTCCACTCATTGGGATCAATAATGCTTTGAAAGCTGGACATTTCATTAGGAAAGATGAGACAAGTATTCTCCTATGTACTTCACATTGATTAAAAGAACACACTGCATGGACATAGAAGATTGAAACCTTGGCTTCAAATAACACTGCTGGAGATTGCAGAAGATCGCCGGCTAAATAAAGAGAATGATTTATTCCATGAGAGATTGAGGGAAATTCACCCTTATCTAACCTCAATAATAAAATCTTTATTATTTCATCAAGGCTCTTTCTTGCTTTTGCCTAAGTGTGGTACAGCACATACATAGATGTTATGATTTTCACAGAGAAAGTGTGAATTTTACTTTGAAGTAAATAAAGTGGTTTTCATAATATCAGTTGAGCCATTCTGAAATACCCTTTCAGGGGGATTGGACTAGAATATGAACTACTGCTAGATTTTCTTAATCTTTGTATACCATGAGATGGAGTAGACAGCCAAAATTCACTTATTTATCGCAAAGTGCCAACATTTAAGTATCATAGTATCATAGTATATAAGGCTGGAAGGAGACACAAGTCCATCAAGTCCAACCTTTAAGAATTAAATAAATGTTTTATCCCCATAACCCGTGATATTTTTGCTCTCCAGAAAGTCATCCAGGCCTCTTTTGAACATGTACATAGAGTCCACCATAACAACCTCCTGCGGCAGAGAGTTCCATAGTCTCACTGCTCTTACAGTAAAGAACCTTTGTCTATGACGATGGTAAAATCGCCTCTCCTCTAGGCGTAGAGGATGCCCCCTTGTCCTGGTCACAGGCCGAGGTATAAAAAGATCTTTGGAGAGATCCTTGTACTATCCGTTCAGGTGCAATTTAAGCAAGAACTTTTTGCTGCCTTCGCTCTCAATAGCTTTCAATCGTATCAGTATCCTAAGAACACCAATACAGTAGAAAGAGAGAGTGACAAATTCAGGTTACCCTGAAAAGGAAGAATTTTCAGGCCTGGAGCTGAAGCTAAATTGATAATCCAGATCTGCCCACACCTTCCCATTCCTCCTATAGTCCCAAGCAGCACTGTCATTTTTTTAGATAGCACTGAGCGCAGCAAGTATGGGGCTGTCTGGGAATCCATGAAGATAGATTGCATCCTCTTTGGTGATGGCCTGGGTGCCCACAGAGAGGGCTCGTAGTGCCACCTGTGACAAAGGTTCGCCACCACTGTCATAGAGTGATCAAGAAGTACCTTAATGAAATATATTTGAATACCAAGGTATCACTAAGTGCTGGGTGTCAGAAAATGGTTTTACAGGAAAATTTTGAAAGTTTTTAAATATTTTTGTTAAATTTAAATAGACATAATAAAATAATTTAAATTTGGTATCTTTTTCATCAGACTGACTCAAAGAATAAAAGGGAGGTGTCATTAGGACCACACAGGAAAAGAGGTTATGATCCATCTTAGGTTTCTGAGTTTCAGCTACTTGACCCAAAGGAAAGTGAAACCAGGACCCATCCAGGTGCGTGCAGGGAGTGTCTGACCAAGGGGTTATTTGCTTGTGCAGGGTGTTGTCTTCTAAGAGAGGTCACTTTATAATATCATATTGGAGGAAAACAGAAACTGTTGGCATCACTCACCTCCCAGGTGGCTGCACAAAACTAAAGGGCAAAGGAAAGGGAAGGGCAAAATAATCGCAAGTGCTAGCAATAAGGTAGCATTTATGATTATTTCAAGCCCTCATGAATACCCCCCTATATATTTAAAGGGATACTGTCAAAAGTTTTGACCATATAAAACATGTTACAGTCACCCCCCCCCTTTCCCCCAAATAACCTCCCACCAAGGGGGGGCACCATCCCAGACTTCAATAATAATCAAAGGTATGTGCATCTGTAATAGATTTTTGCAGAGCAATGATACCAATATATGTTCCCTTTGTGTGACCCAGGTGGTACTGTCTACTAAGCAATTATGTTGTCGGTGCCACCTGTATCACAGAGAGGACGACAACAGCAGTCTCATCATGTTACTGGAGGAGTACAAGGCTGTCAGATGCACAGGTAGGTGAGTATACATTTTCTTTTTATTCTGGGTGCATGTTGTAAGCTACCTATATACTGGAGACATGTGCTGGCCTGGGCTATCTATATACTGAGGGCTTGTTCTGAGATACCTATATACTGGGGTCACAGTGGTATAAGACTGTTGAGATCTACTGTTAGACCTGTTTTTAGCTGTTGTGAACAATGTGGCACACGCTCCTAATTTTTAGGGCTCACAGAGACTTATTTCTCAAAGTCACTCCCCTTTTACATGGGAGCTATGGATGATCTACACATCATGACAGTGTGTTTACTAGACAATTCAGAGGGGGATACAGGCAAGATAATTGAGGCTATAACTACCTGGTCTCTTCTCGTAGCACCACCAATAAATGCTTCTGAGTTTCCATTGTATATGTTTTTGGAGAAACTATTAAAGGTGAGGATTTGTTGTGTGTTGTACCTGCCCTTTGGAATTTCTCATAGAATAAAAGATATGCAGTCAGAAAATATACACAGAAAATGTAGGCCATGATATAAAAGGTGCAGAAACCAGGATCTCTTCTTTTTGAGGTCCCTTTCCCTTTAAGGTATCGGTAAGCTAATGTGAAAATTCTGTACATTTCAAATCTTTTGCTTACTGCCTCGATTGTTCTTTAATAACAGGAATTCTACCGTGGTTCACAACATGCTGTCTACTTTGTCCCTGTACAGAACCTGATAATCCGGAGGTATTTCTGTCTTGGGATAATTACCTGTGGAACAAAGACTATGCGGAGACACCTGTACTCTGGATGCATGGCTTAGCGCAGTCCTCATTAAAATGTTATGGTCTGTGCTCTCATTTTCCACAGACTATGTACTGCACAAATGTTGCAATGCGTAAAATGTATACATAGATCCATTCCAGCCATAAATGTATTTGTTTTTCTCAAAAATGTATTATACATAAAGAATTCTGCACAAAATTATTCATAAGAGCTGTCAAAAGGCAACAGCAGATTTCATGTCCTGACATCAAAGGTGTCAATTTTATTTTAGATGGTTTATCTGTGTTTATCAGAATGTCACCTTGTAACTAATATTCTTATTATCATCCATAGAAACATTCCTGTTACTAATGAAGCTGGAGGATTTCCAAAAATACATAGAAACATCCTTTTTACTAATGAAGCTGGAAGCAATCCAGAAATTTATATCTATAGTGTATTTATTATTTTACACCGTTTCACATTTACAAGAGAAAACTGCACATTCAGGGCACCCTTATACAATTTTATTTAACTATTTACCCCTTTGAGGTCGACTAGATAGGATTTTTGAAATACAAACAACAAATATGATGCCTTGTGATCCAATTAAAACTTTTCCTTTACAATTTCATAAAAATATAATCATCTTCAATATTTATCGCCGAATTCAACGCCATAACAACTGGCACTTGAAGACTTATCTTAGTTCTATTTAACCGCAACTTTAGCTACCATTCTGCAGAGTGGGATAGTCTCCTGGCACAGAGACAACATGTCAATGACGTTTTGGGGGACCTCCACCTTTCTCAAGCCCATGTGTAGCTGTCTGAGCATAAGTTATATACTCTACATACACCTATATGGTAATTACAAGCAATAGATTGGGTCAGTTTTACTTACCCGGTGATTCACTAACATCGTGCGTCCGAGTTCCTGCATCAGTCGCTGCCATGCCGAGGTTCACCGGAGTTCACCTGCTTCTTCCTGGTGCACGTGAGTGCTTGATCTTGCGACACAAATCCTTTTTTAAATTCCGCGGTTTGTCCGAATTTGTTGGGTTGTCCAACGGCCCTCCCCCTGATTTCTGTTGTGTGCAAGCCGGCGCCGATGCACCAAAAACTGAAATATTCGGGAAACCCGACGAAAGTGCGGCATTCGGACCCTTAATAAATGAGCCCCAATGTATTTTTACACATTCAGACTAAGTGCTATATTGTTACAATATTATAATTATAATATTTTTCATACGGCCAACATATGTTACAACACATTATTCAGACACATTAAAATTACAATTTCCGTTTTACCCATTAGGACTCAACGATGGTAAATCCATGATGTTTCTTTTTGGAACAACCTTATTCTCATTTGCTCTTCATCATTACCTACAACTTCCTCCAAATGCACTTCTTAATTCATTAACCCTATGACAACATTCATGAAAGTGATGTGCAACTGGGGTTTCACCAAACTTTTTGTCTCCAATCTTTCTCTCTCTTTTATTACCTTGAGCACTTTTATCCTTCTCTTTTTTAAGATTTTGTTCAAAAAGTCTGATAGACGATCTGTGCTCCTTTAATCTTATTTTCACTGATCTTGTAGTTTGCCCCATGTATACTTTACCACAAGGGCATTTTAAAATATAAACTTAATTTTTCTTGTTACAAGTAAAAAATCTATGAATCTCTATTGCTCCGCCCTACATGGGGTATTAAACCGTTCCTCTTTAATAAGGGCATTGCAGTTCCAGAAACTCAGGCATACAAACATGCCATTTTTTCTTGTTTGTAAAAATCTTTCTTGGCCAATGTCAGCATGAACAAGTTCATCAGCCAAAGAATGGCCCTTGCGATAGACAATCACTTTAAAAAAAAAAAATCCACATTTCGGATCAGATTGTAAAATGTCCCAGTGGTGCAATATTGACTTTTTTATCAGATCACAAGTAGAGACAAACATTGAATGATTCTCAAATTTTCTTTTATAAACAATTATCAGAACCATTTTTTTCAGCTAAGGACATAGATCACTGTGACTGTGGTAATCTTCTTATATTTTTTTATTCGCCTCCTTCTTTTTAAAAATTAACCAAATAACTTTTACATTTATGCTATTGTGCCTGAAGGACTCTCTGGGGGGTGTTTCTAGAGTCCTTTAGTGATGTGTTTTCACTTGTTGTTACAATCATTAGAACATGTCTCCCCTCTCCCCCTGCTCTCTCCCTCTTCCCTCTGTATTTGTAATTTAGCAGCTGCAGGAAGTGCAGGGTTAGCGGAGACCTGCTCAGTGTAACGACCAGTGAATTACTCCCAGGAACCCTTCTGGTTATTAACATGATTTTAAAAGTTGATTCTAGAATGAAGGGGGCCATCGATAACAAATATGGGAATATAAAATGGGGTTAGAAAACCAAGAAAAAGGCTGGCATGGCGCTATTATGGGGAGAGTCTTCTGGTGAGTTTAAATTGTTTATTCCAAAAACTGTAAACGCGTTTCGGGCGGAACGCCCTTCTTCAAGTACAAATGGAAATAGCTTGTAAAATCATTGAATAAATGAAAAATAGAAACCGTAATTGCAGTTATCTCCAATCTTAAGTGTGAAGTCTCAGCTGCTGTGACTCACTCCTACTCCTTCATATAGAGCTTCTCTATAATATGACACTTCAGCTTCTAGCTCACTCACGTATACTGACAGCATAAAGTTCTTTTCCTTCGATGCACAGAGAGCTGTGTGGGGGCCAGCAGATAAATGTCCAAGAGAGACGAAAAAAACCTTGCGGATTCCAGCAACAATATCCAGAAAAGATGACCATAAAATCTGGTTGTTTCCTGCATTTACAAAGTTGATCATAAAGTGACTTTATTTGTACTTATTGTACGCCCGAAACGCGTTTACAGTTTTTGGAATAAACAATTTAAATTTACCAGAAGACTCTCTCCATAATAGCGCCGTGCCAGCCTTTTTCTTGGTTTTCTAACCCCATTTTATGCTTGTGACACCGGTTCAGCCTTTTCATAAAGCGAATAGCTGTTGGGCAGCTTTTGGAGTATCTCTACGCTTGATTTAAGCTATTTAAGGTGAGCGCGATTCTCAGGGGGGGTACTGTCCATACCCTTCCTCTCTATACATATCCCTTGGATATTTTAATTTCAATTTAATTTACTTTTCCCATTTATCCTACGATAATACACGAGGCGCCGTCCTCTTGTTTTGCCTCTCCTTTTTTTGTTTTCGTTAAAATATGGGAATATAATGACAGTCATGGTGCCTGAATCTGCCCCTTGTTTATTATGCTTGATTTTGATTTTTTTTTAACTTTTATACCACCAAGTCTGTATAGCAAAATATGAGTTAACAATTTCTCACCAAGAGGTACACTACCCAATAGTACCTTCTTAGAGCCTATTTCCAGCGCAGTGGGGGACGTACATCACCTTGTATCTGACCAGACCTGTAAGCATTTACATATTAGCCTGAGACTGTCTAAAGTTTTGTAGCATTTTAACATTTCTAGCTGCCTTTGTATTTTGTCACTAAGTTTTCTTTCTATCATTGTTGATATGGTATTATGTGATGCATCTTGTGCAGCATTGTTACTTTAGGTTTATAAAATAAGTACGTATACCTTCGCCTGTCAATAAAAACCCATGTATTATTAAATGTGAAATGCCATGTGTACGGTGTACATTTCAGCCTGTCTGCTTTTATGACCCTGATATGGTCACTGCACAATAGGTAAGTCAGACTGTACGCATCATCTGGGTTTTCTTTATGAAGACTGACCCACCAAGCATATCACTGTCAGAGGAATTTTCATTCTCTAAATGACAGGGAGATAATTAGGGTAGGGTTACTTTTGGGAAGAAATGTCATGTATTACAGTGAGCCTGTAGAGAAGAATGAACGTCTTCAGAGGGAAAGTGTGCCCAGGGTTCACGTTTTAATGAGAAATTCTGACTTCTACAAAAAAAAAACAGTTCTGCTTTCTTCACTGAGCTCTATGACTATGATCAAGAGGTAGGTGGATGAAGGATGTTAGAAATATTGCAAAATATCTTTAATTGCTCATTTGGAAAATATCCTGTTATGTGCATTAGTAAATTATTCTACATGCGAATCCATCTAATTGCTATTTATTAAATCTCCAAATCATAGAGATAAAAAAATATGATATAAAAATTGAAGATGCCCATGTGGTATTAGTAGGGCTGGCATAAAAAGTGGGAGGGCAAACTGAGCAACAGCCTGTAAATATAAATATTTATGTATGATTTATTGCAGGGGTATTGAATATATTAAAATAAGTTGCAAGGGGTACTATATATATATATATATATATAATTATTAGCTATATAATATACAGCTCCCATCTGAATAAATTAAATTCTATACATCAACCCACGCTGCTATCTACATTTATATACAGACAGATTAGAATTCATTCAGGATAGAAGTCATTTTAAAAATAATATAGTTCATTGAAGAGAAACACTGTATAAAACTAATTCAGGGAGACACTGTAGTACCATTTATTTAGGACATCACTGTATATAATCCAAGAGGGTCTGAAATTAGGATGGTGCTGTATGTATTAATTTAATTCTTACGGTATTTACTACTTATTCACTTTATATGCAGGAGAACAGTATTTATATATAACCACAGGGGCAGATAATTTATTTGATATATGCAGGGAGACAGTGGGGAACATGTGTCAAACTTTTGGTTTTCCTTTTTCTTAAATTTTTAAGACTTTTTATGGGGTGTGTGCTCATTTGCTAATTTTGTTGTGCTTAAAACAGTTTCCTTTCAAAGTTCATCAATGTCTAGTTTTCTGTAGTGTTCCTTGACTTGAATTCACCTGAATTCAGGTGTGAAAATTGTGACTTTTTAAAAAAGTGGTAAAAAAGTCACAAATTTGGGCGCAAATTTAAGACTGACCTGGCGTAGACAATAGCTTGGAAATAATTGCAACTTTTGGTGACCTTTTGTGACTTTTGTTTTACAAAGTCACAAATTCACTAAAGACCAAACACCACATGTATCAATAAGGAAAAATTGCTAAAATACATCAGACCAGTAGAAAAGCCAAGAAAAGTCTCAAAAAACTGATGGACAAAGCCAGACTTATGATACATGTGCCCAGTGTGAACACATTTTTTGGCCAGGGTATATGTAATATATGCAGGAGACACATTGGGGCACATTTACTTACATGTCCTGTTGCAATCCTCGAAAGTGCATTGTCTGTGTATCATAGTATCATAGTATATAAGGCTGGAAAAAGACGCAAGTCCATCAAGTCCAACCTTTAAGAATTAAATAAATGTTTTATCCCCATAAACCGTGATATTTTTTCTCTCCAGAAAGTCATCCAGGCCTCTCTTGAACATGTACATAGAGTCGGCCATAACAACCTCCTGCGGCAGAGAGTTCCATAGTCTCACTGCTCTTACAGTAAAGAACCTTTGTCTGTGGTGATGGTAAAATCGCCTCTCCTCTAGGCGTAGAGGATGCCCCCTTGTCCTGGTCACAGGCCGAGGTATAAAAAGATCTTTGGAGAGATCCTTGTACTGTCCGTTCAGGTATTTGTACATTGCAATGAGGTTTCCCCTCAGTCGTCTTTTTTCTAAACTGAATAATCCCAAATTTTTTAATCTGTCAGTGTATTCTAGTTCCCCCATTCCCCTAATAATCCTGGTTGCTCTCCTCTGCACCCGTTCCAGCTCTACTATATACTTTTTATACCCTGGTGCCCAAAACTGTACACAATATTCCATGTGTAGTCTGACCAGGGATTTGTATAAGGGCAAAACTATGTCTTTATCATGAGAATCTATTCCTCTCTTGATACATCCCATAATTTTATTTGCTTTAGCAGCAGCCGCCTGGCTCTGGTCACTAAAATTAAGTTTACCATCCACCAATACCCCCAAGTCCTTTTCAGCTTCAGTTTTACTAAGTAATTGACAGTTTAGAACATAATTATACTTTTTGTTTCCATGGCCCAAGTGCATAATTTTACATTTATCTACATTAAACCTCATCAACCATTTCTCTGCCCACTCCTCAAGCTTCCACAAATCCCTCTGTAATGCTAAACTATCGACCTCAGTATTTATTACTTTACACAGCTTAGTATCATCTGCAAATATTGAAACTTGACTGTATAAACCCACTACAAGGTCATTAATAAAAATATTAAAAAGAAGTGCCCCCAATACTGACCCCTGTGGCACTCCACTGGTAACATCAACCCAATCTGAGAATGTGCCATTAATGACCACCCTCTGTTTTCTATCACTAAGCCAATTACTTATCCAAATACATAGATTTTCTTCTATTCCCAGCAGTCTCATTTTATATACCAACCTTTTATGTGGCACGGTGTCAAATGCCTTTGAAAAGTCCAGATATACAACATCCACAGCGTCTCCCAGATCCAGTCTTGAACTTACCTCCTCGTAGAAACCAATCAGATTAGTCTGACAGGACCGATCTCTCATAAACCCATGCTGACGCTGGGTTATAAGGTTGTGCACAGTGAGATACTCCAGGATAGCACCTCTAATAAACCCCTCAAATACAGCAGTTAGACTCACGGGTCTGTAGTTTCCAGGATCGCTATTTGATCCTTTTTTGTATATTGGTACCACATTTGCTATGCGCCAGTCCTGTGGAACATAACCAGTCCTCAGTGAATCTTCAAATATTAAAAATAACGGTCTGTCTATCACCGTACATAATTTATGCAGAACCCGGGGGTGTATGCCATCTGGCCCCGGTGATTTATCTATCTTAGTGGTTGCGAGGCGGCGCCGTACCTCTTCCTGGGTTAAACTCTTGACATTCCAAAAATAATTTACATTATTCCTCATTGTGTCTTCGACCAGGGGATTTTCCTGGGTAAAGACAGTTGAGAAGGCGACATTCAGTAGATTGGCCCTTTCCTCATCTCCTTCCACCATGACCCCCATGTTATTTCTAAGGGGACCCACACTCTCTGTTTTTAGTTTCTTATCATTTATATACTTGAAAAATAATTTGGGGTTATTTTTGCTCTCCCTGGCAATATTTCTCTCAGTCTCTATTTTTGCGGCCTTTGTCTTCCGCAAAGGATTTATTTTTATCTCTATAATCCTGTAATGCCTCATCGCTACCTTCACGTTTTAGCACCTTAAACGCTTTATCTTTCTCGCTTATTGCTTTCCTTACCTGACTAGTTAGCCACATAGGCTTTTTCTTGTTCCTTTTATGCTTTTTCCCATAAGGTATGTGTTTCTCACAGGACTTTTTCAGAATATATGAAACAAAGTCCCATTTTTTTGGGGGGCTTTTGTCTTATCCCATTATCCCAGTCTATGCCACGATTCACTAAGATCATGCGTCCAATATCCTGCATGTGTCGCTTCCCCACTAAGGTCCGCCGGAGTTCACCTTCTTCTTCCTGGTGTATGTAAGTGCATTGTCTTGCGACACAATTCGTATCTTAAATCCCACACTCAGTCCGAATCAGTCGGATCGTCCGATGGCCTGCACCCCAATCGCACCACAATCCGATCACGTGCGACACATTCCCCAGTTAAGTATCTGTCACAGTGGTGCAAATCCCGAAAATTTCGAAAATCCGACGACAGTACAATCTGTGGACCCTTATTAAATAAGCCCCATTGTGATCACTTGTGCTGTGAGTGGTATATATTATTTAGTAGCACTCACCTGTAAAAATGACTCTTTATTTCAAAAATAGCATGGGTGCGGGAGGACGTGAGGCAAGGTTACGGTCAGTTTCGTGCTGTGAAGTGCTTTCTCAAACCACTGACGTCATCTCTATGTGGCAGTGGGGTAGAAATACCCCCCGCGGAGCGTCGTCATGGCAATAAACTTTGTTCTCACTATGCCGGTGTCCGCCTGCAAAAGACACATTTAAAATCGTATATGACACCGGTTAACTCCTTAAGGATGCAGCCAGTTTATAGCTTAAAGAAACTTGTCACCACGGAACCATTTTCCCTAAAGACAGGTTGCAGAAGCCCATCACACCTGCAGTGTGAAAATACCTCTCTGCCTTTTATAAGCATTTGCATTACAATATAATTGTGTTTTATAACTAACCTTGCACCCTGACAGAATCCTCTGTGTAGTCCCAGGGGTTGGGCTTTGGTTTGGATGCATTTCAAAAAACAACATGTGACTTGTCTGTGTCTCAGATCTTAGCCCCAATCTTTGTGTTCCTGTATAGCTCCTCCCCTCACTGATATTAGCTCACCACGCTGTGATCTCTGTGAAGGAGCAGGAGGGTGGAGTTGTACAAGACCCCAAAGGTGGGGACCAAGATCTGAGGAGTGAGTAACACAGACAAGTCACGTGTTGTTAGATCTGAGGAGTGAGTAACACAAACAAGGCACATGTTGATTTTTGAAATGCATCCAAACCAAAGCCCAGCCCCTGTGACTACCCCAGGATTTTGTCAGTGCGCAAGGTAAATTATAACACACAATTATATTGTAATTCAAATGCTTATAAAAGGCAGAGAGAATGTTTTGCACTGCAGGTGTGATGGGCTTCTGCAACCTGTCTTTAGTGAAAAATGAGGTCCCTGGTGACAGGTTCCCTTTAAGGCTCAGGCCCATTTTTTGTATTCTGACTCGTGTCTCTTTATATGGTTATAACTTTTGAACACTGTTACTTATTAAAGCGATTCTGAGATTGCTTTTTCCTCACATGTTGTATTTCATTTTAGTGGTAAATGTTGGCTGAAAAGTTTTGCGTTTATTTACAAAAAAAGAAAAAATTATGAAATTTTTGAAAAATTTGCCATTTTTGAAATTCAAAATCATTGCGTTTTCAGGCAGATAAATTTACCACCTAAATAAGTTGCTGTATAACATTTCCCATATGTCTACTTTACTACATTTTCATAATTTTTTAAATCTCTGGATAAATTATTTTGATCTCACACGGCAGAGAAATTTGAATATCGATGTTTCGTATTTTCAGAATTGACTATTTTGGATATAAATACTGTTTTGAATGAAATTTTACATATTTAACATAAAAAAAACCCTATATAACCTACTTATTTTCAGATCTGCCCCCTCAATCTATTAGAAACAGTTTTTTAGGAAGATTGTTAACCCTTTGAGATCTTCATAGTAATTACATCAAAATGGAGGTGAAATTTAGAATGGTCAAATTTTGTCGGTTATACGTTCATTTAGCCCTAAAATTTAACATTTCCAAAAGATAAAAAAGAGAAAACCCACCT
This sequence comes from Engystomops pustulosus, assembly GCA_019512145.1. Lineage (NCBI taxonomy): Eukaryota > Metazoa > Chordata > Amphibia > Anura > Leptodactylidae > Engystomops > Engystomops pustulosus. The sequence continues at coordinate 50,851,174 of CM033644.1, read as the reverse complement.
TACAATTTATCATGCAATTTCTCACGAGTACAGAGACCCCCTCATGTGGCCGTTACTTGTTTTATGGGGGCACAGCAAGGTGCAGAAGGGAAGGAGAGCCCTGCAGCTGCCAGGATTTTAGTTTCCTCATGGCCTCCTTTTGTAGGCTATAAAATTTTAGCTTTTGCGTTATTGGGGCCATGTGATGGCATTTTGTTTGTGGGATGAGATGCTTTTTCCAGTGTTACCATTTTGGGGTTGGTATCCCCTATTGTTGAAAATTAAGGAAATTTCTTTTGAGGGCAGGAGTAGAAAAGCATAAATTCTCTACTGGTTTTTTCCTTTTTTTTTTGGTGTTCAGTGTATAGCACAATAATCATGTTATCTTTATTTTATGGGTCGACACAATTACGGGGATACCATTCCATTTTGCGGGACATGTTGTACTTTGCAGCAGTATCATTCTGTAGTACATATGTTTTTTGATCACTTTTTATTGCATTTTTTGTGGGATTCAATAGGTAAAAATCATAATTTTTGGTGGGTTTTTAACAGTTTTTCAACGGCGTTCATCGTTCGGTTCAAAAATAATTAACTTTTATTCTGCAGGTTGTTACGGACGCAGTGATTCTATATATGGGGGGTTTGTGTTATGATTTAGATTTTTTTTGTCTTATATGAGTCTTTTTTTTTATTTATTGCTTTATTTATTGAGTAACATTTTCATCCAGACATTCAGACTTGTCGATATCTAATGTGTTTATGATTTTTACTGTTTATTTTAATTTATATCAGTTTTAGGAAAAGGGGGTGATTTGAGTTTTTCGGGTTTTTTATTATAATTTTTTTAAAACTTTTTTTATTTTTACTATTTTTCAGACTCCCTAGGGTACTTTAACCCTAGGTTGTCTGTACAATCCTATCATATACTGCCATACTACTGTACCTCGATGAACCTTGAGTCTTTGATGATGTCACGGGAAGCGGTGATCCTCAGAAAGATGGCGGCGCCCATGCGCCACCATCTTTTTGAAGCTGCCGGCAGCTTCACTGGCGGCAATCGGCGGGAAAACACCCGCGATCGGTGCTGGCACTGATCACGGGTGTTACCGGTAAGCCTTTTTTGCAATATGCAGCAAAGACTTACCGGCTATGGAGAGGGCTCAGCCCGTGAGCCCTCTCCATGCACCCGCACCCGGCATGTGACGTAGTATTACGTCACATGTCGGTAAGGGGTTAAAGTGAATGCTCAGATGAGACTACCCTTATAAGTATTATGGGACATTTATATGACCTGGAAGCCGGTGGAATTCGATATTTTAGTTTATCTAGAGCAGTGGTGGCGAACCTATGGCACGGGTGCCAGAGGTGGCACTTGGAGCCCTTTCTTTGGGCACCCAGGCCTTCACCCCAACACAGAGTTTGCCAGCTAGGACTCAAGGCTCCTTTGGTCCAATACAGCCCAAGACGTGCCATGTTCAGTACTATTTGGCTGCCGGGACTATAGGAGGAGCAAAAAGGTGTGGATAGAGATGGATTGTCTTTGGAGCTCCTGCTCTGGTTCCCCTGATTCTTCCTCTTCAACAGCCCTGAAAGGAAGCTACAATCCAAATTTCTCCATCTTTATATTGTATTGGTGAATTCAGTAGGCCAATACGATTAATACCTTTGATACAGCAGGGATCAATAAGTTACTGCTTAAATTGTCATGTTGGCACTTTGTGACATGTAAATGAGTATTGGTTGTAGCTTGGGCACTCTGTCTCCAAAAGGTTCGCCATCACTGATCTAGAGCATATCAATCATACAGTTCTGTGGCAGTAATACATGGCCATGGTACAGTGGTTTTATTTGATATATATACACAGTGGGGCAGATTTACGTACCCGGTCCAGTCACTATCCAGCGCCGCGTTTCTGCTGATTCGGGTTCTCCCGGGATTCACTAAGGTTGTGCGCCCGATGTCCACTAGGTGTCGCTGCTGTGCTCAAGTCCGCTGGAATTCACCTCCTCCGCCTCGGTGTATGTGAGTGCTATCTTTGCGACACAATTTTTTTTTAATTCCGCAATTTTTCCGAATCCGTCGGGTTTTCCGGGTTAAACCCCAAAACTAAATAGATTTTCATAAACTTTCTTTAGAAAGCATTACCGCTTTCCCTTCATTGTCCATCTACATGCTTGCAAACTTAACTCATAGCTAATGGCTAATCGCGCGGCTTCCGGTTCCATAGACTTCATGTTTCAGCCGTGTTGTTAAACAGAGCTGCTGGGTCTAATTAGACCAAAAAAAAAGCAAAAAAAAGAAGTAAAATGGGAAAAAAAGTGAAAATGTCCTTTATAACCTCATGGTAAAGTAAAAAAAACACACACAAAAAAATATTAACCTGTTCACTCTCCGCATCCGATATATTGAACGCTGAGCGCAGTGACATAACACTCAGCGTCAGATATATTGTACGCGAGAAGCGCTACTTGCATTTTGGACGTCACCCTGTCACGAGACAAGGTGACACCTCGGTGGGAGGTGTCGGCATTGTCAGCCGACACCCCTCCGATGACATCACAGGACCAATCTGATGGGTCCTGTGACGTCGATCGTCACCATTAGCCAGTCAATACTGACTGGCCAATGACAGTATTCTGTATCGATTTTTGGGCAGATCTTACTAGCCCAACACTCTCTAACATCGCTATTTTGTGATTGATGATGTCGGAGAGAGTTGGGCTAGTGATCTGTCCCTTTACTGTACTCCAAAACGATTACTCCCCCCCCCCTTGTCCTTTTTCCCTATCCCCCCACAACCGCACTTTTAAGTGCGATCTGTTAGGAGTAGTAGTAGTAGTGTGGATCAGTAGTATTAGCGTGGAGAAGGAGTTGTAGTAGCGTGGGGGGGTAGGCGTAGTGTGGAGAATTAGGAGTAGCGCAGAGGAGTAGGTGTTTTGTGGAGCAGTAGGCGTTTTGTGGAGGAACAGGCATGTGTGGAGGAGTAGACGTTTTATGGAGGAAATAAATAAATGAAAATAGTTATTTGGAAAAAAATAAACCAGTTGGCAGCTATCTATGACGGCGCAAAGAGGAAAAACAAAGGTGGAATAGAGGTCCAATATTCCTTGTAATCAAATATAAAACAATCTCCGCATCCACGTCCTTCAGAGAAAATTATAAATGCATAAGGTAGTCAATAGGAACAGTACCTTTCCATTTTCATATGTCTTATGTCAAACTCGGAATAGGGTAAAATAGACTCTCTCCGTGCTCCCTCAGTGCGGCGTTCTCGTGGGTAAGTCCAGTTGTTAGGCTTACGGTTTGCAGCGTGTAGCTGTGCAGACCTCCGGTCTTCTGACTTGGAAACTCCACTGCTCCACTTTCGTTCCGTTTTATTCCACAGAACACCGTTATGGAGAGAAAAGCAGGCAATAGTGCGGCTTCTTTCGGGGCTGGCCGACGTGCATACATTGTAACTTTTTATAGCTCCATAAAATAAGTAATTATTCAATACATCAAAAACAATATTCAGTATATCAAAATGAATAAATAAGCAATTCATCCTTACAGCATAACATTATAATATCAGCACAGAATAAAAATAATTATTATATGAACGGCTGTGCAAAGCATCTAAAAAACTATAAAAATCAGCTCTATTTTTTTTATCACCTCTCCATATAGCTTAAACTCAATAAGAATGCAGTGAAAAAATTGAGTGAAAAAATTACAGAAAACATTTGATTTCGAAGTTTGCATTCAGACCAAGTGGGAGTAGTGTTTTTAGTTGAAAAATCCAAATGGATTCTCGCTGGCTAATCTTTTTCCCTATATCCTCTACTCTCCAATGTGGAGAGGATATTTGCTCTAGAACGAGGAAAGAGATACCTTTAGGGGTTTTTGTCATGACATTTAGCAAAATGTGCAGATAAGGAGTGGTCCGTTTTTTACTGTTTCTAAGGTGTTCTCCTATTCGGGTTTTTAATTTTCTCACCGTTCTTCCAACATATTTCATATCACATTGTCCATAGTAGTATTCATAAAAATTCACATACGTTAGGGACGGCACACACTGTTTTTTATAATTGTTCTAGATGCAAAGCATGTAGGAGTATAGGTAAATTAGGGACAGGGGGCATACATACTTTCACATCGTCTGACAACCAAAAAGTCTTCAAAATAAAACAGTTTACCAGCTGTGACTCAAGTAGAGTCATATATATGATTATTTGGTTATCATTGTAGCTTCCTTCTAGGGTCCTGTGTTGCCTGGGACTGCAAGAGGCCTTGAGTCCTGTCTAGCAAAGTCTGCAGTGGGGTGATAGCATAGTGGTGCCATAGGTTTGCCACCACTGGACTAGATAAAGGCTGTGATGGAATCCTGGTCAGCTGCTTCAACAGGTAGGGGTGACAGAAACCTGATGACAGGTGTAAGAGGACAGTATGGTCATGTGGTATTATGTCTGAGAGGGTAGTACGGTCATGTGGTATTATGTCTGAGAGGGTAGTATGGTCATGTGGTATTATGTTTGAGAGGGAAGCATGGTCATGTGGTATTATGTCTTAGAGGGTAGTATGGTTATGTGGTATTATGTCTGAGGGGGTAGAATGGTCATGTGGTATTATGTCTTAGCGGGTAGTATGGCTATGTGGTATTACGTCTGAGAGGGTAGAATGGTCATGTGGCATTATGTCTTAGAGGGTAATATGATTATGTGGTATTATGTCTGAGAGGGTAGTACGGTCATGTGGTATTATGTCTGAGAGGGTAGTATGGTCATGTGGTATTATGTCTGAGAGGGTAGTATGGTCATGTGGTATTATGTTTGAGAGGGAAGCATGGTCATGTGGTATTATGTCTTAGAGGGTAGTATGGTTATGTGGTATTATGTCTGAGGGGGTAGAATGGTCATGTGGTATTATGTCTTAGCGGGTAGTATGGCTATGTGGTATTACGTCTGAGAGGGTAGAATGGTCATGTGGCATTATGTCTTAGAGGGTAATATGATTATGTGGTATTATGTCTTAAAGGGTAGTATGGTCATGTGGTATTATGTCTGAGAGGGTAGTATGGTCATGTGGTATTATGTCTGAGAGGGTAGTATGGTCATGTGGTATTATGTCTAAGAGGGTAGTATGGTCATGTCGTATTACCGTATATAATCGAGCATAAGCCGAGTTTTTCAGCACAAAAAATGTGCTGAAAAACCTCACCTTGGCTTATACTCGAGTCAAGAAAACAAACATACATGTACTCACCTCCCGATGACCCCCCGGCAGGTATTCTTCTACAAAGTGATGCTCCGGCATTAGATCGTGATGTCAGACGGTCACTGATGTTCTATTATGTAAGCTAGCATCGGCACACACTATGATGTCAGCGGGCGGCTGACATCGTGGTGCCTGCAACGGACAGAGCGGGGACACAGAGCTGATGCCGGAGCTGATCGCTGTATAGAATAGGACCTGCCAGGGAGGGCGTTTATTGGAAAGTGAGTACACTGTTTGTTTTTATCTTACAGGCATTATATTAGGGGCAGGGGCTGCAGGCTATACACTAGAGGGCTGGCAGGCTATATACTACAGGTGTGGCAGTCTATATACTACAGGGGAGTGGCAGTCTATGTATGATAGGGGATGGCAGGCTGTACACTACAGGGGGCTGGTATGCTATATACTACAGGGGCTGGCAGGCTATATACTACAAGGGGCTGCCAGGTTATATACTACAAGGGGCTGCCAGGTTATATACTACAGGGGCAGGTAGGCTATATACAACAGGGGGCTGTCAGGCTATATACCACAGGGGCTGGCAGGCTGTATACTACAGGGACTGGCAGGCTTTATACCACAGGGGGCTGGCTATATACTACTGGGGCTGGCAGGCTATATACTGCAGGGGGCTGGCAGGCTATATACTAGAGGGGCTAGCAGGCTATATACAAGGGACTGGCAGGCTGTATACTACAGGGGTCTGGCAGGCTATATACTGCAGGGGGCTGGCAGGCTATATACCACAGGGGGGTGGCAGGCTATATACTACAGGGGGCTTGCTGGCTATATACTGGGGAGGCTGTGGGGAGTCATGTTGCCATAAATCTGAGAGGGCATAATGGTGTTATTATATTTGTCTGAGAGGACATCTATATATTGAATTATGTGTGTATTTTTTTATTGTGATGAAGAATTTCTAGTCCAGCAATGACTGTCACTGGAGTGGGCACATTACAGTTCTATTTTTTACTTAATAAAATTAGAAAAATACATGTGCTTTTCACCTTGATTTATGCAATATATATAGCTTCATACTATAAGTCTTATATGATTAAGATGGGGTAGCTTGGAAGACCGTATTGGCCATAAATAGAGGACATGTCTAGGCACCAATGCTGAATATTTATCACAAATATTCTAACAATCTAAGCAGTTGTTACACCCACTGACTTTTTGTAGGGTGAGGATACAGGGATGGCTCCATAGTTATGTAGATGTCTGGAGGAGCAGTCAGCAACCTGTTCAACAGCTGTGCTGTACATTTTTGGAAAAGATACATTACGCACCGTGACTGCAAACCACAAAACCACAAATAAAAAATAGTAAAGAATGCTCCCCCTCTGTGGGCCAAATTCACATTTCATCATGATTACCTATTAAATATATGAGCCCTCATTCCTTTTGTTTCATATGTTATAACCGATTGTGTACTGATGATCTGTAAAGTGCTTCAGAATATGATGGTGTTTTATAAATAACATTATTTCATTACTTTATTATTATATTATATTTATTTGATACATTACATCTTAACACATTGCTGCTATGTGAAGAATAGTGCTGTATTTACACAAAATGAGGACACTTCTTAAATACATGTGTGGGCAGTTTGCACATTAAAGAACTTGTAAAGTCCAAAAGAAAACTGGTGCAAAGTAAATGTGCCCCATAGTGCACTCACTAAAGTGTAATTTACGCCAGATAATTCAATAGTGTCGCACACTCTCAGTGAATCTGGTCTGTTTTCAGGATGCGGTCTTTTTTTTGTTTACTTTGCTTCATGCCGTTGTGACACAATTGTGTCAAATCACAGTAATAAATGTGGCGCAAACTTTGACTGAGCTATGCCACACCCCTTTAGGTGCACAGTTTTTTAAAGTGTCCGATGAAAAAGTGTAACCATGACACAATTCTGGTGAAAACACTTTATAAATACATGTGCAAGCTCCAAAGACATTCTTTTTAGTGCAAACATAGAAAAATATAATATATCTGGGCCAATATATACAACACATAAATATTTCTAAGTAACAGCAGTTCATCAGTGCCTCATATATGTGTCCAGTACACATTATCATTACCATTTTCTAAAGCTATGCAAAATGTAATGTATTGAAAAACACAGCTGATTATTTGTTGATATTTTTTGTTAATTCAAATATCAATCATAATGAACAGACATAGTTCAAAAAAACACACTTCCTGTCTCCCCACTTCTTTTGGCTAAGGATATACACTGAATGGTGGTCATTTATCTTTATTTTTCTTCCTGTTTTTTTCAGACTTTTTTGGGGGCATTGCAATTTTTGCCCCTTTTTTGGGACACATTGAAATTTCCACTGGATATTTGTTTTCCATCGGTAAGACACATTTATCTTCCATTCCACATGTGCTAAATGTCACAAATGACATTTTTTGGTTTAAAAAAGTCCAGACGAAACCGTACTTTAGAAAATGTAAAGAAATTACTTTTGTGCGACATGTTTGAGACATTTGTAACAAATGTATCAAAAACAGATCTGAAAAAAAACACATTTAACACAAGGAAAAAGTGAGATTGATTAATTACTAGAGATGAGCGAACATACTCGTCCGAGCTTGATGCTCGTTCCGAAGCATTAGCGTATCGAAAACTGCTGCGTTCTCGGGACGAATCCTTCGCCCGCTCGAGAAATGGCAGCTCCCGTCCGTTTGTGCTTTTTGGCGCGCAAAACAGCCAATCACAAGCCAGGCGGCCTCTGCACTCCACCCACTGACGTGGTACCCTTACACGTCGATAGCAGTGTGTGTTGGCTGGCCAGATCAGGTGACCCTGGGATAGACCTAGCCGCTGCCCGCGCTGCTCGGGATTATTCTGTGTCTGGGGTCCGCTGTGGAAGAGAAGCTGCTGCTGGTCCGGGAAGCTTCTATGGTGTTCTATTAGTAATATGTGTTAGGCGAGTGATTCAACAAGACCTCAACAGCCCTTCTTAGGGTCTAGCAATAGGAAAACGTTATAGACTTTTTTTTTTTGTTTTGCACTGTGGCTGCTGTTGCTGGCACTACGTAGTGCAGGCTAGTACCATATTGGAGGGAATTTGCAGGGGGACTGCTACCGTTGTGTTTAGTCTATATGACACACATATCTCTCCGCATAGCAACATCCCAACACCAAAGTTGGAAAATTTAATTGGGGTTTGGATTTGCAATTAGGCACGTCGGCCATTACTTTTTATTTCAACCATTTATTTTGTTTTCATAACTCCAAAGCGTCATCTCAATCAGTGTGCTTTCCATAGGCTTGGCTAGAACAAGCCATCAGAGATCCAAACGGCTTACTACAGCCTACAGTAGCGTTATATATATTTGATTTATGGTTGATTGGCTGGTGCTGTTCCTTGCTGTCAGTGCATCTACTAAGCAAATGTGAGCAATTTTAGTAGAGTTGCGACGCGTGTGTTTTGCGTCGTAGTGACGGACATATCCATCGCACAGACCGCTAGTGGAATTTATTAGGGGTTGGATTTCAATTAGGGCACAGTGCTGCCAGTTCCTTTTTTATTTTCGTTTTTTTTTTAATAACTTCAGGTTCATCCTCATCTGGCATAGGCAGTGTGCTTTCTATACTTGGCTAGAAAATAGCCATATGGGATCCAAACGGCTTACTATATCGCCTACAGTAGCGTTATATATATTTGATTCTGTTGATCTGGGCTGGTAGCGTGCCTGCTCTTGTGCAGTGGCATCTATATCAGCAATTGTGAGTCAATTTGTAGTGAACTTGCGCCGTGTGTTTGCGCTTAGTGACGCACATTCCATCGCACAAGACGCGAGAGTGGGAAAATTTATTGGGGGTTTGGGAGTTTTCAATAGTGCACAGTCTGGCCGATCTTCTTTTTTATTTTAACCGTTATATTTTTTAATAACTAGCGTCATCTCATCTGGCATAGTCAGTGTGGCTTTCATCTTGGCTAGAAAGATAACCATAGGAGAATCCAAACGGCTTACTTACGCCTACATGCGTTATATATTTTGATTTTCTGGTTGATCTGCGTGGCTGTCTGCTGGCATGTGCATCTACTAGCAAATGTGTAAGGCAATTTGTAGTGAGACTTGCGACCGGCTGTGCTTTTGTGGGCGACTTATGACTGGCACATATCCATCGAAAGACCGAAGTGGAAAAATTTATTGGGGTTGGGATTTCAATTATGGCAGCAGTCTGGGCTCATTTTTCCTTTTTTATTTAGCTTTTATTTTTTTAATAACTTCAGCGTCCCCATCTCAATCTGCATAGCAGTGTTGCTTTCATACTTGCCTAGAAAATAGCCATAGCAATTTAGATGGCTCGTTTGGGTTTTAACCTACGGGACCACAGCATCTTTTGGCCTAAAGACGCAGCCCCATTTTTCAATCTGTTGCCTGTTCACTATAAGTGGTTATAGTCGTGGAACGCTGTGGAATCCATGGATTTTGAGATTGTTTTCCTTTCCTTCGTGACAATATTGTACTTCAAATTCGTTTAAAAATTGGATGAAATCTTTGCGTTTTAGTTATGAAAAAACAAATTTGGCACAAATTTTTAGAAAATTCTTTATTTTCAACGTTCTAAAATTCTCCTACTTTTTATTCAGAAAGTCTATAACGCACGCCCAAAAATTCATAACATTTAGTCATTTCCACCAAATGTCTGCTTTTGTTTTCTTTTTTAATTTTTTTTTATTTTTTTTTTTTTTTTTGTTCTCTTATTGGGCATGGTTTTTTTAAGATTCCACATATTTTACTGAATGTTATGAGGCTCAGAATTTTGGTGGGCCATGTTTCACATTCTTTTGTAAAAATCGCCAAACTCTGTAATTTAGATGGACCTGCTCAACTTCCTAATTGACACTGAAGAGGCCTAAATATAGTCGATGACCTGTAAATTATCCTCCCCATTGTGTGAACACTACCACTACAAACATACGAACACCAACCCTCCACTTATGATGCGACGTAGAGAAGTTTGTCCCTTTACGTGTTTTATAGGGTTAAAAAAACAAAATGGAGGTGGAAGTCGCAATTGTAATATTTTTTTCACAATTACACTCATTTGGGTGGAAAATTTTCATTTTCTAATGGATAAAGATGAAAAAAAGGCTCCAGCAAGTTTGCATACCGGCAATTTCTCTCCCTCCGAGTACACACTACATACCACCATACCATTTGGTGGTACCTTCTGTATGGGCGGCACGGCTGGCATAAGAAGGGAAGGAGGCGCCATTCAAATCAGATTTGCTAATTGTCACATTGTCATTCAGGCTATAATTTTTTTCTATTTTTTTTTATTGCTGGCACCAAAATAATTAAGGGGGTCTATTTCTTTTGTCCACTGAGATCAACTTTTCTGAATACATAATTCTGGGGTCATCTATAGCTAAATTGGTGAGATTTAATTAACTTCTTGTTGGTGGAGGAAATGAAAATCATCAATTTTAGGAAAATTTTTTATTGTTTTTTTTTTTTTGGCCGTTTACACTAGTCCATTAAATAGTATAATTTTTTATTCTTTGGGGTCGTCCAACCTTTTATAAATACTGCTCAATTTATTATAATTTTTTTCTTTTTTTCCCTATTTTACTGAATAAAAAGTAATTCTGGGACAAATTTTTGTTAATTTTAGGCATCACCTCGACTTCACTAATGCATACTTTTTTATTTATTTCATACCACGCGCTCAAAATCTGTTACAGGGCTTATTTTATGGCAAGCAAATAGATTAGCTCTGTTTAAGTGTGTTATTTATATTGCGTACTTATTTAAAATCATTCTATTTTAGGCATTTTTAAAGGGCATTATATCAAAAAATTCATTCATTTAGCAGAGAGAGTTTTTTAGTTGTTTTTTTACAGGGGTTCCACTTTGTGCGGATCTAATAACGATCTGTTTATATTATCAGATTAGTTAGGCGGACGCAGGATTACCAAATATGTGGGCGGTTGTTGTGTATTTTTTATATTCAATTGTACTGATAAAAACTATTTGAGAAAATCTTATTCATTTTAGCATCACCATCTTTTTATATGCATAACTTTTTTATTTTTGGGCAGATAAATCTTGTTAGGAGCTTATTTTTTGCGAGAACAGTTGTTCTTTTTAGGGCTTATTTGGAGTGCATACATTTTTTAAAATCACTTTTTAGAGGCATTTTTATATTGGGTAATAATTAAAAATTATCTTTTTTCGGAAATGTTTTTTGCGTTTTTTTCCTGCCGCGGCTGTTTACCGTGCGGGTCCGTCCGATTCTTTTTGATTAATGCAGATTATTCAGTGCGGACGCGGCATACCAATATGCGGGTTTTTTTTTTGTTGTTAGTTTTTTTATACTAGTTTAGTTGTTTTTTTATCGGAAAGTGACATTTTAGGGCTTATATTTTTTATGTATTAATTTTTTATTTATTATAATGTGTCTGTTTAACTGTTTTTGGCATATTTTTTACTATACTACATTGAACTTAAACCAGTGATGCTCTGATCACTGGTTTAAGTTTCAATACACTGCTCTACATACTATTTTATTGTAGAGCATGTATCTGTCTGGCATGCTTGCGCATGCTCAGACAGTTTACAGCCAGACCCGGAAGGGGTCTGGCTGCCATGGAGACCGGCAGCTCCGGGGCACATGCAGTCCTCGGAGCTGCCCGGAAGAGGATCGGATCCCCCGGTAAGACGCGGCACGGGGGATCCGAGCCACACGCGCTAAACATACCGTTCACACGCCGCGGTCATGTTTGACCGCGGCGTGTAAGGGGTTACACCCGACCTCGGACCGTACTTCCGATCGCGGTGTTGGCGCAGGCTGTCATGCTGTACTAGACAGCTGACAGCCGGCTGGCTTCTGGTACCTGGCTCCGTTCGTGAGCCGGTGCCAGAAGACAGACGTTATAGAACTGTCCCCGTGCCGCTAAGTATCTAGTTCCCCGGGGACGTATCTAATAACTCCAGGTGCTGCGCTAGGGTTAAAAACTAAAAACTACACAAAAAACAAAAAACAACAAAAAAAAGTTAAAAAAAAAAATTAAAGTTATAACTCTCATTTTCAAAATGTTTAATCCCGGGGCTAGGGGTAGAGGACAGGGCGGCGGGGACGTGGGCGTCCAACTTTGCAGGGGTCAGAGGGAGGCCCGTGGTCCTGGTTCGGGGGTGAGACACCACCTGCTTATGTGGGAGCAGGGGAACGCCGCAGAGCTAACTCCCTACATGTTCATGTCTGAAGTTTACTGGGACTCGTGGTAGAGCACTGTGAGGCCAGAACCGTGCGAACAGGTGATGTCGTGGATTGCCGACAAGGCTACGAGCAATTGTGTCCACCAGTCAGTCTTCCACGCAGTTCCACCCATGTCACCGAAATCGTCACTCTCCTCCATCTCCTAGCACCTCAGCCTCCTCCCCCTCCTCGTCCTGCCCCCTCCCAGGAAAATTTGTCTGCTTTGAAACGGCGATACTCTGAGGAACTGTTTCTGTCTGGACCCTTCCCACAGTCTACAACCACTTGTCCGTGTTGCGCGCTGAGCAATTTTCGGATGCCCAGGTTTTCCACCGTGTCGCAGTCTGTGGGTGATGATGACCTCTTCTGACGTAGTGGAAGAAGTGTGTAAAGAGGTGTCCGACGATGAGGAGACACGGTTGTCAGACAGTGGGGAAGTTGTATTTCTAGGGCAGGAAGTCCGAGGGGGGAGCAGACTGAGGGATCGGAGGTAATGATGAGGTGGACAGACCCAAGCTGGGTTGATAGGCCGGGTGAACCCAAGTGCTTCTGAGACGAGATAGTCCTCTCCCAGAACTGGTTGGAAGAGGCAGTGGTGGGCCAGACGGGAGGCAGGGCCAGACCTGGTGGCATCAGCGCCAAATCACTGTGTCAGCTAGTGAAGCTCCCTGGTCGAGGGCTCCTGCGGCGAGGGCTAGATTTTCAGAAGTCTGGAGGTTCTTTAAGGAAACACCGCGTGACCGACGGACTGTGGTGTGCAACATTTGCCAACCAGGATCAGCAGGGGTTCCACCACTAATAGCTTACCACACACCAGTATGCGCAGTCATATGAATGCTAAAACCCCCACTCAGTGGCAACACCCCTTCCCCACCTCCGTGCCGTGCAAACCACTGCTCCTTCCCCGTGTCAGCTGATAGTCAGCCCCCCCTGCCCAGGGGACCCTGCCACAAAAACCCCATCGTCGCCTCTCACGATCCTCCACAGCATCCCCCAGCGTTCAGCTCTCCATACCCCCGCTGGAGCGGAAACGCAATATAGTGCAAACACCCACCGCATCCTGCCCAAGCCCTAATGTCCACATCTCCAGATTGCTTAGCCTGGAGATGCTGCCTATAGGCTATAGAGACCGGGCCTTTCGCAAACTCATGGCGGCGGCCGCCCCTCGGTATTAGGTCCCCACCGCCACTACTTTCCCCGATGGTGCCGTCCCAGCCCTGCACCAGCACGTGTCCAGACAATCATCCCGTGCCCTGACCACGCCGTTTCTGACAAGGTCCACCTGACCACGGACACGTAGACGAGTGCTGCCGGGCAGGTCCCTATATACTGCTGACGCACATTGGGTTAACTTGGTGGAGGCTGGGACTGAGTCTGACCCTGCGGCTGGTCAGTACTGCTGACGCCGAGGATTGCGGGGGCCTACCTTCCGGTCCGGTGTTTCAGAGGCCTACTATCCTCTCCTCCTCCTCCCACCCCTCCTCCACCTCTCCCCTCCGCACTAACACACCGTGGGCATGCGCCATCATCGGTAGCTCTAGGCACACAGCAGTGGCGTGCGCTAAGCGACAACAGCAGGCGGTGCTCAACTGCTGAGCCTAGGCGATAAAAGGCACACCGCCCAAGAACTATTACAGGGCATCAGCGGCGGCAGACTGATCTGTGGCTGGCACCGTGCGAAACCTGAAGCCATGGCATGGTTGTGTGTGACAACGGCCGTAACCTGGTGGCGGCTCTGCAACTCGGCAGACTGACACATGGCCATGCCTGCCCATGTGTTTAAATCTGATATCACACAGCGTTTCCTCCTCAAGACATACCCACCCATCTGTCTGATTTGCTCACGAAGGTGCGCCGCTCGTGCGCATTTCAGGAAGTCCAGCACCGATGCTGCCATTCTCAGGGCCAGCGCCAGCGCCACCCCCTCCAACTGCCCGCTCACCGGACTGTTGTGCGACGTGCCCCACGAGGTGGAATTCACACTGACCATGTTATCCCGAGTTTACACAGCAGCGCCGAGCGATTGTAGACTGCCAGATGTCAACTTCCACCAAAACTGGTATCAGTGTCAGTCAGCTTCCTCAAGTCTACAATGAGGAGTGGACGTGGATGTCTGATATCATGCTGTCAGGTGCTGAGTAACTTTTGAGGATCAACACAGATGGTCAGTGGCGATGCCCGCCATCATCAGCCTCACCATCCCGCTGCTTTGGCCTGTTTGAAAAACCTCTGATCAGCATGAAGTCGGAAGCTTGCGCTCGTCACAGAGACGGGGAAGAAGATTCCCTTGTTGATAGCCAAAGCACCCTTAGGTCTGTTTCTCCAGCGCAAGGATCGAGGGAGGTGAGGGTGGAGGCGGATGAGGAGAAGGGAGGAGAATGTTGGCGAGACACAAGAGGGGACCATTGTTGAGTCCTTCACTGTTCAGCGTGTATGGGCATGAAGAAGAGGAGTTGAGGAGTTGGAGGGGGAAATGGACAGTCAGTGCCAGTAGGGGAGTGAATTCTTATGCGTTGGTACTCCTGGACGGCATGGTGCAAGATTCTCTGTGCTAGGCTGCTATCCCGTGACCCTTGCGTTCAGAGAATTTTATCTCCAGCACCGATTACTGGGTGTTACTTCTCCTGGACCCACGGTACAAGCAAAATCTTTCCACTCTCCCTCTGGAGAGGAAAGGGCCTGTGGAGAATGCATGAATACCAGCGCCCTGGTGGCACAAGCTGAAACAGTATTTCCCTTCTGACGCGCTTCGGCAGAGTGCGTAGTTCTGGCGGGACAAGTAGGCGGGGAGAGTAGGCGGAGCAGAGCAGCTTGTCCAGCACTGGCAAGGGTACGCTTACAAGGCTTTTTGCAGCTTTATTGTCACCCCCAGCAAGACACTGTCACCTGTCCCCAGTCTCGGCAGAGTAGGGCTATCTTTACAGAAGATGGTGAGGGAGTACGTAGCTGACTCATACCATCGTCCAAATATCAACACAGCTCCTACACTACTGGGTTTCATAGCTGGACATGTGCACGAACTGGGCGTGCTACACCGTTGAGGTTCTTGCCCTGCCCTGCCGCTAGCGTCTTGTCCGAAGCGGTTTTCAGTGCAGCTGGTGGCATCACTCACTGAAAGCGTACACGCCTGTCGACTGACAGCGCTGACAGGCTGACGGCTTATTAAGATGAAATAGCCTGGATTTCTCATCATTTCCACTCTCCACCAGCTGAAGGAAGGCTCAACATGAATATTTTCTCCACTCCTCCCCCTCCTCACTTTCTCCTTCTCCTCCCCCTCTTTGTACAGTAAAGCAGTAGGAAACTGGCTATTTTTTTGACAGGGCCCACTGGCTCTAGCTATAGTACTTTATGGCATTTAATTTTTCTGGAGGGCCACCTACCCGTTCCTCTGTTTTAAACAATTTTTTGGACTGCCACATACAGGCACTCAATCTATTCCATTTTTTTCTTGGAGGGCCACCTACCTGCTCCTTGGTTGAAAACTTTTTTGGACTGCCACTACAGGCACTCATCTATTCCATTTTTCTGGAGGGGGCCACCTACCTGCTCCTCTGGTTTGAAACTTTTTTTGACTGCCACATACATGCACTCAATCTTTATTCCATTTTTCTGGAGGGCACCTACCTGCTCCTCTGGTTTGAAAACTTTTTGGACTACGCGCACATACAGGCACTATCCAAATTAAATTGTCTCCATAGCAGCCTCCCACCGTTTCTCCCTTGCTACCACACGCCCCTTCCAAAAGTCGTCCATATAGCTGCCTCATACATCGTCCCGTTATCAAACGAGTGTGTCAGGCAAGAATTTTGGGTTGTTTTCATGATTCCACATCAAAGTTGTTAACTTTGTTGCCACCCACGCTGTGTTATCCACAAATATACTGGCAAACTTTTATCATTTACCGATATTATTTCGCCGCTTCTTGCGCATCTGTTTACATTCCCCTCACCCCCCCATATCCTAAACTTAAGAACGCTACTACGCTTGATCTTATACAAACGGTTCTTTAGAGTGCTGTTTGGGGAGTAGCCTAGAGACACGGCTTGGATTGGCGAAAGCTCGCCTGGCAGCGGAGCGCCAGCTCGCATTGCCAAGATCAACTAACATAGTTTTTTAACTGCAGCACCTCTTAATCTACTACTAGTTCACTGCCTCCATACAGGTCCCCTTATCAACGAGCTTTGTCAGGCAAGTTTTGGGTTGTTTTCATGGCTTCCACAACAAACTTGTTAACTTTGCGCCACCCCCTGCTGTGTATCACAAATATACTGGCAACCTTTTATCATTTACCAATATTATTTCATTCAGCGCTTCTGGCGCATCTGTTTACATCCCCTCACCCGCCAATCCTAAACTTATAAAACGCTATTACACTTGATCTTATAGCAAAAGGTGCTAGAAGTGCTGTTTTGGGAGCAGCCTAGAGACGGGCTTGATTGGCGAAAGCTCGGGCCTGGCAGCGGAGCGCCAGCTCCATGCCAAGATCCACCTACATAGTTTTTACTGTCATGCACCTTTAATCTACTACTAGTTCACTGCCTCCATAATGGTCCCCCTTATCAAATGAGCGTTCAGGTCAGAATTTTGGGTTGTTTTTCATGGCTTCCATGTTAACTTTGTCGCCACCCCTGCTGTGTAATCCACAAAATATACTGGCAACTTTTATCATGTACCGATATTATTTGAGCGCTTCTTGCTCACCTCCTTTTGTTCCTCCTCTCTGCCACCCATTGGTTGCGAAGCCTGAGTCCATTTAGGGTGATGTCGTGCCATGCCACTCTCCTAGCTAGGCCGCGGCTGCCGCTGCCCTCTGCATGCCGTCCCTATAGTGTCAGGGTCAATTATTGGATGTTTTAGATGCTATCCTAGCTTCATTCTGTCACTCTGTCATGGCCATGCTGTTGCCCATAATTTTGGCATAATGGTGCGATTAGCAGCCTCAAGGCATCCATGCATGCTGCTGCCCCTGCTGTTTCCTGTCCATTTCCGTGGTGTTTTTCATCCTTTCTGAGGTTCCCAGGTGTTTGGCCAAGCTTCCCTGTGCAGAGCCTTGGTCCCCCTTGAAAATGCTCGAGTCTCCCATTGACTTCAATGGGGCTCGTTATTCGAGACGAGCACTCGAGCATCGGGAAAAGTTCGTCTCGAATAACGAGTACCCGAGCATTTTAGTGCTCGCTCATCTCTATTAATTACCAAAGTAACAAAAAGACGGAAAGAAGACAGGCAAAAACAAGCCCAAACAAACAGAGATAAGATAAATGACACCCAATGATTTCTAAATATTTTTATGACTTTTATACAAATCCAATACACAGTATGTCTGGTGTTATATAATTGGCACCAATGATCATGTCCCAGAACAAAGGAAAAAGGACATATCTGAATACCCAATCAAGTCATGAGTGAGGGAGACAATCTTTTAGGTTGAAAGATTATTTTAGGTTTATCTTGAAAGCCATCATATTTGATCAAGGACAAGTTTTTCCAATGGGAAGGGGGTCATGTAGTATATCACAGAGGACCATTATAGTTTCAGAAATCAATTACTGCAAACAGATTATCAATATCTTAAAAGTTATCAACAGAGAAAGTTGAAACAACAACCGGGAATGTTCCCTCTGATGCACAGCTACATGTTGTCCATGATTCTGAACATTCTGGATCCTTTTGTTATGAACCCCTGAAGATGAGAATCACTGAAGATGATAACTTTTGAAGCAGAAGACATATTGCAATCTGACTGTGGCGGCAAACTGCTTTGCACTGTTGTAATAAAATGAACAAATACTATAGATAAACCATCATTATAGCAATGACCGTTATGATAAACAATGTTGGAGTCAGTTTTATTTGTTGTTTTTCAGCATCAAGACACAATAAAGGGACTATTCTTTGTTTGTTTTTGTTTGTTTTTTTTTATAAATAGTTCAAGTGTAATTAATGTGTTTTCACGCATGACCATAATCTGTGTTTCTATGGAGACCCAGGGTTCTATCTCAAGAACTGAGCTGGGGGGGAAGGGCTTGTTAAATATATAACTCCATGTTTGATTTATAGACTTGATCTACACGCTCCAGCCACATGAAATTCCATTCATAAAGCAGTAACCCCCGCCTGCTGCCTCATCTGTCTTGATGTCCACGGATCACCACTCCATACCCTGACTAAACTACCAAGTACATGGAAAATTGGAAACACTTCAAGGGCTTCAGCTTATTTCTAAGTAGATGGGAAATTCTTGTAATTTTCAGAAGTACCATTTCGCTCCTTGACAGATCCATACCTCCTGTTAATCATTTATCTGGCATGATTTCTTTTTTACACAACATTCTTAACTGTCCTCGTCTTTTACAGGATGTTTAATTTACTGCCAATGAGTTCAAAAAGCTAAAAGTAATCATAGAGCAAATCTGGACATCTGTCTGCGAGCCCCTGGAAACAAAAGAACACCATCAGCTGTAAGACACAGGAATATGATCCGTGTACACAACTCCCCTCCACTCACAACTACTTTTTATTGCAGTCCTCTTGGTGAACAGAGAGTGATTCTCACTGTTTAATTGAAGCATCAGGATTGTATTTTGTGTAAAGATATGTAACAGAGTAACTCTGTTCTCACATCCTCAACTCTGTTTACTGTTACTCAAAACAGACATTCTTTTAACAATATATCGAGTTTAATATTTACAGATGCTGAACATTTTATCAGGAAAAGTATATGATGTGCAATTGCTGACATTATTCCTCGTATAGTCTGGAGATCACAAGCTTGAGCATTAATGATCAGGGGCATAACTTAGGGGGTGCAGAGGGTGGATTGTGCCCTGGGCCCAAGAAACTTAGGGGCCCACCGGTGTCACTTTCCCATATAGAAGACTATATTATAAGCCATACACATTAATAGTCGGGGGCCTGGCACAGACTTTGCACGGGTCCTGCAGATTCAAGGTTATGCTGACTTTCTCTCTATGATCTGATCAACACCAGATAAGCAGTCATCTACATCAGGGGCGCATCCCTGATGAATGGCGAGTTGAGGCATCTCGCTTCAGGTCGGCGCGCCTCGCTGCTCAACGAGGGTGGGCGGCACCGGCCGGCACTAAGCTCCCACACAACGGACGTAGGCGTTGCCGCCCTCTGTCCGGCACCTTGTTCCCCGACGCTGCCGGCACCTTGCGACCCGCCCCCACGACGCCGCCGCACCGGGCTTCTGCCCTGCCGTGCCTCCATCAAACCCTGCCGTGCCGGGCCGGCCTTGCGCCACTTTCCAGTGAGGTACCATGCTCCCGCCCGCTGGCCGACAATGTGTCTGGCGCGCCCCCCGCATACTTTCGCTGTCGCTCCTCCATACCTCTCTCATGTCTCCCCGCGGACTCTTGCTTCTTCCCGCTCCCGCTTCCCCCGCCCCTGCTGCAAGCTCAGGCGCCTTCCGCTCAATCCTGCCCCCTCCTCCTCCTCTCGCTTCTGCGCCTCCTGGCTCCCCCTCCACTCCGTCTGAACCCGCTCCGCCTACCGTACCTCTCCCCCCTCCAGGCTCTAGGCCCCTGCTCCCCCTGCCCGCCCGCTCAAGGTTCCCGGCTCTTGACCGCCCGCTCCCGGACTCCCTCACCCGCCAACACGCTCTAAGCTGTTCATAGGCACCGAACTTTCCAAGAACACAACAGAGAGGTAAGGTTACTTTATCTTTGCATTACTATATCATATATATATATGTTGTGTGGTGTGTTTGTTGTGTTGTTGTGTGTGATGTATATGTAGTGTGTGTGTTTATGTTATATGTGTGTGTGTGTATGGGTATAAAGTGTGTTTGTATATTTGTGTGTGTATCGTTTATATATGTATGTTTGATACTATGTATATTGTGTGTGTGTATATATGTATATCGTGTGTGTGTGTGATATATGTTATGGTATGTTCATCGTGTGTGTGTGATATAGGTTATATATGTGTATAAAAGTTATACGATATATATTGTTGTGTGTATTACTATCTATGTATTGTGGTATAATGTATGTGGGTGTGTATATCTATGTGTGGGTGTCGTTTAGCTTGTGTGTGTAGTATATATTGTATGTGTGTGTGTGTGAATGTATATGTGTGTGTGGTATATTATGTTGACTATATGTTTGTGTGTGTCTATTGCTGTAATGTATGCAGCATTTTATGTATTTATTGAGGTGGCTTCTATTTGTGTACTACAGCGGTCTCTGTATCTATTTTATACACCCACATGGCGGTACACGTATCTATTCTTATACTACTAACTATGGTGGCACACTGGAATGCAATTGTTATAGTACAATGGCGACGTTGTGCATTTTTAATACTACAATGGCGGCACGCTGGAATGCATTTTATTACCACATGGCGGTACTGCCTGTATGCATTTATACCGAAATTGGCGGCAAGCTGTATGCATTATCTACTTATGTATACGTTGCTTATACACATGTGCACGTGTCTGCATTTATACCCACATGGTATCGTAGCACATTCTTAGTACACGCGTGTACTTATATCTACATGGTGATATGCTGTAATGCATTTTATACTACATGGTCGGCCGCTGTATGCATTTTATACTACAGGTGGTACAGCTGTATGCATTTTTACTTCATACATGCGTACGACTGCTATATGCATTTTTATACTATACAATGGTGATACAGCTGTAGCTATTCATCATTTATTCTTAATGCATTATCACATGGTGACCATGTATCATTGTAATCAACCATATGAGGATCTGGTCCTCCGACACTTCCTTCCCTGATATCTTACTTATAGTGTGTGGCGTGGGGGAGGGGCATCTCTCTATGGCATCCAGGCCCTCAGGCGGCAGACAGGCTTGGTACACCCTCTGTCCTACGTAATACAATATTGTAATCTATAGCTTATAGCCAGGTACTTATTAGCCGTGATTTTGGGGGCCACTACAACCCAACCACAAGGCCTTAGGCAAAGTGTTTTCTACTAAGCTTCCATGCCTCGGACACATAGACAAATAACCCTACCTTGTCTGAGCTTTCCAAACACCTGTAGTAGTACACCGAGACACCATTGTGCTTGTATTCCTTCCAGTGTAAAGCAACACAATGAAGCTGTGAGTGTACTACTAACATCATGACACCATAGATGAGTCTGATGGCTGCCTTGTCTCTCATAAGTAACCAGATACTGGGGTCATAGAGTTTTCCCCCCTCCACCGATGCATGGGACAGACCTGTCATAATGTTTTCACATCGTCCAACCTTTAAGGCACTTTGTGTGGGAACACACATGTTCAGGCTTGCATTCGGCAATTACAAATCATGGACCCGTCTCTACATATTTTACTTATGAGGCTTCCCATTATTCGATATCACTTAGAGATCTATCGCTTTTGTACCTAAACTAACATGAGACAGTAGAGGATGGATTTGAGCAATGAAAGACTGACATTGTTGATTTAGTAATGTTTAAAAAAGGAAATTTTACCATGTCTTGCTACGAGCAAGTCTGTTGCATCCTGCCTCCATCCACCCACTGAGGTTGTGCAGGATACTGTCTCACCATCTATCTGCAAAGAGTACAGAGACTTTAAAGACTTATATATTTTAGGACCTTCAGGACCCTCACAGGACCTTATCACAGGACGTTCATGTAATGGTATGATATGGATTTTTCTCATGAACCATATACCATTCGCTTGCAGAGCATTTTTGTTCTTAGTTTTACTAATGTCATGTCCCCACATTTATTTCCATACGAACTCTTTGTGTGCTTATTACTAAGGGACTGTTTGCTGTTTTGGGGATTTGCACAAGCTTTGTGAAAGGTATTTATCAGGTTGGAATTGTTCTGTCCGCTCGCTGATCAGTCTTTTTGGTGCGGATGCGCTGGCTTTATGAGCAACAGAAATTGAATGGCGTGCTGTCAGATAATGGGGGTCATTTACTAGGGCCCGATTCGCGTTTTCCCAGCCGTGTTACCCGAAATTGCGCGATTGGCGCCGATTGGCACCTGAAATTGCCCCGGATTTTGGTCGCACTGCGATCGGCAGTACGGCGGCTCTCGGCACCGCGCATGCAACCAACGTGAAATCGGGGGGCGTGGCCAACGAAACCCATGGATTCGGAAAACACCGCTCGCATTAAAAAAGGAAATTGTGTCGCGGTGACTTGCCACTCACCTTCAATACCTGATAGGAATCGTGATAACTTCCAGTGCCTATTCGGAACTTATCGCAGCATAGCAGCGCCACCTGGTCGAGACGTCGGTAGGAACTACCTTGATAATCCCCGGCCGGACTCGGATTCCAACCGAGAGACTGCGCCGCTGGTTCTAACCGGTACCTGGTAAGTAAATCGGCCGCTCAATTGTGATCTGCGATTCAGTACTGAACACTGGATTTGAGGTTCATTTTGTACACAAGAACATGCACTTACAATGCACCAGATGAAGAAGGTCAACTCCGGCGGACCTGAGTGGGGGAAGCAATCACATGTCCAGATTATCAGGACATGCACTTTCTGTTCACTTTCCTCGGCATGGGTAAGTAAATGTGCCCCCGTTTGCTCAATATAGAGCAAAGGGGGGAAGTTTTCTAAACGTTTTTTGAAGACATTGAGGTGTATCGTTAGTCAGATTTTTTTTTCTTCAAACTAATAGGGTTCATAGTATCATTAACGCCTTTTCACTACCATTTTTAAATGCTATCTTTCCAATCTAATATGTTTAATTGCATATTTCACACAGCAATATAGTATGGGGCGATAGCAGTCTTGTTTTTTGTGGTTTTAGTGCATATTTTTGAAATGTGTACTTCTAGAAGTATCTAATTAGTAGCTAAACAATAGGTCTTGGATAACATCAGAACTCTAGGATAGTCAAAGGTTAGTACTCTATGTATCCGTGAGTATGACTGCACATATCTTATTTTATCTTATAATATCTTAGTTCGGTTATTGACTGAATGAGATTTGGTTGTACAAAACTGTGCAATTCAGCCTCTTGTAAAGTCCACATTTCTCTCATCTTCTCACAGAAATCAAGCCTTCAAATTAACAAAACCTCACTTTTGACCCTGAGGAAATTCCAAATATTACAAACAATCGTTTTTCTCCAGTTGCCACATAACAAATTTATATTCTATTAACACCTTTAACCCTCTGTAAATATTTTGTTCCTTTTATATATAGTTTGAAATTGGAAAGTAATACCTAACTGTAACAACAATGAAATAAAACTGAAAACTGCATGCTAAGAGTTATTTTGTGTACGTCATTTATCTGTCCTCAAGCGCATATATATTTGCCTAATGACACTTGAGCTTCTGTCTACTGGAACTTTTGGTGACCCGATCAACCATATATGAGATCTTGGAGTACAGAATTCTTGGCTCTGACAGATGTGTGTCATTATTCACCTACCTCCATAATAAATATAATCCCCCATATGAAAAAAAACTATGTTTAACAATAAACCAGAAGGAAGAGAACCATCTCTGATATAGGGAGGCGTTTGACGTTGCATGCATATCATCAGTACGAGCTGGTAGTCATGAAGACGTCATCGGAAGTGGTACTGAGTTCCTTAAAGGG
This sequence comes from Engystomops pustulosus, assembly GCA_019512145.1. Taxonomy (NCBI): domain Eukaryota; kingdom Metazoa; phylum Chordata; class Amphibia; order Anura; family Leptodactylidae; genus Engystomops; species Engystomops pustulosus. Next base: position 50,827,128 of record CM033644.1, on the reverse strand, counting down.
ATGGGTACATGGAGACAAGTATCAGGAAAGTTCCACGATATGTGACCTTCTAAATTTAAGTTTGTGCAAGTTAGCTGTGAAATAATCACTATCGCCCAGTCCATTTCTCAAATGGATGCCTTCGCAACCACATACCCAACTCTTTGACAGAAGCAGAATCTAGAAATAGTACGCGTGGAAATGCTACAAACTTTTGGATCTGGACTTTTGTAGCCATCAAAAGAACATTACTACTAACTTTGAAGTAAACTTTTATTTTTCTGAGCAAATAACTCTCCATGATGAAAATCTGAAATAAACATCATAAGAAAAGCATGTATGTACATAACAACACCTTTCAATGTTGTCTCCTCCAGCCATGTACAGTTCGTCTGCATGGACCATATGCAGTTGCTACACCTGATGGAGAAGAGGGGCTCACAGGCTGCTCCCCCCTCGCCATGCAGTCAGGTGTCTGCGCAATTTTTACGTACATTTGTTGTTATCCACCGTGTTCGCTGTTGCACAGTTCTCCATATTAATATTTAGTTTAAGTGTCGTGGGTGCACTAACCCGCCCTGTGCACTTAAATGTGGGCAGCACGTGGGCACCAATCCTGTCTTTGTCTTATGTGGGGCAGCGTTTGTTGCCTGAAGTCAGCAGCCTTAGAGACGTCAAAACAACCAAATAATAACACCTGTTAGATATTAACTACAATAAAAATAGATATAAAATAGTTTATCTCACAGGGTCAATGGTTGTGACAGAACACAAACATCCATTGTCAACACCATCAACAATTTTATATAAAGGGGCAAAATAGCGTTTGGTCAGTGGAGATAACTGAGATCTTTATTCAGATTCACATCAGTTTTCACGTCTCAGTTTTTTCACAGACTTTTTTTGGTGTCTTTCAATAGGTTTTTCTTAAGTGCAGGACAACTCGCGTGAAAAAAGGACTCAGGACTAGCTCTATCTTTTCTATGGGCATTGAGCATGCTGAGATTGTATTGCGGGCATTTAAAATAAACCTGGAATGTTGTCCTGAAAAATGCAGTGGACAAAAAACATGAATCAGTGGTTGGAGTGCAATGCAGTTCCTGCACTAGGCACTCAAAACTTGCGTAAAAAAACAGCGCTAGTGTGAAAGGGTAGTCCTTACCTTCTATATACCTGTATATCCCTTGAGTATAATCTGACCCGTAGTAGAAGTACCTCTTTTTGTTGCCACAAAATAACTTATGAATTGAGTCAATAACTTTTGATGAAAAACTATTCTCAATAACAATGGTACCAGTAGTCATCCCTCCCCACATCAATAAATGTCCACAGACCTCTTAAAATAAAGTCCAGCGAGCCTCCTTTAAAATACAATGTGCAGCAAGAGCCCTTCCTTTCAAGTAACGGTCCAGCAGTGTCCCCTTTAATAAAATTTCCAAGAGCGCCCCCTTAAAAAAAATATCCAGCTGGGAACCCTTTTTACTAAAAAAACTATTTGTCCAGCATTGCCCCTTTTTCTACCTAAAATAAAACTTAGTACTCGCACTTACCCGGTGCTTACCCGCCTTTGGAGTCCGCTCTCTCTCAGGCTCATCACGACTCCCCATTTTTCCGCTTCCCGCTGTGCAGCAAGGCATGTTCGTTAGCTCTCTGTCGCGCACAGCTCACACCTAACGATCGTGCAGGTAGTTCGCGTCATGTCTGCTTGTGCGTACTGCAGCACCTGAAACCATGGACGTCTCACCCGCACTGCCGGGAAAGCCATGTGCTGTGGGAGAAGACGCGCCGGTGAGAATGAGGACCGCTGGGCGTTAGCGACGGAGGTGTGTTACTAATTTTTTTTTATATGCTAGAGTAATAAGCCGAATTTATACTCAAATAAAGCAGCCTGTACATATGCCTGTGCTATAGTATAACTGTTAGCTATTTAGCTGCACAGCTAGTTTGCAGCTTTTTGGTGGAAATTGTTAATGTGATGCGGTTAGCGAATCTCCAGATTGGCACATGGGCCTGATAATTTTTACCTTTAAGATATCACCACATTTCCCCCCCCGTGTTCCATATAACGTAAACTTCCAAATAGTGTAGTATAATTTCCGCAATAAAAAGTATACCTTTAAGGTTTTTTTCTATGGGGACTCTTTGATCTATGGAGACATAATCGAAATGTCATTTCTTACATTCGCAAAATGCGTGATTGATCTAAACACAAATTTTTCTGTTGTCTAAAGAGTGAAAAAGGCGTTTTGTGTAGTGCAGTAAGAAGACACTTGAAGTAATCAGACCTTCACCTTTACATATGGTCGGTAACTCTGCGCGTCCAATGATTGCCTCAAGGTAAAACAGTCACGCAATTTTCTTGTTGGCTTCATGCTAATGATGGGCACACTCCCCTGGTACTACCTCCAACTTTCTCTATTAAGTACGAATCATGTGGAAGAACTAGTAAAACAGAGCTGAAAAACTCAATTGCAAAAAGGGCGATGGTTAGGATGTTCAAAACAGAAGAACAGTTGTTCCATCTGTACGATACATGCAAGAGGTTTTTCTCTCTATAATAATGTCATGGTAGAAGTAGGGCAAATACATTGTGCTCAGAATTAAATAAAGCTTGTTTCATTTATATTCCTGTATTACTAGGTAAGAACAAATACAAGCCATCAACTTCTAGCTATAACTTTGTTTGCTTCTGGTTGGCATTGCTATGTCTAATGCACAGGACCAATGGGGGGCTTATCTAACTACAGACCTTGGGCCTTCCACAGTCCCAGGATGTACCAAGCAATGTGACTGTGGGCTCAAGTGTGTAAGTAATCTTTTAGACCAGTGATTGCAAATATGACTGGTGCCGGAGGTGAGCAACCAAAACCTCCTTCTGTGGGCAACCTAGACCAAAGTCACCTATAGAGGGCTCTAGGTATCCTATTCCTTAGTCACCCAAGGCAGCCCAGGACTTGCCATGCTCACAACTTTTTAAAGCCAAGCAGCATGTGCCTGGGAAGGAGGTGAGACAGTGGTGAAAGATCTGTGAATTAATTGTATGTAGCTCCTGCTCCAGGCCCAACAATTTTAGGGACCCTGATTTTTTGTACTCCTTCTTTCTACTGTATTGGTGTCCTCAGGACCTGATAGCCATTGAAAACTATGACATAGCAGGGAACCAATACATTACTGCGTCAAGTGAACCATGGCTGCACTATGTAATAAAAAAGTGGATTTTGGTTGTATTTTGGCACGATGGTCGCTAAGGGTTCCCCTATGACACTACTATATACAATGCATTAAAAGGTAATTCGATGCCTTTTTAATAAATAAACAACAAAGACAAAAAGCAGCACATTTATAGAATACCAGAGGTCTCATAGTAACAGATCCAGCATGTTTCATCAATACCACAATGAAGAAATAACAAAGCACATCCCCACCCCGCCCCCCCCCCCCCCACACACACGTCCTAGTGTCAACTCAACTGCAAGGATATTCATATTCCATATGATCCTTTCAATTGACCTCTAATCAATTTTTTTTGTAGATGGCAGGATATTAGGTAACTTACCAATATACATCTATAAAATCTTCTGCTCCACCTTCTTGAAATATAAACTCCAAGCACCTTGTTTTAGACATGCCTCATAAGCTACCAATTCTGTCGATAAAATCTCTGGAGATGCAGGGTCATGTGATAACTATCCGTGACTGGTCTCCCTTAAAGGACAGTTGAGATCACATCACCTTAACTGATTGTAAGAATGTAAATTTCTTCAGAAATGTTATCCCCAAAAACTGCAGATGCGTTCTATTAAATGTTTTCTATTAATGATTTTTTTATACTATGGGCCCCAAATTGTAAAAAAGAACAATATACAAAGTATATCAAGATTTCCATCTTACAATGTAGCATGTGCAGGAAGACTAGTTTACTGTTGGTTTGTTTTTTTTAAATTATGATCAGAGTTCAGTTAATACAGGGTATCAAGACCCTACACGGAGAAAAGTCTGAATGGCTTATTTTTTTACAAAATGATATTTCCCCTGCTCCCTCCAGTAATAATAGAAAAGCGTTCTAAACAACGTGTTAAACAAAAGTGAGGCGCTATAGATTTATACTGTAGATTACAGGTCCCATATCTTGACAGCATCAGTGATTGCATAGAGGGGAAATTTCTATTTTCCTTTCATCCCGATGTATCATACACCATCTACAAATGAATTTACCTTTCATGGATAGTCATTGACCTTCATGGGTCTCCTTAATGTGAATTGTGTGATAGTGTATATCTAGAAAGTATTATGAGTTGAATTCTTCATTCTCTGGATTTCTGTCGATTATCTCTTTACTACATTACAACAACATGTGTGATAATGAGAACAGCGTTTGGTCCCAGCATTGGAACCACACTAATAAGCAAGTTAACCCACGTCTTGTGCAATGTTTACAACTCAAATTTAATCACTGAACATTTTACACCCAGCAAATTTATTCTACCATGTTTGAGATCAGACATGTTAAACACAAGGCCCAAGGGGCAAATCTGGTCTTCCACCTTATTATTTAAGGCTCATAAGCCCTGCAACATGGGACACAGCTTTTAGAATCATCCATGCTCAATCTTCATTAGAGCTACCACCCCAGGCACTCAATGGCCTTAACATGTAAAGCCAACTAGGTGGGGTGAAAATGGTGGGGGGAGGTTTGTTGGGTGAAAAATGTTGGTGGTGACTAGGATAATAGATACATGGTTGGAAGAATATTATGTTGGGAAGGTGGGATGTGTTACTTTGTACAACATGGCCCATTGGGGCCTAGTCTTTTTGGGCATGGGAGCAGCTGGACTCCCTTTCATACGTAAGAGGCTGGCGGATCACGGCCTAGCCATCGTCTGGGTCACGGTCACTGGAACAGGCCTCGTACACGCCTGGCAGGTATCGAGCAGGCGTTTGATTAGTCACATAATAAATTACTCCCAGACAGATATTTAAGAAACTGTATTACCATTTCTAGACACTAGGGGTTTCCCAGAGTTGATCAGGCTCAAAGAATCCTATTAAATCTATGAGGAGTTTAGTTTTACAACAAACTGAGTTGGCAGGGGTGTTGCCCTTGGTTGAGAGAAGAATATCATTGATGCAGAAGGAGTCTTTTAAGTCATACAATTCCCCTCAGTGAATTGTATTTTTCTCTAAAAATTGTTATTTACTTCATTTTTTTGTTATGATCCTACCATATTTAAGTGGAACCGTGGGGTGAAGCATAGAGGGGGTTGTAGTTCAATAACAGACTGAAGGTCTATAGGAGAAAACCTTGATCTAAATAATGGCAGTGCAGTGTTATTTACTTTCCCGTCCTTGCTTAATATATCACAGCATCATGTGAGAGAAAAAAAGATCCTCTAAGACTAGCAGAAAATTGTGTTTGTGGGGAAATAAAAAGACATCAATTAAAAGCATGGAAGAATAAAAGCTAATTATCTGCGATTCACACTGTGCTTTGTTTAGAGAATGGATCAGAGAGTAGAATAGATTACCACTGATTGCCGCTTTTACATGTAATAGACTTTTTTCCCATAAGTAATGATTAACAATTGTAATAGATGAATTCAAGAAGCTTAAAATGTTGCCTCTCTGTAGAATGAATATTACAGTTTAGTATGTTGTTTCTTAGGGATAAAATATTTCTCCCATGGAGTAGTGCAGTTTACAGATAAATGTATTCACAGCTCTGTCAATAATATCAAACAAGCTTTGAGAAATGGAAATGTAGACACAATGGATCTTATTTTGTTGGCACTGCGCACAGCACAGATAAAATATATGATTAGGCACAATATAAATGACCATGGCTTATATAGATAATTATAGATGTAACTAAGGTTAAAGCCTTAGAACCGTGTGATGCTGAGTCTCATGTGAAATGAAACACATCATTCATAGTTTCATCATTCAGTGTCAGCTACAGATCAAGATCCAAAGGTTTATGTCATTAATTCTGTGGGCCATGCAATAGACGAGCTCTGGGACTCAGGACACATTTTTAGAAAACACCTTCTCAGGGGTCTTTGTGATTTGCCAGGTCTGTAAGGAAAAGCTTTGAAAGAGATGAAAGTTCCTGTTCCTTTGACTGCACAGAAATTCTCAGTGACAGAGGGGACACTCACATCCATTTGTTTCTGATTTATAGTCTGTCCTTTTAGTTAGTAGAATCTGACCCATTTTCCTTTTGTATACCAGTCCTTCATTTATAGACAGTTGGTCATGTCCGGGCTATTCTGTATTTCTCTTTACAGCTCTACTGCTGATTTAAAGGGCTTATCCAACTGCTATAAAAAGTGGAAAATAAAAGCAATGGAAAAAGAAATAACTCTCTGATGCAATGCCCCTCCAATCCAGTGGAAGTCCTTTTCCCTCTCGCTGCTGGTCTTGGCTACAATGAAAGTGATGGCACCCCAAGCGCTCCACAATTGGCACATGTCTACTGAGGCCAATGGGGTTGAAGGTGTTCTGCACTGGTTACTTATGCAGTAAATGATGTCATTACATGACCTGGCTGGGACAGAAAAACGCAGGCAATGAAGTCTTGCCGGACAGGAGGAACATTTAATTGGTAAGTAATTTTTTTTTATTTTTTTACACCTCACAAGGGGCAGTTACCATTTCATAGAATGAAGATGTGGATTCTGATACCATTTCATAGGAGGTGCACAAACCATCTCTTTAAGGTAAAAACATTTGGTGTCCAGGAGGTCAGACCTAATTACTAAACCTGCCTCCAATACAACCACATTTGTGATGACTGGAAAGAGGGGTACAATCAGGGCCTTTTCAAGCTTTTTTGTTGCCTGAGAAAAAAAATTAAATGTCACCCAATTCTCCATTATAAAGATCTTCCCTCAGTTATATTATATACAGCCCCCATATGCAGACCACCCAGTTTCATCATATACAGCCCCTCCGTACATAAATCCCCCTACAAATTCACTAAATACACCCCCATACAGAGATCCCATCACATTTTTAAAATATACAGCCCTCCATATACAGATACCCTCAGTTTCTTTATGTACAGCCCCTAAACACAGTTTCCCCCAGTTTTATTACATACAACTCCCATCTTATCAATTAGTTTAATCATTTACAGCCTCCTATATAATGCATGTGGCCAGTTATAAAATTAAAACAGTTAATTACACCCCATAATGCTGCTGCTCCGCCTTCACTCTGCTATTCTCCCGGGCTTTTGTGCAAGGACAAAGGTGTATGATGACCTGTGTAATACAGAGAGCTCAGATAGATGGATCTGTGCTGAGCCATTCTGCCTATCAATTGCATCTGTGTCTTAAAGACAAAAATGCACTAGATTGTTCTTTGATCTTGGCAGCATGTGGCAGGTATGTACTTCTGGTGACTGACCCTTATTGTAATCTACCATTCCACCGCCCCATTTGAGGCTCTGTTATTTGTCGATTGAGGCAAAATGCTCATCTCGCCTCATGTGAGATGCAGTTCTAGGCACTATGTTCATAAAATCTGGTTCAAAAGATCCAACCAAAAACTTGCACAAAATATATGATCAATTCCCCCAGTGAGGATCTAATCCTAAACCCATTGCAATATTTTTTCATGTTAAAGTTTGATTAAATTATTATAACACATGCAGAACAAGAGCACAATTTTACTGCAGGAAAATTCTATTATTTTCCTTTTAAAAGCTATGGATAGATGAAACAATAGATTGATTCTGTTAGATTGTCACATCCGTTTTGTTTTCGATATCTTGATAATGTTTCAGGAGACCTAAATGGACAGTAAATGAGCTCCCTGCAGCTCTGTTCTTCCCCTCTTTAGTAAGTGCTATAACACTTGTCTGCTCTGTCTCTTAATATATGCAGCCTCTCAACATCTAATAACCTGTCATAAGCCGAGTCAACCGGCTTGAACTGGTTCCCTATCACGACAAACGCCCTACAGCATTTAGGTGCACTGAGGATTTCAGTGGTTTCTAGGAAGAGGACAAAGGAAGCTACATATTAACTCTTACAAGCTCAAAATGCCCCTTCTCTGTTTCTGTATATCACCCATGGAAAGTTGATGTCTCTGGTTATATGTATCTCATTGACTTTTCATTGTTTGAAAGTAATGTAACTGGAACTTTTTTACAAAAAAATACTGCAAGAAAAATCCCTCTTATTGTCAGATCTCTGGCAGCAAAGCAGCGTCAAATGATGGATACAACTTGATTGAATCTACTTGAACTGATACACAAAAATATATTACGTATCAGGCTTTGTACTTTTTTAGGTCAAAATCTGCTTAGAAGGGAATATAGAGAAGGGGATAGATTTTTTTAGTTTTTGTCACATAGGGTCCTGAATGCAATGAGATAATAATGGGGTTTCACTTTAGGGTTGTCCTAGTTAAACAAGGACATTTTCTGTAGTGTTAACCATAGAAAAATTTTATTAAATCCTATTTTATTAAAAGTCTATTAAATACAACTACTGTATGCAACCAGTGATAACAAATCAAATTATTGCTGACTAGACATGTATTATTAACATTGGTCATTGAAGGCTTGTCAAAGGTTCCTGAGTAGGAACTGAAGCGTTGCCTTTTTACAATCCCATTTTTTTTATTGAATAATTATTGTGCTGCAGTTTTTTGAATTTATTATCTTTTATGCTTCACCTCTGTTTTACATCTGTTACCTACTTACACTTGAACCCCTTAATCACTACTTCATCGACTGTTCACAGTGGCCATTAGGTGTACTACTTCTGTTGCATTGCCTTTCTATGGTGCAACATCAGGAGAAATTTGCAGGAGTGTCCTTCTACTTCTGGCACTGAGCTGTGTTATTTCTGCTTAGAAGGGAATATAGAGAAGGGGATAGATTTTTTTAGTTTTAGTCACATAGGGTCCTGAATGCAATGAGATAATAATGGGGTTTTACTTTAGGGTTATCCTAGTTAAACAAGCAGTGTTAACAAAAGAAAATTTTAGTTAAGCAACTTAGTTAAGTTAGTATGCAACCAGTGATCACAAATCAAATTATTGCTGACTAGACATGTATTATTAACATAGGTCATTGAAGACTTGTCAAAGGTTCCTGAATAGGAACTGAAGCGTTGCCTTTTTACACTCTGAGTGAATAAAGTAGCCTCCCATTTTTTAAATTCAATAATTAGTGTTCTGCAGTTTTTTGAATTTATTAGCTATTATGCTACACATCTGTTTTACATCTGTAACCTACTAACACTTGAACCCCTTAATCACTGTTGCATCGACTGTTCACGGTGGCCATTAAGAGTTCTGTCGCAATGCCTTTCTTCGGTGCCACGTCAGGAGAAGTTTGCAGGACCTAGTGTTCTTATACTTCCAACACTGAGATGTGTTATTGTACGACAGCCTGAGGTCCAGTGAAGGACACAGGGCTGCTTGGGATAGTTATCTATTAGGCCAGATAGGCTTGTTAGATATCATGTCACATAAAAGTCTGCTCTCCGATTCTCAGCAAGTGGGCCTGGGTCCATGCTGTAGATCCCTCCTGGACTGGAGAAAATAGTACAAATGCTTCTTGGTCGATGATCCAGCAACAGGACAGTAATACCCAAAGAAGTTAGCAAATAAAAATTCTTTGTGCTTTATTTCTGGACAATAGTCAAATTTACAATATTTCCATGTATCAGCTTAAAAGATTACATCTCAGCAACACGTTTCAAACGCACAATGCGTCCTTCCTCATGGCTGTGTTGTTGGGAATGTTAAGGCACACATGTTATATAGGCTGTTGGGTGTCTATCTAATCATTACACCTGTTTCCATCTCTCTGCCCGCTCCAATCAGTGTGTCTGCACAAATCCCTTTCATCATAATAAAAGAAAACCAAAAACACATAGGCTACTAACTATATTGAAAACTAATCTATCGATTACTTTACATATTAACAATATGTGTGTGTGGGTGGATATCGACATCACATTTATGATACCCCTTCTTTTAAATCATATCATTCCATAACGTATCCTCTTTTTAATTCTTTATCATTAAAGTATATTACCACTAGAGATGAGCGAACATACTCGTCCGAGCTTGATGCTCGTTCGAGTTATGATAAACAATGTTGGAGTCAGTTTTATTTGTTGTTTTTCAGCATCAAGACACAATAAAGGGACATTCATGTTGTTGTTTTTTTTTTTTTTATAAATAGTTCAATGTAATTAATGATGTTTTCACAGCATCACCATAAATCTGTGTTTCTATGGAGACCCAGGGTTCTAGTCTCAAGAACTGGAGCTGGGGAGGGGAAGGGCTTGGTTAAATATATAACTCCATGTTGATTTATAGACTTGATCTACACTGCTCCACATGGAAATATTCCATTCATAAAGCAGTAACCCGCCTCTGCCTCATCTGTCTTGGATGTCCACAGGATCACCACTCCATACCCTGACTAATACCAAGTACATGGAAAAGTGAGAACACTTCAAGGGCTTCAGCTTTATTTCTAAGTAGATGGGAAATTCTTGTAATTTCAGAAGTACCTTGCTCCTTGACAGATCCTAACCTCCGTTATACAGTTATCTGCATGATTTCTTCTTTTTACACAAACATCTGAATGTCCTCTTTTACAGGAATGTTTAATTTACTGCACAATGAGTTCAAAAAAGCTAAAAGTAATCTAGAGCAAATCTGGACATCTGTCTGCGAGCCCCTGGAAACAAAAGAACACATCAGCTGTAAGAACAGCAGGAATATGATCCGTGTACACAACTCCCCTCCACTCACAACTACTTTTTAATTGCAAGCCTCTTGGTGATACAGAGAGTGAGATTCTCACTGTTTAATGAAGCAGTCAGGATTGTATTTTGTGTAAAGAATATGTAAGAGAGTAACCTGTTACTCAATCCTCAAACCTGTTACCTGTTACTCAAACAGACATTCTTTATAACAATATATCGAGTTTAATATTTACAGATGCTGAACATTTTATCAGGAAAAGTATATGATGTGCAATTGCTGACATTAGCCTGTAGTCTGGAGATCACAAGCTTGAGCATTAATGATCAGGGGCATAACTTAAGGGGGTGCAGAGGGTGCGATTGCACCTGGGCCCAAGAGGCTTAGGGGCCCACAAGGTGTCACTTTCCCATATGAGAAGACTAGTATTATAAGCCATACATTATAGTCGGGGGCCTGGCACAGACTTTGCACTGGGGTCCTGCAGATTCAAGTTATGCTACTGTTAATGATGATTCATCAAACCAGATAACAGTCATCTACAGTCAGGGGCGCACCTGCCATGAGGCGAGTTGAGCATCTCGCTTCAGGCGGCGCGCTTCCTGCTCAACGAGGGGGCGGCTCCGGCCGGCACTAAGCTCCCACACACCGGACGGGACCGCGTTGCCGCCCTCCGTCCGGCACCTTGTTCCCCGACGCTGCCGGCACCTTGCGCCCGCCCCCTGACGCCGCCGGCACCAGGCTTCTGCCCCCTGCCTTCTGCCCCCTGCCGGCCTACATCAAACCCCTGCCGGGCCGGCCAGCGCCGCTTTCCAGTGAGGTACCATGCTCCCGGCCGCTGGCCGACAATGTGCTACCGCCCCCGCACACTTTCGCTGTCGCCCATACCTCCGCTCTTGTCTCCCCGCGGACTCTTGCTTCTCCGCTCCCGGCTTCCCCCGTCCCTGCTCAAGCTCCAGGCTCCCTTCCGCTCAATCTGCCCCCTCCTGCTCTCGGCTCTGCGCTCCTGGCTCCCCCTCCACTCCCGTCTGAACCCCGCTCCGCTAACGTACCCCCCCTCCAGGCTTCTATTTTGTACTACATGTACTCTGTACTCTGTATCTATTTTATACTACTTGGTGGCACACTGGATGCATTTTATATTACATGGTGATATGCTGTATGCATTTTATAGTACATGGCGATACGCTGTATGCATTTTATACTACATGGCGGCACGCTGGATGCATTTTATACCACATGGCGGCACACTGCATGCATTTTATACTAAATGGCGGCAAGCTGTATGCATTATATACTATATGGTGATATGCTGTATGCATTTTATACTACATGGTGGCACGCTGTATGCATTTTATACTACATGGTGATATGCTGTATGCATTTTATACTACATGGTGGTACTCTGTATGCATTTTATACTACATGGCGGCACGCTGTATGCATTTTATACTACATGGTGGTACACTGTATGCATTTTATTCTACATCGCGATATGCTGTATGCATTTTATATTACATGGCGATACGCTGTATGCATTTTATACTTCATGGCGGTACACTGTATGCATTTTATTCTACATCGTGATAAGCTATATGCATTTTATACTACATGGTGATACACTGTACACATTTTATACTACATGGCGGCACGCTGTATACATTTTATACTACATGGCGGCACACTGTATGCATTTTGCATTGCTTTATTTTTACACCAAACCAATATGATGGATCTGGTCCTGACACTCCCTTACATATATGGTCAGGGGGTTGGGGGGGGCGTCTCTCTATGGCTCGCCTCAGGCAGCAGACAGGCTTGGTACACCCCTGTCTACAGTATACAATATTGTAATCTATAAGCTTATGGGGAACTTATTAGCGTGATTTTGGCCACTAAACCAACCACAGGCCTGTAAGGAAAGTGTTCTAAAGCTTCCCTGTCTGGAACACAATAAACAAAAATAACACCTACCTTGGTCTGGAGCTTTCAAACACCTGTAGTAGTACACCGAGACTACATTGTGCTTGTACCTTCAGTGTAATACACAATGAAGCTGAGTGTACTACATAGACATCATTGAGCACCAGAGATGAGTCTGATGTGGCTTGTCTCTACATAAGTAACCAGATCACTGGGGTCATAGAGTTTCCCCCCTCCTGATCATGGGAAACATCAATAGATGTTTCACCAACACTTTATGCACTTGTGTGGGATCACACATGTTCAGGTTGCATGTCTGGCAAGTACATCGGCCCTCTCTACATATTTTACTTATGGGCTCCCATTATTAATATCACTAGGGATCTAACTTTTGTACCTAAAGTAACAGAGACAGTAGAGGATGTTGAGCATGGAAAGATGACATTTTGATTTAGTATGTTAAAGGAAATTTACATGCTGCTAGAGCAAGTCTGTGCATCCTGCTCCATCCACCCACTGAGGGTTATAGCAGGAATACTGTCAATCACTACTATCTGCAGAGTAGCAGACTTTAAAGACTTTATTTTAGGACACTTGCAGGACCTCACAGGACCTTATCACAGGACGTTAATATAATGGTTGATATGGTCTTTTCCATGACCATATACATTCGCTTGCAGAGCATTGTTTGTTCTTAGTTTTACTAATGTCTTCCCACACATTTAGTTTCCATATGAGACACTTTGGTGCTTATTTACTAAGGGTCGTAGATCGCACTTTTGTCAAACTGTTTGCTGTTTTGGGGATTTGCACAGCTTTGACAGGTATTTATCAGGTGTTGGAATTTGTGTCGCTCGCGATCAGTTTTTGGTGCGGCTGCGCTGGCTTTAATGCAACAGAAATTGAATTGCGGGGGCATGGCCGAACGAAAACCCGATGGATTCGGAAAAACCGCAGCATTTAAAAAAGGAAATTGTGTTGCGGAGCTTGCACTCACCTTCATCCAGGATAGGATCGTGAGCTTCAGTGCATTTCAGGGAACTTCAGCGCAGCAGCGCCACCTGGTGGACGTCGGAGGAACTACCTTGATGAATCCCGGCCGGACTCAAATCCAGCGCATAGAAAGCGCCGCTGGATCGCGAACGGACCGGGTAAGTAAATCTGCCCCAATGTGACTGATTAAGACTGAACACTGGATTTGAGGTTCAAATTTTGTCACAAGACAATGCACTTACATGCACCAGGATGAAGAAGGTCAACTCCGGCGGACCTGAGTGGGGAAGCGACACATGCAAGATATCGGACAATGCACTTTCTGTGAACTCCTTGGACATGGTAAGTAAATGTGCCCCTTTGCATATGAGGCAAAGGTGGTGAAAGGTTGCTAAACTGTTTTTGAAGAAATTGAGGTGTATGGTTAGCAGATTATTTTTTCTTTAACATAATAGAGTATCATAGTATCAGTAATCCTTTTACTACATTTTTAAATGTATCTTCCAATCTAATATGTTTATTGCATATTCACAGAATATGATATAGAGTGGCAGGTGCAGTCCTTGTTTTTGTGGTTTTAGTGCATATTTTTGAAATGTGTACTATCATAGAAGTATAATATAGTAGCTAAACAATATGGTCTTGGATATAAACATCAGAACTTCTAGGATAAGTCAAGAGGTTAGTACACTAGGTACTGAAGTATGATGGCAACAGATTTTATTTTATAACTATTTAGTTAGTTATGTGACAGAATGGAGGATTTGGTTGTACAAAACTGTGCAATCAGCTCTCTTGAAAGTCCACATTTCTCATTTTTCACAAAGAAATCAGCTTCCAAAATTAACAAAACATCAACTTTGACCTAGAGGAATTCCAAATAATTTAACAAGCGTTTTACAGTTTGCCAGCAGAAGTATATTATATTTTTAATCTTTAACCCTCTTGTAAATATTTTGTTCTTTTTAATATAGTTTGAAATTGAAAAGTATAACTCACTGTAACAAACAATGAAATAAAACTGAAAAACTGATGCTAAGAGGTTATTTGTGAGTCATTTCTGTCTCAAGCGACAAGATATTGGCTATGACATTGAGCTGTCTGTCTACTGTGGAACTTTTGGGTGACCCAGATAAACCATAGATGAAGTCTGCAGTAACAGAATTTCTGGCTCTGACAATGATGTCATTATTACCTCCTAATGAAAATAAATCCCCCATATGAAAAAAAACTATGTTATAACAATAAAACCAGAAGGAAGAGGAACACATGCTGATACTAGGGAGGTTTTGCGCTTCATCAGTACCGAGCTGGTAGTCATGAAGACGTCATCGGAAGTGGACTGATTCTCATTAAAGGGATGGTACATGGAGACAAGTATTCAAGGAAAGTTCCATAATTAAAAGTTTGCAAGTTAGCTGTGAAAATAATCACTAATCAGCCTCCATTTCCTCAAATGGATCCATCTCACCAATACCCACCTCTTTACAGAGAGCAGGAATCTAGAAATAGTACCGGAAATGCTACAAACAGTTTGGACATGGACTTTTGTAGCCATCAAAATGTAAAACAATTACTACTAACATTTGAATTAAACTTTTTATTTTCTGAGCAAATAAATCTTCAAATGAATGAAAATGCTGAAATAAACATCATAAAGAAAAGCATGTATGTACATAACCACCTTTCCAATTTGTCTCCTACAGCCATGTACAGTTAGTCTGTATGGACATATATGCAGTTGCTAACCCTGTATGGAGAAGGGGGCTCACAGGCTGCTTCCTCGCCAGGCAAAGCAGGTGTCTGCTGCAATGTTAATCGGACATTTGTTGTTAACAACCGTGTTCGCTGTTGGCACAGTTCTCCAGTATTAATTATTTAAGTGTCGTGGTTGAACCCGACCTGTGCACTTAAATGTGGGCAGCACGTGGGCACCAAAATCCTGTCTTTGTCTTAGTGGGGCAGCGATTTGTTGCCCTGACAGTCAGCAGCCTTAGAGAGTCAAACAACCAAATAAATAAACCTGTTAGATATTATCAAAATAAAAATAGATATAAAATAGTTATCCCAAAGGGTCAATGTTGTGACAGAAAAAACATCCATTTCAACACCCATAACAATTTTAATATAAAGGTGCAAATAAGGGTTTGGTCAGTGAGAAACTGAGATTTATTCGAGTTCAATCAGTTTTCAGTCTCAGTTTTTCACAGACTTTTTTTGGTGTTTTCAATGCGTTTTTCAAGTGCAGACAACTCGCGTGAAAAAGACTCAGGACTGAGCTCTATCTTTTCTATGGCAATTGAGCATGCTGAGATTTTATTGGGCATTTAAATAAACGTGAATGTGTCCATGAAAAAAAATGCAAGTGGGACAAAAAACATTGAATACAATGGGTTGGAGTGCAATGCAAGTTCTGCACGTCAAAAACATGTGCGTAAAAAAAAGCGCTAGTGTGAAAGGGGCCTATATCTTCTAATTACCGTATACACTTGAGTATAATCTGACCCGAGTACTGAAGTACCTATTTTTGCCACAAAAAACTTATTGAATTGAGTATAAACTTTTGATGAAAAACTATTCTCAATAAAATGTCCAGTAGCAGCCTCCCCACATCAATAAAATGTCCAGCAGAGCCCTCCTTTAAAATAAAATGTCCAGCAGAGCCCTCCTTTAAAATAAAATGTCCAGCAGCTATTACAGGGCATCACGGCGCAGACTGATCTGTGGCTGGCACCGCTGAACCTGAAGCCAGGCATGGTTGTGTGTGACAACGGCCGTAACCTGGTGGCGGCTCTGCAACTCGGCAGACTGACACATGTGCCATGCCTGGCCCATGTGTTAAATCTGATAGTTCAGCGTTTCCTCAAGACATACCCCAATCTGTCTGATTTGCTCACGAAGGTGCGCCGCATCTGTGCGCATTTCAGGAAGTCCAGCACAGATGCTGCCACTCTCAGGGCAGCGCAGCGCCGCCTCCAACTGCCCGCTCACCGACTGTTGTGCGACGTGCCCACGAGGTGGAATTCAACACTGACCATGTTATCCAGAGTTTACCAGCAGCGCCGAGCGATTGTAGACTGCCAGATGTCAACTTCCACCAGAACTGGTAGTCAGGTCAGTCAGCTTCCTCAAGTCTACAATGAGGAGTGGACGTGGATGTCTGATATCTGTCAGGTGCTGAGTAACTTTGAGGAGTCAACACAGATGGTCAGTGGCGATGCCGCCATCATCAGCCTCACCATCCCGCTGCTTGGCCTGTTGAAAAACTCTCTGGTCAGCATGAAGTCGGAAGCTTTGCGCTCGTCACAAGAGACAGGGGAAGAATATTCCCTTGTTGATAGCCAAAGCACCCTCAGGTCTGTTTCTCAGCGCATATCGGAGGAGGTGGAGGTGGAGGAGGATGAGGAGGAAGAGGAGGAGAATGTTGGCGAGACACAAGAGGGGACCATTGTTGAGTCCTTTACTGTTCAGCGTGTATGGGCAGAAGAAGAGGAGTTGGAGGAGTTGGAGGAGGAGGAAATGGACAGTCAGGCCAGTGAGGGGAGTGAATTCTTACGCGTTGGTACTCTGGCGCATATGGCAGATTTCATGCTAGGCTGCCTATCCCGTGACCCTCGCGTTCAAAGAATTTATTCCAGCACCGATTACTGGGTATTCACTCTCCTGGACCCACGGTACAAGCAAAATCTTTCCACTCTCATCCCTGGAGAGGAAAGGAGTGTGAGAATGCATGAATACCAGCAGGCCCTGGTGCACAAGCTGAAACAGTATTTCCCTTCTGACAGCGCTAGCGGCAGAGTGCGTAGTTCTGCGGGACAAGTAGCGAGGGAGAGTAGGCGAGCAGGCAGCTTGTCCAGCACTGGCAAGGGTACGCTTTACAAGGCTTTTGCCAGCTTTATGTCACCCCAGCAAGACACTGTCACCTGTCCCCAGTCTCGGCAGAGTAGGGCTGATCTTTACAGAAAGATGGTGAGGGAGTACGTAGCTGACCATACCATCGTCCTAAATGATCACACAGCTCCCTACAACTACTGGGTTTCAAAGCTGGACATGTGGCACGAACTGGCGCTGTACGCCTTGGAGGTTCTTGCCTGCCCTGCCGCTAGCGTCTTGTCCGAGCGGGTTTTCAGTGCAGCTGGTGGCATCATCACCGATAAGCGTACACGCCTGTCGACTGACAGCGCTGACAGGCTGACGCTTATTAAAATGAATAAAGGCTGGATTTCTCAGAATTTCCAATCTCCACCAGGTGAAGGAAGCTCAACCTGAATAATTGATCCACTCCTCCTCCTCCTCATTTTCCTCCTTCTCCTCCTCTTTGTACAGTAAAGCAGAGGAAAATGGCTATTTTTTGACAGGGCCCACTGGCTCTTGCTATAGTACTTCATGCATTTAATTTTTCTGGAGGGCCACCTACCCGGTCCTCTGTTTGAAACAATTTTTGTGAGTGCCACATACAGGCACTCAATCTATTCCATTTTTCTGGAGGGCCACCTACCTGCTCCTCTGGTTTGAAACATTTTTGGGACTGCCACATACAGGCACTCAATCTATTCCATTTTACTGGAGGGCCACCTACCTGCTCCTCTGGTTTGAAAAATTTTTGGGACTGCCACATACAGGCACTCAATCTATTCCATTTTACTGCAGGGCCACCTACCTGCTCCTCTGGTTTGAAACATTTTTGGGACTGCCACATACAGGCACTCAATCTATTCCATTTTACTGGAGGGCCACCTACCTGCTCCTCTGGTTTGAAAAATGTTTGGGACTGCCACATACAGGCACTATCCAAATTAAATTGTCTCCATAGCAGCCTCCACACGTTGTCTCCATTGCTACCTCCAAAAGTCGTCCATATAGCTGCCTCCATACATCGTCCCTTTATCAAACGAGGTGTGTCAGGCAGAAATTTGGGTTGTTTTCATGGATTCCACATCAAAGTTGTTAACTTTGTCGCCACCCTGCTGTGTTATCCACAAAATATACTGGCAAACTTTTACCATTTAGGGATATTATTTCAGCGCTTCTTGCGCATCTGTTTACATTCCCCTCACCCGGCATATCCTAAACTTATAAGAACGCTACTACACTTGATCTTATACAAAAGGTTCTTAGAAGTGCTGTTTGGGGAGTAGCCTAGAGACAGGGGCTTGGATTGGCGAAAGCTCGCCTGGCAGCGGAGCGCCAGCTCCATGCGCATCATGCGCTTCTTGCGCATCTGTTTACATTCCCCTCACCCGCCATATCCCAAACTTATAAGAACGCTACTACACTTAACTTGGTGCAGGCTGGGACCGAGTCTGACCCTGGGGCTGGTCATATACTGCCGACGCAGAGAATTGCGGGGCCTACCTCGGTCCAGGTCTCAAAGGCCTACTATACCTCCTCCGAATTACCATCCGTGGGCATGGCGCCATCAGTCGGTAGCTCTAGGCACAGCAGCAGTGCCGTCGCTAAGCGACAGCAGGCGGTGCTGAAACTGCTGAGCCTAGGCGATAAAAGGCACACCGCCCAAGAGCTATTACAGGGCATTCCACATCAAAGTTGTTAACTTTGTCGCCACCCTGCTGTGTAATCCACAAAATATACTTGCAAACTTTTACCATTTAGGGATATTATTTCAGCGCTTCTTGCGCATCTGTTTACATTCCCCTCACCCGCCATATCCTAAACTTATAAGAACGCTACTACACTTGATCTTATACAAAAGGTTCTTAGAAGTGCTGTTTGGGGAGTAGCCTAGAGACAGGGGCTTGGATTGGCGAAAGCTCGCCTGGCAGCGGAGCGCCAGCTCCATGCCAAGATCCAACTAACATAGTTTTAACTGCAGCACCTTTAATCTACTACTAGTTCACTGCCTCCATACATGGTCCCCTTATCAAACGAGCTGTGTCAGGCAGAATTTTGGGTTGTTTTCATGGCTTCCATGTTAACTTTGTCGCCACCCTGCTGTGTAATCCACAAAATATACTGGCAAACTTTTATCATGTACCGATATTATTTGAGCGCTTCTTGCTCACCTCCTTTGGTTCCTCTCTGCCACCCATTGGTTTGAAGCCTGAGTCCATTTAGGGTATGTCGCCATGACACTCTCTAGCCTGCTGCCGCTGCCTCTGCATGCCGTCCCCTATAGGGTAGGAGGTCAATTATTGGATGTTTTACATGCTATCTAGCTTCATTCTGTCACTCTGTCATGGCCATGCTGTTGCCCATAATTTCGGCATAATGGTGCGATTAAGCAGCCTCAGAGGCATCCATGCATGCTGCCCCTGCTGTTTCCTGTCCATTTCCGTGGTGTTTCCATCCTTTTCTGAGGTTCCCAGGTGTTTGGCCAAGCTTCCCTGTGCAGAGCCTTGGTCCCCTTGAAAAATGCTCGAGTCTCCCATTGACTTCAATGGGGTTTGTTATTCGAGACGAGCACTCGAGCATCGGGAAAAGTTCGTCTCGAATAACGAGTACCCGAGCATTTTAGTGTTCGCTCATCTCTCTTAGGGTTACTAGGAAATGCTCGTTGCTCGGAGAATACGAATATTTCGACGCCGCTCGAGAAAATGGCAGCCTCCCGACCGTTTCTGCTTTTTGGCGGCCCAGAAAAACGAGCCCATCAACAAGCCGGAGACTCTGCCACTCCACTCCTAGATGACGTGGACACCTTAACGTCAGATGAGAGTTGGTTGGCTGGCCAGCATCAGGTGACCTGGGACTAGATAGCCGCTGCCCTCGCTCTGGATCATTCTGTTGTCTGGATGCCGCTAGGGAGGAGATGCTGCTGGTAGGGAAGACGTTTTAGGGTGTTGCTATTAGCTTTGTTAGCAAGAGTGATTCTCAAAAGGAACCCAACAGCCCTTCTTAGAGGCTACTAAAAGCGTTCTACTTTTTTATTTATTTGCATCATAGTACAATTTGTGAGGAATTAGCAGGGGGGATTGCTACGTTGTGTTAGCTCTTAGTGGCACACAATCATAGCAAAGGACCGAAGTGGGGAAAATTTAGTAGGGGTTGGATTTCAATTAGCACTAACTCAGTGTCATCTCATCTGGCATAGTAGTGTTTGATACTTGGCTAGAAAATAGCCATAGGAGAATACAAAGAGCTTACTGTAGCCTACAGTAGCGTTCTATATATTTGATTTCTGGTTGATCTGCTGGTGGCTGTACTTTTGCAGTGCATGTACTAGCCAATTTTCTGAGGCAATTTGTAGTGAGAACTTGCGACCGCTGTGTTCTGCGGCTAGTGCGCACAATCCATAGCAAAGGACCGAAGTGGGAAAATTTAGTAGGGGTTGGATTTCATTAGGCACTAACTCAGTGTCATCTCATCTGGCATAGTATGTGCTTTGATACTTGGCTAGAAAATAGCCCATAGGAGAATACAAAGAGCTAATAGCCTACAGTAGCGTTCTATATATTTATTTCTGGTTGATTGTGGTGGCTGTACTTGTCTGCGTGCGTACTAGCCAATTCTGAGCAATTGTAGTGAGACTGGAGCCCCCGCTGGTTTGCGCTTAGTGAAGACGACATTACCATAGCAAAGACGAAGTGGCGAAAATTTAGTAGGGGTTGGATTTAAATTAGGCACTAACTCAGAGTCATCTCATCTGGCATAGTAGTGTTGCTTGATGACTGGCTAGAAAATAGCCATAGCAATAGGATAGATTGTTTGGTTTTAAAAACTCAAAAAAAAACAAAAAAAACAAAAAAACAAAAAAAACACAAAAAAAAACAAAAAACCACAAAAAAACCAAAAAAAGTTAAAAAAAAAAAAAGTTATAAATCTCATTTAAAAATGTTTAACCCGAGGGCTCGGGGCTAGAGGACGAGGGCGGGGGACGTGGCGTCCAACTACTGCAGGGGTCAGAGGCCGTGGTCCTGGGCGGGGTGAGACACCACCTGCTGATGAGGGAGCAGGGGAACGCCGCAGAGATAACTCCCTAGGTTCATGTTTGAGTTACTGGGACTGCGTGGCAGAGCACTGTTGAGGCCAGAACAGTGCGAAAGGTGATGTCGTGGATTGCTGACAATGCTTCGAGCAATTTGTCCACCACCGTCAGTCTTCCACGCAGTCACCCATGTCACCGAAATCGCCACTCCTCAGCTCCTGCACCTCAGCCCTCCTCCCACCAGTCTCCACCTCCCAGGAAAATTTGAATTTGAAAACGGCATACTCGAGGACACTGGTTTTCGGACCCTTCCAACCAGGCACAACCCACTTGTCCGGTGATGTGAGCAATTTTCCGATTGCCCAGTTTTCCACCAGTCACAGTCTGTGGGTGATGATGAACCCCCTTCTTGACGTAGTGGAAGTGTGTAAAGAGGTGTCCGACGATGAGAGGGACACGGGTTTGTCAGAAAGTGGGAGAGTGTGTGTCAGGGCAGGAAGTACCTGAGGGGGGTAGCAGAATGAGGGAGCGGAGGAGTGATAGGTGGTGACAGGACCCAAGCTGGTGTGATGACGTCGGCCTGGGTGAACACAGTTGCTTCTGAGACGGGAAGGAGAGTCTCGACCGAACAGGTGGAAGGGCAGTGGTGGGGCCAGACGGAGGGAGGCAGAGCTGTGTGCATCAGTCGCCCAAATGTCAACTAGTGAAAGCTCCCGTGGTGAGGGCTTTTTTTTTTTTTCTTACGGCGAGGGTAGATCTTCAGAAGCTGAGGTCTTTAATGGAAACACCGGTATGACCGACGGACTGTGGTGGTGAACACATTGCCAAACAGGCTCAGCAGGGGTTCCACCACTACTAGCTTAACTACCACCCAGTATGCCGCAGGCATATGAATGCTAACCAAACCCCCCCATCTTTTTTCCAGTGGCAAAAAGCCCGTTCCATCGGCCGTGCACACCACTCGCTCCTTCCCTGTCGCAGTGCTAGTCAGCCCCTGCCCAGGACCCCTGCACCAAAACACCCCATTCGTACGCCTCCAGATCCTCACACGCATACACCAGCGTCAGCTCACCATACCCCAGACGCTGGAGCGGAAACGCAAAATAGTGCAAACCCACCCGCCGCCCAACCCTTTATGTGCCAACATCTCAGATGATTAGCCTGGAGTGCTGCCCTATAGGCTAGTAAAGACAGGCCTTTCGCAACCTCATGGCGGCGGCCGCCCACTCCGGATTAGGTCCCCAGCCGCCACTAACTGTTTCCCGATGGGCCGTCCAGAACTGCACACCAGCACCGTGGTCAGACAACACATCGTGCCCTGACCAACGCCGTTCTGACCAAGTCCACCAGGACACGGACAACCGTGGACGAAGTGCTGAGGGCAGGGCCACGTATATATCGCGACGGCACATTGGGTGTAACATTGGTGGGGCTGGGACCGAGTTGACCTGGGGCTGCTCATAAGCGCGACCGAGGATTGCGGGGCCCTACCTCGGTCCAGGTGTTTCAGCCTAATAGGCCATCGCTCCTCCTCCCACCCCTCCTCCACCTCTCCTCCGAACTACCATCGTGGGCACGGCGCCATCAGTCGGTAGCTCTAGGCACAGCAGCAGTGCCGTCGCTAAGCGACAGGCGGCTGGTGCTCAAACTGCTGAGCCTAGGCGACAAAAGGCACACCGCCAAGAGCTATTACAGGGCATCACGGCGCAGACTGATGTGGCTGGCACGCTTGACACCTCAAGTCTGGAATGTTGTGTGTGACAACGGCCGTAACCGGTGGCGGCTCTGCAAACTCGGCAGACTATGACACAGAGTGCCATGCCTGGCCCATGTGTTAAAATCTGATAGTGCAGCGTTTCTCAAGACATACCCAATCTGTCTGATTGCTCACGAAGGTGCGCCCGCATCTGTGCGCAATTCAGGAAGTCCAGCCCAGATGCTGCCACTCTCAGGGCAACGAGCAGCCGCCGACATCCAACTGGACCGCTCACCCCGAATGTTGTGCGACGTGCCCACGAAGGTGGGAATTCAACACTGACCATGTTATCCAGAGTTACCAGCAGCGCAGAGCGATTTGTAGATCTCGCCAGTGTCAACTTCCACCAAGAACTGGTAGTCAGGTCAGTCAGTTCCTCAAGTCTACAATGAGGAGTGGAGTGGATGTCTGATATCTGTCAGGTGTGAGTAACTTTGAGGAGTCAAAACCAGATGGTCAGTGGCGATGCCGCCATCAGTCGCTCACCATCCCGCTGCTTGGCCTGTTGAAAAACTCTCTGGTCAGCATGAAGTCGGAAGCTTTGCGCTCGTCCACAAGAGACGGGGAAGAATATTCCTTGTTGATAGTACCAAAGCACAACTAGGTCTGTTTCTCAGCGCATATCGGAGGGGTGAGGTGAGGAGGATGAGGAGGAAGGGAGGAGGATGTGGCGAGACACAAGAGGGACCATTGTTGAGTCCTTCACTGTTCAGACGTGTATGGGGCAGAAGAAGAGGAGTTGGAGGAGTTGGAGGAGAGGAAATGGACAGTCAGGCCAGTGAGGGGAGTGAATTCTTAAGCGTTGGTACTCTGGCGCATTGGAGAGATTTCATTCTAGGCTGCCTATCCCGTGACCCTAGCGTTCAAAGAATTTATTCCAGCAACGATTACTGGGTGTTCACTCTCCTGGACGACCACCGGTACAAGCAAAAATCTTCCGCACTCTCATCCCTGCAGAGGAAAGGAGGTGAGAATGCATGAATACCAGCAGGCCCTGGTGCACAAGCTGAACAGTATTTCCCTTCGACAGCGCTAGCGGGCAGAGTGCGTAGTTCTGCGGACAAGTCAGCGAGGGAGAGTAGGCGAGCAGGAGCTTGTCCAGCACTGGCAAGGGTATACGCTTTACAAGGCTTTTGCCAGCTTTGTTCACCCCAGCAAGACAACTGTCACCTGTCCCCAGTCTGGCAAGAGTAGGGCTGATCTTTACAGAAAGATGGTGAGGAGTACGTAGCTGACCATACCATCGTCCTAAATGATCACACAGCTCCCTACAACTATACTGGGTTCAAAAGCTGGACATGTGGCACGAACTGGCGCTGTACGCCTTGGAGGTTCTTGCCTGCCCTGCCGCTATACGTCTTGTCCGAGCGGGGAGTTTCAGTGCAGCTGGTGGCATCATCACCGAATAAGCGTACACGCCTGTCGACTGACAGCGCTGACAGGCTGCGCTTATTAAAATGAATAAAGGCTGGATTTCTCAGAATTTAATCTCCACCAGTGAGGAAGCTCAACCTGAATAATTGATCCACTCCCTAATGCTCGACCGAGCATCAAGCTCGGACGAGCATGTTCGCTCATCTCTAGTTGAGACATATTCGTCTCAGATGACACTTCACAACTGTCTCAAACAAGTCTCAGCTGAGACAAAAAGGTCTCAAAATGTAGTAGAAGAAACCAGGCGAAGTGGTCATAAATCTCCCCATTGAGTAGTTCTGCAAACACATTGGGAGACTTAAAATCACTTTTAAGATGATTTCCATCTTAATGACTGAATTACTGTGTTTTTTGGTCAATGCCAATACATACTCTATTTTTTTATTTTTCCTTCACACATAAGGTCTTGTTTTTTGCAGAACTAATTGTAGTTTTTAATAGCACAATTTGGAGCTTCTTATGTCATACTCATGGTCTTTTATTAAAGGAAACCTACCATCAGAAGTAGATCTGATGGTAGATTCATCCTGTCTGGCTCCTCCAATCTTTATTTCACTAATCCTAGACCCCAACCTAACATTTTAAAAAACGTTAATAAAGTAATATGTGAATTACCTGCAGAGGCTTTTGGGGCATGGAGTAGCCTGGCTGGCAAAGGCTACTCCATACCCCAGTACTAGAAGAAAATCCCTATATAAAGAAGTGTATAGATCATATACAAATGATATATGCCATAAGAGCCAGCAAAGAACCTCAAAATGTAACAGAAAACTGAACAGAAAAGAACAAGAGGATAAGAAATCAAGGCTTCAAACAATAGAAATATGGGAAAAATATTTAATATTCATTTATTCAACATAGAACTAATAAACTATAGAAATGAGTAATAAAAATGAGTTCATCTGAAGAAGAATGAATATGTGCATGCCAGGCAATAGGTCCTATAAAAATACAAAGTACTTTAGTAATGGTAGATGTATATAGTAGCCAATACCACACTGAAAATAACGAGTAAGTACAAAAGTAAAGTGTACAGTGTAAAGTGCACAAGTGACTGTTATAGCCCACAGGATACAAAAGTATAAGGTAAATAGTAATGTAACACTGCAAGCTAGAAGTGACACTGGCATATAAGCAGCGTATACCGTCATCTACTATCCCCCTTACCATTTCCCTGTTGATTGTGAGACATGTCAAGCTTCTGGGTCTGTGAACCTCCTCGACCACCGTGGACGATGACACAGGCCAATACCTGGGACCTGAATCTAAGTGGCACCTGTTTTTAACCAGAGCCCGCGCCAAAGCAGGTTGGTCTTTCTGCGTGGTACCACCAGATCATTCCACTGGTGCGACTCTTCCACGTTGGCAGCGAAGTTCGTGGTACAAAATCATCAGGCAATCTTGTGGACAGGGACAGGCAGATGGTCAAGGCAGCCAGTAACGGTTCAGGGTCTGGGACGGAGCAGGAGGTCAGGGCAGGCAGCAGAGGAGTGTAAACGGAACATGTCTGGGCTTACAACGGGGAATCCAATCACAAGCACAAGGCAGAGGACACAGCTTTCTCAACGGCATATAGCATGAATATATGGAAAGGAATGCTGGGAGATGCTGGGCTTTATCCATTTCCTGAAAAGGGTCAGCACTAGAGATGAGCGAACACTAAAATGCTCGGGTACTCGTTATTCGAGACTCGTCTCGAATAACGAGTACCCGAGCATTTTAGTGTTCGCTCATCTCTATTTGTGAGTCATTTCTGTCTCTAGCGACAAGATATTGGCTATGACATTGAGCTGTCTGTCTACTGTGGAACTTTTGGGTGACCCAGATAAACCATAGATGAAGTCTGCAGTAACAGAATTTCTGGCTCTGACAATGACGCCATTATTACCTCCTAATGCAAATAAATCCCCCATATGTTATAACAATAAAACCAGAAGGAAGAGGAACACATCTGCTGATACTTGGGGGGTTTTGCGCTTCATCAGTACCGAGCTGGTAGTCATGAAGGCGTCATCGGAAGTGGACTGATTCTCATTAAAGGGATGGTACATGGAGACAGGTATTCAAGGAAAGTTCCATAATTAAAAGTTTTCAAGTTAGCTGTGAAAATAATCACTAATCAGCCTCCATTTCCTCAAATGGATCCATCTCACTAATACCCACCTCTTTACAGAGAGCAGGAATCTAGAAATAGTACCGGAAATGCTGCAAACACTTTGGACATGGACTATTGTAACCATCAAAATGTAAAACAAGCACTACTAACATTTGAATTAAACATTTTATGTCTGTATGAACCTTTTGACTGCATCACTTCTATAAAAAGCAATATTTCCCCTCCCAATTCCTGAGCAAATAAATCTTCAAATAAATTAAAATGCTGAAATAAACAAAATAAAGAAAAGCATGTATGTACATAGCCACCTTTCAAATTTGTCTCCTACAGCCATGTACAGTAAGTCTGTATGGACATATATGCAGTTGCTAACCCTATATGGAGAAGGGGGCTCACAGGCTGCTTCCTCGCCAGGCAAAGCAGGGGTCTTCTGCAATGTAAATCAGACATTCGTTAGCTGTTGGCACAGTTCTCCGGTATTAATTATTTAAGTGTCATGGTCGAACTCGACCTGTGCACTTAAATGTCGGTAGCACATGGGCACCAAACTCTTGGTCCTGTCTATGTCTTAGTGGGGCAGTGATTTGTTGCCCTGACAGTCAGTAGCCTTTGAGAGTCAAACAACCAAATTAAATATTTGGTAGATATTATCAAAATAAAAATAGATATAAAATACTTATCCCAAAGGGTCAATGTTGTGATTAAAAAAACATCCAAATATCTCGCCATTTCAACACCCATAACAATTTGCTTTTAGGCCCCTTTCACACTTGTGATGCAGTTCATGTAAGAGTCTAACTGCAATTAGGGTTTGGTCAGTGAGAAACAGTTTTCAGTCTCAGTTTTACACACACTTTTTTGTGTTTTCAATGTGTTTTTCTAGCGCTGACAACTCATTTGAAAAAGACTCTGAACTGAGCTCTATCTTTTCTATGGCATTTGAGCACGCTGAGATTTTATTGGCCATTTAAAAAAAACGTGAATTTGTGCGCGAAAAAAAATACAAGTGGGACAAAAAGCATTAAATACAATGGGTTGGAGTGCAATGCAAATACAAATAAATCTCCAGCAATGTCCCATTTAAGAAAATATCCAGCAGTGACCCCTTTTAAAAAAAACATTTGTCCAGCAGTGCCCCCTTTTATGCTTACCCTCGGTGTCCGCTTCTCTCCATGGCTCATCCTCTCCTCGCATTTTCCGGCTTCCCGGCAGTGCAGGCAGAGGCATATGTATGCTCTCTGTCTACAGGCACACACCAGGATGCAGCGTGTTGCTGCCTGATGACGTCGTGCTGCTTGTGCATACACGCAGGCATAGACCATGGACATGCCTCTGCCCGCACTGCCGGGAAGCCACAGCTGTGTGGAGAAGACGTGCCAGATGAGAAGAGGACTCGGGGTTGAGTGCCGGAGGTGAGTACTAATTTTTTTTTATATACTAAAGTATAAGCCGAATTTATACTAAAGTATAAATGGTATTTATCCTGTCTAAATATAACTTTAGCCATTTAGCTGCAAAGCTATTTTTTTGAAGCTTAGTCTTAAAACCGTGAGTCAATTGTTAAAGTGGATGGGTTAGCGAAATCCACAGATTACACATGGGCTGAGAATTTTCACCATCAATTAATAGTGTAGCTGGTGTGTCACAGCGGCACATAAGGCGAATGGTGGAGTCAACTTACCTGCAGAAATATAACTTGGTGTGTATTCATCTATTTGTATTGGACTTGCTAAGAAACAAGGTATATTACTCGCCCTAACACTTCGGCCATATGTCACACTGTGCGTTTTTCAGCTCGCTTTTTTCTGCGCGTGCTTTATTGGCGCCCAGAACTGCAACATTGCACTCTGACCCATCGTAATCAAGGGTCTTTTCAGACTTGCAATATTTTTTTTCACGCACACACGCCGCATTTATTTTTAAACTGCGTGGTTACTAAATCTCAGCATGCTCTACTTTGCAGTCACGCACGTGAAAAATGAACCATCCAAGTCCTATGGAGATTGCTAAAAATGGGTCGTTGCACTCTGAGACACTGCAGTGCCATGCAAGTGCTATGCGTTTTCACATCATTCAATTGGGCCATGAAAACGATAGACCCCTCAGTCCCTGAGTCCTTTAACACGCACTTTCAACAAACTCTGACTGAAACTGATTGAACTCTATTCAAATGGTCAGTTGGGTTCACTGACCAAACTATGATCGCAACCCCTGATCAAACTCTGAACAATGATCTGCAACCGCAAGTTTGGAAGTAAGTCAGAACTGACATCGTGTTCACATGGTCTGCCCCCTGAGATCTGTTATATGTAACCATAGAGGTATTCCTTTAAAGTGCTTTCATATGAACAGAGAATATACACATAATTAATAGGAGCTTGTGTGCCTTGCTTACCTAGACGCCGACATACGAGTGAAACTGTGTGAACTTTTACTTGATTTATTAATGTTTTTTGAATATGGATATTATATAGGATGGTGGACACACCGGGAAATTACATTTTTTTAAAGTGAAGGAAGTTCATCTCCTGATCCCAATCTTTTTTTTTTCAAATTCCTTTATTGTAAGTCAAGTGAAAGACAAGTATACAGTATAACATTTTGGTTATGAAATATTACCAAACAGGCTAGGTAACTGTTGTATTTATTGCACAAATCAAAAGGCGTTTACATAACCAAATTTCCGCTATCCAATTTAACTATCATCTATTTTATATTTACTTTATTTCTTGAACCTATTTACACTTTAACATATAGTATTGAGACTCGACAACTCGTATATATTGAGAAAGAGGGGGAAAGGACAGGCGGGGGGGAGAAAGTGTATGGGAAGAAGGAATCTGAATCTGTCATGTCCCGAACTCGGGCGGAGTTCAACCATGTCTGCCACAGGAGGACACTTTCATAGGCATGGTTAGTCCGCAGTGTGGTGTAGGTTTTCGCGTGAGGTATTTCTTCCCCTCGATCCTGCGCAACATCCCTCATTCAATTTATAAATCTTCTGCAAACCATTTCAGACAGTAGAGGTATTCTGTGTGGATTTTCACATCTTGGGATCGAGTGCGGGCTGCTATTAAAGGACACCACCTAGGGATCTTTTAGCTTTTGATATGGACATTGGGAATATGGATAAGATATTTGGGAATGGTCGTTGCTTATTTTATCTGTCACTTTTTGTGTGTTATGTCCACGAACATACAACAACGATGTCCACAAAGATTGTAGGCTGGGGCATTCCACAAATATGGGCATGTTTACCTCCACTTTGTTCGGCAAGCGTCCACATTCTGGAAGAACAGGCCGTGGTCAAATAGTGCGAGTCTTATCTGGGTCCAGGCCATCTGGACAGAATTTTCAATAATGGTTTCCTGTGCCTTTGCCTGAAGCTAAAAAGAAAAAAAACTTTATGACATAAGGTTCATAGCCAGCTTGTGAGCAGGTCCATACACCCCTTTTGCGGCACGAGGACCATAAGTGTCATCCTTCTTCCGACAAGGTGTTAAACGCATCCAAAACCTTTAACTGCATTGTATAAAGAACGTCAACGGAACCTTTTAGAGCCGATCACCAACTACAACCAAAATCCCATTGGCAAATATTGAACAGTAATTATTGTCCCTGCTGCTGTCATAGCTTTCAATCCTATCAGTGTCCTGAGACACCATACAGTAGAAGAAGGGTACAAATTCAGGTCCCCGAAACTGTCGAGCCTGGAAGCAGAAAGCTACGTACAATGATAATCCCGATCTTTCCAAACTTCCGCACTCCTTCCCAGGCAGTGCTGGTCGCTTTAAATAGCAGTGAGCATGGCAAGTCCGTGGCTGTCTGGGGACTTACATGGAGATACCTAAGAGCCCTCTCTTGTGATGGTCTGGTGCCTCACAGAAAGGTTTTTTGATGCACACCCGGGGGCACCCTAATCCGCACCCGCTTGTCTATTTTCGTCAATCACTGGTTAAAGTATTAATGTTGAATGTGGAAAATCTTCTCACGACCGGGGAACCCCATAGCCTTGTATCATGCCCCCACAGTCTTTTAGTTAAACGCCCACAATATGTCCTGTGCTTTATACATAGAATGCCAGTCAGAGCAACAAGTATAGCTATAGTGATTGCTTCTAGTCTTAAAATATCCTAGAATTACATGATTTTAAATACCTTTTTTATTTTATCTGCACATATGTATTTTTGGCCCCCTTCTGTCTAACCATGACAAATTATTAGAGAGAAAATACCTCTTGCATTATCAAGGACAAACTTTTCTTTTCCCTGTTCGTCCCGATCCTGAACATTCTAGACTCTGCCTTTTTTGCAATGAGTTTTTTTTCGCTCTGTTTGTCCTTTCTTCCCACATGATTCCACTTTTAGAGATATGGAGTAACCAGTGGGGGGCCAGTAGCTTAGCTAAAGCAACACCGAATGATTTCGTGGACGGGGCCGGGTGGTTGGTTTCGGGGCGGCTTGAGGCCGGGGGGGGGGGGGGGGTCATTGACTGCAGTAGTTACCGACGCATATGTAAAGGTTTGGTCTTATTACTTCCAACGATAGTCCTTCTTCTGCAACCTCACCAAAGACCTTTCACCGCTTGGGTGAGATCCAGAAAATTTGTTGGGTGCATTCACCTTTAGCGATAGAGTAAGAAATGAAAGGCATTTTCGCTTATGGTCCTCCATAAGATCAGATCCCGCCTATAGAAAAAACCTACAGTATATTAGGGAATTTATACTATAACGTTTTGGAGTTACAGTTATATGAACACGAATGTGGCTTATTCTTGAATGCGCGTACGGAGGACCGGGCCCGAAGACGAGGAAGGGCAGGCGACTGCTCCGGGGGAACCATGAAAGGTAAATTCTTTGCTTGTTTCTTTCCCGGAGGGTGGGGGGCTTTCATGTGTCTTGCAGGGAGTGGGGGGAGGGAGGGGTCGTGTGTCATCAGGGATTGAGGGGGGAGAGGAGGGAGGGGGTCAGTGTTAGTGTGTCAAGCAGGGGGGGTTCATTGTGTCAGCAGGGGGGGGTTCTTCAGTGTGTCAGCACAGTGTGTCCGCAGGGGATGGGGGGGCAGTGTGGCCAATGGAGGGCGGCCCACGGAGGGGCCACTAAGGCTTTTTTTCCTTTTTTCTCACTCTTTTTTATTTCTTTTTTTTGTCGCCAGGGCCCACTAAAACCTAAAGCCGGCCCTGGCTATAATAATTTATACAGTACATTTCAATAGATGGTCCTTTATGGGACATGGAGAAAGCCAACATATTTACTTATTTTTATTTCCATTTTAGGGAAAGGGGTGATTTGAATTTGTATATACTGTATATACTCAAGTATAAGATGACCCAAGTATAAGCCAAAGCACCTAATTTTAACACACAAAATGAGACAACTTACTGACTGGAGCATAAGCCTAGTGTGGGAAATGAATTGGTCACAGCCTCCACCAAGTATATAACCAGCAAGCACATGCCCCCCAGTATATAGCCAGCAGCCCCCCGGTATATAGCCTGCCCCTGCACCCTAGATATATAGCAAGACACCTGCCCCTAAGTACATTTAGAAGTAGCCCCCAGTAATAGCTAGCAGCCCCAGTATATAACCTGCCCCCTAGTATATAGCCAGCAGCCCTAGTGTATATTAACCGCTCTATGCCCCCTAATATTAGCCAGCCCTATGCCCCCTAGTTTATAGCCCCCCAGTTGCCCCTAGTATGCATAGCCAGCAATTTCACCTTGATATAGCCAGGCATGCCCCTCTTCGATATAGCACAGCCACTTATAGCCAATGCTGCCGCATTGTATATTCCCGCAGCTACCTGACCCCAGTATATAGCCAGCAGCCACCTTGTATATAACCAGTGCCTGCACCCTTGTATATAGCCAGCGCCTGTCCCCCGAATAGTTCAGTGCCTGCCCCCAGTATATAGACAGATGTCAGCCCCCTCAGATTATAGCAAGTGCCTTCCCCCTCGACATATAGACAGTGCCAGCCCCAAAGTATATAAACAGCAATCTTTGACTCAACATTATAACGCCACGATGGGTCGCCTCTTCTGATCTTCAGCTTGGCTCTGACTCGCATCATCGTGTCCCTGCGCTGGACTCTGAGACTGTCGTTAGTGGTCCCATTGCACAAACCATGGCCTGAGTATAGCCGATTTAGGGTTTTTCAGCACAGTTTTTGCAGAAAAACCTTCAACTCATAATCGGAGTCGAATGCATATAGTTTTATTTAGATATTTGATTTTTATAATTTATACAGGCTTACAGGATGACTCACAGACAAATCCCTAGTATGAAAGCGGACCCCTCGCTCACTGTGACCTCTGCGTGAAGCTCTGGGATACTTAGTATAGTCCCGACTGCAAGATCAGCTGTAAGGTTCTTGTAATGAAGCTTATATGATCAGCCGGTGTCCAATATACAGGCAAACAATTTTGAGAACTCCAATTGTCAATGGGGCAAATGTTTTATGGGAATCTACAAATTTAAAATATACAGTTTCGACTTACATACAACTTCAACTTAAGAAGCATAAACCTATGGAACCTATCTTGTATGTAAAACAGGTGCCTGTAATTTTATGTACTGATTAAGCAGCGAGGGTGTGTTGCAGGTCTTATAATTGTAAAAGAGCCCATAACTTAATTTTGTCATGTGCTGTTACGGTGGTAAACATTCCTTCATAGTCTCACTTATGCCGCCTCTACCAGCACTTTGCGCATTCATCACATTAATGTATTTTATTACTCTCGGTCTACACGTAAAAGATAACATTTAAACATGTTCAACTAGGTTGGGTAACAAATGTCCTATGTTGTAATTCTGACTGATGTAATTATTCTTTTCAGACCATTGAAGAGGTCAATGATAAGAGAAAAAAGATGTTGATGATTCATCTTATGTAAACCCGCGGGACTTGATGAGAAGTGCAGACATTTGGTTGGTCTACTGGTTAAGAGAATCCTTCCGGGCGGAATATAATCCAAGCAGAAGGATTTAGGCTTTAGGAGTAAAGTAATAGTATTACATTGGTTTAGGCAGTATGGTTGTATTAAAACACATCAGCAAGGTTCTTGGATGTGGCATTTGACAGTGAAGTTTCGCAAAATTATAGATAAAATGCACTAATATGGACTATAATTAATTATATAAGAATGTTCTAAGTAGAAAAGGAAAGGAAAACTGAGTATTGACCCATAAAGATCATTTAACCCTTTATCTCAGCACGTTTTCCACACTAATACCAGACCATTTTTTTTTCAGTCAGTCAATGCAATTGTACAACCGATAAGTTTTTATGTCTTCTGTGTACTTAGTTGTATGGGGTTTGTTTTAGTAGGAACAAAATCCATATGTTATTTAAAAGCATTATTTGAGGTTCACAGTTGTCACACGAGGGGGAATGTTCTTAACCCTTTCTGAGCCGAATATTTTAAAAAGTACTAAATCTGTGAGGTTTTAATAAAAATTTTCTGCCTTTATCATAAAACCTAAAAATAGATAAACATTTTGATGGTCCAAACAACGTAGTGATACCAAACTTATAGGGTTTTTTAAAAAAAAAAAATCCCCTTCTTTTTTCCCTTTTGGGGGAGCAGAGACAAAAATTTTCCCCTTCCAAACGGCCATACCCTTTGGCAACTTTTTGTCAGTTGCGTGTGAGGTTCTTTGTAAGACTCTGTCTATTTTCTATTTCACACTAGAAAGAAGTTCATAAAGTTCTTTTGACCACGGCTAAATTTGTTACGTGGATGCTTCCAAATGTCATTGGCAATGTTTTCATTTTTCAAAACAGTGTTTTGTGGTATGGGCGGAACTACCCCTCTAGTTTGTAGCCGGTTGTGTGTTAGCTGTAACGGTCCCTAATGTGCACTTTTTTTTTACCGGGAGGGTTGATTTTGTGTGGTGTATCTTTTTTCATATTTTTATAACTTTAATTTTTTGTGTCCCATTTATGTCCCCCTCGGAAACTTGTTCACGTGATCCGATGACGTCATCATGTGCGTCGGCTTCAGAGCCGTCGCATACCCTGCGGAGTGCTGCATCGTGGGAACCGGGACAGGTGAGTTTTAGATTCTGCCTCTATGCTGCGCTCCCGACCAGCGCAGCATAGAAGCAGAAATATGATCGATCCGGATGGTGATCAATTATACCAGTGTCTTATAGCGACACTGTTACAGTACCCCGGGGCCCCGGCACTTGCCCGGGTTGGCCGGGTGCTGGCGCCGGGCCTGATTATAGCCTACGGTGAACGGCAAACTGAGAAAAAGTCCAAATCAACACATGCATAGATATACAGGAATAAAAAGTGATCAAAATGTCATACAGTCCTCTGAATGGTAGTAACAAAATAAATATACACATAACACAGCTCTGTACACCAAGTATGAAAAAGTCATGGGTGTCAGAATGTGCTGGCACAGATACATTTCTTTTTTGTACAATCTATTTGTTTTAAATGTATAAATAGTTAGATAAAGTTGGTATCTCCATTGATCATACTGACCCAAAGAATAAAGTGGAGGCTTTAATTGGACTGTACTTTGAAAACCATAAAAGAAAGTCCCCAAGAAAATGACTCAAACGTGTTCATCAATTTCACACATTTGTAATTTTTTCCTGGATTCCACTAGTCCAGACGTCCAAATTGATATGCAGAAAAGAAGCCCCCATAAATCTCTTTAAATGGAAAAATTAAACGTTCATAGCCTTAAAAAGGAGAGGAGCTAAAATCTAAACCTTAACAGAAAGGGCATCAGCTACAAAGGGTTAAAATGCATAGTTTAAGATAGTGGATGGGTTAATGCTTGTTTCTCTGCCAGTCTAGGCTATGGAAGGATAAGAAATGCTTTCTTTACTTGGTTGTCAAACAGAGTTGAAGAGTTATTTCCAGCTACCCTGGCTGCCTGCATTAATGTCAACCTATTTAAAAGGAACCTGTCATCAGT
Organism: Engystomops pustulosus; assembly: GCA_019512145.1. NCBI lineage: Eukaryota > Metazoa > Chordata > Amphibia > Anura > Leptodactylidae > Engystomops > Engystomops pustulosus. The sequence continues at coordinate 50,791,375 of CM033644.1, read as the reverse complement.
ACACACATTTTTAACTAATGACAGGTTCCCATAGCCTTTTTAATACTACTTGCCAATCGGCTTTTATAATTAATATGAATGGAAATATTGACGATCCACTATCAAATATCGACGAAAACTATTTACAAACTGGAAATTAGCATTAAAAAGCCTATGGGTACCTTAACCTCTTCCCTCCAATGACATTTTTCCATTTTCAATCCCCACCCTCAAAAATCTTTAACTTAAGCTACAGAGCTTTGTGAGGGTATGTTTAATGTGTAGTGTGCATGTAGTCTACTGGGAAGCAGAAAAAAAATTCCAAATATGGGGAAAAACTGCATTTGTGTATTTTCTTGTGGGCTCGGTTTTTAAGGCTTTCACTGTGGACTCCAAATGACACATCTCCTCTTTTCTTTGGGTTGGTATAATCACAGGGATACCATATTTATACAGGTTTGATTCTGTTTTCATACATTTTAAAAAACTAAAACATGTACGAAAAAAAAAATCTTAATTTTACCATCTTCTGATGCTAATAACTTTTCATACTTTGGGGTAAAGAGCTGGGTGAGGTTCCTGTTTTCATTGCTACCCTTTTAAGGACTGTATGACCGTTTGATCACTTTTCATCAAATTGTATGTGTTGCAAAATGGAGAAAGAGTGGCGTTTCAAACATTTGGACGCTATTTTCCGTTAAAGGGTTCAATGCCAGGAATAACCATTTTTATATTTTGAAAGATCGGGACTTTTGGGAGAGGACAGTACTTTATTTTTACAAAGATAATTTATTTTTACATCAGTTCTAGGGATATGGGAGTGATATGAACTTAAGTTACCATGTTTACTTTAACCCTAGGGAGACTCATTGCTCCCTACTGTATTGCAGTTTATGGAGAATGTGCTATAGATCAGTGTGCCACTCACACTGTAACAGATTTTTAGCAATGACAGGTGTCCTGGAGTGTTATAAAGTCTTCAGGCTGTCAAGACAACAGATTGTCGCTCCCCAATGACGTCACAGCGAGCAACGATCAAAGCCAATATGGTGCCACTCATACACCACCCAGCCACTGGCTTTTGACTGCTGCTGGCTTTTTGTGCTATTGCATATTTTACTGCATCACACATAGTGACTACACTATTTAACAGATTTGTGGTACAGTAAAATAACACTAATTAATAACACTAAACAGCACTAACACTAATATATATACCATTTTACATGTGATTGCATAACCTTTATCCCCCATCAAGTTTTTCTTTTTTAGAACAGAATTTTTACTTCCAAATATAACGTTGATAAAGGTGTGAGTCAAGGACTTTCTGGCATTCTTACAAGAGCCATCTTTCGCATTAGAGTTTGGGGCTGCATTCACACGTTACGGTTGGATCACCTTTATAAATGGGCTTGGCCCAACCGCAAATGCGTTTCATTGTTTAATTCAAAACACGTTGTGCTCATTACAGACCACATGCTTTTCACTTAAATCTCATATGCGATTAAGCCCCTTACCATTATGGTTGGATTGTGTTCGGAAACACAATCCAACCTGAATCTGTAAATTCAGCCTTAGGGAAATGGGAATCTCTTGTTTCATCTCTATATGTTATGATATGCTCCATATGCTATGAACTATGTTATTTATGCAATTGACATCATTGACAAGAGTTGTTATATATGGCAGCAAGTCTTTATAAAAGAGAACAAAATATATGGCAAATCTTTATAAAAAAGAAGAAAAGAAAAAGAATGGTCAGCTGCATTGTCATCCAATTTTTCCAAAAACTGCTTGGGGAGAGGTATAGTCACTTTCCCAATATCTTCAGTTTTGTAAATCTCATCTGTGGATCCTGAAATTGTACCGCGTTATCTTGTTCAGCTTTGAATGAGACAAATAAGACAAAAAGAATTTTGAAACATTAATATTACAGAAGCGTCTTGATTTGTTTAACTCTTTTGTTGTTGTAAACAAATAAAAATGTAATTGTAGAAATAATTCTGGCTATTTATAGTTCCTTGCAGCAAGTAGTGCCGGGTTTTGTAACACAGTGGTCAAAGCTGCTACACATTTTTCTGTTTCTGACACCAAAGAAAATAACAGATCTTTGAAAAAATATGATTGATTAGGGACAATTACAGCCTCTGACTCTAGTGATAGCTTACTGTAGTTCCCAAGTGAATAAGATGTTACTGAGCTTAACCTGCATGTCACCTTCTTCGTATCGGAACTGCTACTTTACATGAGGTACTAGGGGCCGACATAGAAATCATGGGGCAAAAGTAAGACTGAGAATGCACATGACAGGAAGTGGGGAGGGAAATGGATGAGTGTAGAGGAGAGGAGACTGACATAGGCACACACAGACAGCAGCTGCCATTCCCCAGGCAGTATTGGATTATAATACAGGCAGTTTGGGTGTTAACCTAAGCCATCTAGGGTACAGTGTCATGAACCTGTCCAGCAAACAGCACAAGTATAACAACACTTGGCACAAGCTGTCAGACTAGTTAAGTGGTGGCAAACTATTCCTATGATGTCCCAGCAGGCCAGGCAATTTCTAAAGCAGATAATCCACCTGATAAGGGCCAACCTGCTATCAGGAACCTAACAGACCCCAAGAGCTCCTGCAAGGTGACAAGGAAAACTAACTTCATCTAGCAGCTGCTGGATAGTGGAGTGGACAGGTAACAAGAGGTCAGAGACACAAACACAGACCAGTGTTCACACAAGTACACAGAAAGACAAGAAAAAACAATACCTATTCAGAGTCAGGGAGAGCGATGTCACACTAGAAGAGACAAGACACAGAGGGACAAGCAACACATAAGAAAGTCATACAGAAGCAAGTTAATTCCAAGATGGTAGCAACGCACAGAATTGTATAGGGATATAGTGGTCAAATAAATGTAGCTGAGGTTGGATACACAGAATTGACATGATATCGTAATAGTAAAAGCAAAGAAAAGTATAGGACTGTAATAACCAGCAACCTTTGAAGGAACTGGGAAGAATATAAAAGAAGTACACACTGAGGACACCACCCTCAGCAACTGACTGGTTCAGCTGTCCATCACTCAAGCCACAGCTGCACATAAAACAAACTCAAACTCACACCCAGCTAAAGAAATATCCTGAAAGGGAGCTGTCAATCAAACATAGCCATAGGTGTGGTCTTCAAGCACATAAACCTGAAATCTGATCCCATTCAGAGCAATTCAGTGAGTTCTGACACATAGAAAATACACAATCCAGCCAAACTGCAAACACTGGTAGTCCCTTTATTGTTGCATAATTACACGTAACATCGCACTATGACATGCAGACCCGTGGGTGCAAAGTCTGGTGGAGGCCCTCTCTGAATGTAGCATACATACATAGCCTCCTGGTCACTATCTACTTTCCGACCATTACCACACCTGCATACAGCTGCCAACCCTCATGTAATACATCTGCATACAGCCGCCAACCCTCAAGTAATACATCTGCATACAGCCGCCAACCCTCAAGTAATACATCTGCATTCAGTCGCCAACCTCCCAGTAATACATCTGCATACAGCCACCAACACCCAGTAATACATCTGCATACAGGCGCCAACCCCCAGTAATACATCTGCATGCAGCGGCCAACCCCCCAGTAATACATCTACATACAGCCACCTCACCCCTAGTAATGCATCTACATACAGCTGCCTCACCCTGAGTAATACATCTATATACAGCCACCAAGCCCCCCATAATACATCTATATACAGCCGACAACCCCCCCCCCGTAATATATCAATATACAGCTGCCTCACCCTCAGTAATACATCTACATACAGCTGCCTCACCCTCAGTAATACATCTACATACAGCCGCCTCACCCCGAGTCATGCATCTGCATACAGTTAGCAACCCCCAGTAATACATCTACATACAGCCACCTCACCCCTAGTTATACATCTATATACAGTTGCCAACCCCCCAGTAATACATCTATATACAGCTTCCAACATCCCAGTAATACATCTATATTCAGCTGCCAACCCCCAGTAATACATCTATATAAAGCCGCCAACCCCCAGTAATACATCTATATACAGCCGCCAACCCCCAGTAATACATCTATATACAGCCGCCAACAGGGGCGTAACTACAGCGGTAGTAGCCATAGCATCTGCTATGGGGCCTGCAGTGTCAGGGGGCCCCGTCATCTGACTTGACACAATAAAGAATGGAGGATGTGCACCATTATATCTATATTGTACTGCACATGTCCAGCATAATATGTATATAACATATACTGTGATGTATATATGCAGTATCTGTGATGTGTATATGGTGTCTGTATACACCGTATATGAGTATGTTGCATAGGGGACTGTATGTATGTGTATATGCACATGATTGTATTTATATGTGATTGTAACTCGCACGTGTGAGTATACTAATATGTATATTTTTTAAGTGGGAAGGGGGGCCCCATGCAGTAGCCTGCTAGGGGGCCATGTCTCTCCTAGTTACGCCACTGGCTGCCAACCCCCAGTAATACATCTATATAGAGCTGCCACCCCCCACTAATACATCTGCATACCACTGCCAACACCCCAGTAATACATCTATATACATTTCAGTCTCCACTAGACATGCAGTCCAATGTAACATGCACCTCAGACCGCACCAGACACGCAGTCCCATGTAGCATACACCTCAGCCTGCACCAGACACACAGTCCCATGTAACATACACCTCAGCCCGCACCAAACACTTAGTTCTATGTAACATACAACTCAGCCTGCACCAGACACACAGTCCCATGAAACATACACAGCAGTCTACACCAGACACGCAGTCCCATGTAACATACACCTCAGCCTGCACCACACATGCAGTCCCGTGTAAAATACACCTCAGCCCGCACCAGACACATAGCCCCATACACCCCAGCCCCCACCAGCCATGCAGTCCCTCAAAACATACTAATCCTGTTCCAGTTAAGCTTCCTTATCATTAATTAATCATTATATTACTGTTTCCTGTCAGGCCCCCTCACCTTCATACACATGAATAACCCTGTCCTTGTGATTTTTTAATTCTCTATGTGTAGTCACACATTGCAGCTCCTTTACTTCCTGCTTTTCCCGGCGGTTTTACCCCTTTACTTGACATCATGGATCATGTGATATCCAAATGGATACACTTCAGAAACTGGAGGATCTGGGAGATTTCTGACCCTTGTGTTTATCCTGAGAGCTAACGGAGAGCTGCAGAGCATTGCTCCAGCCAGAGTCAGTCAGCTCATAGCTGACTGTATGTGACTCATGTGACAGTGTCAGCACTGCACAACCAGCCAGCTCACTGCCAGCCAATTGTCCAACTCTCAGGGACCGATGTGAACTGCCGCACCAAGTGTGCATTGCACTCCGTGCACATTAAACATACAACAGTGTCATCTTATGAGGGCCCCTCTGGCACCAAGATGGTGGGAGCCCCAGGGTGCGCACCCCGGGTGCCCCGCCTATAATCTGGCCCTGGTGACATGCATCACTTAACAACGCATTTTAAACAGTATAACTGAACTTTTTTGATGAGTTCTACTTATCTATACAGAAAGGTAGCCTGTACCTTGCTGAACACATTTTGAGGTGTTTCTAAGTTCACAGTTCCGACCCACAGGGTATTGGAACCTGTCACCAGCTAAAAATTACATTCCTGTTGTCATGTGAGACAATGGGGCAGATTTATCAAGCTATCTGAAAGTCAGAATATTAAGAGTTGCCCATGGCAACCAATTACAGCCTCCTTTTAAAATATTCAAGAGCACTGGTAAAATGAAAGCTGAGCTGTGATTGGTTGCCATGGGTAACTAGAAATATTCTGACTTTCAGACAACTTGATAAATCTGCCCCAATATGTGACAAAATAAGACAAACGAAATTAAGGTAGGTGTGGTATAATGAAAAGTTAAACAAAAATAATTCTATATAAATTTCCCCCGGATTTTTAGACCTCTGCTTGCTGTTAATCAATTATACAATTATCATTTAATACTAAGAAGCTTTATTTTCTTTTGTTGCCCTTTTAAGCACAACATATTATGGAAGTTGGGATAACAAAACACATTTGGTTAGCAGGCATTCTGGAAAGAATACAGGGTCTTACCCTTATTGCATTTCAAAAGGGCCTCTTATGTTTCTCTCCATAAGTCACAGCCCCCTCCAGACTATCCTTCGGGTGTAGCACTATTTTCCTCTGTGAACCTTGCCTGCCAATCCATGCTCCCTTAGGCCCGATCATCATTCTGACCTGTGTGATGCTAGCAATAATGAATGCTAAAGAAACAAGATCTAAAACCTGTGTCAATACTTGTACTACAAAGGTTTAGGACATAAGGCTTGTTTTTTTTTGTTTTGCTATATTGTGTATATATAGTAAATAATATATACGGTAATACTGTATATTATTTGTAGAATCTGAAATCACCTTCTGTAACATATACTGTAAGCTATGTTATCATGTGAAGTGCTTTTTTCTTGTAGTGTAATAGGGACCTTTATGAATTTTACAGTCTGTGAATCCTTTTCATAACTCATTTTACTGACTTTATGTAAATAACAAAATGCTCTGCTACATAAAACATACCGACTGGGAAGCCACATAAAATACAATTATGTTCTTAAATTCTTAAGTAATTAATCTCTTCAATAATTGTGTTTGCACATGTGCTAATTAAGTATAACTGAAAACTGCTCATTACAGTAATTTGTGAAAGTAAATTGTTACTAAATATATTATGGAGGAAATATGCAGCAATTGAGGCAAAAACCATCAAAAGGAAGAACTGTTTTAATTTCCCCTAGTAACCACTTATAGCACAGCTTCTGTTTCTAATAGCATTTCAGCAATGTGATTGGTTACCACGTCACAAATGAGTGGTATAATTTTAATAATTTCCCTGTTGAATTTGATGTATTTTAAACCCCAGAGGAATCTGTTTTACATCTAAAGCATCTTTTCCCTGGAGAGAACCTTGAAGTATGTTGATACTGTATTTCCCAAATATTCCCAGATAATCTTTACTTAAAGGGAATTTAATATCTGAAACTAGTAGTATAACAGGAAGTCATTGGATATCATGCCTTAATCACTTCCTGTTTAAAGACTAGCCCTAGTTTAGGGTTTTGTACATGCTCTCAGGTCTGCTATTACCTATAATAGATACAAAGCCAATATTCATAAGATGAGGGATAACTGTTTGATCACTGGGGGGATCGGAACATTGGGACCCCCAATGATTATTAGAATATTGGAAAAAGTTGTTCTAAGGTGCTTCATGTAAAGGTGCTCATGATGAGCCTACACTAGATCCACTTCTATGGGACTTCAGGGATGGCTATGTTCTACAGTCCCATAGAAATAGATAAATCTCATGTCAAGCATGTGGAGCATGTGTACCTAAGCCCCTTTCACATGGAGTGCTTTAGGTGCCTTTCAGTCCTTTAATTCTTGTGATTGCTAGGATAGCGATGGTGGATGAATGTTAAATGTCTTTTCTATCACAACACCTTTTCATAAATCCTTTTTATAAGTTATACATTTTTTATTTTTCTGGCACTATAGTTTTATAGGGTCTTGTATTTCTAGCATTTAAATGTAGTTTGTAATAACACAATTTCGGGTTTCATATATCCCACTGGTGAACTTTTATTTACCCTTTCTGTCCAAGGTATTTGAAAAAGAACGCAAATCTGATTTTATTTTTTCCAGTAAAAATGTTCTGCCTTTATCGTCAACCCTAATAAAAACTTTTTTTCTAGGTCAGTATGCATACAGCAATACCACATTTAAAGGTTTTTTTAAATTACCTTCTTTTGCATAATGAAACAATATTTGCATTACCACCTTCCAAATTCAATAACTTTTTACATTTTTTGACTGTGTGAGGGCTTTTTTTGCAAAAAGTCCTGTAGAGTTAATTTGTGCACACTCCTGGTACATAAAGTATTTTGATCGCAATATAATTTTTTTGTGTGATTACAAATTCATCAGTCTTAAAAGTCAATTTGTCAGCCTTAAAAGATAAATACACTTTTACCTTTTAAATTTAGCTTTTAGTTGGATTGGTACAGAGGTACAAAATGTGTGTGATTTTTCCCTTTTTTTAAAGGGGCATAAGATTTTTGTTTGGTGATTTTTTGTAACTTTTTTAATAGACTTTATTGTTTATTTTTAAATAATTTTTTTGTTTTTTATATTTTTTATATTACTTTGTCCCACAAGGGGATACTCACATGAGATTGTGTGATCTCTTATATAATGCAATAAACTACTTATGTAATGCCCAATTGATAGTTAACACAGGTAGCCCTGGGGTCCTTCCGTTGACCCTGGGCTGCCCTGCAACATCATCAGCTTCCTGTTATCACTACTAAAGGGTGCCAGTGGGTGACAGAGGGACTTGTCTCTTCTGTAGCTCTTTAGGGACTTGTCTCTTCTGTAGCTCTTTAGACTCTGCGGTCTATGTTTGACAGCCGTGTCTAAATGGTTAAACTTACGGGATAGGAGCTTCTTCAATTCATGGGTGCTACTGCCCTGTCAGCATCCGGATGCTAGGTCTGGCAATTTTCTTCTGTTGTGTGAACGTAGGATGGCATTGCATAAAAAAAAATACCTTCAATGTCTGCCATAAAAAGCCGATCAACGGTCATTAAGGGGTTCGGTTTTGCCTCTACTTTACTTATCTGGCAGTGTATTCTGCTAACGAATTAAACATTTATTAAATAGGTCTAATTGGGCTATATATATATATCTAGATAGATAGATATTTGACATGTCTCTTACCTTTACCATTTAACAACTTAAAAGAAACCGGAAACATCATTCATATTGACATGTCTATTAACATTTTGTACGATTTATCACATACAATAATTGTTTTAGAGATAGAAAATTGTAAATGCCAGAATTAATCTTTCTTTGTCTCCTTCCCTTCCTTAAAGTTCAAGTGAATGGTACTGCAGAGAAACCCATATCTTGTTACCCAGTATTTGCCAGATGGGAGGAGGGCACAGAATTGGTTAATAAAAAGAGTTAAAGTTGCCTGCAGTTAGGGAATGTGATAGTCCTGGCTAAATAAATATATTGACAACTCTATAGAAGAAAAAAAGGTGAATATCAGAATATGGCAATTTAAATAATGAATAACAGGTTTTTAATGTTTTAAACATACTGAAATATAAAAAATTTAAATTCAGTTTCTGACTCCTGTAGAGGTTGCATAAATGCTTGTAGGAAAATAGTCAAAGAACAAGTATTAGCACCATGATTTTTTAAAATCCCTTACCTCCAAAGTTTCAAACATGCTCTTAAAACCCATCTATTTAGGCAGGACTATCACATTCCCTAACAACAACTTTAAATCTTTTTATTAACCAATTCTGTGTATTCCCCCCATCTGTTATCCGGCAAATGCTGGGTACCAAGCTACAGGTTTCTTTCCAGTCAAGTAACCTTGAACTTTGTATATAAGATGGTGGCTGATGGCTGGTTCAAGAGGAGATTTTTTATTTATTAAATTATTTTATTCCGTTTCCTTATAAAGAATGGCTGGACCATTTTACAAGCTCTTATACTTTTGGCGTCACCCCTTCATCCTCATAGACTGTAAGCTCTTCCGAGCAGGGCCCACACTGCTATTTTTTAATGGTTCTTTATAAATAATGATTATTATAATTAGTATTCTCAACCTTTTTTAGCAAATAGTGCAAATTTTGCCTCGTAATTATCTATGGCTGCACAATTCCGAGCACAATTCAATGAAACTATGAGCTTGTCATAGAAAGCTGAGAGATGTTTATCTTACATAAATCTATACACAGCCTCTCAGCGGTTGTGATGTGAAATATATTCTATCAAATGTTTTGCATGCATTTAGTGATTGAGTATAGCATATTGCAGCAAACAACAAACGCTAACACCTGTAATGAGTAAACCTTGTGTGTTGCCACTGGTGAACCTGCCCGCAGCCTTTAAAAGACGGTATCATATATTCTTCATCGCCACAACAGCCTTTGTATGAGGCTGCCTCGTTTTAGCTGATCTATTACAATGTGCAATTTGCACATCATAATAGATTATGTGAAAAATCTCCATATACTGCCATACTGTAGTATAGCAGTATATGGTAGGATCAATCAGACAACCTAGGGTTAAAGTGTTCTACGGGGTCTAAAAAATAGTAAAAAAGTTGGTCCCTGAACGACAGAGCCTAAGTAGGCCACTTTGCAGTGAATTCATGTGGCAGCATTAAAAATTCATAAACTTAAACAATCTCCAGTTCCCCAAAATATTCCATAGTTTATCATATCAAACATCCCCTCATGGTTATTTTATATACAGCAACTTCATGGTTATTTTATATAAAGCCCACCACATCCTCTATGGATTTATTAGATATACACCTCTTATGTGGGCCCCCCCAACAGCTCTGGGCCCCGTCACTTGCCCGGGTATGCTCAGCGCTGGTGCCGGCCCTGACTATCAAAATATAATAACGGTTATTCCTGGTATTAAACCCATAATGGAAAATAGCGCTTAAATGTCCAAAAAGATGCTTTCTCGACATTTTGCAACATTTAAAAAACAAAACATAATCAAAACTTTGTAAGTCCTCAAAATGGTAGCAATGAAAATATCAGCTCATTTTGAAAAAAACAATGACACCTTACACAGCTTTGTACACCGAAATATATGAAAAAGTTATTAGCGTCAGAAGATGGCAAAAAAAAATTTCCTGCAGAAGGTTTTAATTTTTTAAAATGTGTTAAAACTTAATAAAGCCTGTGTAAATTTAGCATCACTGTGATGTTACCGAACCAAAGAATAATGTAGAGGTGTTATGTGGAACAGACTGTGAAAGTCCTAAAAACCAATCCCACAAGAAAATGGTGCAAATGCATTTTTCTTCAAAAATTTCACCTCATTTGGAATTTTTTACCACTTTCCAGTACAAGGAATGGAATAATAAATACCATCACTGCGAATTGCAATTTGTTACGCAGATATAAGCCCTCATACAGCTCTGTACATAGAAAAATGAAAAAGTTCGAGATTTTTGAAGGTGGGGAGCAAAAAATTAACAAAAAAAGGCTGCATCATTATAAATAGGACTGGACTAAAATAGAAAGTTCTGTCTCTTGACGTATGAAACAACTGTAATTCTTTTAACTTGTAACATGCTTTTATACCGCAGTTTACAGAATGTATTTATGCAATTAACTTGGTTGAAAATCCTTTCCAAAAGCAGAAGGAAACACTCAGCATCCACAAGTGGTTCCCTCAGTGGTTCTCCATGCAGCATCTGCTGACAAATGGCGAAGAGGGAGAAAAAATTAAATATTGTTTTTTATGCTAAACCGGAAAAATAGAAATGGCAATAAATTTATGCAAACACCTTCCAGAAAAGTTTGGTCAGATTTCTTTTTTGAAGAATATCTTCAATATGAGACAACACTTTATACTGGACTGTGAAGAACAATGGGGCTCACTTACTAAGGGTTCGTGGAGCGCATTTTTGTCTGGTTTCCCGACAATTTCCGTTTTGCAGCGCATTTAACAGGGGATTTTGGTGCATGCAATGGTATTTTGGTGTATTGGCGCCGGCTTGCCCGCAACAGAAATCGGGGGCGGGCCATTGGACAACCCGACGGATTCGGACTACGCGCAGGATTTAACATTTTGAATTTTGACACACATTTACAAGCACCAGAAAGAAGAAGGTGAACTCCGGCGGACCTCGGCAGGGAAGTGACGGATGCAGGAACTTGGGCGCACGAGCTTCATGAATCGCGGCGGACTTCATCTTCGTCGGACCTTCGGGGATCGCAACAGGACCAGGTAAGTAAATTTGCACCAATATGTCAAAATGAGCATTCAACCATACTTCAAAATCCTATAAAATCGAATTTATGGTTAGATTCTTTTCTTAACCTCTTGCTGCCTTGCCATTTCACACCCTCCTGAGCAAGCCCTATTTTTAATCTAACATGTGTCACATTGTGTAGTGATAACATTGGATCACTGTAACATGCCCAGCTGATTTTGAGATTTTTCCAAATTGAACTCAAAATGGAAATGTAATTTGTGAAGAACTAATTGGCCCCTGTGAATCAATAGTTTGTAGCACCAGACTTAGCAGCAATTATCTGTTGCATGATCAAGTATTGATCAAGGTTTAGCTTTGGATATTTGGCTTTACATTTGACTTCTGCATTTGTAGGAGTTTTTCTTAGTATCATAGTATATAAGATTGTAAAAAGAGAGAGGTCCATCAAGTCCAAACTTTGAGAATCAACAAATGTTTTTTCCCCATAACCTGTGATATTTTTGCTCTCCAGAAAGTCATCCAGGCCTCTCTTGAACATGTACATAGAGTCGGCCATAACAACCTCCTGCGGCAGAGAGTTTCACAGTCTCACTGTTCTTACAGTAAAGAACCTTTGTCTATGGTGATGGTACAATCGCCTCTTCTCTAGGCGTAGAGGATGCCCCTTGTTCTGACCAAAGGTTAGATATGAAAAGAGCTGTGCTGACCACACAGGTATTTCTACATTGTAATGTAGGTCTACCTCAGCAGTCTTTTTTCTAAACTAAAAATAATAAGTTTTGTACTATGTCATTGTATTCTAGTCCTCCATGCCCCCAATAATGTTGGTTGATTTCCTCTTCAACCGTTCCAGTTCTACTATGTTCTTTTTATAGACTGCTGCCCAAAACTGTATATTCCATGTGCGGCCACACCCCCTCTTCCCAGTGTCCTGTAATTTTGCGTACAAACTTGTGAATTAAAATTTACAGGTTTTTCAAAATTATGCAGGCACAGGGTGGGAACGCTCCATGCTCACCCATTCCACCGGCCGTCGAGGCCCTCTGTTTCCCCTCCATGCCACTTCAGAAAACTGGCTTAGAAGCATAGATTAATGTCCCCTTACATCCATTATCATGAAAATTGATTCCTCTCTTGATACATCTCATAATTCTATTTGCTTTATTAACAGCTGTTTGGCATTGGTAAGTTTACCATCCACCAATCTTTTTATGCTGTGGTTTTACCAAGTCATTGACTGTTTAGAAAATAATTGTACTTTGTGCATAAGCTTACATTTATTTACATTAAACCTTATCTGCCATTTCTCCACCCATTCCAACAGCATCCACATATCCCTCTGTAATGTTATACTATCAGCCTCTGAATTAATTACTTTACACAGATTTTACCCTAGCCCCAGCAGTCTCATTTTATGTACCAATCTTTTATGTGGCACTTTATTAAATGCCTTGGAAAAGTACAGATACTCAACATCTGCAGTCTCCCCCATGTCCAGTCTAGAACTTACCTCCTCACAACCGACATTAAACTCTTAGGTCTGTAGTTTCCCTAACAGGGGATTCACACTGACATGTTTTGCTTAATTTTTTTTTTCTTCCATTGTTAAGTTCTTTTCCACGAAGGCTTTGACTTTAACATTTTCTAAACCTGAAACGGACCCATGGACTTCTATTTCCTTCCATAACCCATAACAGGTGACAGGTTTCAAAATTTTGAGCAATGGACAACGGATTCACTGAGGCCCTTTTTTGTTTTTGTGTTTCCATTTTCCACTCATTACAAATTGCACATAGTGGGGCTTAATTACTAAGGGCCCCACAGACCATATTTTCGGGAGACATCCCGACGATTTCCGCTTTGCGCAGCTGAGATAGGGATTTAAAAAGAGTTTTTGGGGCATGCGATCGGATTTTGGAGCAATCGCACCGACTTTCATGCAACACAAATCGGGGGGGCGGGCCGACGGACGATCCAACGGATTCGGGCAAACCACGGGATTTAACTTAAAAATTGTGTCGCAAGCCGAGCACTTACATGCACCGGGAAGAAGAAGGTGAACTCCGGGAAGCGAAACATGCAGGATATCGGGCGCATGACCTTCATGAATCGCAGCAGAGTGCATCCTTGTCGGACAGTCCGGATGGGGGATCATGCAGGGACTGGCTAAGTAAATATGCCCCAGTGACTTTTTTTAATATTCCATGCCGTGTACTGGGAAGTGGGACAAAAATGCTGTGAAATTGGTGAAAAAATACATATGTAGCATTATCTTGTAAGTTTAGATCACTGTGCGCCCCAAATGACATGTCTCTTTTATTCTTTCGGTTGGTACGATCACAGGATACTAAATATATATAGGTTTTATCATATTTCCATATATTTACAAAAAATAAAAGCTCCTGTAATAAAAATTCTTTATTTCGCCATCTTCTGGCACTAATAACTTTTTCATATTTCAATGTACGGAGCTGCTGTGTTTGGCAACCTACCGTTTTAAGAACTGTACAGATTTTTGACTTTCCATTACGGGTTAAATGCCAAGAATAACCGTTATTATATTTTGATAGATTGGACAATTTGGGACACGGCAATACCTAACATGTTTTTTAATTTTACAGTTTATTTATATTTATATCAGTTGATTTGAATTTTAGGATTTCCTTTTTATAATGTTTTAAAAACTTTTTTTGACATTTTTTATTACTATTTTTCAGGGTACTTTAACATTAGGTTGTATAATTGATCCTACCATATACTGCCATGCAACAGTATGGCAGTATATGTAAATCTCACATCAGATCTCATCAGATTCCAAGCCAATATGACAGCACACACAGCTATCTAATGCTGCTGGGAGCTTTGCCAATGTCAATCGAAGGGTTAACATATGTAGCAATCTGCTTAGCTCCCATGATCTTTTACCTGATGCTGGTGGATCAGAATGTATAAATATTGTTCTCACAAAACTATATTTCAATTCTTATAATTTAATGCACATCAGACACTAGGTTCTATTTGGCAGATCTGCTTTAGACACAAAAGAGAGTTGATGAAGATGTCGGACCTGAGCAGGAAAGTGACACATGCAGGATATCGGGCGCACAATCTTAGTGAATCGCGGCACAGTGCATTATCGTTGGACAATACATTTTGGATGAACTCCAGCGGCCGGGTAAGTAAATGTGCCCCATTATGTCATTGTACTGTATGGTGGAGTGAGACTACTTCCATCAAATATCATCATACAAATATCAACGTGGAGGGACGAAAACATAAAGGGAGGATTTAAAAGCAGTGATTGATATCAGGACTCCTACAGCAATGGCTAAGTTTATCCACATCTCATTTTTGATTCTTATTTTTAACCCCTTCCCGACGCATGCCGTGCTCCCGGCTCCCGGGGTGAGCCCTCTCCATAGCCGGTAAGTCTTTGCTGCATAATGCAGCAAAGGCTTACCGGTAACACCGACGATCGGTACTAGCACCGATCGTGGGTGTTCTCACCTCGATCGCCGGCGGCAATGCTGCCGGTGGCTTAAAAAAGATGGCAGCGCATGGGCGCCGCCATCTTGCCGCGGATCGTCGCTCCCCGATGACGTCACGGGGAGCGGAGATCCGTCGTCATGGTAGCCTCGGGTGTTCCGAATACCCGAGGCTACTTCGTTTTAACCCATTCATTACAATGTGCTAATTGCACATTGTAATGAATGGGGAGTAAAATCCACATATACTGCCATACTGCAGTATGGCAGTATATGGTAGGATCGATCAGACAACCTAGGGTCAGAGTACCCTAGGGAGTCTGAAAAATAGTAAAAGTAAAAATTAAAAAAGTTTTAAAAAAAATTATAATAAAAAAACCTAAAAATTCAAATCACCCCCCTTTCCCTAGAACTGATATAAATATAAATAAACAGTAAAAATCATAAACACATTAGGTATCGCCGCGTCCAAAAATGTCAGATCTATCAAAATATAATAACGGTTTTTCACTGCGCTTAACCCCGTAACGGAAAATAGCATCCAAATTTGAAAATGGCACTTTTTTTGCCATTTTGAAAAATCCAAAAAAATGTATAAAAAGTGTTCAAAAGGTTGCACAGTCCTAAAGATAATAGCAATGAAACCGCCATAAAAATTCACAAAAAATGACACTACCCACAGCTCCGTATGTTAAAGCATGAAAAAGTTATTGGTGCCAGAAGATGGCAAAATAAAAAAAAAATATTTTGTACAGGAGGTTTTAATTTTTTTAAATGTATGAAAACATTATAAAACCTATACAAATTTGGTATCCACGCGATTGCACCGACCCAAAGAATAAAGTAGACATGTCATTTGGGGCGCACAGTGAAAGCTGTAAAATCCAAGCCCACAAGAAAAACTCGCAAATGTTTTTCTTTACCATTTTCACTGCATTTGGAATTTTTTTCCCGCTTCCCAGTACATGGCATGGAATATTAAATACCGTCACTATGACGTGTAATTTGTTCCGCAGAAAATAAGCCATCAAAGAGCTCTTTATGTGCAAAAATAAAAAAGTTATAGATTATTGAAGGTGGTGAGTGAAAAATGGAAGTGAAAAAACTAAAAAGGCCAAGTCGTTAAGGGGTTAAAGAGGCAACATTCATAATATTCATTGTCCCCTTCTTTCATTAAAACAAAGTACATAACTTAATACATTAGTACTTCACATGTTATATAAAATTATACCATATAATATCTAATTACAATTTTCTATAAATAGAAAAAGCTAGAGGGTTTAAACTAATATACCACAAACAATATCAACCCTTTTTCTTTTTTGTAGCCAGACTTTCATCCCCCAAAAGAAAAAAAGACTCTCCACATCCCCTCACTGTCCCTTTCATCCTTCTCCCATTCACTCCATATTTCATTATATGTAGTTAGCTTACTCTTTTCATACACCATCATTTTTCTTACATACTTCATCTAATCCTTTAGCATTGACTGTTTATTTGCTACCCATTTACACATTATAGCTTTATGGGCCAAAAAAATGTATCAATTTATTCTCCCCTTATGATTACCCATAATTTCTCTAACAGGGCTGCCAAATACACACATTATAGAATTATTGGGAGGAGATTTGTCCGCGTTTTTGGTGTGGCAATCACACCACCTGTTACGACCCATTTATTAGTGGTCGAAGCGAAGGTCCTCCTCCTACTCTTCTGTGGTTGCATCTCTTCAGTATCGTGTAGGGAACTGGTCTGGCTGCGTGAGAGGCTTTTGACATATTTTCTAGAATCCCCTCATAGAGCATCAGTGGTTGAAAGTCTCCATAAAGATTCTTACTTTTTGATGTAAGGACAGAAACTGCAGTGATAAAATGAAAGCCTTTTTATAAGGGAAACTTCTGATTGGTTACAGAGGCTCATGTGATTTACTTAAAAAGGAAGGAGCTCAAAGATTTCTAAAGGACTCTCACACATCTAGAGATCGTGTTCATGTGTGCTCAGACCTCTGGTGATTTATATCTTGTCCCCCTTTACATTGTATCTTCCAGACATTCTTCCTGTTCTTTCCCTACAACCATTTCCTAATCCTGGCTAACCAACTTTTGCAGAAGAGTCGTGCTGAAGATAGATGGGAAAGAGAAGCATGGGCGTCTGGAGCAAGCTGTGTATAGTCACACCAGGTTAGAGATTAGTCATTTGCGACTTCTGGCCATTTAGCGGCCAGAAGAGCAGATGCTTTTTAGTGAGCTGAGCCTAATGATCCAGCTCACTAAGAAGAGACGGACTCCTCATCAATACTCCAGATGTCAGTCCCCCTGCACTTGAGTTTATGTTGGCTGACACGTTCACTCAGTGTATAAACAAGTAGGAGGGGATGGGAAGTTGAGACTTCTTCTCTACTAACTAGTCCTGTTCACATGGATTTAAAAGATAGAGTAGAAAACATATCACACACCAATCCGTCTTATGGAATTTGTTCTAATTAAAATCCTTAGAATAAAACTCTCCATTGTGTAGTAAATATAGTCTAAAATGTAAACCACAGATCACATTATACTATGCGACCTTTCGGTCTTCCCGACCTTTGTCAAGCTATATCTGTATCTAGAAATAAGAGCATTTCACAAAAGATTTTAATACTTCTGTATACAAAAAATTATCTAAATAACTCACTTCATTAAATGAAAGTAATACAAAGGAAGAGCTATATCATCTATAACGTATTGGTTGTGTGATATATATAATATATCTCTAAAGTAAATATATTGTAAATCCCAAAGTTTTCGGGATTTGCGCTGCTGGGACAGGTATTTAGAAGGGGATTGTGTTGCACGTGATTGGATTTTGGTGCAGTGACGCCAGCTTTCATGTGACCGAAATCGGGGGCAGGACTGATTCGGACTGAGCGTGAGATTTAAAATTCAAATTGTGTCGCATCCAATGCACTTTCATACACTGGAAAGAAGATGGTGAACTCTGTCGGACCTGGCGGGAAAGTGACACATGTATGATATCAGGCGCACAATCTTAGTGAATCGCGGTACAGTGCATTAGCGTTGGACAATACACTTTGGATGAACTCCAGCGGCCGGGTAAGTAAATGTGCCCCATTATGTCATTGTACTGTATGGTGGAATAAAGTGAGACTACATCCATCAAATATCATCATACAAATATCATCGTGGAGGGACCAAAACATAAAGGGAGGATATAACAGCAGTGATTGATATCAGGACTCCTACAGCAGTGATTTTCAACCTTTTTTGAGCCACGGCACACTTTTTATACTTAGAAAACCCTGGGGCACACCACCAACCGAAATAGCACAAAATGACACTAAAACAGTCATATTATACATATAGTTAATAATATAGATTCTAAATTTATTTTACTTACTGTTTCGATAAACACAAAAGGGATATCCTGGCAGGAATGGTGGAAAGACACACGAAGCTCTTCCTCAACAGTTCTCAGTTTCTCCCTGTTTTTAGTATATGGTGCTGATTATTATGTGGCTCATATACTGCAAAATAAAGGGGTACAATGAGAAGTACTATGGCCATGAGTACTCAGCATATGAGCTGGTACTTGTAGTACTCCAGCCTCATGACTATAGTATTTCTCATTTTACATTTCTCTGGGAAACAAAACACAGGGGGCACCATAGTTTGGGGAACTTTCCCCGCGGCACACCCGACCATGTGTCGCGGCACACTAGTGTGCCACGGCACACTGGTTGAAAATCACTGTCCTACAGCAATGGCTAAGTTTACCCACATCTACGTAAAATGCTAGATTTTGTTTTGTTTTCTAAATATTATTTAGAAGAAACTATGCATCATTGTAGCATTCAATAACAGTAGACAGGATGCTAAAGAAGTCACCAGTGACAAGATTAAATTCCGAGTAATATTGATCAAGGAGAATAATGAGAGGAAGCCTTTATAGAACATAAAGTATTTTCAAGGTTGGATTAAAAAGGAATGTTCATTAAAGATACATTAAAAAATGGAAAAGTAATAAAGGTTATAAACCAGACTACACCTGACAGAGATGTGCCTTCTCTTCTTTAAATTGTAATATCCCAAGAGCTTCCTAATGCTCCGAGATAATAGAACATTTAATTTTTTTCACGTCAGCAATATTGTGCAGAACTATTTATTAATTAGTATGCAATAGAAGCGTTTGATTATGTTAGCTCTTTTGACCTATTTTGAGCAAGAAAGTAGGACAGCCTCCGGATTGCCTTTCCATGTCCCTAGACACCATGCTGTGCTATGTTCTCTGTGTCTGACATTATAGCACTCAGATGCAGGCCATGCTTACAATTGTCTCCTAAGGGCTCTACTTACTGAAATACAGATGCTGAACTGATCCATTTATAAAGGCTGAGATGCTGGGAATTTGTGTGTGAGTATGTGTGTTCAATGCTTTTAACTCCTTTTCACAGTGACATATAATAAAGTATCGAAACCTTAAGGAAGGTTGCGGGTTCCTTTGTTTTCCTATATACTTCATTCCCTCTTTGCTGGTAAGATTCCCATTACATTTTTTGCTTTCCTTGCAGTCAGGCACTTACTATTGATTTATAAATATTCATTGTTAGCAGTAAAGTGATAGCACCTCTAGGAGATTTCACAGATTGCTTGCACTATATTTCCAAAACTTTTGTTCCATGGTGAGAAGACCTACTATTGAAAGGAACTTTCTCCAGTCTAACTATAGTTATTGCATTTTATTCTTTCATCAGCTCATATTCTAATCTGTGCGCTAGAATCTTGTGATGATCATGGCAAGTAAAAAGTACCCTCCAGTTTTTCAGAGCTGATGCTCTTTATCATTTCACTGAATAAGAGTTGCTGTCTCTCAAAGAAAGCTCCGGCAAACCATACATGGCCAAAACAGAGTACACCTTATGTCAACCCAACCATGTCCTTTGCTCTAGGCCCTTGATATTGGCAGTTCTGCTATACTGTACATGACCAGAACACTTTTGCTATTATTGTAAGTGAAACTCTTTACTTTGTTCTTATTTTAGGTTTTGGCTACATTTTTTTCCAATATGCTTACTCTTCTTACTGTCCAACCTAGGATCAAGAGGGATTGAGCAGAGCCTCATTACTCAGCTACAGATTAGCTGTTTTTCTACAATGATTTTCAAAGTTAAGAGATCAACCTCTGGATACCTGGCCAGAAGGAAAGGCGAGTAATAATTTTTTTTGCTATATTAAAACATGTGTTATAAGGAATCTGACAAAAATTTGCATCAAAAGTTATATCAAATTTTATCGTTCTGTATGCAGAGCTGTGTCTCAAGTCCTATGGGAGTGGCTAATGAGGAATGGGGCAGATATGTATGCTGTCCTGAGGGGGGAAGTGATGGGGGAAAGGAGATATGGGGGGCATGGGAGGTTTATTTTATCTGCTTACAGAAAGTTAAACTTTGATCTAACTTACCTTTGTTTTGGAAAAAGACAGTTTTATAAAAACTCTTTGTGTACCCTATTCTCTATGGGGACATAGGGGAGCCAGAAAAGGGGCTCCTGATGACAGGTTCCCTTTACGGTGTATATACATTTAATGGAGGACATAGATTATCCGTCATCTTTTGATACAGATTCATTGGGGCAGATTTATCAAGCTGTCTAAAAGTAATAACATTATTACAGCTCAGCTTTCTTTTTACCAGTGCTCATGAAGAATTTAAAGGGGAGCTCTAGTTGGTTGCCATGGGCAACTAAGAACATTCTTACTTTTAGACAGCTTGATAAATCTGCCTCATTGAGTTTACAATAATGTCATATAGGGCTGATCCAGGAGAAAGAAAAAAATGATATACCTTATTACACACAACTCATAATATTATATTCTTAGCATTCAGAGATAGCTAAAATGTATATATATATATCATACACTGATTTTGTACTTTAAAAAATAATCTCAAAGTCGCATACACCTGAAGACCTTGATCATCTGTTAATGGACTTTATACAAGTTCTCTTACCTGTTCTCTCTGGCTGGCTATATACTACAGGGAGCTGGCTGACTATATACTACTGGGGGCTTGCTGGCTATATATACTGGGAGGCTGTGACCAATGCATTTCCCACCCTTGGCTTATACTCAAGTAAATAGGTTTTCAAAGTTTTTGGTGGTAAAATTAGGTACCTCGGCTTATACTCAGGTTGGCTAATACTCGAGTATATACGGTAATTCCAATATGTCAAAATAATTGCACTGGGTCGCTTAAATATAATGCTGGCTTCTAAATGGTTTCATTGAACCTTGCTACTGCAAATTTGAACATTTCATGTCTTAGTTGCAATGTCAGTGTACTTGATGTACTATTACTTACATTATAGGCTACCCATGTGTAGTGTGTACATTTGTAATCCATCAGCAGGGCTCTTGTAATAATATTTTAGACTATAATATATTCATGAGAATGATCATAATCTGTCCCTTTTCCAGTAAGTGTTGAAAGAAAACACCACTGTTTTCATTTTTTGTGTAAGTAGTTTAGGTACACCCCTGGCCTTTTCTGTAGGAAGGCCATTAACCACATTTTCATAACTGCCTCATGGTAAGTCATTACTGTAGCAGCGGTGCTGCGGATTGTCACATTAATCTATTACAGAGCACAGATTCTTTCTGGTTTAACAAGCAGCAGGGAGGCCCATTTGAAGTGCTGCCTGATCCAATACACAGCCCCCATGCTGGCTTATTCTCCACAGGTGTGGCTTCCGTGCTCCAAGACTGCGTTGCCAGTTTTGATAATAGTCTTACACAACGCTTTAAATTATGCACCGGCCATAATAGCAGTTTATATTTAGACACAGCATTCAATGCATAGTAATTGTAGGCACTATTAATCTTAGGCCAGGAATAGTTCCTTATTTTGTCTTGTTTGCGGAGTTGGTATGCGGTGAATTGATGAACACAAATATACTGAAAACATGCACACTCATCCTCTTGTCCCCAGCACAAACTGGTGCTGGTACACAGTGGGGAAAATAAGTTTTAGATACACTCCTGATTTATCAAATTTTCCTCTTTAGAGAGTCACATGTTTCTTTCATTCATGAGAATTCTGGGTTAGCAGTGTAAACATCAGTGATGAGATGGGGTAGCTTAACTGTATACTGCACCTGCCCACCTGTATCACTGGAACAGAGGACATCAATAAAAGATAATATCCCATGGATAGAGACATTAGTGGCACACCTACAGTACAGAACAAAAATCTGGACACACCTTCTAATTCAACGAGTTTTCTCTATTTTCATGACTATAAAAATTGTCGATTCACACTGAAGGCATCAAAACTATGAATTAACACATGTGGAATTATATACTTAACAAAAAACCTATGAACCAACTAAAATAAGTCTCATAGTCTAGGTTTTTCAAAGTAGCTACCTTTTTGCTTTGATAACTGCTTTGCTCACTCTTGGCATTCACTTGATGAGCTTCAAGAGGTAATCACCTGAAATGGTCTTCCAACAGTCTTGAAGGAGTTCCCAGAGATGCTTAGCACTTGTTGGCCCATTTGCCTCTGAGCTGCACTCTGAGGTCCAGCTCACCCCAAATCATTGCAATTAGGTTCAGGTCTGGTGACTGTGGAACCCAGGTAATGTGGCGTAGCACACCACCACTATCCTTCTTGGTCAAATAACCATTATACAGCCCAGAGGTGTGCTTTGGTTTCATTGTCCTGTTGAAAAATAAATGATGGTTTAACTAAACGCAAACCGGATGGAATAGCATAACGCTGCAAGATGTTGTAACCACTCTGGTTCAGTATACCTTCAATATTGAATAAATCCCCAACAGTGTCACCAGCAAAGCACCCCCACCATCACACCTCCTCCTCCATGCTTCACGGTGGGAACAAGGCATGAAGAGTCCATTCGTTCACATTTTCTGTGTTGCACAAAGACAAGGTGGTTGGAAACAAAGATCTCATTATTTTACCATGAAGGCCTGTTGCACACAGTCTCCTCTGAACAGTTGTTGTAGAGATATGTCTGGAATTCTCTTGATAAGCTTCAAGAGGTAGTCACCAAAAAATGTTTTCAGATCACAGGTCGCCCTGTCAGGTTCAATAAGTAGAAATTCTTGTCTTATAAATGGGGTTTGGACGATCAGTTATGTTGTGTAGAAGTCAGGTGGATACACAGCTGATAGTCCTAGTCAATAGACTATTACACTGGGAAACACTCATTTTGGTGCCTTAAAAGTTGGAACTGTTTTCAAGGGGCCCTGATCATGGAAATGACATCTGTTTTCTCTGTTTTTGAAATCTGGGATTGCCACCGTGCAACGAAAACACTGTTCAAACTAGTCGTCAAACAATGTTGTGCTAAATTTTTTTTTAAAAGAATATCATATTTTGGGGCTGTAGACTAGCGATTTTCCATTAGGTCGCTGATACCTCATTTCTGTGATTTCCAGCAGTGAGTCATTCTTGGATATTTGTGCTGGATGCTCCAACACTAATCAGCCATAAAAAGCATAATAACCACAAGAAATGTAAGACCCATGATCATAAAAATCAGGTACTCATTGCATCTCATAAACTAGAACCGCTAGAGAGAAATGGAAGGTGGTTTTGGATGAACAGTGCAAAAATACATAGGATGAAGTAAAAATCTCCAGGAAAATCAAAAAAATGTTTTATTTGCTCCTCAGTGTTATCTAATATCCTGGATTATTATGGAAATTAACACACAAGTTGAAATCCCTCATTTACACTCTGTGGCTCTTGCCAGGATTTAGATTTCTTAAGAATGCAGCTAAATCTGTCATTTTGCTTACAAGAATGAAAAGACATTCACCACCTATGACACCTTAATGTGATGGCAGCTGAGAAGAAACCTTGTCAGAATTCAGACATAAGCAGCAAACTCTCAATGACTTGTCAAGATCCAGTGACAATGGCATTTTTAGCCTGTTTGTACTGCGCTGTCACTTGGAGGCAGTTTATCATGATAATAATATAATGTCACGTACTATTATTGTCATTCTAGATGTCTTGTACATAATCTTATTTTACTTCTTATTCATGATGGATGAAGTAAGACACTAATGTAAATGACCGTTCTATGGCATAACTACTGAGGTAACATCGGTGAGTATTTTCCAATCTGATTTCATAGGATTCCTGCTTGATATGATGTTTATATGGATATTGATCTTAACCCAGAACACATTACAGGCCTGGCACTTTTCACACTTATTGGGGCACATTTACTAAGAAGAGTGCAAACTGCACTAAATGTAGTTTGTCTGTGTAGTTTTCAGAGGGTGCCAGAATCAGGATGTCTGGCGCACACTCTTCATGAATCTGGTGCTCCCTGCACTGCCCTGACAGAGTACAACAACTTTTTTTGATGCACCCTTAACTTAGGGCTTGCGACACAATTCTGTCGCATTTTGCATGATAAATGTGGCGCACAGTCTGACTGAGCACTGGAACGCCCCCTAATATGTGTCACATGATGCCCAGTGCAGCTGCTCCACACTTCTTAAATATCTATGCACGCAGTTTGCACTTAAAATAATGGCGCACGACCCTTAGTTAATGTGCCCCATTATGTCTTCTGTAAACAGTATTGAACTGAAATTTAAGTTTTCAAGAGGGAAAAAAGACTAAGGGAGGAGGAGGTGGGAAGAGTAAGAGCTCTTCACTCCTCCACCCTTCATAGGCAGACAAGCAGTTACACCGCACATCTGCCAAAGTATAGGAAACCGCATGATCCACCGAGTGCTCACCACACAGTGACCAGGAGCCATAGAGGTCTATAGGGACCATTGGATGGTCCAACTGATTCAGACCGAGTGCCATATTTAACTTTCAAATTGTGTTGCCCTCCCTATGTGCAGCACAAGGTGCACATAAGGTGCAGCATAAGGTGCACATAAGGTGCAGCACAGAAAAGACAGTGAATTCTGTCAGAGCAGTGTGGGGAAGCGACAGATTAGTGATTTCTGCTGCACGATCTTAGTGAATCGCCTCACGCTGCATTCTAGATGGACAATGCACTTTTAGTGAACTCGAGTGACCTTGTAAGTAAATGTGCCCCAATGTGTACTCGCTGCATCGTGACTAAATGCCAAAGGCGTCTATGGGGAACGATATCCAGTTGCAAATGGTGCTGCCAGATATTGGTCCCAATTACGTTTGTGTGCATGAAGCCTTATACTGTTACTCCAGGGCTCGCAGCTTCACTCCATAATCAGGATTTATGACTTTCCTCCAGTCCTGCTCTTGGTATGTGGATTACACTATTATCTACTATTACCAACTCCTCACAACATTCACCAATATAATAATAAAATATTCTTCAGCGCTTACCCCAATTGACACTCACAAATATAATAATAAAATACCTTACTCAGCCCTTATCCCTACTTAACTATCTTACTACCCCCTAGGTGTATATATAAACCCATGTTGTATATTCTTGTAACTATGTCATTGATCATCATATATGCACTTATAGGTCCATCCATCAATTTCATTTATTTAATTATAGGAGAGGCGAACAGGGAAAGACCAAAAAGCGCTCATAGAGTAGTAGTTTGTACAACAATGGACAAATACAGATGGGGGAGGAAAGAATGAGGCTCACCAGATAGAGTTGTGCAAGTTCCAGGCACAACACTAATGGAAGGCTTGAACTGAGAACCAATCAGGTGCTGCCTGTTGACGGGATCATCAGAGCGCAGTAGCCACACAGGTCTGGATCAGATGCATGGGATGATGGGGTGATTGTCACTATGGCGCACACTGGTAGTCAAAAGTGATTCGGAGAGTACTTCACAACAAATCTGTTTATTGGTGTCTCGGTAACACAACGCGTTTCGGAATCAGAGGCGATTCCTTTTTCAAGTGAGGAGAGACTAGAAGCTCAAGTCTAAATGTCTTCCCAGAGCTGTTATTTAATTATCTATTTATGTATTTAAGTATCTACATCCGTTACACCTGTCCTTTTACTGTATCCAGTTCCCTCCTACCTTTTTTGAGGAGCTGTTTTAATTTAGACCTTTTAGACTAATTACATATTGTATTGTTTATTTTTATCTTGTTGTTCCCAGTATCTTTTGACCTGATGAAGACGCCCGTTCGGTGTCCATTATCAAAAGAATAAATCCATAGACAAAAAAATCTTTATGAAAATACAATTATTTCCAACCTACCTGGAAGTGCACCCATCATCCCTGTTCTTTTTACAATCAACTAATACCAACTACTACCCAGTCCCCCACAATATGGCTTGTGTTGAACTTCCATTCTGGAAGAATGTTTTTATTTTTGCTTAAGCAGCTTAAAATAATAACAGTTGGAAGTAAAGTTAATATAACTTTGGAAAAGCAGGGTCACTTTCACATGGGTATACTGTGCTAATGTCATGCAACATCTTAAATTCATTTCTCAAGTGATTCTTCTATGAGTTTTCATTCAAAACAGGAGTTGGAATTCCTATTGGTTTTCCTCAAGAGATCAAGGAAACAGTAGGAAGCGTGTAAACCACAGTCTTTATCCACATGACATCATTTAATTCCTGTAGGAAATATCATACACGTCCTTTTGCCTCTTGGCTCAGTTTCCTTTCATTTCCTTAGACATACATATAGGATTTGTTTACACGCTGGGTGGGATATATCACTGGGAAGTTCTATTGAAATGTTTTCCAAGTAACATTTGTCCAAGAATTCTAAAACAGGAAAAAATACTCAGAAAGAAAGTCACTTTTTAATTTTTAATAACCCCACTGCAACTTCATTGAGGGCCCATCCACATCTTAATGTGTAACATTATGGCTGAGTGGGGTCCTATCTTGGTTACTTTATAAAAAGTGCAACTGTCCTGTGTTTCCTACAAGGCATTGGGGCTCCCAGTTGAACTGAAGCATGGCCTCTTGAACAGTTGTAAGTTAACTTAAAGGGGTTGGCCACTTTGCTTCATGTTTTATAATAATAATTCTTTATTTATATAGTGTACACAGATCACGCAGCGCTGCACAAAGCATGTCAAATTGGTCCCTGACACCATCGGGCTAACAATCTAAACAACCTAACAGTATGTTTTGGAGTGTGGGAGGAAACCGGAGTACCCAGAGGAAACCCACACAAACACGGAGAGAACATACAAACTGTTTGCAGATGGATTGTCAGGCTGTTGTAAAAGACAGGAGGCTTCACTTTACATATCAAGAAAGTGATGCAGAAGCAATAATAGAATTATATTGGTACAGTTCCAGTTACACACACACATCACAAAAACATTAGGTAATGTGGCCATTAATAAAGTGAGTGCTAGACATACTTTTGACTAGACATACAATCCATGGATATGTAATTACTTTCTGATCACTGGGGTCTTGGTATTTTGCTCTTGAGATGGAGGAAAACGTTGCCTATTATCTTGAATACTTATGTGCAGCAGATTCTTTGCTATCCTTCTCAGAGTAGCCTATTTCTGCAGTGGTTGTTTCTGCTGGCTATGTTAATTTCCCTTATGATTTGTCTACTAAGTTTTTTTACAGAACAGTTTCACAGAAGGAAGGCACCCTGCTCACTCTGGTGGAAAGGAGAAGTCATGTGATACTCTCTTTGTAGCTAGCAGGAGAGTTTTGTCTGCACTGCTCCGTGGATGCAGAAATCACCTACATAGAATAGTGATTTTCAAGATGTTTGTTATCAGTCCCTCTATCCCTGTCTGCAGAACCCCTTCTGTCTCTCTCTGTACTGTGTCGTAGGCTCCTCTGCAAAAAACCTCCCCACATTTGGCTCGGCATGGAGCTTTTAACCCTTCGTGTTCATACAGCACAGATTATACACTTCATGTAACTATTTCACTTATGGTTTCTATTACTTATTACATGTTCCAATATGTGATGAAAGCTGCCAGCCTAGTCACTATATTGTCCTAGGTACACACTATGGAGAGCCCAGTGGATTTGCTTGTGGGAACCAAACTGGATTTACTGCTAATGAAAGAATAAAAGGCATTGTGGGAAGTGTGAGCAGCCTAAATTTGACTCAGCATAAGAACAAAAATTGGAAGAGGTTAGTCCTTGCCCACATCAATGGTTCTGAAGTAGCTTCAGAACAGAATATGACATAAAACTCGAAAGAAAAGGCTCAGTTGTTAGCACTACACCCTTGCAGCACTGGGTTCAAGTTCTATCCAGGTCAAAATCTGAAAAGAGTTTGTATGTTCTCTTGGTGTTTACGTGAGTTCCCCCCAGTTTCCTACGACACTACAACATATACTGGTAGATTGATTAGATTGTGAGCCCCATTGGGGACAGGGACTGATTTGGCAAGCTCTGTGCAGTGCTGTGGAATCTGTGTGCGTTATTTAAATAAAATAAAGGAAGAACAAACAGCACAATATGGGCGACAATGTCTTGGGACATCACATATGAGAATTTGGCAAAAACATTACATTTTGGAGATATGTTTTAAGGATAATGGATCTACTTTCCTAGTTTCTTGTTTCTGAACCATGAAATACAGTTCCATTCTTGTACAGTACCCCATTGCTTGAAATCTTGGACAGGAATCACTTATGTGGAGGAGAAATGCTTGGCTCAAAGTCTAAGAGGCTAGACCCTCCCTATCATTATGTAACAGCATATTATAGCATTGTGACAAAACACTGAAAGATTGTAAAATGTATGTCACTTTTGTTGAATATAAGAAACAGAACAAATTACTTAGCAGAGTAATGTCATCATAGGACTTGAGAAAGATGACAAAAAGATCTCTGTACTTTATTGTACAGAACAACATCAACGGTTGCGTAAGAAATAATTACACAATTTACATGGACATTGACAAAAAAGGAATGAAACATAAGGAGGTCATTCTTAAGGGGTTGAAAATTGTCTCAGTTAAAAATTCTTGGAACCCTCTGCCTAGAAATCAAACTTTTTAACCACAATTCTGGGAAAAACTCTGTTACCTCTGCATACAAATATCTTTCTTTCATCATCTCTCTTACAGGCCCTATTACAGGTCCTATTCGCGCCTCTCTTCTGATTTGCCGGGTTTACTCAGAGTAGTCAGCATAGCCTAACATAGCTCTCAGCAGCTAAGTTTGGTTGTGTTTGGCTGTGCTCCAATACCATCAATGAAAACATTACATAGTGATGAAATTAAAATAAAATAAACAGGTACACAGAGGCAACATGCATGTAAAAGGATATCATGAGATGTACACAATGAAATAAAACTATTCAAAACAGAAAATGCAATGCTATTTCTAAGGGGCACTCCACCATTCTATTACTGAGGCCCCTTGCACGCAAACTTTTTTTTTGGCCATGTGCTACCGTGGCATTTTTATATAGCTAACACACGGTCCTACTGACTTTAATGGGAAATACTGTAATTTACTTCAATGGCCATATTTCCAAGCACAGTGCATGCAAGCAGAATGTCTTACCTGCAAAAAATAGAGCATTCCCTATCTTTGGACTGATTTACAGTGCTGCCACTCAGCTTCTTATGGAGAGGGGAGGGGTGAGGAGCGCTCCCACCTCCCCTTGGCCATGTGGTATAGCCAGAATCCGGACCACTTGAGCACACTTTGTGTGCAAGAAGCCTAATGTGAAGCCTACAGAGTACCTCATTCTGTTACAAAGTAATTGGAGAAATAAGAACTTTCATCTAATGTAATAACTTATACTATTTATTAATGCAATTTTTGTTGAAATGTTAGTAACTATTTAAGTTATATAAGTTTGGTTAAAAATTATTTAATGCATATTTAGATCTGTATATTGGTGCAACTGCTGCAATTGGTGGAACTTACCACCACATATCTACCTATAAATGTAGATCGGGTGGAAGGTACATCTATAGGACATGAGGATAGCCATTTTAAGGGCTAATCCTCACGTCCCCACAATATTTTGCTAACTTTTATTTGGCAAATATATACATTTTCTAAAGTGGCTACTGGAGCGTGGAGTGGGGCGTGTAGCTGAGGCTACACTGCGCGGCTACTCCACACCCCAGTAGCCTCGTAGTTGCGCGTCCTCGCTCGAGAAATCGTCTGTCTTCGTATGCGGAGAACAGCAGGCCCGCGGCTGCACGGGTCACTGCTCCAAAGCTGGAGCCACTGTGCATGCGCAGACGGCAGGATTCTCAGGCGAGGGCATGCAGCTATGAGGAGCTGCGCGCCGAAGATTTTTGGTAGGAGGAACAAAGAGGCTACTAGGGCTTGGAGTAGTTGCGCCGTGTAGCCTCAGCTCCGGCTACTCCACGCCACAGTAGCCGCTTTAGAAAATGTACATATTTGCCAAATAAAAGCTAGCAAAAGATTATGGGGATGTGAGGATTAGCCCTTAAAAGGGCTAGCCTCACGTCCTATAGATGTACTTACCACCCGATCTACCTTTATAGGTAGATATGTGGTGGTAGGTTCCCTTTAAAGAGCCTTTTCCATTTAGTCTATTTATGACATATACATAAGATGTGTATAGTATAATAGATGATAGATGAGGGCCCTATCTATATAGGACATCTATCTTGGAAACAGGGACCCCACTGAACACATTCCCAATGGAAATAAGTCAAGATTAGACAGCGGCTGCACATATGTATGTGCCATAAATTGGGTAGATGGGGAAACCCATTTTAATGTATAACATAACTAGTTAATTATAGCTGGAACGGAACATAGATCCTATCCGCCCTACTTCAAAATGTTCTAATATTTAGACTTGATGGATAAGCTTCTTCAGTAACCAGACATGGTAATTTCAGGAACATATAAACATTGCATTAGGATAAAGAAATAAATGTGATCCCCTTTAGCTGTCAGTCACAATCTGCCTTTATGTTATCACTGGTAAGGCAATGGAAGCAAAATCGGATTATTCACAATGGACAATTGCACCTCCTGCATTTATATTAGTATGACAGATTATCCTAGCTGCCTGTGCATGTTTAACAAATCTATTTACTTACTGAGCTTATATCATATATGCAGGTATCAAAGCTTATACATATATATATATATATAGTATATAGATTATATATATATACATATATATATATATACAATATATATTATATAATATATATATATATGTATATATATATACATAATATATAGATATTATATTATATATATATATATATATATATATATATATAGCCTATGATCCCTTTAAATAAAAAAAAAGCTTTTCTGCGATTACATGATTGTTGTGTTTGTTTGCAGGAGATGGTGAATGTTGCTGAGACTATTACTGTTAGCGTCTATTTAGTCATACTTATAAATAGATCCTGATGAAGCTGTAGACATTAGTTTTCACATTCTCTGTTTCTAGCAGTGATTCTATTTTCTGAGAAAACATGGCTAATTTGCATACAGAAAGCATCAGATATGAGTCAGTAGTCCTTGAAGAAATTGCAGATTATCATGAACAATAGAGCAGGAGACACTAATATATTCTAGGGCAGTAAGTATCCCCAGGTAGTGAGGCATCTCTGTCTGACTACAAGATGACAAACTGATCAGAATCTGCAACGACTCAATACACTACATAGAGACCATTACCACAATATACAATGCACACTTCTGTTCATTGCACTCTAATGTAACATAGTACATTACGGTTTTACGGTCTATGTTATTGGGATTTAGGTAAGTGTACAGCTTTGGATGGAGTCGTGTCAGGTTGGCTTCACACAACCAAATCTTTTCAGTCCAACTTAGTATTAAGGTCGATCACTGCATCCGACACACACAGTGGGGCACATTTACTTACCTGTCCGACAAAGTTCCCTGAAAGTGCATTGTCCAACGATCATGCACTGTGCCCATTAAGTTTGTGTGCCTAGTATCCTGCATGTGTCGCTTCCCTGCTCAGGTCCGACAGAGTTCACCTTCTTCTTCCTGGTGCATGTAAGTGGATTGTCTTGCAACACAATATGAAAGTTAAATCTCAGTCTAAATCAGTCGGATCGTTTGGCGGCCCATCCCCTGATTTCTGTTGCATGAAAGCCAGTACAGCTGCGCCAAAATCCGATGGCTTGCAACACAATGCCAGTGCAAACCCCAGTTAAATACCTGTCAAAGACTGCAATCCCTGAAATAATCGGAAAGTCTGATGAAAGTGCGTGGACCCTTAGTAAATAAGTCCTTGTGTTTAGTGTTTGACTAAGCAGACTCGCCTGTGTGACAACTGCAAATGGCAGGTAGAGGAAATAGCGTGCCCAACATACTTCTTCATTAACATCTATTACACAATCATTTCCACTTTATGGCAAATTGGGACTCTGCAATAAAAATAAGTGGTATTTGTCTGGGATTTTGGGTGTCAAATGGTTGAATTTTTGGGAATTTAGATTTTTTCAACCCCCTAATGAAATAAATACTGGTAGGTTGATTAGATTGTGAGCCCCATTGGGGACAGGGACCAATTTGGAAAGCTCTGCATAGCGCTGCGTAATCTGTGTGTGCTATATACATAAAGGATTTATTATTATTAAATATGTAACTTTGTGTGCTTCTAATTTATTAAATTATCTGGGGTCATCTAAAATCTGTGAGAGGCTGGCAAAAGGGGAAAAAATAAAGATAAAATTTACTTGCCCTACTCTTTGTGGAACCCCATGCTGAAGAGGAAGTGTTAGGGATCATGTGACCACTGCAGCCAATCAGGAGAAGGAACAGTGATATTCACTTTTATATACTTATCTAAATGCTTTTAAGAAGCATGCTCTATCTTTTACTGGAAATATTAAAAAGCCAGCCCAAATGTACTTATGTGTGTGCAGAAGTCCAGAAGAGTAATAATACTCATCTTACCATTTTTAAGGAGTATTTTGCCAGTGAGAATTATATTTTAACTAATACAAACAAATAAATCCTATGTGTAGATAATGCTAATACTGCAATTTTTGCAAGACAATCATTACTGCACATAAATATGATTGTGTAACTTCTTAATCTTTTGAAAATCCCCCCAAAAAAATTATAAAAAAAAAAATCAGAAATCACCCTTGGATCCACACCAAATAAATCACATGCTTTGGATTATAAATAATATTGTGTCTCTAATGGCGGTATATCTGGTGTGCCATGGGTGTTACACAGTGTGGTGGGGGGCATGGGTATTAGACAGTGTCTGGGATGGGTGTTATACAGTGTCGGAGGGTGTGTGTGGGGGTGTGTTGGCTGATCATTGCTGCTGGGTGTCAGTGCATCTTTCCTACACCTGAGTGCTGGCGGCCTTCCGCATTACTGTCTCCACTGCTTTGGGTCATGTGACTGGAGCCTGTACTATGTACCTGAGCTACGGTCAAATGGCCTTCTATCGGGCTGGGAGTTGCAGCAGCAAAGAAAATATAGCTCCCGTCCCCGATATAGAGAGATGAGATTTAGATTTATCCGCATCAGGCTATTTTAGAGGGGTAAAACCGCTTCTACATGCAGCAAAGACGCTTGTACAGGCATTAACGCAACTGCTGTAAAGATAAAATTTACTTGCCCTACTCTTTGTGGAACCCCATGCTGAAGAGGAAGTGTTAGGGATCATGTGACCACTGCAGCCAATCAGGAGAAGGAACAGTGATATTCACTTTTATATACTTATCTAAATGCTTTTAATAAGCATGCTCTATCTTTTACTGGAAATATTAAAAAGCCAGCCCAAACATACTTATGTGTGTGCAGAGGTCCAGAAGAGTAATAATACTCCTCTTACCATTTTTAAGTAGTATTTCGCCAGTGAGCATTATATTTTAACTAATACAAACAAATAACTCCTATGTGTAGATAATGCTAATACTGCAATTTTTGCAAGACAATCATTACTGTAGGTATATATGATTGTGTAACTTCTTAATCTTTTGAAAATCCCCCCCAAAAAATTATAAAAAAAAAAAATCAGAAATCACCCTTGGATCCACACCAAATAAATCACATGCTTCGGATTATAAATAATATTGTGTCTCTAATGGCAGTATATCTGGTGTGCCATGGGTGTTACACAGTGTGGTGGGGGGCATGGGTATTAGACAGTGTCTGGGATGGGTGTTATACAGTGTCGGAGGGTGTGTGTGGGGGTGTGTTGGCTGATCATTGCTGCTGGGTGTCAGTGCATCTTTCCTACACCTGAGTGCTGGCAGCCTCCCGCATTACTGTCTCCACTGCTTTAGGTCATGTGACTGGAGCCTGTACTATGTACCTGAGCTACGGTCAAATGGCCTTCTATCGGGCTGGGAGTTGCAGCAGCAAAGAAAATATAGCTCCCGTCCCCGATATAGAGAGATGAGATTTAGATTTATCCGCATCAGGCTATTTTAGAGGGGTAAAACCGCTTCTACATGCAGCAAAGACGCTTGTACAGGCATTAACGCAACTGCTGTGTGTGTGCATAAAGCCTTAATTCGAACCAATGTTGCTCCAATCAGTATAAAACTTTAGCACACTCAACCTTCACAGATAGCCACTCTGTGCCCTGTTGTAATCCCAAAGCATCCAAGACTCACACATGTAGAACCGAAAAACTTCTTGCAAATAACGGTAGCATCAAAGATGTTGCTTAAAAACATATATTATTCATTATGATAAAAACAGCATACCATGTCCTTGGTACATGGACTGACTGAAAATGGGTATGTAATCCCCTCTTTTTATTCCTTTTAATGATTTTTTTCCCCTTGCCATTCCCCCCTCCCTAAGCGCTGTGAAGAATGACAGATCTCTGTCCTCTCCCCTCAGCGGAGCTCGGACCTTCTCTATGCCATTCTCTATGTCACTAGGGCTAGGATATCCTCCTAGTGACAGGCATAGAGAAGGTTCGAGCTCTGCTGAGGGGAGGGGACAGAGATCGTAAGCTACGTAACAGAGAGGCGTTTTGGATTTTAAATCTTATGACTAGAATTCCGAAGGGATTAAATAATAGAACGGACCTGATGTATTTATATTGATTTGTGTTGCGGGAATGTTCTTTTTGTCTTTGGTTTCTTTTTCTGTGTAAGTGTATGCTTTGAACACACATGCACCAATTTACCTGATCTCTTTCACCTGCTATGTACTTCTTTTTAAACCTGTTTTTGTAAGTGTAATGTTCAAACCATGACTAAGAACTAGATATGTTTGTTCGAAACGCGTAGGTCGCTCTAGAAGGACGCATATGATGATGTCTTACCTTTTTTAATGGATGGAATAAAATTACCTTTTAAATAATATAGGAATCTGTTTTTGGAGTGCAGGATCCCAAGTTTGCTTCTTCCTTCATTTGGATCAAGTAAAAACTACTTTCCGGATGACAGGAACCCTTTGAACAATAAAATGCAGTCTATTTGGGCATAACCAAGATGCAGAACTGAATTGCACTCTAATAATTACAGTGTCCATGCTGTTTATATTTTGTGTTCTCATATAATTTAAGAACTTTCATTGCCAAAATAGGTAATCATATTAGGATTGTACAATACAGCTCTTTCAGTTTCTCTTTCCAGTACATCTGCATATTTTAAGGGCATTTCATGGGCTTTGCTCTTCTGATACATTCTCCATGGGAAGTAATATACATGCAAATAGTAGCGGCATTAGACTTTTTATTTAATTTACTGGAAACTCCTGACTTTAGCCCCATGCATACTAATCAATCAGCGCTATTTGTTTTCCTGCTTTGATGCTTTTTTCATTGAACTAATGTTGTAAAACAAAAGCTAAAGTGTGATTTATGTTTTTTATTAGGAGTTGATCTAATATCATAGTGGAAAAACAAACTGAGAAATGGTAAAGTACTCTCTATGGAAGTGCTGAAAGCTTCTCACATATATTCACCCATTTCAGAGGATTCCCTTTAATTAGACTGAAACTTTCTATTCAATGAAGAATGACAAATCAACGACAATGTGAAACAGTGTGATTCTGGCATCACTGCACATGGTTATAGCTGCCTACTTTCTAGTGTGAGAGAGAATGTTTTTTTCTATTAGTAAATGGACATGCCACATCAGGAACCAGGTCTCATACATAGGTCCATGGCCATAACCAGGGATAGCACTGGGCATTCCTTATTAGCACCGGGGCCCAGAGCTGCTAGGGGGGCCCACATAAGGCTGTACATAAGAAATCCATGGGGGTGAGAGGGGTT
This sequence comes from Engystomops pustulosus, assembly GCA_019512145.1. NCBI lineage: Eukaryota > Metazoa > Chordata > Amphibia > Anura > Leptodactylidae > Engystomops > Engystomops pustulosus. Next base: position 50,754,900 of record CM033644.1, on the reverse strand, counting down.
GTATCTAATAAATCCATAGGGTGTGAGGGGGGCTTATATAAAATAACCATGAGGGGGCTGTTTGGTATGATAAACTAGGGAATATTTTAGGGAACAGGAGTTTTTGTTTCCGAGTTTTGAATGCTGCTACGTGAGTTCACTGCAAAGGGGCCCATTGAGGTTCTGTCACCCAGGGGCCTACTGAAACCTGGAGCCGTTAGACCAATAATAGTTTATGTGCTGCCATTTTTTATCCTTTAAGTGATGACGTCATGTTGCTGCTATTTGAGCCTGTGATTAAACCTATAATTAAAACATCTCAGTGGGATCTGACAGCCTTCATATAACATAAGTTGTACTGTATATTGTATGAAACAAGATTTTTGCTACAGCTTGATAAGTTACAGGATCCATATTGCTATCATTTAAATAGCACCCAGGTGTCAGGGAATAAAATGTGTATGTGATAAGAACCAGCTGTAAGAAAATTTTTTTTTTTCAAATTTTAATGTAAAGTATAATTTTCAATTAGGCTAAATGCAAAATATACTAATGTGAGGGAGATACAGAAAAAACATAAAGTTGTGAAGTCCGGTAAATAATTGTATTTAATTATTCCGTTCACCAAGTTTTCAATAATTTTTGACAAATTAGCAATTATACAAGTTATTATGTGAAATAATACTTAAATAGTAACTAATTAGTAAGTCTGTGTAAAAAATTGTACTTCCTAATGTCAGCATTTTATATTTCATGCTGTGTACTGGAGAGTGGGAATAATATAGGTGAAATTGATGAAAAAACAACATTTGCACCTATTTCTTCTGGACTCTGACTTTACAGCTTTCACTGTGCGGTCCAAATTACACCACCGATTTAATTTTTAGATTGATATGATCACAGGGATACCAAATGTCTGCTACTGCATCAGAAGTCAAGAGATCAGGATGAATGATTGACCTGGAAGTCTAACTGAGACACCCATCTGTTATAGGAACTGATCATCGACCCCCAATAACCTCACAGGGGGCGACGATGAATCAAAGATGGTGGTGCACTTTGCCAGCACAGACCACAGGTGTAAGAGGTGGGTGTTTGCTGCAATATGCAGGAATAAAAACCCTGTATTCAGAGGCCTTAGCGAGTAACCTCTTTTCAGACACCATTTTCCGATTCTGTAATAGAAGGGTGGGTGTTGGGAAGTGGTTAAACTCAGTAGCTCTGTTTAGAAATCCAACCCAATGTATGCCAACTTATTGATGATATGTCATACACTGTTGGAACTTACTTTATGGAGAGATGTTCATGTCATCTATATTGTGTCTTCCATATTGTAACACAGGAGACCATGCTTATGCTGTGTGCAGACATGTTAGTTCTTGGCATCAATTCCCTTCCAGCAGGGGGGAGAATGCTATGGTAACCATTCTATCAAAGGTTGTGTCAGTTTTTAAGATTCTCCATACATTATATGTAGGTTAGTAATGACTGCTCACTGATTTACACTGCTGCAGTTTTCTCCTGATCCTGCTCTGACTGCAGGAGCAGGTTGTGCATCCAGCTGTCAAAGACCCTGGGGAATTGATAATTGATTTCATTCTTATCATATAGTTCTGAATGACTAGTGAGTAGACACATGAACAGTCAGTCACGTGATTGCTTGGTGTCTTAGGGTAAAGCAGAACGAGTCCATGCTAGTTCAAAACATTGTTCCAGTCATCCCCTTTCCTATGACTATACATATTATATTATACATATGGGTCATGGGAACTATAGTGTTTACAACACCTTGACCACATTCCAATTTAGTAAAATATAATGACAGGTCAACAAAACCCTTTACTGGCTGAAAATTCATACAGCAAATCATTATACTCTTGTGACATATATCTAGATATGTCCAGTCAATAGGAGAGCCAACCATATGTTTATCATAGCCAGAGCAAAGGACAATTCAAAAAGTGTTTTCTCTTCAGAGATCTGGACCCATCTCCATATTACATAATCAACGATTTGTTTGAATAGGTCTCAATGTTTTTCTCCAATATAAAGTTGTCCAGTTGCTACAACTTATTACTTTACAAAATTCTAAACATACCGGCCGATTTTACTTACAAAATGGCCGATTTTACTTACTTACAGGTTAAGTTGTTAAAATATTTGTCAGTCATTCTTGTCTGATGTGGGTCTGTCACTGGAATTATAATGGGGAAAAACATATGGAAAAGCTCCTAAATGACAGAACACTGCAGTCTAAGCTAAGAGGAAACCTGGGGTTTATTTCAAACGTGATTTTCAGATGACCCAACTCAGGGAAATGGCATACTCTTAGGCCCCTTCTACACTAGCGAGTGTGATGCGATGAACTCGCATCACACTCGCAACGCAAGCTGCCGGGAACGCACGGCACGAACGCGTCACCGCGGGAGTGAACTCAGCATGTCAGTTCACTCCCGCGGTGCAGGGTTCGTGCCGTGCGTTCCCGGCAGCTTGCGTTGCGAGTGTGATGCGAGTTCATCGCATCACACTCGCTAGTGTAGAAGGGGCCTTACAGTAAATAACGACCCTCTAGACATCCATGAAATAGCACCACCTTTCTGAAAAGTGTCAAACCATATGGTTATTACCTTATATACTAGAGTATTAGCCAACCTGAGTATAACCCAGGATACCTAATTTTAACACAAAAAAATTGGGAAAACCTATTGACGCACGGTCAGCGCGCAAGGACCTTCCACCAGCAGCAATGAAGAGGAGGACCTGCAATGGCCGTCGTAAAGGTGAGTGTTTTATTTTGTTATAGACTCCAGTTTAAACCAAGTCTATTTTTAAGCATATTTTTTGTGCTTAAAAACTCAGCTTATACTGAAGTATATACGGTAATAAAAACACTTTATTTGCTTTGAAACTTATCTATGATTTAGTCCCGACCTGATTCAAACACACAATCTTTTTTATACTTTAATTTGTAGGCCGATGCATAATAACACTGTGATAAAACTCCACTTGCAGATTTGCTGGCAAAAGTATTTTTGCAATGCAAATTAGAGTGCTCCATCTTTGGGATCAGTAAGCGATATTCCTGCGTATATCATTGTAACCCTTGACAGAATAATGAAGTAGCAGAGTAAAAGGCAGTAAATTGCATCTTGTCTTTGTGAACACAAGAGCTCTCCAATTAACTTGTAATTATGGAGTGAATATTAAAGGTTTCAAAAGTCATGTTATGGTTCTCAGACAGAGAAATACATTTCTTCAGTGTTTAGGCATCGGAGATCACCATTCTTAATCCTCAGCTTATCCGATAGGTTCTTTTTCTGACAAAAAAATCTTCTTATCAAACTAATGTGCCGTAATGTTTTTACAATCATCTAGAATTTCCATATTCACAGCATGGCATATGGTTTAAAATAAATCTACCATCAAAACCAAGCATTTACTCATTGATCCAGGCACTGTGACTGTGGTTATCCATTGGCCTTTTCAAAATTTTTAAAATTATGATTATGAGCAAGAAGCACTCTGGTGGGCATTACTAGATCCTGTTCATGTTCTAGCTTCACAGGCTGTTATACTGCAGCAGCATGTCTCGGATTTAACAAGTCAATGGCACCAGTGGTGATTAAATCCAACTGCACATGCGGCATAGGGTGCTGCCATTTTGGGGAGGATCTTCGCTCCCTCATGGTGTCATCAGAAACACCGATAGACACTGACATGTTAGGTCCAAAATGCTTCCCTTCGTAAATTTAAAAGCAGCTGGCGCCTTTGACAGTGCCATTTAAAGAGTTAATTTTTGCACTTTCCACTGTGTTTGGATTTTTTTTTTTTAGCTTCCTAGTAAATGGCACAGAATATTAGATGGTGCCACTAGAAAGTACACTTTGTGTAGCAGATAACAAGGCCTTATATAGCTTAGTAAACTGAAAAATCAAAAAGATACAGATTGTAACTTGAAAGGGTTAATGATGTTTGTACGACTTGTATCTTAAAGGGGTTAAAGAGGATTTAGATATCAGCCTATCGGAATACTGAAATATATATCTAAAGTCCTGCATGTGGCAGCGGTATTTACTGGAGGTCAGCAATGTGTATTGAACTTGAAACAGATGAAATACATAACTTGCTCATAGAAGGATTACAAATTGACACAGTTTGCATGTTTTACAACGGTAAAAACTTTTCTTATTGAGAAAATTCTGTCTATTTTTGTTTGACCCCTACGCATCAGATGCCTCCCACCTCTTGTTCTTGGTGTCTGCTGTGCACAGTGGTGGACTGGTACTTAGTTGTATTTATCAATGTATCCGATATTCTTTGTTGGATCTTGGATCATGAGAAGTGCTTTTCATATTGGGTTTACACTTTACCACGTTTACTACTTTTATCCAAATTTGGAGTTGGTATTCAACTCATTATAGCCACCCAGTCACCTGGCCACCTGCCATTTACCTGACTAGTTTACTTGGCATGAATTTTGGCCTTTTTACCCAGTGCAGACTAAATGTGGTGGTTAGGTGGACAAGACAGTGTTCACACTAACCTAGTTCATACTTGTATGTGTGTGTATGTGTGTGGTTTTTAAATGGTTATATTGTTGTTATGAATGTTTTGTCCGTTGTATTGATTAATAAAGCATTATCCATTGACACTTCAGTGTTGCCACCTCGCGACACACTACTTTTGCTTTTTGTTTTTGAGGTTTTAGGTTTTTCTGAAGATGCCATGTAAGTTTTCTCCAAAAAATGTTATCCTGTCGGAGGACACCCCAATGTGTGAGAGGTGTTTCAGGTCTTAATAGTCCCCAATTATTATTACCAATATTATTACAAAGTTATAGGCCCTGGCAGTAGTCAAATATGTTCCTTCTCGGAAAAACTGACTCCTTCTCTTTCTCTAAAGTTCCAACATTGGGGCACATTTACGAAGGGCAGCGCGACAGTTTTCTGTTGGACTTTGCATGTTCTTTTAGCACTGCTTACACAAGTATTTAAGAAGCGCCTGTGTCACACTTGTATTGCACCAACCATTTTGTGGCACAGTTGCACTAGTCATCATGCGACACAAATTAGGGGGCATTCCAGTGCTCAGTCGGACCGTGCAGCGGATTTATCATGCATTATCGGACAGAATTGTGTCGCATGCCCTATGTTAAAGGGAACCTGTCATGAGAAATTTGTCTCATAAACCACTACTAGTATATTGTCAGGTAACGTAGCACCTTTCAGTTTTTGTTTCTTTCATGGCCCAGTGTAGTGGCATCGTCCAGAAAATCAACTTTGAATTCAGATGTTAATTGGTTGTATAAAGGCAAGGAGGCAGAGAGTTTAACATTGAAGCTCTGAATGCCTCCTCCTATGTGATTGACATCATTCATTGGACTTCAGGAGATCTGGTTAGTGATGTCTCTGGATGTAGAACCATCAATTACAGTGAAAATGGCTTTCTTGACTTCAGTGTTAAAATCTCCACCTCCTTGACTTTATACAACCAATTTACATCTCACTTCAAAGCTGATTTTCTGGATGATGCCCCCACACTGGGTCATGAAAGAAACATGATCTGGAAGGTGTTCAGCTGCATGGCAACATACTGATCGTGGTTTAATAAGTCAATTTCTGATGACATGTTCCCTTTAAAGGTGCACCAGATTCCTGAAGAAAGGTTGCCAAATATTCTTAATCTGGTGCACCCTGCACTATACACAGGCAAACTACATTTAGTGCAGTTTGCCCAGTTCTAAGTAAATGAGCCCCATTGTGTCCTCTCTCTCTGAATTTGGAGATAAGTGTGTTTTGGCCTCATATTCCTCCTCTTTACTACAGTTGTGTCTTAGTCTCATACATTCATTTCCTCAGACGTAAGGGATTGGTAGCTTATATTAAAACAATGTTGCTATTAATATTATATTGCATTGTTACCTTTAGGTATAGAGCTATAATCTACCTCCATTTTTTGCAACCAATACATTGGGGCAGATTTACTTACCTGGTCCATTTGCGATCCAGCGGCGCGTTCTCTGTGCTGGATTCGGGTCCACCAGGTGGTGCTGTTGCGCTCAAAAGCATCGGAACGCACTGGAGTTCACCGGCTCGGGCTGAGTGAAGGTAAGTGCAAGCTCCGCGACAGATTTTTTGTTTTAAATGCGGCGTTTTTTCCGAATCTGTCGGGTTTCCATTCGGCCACGCCCCCCGATTTCCATTGCGTGCATGCCAGCGCCGATGCGCCACAATCCGATCGCGTGCGCCAAAATCCCGGGGCAATTCAGGGGAAATCGGCGCAAATCGGAAATATTCAGGTAACACGTCGGGAAAAAGCGAATCGGGCCCTTAGTAAATGACCCCCAATCTCTAGCAATTGTACATAACTATAATATGGCTATTCCGATTGATAGATAACATGCAATATTGCTGGCTGCAGAAGATTCCACGGGCTCTGTAGAGGTCTTGTGTATTGTAGGAGACCAGTAGTGAAAAGCCTTTATTTCATGCAGACTTGTTCATTTATGTGTACATATAATGAGAATAATCAGTATCTGAATGGAGCAGATGATTTACTTTACACCCGGAGAATTTCTAATGTGTCTATCAGCTGAGAACAATGAGCGCAGAGTGTATAAAGCAGTCAATGGTTCATTGTTTTTCATGGTGGCAGTTAATTAAACAAGACATGGCGAGTCTAGCCTTCTGGCCCTTTGTTCTGTCTAATAATTCCTAAACCTAACATTTTCCTGACAAACCATCTTTTTCATTAGATAACATGTTTTTAGTTTTTTTTTTATTCCACCCTTTCTTCTCTTTGAGTATTTTCTCAAAAGAAGCTGCCCGTATGAAAGCATTGGAAAAGATGAAAAAAACAACATGTTTTATTTTGACCTTCTAATAAATTATTTTTGCACTTGGCATAGCAAACAGAATGTCTGTTGGACAATACAAAGCTCTGTAGAGAAGCCTTATTTTTAGAAGGCAATGCAGTCATACACTGCTGTAATTAAAGGGTTCTCCGCTCTCAACACTACAGCTATTCTGGAGCATTTATCCCATTCAGTCGATGCCGTTCATTGGCTGATTAGTGAGTCTCTTCATGAATATCATACTGTATCATAATTAAATGCCACCCACATTGAACTATTGGTTGGCATTTCTGGGTCAAAGGCTCCAAGAAACATAATATTAATTCCCAAAACAGCTCTATATTCACAACCCATGTCAGTGTCTTCAAATCCTCCTAATGACAAGATATTATTTAAGTAGGGAGAGGTTATCTTATTCTAGAAATAAAATTTGCTTCTCACTCCTCCTGAGCTTCACATTTACATAAAATTATAGGAACACTCGAAGTAACATACTTAGGTTCTTTCAGTTCAACCTTTCTCAGGTCAATAATATATCTTTCGATTCTAAACTATAATTATAGTTCCCATAGCTATGTGTCACTTCCATATAAACAAGCCATTTCTGATTGCTTTTTCCTACTCGTTTGTCACCTTTGCGATGGTGGGGAGGAGTCAGGGGTAGGTAGGTGTGTGAATGCTCTACAATGGAACACCAGCAGAGGCAACATCTGAAATCTCGCCCAGGTCTATCCTGGTGGAGATTTAATTCCAACAGCAGTGCAAACCTCCTGATATACGAAGAGGCTGGAGCCTCTTAGTAAATCCAGTGTGCGATACGTCCATATTAAGACTGGACTTCAAAAAAAAATCCTCCCAGTATCTAAGATAACTACTGCTTGTGGAACGCTATAAGTGTAGGAAGGTACAGAATGTCTCTCAAAATAATCAACATAGAACATACTTGTCCCTGCTTATGGCCTACATAACAGCCACATAACATGTACATCAGAAATTCACTTTTTGTCTCGGGATTTCTTCTTCTTTATTTCATAAATAATATTTATTTAAAGAAATCGGAGTCATATACTACACCGTCATTATTTAATAATATTCCTCAATTTATCGATAATAATTTAAAAATGTATCCGAAAACATACATTAAAATGAGAACAAGATTCCAGACTATTGCATGGCTTGAATAGGACAAAATACACAGGGGTTTAGTCAATATAGAGTTAAGTGGATGATCATAACATTAGAGCTCAAAGTATATTACAGTATAACCAAAATAACCATCCTTTTAATATTATGTACGGTCTATTATAGTATACAAAATATACTCACTAAGCCCTACTCATATCGCTTTAATTAGCCAAAATATTACAGCGTTACATTACCGAGCTGCCGGCTCCCCAACACATGTTATTCCACACATCTTCCATTCTTTAATTTGGCAGGTTGGGTGACTGGGCCCCTTGACATAGCACCTGCTATGGCTGCGACCCCTGTTGTTGTGCTATTTTTTGTTGGCACACTTGTTGCAACTTGAATTGTGTCGCATATCAGTTATAAATGTGTTACAAACTATGAACACACAATACCACACCCCTATAAGTGCATGGTATTAAAAACTGTTGGACAAAATGCAACCACAACACAATTATGACGCTCGAACATAGCAACTACATGTGCAAGCTCCATAGACCCTTTTTACTATGCAAACTAGCGCAGACAAAATAATATATCTGGGACAGTATTTTTTTTCTCATTCAATGCTGGTCTAGAATTAGTGTAAGTGATGGGAAGTCTCTTAAGTTCATCCTAAAGGACAGTGTGGTCTCTTTGTTATGATATTTGGCAGGTGTTTTGACTTACTGGTGAAGATAAAATGTTCAGTTTAATTTTCATCTCTGTATTCCTTAGCGGATGCTGATATATGCTCCCTGTGTGTCACAGCTTAACCATGGAAGTATCATTCCTGGTGATGACATCTTGGCTAGTTCCATTACAAGAATTTTTGCTGTGGGCCATGAAAATCAATCATCTGAGATCTCCTTCGTGCACTCAATAAATGGCACACTTGCTAGTGGAAACCTGGGGCCATTACATCTCTTTATGCTATCATGTGCCAAGTCATTGTGAAATTATTGAAATGCTGCTGCTATCTTAGTGTTGGTTGGAGCATATGTCATACAGCTCGCCAAACATGTTGTTTACAGCAGCGCACAAAGCAAATCTCTCATTGATACTGAGGGCAAAACGGCAAATAATATTCTGTCGTTAATTCTACAATAGCATTCCATTAACCTGGCATTTACATGATTAAAATGATCCGGATGAACAGAATTTCTGAATTGTTAAGAGGTTTACCAAAGAAAATGTAGATCTACTGTAGATTATTGCAGTCTCCTCAGCTAGAAATTAGTGCAATGTTATTCTAAGTAAGTTCTTTCAGTGGAGACTATTAACTCATCTGCCACCACCCACTGACAAAGAGCGACAGCTGGCGGGCTCCTTGGTCAGATCTGCCCAGTACAGCTCTGCCTCAAACATTTATCCCCACATGCAGTCATTTTTCCCACTAGCTGGGGCTCTTGTAGAGGCCCCCAGGGGTCTTTTACAAAGTAAAAAAACACACACAAAAGTATTCAGACTCCTTTAAATGTTAAACTATTTGCTTCATTTAAGCCAATTGGTAAAATCACAAACATTTGTTTCCTCATTAATGTACACTCTGCACCCCATCTTATCAGAAAAAAAATGGAAAATGTAACTCACATGATGCCCATTTCCTTCTGATCCTACTTTAGATGGTTCTACTCCTTCATTGGAGTCCAGCTGTGTTTAGTTAAACTCACTGGACTTGATTAGCAAAGGCACACATCTATCTATATAAGACCTTGCAGCTCACATCATGTTAGACTACATGAGAATCATGAGGTATAAAAAAATGCCAAAGGAGCTCAGAGACAGAATTGTGGTGAGGAACAACTCTGGCCAAAATAATTACAAAATAATTTCTGTAGCACTCAAGCACAGGGGCCTCCATAATCCTTAAATGGAAGAAGTTTGGGGCGATCACAACTTTTCCATGACCTTTCCATCCAGCCAAACTAAGCAATTGTGGTAGTAGAGCCTTGGTGAGAGAGGTAAAAAGAAACCCCAAGATCACTGTGGCTGAGCTCCAGAGATGCAGTAGTGGAATGGGAGAAAGTTCCACAAAGTCAATCACTGCAGCCTCCACCAGCCGGGGCTCTCCTCAGTGCAACACATATCAAAGCCTGCATACAGTTTGCAAAAAAGCAAAGGATTCCCAGACTATGAGAAATAAGATTATCTGGTCTGATGAGATCAAAGTTGAACTTCTTGGTGTTAATTCTAAGCGGTTTTGTGGAGAAAACCAGGCAATGCTCATCACCTGCCAAATATAATCCCAGCAGTGACACATGGTGGTGGCAGCATCATGCTATGGGGGAAATTTTCAGCTGCAGGGACAGGATGACTGGTTGCAATTGAAGGGAAGATGATAGCAGCCAAGTACAGAGGATGAAAACCTCTTCCAGACTGCTCTGGACCTCAGGCTCGACCTAAACTTCACCTTCCAAAAAGACAATGACCCTAAGCAGACAGCTAAAATGACAAAGCAAAGGCTTCAGAACAACTATGTGACCATTCTTGACCGGCACAGCCAGAGCCCTGACCTAAACCCAATTAAGCTTGTATAACAGTATACCAATTTTGTGTGCGCATGGCCATACACTGGAAGAGTTCTTGGGTTGAGCTGCATTGATAATTAATGATATCATTAGTTCTTGACCTCCTATGTGTAATACATTTCCATCCATTAAGGTATTACCCACTTGAGCATTACATGCATCATGAATGAAATATTGATTTTTCTCCTTTGGCACAAATTGCTTTATGGCTTTATCATAAATAATTCCTATTTGTCAATTTTGTTAAAAAAAAAGCTGCACAATAAGTTTTCCAGTACAGTCCTATAGTACTTTTCTGTCTCTGCCTAATAATGTCATAAAGCATCAGCTCCTGCTGGAATGACTACAATGTAGTTCCAGGCAATTTAGAAAGTAATAAAATGAGTGGACTGCTCAGTCTGGGTGTATATATACACCTATTAATCTTTTTATCATAAAAAAGGTAATCAATTGGTCATGAAATCCTTCAACTGGAAAGTATTCTGTCCAGTATGGAAACATTGTCCTTTATGTGACCATATTACACAAGGTTATAAAGCTCATGTAAGGCCTATGTTTACACTTCATTAGTTCTTACTCCTTTAGGGTTATGGAGGTTAATGCTTGACAATTACTTAATAGCACATTTCAAAGACCTAAAATAATTATAATCATGACATTGATATAGAGTAATATTTTATGTAAATGCTATTTTAATTACTGTATCTTTTACTCTGCCAAATATGGGGAGTAACAGGGTGCAAACAGTCACCAAGCAGTGGCGTACCAAGACTCCAGTGGGCCCCGGTGCGAACTTAGAATTGGGGCCCCCATATATCTAAACACTCACTGCTGGCCCTATCCCACCCATTATACTTCATATTACATATATAAACTCCACAGACATAAGCACACATACACTATATATACATAACACACATAAACACATATAAACACAGCACCATATATTCTCTACACACACTATATATACGTTATATATACACCATATATGAGAAACACTGAAATACAGTAGCACATAAATATGTACAACCACATACCCGTACAATACTAATAATATAAAATTAATGAGTATACCACATATAGAAATTTATACCAGCTGGGAAAAAACTGCATATTACTGTATAGCACCAAAACATCACTGCACACCTAGATCACCTAGAGATCACTTACTGTATAACTTAGGCTGGGATTATACCTCTGACCTGTCCCTTTGATAACTTCTCCGGCCATGACTTATTGCTACAGAATTCACCATAAGACGTCTTCAGCTCCATGCAGCACATCACAGATCCGTGCACCTAAAAAAGTCAGCATTGACCCCAGTAATTAATATATAGCATAGCAGCTACTCTAACTAGTTAATTTAGTTAACCCCTTGCCGACTTGTGATGTATCTGTACATCACATGTCCGCTCCCGCTGACTGAGCCCTCTCCATACAAGGTGGGTGTTAGCTGCATATTGCCACAAACACCCACTGGTAACATCCAGCACTTTTCACATTTTAATAGATGATGTGTAAAATCCCCATATACTGCCATACTATAGTATGGCAGTATGTGATAGGATCAATCAGACAACCTAGGTTAAAGTACCCTAGGGGGTCTGAAATTTAGTAAAAAAATAAAATAAAAAAATAAATAAATTAAAATATCTAAAAATTTAAATCACCCCCTTTCCCTTGCCGACTTGTGACATATCTGTACATCACACATCCGCTCCCACTGAGGCTCGGGATGAGCCCTCTCCATACAAGGTGGTCGCTGCATATTGCCACAAACACCCACTGGTAACATCCAGCACTTTTCACATTGAAGTAGATGATGTGTAAAATCCCCACATACTGCCATACTATCTATCAGACAACCTAGGTTAAAGTACCCTAGGGGGTCTGAAAATTAGTAAAAAAAATAAAATGAAAAAATAAATTCAAATATCTAAAAAATTAAACCCTTTCCTAAAACTAATATAAATATACTGTACATAAACAAAAAAAATCATATACATGCTTGGTTTTGCCGTGTCCCAAAATGATCTTGCAAAATATAATAACGTTTTTTCCCCCACAATGAAAAATAGAGCCCAAAGTCATAAATGACACTTTTTTGCCATATTGAAAAATATTAAAAAATCTATAAAAAGTGATCAAAAGGCTGTACAGTCCCAAAAAATGGCAACATTGAAAATGTCATCAAAAGTCACAGAAAAATTACACCACCAACAGCTCCCTACACCAAAGTATGCCATCCTGCTGCTGAATGATTCCCCTGTGTGAATTCCCCGATGTCCTACTGCTACTGTATTCAAACAGTAAGATATCATAAGGGAATCATAAGAGAATTCCTGCTGTTGGGATATAATTGCCCCATAAATTATCCACCCCATGAATTATGACCCACCACTGCCTGGGACCAAAGAAAAAAAACAAAATTAAACTCACCTACCTCCTCCATCTTCCTTTCGGCTTCTCTTCTGCAGACAGAGTAACGCGCCGGTGCTGGGACGCTGAGCTTACTTCCCGTCCCATGCGCGGCCCGCAACAGTATTTGAGCGCAGCTCGGATGTGTGCATAAAGTGGGGGAATAGAATGTAGTATCAGCCTACAGCCGCGGGCGGTGGCTCCCCTCCCCCATATGTCTTAACGCCGCCGGCATTTTTGTGACAGGGGGGCCCGGAACAAGGCTGTCATACATATAGCGTATTAACATATGTACATAACATACAGTATATACATACCTAGACCTTGAGGGCCCCATAGCAGTAGCTTCTGCTGATGTTACGCCCCTGAGTCCTGCCACAACAACTGTTTGAGCTCAGTGTATAAAGAGCAGTGTATGAAAAGAATTCATATAGTGTGCAATATCCATATTATGGAGAGATGTGTCTATCACATAGAAAAAGATAAAGAGAGGAATGTTCTAACACTTATTGTTCCACAGAAAGTTCAGTGGAAAACACAAAGTGCAGAGAAAAACAGTAGATTATTATTGACCGTCAGATCCGCAAGGGAGATGGCTACATTGTAGATGGTAACTGTTACTATTGCCTGTCCTCCAGGGGTAAAACAGAAATCCACACCTAATATTGCACTTCTTATACAATCATTGATTGTTTTTCTGAATATTGATTTCTGAAACAACATTAGTCTCAGTAACAGCCCACTACAAGCCCAAGGGGCCTTGGATCTTTTTCCATGAAATCACAGTTAGTTTTTTTGCAAATTCTTTAAAATAAAGCTGATAATAATACAAGAAATGCCATCAGGAGGAAGCCAATATCCAGGCAGAATCCTGATTAATTCATTTTCTTCCTAGTGAGCTATTGTTACACAGTCTCCTGTAGATCATGTCACCTCTGCCTGCCGCATCTTCGCGGTCCATCATATGGAGCATCCAGGTACAAAAATAGCAGCTTTAGCTTTAACAATTGGCTGGTTTTAGAATATGAGTCACACGACTATACTTGTGTGAAAAAAAAAAGAAAAAACAGAAGGAGAAGCAGCGGTTATGGAAGATAAGGTGAGATGGATAGCTGATTGTATTAAAGGAGAATGTGTTGTGCATAAAATTGTATAATAGCTAATCAAAGGCATTATATATAATATTTATATATATATATATATACATACACCGGCCACTTTATTAGGTACACCTGTCCAAATGCTCGTTAACACTTAATTTCTAATCAGCAATCACTGGCGGCAACTCAGTGCATTTGGCATGTAGACATGGTCAAGACAATCTCTGCAGTTCAAACCGAGATCAGTATGGGGAAGAAAGGTGATTTGAGTGCCTTGAACGTGGCATGGGTTGTTGGTGCCAGAAGGGCTGGTCTGAGTATTTCAGAAACTGCTGATTACTGGGATTTTCACGCACAACCATCTCTAGGGTTTACAGAGAATGGTCCAAAAAAGAAAAAACATCCGTGAGGGCAGTTCTGTGGGCGGAAAGCCTGTTGATGCCAGAGGTCAGAGGAGAATGGGCAGACTGGTTCGAGTGATAGAAAAGGCAACAGTGTCAAATGACACCCGTTACAAACAAGGTAGGCAGAAGAGACATCTCTGAATGCACAGTACGTCGAACTTAAGGCAGATGGTACACAGAGCAGAGACAACACCCAGCACCGGTGCCACTCCTTTCAGTAGAACAGGAAATTGAGGCTACAATTTGCACAAGCTCATCAAATGAACAGTAGAAGATTGAAAAACGTTGCCTGGTCTGATGAGTCTCGATTTCTGCAGCATTGGATCGTAGGTCGGAATTTGGAGTCACAACAACATGAAAGCATGGATCCATACCTGCCTTGTATCAACGGTTCCGGTGGTGGTGGTGGGGTCAGGGTGGGGAATATTTTTTGGCACTCTTTGGGCCCTGGTACCAATTGAGCACGTTGCAAGCCACAGCCTACCTGAGTATTGTTGCTGACATGTCCATCCCTTATGACCACAGTTACCCAACATCTGATGGCTACTTTCAGCAGGATAATGCGCCATGTCATAAAGCTGGAATAAAGACTGGTTTCTTGAACATGACAATGAGTTCCTGTACTCAAATGGCCTCCACAGTCACCAGATTCAATCCAATAGAGCATCTTTGGGATGTGGTGGAACGGGAGATTCGCATCACATTGGATGTGCAGCCGACAAATTGCGGCAACTGGTGATGCCATCATGTCCATATGGACCAAATCTTGAGGAATGCTTCCAGCACCTTGTGAATCTATGCCACAAAGAATTGAGGCAGTTCTGAAGGCAAAAGGGGGTCCAACCCGTTACTAGCATGGTGTACCTAATAAAGTGCCGGTGAGTGTATATATATATATAATACACACAAAATACATAAGGTCATTAAGAGTAAAGGAATGTTGGACTGCTTTCTAATAGCAGTTTTAAAAATATGTTTATGTAGTAGGGTTTAAATTGACTGCAGGCTTCCTTAAATAAAATCTATCCAAAGGATGAAGGATTCTAAACAATGCACACAGAAATACTGGTGTGTGCCCCTTCTGGCAGGATCCACTCTTCTTACAATGGGCTTCCTATACCTTTGTTTTAAATAAAAAAAGCTTTCAAAATTATGCAAATACCTCCGGATTAAACACATGGAGCCTGACACCCTTCAGCCTCATTTGCATCATCTTAAAAGAATTAAAAAAAAAAAAAAAAAACAAGGCATGAGAAGCTAATAGAAGAGCAGATCCTGGCAGAGGGGCACACACTAGTATTTCAGAGTGCTTGGTTTGCAATCCTTGATGCTGGTGATAGGTATCCTTTAAGTGTATACTTATTCTGTGGGGCTTTATATAGTGTCAATTAAAAACAATAATGCCCCGTTCTATTTTGTTATAGCTAAAAGCAGGCAATGTAGGTACTACAGAAAGTGAATGCTGAATGAAGCTGGTGTACTGCATGCAATGCTGGGACAGAAATCATGAATAGGCTCAGTTTATGAATTAGGACATACAGGCGGTCCCCTACTTAAGAACACCTGGCTTACATACGACCCTAGTTACAAACGGACTCTGTATGTTGCAATTTACTGTACTTTAGCCTTAGACTAAAAATAGCCCATAACAGTTATCAATGGTGTCTGTAATGAAGCTTAGTTAATCTGGTTCTTATGACAATCCAATTTTTTAAAATCCAATAGTCACAGAGACCAAAAAAAATTTGGCTGGGATTACAATGATAAAATATACAGTTCTGACTTACAACAAATTCAACTTAAGAACAAAACTACAGACCCTATCTTGTATGGAACCCGGGGACTATATATATATATATATATATATATATATATATATAATGCCTTTGATTAGCTATTATACAATTTTATGCACAACACATTCTCCTTCTTAATAACAATCAGCTATCCATCCTCACTTATCTTCCATAACCGCTGCTTCTCCTTCTGTTTTTCTTTTTTTTTTTCACACAAAGTATAGTCGTGTGACTCATATTCTAAAACCAGCCAATTGTTAAAGCTAAAAGCTGCTATTTTTGTACCTGGTAGGCTCCATATGATGGACAGGCGAAGATGCAGGGCAGCAGAGGTGACATGATCTACAGGAGACTGTGTAAACAATAGCTCACTAGGAAGAAAATGAATTAATCAGGATTCTGCCTGGATATTGGCTTCCTCCTGAATGGCATTTCTTGTATTATTATCAGCTGTTATTTTAAAGAATTTGCAAAAAACATAACTGTGATTTCATGGAAAAAGATCCCAAGGCCCCTTGGGCTTGTAGTGGGCTGTGTAACTGAGACTAATGTTGTTTCAGAAATCAATATTCAGAAAAACAATCAATGATTGTATAAGAATGTGCAATATTAGTGTGTGGATTATCTGTGTTTCCCCTGGAGGACAGGCAATAGTAACAGTTCGAGTAAACAACCTCACTCCTAACCTTATACTCACATTGCGAGATCTCATCAGACTGGCTGCAAGAAATCTTTTCATACTTAACCTCACGCCCGCAGATCCTTTTTCTTTGTACACACCTCAGTTGCCGCAGAACCTTTGCATACACAACCCAGCTGCCCAGACCCTCTTCCACAAAACACTGCAGCTGATCAGAACCTCTTATGTACAAACCTCAGCTGCCTCAGAACAACCTCATACACCCACTGCAGCTGCTGCAGAACCTCTCCAACACGTCTTCAAGCTGCTGTCAAACCTCTTCATACACCTACAGATGTCGCAAATCCTCTTTGTACCCACTAAGCTGCCTGAAATAACCTCTACATACAACACCTCAGTTACGATGAACCTCTCCCCCTTTTTCAGTACCAACCTCAGCTGCCACAGAACTTCTTCATACACCTCTCGCCCGCTTAGCCAAAACCAGCGATCCTTTCCCCACTACCACCTCAGCTATCCACAGACCTCTTCATACACACCTCAGCTTCCGCAGAATCCTCTTTCATACACCCTCAGCTAGAGCCGTCTCCCTGGCCACACCTTTCTGCTGCCCCAACTCCCCCTCCTTTTTTATCTTTTCTGTTACATAATCTTACGTCACCCCGAATGTAGAACACTATGTGCCTTTGTCTTTCCCGCACTTCCCACAGACTGGACACCTTGAATGACCCTTAGAAAGGCCCGGAACCTCTCACGGCTGACCGGAACTGAACTTGTATCTACTTTTCACATGTCTTTGCTCCACGTCACGCACTTAGCATGCATGGCTTGGTGAGGACCCAGGCATGACCTCTGTCGGTTCACCCTTTCAACTCATTGAAGTTCCCATTAAATGCGTGCGACCCTCTAGGAATAGAGGATTAGAAAGGTGGTACCTGGAATCCGCTATTCAGTGACTGTATGTGTGATTCAATGCTGGTCACTAAGAAAGGTTATGTATATAGGACGATCATGCCACCTTACACCTAATCATGGTTCCTTATACGTTTATTGTCCATTTTACGGTTCCCCTCTGTCGAGATTAGGTGGATCAGGTATTTTGTGGTGCGGAACGGAATAACTTTGTTGATCTCGTTGTTCTATTTATTTATAGGGCACCCTTTATCCCCGTATGTAGAGGTTCTGCAGCAGCTGATGAGTGTATAAAGATGTTCTGAGGTAGTTGAGGTTTGTATGTAGAGGTTCTGCATCAGCTGAGGTGTATATGTAGAGGTTCTGTGGCAGCTGAGGTGTATATGTAGAGGCTCAGCAGCAGCTGAGGTATATATGGAGAGGTTCTGTGGAAGCCATCTTTTTTGAAAAAGACTATAGAACTATTATTTTTAAAACAAAAAAATAATAATATATAATAATATACACTCACCGGCCACTTTATTAGGTACACCTGTCCAACTGCTCGTTAACACTTAATTTCTAATCAGCCAATCACATGGCGGCAACTCAATGCATTTAGGCATGTAGACATGGTCAAGACAATCTCCTGCAGTTCCAACCGAGCATCAGTATGGGGAAGAAAGGTGATTTGGTGCCTTTGAACGTGGCATGGTTGTTGGTGCCAGAAGGGCTGGTCTGAGTATTTCAGAAACTGCTGATCTACTGGGATTTTCACGCACAACCATCTCTAGGGTTTACAGAGAATGGTCCGAAAAAGAAAAAACATCCAGTGAGCGGCAGTTCTGTGGGCGGAAATGCCTTGTTGATGCCAGAGGTCAGAGGAGAATGGGCAGACTGGTTCGAGCTGATAGAAAGGCAACAGTGACTCAAATCGCCACCCGTTACAACCAAGGTAGGCAGAAGAGCATCTCTGAACGCACAGTACGTCGAACTTTGAGGCAGATGGGCTACAGCAGCAGAAGACCACACCGGGTGCCACTCCTTTCAGCTAAGAACAGGAAACTGAGGCTACAATTTGCACAAGCTCATCGAAATTGGACAGTAGAAGATTGGAAAAACGTTGCCTGGTCTGATGAGTCTCGATTTCTGCTGCGACATTCGGATGGTAGGGTCAGAATTTGGCGTCAACAACATGAAAGCATGGATCCATCCTGCCTTGTATCAACGGTTCAGGCTGGTGGTGGTGGTGTCATGGTGTGGGGAATATTTTCTTGGCACTCTTTGGGCCCCTTGGTACAACGCCACAGCCTACCTGAGTATTGTTGCTGACCATGTCCATCCCTTTATGAGCACAATGTACCCTGTAACATCTGATGGCTACTTTCAGCAGGATAATGCGCCATGTCATAAAGCTGGAATCATCTCAGACTGGTTTCTTGAACATGACAATGAGTTCACTGTACTCAAATGGCCTCCACAGTCACCAGATCTCAATCCAATAGAGCATCTTTGGGATGTGGTGGAACGGGAGATTCGCATCATGGATGTGCAGCCGACAAATCTGCGGCAACTGTGTGATGCCATCATGTCAATATGGACCAAAATCTCTGAGGAATGCTTCCAGCACCTTGTTGAATCTATGCCATGAAGAATTGAGGCAGTTCTGAAGGCAAAAGGGGGTCCAACCCTTTACTACTCGCATGGTGCACACCTAATAAAGTGGCCGTGATAGTGTATTATTATATACTATATATATATATATATATATATATTATTACTTTGTCTCATAAGGCCATTCTCCCCTCCCTCCTCCCTTCCCCGCCTTTTCATTTCCCAGCGACCACCATGTTCCCCACATATCACCTACACGCCCACGGACTAGTGCGAACACACTGCAACACTACCCTCCATATCTCCTCCTCCTTACTCCACATATGTGAATATCACGGAATTAAGTGCATAGTATCATATTTTATATGTTTGGAAAAACACATGTCCATTCAAGTTCACCAAGAAGGGAAGGATTGGATTAGGAAAGGATTTCAGGGGAACAATTCTATATAACTAACCATCAATGTTAATTTTGGTGTAAAAAGGCCTCTAAGACCCTCCTTCTTGAGCTCTCGGTCTGTCCCTGCTGTGAACCAGCGCTGAGCCTGCTTATTCCACAGATTTATAGGGATTTCACTCATTGATAGGGATTCACTCAATTATATCTTTTTTTAACAGGTTTTTGAGCAGGTGAGCCTTTATTTGTAATATTAACATACATCCTTTTTATCTACGGTAACACTGTTACCCCGTCCTCTTCTTTTTCTTCCCATTGGTATATACGTAGATATAGATATTGGCTTTCTTGCACCCCTCCACCATTTAACCCTTTACTTTAGTAGTCCGGTAGACTGCGTTACCACTTCCGAATCCTGATCGAAATGTGACAAATTGTCTTAGTGCACACAGCCAGGGCGTGCGGGAGGCCTAGAGGAAAAGTATGTTTTCCTCCATCTATGTGCAATGAAATCGCCATGGCAATGACAGTTGTGTGAACCCGCCCCTCCTTTCACATGATTTACAACCTTGCGCCTTTGCTAGACAATATACAACGCGTGCAGAGCGTTCCGCCGGGCCTCCGCCGCCGGCAGTCATTGCACATGCCTCAATGGTTAGAGGATGTCTCGTTCTCATGTGTTTATTTACACGTAACCGTGGTAAAATATTAAATTTTTAGGCTAAATGATGAAGTCCACCTCAGGGAACAGGGCCATTGATAACAATATCTGGGGTTTGTTTGCCCCTAGACGGTATAATCAGGCTGGCATCAAGATGTAGGAGGAGCTTTAAAAAAGTTCTATCCCAGCCAATCAGTGTTGATAGAATTGAATAGCCCAATCTGACTGCTTCTCTTCAAACCTCCTCTACAATGTCCAATAATTATGATGATATACAAATACAGTAATATAAAACACTGCTGGAATACTGAGTCCTCTGTATGGGCCCTCTTCCTCTCCTGCTGGGCCCTTGACTAAGTCCTCTATTCCCCCCTTTGATCGAACCATGTATAACACATAGGGGCACATTTAACAAGCTCCTGCTCCCCAGCACTTGGAAGGGGGCAGCTGTATCGCCACTGGGCAAATAACACCCCCCATAATATATGACGCTAAGGTTGTAAGTCTTATCCCCAAATCCTGGGAAGTTTGGTCGAGAATGAAATATACCCCGATATTCACAGACAAAAAAGAAGATATCTTTAATCCCCGTCCTCTCATAATATGTCACAAAATGGTCACAAAATGTACCCTAGGGGCACATTTATAAGGTCCGCACGGCTCACTTCCGTCTGTTCCCAGACTATTTCCGTTTGCGCCGTAATTTAACAAGGTTTTTTGTGCCATGCGATCGTATTTTGACCGCAATTGCACTGACTTCAATGGCGACACATGGTCGTTGGGCCTGGTCTATCTGGAACACCCCGACTGATTCGGACTAAGGCAGGATTTACAATTCAAATTGTGTTGCAAAGACATGCACTTACATGCACCGTGAAAAAAATAGAAGAGGGTGAACTCCGGCGGACGATCGGAAGCGACACATGCGGATATCGGGGCCATGATCTTGTTGAATCGTGGCAGAACTTCATCCTCGTCGGACCAAAGCACCGCTGGATCGCGCAGGGATCGGGTAATTAATGTGCCCCATGTTGTCTTTCTGAAAAATGTTTCATCAACTTTT
Source organism: Engystomops pustulosus (assembly GCA_019512145.1). Lineage (NCBI taxonomy): Eukaryota > Metazoa > Chordata > Amphibia > Anura > Leptodactylidae > Engystomops > Engystomops pustulosus. The sequence continues at coordinate 50,733,386 of CM033644.1, read as the reverse complement.
TGAGGTATTCTTTATCGTGAATAAAAAATAGAGGTTACACAATGTTGGCCCCCAGCGTGCCCCAGATATTCCAGATATCTCCTCTTTTATACTAATTCATTAATGTGTACCCTACCATCCATAGATAACAGTTTGTCTAAATCTTAAGAACTCTCTCTCTGGTTCTAATGCCTTTAAGAAAAAAAAAAAATCTTCAATTGTGAAAAAATTGTGATTCCTCCTGAGGTTGTCATGCGTCCTCCTGAGTCAGGCGCATGAAATCACACAGGTATTTACCTAGGAAGAAATATCATATCGAAAGTGCAACACGGAATTGTTGTATATCCGCGCCGCCGGCTCAGCGATCCCACCTTTACTGCCCTCCGGCCTCCCCCCGACGCGGCCGATTTCTCTATTTGTTTTCTGTTTTCTGTCATAATAATCCCGCTTCATAGAGCGGCAATGAAATCAAGTGAATCTTAAAGGGGTTTTTCAACATCGCAGGGAAACCCGTTGTGTGAACAAATTGAAAAATTGACTTAACCTCTCTGGAGAAACCGCCCAGTTCCAGTTGCTGGTGATCAGGGCCCCTAGATTGTGGGGTCACATGCACAAAGAAAGTGATTCACCTACTTCCTTCAAAGAAATACCAGAAGCCTTGGGTGGGATTCTCAAGGCACCGATTCTGGAACTGGGGACCACACAAAGCAAATTAATAGTTTTTTTTCATTTAGATGAATTCTTGCCCCTATAAGATCACATCTGACACATAAAATGTAAAAAAAAAAAAATTCTAAAATTTCGACATTTTAAAATTGCTTAGTTTATCTTTCGACAAACGTTGCAATCACTTCACGACATCTCTGGAAATCTGGCATCATATCTGCCATGTGTGAACAGGCTCCCGTATGTGTAGTCACCCAGCTTTCCCAGACTCCTAATTCTAAATCCATATTATTACATACAACGTCAGGTAATTACGGAAGTTATCGATCACATCCAACCTAATGAGTCTGAAGTCGACTGCGCCAGGGAGCTTCCAGCGGTCCAAATCAAGTAGAATTTGTATACATTTTTGGAGGATGTTGTCCTTAAATTTTTGAAGGATTGTAAGGATATTTAATTTAAACGTAAAAAATAAATTATAAAAAACATTCTATTTTATAATTTAGTTTCTATAAATTTTTTTTTTTAAAATCAATCAGATCATGATATACAAATAAATAAGAGTCCTATAATAAAGTTTGTCAAAAATTAGGAGGTCAAATATTCTGGGGAAATCCCAGACGTCATTGAATTTCTATGATCTAACTCTCCCAAGACATTTTTTTCCCAAATCCTTCCAATTCCCCGTCAGTTATTGTTCCCTCCCCAAACATCCGCCTCTTTTCCTCTCTTCTTGTCCGTTTAATAACCTGCTCCACAAAAGGTTCTTCAATTTTCAGGCTGTGAACCAGCTTTTCTCCCATCAGACGTCATCCCAATCTCCCCTCCTCCCTCCCCCCCTTAAATTGGAATGAATTTCTCGAGGGCTGATGCTTTATGCAAATACTGTGGGAGCAACCAAAAGGAGTCAATGGAAGGGTGCATGGGGTCTGAAGCGACCAATAGGGCTTTTAATCTCCGTTTTCCCCTGGAACCTTGAACTACTGGGTATTGTAAGGATCTGACCCCGTCCAGGACAAAAGCCATCCGAAAATATAACATGAAAGATTCTGTTGTCTGAGGGGGGATATGATAAAAAATTCACACTTAAAGAATCCCCTTTAACGAGGGGTGAAAAAAATCATAATTTGGCGTTTGATTTAGGCAATATTATCTTAAAGGTGATAGTCATAGATGAAATATTATTTAAAGGCCCGCCCACATCACCGCTTCTCATGCTAAAGCAAAGTCTAAGCCCACCCATTAGCCCACCCGGGAGCTTAACTACTACCTTGGATACCCCTTAGCTGTACTATAACGTTTTAAAATGATCCTGTCACTCTCATCTTTGGCCACCGTGTGACATCCTGGTGGCTGTGGGTGATTGCTGCCATTAAGAAGTGCCCCCTATAAGGTCTAGTCAAGGGGCAAATAATCTGAATTAAGAATTGTCAGGGGACCCATGCAAACCCACCTTGTTTCTTATTCTTAGAAACAGGAAGTGGCGGAGTCACGTGACTTTCAATGCTCTACTGATTGGCTCAGCGAGTGAAAGTGTCCACATATGAGTGGCTGAGTCAATGGATTTGTCTACGCTCTGCTGATTGTCTCTGAAGTTAAGAAGTGTCCACTCCCCCTAGAAGTGGATGAGTCATGTGACTTGTCTTATGCCCGCTGATTGCTTCTCCACTGATGTGTTTAACACATGCAAATGTCACAGGCAGCAAAACTAGACCCTAATCCAACATGGAATGATGTCCACATCAAGACTGAGCAGGTAGTCCCATGAGAACTATTTTGCTTTCTAATTTTACCTTACCCAGGTTGCCTTACAACTCGAAGTCCCATCCACAAAGAAAAGCTGTCTCCTTGAGGAACAAGAAGCCCTTAAACTCACATTTTTACATGTTAAGTGTGTAAAAAAGGCAATTTAAAGGACATGTCCATATGGATGTAGTGCAGGCTGTTGTATAAGATTTTATTTGGAGACCCCCCTTCAATTCTTTCTTCCTCATAATGAATTCGTCTCATTCAGAACTCATTTCTATGGGATGATGAGATTTTGCAGTGATCTTAAGCCTTTTCCCGGCCCTGCTCCCTTCGTCCCATCGAGCCCCATTATAATCAGGTCAAAACAGAAATCTGGCAGAACAGGAGTCACTGACTCCTCCGACAGATGGGCGACACAAGGCAGACACCGAACCTGAGCCGCTAAGCTTCTCAATGCAAAGCCCCCATCCGAATGGGTAAGAGGAGATGTCATGCATCCTGAGACTCCTATACCCCACACATCACTGCAGAAGATTCAACAAGCCCCACCCTGCCCGAAAAATCTCTGAACCCATATATCCACCAGCCAACCGTGACATCTGACCATATTTACTATTTATAACTCTCTAGCATGGTGTACAAACATTTACTATAATACTGCCCCATATTACAGACTATAACTACTATAATACTTGCCCCCTATGTACAATAATATAACTACTATAATACTGCCCCTATGTACAAGAATATAATACTATAATCTGCCGCCTATGTACAAAATATCCACTACTATAATACGCCCCTGCCCCCTCCGGTACAAGAATATAACTACTATATACGCCCCCTATTTAGCAAGAATTATCTTCCTATAATACTGACCCCGCCTATTACAAAATCTACTACTATAATACTGCCCCCTATGTACGGAATCTAACTTAAACTCTATATACTGCCCCCTATGTAGCAAAATAGCACTACTATTAATCTGCCCCCTATGTACAAGAATATAGCTACCTACTACCCCCCACCGCCCCCTATATGTACAAGTATATAACTACTCTAAATACCGACCCCTATGTACAAGATTATAACTTAACTACTTATACCCAGAATCACCGCCCCTTATTTACAAGAGTATAACACATAATCATACCACCGCCCCCTATGTAGCAATAATTCACTACTATAATACTTATGCCCTCCTATGTACAACAAGACTATAACTCCTATAATACTGCCCCCTATTTCCAGGAATAACTACTAATACTGCCCCCTATTACAAGACTAATAACTACTATCGGGAGAATACTGCCCCCTATTTAACAGGAATATAACTACTATATACTGCCCCCTATTACAGGAATATAACAACTACTAAATACTGCCCCTAGACACGAAATATAATTAACTACTATAATACTACCCCCTATGTAACAAGAATATAGCTACTATAAATAACTGATACTGCCCCCCTAGTTACAAGAAATAACTCCATAATACTACTGCCCCATAATGTACAAGACTAATCACTACTATATCTGCCTCCTATATCAATAATATAACTACTATAATACTGCCTCCGATGTACAGAAATATAACTACTATAATACTACTGCTCCTATGTACAACAGAATATAACTACTAGAATACTGCCCTATGTACACTATAATAACTCCGATAAATACTGCCCCACTGCCCCTATGTACAAGGAATAATAACTACTATAATACTGCCCCCTGATTACATGAATAGTAACTAGCTATAATACTGTCCCTATGTACAAAATATAACTACTAAATACTGCCCCTATGTACAGGATATAACTACTTAAATACTGGCCCCCTATGTCAAGATATAACTACTATAATAACTGCCCCCTATGTACAAGAATCTAACTACTTACTACTGCCCCCCTATGTATCAAGAATAATAACTACTATAATACTTCCCCTATGTACAAGAATATAACTACATAATACGCCAGCCCCCTATTACGGAAATATAACTACTATAATACGTTACTTCAACCTATGCAGAAAAACGACATCTGCCCTTTTTTTTAGTCATGGTTGGAATATACAGAAAAAAAAAAAACAATGATTACTAAGGTATCTCTTGAGAACAGCAGAACTTAATGTGTGTTTTTCTCATGGTGGCACTAGTTGGTTGCCATGGCATTCCTTATGCTTATATTATCCTTATATTTTCTTTGATTAAAGCCCCCCCCCCTTTGTCCAACCCAATTATTTTATTCCATGCCATCACTTGCAGTACTATTATCTCCATGTAGTAGTATATTGAGATGGGTCCTGACCCTTGCAAGATTCTTACATCTGGGGGTGTCCGTGGACCCCACTTTTTGCTGTGCGTTAACTTGATTAAAACTAGGGTTTCCTAAAATGTTGATGGTTGGTTGGTAAAGGAGGCACATTTAGTAAGTTTTTGTGATAAGGCTTTTAAAATCTGTGAACGCTTTCGGATGTAATGCTTCCACTGAGCGCTGGGCTTACAGGTCAACTTTTGTAGAATAAATCTGTGGGCTATCTCTCCACCTTGACCTTCACTTCCTCTCCCCAGGGTTTTTAGTTTCAGTTTCCAAGCAAAATTTTTATGGCTTTTTTGAATGTGAAACTTGTCTAGACCCAGAACGTCTGGGGGTCTGCCATTTGTTTTTGATCCAGCTGTAAAGATACTACAAATCTGACTCGTCTTATTGGTCATTTGCACACCCAATAAATTTCCATAGTCTAATGGGATTCCCATTTTACCAACTTCCCAAAACGGAATCAACGTCTCCTGCATTCATCCAACGTATTCTGAAGAGGGTGGATCAGGACCCAAGTCTGCGTTGTTGAGTTGTACTCTATGGCACTTGACAGAAACGCTGGCCTAACGGTTAAAGGTTATTACTTACCTTTTTTTTTTTTTTTGAAGCCATGTAAGTAAGTGTAATTTAGTTAAAAGCGTGAGTAGTTCTAAAAAGGGCTTTTCCTACTCTGAGGACCTGACGCTGACCCAATTTAGTGATCCTGTTTAATGCTTAGGTTTTCCTATGGGGGCACTGCTGAGTTCTCGTCCATATTATTTGCTGATCCCTAAGATTCCAGAAGAACGTCCGAAATCTTTATACATAATTTTTAACCCAAACTGAATCATTCCAGAGCTGACAAGTCCCTTTCAAGCTGAGAACAATCATAATAATAATAATAATTCTACTACAACCTAATTATTAAAAGAGACGACCAGTCACTAAGGCAAATGCTGAATGACATACCTGAATGAGAGTTCCGCATCTGCTCCTGATCAATTTGCATTTTCGTTTTTTTGAAATCCGTCTACCCATCAAAGATATTGGGCCATTAGATCAAAAGCTAAGGGGGGTAACTTCAGGACCACACCCTAAGAAAGACAGTAAAAGGTTTCCTCCCCCTTGACTAATATTGGGCTCATTCACATATAAACTTTCAAGGTATAGGTCCGTATCTCTAAGCGGATGGACGGAATCAATAAACCAACATCAAATTGTTGGCTTGTGGTAGGCGCGATTCTGGAGAACATATGTCATTTGTCAACATTTTGCAACATCCCCTTTAAAGCTCAGTTTTGCTTAAACATATTCTACTGATTCCTTTGCACATCCGCTTGTTATCTCCAAACGTATGTGCAGGAATCGTTTACAGTGTATCCGTAGTATACCTATGAAGGCAGGGTCATACCAGTATCTCTGTTCACGGACTAGCAAGCAGAGGATCAAATATATGTATATGTTATATTACCTTTCAGAACTCCTGCTACTAGCTGTGTCACTCTCGTTGGGCGATGCAACCCATCACTCTCCGCTACCCCTACCCGGATTCATAAATTCCTATGTGACCCCCCGCACGCTCCATAAGTTAGTATTTTTTCCTGGCTTCCATATTACTGTATTTCGTTGGAAAGTTGGCAGATTCTTCAACAAATGCATTAAGTGCTCCGAACAAGCGTCAAATCCCTTCTAATATCAGGTTGGGGGTGGCCGTAATAAAAAAGTACATAATAAAGCACTGCTAAAACCATGACTATGATTGGTCCAGTACTATACATTCCTTATACTCTGTTTCTGCTTGGGGAAAATCCCAAAACACCAGCATACTCCTCTCCTGAAATAGTCTGTGCTGGCTGGGGGTCTCTGTTCATGCATCTACTCCCCCCCCTCAACGTACCGCTGCTCCAAGACACATATCCCTTTCCTTACCTAATAAGGCTACACTGTCTCCAGTCTCCTGAATCCTCTTTGGCTGCAGCGCCTCGTTAGATTGCCGTATCTCCTTATCAGAACACTCGCTTGTCCTATGCCCCCCATTCTCCTCCCCCAACCAGCATCCGATGATTGTGAACCGTAGTACATGACAATACCATCTCCGCAATACTCTGTGCTGCTGAGGACTCATCTCTTCTCTTCCTACTATCTAAACAATGCAAAATGCAAATGCAACATTGAATGGAGCCTAAAAGCTTATCTCTGCCCTAATGTCAAGATCCAGGTCGAACTTAACGCTAAACCAATGACCCACAATCCAAACATTGAATCACCCACAATAGTGATTGTTTGTGGGGTCTCACACTGTATTGTCCATGGCTGTGCCTCAGACCAAGAGGGGTTACCAGGACTAAAAAGACCCTCACGGAAGCCCTTGTCACTATTGGACCCTTTCAAGTAAATTTGTTGGGTTTCTGACTTCTCCAAATTATACTCAAAAACACGCCACACTGTAAACAGATTGTCCTGGTAAGTGCAAGGCATCTCATTCACATTCAACTTCTAATGTAAACAATTAGGGGTCTAGACCAGAAAGATTCTGGGTGAATTTGTCGGTAACTGTCCTGTGTAGCCATGCAGGATCGCTTAGCGCCGCGTTCAACAATGGGGCTTATTACTAAGAGTCCCCGGCCGCATTTTCATTGGGTTTCCTCCCGACTTTAGCAGGATTCAAGCTATGATTGTGATCGCATACGCGATTGGATTGGGTCGCAATCGTGACGGCTTCACATGACTCAAAATCGGGGGGGGGGGGTGGCCGTTCGGACTATCCCACGGATTCGAATACGTGCGGGATTTAACATTTAATTGTGTCACATACAATGCACGTACATGCAGCGCAGGCAGAAAGAATAATAGTTTAACTCCTGTGTGACCTATGGCGGGTAAGCGTCACACATGCAGGGACCCGGGGGCACCATCTTATGCATGTATCAAGAGTCCGGATCGGGGATCGCGACTTGACGGGTAAGTAAATGTGGCCCCAATGCGCTTCTGAGGCTCCCACCGTGATCACATGCTGAGGTAACGTTACGTTCCTTCGGCGATTGCTATAACAATGTCTACCTCAGCGCGTGGATTGTGCGTCGTGTGAACACGCTTTAGTTATACATGCAGATTCTCTACAGGGGAGCAGAATTTGGCTGTGATTTACCTCAATAAATAGGTCAGGAGATCTGTTTGATGAGTAACTGTGTTCTTAAAGGAACAGTGCTTCTTTATAAGAAATAGGTCCCTTGCCGGCCGGTCTCCCACTTCCTCCTGCGTTCCCCCCCTCCTAACTTGTTTTCTTCCTGTGCTGAAATTCCTAAATTCCTTGTTCCCCCCCCAGGTACAACAGTCTGGCTCCTCCTGCCCGGCCTTAACTCTACAATGCCGGCCTGCTAATGTTACAACTGAGGAATGCCGTACGCCTTTAATTCTCGCTCTCAACGCTGCGTTTTAACCCTTTCATCCCGTCCGTCTCTAGTAGTCGCCTCGGAGACCGAGTCACCCTGTCACATGTATCAGGGTTGTAGGGTCCCATAGAGAGAGAACCCGTGACATCAATCTGGGCAAATTAATAGGTGAAATTTCCCATTGTACGTCCCACTATGTCGGTAATCTCCTGTCAGTACGATTATCCGACAGAAGTCGAGTCAGGCCGCAGGGATGCAAAGCCTTTTATTATAAACTCCTTCTGCAGGGTGGGGCCAGCCGCATATGCCCCTAATCATAAGTTGTGTCACAGTATACCAGTCATACATGTACAATATACTCCTACGTGTGTAATGTAGGAGTACTCAGGCCTCCAACATGACGGCTGTGTATACTACAGTGTGGGAATGTAGGAGTACTCAGTCCACAACTGACAGCAGTGTATACTAAGTGTGTAATGTATGAAGTACCTCAGGTCCACAACTTGACGCGTCGTGTAATACTACATGTGTGTAATTAAGGATACTCAGGTGCACACATACCCAGCGGTGTATACTACAGTGTGTAATGTCGGAGTACTCAGCTCCCACATGACAGCGGTGTATACTAACAAAAAGAATGTGTATGGAGGAGTACTCAGGTCCACAACAGACAGCGGTGGAAAATACTACATTGTGATTGTAGGTGTACTCAGGTCGCACACACACATGACAGCGGTGTCTACACAGTGTGTATTGTAGAGTACTCCAGGTCCACAACCATGACAATCGGGTTACTACAGTGTGTCTGTACAGTACGCATGTGGCACAACATGACAAGCGGTGTTACTGACAGTGTGTATTGTGGTGTATCGCAGTCCCACAACATGACAGCGGTGTATACTACCGTGTGTAATTGTAGTGGACTCAGTCCACAACATGACGGCGTTTAACTACGTGTTACTTGTAGTAGTACGCAGGCCTCACAACTACAGCTGTGTATCTACAGTGTTTATTGTAGGCGTACTCAGGCCCACAACATGCCAGCTGTGTATACTACAGTGTGGTATTGTAGGAGTAACTCAGGTCCATCAACTGACAGCGGTGTATACACGGTGTTATTGTAGGTGTACTCAGGTCCACACATGACAGCGGTGTATACAAATGTGTATTGTAGGAGTACTCAGGTACACACCATGAACAGCTGTGTATATACAGTGTGTATTGTAAGGGTACTCGGTCCCAACATGACAGCGGTGTATACTACAGTGTGTAATGTAGTGTATCTGCCTACACATGACATCGGTGTATAACTACAGTGTGTAGTCGTATGAGTACTCAGGTACCACAACATGACTGGTGATACTACGGTGTGTATTGTAGAAGTACTCAGGGGCTCCCAACCTACAGCTTTGTATACTACAGTTGTATGTCGGAGTATCAGGTCAACAAACATGACAGCGGTGTATACTACAGTGGTGTATTGGTAGGTGTAGCATCAGGTGCACAAACTACAGCGGTGTATACTACAGTGTTAATGTAGGAGTACTCAAGTCTACAACATACAGCGTTAACTACAGTTTGGTAATGTAGGTGTACTCAGGCCTACAACGATGACATCGGTGTATAGCTACAGTGTGTCTTGTAGAGTACTCAGGGGCCCCAACGTGACCCGTGTATACTACTGTGTATTGTAGGAGTACTCAGTCCACAACATACAGCGTGTATCTACAGTGTGTATTGTAAGAGTCCTCAGGGCCCAACAGACAGTGTGTATACTACAGTGTGTATTTAGTTGTACTCAGGTCCCACAACATGACGCGGTGTAATACTATTACTACAGTGTGTATGTAGGATTACCAGGTTCACAACATGACAGGGCTTGTTCTAACAGTGGATTTCAGGAGTACTCAGTCCACAACATGCACGGTGTATACTACAGTGTGTACTGTAAGTACTCAGGTCCACAACATGACAGCGGTGTAATCTACCGGTGTTTTTAGGTGTATCTCAGTTCCACACATACGCGGTGTATACTACAGTGTGTATTGTAGGTGTATCTCCAGGCCCACAACATGAACAGGCGGTGATATACAGTGGTTTATGTGAGGAGTACTCAGGCCCATACAACATGACAGCGGTGTAAATACTACAGTGGTATTGTAGTAGTACGTCAGGTCCAGCACATGACAAGCGGTGTATACTACAGTGTGATATGTAGGTGTACTCAGGCCACAACATTACAGCTGTGGGTACTACAGTGTGTATTGTAGAGTACTCATGCCACAACATGACAACGGTGTAATACTACAGTTTTATTGTAGGTGTATCAGGTGCCAATAACATGACAGGCGGGTATACTACCGTTTGTAATTGTAGAGTACTCAGGCCACACATTACATCGGTGTTACTACAGTGTGTATTGTAGGAGTACAGCCCACAACATGACAGCGGTGTATAACTACAGGTGTATTGTGGAGTACTCAGGTCTCACAACATGACAGCGTGTATACTACGGTGTGTATTGTAGAGTACTCAGGCCTACCCACAGGACAGCGGTGTTCTACAGTGTGTATTGTAGGAGTACTCAGGCCTACACATTACAGCGTGGTATACTACGTGTGTATGTAAAGAGTATCCGGCCCACAACATGACAGCGGTGTAATACTACCGTGTGTATTGTAGATACTCAGCCGCACAACATGACAGCGTTGTAACATACTTCACAGTGTGATTGAGGAGTACTCAGGTCCCACATGACGGCGGTGTATACGACAGGTGTGTATTGTAGGAGTACTCAGGCCTACAACATGACAAGCTGTATACTACAGTGTGTATTGAGTAGTCCAGGCCCACAACATGACGCGTGTTACTACATGTGTATTTTAGAGTACTCCTCAGGCCTACAACCTGGACAGCGTGTATAACTAAAGGTGTATGTAGGAGTCTCAGGCCTACAACATGACAGCGGTGTAAGACTACAGTGTGTATTGTGGATTAACCAGGCCCCCAAACATGACAGAGCGTGTAACGACGGTGTGTATGTAGGTTATCTCATGTCCACAACATGACATAGGTGTAATACTACATGGTATTGTAGAGTACTCAGGTCCACACATACAGCGGTGTATACTACAGTGGTTATTGTGGGATACTTCAGGCCCCGCAACATGACAGTGTCGGTGTAATACTACAGTGGGTATTGTATGAGTACTCAGGCGCCCACAACATGACATCAGTATACTGAGTGTCCAAAACGACAGCGTTGTCGATTGTCACCGGTGGCCGCCGACGCCGCGACTGTCGCTGCTCTCTATGACACGCAATGAATTTTGTGACACAATGACAGTAGTGTTTCCATTTGACAAAATGACATTAGTGTATTTTTATGTGACATAAGATTAGGCAGGCTTATTTAGGTCCCAAAATGACACAAGATCCTCTCTTCCTCTGCTTCATGAAAAGAAAGTGTTCTATTCTATGTCACAAAATAACGTATGTATTCTGTACGAAAAATGTATGGTCAGTGTATGCTATGCTACAAAATTTTGGCTGGAATGCTACATTCGGATGGTAGGGTCAGAATTTGGCGCCAACAACATGAAAGCATGGATCCATCCTGCCTTGTATCAACGGTTCAGGCTGGTGGTGGTGGTGTCATGGTGTGGGGAATATTTTCTTGGCACTCTTTGGGCCCCTTGGTACCAATTGAGCATCGTTGCAATGCCACAGCCTACCTGAGTATTGTTGCTGACCATGTCCATCCCTTTATGACCACAAGTTACCCAACATCTGATGGCTACTTTCAGCAGGATAATGCGCCATGTCATAAAGCTGGAATCAACTGGTTTCTTGAACATGACAATGAGTTCGCTGTACTCAAATGGCCTCCACAGTCACCAGATCTCAATCCAATAGAGCATCTTTGGGATGTGGTGGAACGGGAGATTCGCATCATGGATGTGCAGCCGACAAATGTGCGGCAACTGTGTGATGCCATCATGTCAATATGGACCAAAATCTCTGAGGAATGCTTCCAGCACCTTGTTGAATCTATGCCACAAAGAATTGAGGCAGTTCTGAAGGCAAAAGGGGGTCCAACCCGTTACTAGCATGGTGTACCTAATAAAGTGTCCGGTGAGTGTATATATATATATATATACACACAAATACATTAAGGTCATTAAGGAGTAAAGGAATGTTTGGACTGCTTTCTAATAGCAGTTTTAAAAAATATGTTTATGTAGTAGGGGTTAAATTGACTGCAGGCTTCCTTTAAATAAAATCTATCCAAAGGATGAAGGATTCTAAACAATGCACACAGAAATACTGGTGTGTGCCCCTTCTGGCAGGATCCACTCTTCTTTACAATGGGCTTCCTATACCTTTGTTTTAAATAAAAAAAGCTTTCAAAATTATGCAAATAAGCCTCCAGGATTAACACAAATGGAGCCTGACACCCTTCAGCCTCATTTGCATCATCTTAAAAGAATTAAAAAAAAAAACAAAAAACAAGGCATGAGAAGCTAATAGAAGAGCAGATCCTGGCAGAGGTGGCACACACTAGTATTTCAGAGTGCTTGGTTTGCAATCCTTGATGCTGGTGATAGGTATCCTTTAAGTGTATACTTATTCTGTGGGGCTTTATATAGTGTCAATTAAAAACAATAATGCCCCGTTCTATTTTGTTATAGCTAAAAGCAGGCAATGCTAGGTACTACAGAAAGTGAATGCTGAATGAAGCTGGTGTACCTGCTGCAATGCATGGGATCAGAAATCATGAATAGGCTCAGTTTATGAATTAGGACATACAGGCGGTCCCCTACTTAAGAACACCTGGCTTACATACGACCCCTAGTTACAAACGGACCTCTGTATGTTGGCAATTTACTGTACTTTAGCCTTAGACTACAATAAATAGCCATAACAGTTATCACTGGTGTCTGTAATGAAGCTTTAGTGTTAATCCTGGTTCTTATGACAATCCAATATTTTTAAAATCCAATAGTCACAGAGACCAAAAAAAATTTGGCTGGGATTACAATGATAAAATATACAGTTCTGACTTACATACAAATTCAACTTAAGAACAAACCTACAGACCCTATCTTGTATGTAACCCGGGGACTGCCTGTATGTAGGAGATTGAAAACCAAGGGCAGAGAGTTCTTTAAAGGAAATCAAAATCCATCATGATAAATCAGGGAAACCTAGCCATAGAACCAGCCAGGCATTGTGACGTGGTAATCTTCTATTTGTCTTTCATGGCTTCCTTCCTTCTGTAATCAACTTTTAAAATTATGCTAATGAGTTAAACGGGCTCCTTGTGGTGTTACCAGAGCCTATCCATGATTTTAATGTTAGATTTCCATTAGGTTAGAATTTGATCTATTGATGAATTAGGAGTGTAAACACTACAGCATCATCGTGGGTCATATGCATCAGATCCTAAGAAGTAACAGTGCAGACAGTGACTAAGCCAATATGAAGGCTGAAAACAGAAGTCAGTCCAAGACTCAACGCTATGCTATCTTTATAATCTGTCTGTTACTTTTTGTTTAATGGAGTAGGGTTACCTGAAACCTAATCACACCCTATCCTGAAAAATACTACTTTACTCTGAAAGAATACTCTGCACTGCCTCATAAGTAACAAAACACACAGCTTTTTTGCATATTTATTAAAAGTAAAGTTATAGTATCCAAACTCCTTCTTGGTAAGTTTTATTCTGTTGCCAAAAAGTGTTTATTTTCTGTAATTTAATCTACAAAAGTGATTTTACCTGCGAGCAAAATATTTTGCTTTTTGAAAAAGAACATAAGGGACCATGGATATTTTTGTTCACAGCTATCAAAACTGTATGGAGGGTATATGATGTTCTTTATCTACAATTACAACTTAGATGGGTTGTTTCTACTCAAATCTCTTATGTTATTTCAATGACAAGTTGTATTATCATTTATCGGGGTCCTTTTTCATGGTTACTGCCTTTCACATAATGGAAGCAGTGTAATTTATTCAGTATGATAGATATCATATTATAGTGTGCCTTCTTGGCACTTGCGCATTTTGCTTTGCTGTTTACATAAAAGTGAAGACAAATATAAATTGACATGGACTGTGGTCCAATTGCATGGTAATACACCGTGGTAACCTTACATTTTAGTAATGTAAGTAGTGTGCAGCATATTCTATTATTATTATTATTATTATTATTATTATTATGGAACCTCACAGAAAGCGGCAGTGTACTTATTGCTGTTCAGAAAATGGCCTTGGTAATATTGTGAATGGATGGCAAAGCCAGGCCAAATCGAATAGCTTGATTGTAAAAAAAAAAATTCAACAAGCTGATAGAACATTATGATGAATTATATGTTAGCAATTGCTTAAAAGGATGAGTCGGCTTACTCGCTGTCTTATGATGTTGGGACCGTGTCTTTTATGGATTCACCCCTAGAATTTGGCTAAGGTTATGGTTAGGAAAGTATACTACTTCACCCAACAAGGCATAATTAAGCCATGGTCCAAAGCCACTAAGTGGTTCCTCTATCAGCAGTTTAGCAGGTCCAGTGCATTATCACAGGATAGTTTTGCTATTCCGTTGTTAGATCTCTGTGGTTGGCTTGGTTAAGCTTGGTTGAATTATTAACAATATTGCTAATTGCTAAGCTATTGCTAATTTGCCAGTGTGGTTGAAAGAATTCTGTTTTTGAAAGATGCAGAGACATACAGGGGGTTCCCTACTTACAAACAACCCCTAGTTACAAACGGTCCTCTGGATGTTGGTAATTTACTGTACTTTAGCTCAAGGCTACAATGATCAGCTGTAACAGTTATCAAAGGTGTCTGTAATGAAGCTTTATTGTTAATCCTGGTTCTTATGACAATTTAACATTTTTAAAATCCAATTGTCACAGAGACCAAAAAAAATTTGACTGGAGCCGTAATTATAAAATATACAGTTACGACTTACATACAAATTCAACCTAAGAACAAACCTACAGACCCTATCTTGTACGTGACCCGAGGACTGCCTGTACCAATTACTAAATCTTTGATTTATGAGGAATTGTAAAATATGAGTAAATGAAATTTAAGAGTACAAATTTATGGGAGAAAGAGTAACAAAGTTGGAATAAACATCTTTTGGATATATCAATGCATCTAGAGGTTTAGGTCATCAGAAATTTGACCTAATAAAACAGTATGTCGTCAAGAAGCCGAACACCTTCCAGATCATGTTTCTTTCATGATTCAGTGTGGTTCCATCATCCAGAAAATCAACTTTGAAATGAGATGTAAATTGGTTGTATAGAGTCATGGAAGCAGAGATTTTAACACTGAAGTCATCAAAAAGCCCCCTTCACTGTAATTGATGGTCCAACCAGATCTCCCGAAGTCTGATGCAGGATGTCAATCACAGTGGAGGAGGTGTTCAGAGTCACCTTGACTTTAAAGGGGTTGTTCACTTTCAGAAAATAATTGATATGGTTTGTGTAAGGAAAAGGTATACAATTTTCCAAGATACTTTCTGTATCAATCAATTCCTTGTGGTTTTCTACATCTCTGCTTGCTGTCATTCTATAGAAAGCTTCTATGTTTACTTCCTGTGGATAGATATCTGTCCATAGCCATGTGATGGATGTGCACAAGCTGTTATTATTATGGAGAGTAATCAAAGCTTGTGCACCTGAATGTCCATCACATGACCATAGACAGATTTCTATCCAATGGAAGTAAACATAGAAGCGTTCTATTGTAGGACAGCAAGCAGAGATCTATAAAATGATTAGGAATTGATACAAAAAGTACATTAGAAAATTGTATAATTATTCCTTACACAAACAATAGCAATTATTTGCTGAAAGTGGACAACCCCTTTAATGTTAAACTCTCCGTCTCTTTGTCATTATACAACCAATTTACTTCTCGCTTCAAAATTGAATTTTCGGATGATGCCACCATCATGGGCCATGAAAGAAACAAAAAATAGACTGCTTGACAGTATACTGGTAGTGGGTTATTAGGCCAGCTGCTTGTGAGAGGTTCCCTTCAAAGAATGTTTGCCAAAAAGACTTCACAGTTTTTTTCTTTATTACCCAGCGATTGTATCATTAACCTGAGAGATTAAATCATATTGGGATTAAGCCTTCCCCAGAATGCAGACAATGTAAGTTAATGTAAGGCTGGTAAAGCAGATACAATTTGTATGCCGTGAAAATGTTGGAAATTACATACTTTCTACCAGAATAATGTAGGTTACAATTAACAAGAAATTATGAAAAAAAAAGTTACAGGTTGGATATTAGGGAAGAGAAAGCAGCGACCATTTGCATGTAACACCTCCAACTTTTCAACATTTTCATGGAACGTTCTAAAACTAGTAAGGAAAAAAGGATAGATCGGCACTCACTGGGTCCGTTAAAATTCTTCAGCAATTTTATTCATCCGTAATAGGTACAATACACATGACGGCAGATACAAAGATAAGGTGCTGTACACAGATTACATCTCGTAACTATCTGTTACAAGAGTGGAGACTCTTTTTGGATTGAGCACCTGGTGGTGAGCGAGCCTGAATTTTCCTTGGTTTTCAACGTTCTAAAACTGTCTTTATTTTAGTGTAGTGTTCACACACAACATTTCAAATTCATTACTAGAAAATAAATATATTATTTATTATTAGGCAGGATTTTGAGCAGATGTCTATGTGTTAGACTGGCACCTCCTCCTATGTGTGTATTTTTGCAATGAAATTTGGGTTCTTTTGAAAATTCCCAGTTGATAAATGCGGTGGCGCGCGGTGTTGGACACTCTGTGGTGTATGTTTTCTGCCATTGCGTGACTTTAGAGTTGCGCTTTTTTCTCACTAAAACACCCAGCAAAGACGATGTTTGCACAAAAATTTGCGACAATTATACACCAATCAGCTACTTAGGACTAATGATGTTTAATCTCCCGCACTGTCTCTATATAAAATTCATGATGCACGTTTAGCAGTGGGTTGTACTGAGAGTGTACATCAGTTCTCTCACTAGTAAGTATTGTCTAATGGCACTTGTAGGGAAGAAAAGTTGCTGACAGTAATGAATCCTGATACAATACTATGTGACAGAAAGTGCAAGTGCAGTAGATATATATTTGTCGGTAGATTGTGAGAAATAAAGTAAGTCTCTGGCATTGTAATAAGTCTGTCTATGATGCAGGACACCTAGGGCAATGAATATACAGCTAACTTGAACAAAAAACGAATTGTAGCTGAAATAGGGGAAAGTTTCTGGCAAAGAAAGAAAAGGTAATAAATAGGTTCCTGTTACTTAGTTTTTTATTACAGCATATTCATACTTCACTTTCCTGGGGTCACCAGACAAAATCATTTTGGTGACTCCATTTTCATCTATACAGACAGAAAATGTGCATGACCAGGGGCATTACTAGGGTCTTAAAATATTCAGGTCCCAATACTTTTATGCAAAAGTACACACCCCCGCTATTCTTATTAGGTTATCATAGAGCTCCTTAATAATAATACCTTTATTTATATAGCGCACACAGATTACACAGCCCTGCAGTCCCTGTCCCCAATGAGGCTCACAATCTAATCATCCAACCAGTATGTTTTGGAGTGGGGGAGGAAGCCGGAGGACCCGGAGGAAACCCACACAAACAGGGAGAGAACATACAAACTCTTTGCAGATGTTGATCCTGGGACTTGAACCTAGGTCCTCAGTGCTGCAAGGCTGCAATGCTAACCACTAAGCCATCGTGCCGCCCCTCTAAGCCACTGTGCTTCTTGTATGTTTCTCCAACTATATACCAGTAAGGCTTGGTTCATCCCCTGCTATTATAATGTGGTCCATCCATTTGGGTCTGTCATTTTGCAGGACAACAATTCTCTGTATGCAGGACTTTAACTTTTCTGGTGTTTACATGGAATCTGTGAAGAACATGCTTGTCTCACCATGCAGACTACTAGACAGTAAGGCACTGCTATAAAGGTTGCAGAGAGTCCTTTTACCCTCTGCACCAGACAAAGGATGTTTAGGCTTGCACATGTATTTATGAAGTGTTTGCTCCACTTTTGTGTTGTGGTTGCAGATTGCACCGGTTTTCATATATTTGGATCAAAGGGGCATATTTACTTAGGGATTTGCACCAGTTTTCTGTCGGACTTTGTACGATCTTTCTAGTGCAAAGGAACGTCGAAGGAACTGCCTTAATGAATCCCGGCTGGACCCGAATCCACCGCAGAGAACGCGCATGGACCGGGGAAGGAAATCTGCCCCATTGTTTACACTGTCAGTAAATGTCCAATGTGTTCACATTGAGCCAGCCTCACCATGTCTAACAGCAGATTTATACAAATTTTAACATTTAGATATTGTATTACAAAGAGTGACAGGTTCTTTGGATTTCGTGTTATAGAATAAGAAAAATGACACAGTCAACAATATTTAAAAGATTTATTGTAATACAAAAATATATAAAGAGGTAAATATCAAAAGATTATACTCACAACACTGTCAACTTTCATTGATGAGCTCCGGCCCACAAAATCTTCACGGGCTTATCAACTTACAACACTGTCCAGCATCATTGATGACCTTCCGGCATGTAGGGATCTTCACAGACTATCACCAAGCAGTAGAATGACAGGTATTGACAGGTAGCATCAGGTCTTGAGACGTCCCACAAGTACCCAAGCAGTATAGCATCAGTCAATAGCTAGCTCTTAATTCTCTCAAATCCCACCGCAAGGTGATAGTACGGAAGTTTTATACCCCATGTCTGTGCGTCACCAAATTATATGGAAAAACATATGTATGCACATGTTTTCTCTCATTATTCTCCTAATGGTATAGTTTCCCATGAAAGTGGCCAGTTTTCATTGGAAATCATCCCAGGAGATGAGCGCATCCCAGAAGATAGGCGCATCCCAGCAGGTGTCTAATGCCTAACAGAGTGCCAAATAAGGATAAGAATATGTCAAACCTAATGAGAATAAAAATGTCAAATATGAGGATCAAAATATGTTGATTTGTGCTCATTCACAGTTGAAATAAGGTTACATGAACTGTCTTTTATCTCAAGAGCAGACATGTTGTATCTTCGACTCCATTTTGGTTTTCCATTACAGATATGTATGTCATTATTATGTAAAATAGATCAAAAGTTCTTTCCTAACATTGCCTTGGTGCTGTAGAATAACTAAGGATGAAGCAATATCTCTTCCCACCATACTGCTCTCTGCATATACACACAGCTTCTTCTCTAACTGTTCCCACCCATCTTCGTGTTTCTCACACTGTGTCTTTCTCTCTCACAGTCTGTTGTCACTAACAGAGACTGCAGAAGAGGGAAGGAGTCATATCTCTGCTGATACAGCCTCTTCTATTCATCAGAGCTCATACTAGTAAACAAAGAATCGCAGAGGGTCGACAGACAGCACTAAAGTAAGTAGCAGGGATGCTGAATCCCTTGAATTCAGAAATTATTATTGAGACAGTAAAAGCATGTGAGGAACTTATATAAAAGGGTGGCCAAACCCTTTAAAATGCCTGATATAGGGCAACTCTGTGTTACAATCAGAAAAAAAATTAGATATTTCTTCACTAGTTCATCAGCTATTCTTTTTGTATATAAGTAAAAATTCAGAGGAAAAAATAATAAAATAAGAACTTTTTTTCACATAAAAAATGGGTATTCTCTTGAAGACAAGATTCTTAAATATATGCAGGAACAAAAACACATTCTCTAATTCACTATAATTAACAAAAATAAAGCATTTCACAGATATAATTCCAACCTGTCTCTGTCAGTCCTGGTGTATACAATTTCAGTTGCCCCAGGATCCGACCGTAAATCTTCTGATTATGGTTGGGCAGGTCAGATTGTTCTCATGAATAGCTTCTCCTGTCTGCTTCTCCTCTCTGCCTCTACACCCTCCACCTCCATTTCAAGACCAGCTCACACACAGACACTTGCAGCCAGCAGCAGCGTCCAGAGACTTACTCTACAAGCTACAGATAAGATAAGGTGGGGTGGCACTGTGTGTTATAGCTCAGATGTAGCAGAGCTGACAGTACCATTTTATGTTATATGCATCTCATCATCTCTCATCTCTGATTTGTCTCATCTCTCTTTTTCTCTGTGTCAGATACTAGTAGGATGTTCAGAAGCTAAATAAAAGTTCAGATAAATCTATACCTTGATACTATAAGCCCTGAGGTCAGCACACACCATCTTATAGCACAGAGGGATCCTGAAGTGTCTGCTTCCCCGCCTATACTCTGGAATTTTACATTGACCATCCCTGAGTGATAGGAGCTAAAACAGCAATCAAATTGTAAAGTAAGGTGTTAAAAATTATTTTTATTGTGTAAAAATCACCAGGGGATGCTGATTATATCTATACATGTCTTTGTACTGATGTGTGTGAACAGAGGTTTAGTTGCCTTACTTATGGTATTGATTTAATTGTACCATACCCATCTCCTCTGCAGCTCTGCTCTGGTTAACCTGCTGTGACTGACAAAGCTCTGCCCAAATCTTTGGTTCCTCAAGTGTTCTGCTCAGTTTATTGCTTGTTAGCATATCAAATTGGTCCCTGTCCCCATGGGGCTCACAATCTAAACAACCTAACAGTATGTTTTGGAGTGTGGAAGGAAACTGGAGTACCCGTAGGAAACCCACACAAACACGGAGAGAAGTTACAAACTCTTTGCAGATGTTGACCTGGGTGGGATTCCAACCCAGGACCCAGCGCTGCAAGGCAGAAGTGCTACTCACTCAGCCACCGTGCCCCTTGCTCCATTTTTTGTGAGAGATAATATATTTGCTGCTTTTCTGGTATTCAGATTTTGGCTCTATTCAAACTACTCCTCTGCATCTGCGTTTTCGATACTACTTTGCCATGTCTGTTGTGACCCGACTTCTTGAGTTAGCCTACCTGTTTGAGTTAGTTTCTTTTTTTTTCGTGTTTACACTTTCTAGTAGCGAGGGACCATCTTCTAGTTATCCTGCACCTTTTAGAGCAAGCAGATATGGCCTTTTGGGGGCCTGGAATATCCAGAGGTAACCTGGTTTAACATATGTTAGTTCTGCTTATAATATGTGAAATGAGGCATAACTGTATTATAGTATCAGAAAATGTAAATGGTTTTCCATAAAATTCATAAATGGATGTAGATTGAAATCTATGCTCAGTTAATTGACTGTGCATTTCATTTTGTGATATCGTTTTTCTCTTGTGAGTCATTGTTCTTTTCTGTTAGTACTTTTTGATGGATTCAGCATGTGAACAGATAGCACATTATAAGTGTGAGGGTGGATTCAGACGGCAAAGAGCAAATGAAGAAAATTGTTTATTTCATGGTGCAGTTTTCACTGCCTTAACGACCAGGCCTGTTTTTGAGTTTTCATTTTTCACTCCCCACTTTCAAAAATCTATTCGTTTTTTATTTTTCTATGTAAAGAGCTGTGTGGGGGCTTGTTTTCCGCATAACAAATGTTACTTCATAGTGATGATGTTTAATATTCCACGCCGTGTATCGGGAAGTGGTAAAACAATTCCAAATGCAGTAAAATTGGTGAAAAAAATGCATTTGCCCCATTTTCTTGTAAGCATGGATTTTTGAATCTCATACACCATTTTCAAAGGGAATGTAGAATGCATTTCCACCACCCTAAACCAATAGCGCTGTGTTATTATACACACTGCAGGCATAACACACTATTCATTCTTAGACTGCTCTATCCACATGAAGATAAGTGCTTTCATTCCACCCACAGTTGCACTTCCACACCGCCCATCCCCTTCTTTGATCCGTCTCCCTTTAGCGAAGTGCTGCAGAATATGTTATTGCTATAAAATGTATTATAATGGTATTATTGGTGGTCAGTCCTCCTGACATGTGTGTCCACTCTCAAGCATTAGTAGAAGTTATATCTGATGATTTTAAACTTTGCACAGAACAGAAAGATCATTTAAAGCATTTTTGCTTGACTCCACTGGCAGTGGAAGGGTTTTGTTAAGATATCTGAGTTTATTGCTCATACATATCTCAAAGCCAGAGATGTGAGAAGACACGTCTAGCAAACATCATAGCTAATGCATTATGCATGCAGGCCCTCCTCAGAGACTTTGGCTTTCTGGTAGATTGCCTTACACCAAAACACATGCAATTGCTGATGCTGTTAAAATCTTCAGAGAAAAATATCATGAGGTTTCTGGTTTGATTATATGTTTCTATAATTATACCAATCCAATGAGGTTACATCATATATTCCACTGACATGACTAGAGAATGTGGTGTCTTTTTTATTTCAGGGATAAACAACTTTGGTATAAAACACATAGTTTAAAGATGAGGTAAAACATTCAACAACAGCGGATTAGTCCTCTAAAGGCAGTACTTGCATTGTGCTTAAAAGCTGGCATCTGGCGAAAGGGCTGATGTGTTTTTTTATTAAGCAGGCAAGATAAGGTTAATTATCAGTGCTTCCACTCCACTTTAGGAGCACTTAAAGTAAACCTACCACAAGTAAAACTGGTAAAAGTTCTAACCCACAAATATATGGCACCAGCTCAGGGTGAGCTGGTGCCGGAGCATATTTTCATTAATGCAAGAAACCCCCGATTGCTGTTTTATACCTTATATTACAACCCGTTTTGGCGCACCAGGATTACGGCACGGCGCACCATGCACACGACCGTTCGACCATGGAATTGCCGGTGAGCTGGTGACATTACCGAGTTCTCGGGCACACTCACGCCTGCGCAATTTCACACGGGGAAACATGCCGAGCACCATCACCAGAGCCCGCCACAAAGCGGGTTGCACTTGCTGTGACATGGTACCACAAGGTCCTTCCGCGGTGGCAGCCAAGGCGAGTTACAGAGTCGCAAGGCAAGTTTGTGGTCTGGGAGAGGCAGGAGGTCAAGACAGGCAGCAGAGGTTCTGGGTCAGAGGCAGAGCAGAAGGTCAGGGCTGGTAGCGGAGGAGCATAAACGGGAACAGGTCCGGGCTCACAACGGGAAATCAAATCACAGGTACAAGGCAAAGGAGGAAGGTTTCTCTTAGGCATATAGCACGCAGATTCGGCAGGGAATGCTTGGAAAGGCCATCATTTAATCATTTCTCAGGGGTGCTGGGGCACGCGGAGGGTCATAGGTGAGCCCACAACCCAAGATGTGGGTCAGGAACATCAGTGACAGTACAACTAACCCCCCCCCCCCCGGCCTCTCCCTCTTCTTTGGCTGGAGTAACCTCTGCAGTAGACTGCGGTCCAGAATATTATCCTTGGGTTTCCAGGATCTCTCCTCTGGCACAATCCCTTTCCAGTCAACCAAGAAGAACCGCTTACCTCTCTCGATCTTCATTTCTAGGACCTCCTTTACCTCGAAGACGTCAGTGGAATCAGCCTCAGGAGCAGGAGGGGGTACTTGCCGGGAGAAGCAGTTCAGGATGACAGGCTTGAGTAATGAGACATGGAAGGAGTTCGGGATGCACATAGTGAGAGGGAGGCATCGCTTTTAGGCCACTGGATTGATGCGAGTAAGCACCGCGAAGGGAACCCAGGGACCAAGTTTATAGCCAGGGATCTTTAGCCGGACATACATGGAGGACAATCAGACTTTTTCACCTGGGGAGAAGATAGGAGGAGGCCTGTGCTTCTTATCAGCCTGTAGCTTGGTTCGAGCAGAAGCCTGTAGCAAGGAAAGGCGAGTCTGCTCCCAAATGGACTTTAGATCCTGTACCAATTCTTCAACTGCAGGGACATCCAAGGACACAGGTAGAGGAAGAGGAGTGGATGCAGTCCATTGCTGATGAAGAAAGGTGCTGAGTCCATGGCAACAGAGTGGACAATTCGTCCCGACGGGCTAAGACAAAATGGCGGAGATAGCAGCCCAGAGTCTGGTTAACTCATTCCACCTGACCATTAGCCTGTGGGTGATAGGTGGAAGAAAAGTCCAACTTTTTGGGGGGAAGTCCATGGACCAGGAAGATGTGATGGAAGAAGAGACTGGCAAGATGTGGAGCAGACGGCAGACTTGGAAGAGGAACAAAATGGGAAATTTTGGAAAAACGGTCTTAGAGAAAAAGCCACAGGTAAGGGTTTGGCATTTGGGGCCCTTCTGCCAGAACACCGTTCCAGCCCCTACTGAGGAGGCATTAACTTCCAGATGGAAAGGCTTCTTTGTGTCGGGTCGTACAAGAACTGGGGCTGAAACAAATGCAGACTTCAAGTTAGTGAAGGCCTCTTCTGCTACCGAAGGCCAGAGTCGAGGGTTGGCACCCTTCTTGGTGAGTGCCACAATAGAAGACACCAGAGACGAGAAGTGTGGGATGAACTGCGGGTAGTAATTTGCAAAGCCCAGAAACTGCTGTATAGTGCGTAGTCCTACAGGATGAGGCCATTGAAGAACAAGATAGCTTCACAGGATCCATCTGGAGGCCTCTTGTTGGAGATAGTATAGCCGAGGAAAAGAAGACTCCGCTGGTGAAACTGGCACAATTCAAGTTTGGCATAAAGGCGATTGGTCCTTAGGCGACTGAGGACCTGCCGTATTTGAGACTTGTGGGACTCGAAATCCAGAGATATCACAAGAATGTTTTCAAGATATACCACTACACGGCTATATAGTAGATTCCTGGAGATGTCGTTGACAAATTCCTGGAAAACGGTGCATTACAAAGTCCGAATGGCATCACCAAATACTCAAAGTTTCCATCACGCATGTGAAAGGCGGTCTTCCACTTATCACCATTGCGAATGCGGCTAAGGTAGTAGGCCCAACAAAGGTCCAGTTTGGAGAAAACCTTGGCTCTACGCAGTTGGTCAAACAGCTCCGTGATCAAAGGTAACGGATAGCCGTTCTTAACTGTGACCTTGTTAAGACCGCAGTAGTGGAGCGCGGCCGCCGGTTAGGTAACAGAATGTCACAGAGTGCTGAGGCACACAGGTGGGTCGCGGGACCACCCGTGACATTTAAACTATAGGAACCACAACAAGGTGAATTGCACATAGCAATGAGAAAGATGTTGCAGGACCAGTTAGAAAGAGGTGCATTCAAAGGATTAAGGGGCATGTAGAAAACTGCTGACAAGTGTGTATTCTCTTGACCCTCCCATTTTCTGTACAGCCTGCACTGGAAGTAAAAAGTATGTGTGCAAAAGCTACATATGCAATACTACTCACTGTTAAAGGAAATCCACCATCCGGAATTTACATACATATATATATATATATATATATATATATATATATATAATCATCCCCAAACTGTATTTGGCTTGTCCATGTAACCAGCCAATTTTATTAACCCATTCCTGATGCTGTATGTCATAGTACTATGCAGGCCGAGGTAACTTCCTCTCCCTTGCCGGTGCAAGAAGCCGTAAATTAAAGCTGATACCCACCTGTAACACCCCCGATCGGAGATTACTCCAATTGCAGGTGTTTACTCCTTACACGCCGTGATCAAGCGTGCTCAAATACAGCCTTGCAGCGCTGGGGTTTCAAATCCAGGTCAACATCTGCAAAGAGTCTGTTTATTCTCTCAGTGTTTGCGTGGGTTTCTTACGGGTCCTCCGGTTTCTGCCCACACTCCAAAAAACATACTGGTAGGTTCATTTGATTGTGAGCCCCATGTGGACAGGGACTGATTTGGCAAGCTCTGTGCAGCGCTGCAGAATCTGTGGGCGCTATGTAAATAAAGGAATTATTGTTATTATATGGATTGTATAATGCGACGGATTTGTATTGGATTTGATTTTGTATTTTGTATTTGTGTTAGCTCAATATGAACAAGTGATCAATTATTAAGGTTTTTTAATAAAAATAAAGTGAAAGTCCCCTAAACACCAACATTTCCCATACACATCTAATAAAGTACAAATTACACACAACCCTAAATATTTTGTATCGCCACATCCGTACAATAAATTAGAAACATTATTGGATCCACTCAGTGAACTTCGTGAAAAAAACTGAAAAACTTTCCAAAAATGTGATTTTTTTAATCAAATCTTTTCACTAAAAAGTGAATTCGGCGAAGAACGGAAGTTGTCAGGAAACCCTACGAAAATGCGCTCTGTGGACCCTTAGTAAATGAGCCCCATTATCTTTGTGTTTTACAAATTCCTTCAGAGGCTTCATTAGCATAATTTTAAAAGTTGATTTTAGGAGGAAGGAGCTCATGGATAACAAAAATACGAAGATTACCACAGCCACACTGCCTGGATCTATGAGCCAGTTCCCCTGGTTTATCATGATGGATTTTGATGGTAGATTTCCTTTTATTATTTTTTTAGGTTTATCTAAATATTCTTAAAGGTCATAAATAGTTAATAAATAGGATACAAAGGAGATAAAACTTGTGCAAGTACAGCAGATCCAAAGAGAAATGCTAACCGCATTAATATTAGTGGAACACTTAGTATAATTATACATCTAACTTATGGCTCTGAGGTCATACAGAATGCATTAGGGTCATGACTGAATTATAACCATGTTAAAAGCAGAGCAATGTATCCATTGAAGAAAAACCAGCATGGATACATATGTTAATGACTATGACCACAAATATATTTCCCATGATGCCATACTTAGTTGTTATCTACAACGTGTGTCCTTGCAGCCATTGTAAGCCAGACTACGCACATGCACTGGAACATACATTTCATTTCAAAATTAAAATAAACATTTTTAAATCAAGTATTTATCTAATAATTTTTGTGTACATTACTTCTCAGAGACTGTGTTTTCAGTTTTTCCTATATGAAGCAGATATTTTTCTGCTATTTTTTTTCTGCTATGCTCTGTTATTATAGTAGTTGCCATCTTCACATACTTTCTATAGTGATTTCTGCTTCAATCCCTGGGTGTCCATTTGGGGGGATCTGTATACCTCAAATAGCAGTTCCATTTTTTTGCTGAAGTGAATGGGAAGAATTCAGTGTAAAATCCACATACTTTCTCCAGTGATTTCTGCTCGTATCCCAGGGTGTTAGTTCTTGTGCTTCTTTATACCCCAAATTTCAGGTTTTTATGTTAGATAAAGTAGATTCGTGTCAAATCAACATAGTTGATTAACCAATATGTCACAGACAGGTGGCAGGAGGAGCAGGCACAGGTCACAGCACAATAAGGAGACGTCAATGTAGGGGTGACTGTGAGGACAGAACTGCCGTTGTCATCTAGCGGCAGTGTGTTAATAAACAACCCAAAGGCTGTTGATTGGTCGACTCGGTCATACACTTCCTCCCAGATGACATCTGACAACCCCAGCCAAGAGTCCGTGGGTTTGTCACAACACAGTGGTGCTGACCTGTCCTCAACCAGCCTCTGTCCTGTTCATTTCCCTCAGCCAGAGATCTACTAGGTGGTCTGGGCTCAGCACCACTATACAGCGAGGACAAACTCCTTGAGGACAGTCAGCAGCTGCTTGGCAGTGAAGAGGTGGGGCAGTCATCTACTGCTTTGTGCAGTAGGCTGGAAAGTAGAGATGTGGGGAGTGGCACGGGAGGTTATGTTGCACTTGCAAGAAGTCAGGCTGTGCATACTGAGACAGTTGAGGAGAATAGCAGTGAAAGAGAAACACAAATCGATGATGATGTTGCTGATCGCACTTTGGAGCTGGGTGAAGCCAGAGGGATTCTTCATCATCGTCAGGAAAAGAGGGTGTCAGCTTGCGTGTCAGGCAGTGAAGCAGGCTGCAAGTCGCTACTGTGGCCAGGAGTCAGCAGGGTGGCAGCAGTGCGAGGACGGAAGCCAAATGGCCAGGGGTTACAAAACCTGCTTGGCAGGACCAAGTAAGCAGTGGTACAGGGGATCAGTGAGGCAGCGGCGTTAGTATTCACTTAGTAGAATCTGTGGGCAGAAAGTGAAGCGTGGCAAGGGAGCTAACGTTGGCACCACGGCCCTGCGTCAACATATGCAGCATCACCAACCAATGGCCTGGGAGAAACATGGTACAGATGTCGAGATCCATCCTGCTGCCGCAGCAACAGCAGCATCACCTAGTGGCACACATGCTGTTTCAGGCAGTCAAGGCTCCAGCACTTCTGCCAAAGGGAGCTCTTTGTTTTGGACATCATCTCCCGGTCCAGATGGTCCTTGCTACGCATGGCAGCAGCAGTCGTTGCACAAGGCGATTACAAAGAGACAACTGTATGCGTCTAGGAATCCTAAGGTGCAGAAGCTGACCATGCTCCTGTCCAAGCTGTTGGTACTGTTGTCCCTCCCTTTCCAAGTCATGGACTCATGACTTCAGAGAACTAATTGTTTGTGCCGA
The DNA here is from genome assembly GCA_019512145.1 of Engystomops pustulosus. Classification (NCBI taxonomy): domain Eukaryota; kingdom Metazoa; phylum Chordata; class Amphibia; order Anura; family Leptodactylidae; genus Engystomops; species Engystomops pustulosus. Next base: position 50,704,996 of record CM033644.1, on the reverse strand, counting down.
ACAGAAGGTGGGCCAGTCCTTGAGCTGATTGGTTTCTTCCAAGGTGCACAGCAGCGCAGACAAGTAGAGCTGTGACTACTGTCAGGGCCAGTACATGTCCTTTACGACCCACTGGGTGAATGTGCTTCCCGCCCAGCTACACCAACAACTTGAACAAGAGACACCGCTTTCTCCTCCACGTTGTAAACTGCTGCTCATGTCCACCTCTTCCTTCTCCACCACCACCTCAGCCTCCACAAGTCTAAGTGCTCCTCCATCATACCACATGTGCAGGGCACAGCGGTGTCACTCAGTTCTATAAGTGGTTTGCTTGGGAGAACAAAGTCACACAGGGGAGGAACTGCTCTGCGTCATGCAAGAAGAAATCAATCTATGGCTTTCTCCATGACAACTGAAAATCAGAACCATGGTGACAGACAATGGGAGGAACTGGTGTCCGCAATGCATCGAGGAGGGAAGGCCCATGTGCCCTCCATGGAGCACGTGTTCAATCTGGTTGTTAACAGGTTCCTCAAGTCTTCCACCCATCTGCAAGACATTCTAAAAGTGGGCAGGAAACTGTGCATGCACTTTAGCCATTCTTACAAAGCCAAGCACACCCTCCTCGAGTTGCAGCGGCAGAACGGCCTCCCCCAACATAGTCTGATATGCGATGTTTCTACCCGTTGGAATTCCAGCCTCCATATATTAGACCGCCAAGTGATTTTTTGATGATGCAGCGGACCTGAGTACTCCCCTGTGTAACTTTGATGTCAGCCACTGGCAGCTCATGCGTGACACCTGCCTTTGCTCAGGCCCTTTGAAGAGGCCACTTTATTTGTCAGTCGCCAGCACTGCGTGATAAATAACGTCATTTGACGGCTTCATGTCCTGGAACTCATGCTACAAAATCTGTCTGGTCAGGGCACTGGAGAAGTGGCGACTACATCTCATGGCAACATGAGTCCAGTGGGTGCTGAACTGGAGGAGGAGGAGGAGTACATTGGAGGGCAAGCAGAGACTGGTGAAATCAGTGGTTTTTCTACTCAGGTGACAAGAGAGAAGGAGCAGAAGCATCCGGAGGAGGTAGAAGACAAGGCAGATGACTCAGAAGCACCATGGCAGTATACAGAGGCGGACTGGGAAATTAAAGAGACCCTGGAAAAAATTATAAGAGTGACCCTTTGTTGTGGGTGGAGTCAAATGTAGTAGGCGGGGTCATGTGATATGGGTGTAGTTCGCAAAATGTTACTCAGAGCCACATAACAAGAAAGTTTTAATTACCTTTCTTCAGTTTCATATATGTATAACACAGAGAAAACAGAGTTGGATACTGTCCCCCATGTACTCATAGCTACTGTACCACTATTACAAGAACAAAATTTTATATTGAATATACTAAAATTCTGCCCTTTCATGGAATATAACTGCTATAATACTGCCCCCTATGTACATGAACATAACTACTGTAATACTTCCCCTATGTACATGAAAACAACTACTATAATACTGCCCCCCTATGTACAAGAATATAACTACTTTGGTACTGCCCCCTATGTACAGGAATATAACTACTATAATACTGCCCCTATGTACAAGAATATAACTAGTATAATACTGCCCCTATGTAAAAGAATATAACTAGTATAATACTGCCCCCTATGTACAAGAATATAACTACTATAATACTGCCCCCTATGTACATGAATATAACTACTACAATACTGCCCCCTATGTACAAAATATTTCCATGAAAAATATTAATCTACAGTAGTGTGCACAGGAGCAGTATACACACCCGTTCGTTTTTGCATTCTGTTTTTACTCCCCTCATTCCAAAAGCTATTACTTTTTAATTTTTCCATTAACGTTACATTCCCATGTATATGGGATAGTTATCTGTGGATCAAATTTTTGTACTTTTTTTTTGTACTTTTTAGTGGCACAATTTAGTATTCCACGCAATGTACTAGAAAGCTGGTAAAATATTCCAAGTGCAGTGAAATTGACAAAAAAAACACGGTTGCAGCTTTTTCTGTGGGTTCTGTTTTTAAGCTTTTCACTGTGCGCTCCAAATGACACTTGCCCTTTATTCTTTGGGCCGGTACAATCAAATGGATACATTTTTATAGGTTTTATTAGGTTTTAGTAGATTTTAAACAATGTAAATCTTTTGTACAAAAAAGAAACCCATTTTGCCACATTCTAAGGCCAATAACTTTTCATATTACTTGTGTAATGTGCCTTTTTTTCGTGATGTGCTTAGCTTTTTATTTATATCAATATGGGACCTATATTCAAATATTTATGGATGGAAAAATTGTTAAAAAGTGGCAATTCAGAAATTTGGGCTCTATTTTCCATTCTTTATTTTGATAGATCGGACATTTTGGGACGTGGCAATACCTAGCATGTTTATGATTTTTACTGTTTATTTATTTTTATGGTATAGGAAAAGGGGGCCAATTTAAACTACTTTTACAGCTGACCTCTATTGTATGGAGAGATCTCAGCCTGTGAACTTTCTCCATACAACCCCAGCAGAATTACTAGTACTTACTGATACACATACAGTACATATATATAAACTCATATATTTGTATGTCAATAACATGTAAGCACAAACTTTACACATTTCTGCACTTACTATTTATGGAGAGAGAGAACTATGTTCTTTGTGGGGAGAATCAATGTGCAGGGAAACCGCTGCAGCTGCCTGGCAGGGCTGAGATCTTAATACACATGGCGTTAGAAGTCCTCCCCAGCCCTCTCCGTCCCGTCTAGCAGCCTCCTGCTTCCTGGTTATGGAAGGAGGGGGGAGCAGTGCCTTGTTCCTGACCTCAGCGCTGCCCTATCTGGAGCTGCAGAGCTCTGTGTAGCTGCTATTCAGCTGTCTGCTATACACAGGGACAGCAGCTTCCATCGGACTCTCTGCTGCTGACTCTAGGACAGTGCACGGGCGGCCTGTAGAGTAGGCGAGGCTGCTCTCTGTTCTGTGCAGTGCAGGCTGACAGTCTATGTCACATTCTCCTGCACTGACTGGCCACAGATCAGACAGGTCGGCCCACCAGGATTTCTCCCGGTGGAGTTAATGGCCAGTCCTCCCCTGGCAGTATACAGTGGAGATGGAGGCTGGGAGTCCCTCAGAGTCACTTGCGCAGATGGCTCGCAGCATGCTGCTTTGCCTAGTGACAGCCGAATAGTCAACATCCGGCATAGGGATGAATTTTGGCTCTCCACCCTCTTGGACCCTTGTTACCGGTCAAAAATGGGTGAGTTTTTCCATCCTCTGTCAGGTCTGACCGGGGATGTACTGGCAGTCATCGCTCACGTACTACTGTTACGGCTCCTGTGGGGAGATGGTGTAGTAGGACCAGTAGCAGCTCCATCAGCAGCAGCTTAAGTCTAGAGTCCTTAATGAGCAACTTCCTACACCCGCCTAGTGAGGAGGGCAGCCGCCCCCAGCAGCAGCAGGACATGGAGCAGACCCTGTACCAGCAGGTGGTGGCCTACTAGGACAGCACTTTACCACCTCAGGTAGAGGATCCCCTGGACTACTGGGTAGCCAAACTTGATGCGTGGCTGCAACTTGCAGAGTTTTCAGTAGAGAAGCTGTCCTGTCCGGCCAGTAGTGTGCCATCAGAGCGGGTGTTCAGTGCAGCGGGGGCCATCATTACCCCAAGGAAAACCTGCTAGTCCACCCGTAATGTGGAGAGACTGACCTTTTGTCAAGATGAATCAGGCTTGGATCGGCCAGGATTTCAACACACCAATGCCTAATGCATCAGATTAGATCAGCCATGATGCCTCCCCCAAATGTTGCGAAATAATTCTGGATTCTAACTACCTGCCTCAGCCACTATTCTGATGCTGCCACCCGCCTGATGCCACACATATGCTGCGGACTGGAGTTGTCCGCCACCTCCACAGTCTGTCATTGTGCCTCTCAGTGGCCTATCATGTTGCCACCACCTCCACAATCTATCATTCTGCCACTCTGTGGCTTTCCATGTTGCTGCCACCTCCACACTCTATCATTGTGACACTATGTGGGCTCTTGCTGCTGAAGCTGCTGACGCCACCTCCACACTCTATCATTGTGACACTTTGTGGGTTTCCATGTTGCTGCCACCTTCACACTCTGTCATTGTGACACTCTGTGGGCTCCTGCTGCTGACGCCACCTCCACACTCTATCATTGTACCACTCTGTGGCTTTCCATGTTGCTGCCACCTCCACACTCTTTCATTGTGACACTCTGTGGGCTCCTGCTTCTGCTGACTCCACCTCCACACTCTATCATTAGGTCACTCTTTGGCCTACCATGTTGCTGCCACCTAAAGAATTTGTCATTGTGCCACTCTCTGACCTCATGCTGCTGCTGCCATCTCCACACTTTGTCATTAGGCCACTCTGTGGCCTCCCATGTTGCTGCCAGCTAAAGAATTTATCATCGTGCCACTCTCTGACCTTATGCTGCTGCTGGTGCCAACTTTGCAGTTCTTTTTTGGCAAAGACATGATATTTTCAGTTAAATTGTAATGAAGGATGTGGCGTCTGTAATCTTAAAATTCTAATTTAAATTAAAAATTTCAACTTCAAATTTATTTCAAACTTCGAATTTGTTTCAAACTTCAAATTCAATTCAAACTTTGTCATTGTGCCAAACTGTGGCCTACCATGTTGCTGCCACCTAAAGAATTTGTCATCATGCCACTCTCTGACCTCATGCTGCTGTCGCCACCTCCACACTCTGTCATTGGACTACTCTGTTGCCTACCAGGTTGCTGCCACCTCCACCTGGTAGGCGCGAAACAGCCCGTCGCGCGTATATGGTGAGTGCCGCTTCATATTTTCTTTGAAAAAGTACTGATGATGGATTATTGACCGTTTGAAAGCGGACACTGACGGATGAAAAGAAGGGCAAAATGATAAGTGACGTCAGTGCAAAATTACTGCTGACACCCTCTCCACTCTTTTGGGGGTTTCTACATGTATGCATGTTTAACAGAAAAGGTTCTGTCGTAATCTATGGAATCATCTGATGTCATTGTAAAAAGAGTGCACTCTTTGATGTTATAGTGGGATTTTGGCCCTCAGCTCAGTCCTTTCTAGCTGGCACAGACGTTACCTTGTCAGGCTACGTTCCCGCTTCACTTATTTGGTGAAGTTGGCCCCTGTAAGTGCTCATGGAATTGAAGAGTGAAGCGATTCTAAGAGCGGCGGCTGTTATGTGCATGTCATACTAAAACACAGCATTGTTTGAAGACCAAACCACGCTCCCTTTGCATATTTAAGCATGGCACAATTTTCTAAAACACCCTACAGGCTCTCTGCAGCCAGGAAATACCTGTTTTTTACGTGATTCGTCATGATTCGATTCGGGTCGAATCAAATTTTTTCGAAAAATTCAGCGAATCGGGTTGAACCAAATTTAAACAAATTCACTCATCTCTACCCTATATATTAGCCATGTTCTCATAAAGATAAATTATAAGAAGAATTATATGGTTACTTGTTGCAATAATCATTTTACAATAAGATTTACAAAGAGGAAATACACATCCCCTTCTTCCCTTAGGCAGATATAGTAGTGTGGGTCTTTCTCCTGGGATCTTTGTTGCTGCTTTCATTTTAATTGATGCAATACTATTTATATATTTGCTTATTCATTCAATTTATTATAAATTCACTGTCAATTACTTATAATTTGCATAGTGATTCTGTAGTGCTGTATTCACACACCCTTCAATTACGCAGGCACAATCTCTAGGGCTTTTTTTTTTTTAAATTGGTGAGAAAAACATTTTTATTTCTACTAGAAGATCTGAGAAGGGAGAAAAGATAATTAAAGACATCTATATGGCTGTCCATAGTTGCACAGGTAGTGTCCGTTTCATGAACAGAAACCATATGAGGGCTCTTTTTTCTTTTTTACATATCTTTTCATAGAGGCTCATCTTTCTATCTTTCTTACACTCTACTAATACTGGTCAGCAATCAAATGTATTTACTCAGGCCCCTCAACATACAGGGACAAAATTTCTTGCAATTTGTTGTGCACTGCAAGTGGCAGGTTTTTACACAAAACTATGTCAGGCTGGGTCCAACTTAGTTTTATCTAGCGGCGCTGCCACCCATTGGATAAGTCGAGGGGCTTACACCTCTTAATGTACTCGAGTATAAGCCTAGTTTTTCAGCACAAAAAATGTGCTGAAACCCCAAACTCGGCTTGTACTCGAGTAAAAAAAAATATATCAAAACTCACCTTTCTTGCTTCCCCCGCTGCTGGCTATATACTGGGGCAGGGGGCTGGCTATATACTGGGGGATATGTGCTGGCAGGCTATATACTGGGGGGCAGGTGCTGGCTATATACTACGGGGCAGGGTCCGGCAGGCTAAACACTTTGTGCTTTAGATTCAGGATTTCAGCACTGTCGGACTTTGCATAATAAATAAGTTGCACGGTCCGACTGAGAGCAGGAACTCCCGTTTCAGTGCAGTTTGGTGCAGCTGCAACACAAATGTGTCTTGGACACTTCTTAAATATACATACAAAGTCACACAGAAAACTGGGCCATAGCCTCCGAAGAAATGAGGGGATGAGGTGATATAAAGTTGTTGTTTTTTGTTGCTTAAAAGTCTACAGGGCGATTTGGGACACTAAACCACCACTCCATAAGGACCTGTGTGTGGTTCAGTGTCCCAAATAACCCTGACAGGTTCCCTTCAAAGCTTTCTTAAAATACCTGTTCCTGAGAAAAGTTGGGGCACATTTACTAAGAACAGTGCAAACTGCTCTAGGGGTGCCTGAAGGTGCAGTCATTAAATATGGGTATATTTTTGCTATGTTTGTATACCATAATGTGAGATTAAGATGTGCTGGAAGAATTGAGAGTTTAATGATGGGATCACTTTGCTATACATAATTTGCTGTAACTTTGTGTTTACCCAAAAAGTCTCCTTATTATCTGTTTTGATGACACATTTGCCTGCAGGCTTTTGTTATATTGGAATGTTGATATATTTTATTGTTTATAGATTTTAGATATTACAATAAATATATATTGGGTCATATTTACTTACCCGGTCATCCGAGTTCACATAAAGTGCATTGTCCGTCTATAATGCTGGGTGCGGCGATTCACTTAGATCGTGCACCTGAAGTCATGAATGTGTTGCTTCCTCTCTCAGGTCCGACAGAGTACACCATCTTTTTTGTGGTGCATCTTTAAAATAGCGTGTGCGGCACAATTTGAATGTTAAATACCATGCTCGTTCCGAATCAGTCGCACCATCCAACAACACGCCCCCTAATTTGCCTAGCCTAGCAGAGTGTGAACAGTCCGACAATATTAAAACCAATGCTCAATAACCATTTTGTGTTATGTCCTACTTCACCACCATGACAATGACATGGCACTGCAACAGCGATATATTTCATGCAGCTTAAGTATCAGAGTTACCATACAATGCTCACAAATTACTCATAATAATAAAATAAAAGTTCTAAAATAGTCATACTATATCTAAATAAGGGTGGGCTCACATTGGCGTTTTTTTTCACATCAGTGATTTTTCTTGTGTTCACTGACATTGGATCATTGGGAAAAAACTGAAGTGTGAAAAGGCCCATTGAAAAAAATGGGTTAGTAAGGCATCAGAGATAAATCATTGAAGCCAGGAAGAGAACACCCATCTGTATGTGTCCGTAAGCCAAAATGGGTTAAGAGAAAAAACAATACACTAGGGGGTTATTCAGACAGGCATGTTCACTGTGCATCCACAAAAAATGCAGACATGTGATGTCTGCATTCAATTCATATTGTATCTGCATCTGGTTCTTTTTAACATCTGCAAAAAAAAATAAATAACAGATGGGTTGCTAATCTATTTTTTTCCATGCAGGGGGACGGACCGCAGACGGATGTCATCTCATTGCCATCCATTTTTTCTTGCGGATCCATTGACTTCTTGGAGGTCTGTAGTCTGCATGTGAGAAACAAAGAGTTCCTGCTGCAATTTTTTTCTCACTACCCTCACATCCGTGAAAAACAGTCAACAGACTCGTAGGAATCAGTGGGTCAGTATGATATCTGCAAAAAAAACGGATAGCATACAGACCTAAAAAATGAATAAAGAGTGAAAAGTTTTCTTCTTACTTTTTCTTACTTTTTCACACAGGTCAGTGGATGATACTGTAATTTTCCATACCAATTGCATTGGTTTTCAATATTATCTTATACCATGTTATCCCCAGGTATGGTTCTCTAAGATTCCACAGAAAGCTTTGTGGAGAGAACCAATTAATTTACAAGCAATTCTGTCTGTCAGATTGAACACAATTGTTATACCCATGAGGCCAGCTGTCTCTACAGCAATGGATAAAGAGGGGGAGGAGTGGTTATATTTCGAGATGCTCTAAGAGCTCCTTTTTACATTAGCTTTGCCTAAGAAAACCTTTGTCACTCAAGGAAAGGGAAAATACCCCAACCATGGTACGACTTTGTTCATCACAGCAAACAACAATGCCATAATTTCACTTCTACTTCAATTGAACTAATGGATTCAGTAGTCTGAGGCTTTCTATGTATTTTCCTTTGTCCTCTGTTTAAAGCCCTCTAAAACGCAGATATGTCTATTCACAGCTTTTTAGACACAGCAAGGGACTTTTCACACAATGCATTCCTTTTTTTTCAGCTCATTTTTGTGCCCGTTTTTTTTCTTGGATGGTTTTATTGGCAAAAATGTGTCAGCCAATAAAGTTTTTCAAGCTTTATTTCTTTCATATTTTGATACAAGCTAAAAATCGAAAAATGTTGCTATCTCGCTGGCAGCAAAATGATCTGTGATTATTTTTTTTATTGTATAAAGTTTAAGGCTGTTGTGTGGGACCGGAGATCATACGATAATAGGGCTGAATACCTTTTACAAGCCATGTTATTCTATGACTTCCAATGGTGAGGTCAAGCGCGGCCAGCTGGTTGTACAGTGTGTTGCTTAGCATCTAACACTTGTAAGATCAAGACTAGCTCTACAAGCTACTGATCTTTTTAGGCTGCCTTTATACAGTTTTATGGATTAATTCCTCTACATCTAAGAATTGTCCACTGTGTGTAAGCTTTTTTATACTTGTATTACTTTTTAGCTGTATTTATTCCACTTTAAATCATGACATGAATGTTAAGTATTGTGTTTGCTTTTGTCAGATCCAATAGTTTCTGGCCTATTGTAAGTTAGAGATGCAGCAAATGTTTAAAAAAATAGAAGTTGATCATATACGTACAAAATATGCAGAAGTATATATTTGTTAGGCAGCTGCATTGTCTTTAGGTTCCTAAAAAAGGTAATGAGAGGTCTTAGAGAAAACACAAGGGGTTATATCCTGCTTACTAGCGCTTTATATTGTTACTAGCTAAGTGGCATGGCAATTAGCCAAAGGGGCAGAATTGGCAATTTCTTTTCTGCCGACAGGACAGATCAGGGATTTTATTTCTCCATCCAGTTGTCCACAGCCAGTCTCTAGTGGGAAATCGGAAGTTAGGAATGATAGACAAGACAGTGAACACTGTATTAAGCTCCCCAAACCTGTGTACTTGAGCGTCACCCTAAGCGGTCGCTGGTTGACAATCCCTCAATGGGGACACAAAACAAGACTCACAAACAAATAATGCAGAAGCAAGGCCAGGGGTCTGGGCAGGGCCACTAGGTATTGGGGAAATAGTTTTATGGATTAGGGTTAGGGTTATGAACGCCAGGAGGAACTGGGAGCAAGGTAAGGATTTTTTTTTTAATTTTTATTTATTGGGAACTGGGGAAAGCACTGGCTACTGGTGCATAGGGGCAGACTGTGACTACTTGGGGCTGCACTGGCTACTGGGTCATGGGGTCAATGCTTTTACAACTTGGGGTCATCACTGCCTATTCGGGCATGGGGCAGCACTGTGACTACTTGGGAGCAACACTGGCTACTATACCCTGGGGGCAGCTCTGTGACCACCTGGGGGCAGCACCGAATCCCAGGAAATGAGAGCAGCCTGCAACTACTTGGATGGAGCATTGGCTTCTGGGGAATGGGGGCAGCTCTGTGACTACCTGGGGGCTGCATTGACTACTGGGACATAGGGCAGCTCTGTGAATAACTGGCGGGAGCACTGGCCACTGCGGCATGGGGGCAGCTGTGTGACTACATTGGGGTAACACTGGCTACTGGGCAGCTCTGTGACCATCTAGGGGCATCACTGACTACTGGGACATGGGGGCAGCCTGTGACTTCCTGTAGGGAGCACTGGCTACTGGGGCATGGGGGCAGCTCTGTGACCACCAGGAGGCAGCACTGAATACCAGGACATGGGGGCATACTGTGATTACCTGGGGGGTGCACTGGCTACTGCGCAATAGGGGAATCTCTTTGACTAAATGGGGGCAGCACTGACTACTGGGACATTGGGGAAGCTCTATGACTACCTAAGGGGAGGACTGGCTTCTGTGGATTGGGAGCTGAGCTGGATGATTTGTAAAGCGCTACGGAATTTGATGGCGCTATATAAATAAATATTATTATTATTATTATTACTGGGGCATGAGGGAGCAGTGTAGCTACTGGTGGCAACCCTTTGACTACTGGGAGAAACCCTGTGACTTCTAGTTATTCAAACATTAGTGGCTACTTGAGGGCAGCCCTGTGACTACTGGGACAGCTCTGTGACTACTGGGGCATTAGTGGCTACTTTGGGGCTGCCCTTTGATAACTGGGGCAGCTCTGTGACTACTAGTGCATTATTGGCTACTGTGTGTAGCCCTATGACTACTGGGGGCAGCCTTGTAACTACTTAAGGGAGCACTGGCTACTTGGGGCAGATGCTGCTACTATTGCCACTGTAGGGGCATAATTTGTTATAAGAAGTTGAACGAAATTATGATAAACCTAACTGAGGTACCCAAGTTTTTTGTGTTTCTTAATCTTTAGAGCTGAGTTCTAAAGGGAAGAAGCTGACATTTCCCCCCGATAGAAAAGGAGAATTCCTCCGACAAAAGATGTCATGTGGGAGTTGCTTCCTTTTTCTTTTTTTGTAAAACTTTTTGCAATTTACGACTTTTTAGGTGCAGAATCAAGCAGCATACCAAAGTTAGCAGCCTCAATGATTTAATTCAGTGTGCCATTTTTATCATTGTAGCCCAGATGTTTGTTCAACTTGTGAAACTTTTTGGCTTGGGATTGTCCCATTCTTGCGGTTAATAAGTCGCACAACAGAGCATTCTAGACCCAGACTCACTTTTAGTAGACTAAACTACTATTTGGGACTAAAATGTCGTACACCCAAAAAAAGTCTCAAAAGTGAGACTAAACAGGCAACTCATCACATGTATCACAAAGGGAAAACTTGTAATATATTGCAATGATTAAGTAGGCCAACTTCAGGAAACTTGAAAAAGTGGCAGTCGATAAACTATGATACATGTGACCCATTGGGGCAGATTTATCAAGCTGTCTGAAAGTCAGAATATTTCTAGTTGCCCATGGAAACCAATCATAGCTCAGCTTTCACTTTACCAGTGCTCATGAATATTTTAAAGGGGAGCTGTGATTGGTTGCCATGGGCAACTAGAAATATTCTGACTTTCAGACTTCTTGATAAATCTGCCCCATTGTCTCACAATTATGCACTCACTGCACAAAACTGAGCTTGGTTTTGGTTCTGTTTTCATGTACTTATACATGTCCTTAAATATGTATATGTTTAAACATGTCTATAAAAAAGAAGATTTCTACTTACTCCCTCTGGCACTCCGGTCCAGTGCCAATGCTGTGCCTCCATCTGTATGTATACTTATTGCTCCCTGAGCTAGACTTTGGCATGTACAGTCATGGCCAAAAGTTTTGAGAATTACACAAATATTATATTTTCACATGATCTGTTTCCCTCTGGTTTTTATGTGTGTTTGTCAGATGATTTTATCACATACAGAAATACAAGTGCAATCATATTATGAGTAACAAAAGCTTTTATTGACAGAATGAGTTAATGCAGCAAGTCAATATTTGCAGTGTTGACCCTTCTTATTCAGGACCTCTGCAATTCTCCCTGGCATGCTCTCAATCAACTTCTGGACCAAATCCTGACTGATAGCAGTCCATTCTTGCACAATCAATGCTTGCATTCAGTCACAATTTGTTGGTTTTGTTTGTCCACCCATCTCTTGATGATGGACCCCAAGTTCTCAATGGGATTAAGATCTGGGGAGTTTCCAGGCCATGGACCCAAAATCTCTATGTTTTGTTCCCCGAGCCATTTAGTTATCACCTTTGCTTTATGGCAAGGTGCTCCATCATGCTGGAATCATGTTGATCACCAAACTGCTCTTGGACGGTTGAGAGAAGTTGCTCTTGGAGGACATTGTGGTACCATTCTTTATTCATGGATGTGTATTTAGGCAAGACTGAAAGCAACCCCACACATGAATGGTTGCAGGATGCTTTACAGTTGGCATGAGACAAGACTGGTGGTATCGCTCACCTTGTCTTCTCCGAACAAGCTTTTTATCAGATGTCGCAAACAATCGGAAAGGGGATTCATCACAGAAAAAACCCCAGTCCTCAGCTGTCCACTCCCTGTACCTTTTGCAGAATATCAGTCCTCCCCTGGTGTTTTTTCTGGAGAGAAGTGGCTTCTTTGCTGCCCTCCTTGACACCAGGCCTTGCTCCAAGAGTCTCCGTCTCACAGTGCGTGCAGATGCACTCACACCTACCTGCTGCCATTCCTGAGCAAGTTCTGCGCTGCTGGTAGCCCAATCCCGGAGCTGAAACACTTTTAAGAGATGGTCCTGGCGCTTGCTGGTCCTTCTTGAGTGCCCAGGAGCCTTTTTGGCAACAATGGAACCTCTCTCCATAAAATCCTTGCTGATCTTTCTAGCTGCGATACTCTTCCCTGTTAGGCCAGTTTTGTGCAGTGCAGTGATGACTGCACATGTTTCTTTAGAGATAATCATGGTTAACAGAAGAGAAACAATGATGCCAAGAACCAGCCTCATTTCAAAGTGTCCAGTGGTGTGATTCTTACTTAATCATGACAGATTGATCTCCAGCCCTGTCCTCATCAACACCCACACCTATGTTACTGGAGCAATCATTGAAACGATGTTATAAGGCAGGCCTGCAATGAAGTTGAAATGTGTTTTGGGGGAAAAAGTTCATTTTCTAGGCAAATATAGACTTTGCAATTAATTGCTGTTAAGCTGATCACTCTTTATAACATTCTGGTATGTATGAAAATTGCCATTATAAAACCTGATGCAGTAGACTTTGTAAAAATTAATATTTGTATCATTCTCAAAACTTTTGGCCATGACTGTATAAGCGATACACGGAACACAGCCAGGACCTGCAGCTGCTGCCCCTCTGGTTGTGATGTCAAAATTGCATTTAGTTGGCTTAGGGTTAGTGGGGCTAGGTTTAGATAACTAAGGTGTAGAGGGCACATTTAGGTTCCTGGTGGTTATGCTCACATGCTGGGTTTGAATTATATTTAGAAACACAATTCCAGCACTATGGGGAGGAGTGTCTCCTGATCGCATGTGCACAATACAAAACATGTTGTGCACATTCCCAATCGCAAGGGTTTCAGTGTAAACACAGATGCGATCATGAAAAACTCCTCCCCACTGTGCTGGGATTGTCTTCCTAAACAAAATTCAAGTGCAGAGTGTGAACATAGTCAGATACTGCATCCTGATGATGCTTTTGAAATTCAAGTGTACCAGGCACATATGGGTTCTGTAAGTAGCAACATATGTTTTGTCTTTAACATTAATAGTGATGACTAACAGTATCACACATCACACGCATGCTGCTACTAAGAAAATGTATTTACATGTGAGGAAGACTTTTGCCTAATGCATTTCAAAACCGGAAAATGCATCATAATTCCGATTATTTCCTGACATTTGGCAAGGACACTTAACAAATCATTGGCTGAGGTGGGTCACTGTTCAAACTAGTGTTTGAATGTGGATCCTCTCCTAGTGAACACACAGGAAGTGAAGCGGGAATCGGGAGAGTCGGTTACAGAGCAGTGGAGGAAGGAAAGAAGTAACTATTTATAATCTGATTGTCTCCCTTTACATATGATGTTAGCTACAAAATGCTAAAATAGAGGGTCTCCATGTTCTGCTGCTGGCAATTTTAAAAATGTTCTGCTGCCAAACTTGAGATCTCAATATGAACTAAACTTTCGAACCTCCAACAATCTTTATTTTACTCTAAAACCATAAACTCTTTTTCCTGTTTTTCAGATTATTTAGCATAACACATTTGCTGTATATTTACTAAATTGAGACATTTGATATACTGAACTTTGATTCTTTTGCTTAAGGTTTTCCTTCTTTTTCATTTTAACTCAAACGTAAAGTAACCCTTATTAAGTGTGTTTATGAACAGTAAACAAGATTTCTCTTCAACAGGGTGAAAGAAGCAATTAACAGTTCTAAGCTCAACAGGATTCCTGGATAGCAAGGAAATGTAAATTAATTATTAAAACACACTTTCAGACCTTCATCTTGCCTGGTATTTCAAAGAACCAGCATTGCCTTAAAGACTTACTGAGTCCAGGGATTAAACACAAAACTGTAAAATGTACTCTATTTACAGTATCTCAAAATTAGCTATACTGTTTTTAACAACCCCCCCCCTTCCCTTCCCTGAACTGGGTCACAAAAGCAAGAATATTTAAAGAAACCTAGGATCACATCACTCATTGCATGTGATCAATTTTGGCAGCAATTGGGCTTTGTATACAAAGTGATAGTTATTTTATTTTGCTTAGTTTAGAGACAGAAGTGTGACATATTAGCATCTTTGTTACTCTACCCAATGAAAAAGTTCCACACAGAGGACTTTTTCTGCCATGATTTTAAATTGTAGAACTATTTTTTGACAGAGCCTTCGATGGTAGTGAACGTGCACTTAGAAGGAAAGATGTTTTATCTTTGTGCCTCATCTTTTAAGGTGTACCTATTGTGACATGATATCTGTTGTGTCGTAGTATCTGGTGCACCACTGGACAAAATAATACAATAAATATTGTTTTTGGTTAACAGCACCAAGACATAATATCCTCCACCCTTTATTTCCCTCTTATAGTTGGTTAATTATTAACCAATAAATTATGAATTCTAGGATTCTTTGAGTTATTTGCTTTTGGTAGGCTTTGTTTATTTAAAATCAAAAAGCTGTGAAAACAGAGGTGCTAAATTATTTGTTGACTTTTTGATGCCAAAAAAAAACAGCAAAACCAATAATAAATAATTCCTACTGCAGCTTATTCGTCATCAGGAAGGCTCCGTGGGACCTTTCCCAAACTGTCTTTGGTGCTCTGCTACCCATCAGATTTATTAAAGTGTCTGTGGGTAAATCTGTCAGTTAGTGCTTCTATGTTCCAGTGGCATAAATTGCCAAGTGTCCCTTTTGGACAACAAAAAGTCACAAATAAAAGCAAGATGCTTCTATTGTGACTTTTCTGTATCAAAACCAATGATAAATAACCCTGTATGTGTTTATAAGGAAGGATTTTACATTTTAACAAATGTTATTTTATTTTCACTATCAAATTAGAATATTGTTATGAAGTAAATTAGGAAAATGTCCCTAAAATGTTTCACTCTTTGCAGAAATAAATCATTTGCAACAGGAAAAAGGTTTCTACTGCAACAGTAATAACCTGCTGCACCTGGTATAAGAACTAAGCTGGAAGCACAAATTAGAGGTGGGAGTATTTTTATGTTGGAGTTTAAGGGCAATTAGGTTAAAGAAATTACATTAACTCCTTCCAGTCAGTGCACTACAGTACAATTCCATCATACAGAGCAGGTAATTAATACTCAGTGTCATAATAATACCGTTTTAATGTTGCCCACACAGAGGCTGTGCCAGCTCCATTGTTGCTGACTGGCAGCTATATTTGTATTAGTATTTTTAAAAAGTAATTTTTTCAATGACACAGAACTTGGTTTACATAAATAACAAAAACATGAATAAAATGAGAGATTGACTCATATAGCAAGAGACACTGACCAGAAGGACTTACAAACTATAAAGGAATACAATTTTACACAATAGCGTAGTAAGAATCAGAGATAACTCAGATTGACCCCATTTAAGTGGTTAGATAAGGCTGGTGACCTGTATTCCCACACCCCCTGACCCATGATAAGATTGTGAGGTGCCGAGGGGCTGCCTAATAGGGCTCTTTCACATTGCCATTGTTTTTTATGTCCATGGTTCAGGGATCATCACACATGCCTTACTAAGCCATTGTTCTCTATGGGGGTTTGCACATAGGCTTTTTTTCCATTGATCCGTTTTTCGTGAAAAAAAAAATGTAATCTGTCCTTTTTTTCAGATGCGGATCACAGTAGGCATTAGAAGTCTATGGGCCTGCAAAATAAACTGATGACAGGTCAATTTTTTTCATCCGATGAGGCTGGGAAACCAGGTATTGTCAGTTTGCGAACATGGAGATAAAATGAAAACAAAATGAAGAAAAAACAGAGACAAAACGCAACAGATGCGCAACACACTCCAATATGAATCTGTCCCTAGGTGCAAGGAATCAGGTAATTTCATATTCAAGTAGGACAAGAAAGTCTGAAAACACTGAATCATTTAGTATTGTTAAGTTTGTAAAAAGCCGACTGTTTGAAAAAAATTGTATTATTATATTGGGGCAGATTTATCAAGCAGTCTGAAAGTCAAAATATTTCAAGTTGCCCATGGCAACCAATCACAGCTCAGCTTTCATTTCACCAGTGCTCATGAATATTTTAAAGGGGAGCTGTGATTGGTTGCCATGGGCAATTGGAAATATTCTGACTTTCAGACTGCTTGATAAATCTGCCCAAATATTTTGGGCCTCTCTGACTGAAAGTGCTCATGTTACACGGCCACTAATTGCCTCTATTTTTACACTAATCCTAAGAATTTTTTTTACACTAAAAAACTAAGAATCTCTTATTTTAATATTGAAAACCCCCAAGAATGTTAGGTGACCCATTAACAGGTGAAATGAAGGGCTTAGTGGTATTTTTTGTCTTGTATAGATGCACAGAGAAACAAGATTATCCCTAAATAATACATCTAAATGGAGACCCAGCGCTAGTAAAATGGAGATAGCAATAAATATTACAGTGCGTTTTCCATCTTAATTTTAGTCAACTGGATTTGACAAAGTGTGAATTTATGTTCTGAAGGCATCAAAATAGCTGTGAACAAGTGAAGTGATATGGAGTCTAATTATAACATAGCAGATATTGGACGGCTAATCTCCAACCAGCAATTTCCAATACAACACATCCAATCAGGGACAATTAATTTCTGCAGATAAAAATGGAATGGCAGTAAATATTCTTCTAGCTTCATTTAAAAGCCATTTCAAAAAAAAAATTCACAACATTTACATCATGAGAGGTTTGAGGTTTTTTTTTAAAACAAGTTTATGGAGAGCATTTTTAACAATAACTACATTTATAAAATGTACAGAATTTATGGATTTTATAAACATTTTTATCGTTTTTTTTTTTTTTTTTTTACAATTTATTAATTTATTTACTAATTCACTTGGACTACAAATTGTGCCAACAAATGAGGGTATCTCATTAGAAACATGAACATGGTACCACCAGCTTTTCATAGCAGGAAGATAGTTGGAGCAATAGCTAAGCTGCAATAGTGTCATCCATGGAAATTACGGAATGCAGTAATAATGAAAATTAGGGTTCAAATCAAACAATGAAATAATGGAATACAGCGACAAGAAATGGAACAGTCTGGATCATTTAAAGTTAAAGGGGTATTCCCATTACAGAAAATAATGCCATACCTTTTGTAATGAGTTATACAATGTTATACAAATGTTATACAAATTACCAATATACCGTATATTTACTCGAGTATAAGCTGACCCGAGTTTAAGCCGAAACCCCTAATTTCAACACAAAAAACTGGGAAAACCTATTGACTAGAGTATAAGCCGAGGCTGGGAAATGCATTGGTTACAGCCTCCCAGTATATAGTCCGCCAGCCCCTGTAGCATACAGCCTGCCCAGCCCCTGTAGCATACAGCCTGCCCAGCCCCTGTAGTAGGAAAAAAAATAACACTGTACTCATCTTTCCGACGTCCCCCATAGGTCCTCTTCTGTCTCAGACTGTCTCAGACAGAAGAGGACCTATGATGTCAGATGATGTCAGAAAGGTGAGTTTTGACTTTATTTTTTTAGTTGACTCGAGTATAAGAGTTAGGGTTTTTGAGCACAAATTTTGTGTTGAAAAACTAGGCTTATACTCGAGTATATAAGGTACTTCCTGTATCAATTCCTTACAGTTTTCTAGATGTCTGCTCGCTGTACTTCTATAGAAAGCTTCTTTGGTTACTTCTAGTGGACAGAAACCTGACCATGGTCACACAGGTGTACAGCTCTTATATCACACAGCTCTGATTACTCTCCATGATGCATAAAAGCTGTGCACTTATGTGACCATGGACTGATTTCTATAGAATGACAGCAAGCAGAGATCTAGAAATAAGTGAGGAATTGATACAGAAAGTATATTGCAAAATGTTATTATCTTTTATCATAAAAACCATAACAATAATTTGCTGAAATGAGAATACCCCTTTAATATTATTTAGAAGAATCACAAAATAATAACTGCCGATTTTTATGAAAGAGAAATCCATGCAAATATTCCAAATAATAATGTTTTTGTTGGTTTTATTAAAGAAAAGCTACCATTAAAATCCATCATGATAAATCAGGGACACTTACTCATAGATCCAGGTACTGTGACAGTGATCATCTTCTTATACTTATTTGTTATCCATGGCCTTCTTTCTTCTAAAATAAAGTTTTACAATATGTTAATGAGCCTGAACACATGTTCTGCTTATTTTAATAGCATGTGACAAAGCACCTACCAGAACCCTCAGGGGCTTTAGAAGGAAGGAGATAAATAACAAATATAAGAAGATTACGGCAGTCACGGTGCCTGGTTCTATGAGCAAGTGTACCTGATTATCGTAATGGGTTCTGATGGCAGATTTCCTTTAACACCATGCTGCCAATGCTCTTTTTACATTTCAAGTTTTTGCTCCCCTCCTTTCAAAAGTGCTAACTTTTTTATTTTTCAATTAACAGAGTTGTATGAGGTCTTAATTTCTGGATAAAAAAATTGTCTTTTCTAGTGGCTGCATTTATTATACTTGGAAACTGACCTAAAATTGCACCATTTTATTGTGGGTTCTTTTTTTACGCTCCAAGGTACTCATTCTGAAAGTTGTTATGGGGGCTGTGATGTGGGTGCATGATTTGCCATCAGATCACAGCCCCATAGACTTCTATGGCTCCCACTGACAGTGAAGTAAGCTTGTTTTCATCCATTTAATTTTACATTTCGTTTAATTTTTTAACTTTTTTTTAATTATGTTTTTAGATCCCCTGGGGTGCGAGACGATAGGAGGTCTGACCACTCATTCAATATACTGTAATACTACTAAATTGTGATCGCTATATACCTCTGTCTGTGGTACTTAAACGGTTAACACTGTTTAATGCAGAAAGCAGCAAACATCCACTATCTATGAAGAGCGCTCAGCCCATCAGCCCTCTCCATACATCCTTAATGGCACTGTGACCTAATATTCCATTATATGTCGTTAAGGTGTTAATAATCAGTATATAAACTACTGTCTTTGGAAGATAATCTGAAACATAATGCTGGTCCATCTAATTGGACAGTACATTTATAGTGCATGCATAACATTCCATTTTTCCTATTTCCAATTCTAGGTGATATATTCAGAACCATATTTTCCACTGTGGCATAGAATTATTGAATTAACATATTTTGTTTCTGATAACTTGCCAATCATTGCAGATTTTGCATATTCTGAAGGATGGCATTTGGCTCACTTTGAACAACTTGGAAAATGTAATATGTTTTCAATCACAGTCAAAGGGAGATTACGGTTCATTGCTTCAGGCTAGCGGCCATGGACTATCACAAATGAAACCATCATATTTTGTTAACGTTCAAAATGTGACGCTGTGATGGCGAGAACAGCTGCTCGTGTTGCTAGAAAATTGAAGATCCTGTGTGTTCAGCTGCTGGACCCAAATGAAAAACAATAAATTGGAATAAGTGCACGTAGATATATCATTTTTTTAACATGAAGGGAGAAGTGAATAAGGCAAAAATATGTGCCAACTGCTGTACAGACAAGCAGTCCTTCTACGGTAGCACACATTTCGTGTAACTCTTTCTCTTCCATAGCGGATTCCTCACTACTGGAATGTCTTATTGGAGAGAAAGCCATTGGGTAGAGCATTAGAGAAGAGTAATGAGGACAGACGTTAGTGAACCATGCCCTATTCTCTAGATCCATGCATAATTTAAAGTGTAATGTTAAGAAACTAGAACACAGGAAGGTAATTTCCTGCAGCAGATGCTAAACAACCACTAGGGAATGACAGTCACACCAGTCATTTTCCTGCATTCAAGTTAGTGCTCTTCGGGAATAAGACGGCAGTATTAAGATGTTGAAATTTTTTATAAGATCTATTTAGCCATATATTGTTACCATTTACATCTAAAACTGTAGCCTGATCAGAGTTCCTAGACCAAACCCAGAACTTGTGAATGATAATCCCCACACTTATATTTATGTTTTTGTGTAATATAGGTTGTTACTAGTGTTGATGTGTGTTCATGTCCATACTGAGGCCCACTGAGCGGACATCACAGCCAGAGACCGGCGTTCTGTCCCATTACTTCTAAGCTAGGATTATGCAGCATGTAACTAATGTGTGAGAGACTTGTGTGCAGTAAATATTTAACATGTTAGAGTTGTGTGGAGCATCGTTATTTTGGTATGTGGCATGTGTCTATCATTGAGTAGCATGTGCAGTACACATGTATGTATGATTTGTAATGGAAATGTATTTAATGAGGAAGTGACATATAGAGCATTTATCTACTGTATGACTGATCTGTGTGCAAGAAGTATCTAGAGAATATCTAACGAGTGACTGTTGTGTGCAATGTGTATTATATGCTGTGTAAAAGTGATGAGCATCTAACGTGTATATTGTATGAATTACTATATATACTCGAGTATAAGCAGACTTTTTCAGCACAATATTTGTGATGAAAAAGTTGGACTTAATTATACTTATCTCTGGTGCTCTCTGCTGCTCCTCTTCCTACTCAGCTTCCTGTGCAGCAACACAGGTAGAGACCCGGTGTCGCCGCCTGATGACATAATAATGTGTGAGCAGGCAGAGCGTATGGAGCTGTTTTTTTTACTAACCGGACTGCTACTCCGGAAGCCAAAAGAGAATCAGAGCTGCAGGAAGCTCAGTTTACTTCTTTTATTAAACACTGGGGAGAATTTAGCAGGCCCTGTCTACCAGTTTTCTGGCAGGTGAGGCATGTAAAAAGCCAAATTTTGTGTGTGCATGTCCCAGTTTACCATATTTACTATAGCTTCCGCTAAAAATCAGGAGGAGGCTAGAGCTAAAATCTCTGCCAGGTCTGAGCTTGCAATGATTGGTTTCCAAAGCTGTTACCCAGTCCTAGATTTACTAAGAGGTCGGAGATTCTTAGTAGATGCAGCTCACAGTGCACCAGTGGAGGGAGGGGGAGATACCAAGACTGGTGCACTAAGTGCCACTTTAATACATTCCCCCGCTTCTGTATCCAGTACTGCTGACCATGCAGCATATTTCATGAAGTTGAAAGGAAGTTTACTTTGGCAGGCACATATGGGTTACAGGGTGGTTCTTCCAAGCAGAAATCTTTTGGCAGCAGCTCCAGTTCCTGGACAGCGATTAACACAGGAAATTATTACTATGAATATTCCACTGAAGTAATGAAATCTATTGCCAATTAGACAAGTGTTTATTTCAACAAAGTATCTAACGGCATAATAAATCGTTTTATGTTCAAATAATCTTTTTAAATTGACTTTCACCAACCTTTAAAAAATAAACAGACAGCTTAGACAGACAGCATGAGGCCTGCATTTATATGCATAGCACAGAAATGGCATCACAATAGTATGGAAGCTATGCCAGTTTTAACTATATGTGATATGAAGCACTTCCCCCACCTAACAGATGTGTAAAGAGATATTAAATTACAGCCAGAAGCACTCTCCTTCTCTCCTATACTGGGGCATAGTGTTAACTGTATAATAACATCTGACACTATCAATGATTTAGTGATGCTGGAACAAGTCTGTTGTTGGTTCCAAGAAAACCTTGACAATATAAAAAGTATATTTTTAAGGCATGTTTCTTAAATGTACTCAGGATAACAAAATAACACATTCTCTAATTCACTGTTATTAACAAAAATTCAGCATTTCACACATATAATTCCAACCTGTCTCTATCGGTCCTGATGTACACAATTTCAGTTGCCCCTAGGGATACACGGCCCTGTAACTTCTGACTTACCGTCTGGAAATCCATTTTGGTTTTTTGTCTGACAGCTGTGGAGCTGATATTCTCTGCTCTAGCCTCTAGCCCATCCCCTTGCAGTCCAGGGCAGAGCTCACACTGATACACATACACTGAGGTCCGAAGTTACAGACAGATAAGTTCTTTATCTGGAGAGGGGAAGGAATATCTTTGTGTTGTGGAATAGCAGAGATTTAGGAGATCTCATGGATCTTATCATCTCTGATCTGTCTCATCTCTCTTTCTCTATGTCAAATACCAGTACAGTGTGTAGAAGGTAAATGAAATTGTATATAAACCTGTACCCTGATAATCTAACCACACTGTCAGCTCACAGAACTAGATGGATCATAATGGGGCACATTGACTTACCCCGTCCCTCGGAGTTCCCGAAAGTGCATTGTCCAACGACAATGCACTGTGCCGCTATTCACTAAGATCGTGCACCAGATATCTTGCATGTGTCGCTTCCACGCTCAGGTCTGCCAGAGTTCACCATCTTATTTCTGGTGTATGTAAGTGCATTGGATGTGACACAATTTTAAAGTTAAATCACGTGCTCAGTCCGAATCAGTCAGATCGTCTGAGCCCCCCTGATTTCTTTCGCATGAAAGCTGGTGCCGCTGCGCCAAAATCACTGAGTTATAGGAGCTGCAACAGCAATAAAACTAAGTAAAATTGTGTAAAGTTGAGTTTTTCAAAATGTATTTATTTTGTTAACATCACTAGGGGACTGAAATGTGAGAATTTCTTTAATGGGAAAACCAAGAGCAGGATGTAAATGCTCAAAACGCATAGGTCTGACTTCTTTTTTCCCTACTTTGATGGTAGACCATGACTAAGAGCAGGATGTAAATGCTCGAATTGTGTATGCCCGCCTACTTTTTCAGAATTCGGTGAGCTGACTATTTACTTTTTTTCTGTTTTATAATTATTATTAATAATATTTGATTACTTTTTGTGAAGATTCATGCAGGTTTCCCACAGAAGATCCTGTAAAAAGGAAACTACCATTTGGGTGCCCACAAACTTATCATATTTTCTGCAGATTTGCCACACTGCCTTTCCATGCAATAAATCCGCAGTGTTATACAGTTGCAGAGTAGTGTTAAGTTCTGCCCCTGTTTACACAACCTCAGGTTCTCTAGTTATTAATAAAATTCCCAGTGTAAGCTCAAAGAAATCACACCAAGACAAAGTATGGTATAATATCTCAATCTATGTGGAGCAGTGATGCCATGCAAGGCTAGGCAGATGTGAGATGCACAAACTATTATACAGAAACCTTCAGTGGGGCAGGACCTTGGCTTGGTTACTTATTAAGAAGTAATGTCCATAGTCCATTGGTTGGTAAATTACATTGGCATCGCAGGCACAAAGGCTCTGTTTTCCCTGGTTAGTGGATAGTATCATAAATCCCTCTTGACAGATGTAAACATTGGCTGAGGAGATCTTGCATTTCTTTGGTGCAGAGAAGTGAACTTCGCTTCATCCATAGCCTTCTTAGTCTTCTTAGTTTCAGCATTCAACAAGCATATAAAATAAAGTTATTCTCATTTATCATACAGCAGTGCTTCACAGGGTAGTGTATGGGATTTCTGAAAAACCCATATACAGCGTAATATCTTAGCTAACAAGGTGCAAAGTGCTGATTAACAATGTTCTGTCTGAGCACTGGTCTGTTTCTCCCCAGCAACATTGATTAATTATACAGTGTATTAATTATACATCACACTCAGTAGTCTCGTGTCTTATTCGCTAACAGTTAACGTAATGTGATTGACAGAATCCCTATGCTATCAGTGTTTGAACCAGGATTCTGACATCGCATAAAAGGTTCTGGGAACCTTACCTCAGGGCTTGTTATAGTTCACACTTGACCAAGCTGGTGTATAGTCTGTATCTAATATATTTTGACTATTTGGCTTATCTTCCTGGATTTTATTTTGGTACTTTGTTGTCCTCTAGGTTTTGACTCGGTTCTGGTGCCTTTTCTTATTTGTTTATATGTCTTGTCCACATCTGTTGTTATCACGTGGAGTTGAGCAGAGACTGTTGCCCAGTTACTGGCTACCGCTTATTGTCGTTTGGAGAAAATAGGTAGAGAAGTCTGGTGGGTTCAGTTCTAGGGCTCACAGTGTTTGTCTGTTTTCCTGTTCCCAGTCTTCCCTATATATACACATTGTGGAAAAAAATCTGCAATGTGCAATCCGCAACCCTTTCCCCTGCCACAACCAAAGGCCATAAAAGACATCTTTTGAAGAGTAAAAAGATAAGGAGTAGAACACAAACAGATGTGCACTTTCACAACATTCTCAAAAAAATGCCAAAATCTTTCATAAAGACATCTCCTTATGAAAAAGGGCAATACATTAAAAACATAAAAAATAAATCAAAATGGCCATCATCCCCCATGAAAATAATATAGAACTTTGTAGTTCTATCCAAAGCTGATTCCCAGGAAATACGTGCAAAACAAACAGGAGAAATAATAATATTGACATGAATAGTATAACGAAAAGTTGTAAAACATAATCCATTACAAAAAAAGGTAGATAAAATATCACACCAAATAAGGAGTCCTGTATGAGAAATGTAAAGATCAGAGGGCTGCTGGGAAGAGGCCAGGAGGAAGGAAAAATCCAAACCATCCCATTTATCACCAGCATCTTAAAGATTTCCGCTACATATTTATGTTCTCCAGCATGTCTTGTAATTGTCGTGGATTACTGTGCGGATATCAATCTTTCCAATGAAAAAGTTAAGCTCCAATCCCCACCATAAAATGCATCAGAAAAGAGATGATCTTGGCTGGTTTATGATGCTTGTAGAATGGGTGCCTAATTATTACTGGGGTAAATTCCACAGCCATTATGGCTAGATAGTTTAAGGGTACATTCACATGCAATGCAATCCAATCATATTCAACCATCCAATCATATTATTGCTGTGATTATTACACTAGTTACAATAGGTCATGGTAACATGTAACACAGTAAAATATGATTTTACTCCAACATGTGAAAAGAACATTACAAGAAGACAACATAACACTCAGTTCACACCTGTCAGTGCATATGCCAGAACATATATAGAGTCAACGGGGGATATTTTCGCAGCGCCATACAGACTTCAGCCTCTTGATGTATCCGGCATGGTGCTGCGCAGCGTTTATCCTACTCCAGGCCCTGAAAAGTAGCCGGCAACAAGGGGTGTGCCGGTGTGGGGATAGTAACCCTCCACTTGGCTGCTCCCCCCACCCCCTTCACGTCCCTTCATGCCTTACTGGTTCTACACCACTGATGTGGCACAGAGGCCATGATAAATATTCCCCAATGACAGGCATATATAATGTGAATATTTTTATCTAAATATATGAATTACATTATCATCTTGCCATATTCCTAAATGTAAAATATGAGGTTTAGAAGTCCATTCTAAGAACTCATCATTGGAGATATCCTGCTTTTCAGCAACATAAAAGATGTTGCGTTCCTTGCCCTCCAAAGATGTCTGTGCATCAAACTTGGGATGGATAATTGAGTTGTCTGAAACTCATGAATCTTTCATTGTAATATTGAAGGTGACTCCATTAGCAGTAGCTTTAGATGGCAATTCTGCTGTCAACAGCCCATATGAGTGGAGAAAGTAATTGTGTGTATGTATGTGGGAAGAGAGAGAAGTTGTATTTCATCAGAAGGCAGCAGCCTGTTAAGGTAACATCAATTATATGAAGATAAATGTACGTGGATGACCATCTAATATTACTGTATTAAGTCCATCCAGAACAAAGGTGACATATAGCTGCCTGGGTTATAGGTAATATTATGCATATACAGTATATTACCTAAAGATGTAGACATCCTTATCTCATACCAAGTAGAATCAGATTATAGAGGATGCAGAGGTAGTGTAACACTCACACCAGGGGCACGGTGCCTGTCAGAGTTCATGGGCTCCACTGCCACCTAAGAGGGCACCACTATTATAAATGGCAAATTTTGTTAATTGCATTTGCACATACACCTTCCATTTATAACATATATACAGTTAATCTAACCAAACTGTAAAATACCCTGGATTATCAGAATTTAAAAGCTAAGTCTATTGATATTGAACATATGATTCCTTTGCTCTTATTAATCTTTTGACCAGTGGCGTAACTAAAAGCTGATGGGCCCCAGTGCAAAGTGTGTGCCAGGCCCCCGACTATAATGTATGATTTATAGTAATAGTCTTCTCATATGGGAAAGTGACACCATAAGCCTAAACCTCTTGGGCCCTGGTGCGACCGCAACCTCTGCACCCCCTCAAGTTATGCCCCTGCTTTTGTGGTATATATCATATTATTTACAGTCATGAATTGGTCTTGTCATAGGTCACACATGTCAAACACATGAGGTGCACAAGTCCCGCAGCATATAAAAACCTGATTCTCCCTTTAGACGCACATCAGCTATGGCCTAATCACCATTGAAGCTGCACATAAAGCTGACATTCTATCCTTCATGTTAGCAGGCTCCCACTTTACGCTCCAAATGGTCGAGAATGTTTTTTGGGTGTAATACGTTAAGGAAATGGAAAATTCTGAAGATTATATGGGACTTGGGTACATTACATGATTCAGAGAACAATTTTACTGACATTCATTTTGATTAAACTCTGCAGAAAACATCACAGAGCAAAACATTCTACAGTTCTTTGTAAACATTTGTTCAGGCTTTATTACGCCAGAGTTTACTATGACCACTTATAAGGTGGTCACAATTTCTACAGAAGTGATAGTCAACTCCCACCACAACACTGCAGCTGTGACACAAGGGTTGTACCCAATGACAATCCCATTGCCAGGCTAAACCTTCTTAGCTTTGCTACAAACACAGCAATGGAGTAAGTAATAGGCTTCACCATATGAACAAATGAAACTCATCATTACATTTGCCAAATTGAATTATTGCGGTTTTAATAAAAAGGGAGAAAAAATTTGCTTGTCTCCTCTCCTGCAAAATTACATTGTCTTATCGCAGACGACTTCTCTCTAATTATCTTGCAATCTATTTGTGATTCCGCACTATGCTCCTGTTGCTACACCTATGCCATTCATCCAAAACAATGGTACCCTTATCCCATCCTGGAAAACGTTTTTGCGTATTTCCCAGATTCCATTATGTTCATTAATAAATGATTTTTAATGTTGCAGTATGAAAAATCTGTACATATCAAAACATCTACGATGAGTAAACAATGTTTTTATCATCATCATTTCAGTATGTAAATAAAGGAGCTAGCAATTTTCTGCAGTATTATTTACAAGCCATTTATGTGTCAGTCTTAAGTACAGAGATGAGTCATTAATCATTCATTTTCAGTCTTTTTTCATGGCTGACTTTAATGCAAATTGTCCCCTGGTAGAAGATAATCACTGTATATTTTTGCTTCGAGATGCTGTAATTTACTTTTTAATGTTTGCAAATTATATTAACATAGCGCTACAGCCCCCTTATCTCTGAGATCACTTAGATACAAAAGGTCTTGCTGAATCTGTATTACAGATTATAATCACACTTCAAGTAGCCAAAAAGTCATGTAATTATCCATTGTCATATATGACCTTTACAAGTTATTTCTCAGATACGGAATATGTCTATTCATATCCAAGCTGTGAACTTGCCATATGTCCATATGCCAGCTTAGTTACTGTAGCTTGGAGACAAGATCTTGATCCTAGGTTACTTTAGGAATTTATGTTCACAAAGTGTGATTTTCCGGAGGGAGTTTTCATTTAACAAAAATCATGTCACCCAGTCCTGTTTCCAGGCATTTTGAGGGTGTCAAAACTGAATGTCTGAATGAACACTAAAGATTTTCTGTAAAGGACACCTGTCATCAGGTCTGTGTCACTTGTCCTGTCACTACTACCTGTTGGAGCAGCTCACAAGGATCCATCACAGCCTTTATCTATTTATTTCATACATTATTCATTGTAAAATCATATATTTTTTATCATGTAAATGAGGCTGGTCACATGGTCAGAGGCAGTGATGTCACCCCTGTCACCCCTCCCCTCTACTCCCCCTGCTCATGTCTGTGTGTAATGTATAGTAAAGCATGGCTAGTGTGTGTGTGCTGCATCTGCTGACATGCTGCATCCTCCTAATATACAGGTGAGAGACACAGACATCAGCTACACATGAATCTGACATGTTCTGCTGTAACATGGCTGCCTGGAGCTGTTGTATCTCTCCTAAACACACACACAGGCTGCAGGGGGCGTGGCCGCCAGCACCAGGAAGCACATAATTATACAGCCTCACATCATTACACAGGCTGTCAGTCATGCACTGGGGGTGTGGCTGTGCCTCCCACTCATGAATAAGGTGGACAGCTTGAATATGCTAATGCTTCATTGGACATCTCACAGGTCATTTGCATACAGCTTTAGGACCTCATTGCTTAGGTTTACAGGCATGTAGAGGGACAATGAAGGGATAGAGGCAATGCTCTCTAATGGCAGTTTATGAAAATAAATTTAGTTTAGGGGGGGTTATTTTGCATGACGGGTTCTCTTTAAAGCATTGTCAATAAAATAAAATAAAATGAAACAAATTTTAATAGGCATGTTTTAACCTTTCTGTTTCTCTTTTTCATCATTATAGAAATGATTGCATTATTTTTTTGGACCCTAATGTTATATTACACTTATCTTCACTTCAAATATTCTTGTGGTTTCTGCTTGCAATCTTAGTGTATGGTTCTTGAATTGATCTGTTAGTATGACCTAAACTGTGTTGTTGCCTAGTCTGGCACTGGTACTGTAACTGTGCCCGCAGTGCTGATTTCCTGTCCAAGTGTGTTGTGCTTCTGTCTTTGTCTATAGGTTGCCCTGGCCATTTAAAGATCTGGAAAACATGCTTTCTGCAGGCTATATCTAATGAGCTGGCTGTGGAGTGGGCCCACTTAGTGTGGAGGTTTCGTAAGGGGAGAAAAACTTGCAATTCCTGGTCTTGTGTTTGGAATAAAAATGTTTTCAAGGCTTATACAGTGAGTAAGGAAAGTATTCAGACCCCTTTTTATTTTTCACTATTTGCTTCATTGCAGCCAATAGGTAAGATCAACTAAATTATTACATTCTGCTCCCCATCTTGACAGAAAAAAACCCCAAAATGTATATATTTTTACTGATTTATTAAACCGAAAAAACTGAAATATCACATGGTCATAACTATTCATACTTTACTCACATACTGTCCATTTCCTTCTGATCCCCCTTGAGATGGTTTTAATCCTTCATAAGAGTCCAGCTGTGTTTAATTAAACTGATTGGACTTGATTAGGAAAAGCACACATCTGTCTATATAAGACCTCACGACTCTCAGTGTTTGTTACAGCACATTAGTATCATGAGGTCTAAGGAACTGCCCAAGTAGCTCAGGGACAGAATTGTGGCAAGAAATAGATCTGACCAAGGCTGCAGGAGAGCACAGTGGCCTCCATAATCCTTAAATGGAAGAAGTTTGGATGACCACAAGCCAAACTAAGCAATAGTGGGAGAAGATTGGTGAGAGAGGTAACGAAGAACTCCAAGATTACTGTGGCTGAGCTTCAGAGATGCAGTAGGGAGATGGGAGAAAGCTCCACAAAGTCAACTATCACTGCAGCACCCCAGCAGTCAGGGCTTTATGGAAGAGTTTTCCGACAGAAGCCTCATTGCAATTTTGCATACAGTTTGCAAAAAAAAAACACATGAGAGATAAGACTATGAGAAATAAGATTGTCTGGCCTGATGAGATGAAGATTAAACTTTTTTTGTGTTCACTCTAAACAGTATGTTTGGAGAAAACCAGGCACTGCTTATCACCTCCCAAATACAATCCCAACAGTAAACATGGTGGTGGCAGCATCATGCTATGGGAAAAGGGGGGTTCAGCTGCAGGGACATGTGATATTTAAGTTTTTCTTGTTTAACAAATTAGCAAAAATATCTACATTTCTGGGGGGGGGGGGTTAAGATGAGATACAAAGTGTACATTAATGAGCAAAAAATACATTTTTTATCTTACCAATTGACTACAATGAAAAAAAAGAGTGGCAAATTTAAATCACCCCCAATTTCTACAATATTCATAAATTATGAAAACTAATTTGTATACACTGCACCATTTGTCCTTCTCACCATTCAGCAGTTCATGCCATGTGACAAGGGTGATGTCATCAAAGGTCCTTTAACAACTAAGATTTACAAAATCTACTCCATGAATGTATCTGATCACATGAAGTCACAGCATGCCTCCCATGACCCCTACTTCTCCCCATGCATCCAAGGGCAGTCTGGGCAGTCCTTTCTTCCTGCAGTCCTTAATCTCTGGGTTTTTTTTTATCCCTGTAATTTTTCAAATTTGCCTTTAATAAAATCTGATTGTGTTTTGATTGCCATACCATTGTTTGTGATAGATTTCCTTTCCATTGTTATTTATGGGTTTTGTTGTAATGGCTAGGTACAGTAGTTACCATTATGCCATATAAGCAAAAATGTTTAGATCTAATATGTAACAATGCAGCTTTACAGCTGTTCCAATAAATAGCTGATGCTGCTACTTTTGAACATGTTTTTTAGTTCTTATTTGAGCCACCCTGTGGTGCTTTTGTGTGTTTCTTGGTATGCTATGGGTTAAAGCTCAAGCAACCGATTTTAGCCAACACTACTTTTTAAATATTTTCATCTTCTGTGGGATCCTTTTTAAGTGCCTATGCAGAATCTAGTAGAAAATATATAGTAAAACATGAAGTGTCTCTCTTCCAAAGTATCATCTCAGAGACAAATACTAACTTTGCAACAGACACAAAGACAGTTTAACGACATAGGGTCAGCTTAGCATTACCCATGTGGCAGAGCAGAGTAGCAGTTCTGTTAGTATGCAAGCCTCTGACAGTAGTAAAACCACCAGTGAAGAGAAACCCACAGAGTGACAAGTTGTACCACATGAGCTGAGAAAACATCTCAACGGTGTTCTACATGAAGAGTCATGGTTTCATACCTTCAAGACATAACATGCACCATCTCACGTTGAAGAGGAAAGAATACTGTGAGTCATGATGACATAAATGGATGATATAACCTTAAAGGGGATTGTCCACATAAAAATATCACCAGAATTTAGACTAAGAAATACCTAACAAGTAAAACAACAAGTGATCACTATACTATTACTATACTGTAATAATTTATTTTACGTGGGCAGGTCCTTGCTATGGCGAAGGAAAAATAAATATTGCTCCATGAACCCATAACCCTGCATATGATGGATGCAGGGGCGATACTACAGCAGTAGCAGGCATAGCAGCTGTTATAAGGCCTGAAAGGGTCAGATGGCCCAACATCGATTCCACACTAATGAATGGAGTAGAGTTTGCCATTAAAGGCAACCATTGAAGGTGTAAAGACACTTAAAGGTCATGCATGCTACACTGGGGTTTCTGAATAATCTGAAGATATGTTTTTCATGGTGGGATAAGGGAAACATTGCCTCAAAGCCACCTTGAAAGCATAAGCAGAACAGTTTCTTCCCTTAACTGCATCTATGAGCTGCCATCTAGCTAAACCAGTTCCCTACACTGTGATGACGAGAAGCAACTGTCTACAGCTGAGTGTCTGTTAGTCCTGGAATAGATATACTGGTTTGGCTATTATCCCATATCATATCATATCACCAGGCTTCCTGAAGGTCATGCTTGATGTTAAAGGGGAAGCTTTCAAGATAGTTTTTCTTATGCCACCCTGAAAAACATATTTACGTGTACTCGGGCCAAATAGACTGCAAAAACTAAATAGATGTGCCTCGTTTCTCCAGCAGAGTATTGAACTGTATAATGGGACGACAGGAAGACTGTCCATCACAATATAGCACTGTGCACACTGCAGAAAGGGAAAGAGACAAGCAAACAGATTTTATATGTCTAAGTGTCCAGAGCTTATCCAGTCCTGTATCTCATAAAGGATTAATGTGAGATTTCGATGAGTAGTATTTGATAGTATCTCACTTCTGTATTTGTTGCTCACTTGTCGCATTATGCCGTATTACCATTACCAGTACATTACAGCTTAGGAAGGACAGCTGCATAAACTAATGTGACATGTCATTCCACCATGATGTCAGCCATTCCTCTGCCACTTATCACAGCTGTACCATTTCTTGTGTGAGTCGTAAATAGAGGCTTCCTTGTATTTTAATGCAGTCAAACCTGAACACAGTCTTATTTCATCGTGTTATTATATTGCATGTTTATAACTGATTTTAATGTGTATCTTACAGAATAAAAAAACATGTAGCTGTGATATAAAGAAGTTGGGGGTCAGTCTTCAAAAGTAGACTAGGGTCAAAGGTTGGCAATAGCAAAAATACTTGCCCTTATTTAGGTGCGTGTACCATCTCCCATTATCCTGAAAAGCAGCATTTGTAGTCCCACCAAACTCTCATGTCTTCATGTTGCTGTTTGTTAAAATGTAAAGGAGCTGACACAAAAATGAGCTTCTGTTCTTAACCCCTTAACAACCTGGCCCTTTTTTGTTTTTTCATTTCCATTTTTCACTCCCCACCATCAAAAATCTATAACTTTTTTATTTTTACACTTAAAGAGCTGTGTGACGGCTTGTTTTCTTTGTAACAAATTACACTTCATAGTGATGGTATTTAATATTCAATGCCATGTACTAGAAAGTGGGAAAAAAATTCCAAATGCAGTGAAATTGGTTAAAATCGCATTTGCAGTGTTTTCTTGTAATTCGGATTTTATGGCTTTCACTGTGCGCCCCAAACTACATACTTTATTCTTCGGGTCGGTGCGATCACGGGGATAACAAATTTGTATAGGTTTTATAATGTCTTCATACATTTACAAAAATTAAAGCCTCCTGTACAATTTTTTTTTTATTTTGCCATCTACTGGCACTAATAGCTTTTTCATACTTCAGTGTACAGAGCTGTGGGTGGTGCAATTTTTTGCAACTTTTGATGATATTTTTAATGGTTGTAATTTTAGAACTCTATGATGTTTATGATCACTTTTTATTGAATTTTTAATATTTTTCAAAATGTCAAAAAAAGTGCCATTTTCGAATTTGAGCGCCATTTTCCCTTGCGGGGTTAAACACAGTTAAAAAAAAATGTTATTTTATTTTGATATATTGGGCTTTTTTACACACACACCGCAATACCTAAAATGTTTATGATCTTTACTGTTTATTTATATTTATATGACTTCTAGGGTAAAAGGGGAAAGTGAAGTGATTTTAGAGGTACTTTAACCCTAGGTTGTCTGAATGATCCTTTCATATACTGCCTTACTACAGTATGGCAGTATATGTGAATTTTCCTCCTCATTTATTACAATGTGCTAATCACACATTGTAATGAATGGGTTAAAACGAGACAGCCTCGGGGTGTTCGGAAGACCCGAGGCTGTCATGGCAACTGTTCGCCACTCCCTGATGATGTCACAGAGTGTGACGATCTTCACCAAGATGGTGGCACCCATGGGCCACCATCTTTTTGAAGCCGCCGGCAGCCAAGGGGATAACACCTAATCACTGGTGTTACCAGTAATATGTAGCAAAGACTTACTGGCTATGGAGAAGGTTCAGCCCGTGAGCACCCGCAGCCGAAACGTGACATGCCATTACGTCACAGGTCGTTAAGGGGTTAAAGATATCTGTGGCAACTGACTAGACTGTCTTAATGGAGCCATTATAGTTCATCCAGTTTATATTTATAATTAGTGATGAGCAAACCCAAACCACCAAATGTCACAAATCATACAGGCTTCAGAAAATGCACCAGGCTGCTTTAATTGACTGCTGATAACCTTTTTCAGGGCAGGTAGGGAGATCGGGAGAGAAGTCTAGGAGGGGCAGAGAGATGAATTTCCCTTTTCCTCCCCATTATCAATTCTAAACTTTTTGATTATTCCAGCTGTAGGGCAGTATCCTGGTACAAAGGCCTAAACTGCATGTGTGTAAAACATACATAATTTACCGTTTATGATGGGGTCTGAAAAAATAAATGTCACCCAAATTACCTGAATTTTTTTAAACCTTGTAGATTCAAATCTTTATTACAAAATGAATATGAAATAAATAAAACCCACCCAAAATAGTTTTAAAATAGATGTTGCCTTAAAATACCAAGAATAACTTTCAGAGCTTTAAGCAAGTATCCCTTTCCCATTGTTTACAGCATAGCAAGGGAGGCCTGTTGTATTTTATATGATCATTATCCTAAATGAAAGGCTTTACAGATCCCCTCGGCTCCCCGTAGACGTGAAGCTGTGTTTGCCGTTACTATCTTCACAGCATGGTGTGCACTTTGAACTTCCTCTTTTACAGCTATTAAATTTCAACATAAGGTGGAAGCCCTCACAAACAATCCCTTAAGGCCTCATTATACTGCGTGTTTTTCTAAACATTATCAGTACACCTTCTCTATTCTTTGTATAGCTGCCATTAGCTCCCCTGCTTGGCCAGATACATGCACTGATTGGTTGCGTAAGGAAGATTAGCTTCGCAGCTCTGGGAAATCTGTCAATAAACTGGCGGAGAAAACTCTTGTTACTGTTAGTTTCATGCAAGGCACACAGAAAAAGTGTACTCTGTCTATAGAGGTAACTATATACCTTTTATACACTATGGGGGAGATTTATCATCAAGTTTCTGAGGTAAAACTGTTCTAGTTGCCCATGGAAACCAATCAGAGCTCAGCTTTAGTTTTATAAACAGCTATGGTAAAATGTAAGCCGAGCTCTGATTGGTTGCCTTGGGCAACTGGAACAGTTCTGCTCTAAGAGACCTTTGATAAATCTCCCCCTATAAGTATGCAACCTTATATTCCTTCGGGAGCAATGCAAATAAGTTACACAAAAAAAACAGCCAGTAAAGGCTCAGCCCCATATCTTGTAATCTGCTTTGTATGTTTATATTATATATATATATTATGTTTTATTGCATGGGTTGTTCAAATGGTGATGCCAAATATGTGGGGTTTGTGTGGTGCTCTTTACTTTTTCCTCTGCATTTAACTTTTGTCTATTGGTAATTTTTATTCATTTGTTGATTTTTTTTATTTTAAAGCATTTTTATTTACTTTTAGTTCCACAGTGGGGCAGGAACAAGAAATCATATGATTGCTTCTTAATTACAATTCCCTAAAATACTGATCTATTTCAGGGTACTATCACTGTCTTTGCATCTGCATAGGCTGTGTGACAGGATCTTACAGGGTCTGACTGTGGACAGCCCTGGAGTGCTGATCAGACCCCTTTGTTGCCATAGCAATGATCAGCGCCCCTAAGAATGCTGTGGGGACAATGATTGGGGGGGTGGGAGCCCATTTAGGATTTTAATAGATTAACACTTGAGATTAGAGCTTGCTCCAAATGTGGGTGTTACACAGGGATGTCAGCTGTAAATTAAAGCTGACATGTCATGTTTTCCAATGTTAGTTCAGCTCCAACAATTATCTGAATTGGCATTGGGATGGCACCTTTCATGTTTGGCCCTGAGTTCTGTTTAACATTGGGAATAGATCAATGTATGCATTTCAGGGTTCCTGGTCTTTCACATCGGTCTATATAGCTCATGCATTGTATTATGGCTGGTATAAAGTGATAAGGATACAACAATCAAGCTTAATTGCAGACACTTCTGCTAACTGTTACAGCTAAGCATTGTAACCTAAGACTAAAGTACAATAAATTACCAACATACAGAGGTCCGTTTGTAGCTAGGGGTCGCCTGTAAGTCGGGTGTTCTTAAGTCAGAGGACTGCCTGTACACTGAAAATTTCTCATCCAATTTCAGGGGGGAAGCGGTAATCCAAAATTGTGTTCCCCACATCATTGGTCCTGGTGACAGGCACCTACCAGACCCTGTAGCTTCTGGATCCCAACTCCACCTGTTAACTCCCACACTGTAGAGTGAAGACCATAGCTTTCCCCTACACTGGTATAGCCCAACACTAAATTCCCTTACACATCCTCCCAACACGTTTAAACTGTTTGTGACAGGTTCATCACGGGACATATAGAAAAAAAAACTACCTACACACTTATCAATTATTGCCCTATTATTGTGCACCTAAGTTCAGCATGTTGTCATCTGAACTGCTGACTATTGTGTGTCTAGTACTGCAGAACAGTTAGTGTTCCATTCAACATGGTGCCTTAAAGGGATATTCCCATCTGGGCATTCACATTTAATTTAATTCATTTGCCATATGTAAAGATTTTTTCAATTATTTCAAAAAATGTTCCTGTGTGAAGATAATTTCTCATAAATGTAGTCATGTTGTCCCTTAGAAACGAGATAGCTTCCTCGGATACGAAAACCCTCACACCCAGACAGCGGTGGGTAGACATGCACTATTGAGCCCTGCCTGACCTCCTGGATTCAGGGATCATTACCACAGGATGGCTATAAAATATGCATTAACTCCTGGACATTTCATATACAAATACTTTTTGTATCTTTGTTCAATCACTCCAGCAGAGGTGGTCGTATCCAAGGACACAGTCTTTTTTTCAAAGGGACCATATGACTACATTTATGAGAAATTATCATCACAGGTAATTTTTTTTAAATAACTAATTGAAGAAATGTACATATATGGCAGATTAAATAAATTGAATGTGAATGTGGCTTTGCCATAACTTCAAAGTATATGGGCATCCAAAGGATGGAATCCCACCTTCCTGATTCCTTAAACCAGCTACTTTTTAACAAATGTTACAGAAGAACCAACCTCATACAGTCTTGACCCATGCCATGAGGAGGTACCACAGAATAAGAGATAAGTATTATATAAAAGATCTATTATATTGGGGAGCTATGGCAGATTATGTCAAGGGGTTCTAGTTATACATGTACCTTTTGTTTATGACTTATTTTTCTGAAATTGAAAAATAAGAGCAAATAGGTTTTTTTTATTTATTTTCCAGACTATAACAATACCCTCTGTGCACCTCTACAAAGCTCCAAATGACTTTAGCCATAATTGTATATCTGAAATATTATACAAAGCAAAGCACTTAGTGAAAAATCTCCAGTGTGCATTTATGGAAAACTAGGCAAACCTATTATGATGTATGTCTGAACCATTGTAAGAAATGTAGAATAACATATCTTTACTGATGGCATGTAACAATGAAGTGGTCTCTCTTACAGATAATATGAAAGAGATCGGTTTGTTTTCCTCCTTGGCCGATATAAGCTAACTTACTTCTGGTTACCATATTTTTTGAAGAAGTGGCTGGAATAAAAACCATTAAAAAGGGGCACATAGGTTTGTCATTCTGGACTTGGTGACAAGTCCTCTTTCAGTTAGGGCTAGGTTAAGTGGTTTATTCCAGCCTTATATTGTCTTCATGCTCCTAGTTGTAAATGTATCTGAAAAACGGGTTTTAAAATCATGCTAATTCATCTGAAATTCTTTTGGGGTGTGACTGGAGCCCCACAAAATACCTGCCCAGAATTATTATTGACTGATTTGGCAAGCTCTGTAGCGCTGTGGAATCTGTGTGCACTATATAAATAAAGAAATTATTATAATTTTTATTTTATGAGGGATTATTTTATGAACCATTCACCAGGACATACTCTTTTACAAATAGTGGGAAATAAATCTCACACTTTTGTGGTCCAGTGGTTTCAGTCTGAATATTGGTAATTTCTCATACCCTCTTTTAGTACAAACTTAATGTAACAGGTTTTGTAAAGAATTATACAAGGTGACAAATTTACACACTTTTTAGAAAATTCTGAAACATGTTCACGCCTCTAGGCTCTGACCTAAAGTTGATTTTTGTCATTCAATTTTTGCCAAAAACACCTGCTCATCTATTGTTCCTTGTCCCTCTGTCCCTTTTTAATGGCTGACAGGCTTTTTGTTCATAAATAGGGAAATCATATTGTTTGGTTTGGGAATAAGGGTGAATCCCTTTTCTCAAGTAGGCAACATGGGATAGGTTGGAGTTGAAAGTCTTAACACAAGGTTAGCTTCAGCTATTAGGGTACAGCTAGATAATTTCCATTAATATGTCTGTAAATATTATTTTTATAAACATCACAATCCGATGTCAAACCAAGTGATTATACAAAAATATATTCTAGACAGGAATCTCCCACTTTAACTCTTCAAGCAATGACACTAGTAACAAGCCTACTGTAATAAAGAATATGGGAATAAAAAAAAAATAATCTACCTGCAATTTAATGATAATTTCCACTTTTAAAGGACAGCTCAAAAAACATCATATTTACACTATCTCAATTCCCACCCCCACTCGCCAAAAAAGTTTTTCTTGTATCTTACTGTATTCTGTTGCATTTATTTGTTTTCCGTATGCTTTGCCTTGTGATGTTGGTTATTAGCCATAAAGATCTTGACATGCTAAAACAATGGAGATCATAATTCTCAAAAGTCACTTTTTATGTTCTAAATGCATTATTGAATATGTGCCGCAAGTATTATATTGCAGTGCAACATCTGGTCCTCATAAAATGTACAAATGTTTATTATGTAAAATATAGATTCGTTTTGACAGTGAGCTGATGCACACATTATGCAAGCCAAAGCAAACAATTCATATAAACTCAAGAGCTCCTTATCGCCGTTATAATCATGGATCCTCTAAGTGATTTTCCGTGCCTTGTAAGATGCCCATCAATCATAGACTATCACTGGAGAAAAAAGGGATTGACCTAAAGAATGCAACAACAATGACTAAAACTTTCCATAGACAAAAAACAAGTACAGTATAAGAAAATGAGCAGCACTCCAACTGTAGTGATAAACCTAGATGTGGTCTTCTTTATTCCATAGCAAGTGACAATAGCAACGTTTCGGCAAGTAGAACCTTTTTCAAGCAATATACAAGGTGACAAAGGCAGATATATATATATATATACACACAAAAAAAACTGGTCACATGACTTCCTAGGATCCACACCCCATATTAACATAAATAAAATAAAATGCATTTATAACATCTCAATTCTCATATATAATGTCTAGCCATATAGACATGAATGCGTGTACATATAATAAATTAGAAAGTGCATAATTACATATAACAACATGCTCTTGATTCTGACATACACATTGGGGCATATTTATCATACACTGGCACTTGTGCGCCAGCGTATGATAGCCCCGCCACTGCATGTTCGCAGCGGGATACATCAAGAGGCTTCCGCCTCTTTAGAATATGAGAAGTCGCAGGCTGCAGCCAGTGCGCAGGAGTGGGGACAGTAACACCCCGCACCGGCCCTCTCCAGGCCGTCTGCGCCCTCCCCTCGGCCGTCTGCGCTCCCCCTTCACGCCCCTTCACGCCCCACTGGCGTGAAGGTGACAGATCAGGGCAAATAATCGCAACTGCTAGCAATAAGCTAGCATTTGCGATTATTTCAGGGCCTCTGTGCCACCGGCATTGCGCAGAGGTCCTGATAAATATGCCCCATTGGGTCCGTTTTCTGACGCACTTTGCATGTTCGGGCCAGTGCAGGGAAGTGACAGATTCATGATTTGTGGTGCACATTTTTAATAAATCTGGCGCACCAAGCACACAGGCAGAGCACTTTTAGTGCAGTTTCCTACATTCTTAGTAAATGTGCCCCATTGTGAACTAACCTTGTGAGGATAAAGTGCAAAAGTGCTTATGTGTTGATGAAATATCCACAGCATGCGGTCTCCAGTCCCTGTGTGTCAAGAAGCTTTTGACCCTCTGTACTGTGGGCATAGCATATTAAAAAAAAATTGGTGCTTGCTTGGAACGCACATATGGAACGCTCGCCCGATGATTACGCACAGATCAGTGTTTTGCTTCTTGTCCTTTTTTTCATTAATATCTATCACTTCTTAGAAGAGAGTTAAGCATCTTTTGGGTTCATTTTGGTTACCAGAAGAAGGAGGAAGATGTCTTAAAGGAGTGTTTTAAAAACACTCCTCAGTCTTCCTTCATTCCCTAGTTCACATTCCTCTGGTTTTAATGGTTAGACAATTTCTTAGTAAATGAATGAAGGCTCCTTTCATAGTGACAGCCATGTCAGCAGCTCTGAACACGTCTGGTCGAGAAGGCTTACAAAAAGGCATTGGGGTGACAGATGAAATGTTTTTGAATTCTTCAGATGGAAAAATAATGATTTTTGTCTATGCCAATGAGCACAATAGTAGTTAGAGGATTATTGCAGTCGAAAGTTTTCCAGGCTGTGTCAAAATGTAATGAAATAGCTTTGAGGGTTTTTGTCTGAGCAAAAAAGAAGTTTTGGACAGGTCAGAAGATGCGGTGTCTCCATGTGGCCAGCCAAGCACATCACCAGCATTGTCCAGCATTATAGTCAGCACCATTGATCAGATTGGCTTTTCTGTGCATTGTTCATCAACACAATATTTCTGAACATTTTGTCACGGATTGATTTTAGTTTTTGTTTTTCTAACAATGATTAAGGATTTTTTTACTGTTTCAATGCAGTGTTAATGATTTATGAGTTCAGATAACAAAGGTCATCCAAGACAATGACATTTTGTATGATATTTCCTGCTATGATTTTAGTTATTGGAAACAATTGCTGGCTGTATGTGCTTCATGTGACAATGCGGTAGCTGTCATGATTCCTGTACGATCAAGAAAGCTATAGAAAATTGTCTAGATGATAGCATAAACCTAACTCGGGGAACATGTCACATAATCACCTTTTCTTTTGCACTGAACTTCCATTTTATTAAAGGAAATCTACCACTTCCTTAATAGTAGTTTAACCCCTAAAGGAGTATTCCCACAAAGACAAGACTCTTAAATATATACAGGATAACAAAATAACACATTCTCTAATTCACCTTTATTAAAAAAAAATAAAGCATTTCACAGATATAATTCCAACCTGTTTCTATCAGTCCTGGTGTTAAACATTTTGCTTGTCCTTGGATCCAACCCTAAATCTTCTGACTATAGTCAAACAATTCCCTCTAGCTTATCTTCCATTGGCGGAGAAGGAGGGAGGGGTATGAGGCAGACAGCACACTACAGACACAGGCACTTCCTGCTTCAGCCATGCTTCTATCAGCATGGAGAGGACATAGCAGCAGCTGTTCTGCAAACAAGATTAACTCTGGGTCCCTGATGTTTTTTTTTCTTGAAATTTTTCTAAAAATTTCATTTGGGTCCAAACCAATTTTGCTCCAGTTATCCTAAAAATTGGTAACTAACTCCGTCCTACTGAGGTTTTAT
The DNA here is from genome assembly GCA_019512145.1 of Engystomops pustulosus. Classification (NCBI taxonomy): domain Eukaryota; kingdom Metazoa; phylum Chordata; class Amphibia; order Anura; family Leptodactylidae; genus Engystomops; species Engystomops pustulosus. The sequence continues at coordinate 50,663,232 of CM033644.1, read as the reverse complement.
AAAAAAAAAAGGTTCTCTCTTGTTAAGTTAATTTTCTATAAATTTCTTCATTAAGGTTAGCATTAGGTTTAGCATTAACCCTAATGGTAAATTTGGGGATAATGGACAGCAGTAGAAGTAGATTCCACTAAAGCAAATTAGATAAAAACTGAAAAACTCAGTACTGAAAAATTTGATGAATCTACAAATCAGCTAATCTCTACACCACACAAATATGAAAAACTGTCTACACAGGATCCCTGTACATGGAGCAATAGGAAGATTGTTAGTGGGGGAATAGGAACATACATCTGACTAGTGGATGCAGAGCAGCAGCTGCAATATATTAAAGTTACAGAATTAGATATCTTATTAGCAATTACACAAGGTATAATTACACCTGACTTTCCATTAACTTCAATTAATTCAAAAAATCGTATAAAGCACAGATACATTTTTATGTGTTATGACTTTTCTTCTCTTATAGTACCGAATGCTGGAATGCTATAAATAAATAATATTCATAATAAAATGATCACAGGAGTTCACCACCTCATACATCACCTATTGTCTCAGACTGCCGCATGGGGTCTTCATCTAGATTTTTGTTGCTTAGTAACCTTGTATTTCCACCGGTTCCTTGGTGTTCATGTCTTATTTATATTTAGTCTATGGGTTAATCAATAAACCTGCAGTTCTTAGCTGGGGGCCTGAGAGTAGTGGCTGCTGCTGATAGCCAAACAAGAATCTCTTCACAATTCAATTACTACAAGATAATAGGAAGGAAAGTTCCCTTGCAGCTGCTTCCCATCCCGGACATAGTGTAGGTGCAAAGATAAAAGACAGAGACTGCAGATGCCACTGATTCCCTCATCCCAGAGGAGTGGACTCTTTGTTTGGTGACCAGCTGATTGATGTTCTTACAGGGATGGAGTCTGCCTTTGTTGCTCATATGGATATTTTATGAACATTACAAGTGCAGCCAAACTGAGCATGTTATCCTTATGCTGGTATATATCTATATAGAGATACATATAAAATATAAATAAGCTTTTCTGTATTCTCAGCCCAAAAGCAAATGTGGAAATTCTTTTTATGCCTGACCTAGCACATATTGCTTAGTTATTCTTCTTCTATGAAATGCATTGTCAGATGGCTGAAAGAGGACAGAAAACCAGAAATATCAACCCTTCTTGTACAGTCACGAATTCACGCTGTTATAGATCCTTATACTGCAATACTGCATATCAATATTGCTGCTTTCACCTACATAGGTGCAGATTTATCTTAATACAATGTCACAAAACCACTAAAGTCACATTTATCAATAAGGAAAAACTGCTGAGATACATCTGATCAGCAGAAAAGTCCCAAAAAACAGACAGACAAAGCCAGACTTCTGATACATGTGCCCCACTGTGTTCACCTACTTTGTGCCTAATTTCTCTCTGTATTTCTCCTGCTTCCCAAAATATCGCAATAATTGAACAAAAAAAATCTCCTTTCTTACTAGGCATATAAAAGACAATGGGGCTTATTTACTAAGGGTCTGCGGATCACATTTCCGTCAGACTGTTCATGGTTTTCGGGATTTGTGCCACTGTGATAGGGATTTAGAAGGGGATTGTGTCGCACGCGATTGGATTTTGGCGCAGCTGTGCTGGTTTTCATGCAACAGAAATTGGGGGGTTTGTCCGCCGGACGATCCGACTGATTTGGACTCAGGATTTAATATTCAAATTGTGTTGCATGCAATGCACTTACATACACCTGGAAGAAGATGGTGAACTCCGGCGGACCTGAGCAGGGAAGCGACAGATGCAGGATATCGGGCGCATGATTTTTGTGAATCGCAGCAGAGTGCATTGCAGTCGGACAATGCACTTTTGGGGATCTCCAGCAGCCGGGTAAGTAAATATCCCCCAATGTTATGAGTTGTGCAAAAATGTGCCATGTGTTTTGACAATTTGTGCCTAAAAAGTCTCTAGAAACATCTGTATATGACAGAGAGCCAAAGCTACAAAGATAAATGAGGTGCAAATAAAGACTCACTAAAGGGTCAAAAATAGCAAATGGAAGGGGGAAAGATAAATGTGGTCTTGTGATAGATCAAGTCATGATGCACCTGATATACTAAGAGGCTCTGGCATTGTGCACCCAGTCTAATTATATTCCAGGTCCAGTCTGCTAGAGGATTCTGCTTTCTCCAGGCTATGTTGTCATGAGGATGGCGTAGAGGGCTAGAAAGTTTGTACTATAAGCTTATATGCCCGAAAACTGATCTCCTCCTGCAATTATTATATTTTCATAATGTTAATCAAATGAGTGCACATTTCAACCCATTTACATACAGGCTTGGATCTAAAAACCTATCCTTGAAATGCTTTAGATTTCTATTGTTTTACCATGGATGTCCCACACACAACTATTCCATTCATCTAATGAATATAAATGACTTTCTAACAGCTAGTGAATATTTGTGTACAATGTTTTCAAATCGAGCTATAATATGCATGACCATGATATACAGTATAAACTAACACACAAAACCTCATATATAGCAGGTCCCACTCCCTTCAGTTGTCATTTGTCCTCATCTGGCACTTTAGGCAATTCATGTAGGACATGACTCTCCAGCTGCCTTCCCTGAAGCACAATTGGTCCAGCTCTTGATTTTAGCCCCAAAGATCCCTCACAACCACATAAAGCTTTTGGTTTGACAACATTTTTAATTGTGTTGCTCCCTCAAGCCAATGGTTACAGCAATGCATCACACAATGACACAGAGCTGGAAGACTGGAATGAGAACAAATGTAATGGGGGCTATATGCTAAATGGAAACATTTACCGGAAATGATAGGTTATGTGATTATACTGTATGCCGTAATTGTGTTATTTGTCTGCCATTTCTATAATCTCTATATTTAATGATAATTTTATGTTATACTGATAAATTATAGGGCACCAGTCTAAACAGATGTCCCCTTTAGCAGCTTGTAAAGATGTGGACAGCTGCAGGGGCAATGTAGTATTAAAGGAATAAATGGACAGACCAGCATCACCAGTAGAAGATCTAATTTACAGGTCTCATAGAAGTGACAAGTCCCTTATCATGTCCTAATGGCTCAATAGGCTGGTACTTCATTGTATATAGCAAGGGAGTGTTTATGCCATTTTCAGATAAGATGCCATCAGATGTATGGTACACCTTATCCTGGATGTTTAGTCCCTTAAAAGCCAAAGTTATTAATCACTGCAGAGTCTAAATGGTTAAACGGAGTAAGAGGCCTGCAACCTCAATGGGGCACAAACAACATAATTTCTGATGGGTTTGCATTTGTAACCCTAATAGACTCTAGGATGGCACAGTTACACTGACATTAAGAGAATTTGCAGTGTATTTGTCAACAGTCATTCCATCCAAGTGGTTAGAATAAAAAAAGTAAAACATATAAAGCTAAAAGCATGTAAAAAGCATACAAAAATAAAAAATGTACATATAATTGGCATCTCTACAAATTTGAAACAATTGTATTTGTCATAAAAATGACTGAATTCCTCTACTGTATTTGTTTTAACTTGACTCTCAGTAATTCCTGTACCAATGCAAAGTATAAGCAGTCTCACAAAAAATAAGCTCTCACACAGTTTGGTCAAAATAATTATGAGTCTCAGAATGTAGAGACACTTAAATAGGCAAATAAATTTAAGTTTTATGGGATGCAGAAAGAAAAAATGTCCTTTACGCGGTATTCCCACCATAGCCAAATGATGGCATATCTACACAAATGTCTAATAGATGCAAGTCCAGAGCAGGTTGTATCGACCCTTCCTTCTGCCTGATGTTGCCGCTGTTGTTCTCTTAATTCGCTTCTTTGGGATTTCTATGGAGAAAAGCTGCACAAGTGTAAAAATAATCTGAATTATAAAGACAGCAGAATATTTACCAAGAATAAAGGATCAATACTGTACTGGCTGTTATTGTCTTGGCTCATTATATGGCAGACAATGCCTATTATCACACTTAACTGAAGTGAAAAGTTTCTACCAACCCTTTAGCTTTGTTTCACAGCCTCACCGTTAATCATTGCATTTGTTAGAGAATGATCTGGGAGGGAGATGATATCTACTGCATAGTCTTTATTGAAAGAAATAATCAAGCTTTAATAGACCTCACTTTTCTATCATTAGACTTTTTCCTAATTAATGTTAAAAATGTCAATCTATCCAGAAGGGTTTAGTGTTGAATCTTTCACCTGTCTCCTGCAGCGCCTCAGAGTGATGGAGGAGAACATTTGTTCACTACGTCTCCCACATTATTAAAACCTTCAACCATCTGGATAAACTACTCTGGACCTGGCAGAAGTGAACACCACAGATACATTTATATGGGATTATGTGGCTGCCAGGGTGATAGTTCGGGACACGGCAGAGGCTGCTCAGCCGGGGAATGAAGGAAAGCATTTCCTATTCATCACTAATTTGCTTCATCAAAATGTATAAAGGAGAGATCAGAGATGTTTTTCTGCTTTTTATTGCACAAGCAAACTTTTTAAATGACAAAACAAAAGTTTAAGTTTTCTGCAACTGTACTCTATAAAAAGGACATCTTATGTAGACAACCCGTACACCGTAAGTGTTCTGACCTTTTATGGGCCAGAATGGAGAGCCACTTTAGTGGAGATGAGTAATCCTTCCACAGTATTACATTGCCAGCCTTTCATAAGAAACATAACAACATTATGCAAAAGTCCACCTACTGCAGGGGATAGATCTGTCTGGGTGGAGCTTCTCCAACAAAATAAATTTGTACAAGGCATTGGTTCGGCCTCACCTGGAATATGGTGTCCAGTTCTGGGCACCGGTCCATAAAAAGATGCCGTGGAGCTGGAGAGGGTTCAAGGTAGAGCCACAAAAATGATAAGGGGTATGGAGGGTCTTAGTTATGGAGAAAGATTAAAACAACTAGATTTATTTAGTCTGGAAAAGAGATAACTACGAGGGGACATGATTAATTTATATAAATATATGAATGGTCCATATAAATAATATGGTGGTTAGTTGTTTCAGATTAAATAAAATCAAAAGATGAGGGGGCACTGTCTCTGTCTGGAGAAAACAAGGTTTAATCAGCAGAGGCGACAGGGCTTTTTTACTATGAGAACTGTCAATCTGTGGAATAGCCTGCCTCAGGCTCTGGTCACAGCAGGGACAGCAGAGAGCTTCAAGAAGGGTCTAGATGCCTTTTTATACCTAAATAACATTGATGGTTATATTATATAGAATTGTTTCCCCTAAATCCCTTCCTCATGCAATCCCTTCCCTTGTTTGAACTTGATGGACAAGTGTCTTTTTTCAACCGTATAAACTATGATACTATGATAAAAAGGGCAAGGCTCATATAGAACAGAGTGACTTAGCAGAAAGTGGCACCAACTTTTGCAGAGAGAGTTCAGCCTGTGAGCTCTCTCCATACACCCCCCCCCCTTCCATACACGTCCAAGTGTGTGAAAAGGAGGTATGGGCCACAAACTATTGTCCCGACAGATGCAGTTGGCCCGCAAACCCTGAGTATGAGACCCCTGATTTAGACCCTAAATATCTATATTATAGATCCAAGGTATGGATCCACTTTTTTTTCCATCCACTATACTGTACTTAGTAGTTTTCTTTTTCTATCTATTCCCATGTGAGGCTTATTTGAGTACGTGTGGTAGGTATAATCACAATCTGAAGCCGTGTAAACAGAACAATCTCCTTTGTGTAGCATGTCTCAAGAACGAGGGTTTGTTCCCAAATCCCACAAGGTGACAGATCAACAAATGCCGACACCATGGACATCTTTCAGAGAATGATTAAAGCTCTATGCAAACAACTAGTTGACAGGTACTTATGTAAATGTATGCAAACAAATGCACAAGTAACATATTCATACAGCAAAGAAACTTTCATGTACAATACTGCTTTAATGTGCCTTTATTTAAATGAGGAAACTAGATTTTTGTCGCTTAATTTTTTTTTACTATATATGAATTCCATGTGGTCCAAGTAAATGGCCAAGCAATAAATATCATTATACTGGTCTTTTAGTAAAAAATTTCAACATTTTTTTAAGATGATCAATTGACGGGTATGTAAAGGCAAAAGGGCTATCAAGTGTTTATTGGTCCATGTACAATGTCTCCTCTGTCTCCTCTTTGCATATGGCCTCGAGGAACACAAGCATCCAGCTACAGGAAAATACTGGCCTTACCTCCTTCTCCCTGGATCTTGGTTTGTTCACGGAGGCTGTAGAGGCGAAGTTATTTCAAGGTATTGGGCAATGTTGGATCCTATAACCCTTGCAAAATGTTGGCAGCATTAATAACAACTGATGACAATAGCCATCTAAACCTATTGCCTCTGGCATTGGAAAAAACACTATACAGGCTGAAAGTTGTCTCACATAGATTAGTGACTACAGGACTCATCAGACCTAAGCATAAGTACCATCTAGTACCTGACCGTTGATTCCTGCTTTGGATCCAGAAGTGCCATGACTTATGGATACAGAGTCCCCCTGCTTCCCCCCGACGTCTTCAGCTCTGGGCAGTACATATCCACACTGTGTCCCTAAAATACCACAGTCACTTACAGTGTACACAGTACAATGTGCTACTAAATCATATTTAGCCTAAAAACACAACTGATGTCTGTTCCCCTTGCATATATTAAAATTTACACTGCAACAACCCTAATAGTATATTGTTGTTTTACCATCCCAATTAATTATATGTGATGCCTACTATAATTATTTGTTTACATTGCCCTATTTATCTTTTGGCACCCTCAACATTTATTTATATAAAATGTTCCAATCAATTTTTTTTAAATAATGGCCCAGTATTATATTTAGATAAGCCCCTCCAAAATATAAATTTACATGTACTACCCCTATATTCGCATACAGTGTCCACCTAGTTTAAGCGAAGGAGTTGGAGGATGTGTGACATCATTACATTGCTGTGCATCTTAGGTCAGAGTGGGGATGTGTGACAGAGAAGTCTCCTGACTGTGTTTCCCTCATAATGCAAATGACATCTGCCTCTTAAAGATGTAGATGTTATTGCTGCTGCTTTAGTAATAGCACTCGAGCAGCCACACCAAATAGTATTACTGGCATATTGCAAGGTATTGGTGCCCACCCGTGGCGTTACCTCTCCACCGGAGAGCCAATCGGAGCCTCTTGTGAAGACAAAATACTGATGTAACTGACATGTTTACCTGCTCTAATTTATTAATTCTTCAATGTGCTGACAAAACAGGCTAAAAATATAGTTTCTGAATATACTGTATATGATATCTTACATACAGAAACTTTACAACCATGAAAGCATCAGCTCTACAATCACCTCTGTGTGTTAGAGAAAGTCATCATCTTTGCATAATGTAGTTTGGGAATTAAAACTATAAGCAGCCATTTTGCCATTTACTGAAGTAAAGATATTTTTATAAAAAGTAAAGAGAATATTATTATTGGGAGTAATACAGTGTGCATTTATTAAGAGAGGCATTCGGCATCAGACATTAAGCTGCTATATTCCTGTCCCGTCGTGCATGAGACATATTTGATTAATGGTACATAAAGTCAAAATGTACTTTAAGGTCTGCAGAAATCTATGTGAAGCTGCATTCAGGGAGCCGAAAATACATCAGCCAATGGAGCCACTCACTATGATTAATCTATGGAAAAGTCCATAGGTTGGGTTTATTTTGGAAATCCTTGCTGACTGTACAGTACACTGTTGACATTTAGAAATTATAGAAAGTATTAAGCAATCACTGTACATCTAGTATACTTGATCTAAGCAGAAATTTCTATAGAATGACAGATATATTCATAAAGTGACAAAGATAGATATGAAAATGTCACTGTGTCAGAGAGGTGTGGCTAATTTAACCAAAATATTTTGATGATATAAAGGATGTTTTATTAAACACTTAGTCTAAGAAAATACTGTATATTTTAGGATGTTGTTCTATTATTTTAACCCTTAAAATCCAATTTTACTGTACTTCTAAAACCACAACTATTTTGCTGCGGTTTACTGAGCCGTCTGGGAGCTTGTTATCTGTGGGACAAATTGTACTTCCTAGTGAGAGTATTTAATGCTTTGAGAAGCTGAAAAAAATTACAATAAGTTAATAAAAAACGAATTTGTGCCATTTTCTTTCGGGAAGCGTTTTTACTTCTATGTTTCACTGTCTAGCCCAAATGATTTATCCCTTTATTCTTTAGGTCAATATGATCACACAGAAATGTATAAAGTTTTTGGTATATTTTAACAAATCTAAAAAATAAAATTGCTGTGTTGCCATATTCTGACATCAGTATTTTTTTTTACAATTGAGTCTTTATTTTACAAAATTAGTAAAAGGTAAGAAAAATTCTAAAAATTTGTTATTACCATAATCGTACTGACCCATAGAAAAAAGATAACATGTTACTTAGACTATACAGTGAATACCAAAAAAATCAATAACAGAATTGATGATGTTTCTATTCCTTACCCACAAAAAAAAGTTAATAGACCAGATTTATCGTTAGTGAGGCACTCTGCACTCAACACAAAGCTGCTGCAAACACTTCATAAATACATGTGCAAACACATTTATTTATGCAAAGCCAAAAAGTTTCCCCATAGTCACCCCAAAATTGTAGCACTGAAAAATGCATCTCATCCCAAAAAAAATAAGCCCTCACATGGCCACATTAACGGAGAATAAAATATTTTAAAGCTCTTGGTAAAGAATGCATAACAAATTTTAAGATGGATTTTCTCTGTTTATCTTTTGTGAATGTGCAAATTTTAGAGCTAAATGAACACAATTAGACAATTCTAAATGTATCCTTCATTTTGTTTTAATTACTATGAAGATCTCAAAGGGTTAACAATGTCCCTATAAGCTGTTTTAATAGTTTGAGGGGTGCAGATTTGAAAATGGGGTCTCATATATTGGGGTTTCTAATGTTATAAATTTCTAAGCTCATTAAAAACAAAAATGATCCAAAAAAAAAAAAATCCTTGAAAGACCAATGTATAATTTGTAAGATATCAAATATATTTTAAAAATAAAGAAAACATGAAGCAGACTAATGGGGAATTTTAGTTGGTAACTAATTAACTAATTTTAATGGTAAAACTATCTGTTTGAAAGGGAAATAATTTAGAATTTTGAAAAGGAACATTTTTTACAGCTAATACATCACGCTGCATGCCGCACCTTTCCTTATGAACTACAGCCATGTGCTCAGCCTGTAGATTTTTGGACCACATATGTGGTATTTCCATACCCAGGAGAACATGCATCATGACACCCAATGGGTGTTTGCCTCCATTGGCAAGAGCTGAGCACCAGATGACATAATGGATATTTTTTACTATGCCCTATCCATAAAGCATTATCCTTGTGGTCCACCTATGGGGTTAAAATGCTCATTACACCCCTAAATTAATTAATCCAAATAGGATCAGTTCTCAGGGGTTTCTACTGTACTGGTCCCTAAGGGCATCTACAAATGCTTCATGATGCCAAAAAAAGTAAAATGCCTGTGTTCCAAATGCCAGTTCTTCTTTCTGAGCCCTGCGATGTACCTAGACTGTCAATTATTGCCATACTCAGGGAAACCTGCAGAATTATTTTTAGGGTGTTTGTCTGTAGTGGTATGAGTTTGGCAAAATATATTTAGCACTAAAATGGCACTTTTGAGAAAAAAATAAAATGTTTACTCTGCAGCATTTATTTTGTATAAAAGTCTGGCCAGCATCTCAGGGGTTAAAATGCTCACTAGAGCCTAGATAAATTCATTGAGGGTTGTAGTTTCCAAAATGGTGTCACTTCTCAGGAGTTTCTATTGTACTGGTAACTCTGCTAACATGACATGGTACTCCAAATTAGTGAACACAAAACTCCAAAAACTAAATTTCCCTCATTCCTGTCTGTGCCCAAACTGCTAATTATTGCCATATATGGCGTATTGCCGTACTCTGGACAACCTGCAGAATGATGTTTGGAGTTTTTGTCTGTGGTGGCATGAGTTGGGCGAAATACATTTAGCATTTTTGAGAGAAAAATGCAATTTTTACTCTCAAATGCACAATTCACTTTGTATAAACTCTTGGCCATCACCTGGGGGTTAAATGGTCACTACAGCCCAAGATAAATTCTTTAAGGGGTGTAGTTACCAAAATGGTGTCATTTTGGGGGGTTTTCTATTGTATTGGTACTTTAGGGGCTCTGCAAGTACGTTGTGGCCCTTGAAAATATTTGCAGCCAAATCGACCAGCCGAAAAGCCAATAGCACTAATTCCCTTCTGCACATGTGATATCCACATGTCAGGCCAACATGTTTAGGGTGTATTTTAACCACTAATACCCTCTGAATATGTACATTGTAGGGGCAAATGAGAAAATTCTTAAACAAAAATTGAAATATAAAAATTTCCCATCTTTTCCCCATTTTTTGATTCCTGAGAAAGAATTAAAGGGTAGACAGACTTCCCAAATGTATATTTGAATAGTCTGGGATGTTACATTCATAACGTGTTACTTGTTTGTGTTTATAGTACATAAGCTTCTAAGGGGCACCTCCAAACTAAATTGGTAACCAAAAATATAGCTTTTTTCAAATCTCTTGAAAATCTGAGAAATTGCTACTATTTTACTATAAACCTTCTCACATACAGATAAAAATAAGACAAATGGCAAAAGGTTTCTACAAAAAAAAAAGGTAGCATGACTTTTTGTCTAGAAAGTAGAACATTTGAAACCTTGATCAGCAAAATGATGCTAGTGTCATACAATGGGGCACATTTACTTACCTGGTCCACGGAGTTAGCAGAAAATAAGATCGTGCGCCCAATATCCTGCATGCGTCGCTTCCCCACTCCGCCAGAGTTCACCTTCTTCTTCCTGTTGCATGTAAGTGTATTGTCTTGCGACACAATTTGAAAGTTAAATCCTGCGCGTGTGTTGCATGGAAGCCAGCGCAGCTGCAACAGAAACCGATGTGTGCGACACAATATCAGCTCAGACACCTGTTAAATACCAGTCAAAGCCGTGCAAATTTCGAGAACAGAGCTCAGTCCCACAAAAGTGAGCAGCGGGACCCTTAGTAAATAAGCCATAATGTCTCACAAGAAAACAATCTCAAAATCACTGGGATAAGTTAAAGTGTTGAAACCCTAAGAGACACTGGTCAAATTTTTTTTAAAAAAGGGCTAAACCTTTCCGTACAAACTGGCTGCGTCCTGAAAGGGTTAAAATCTTTTTTACTAAAAAAAAGTTGACAAATTCTGAGGCCAATAACTTTTTCATACTTCGGCGTACGAACGTACGGTGTCATTTTTTCTGTATGTGCTGGTGTTTTAATTTATATCAATTTGGGACCTATATGACCATTTAATCATTTCTATTCAAAGGTTTATGGATGGAAAATGGCGAAAAAGTGGACCCTTGGGTGTTATTTTTTCGGTTAGGGTTAGTTAGTTTTTCGGTTAGTGATAGCACTCATCACTAAATATGCTGGCTCTTTTAACTCAACTCTAGTTGAAGTAGGATATAACGACCTGTGGCGTCTGACCTAGTGTGTTTGGATGGCTTCATGAAGTAACTTATCGATTTACTTGGACACATTGCGTGATGATTTATAGTATTACAGTGAATCACATGTCTATTTCAGAATTGGAAAAAATAGGGATTTTTTTTTATTCATATGCGTTTCTTGCATCCAAACAAAATTGCCTTTGACAGAAATGTTTTTATGAAATGCTCAATTTTGTATGTTGTGACAGTAGATGTTACCATTCTTTTCTGCTGCCATGGAGTATCATAACTGCTGTCAGCATATGCTGAACATGTTGTTGCGCTTATTTGCTGAACGTGCCGTCTTATTCCTGTGACTGTAAGAGCTCCGGTATCAAGAGTTCAAGAGTTTTAAAATTATGAAGAACTGCTTCTACACCACAGTCATAAAAAAGTATTGTCACATGAACACAACAGGGGGATTTAACATACATTGTCCCCCATTTTTCTGGCAGACAAGGCATTTAACAACCCCATATCCAGCATATTTGTTTTCCAGCTCGGATGCCACTTTGGAAAGGAAACCCAGGGGAGACCAGATCTAATATCTATGTCTTATCAGTCTTATCAGTGTCTCATTCCGCAGTGGAGCACACCTCCTGATATACTAAGAGGTTGATCACGCTGCATTCCAAAGTTTGTTCCTTGTATCCGCAATCCACAGCAATTTGTCACTTATTTGCTGCAGATGAAAAATCAACAACAGAGAGCCATTTTCGCTGCAGATTTTCTCTATATTGTGTGTATGGGACTGCCATCAATTTCATACAATACAAAACTAATGCAGCTGTGCTCCACGAAAATATCATGAGATAAATCTGCAGGTGTTGTCCTCAGGAAAAAGTCATATAGCCATGAATAAGGACTTCTTCTATAATGTGTAGGTTCTGTCTGCCACTAGAGTTTTTATACCCAGTGTGACATCATTAGGCACTTATGAAGTACGTAGGGAACTGATGTCTTGCATACACATCAACTTTTACCAAATACTGGCACATATTAAAAAGTTTATAATATATCCTTATAAGTGACAAAATAAGCTCATAGTAGGCTTTTTTTCCTTTTCCCAAACAATACACAAGCTCATAAAGTAACCAAATTTCAACTCTTTATAAAAATCTGGGGTAGAAAAAAGTCATGTGAGTGCAACAATCCTATGATGCTTTCTATCTCATCCAAAGTGCTATCACATCAATACTACTCTGTACTTCTCTTTTTTATTATTATTGTTATTATTATTTATAGAGCACCATTACTTCCAAGGTGCTTCACATTAAATAAAAAGGCAAAAAAAGAACACAAAGCGCTCATAGGGTAGATACAATTTATGGTAAGTGCTCAAATACAGGCAGTCCCCAGGTTACATACAAGATAGGGTCTGTAAGTTTGTTCTTAAGTTGAATTTCTATGTAAGTTGGAACTGTATAATTGAAAACCCAGCCAAAATTTTTTGGGTGTCTGTGACAATTGGATTTTAAAAATGTTGGGTTGTCATAAGAACCAGGATTAACACTAAAGCTTCATTGAAGCCATTATTTATAACTGTTATAGCTGTTTATTGTAGCCTAGGACTAACGTACAGTAAATTACCAAAATCCAGAGGTCCGTTTGTAACTAGGGGTCGTCTGTAAGTCGGGTGTTCTTAAATAGGGGACCACCTGTATAGTGGAGTGAGGCTCACCAGAAATTAGGCACAACTCTAGTTATAGCTTTGTACTGATACCATTAACTGCTGCATTCAATATAGATGATCAGGTCACTTTCACCTCACTGGTCTGGATGATCAATAGAACAAGAGAGGTTGGTGTGTTATGTGGCACATAAGAGAGGCACTGAAGGGCCCAAGTGCACACTTCTACCCAACAATGGTCATAAAAAATATACAAATTAATATAAACATTTTTATTTTTATTTTCATTTTTATATTTTTATGACCATTTTTATGACCATCCCAGTCTGAGATCTAAATATATTTTATACACTGATATTATGCCGTTTGTGTCATATGACAATACTAGTACAATATTTGTGTGATGCTATATTTCTAAATACATTGTTTTATTATTAAATACGTTTAATACTATATACATCAATATTGTCATTTGTAGATTGGTGCTCGGTCCAATTTTCTTATGTATGGATTAGAGATTGGATGTGGGACAGTATTGGGTGCTTAGGTCAAAGATGTATGGAAGTCAGGGTTAAAGTGGCAACCAATTCAGAGACTGGCAAAGTGGGATATGATTAAGGGATGTACTTTTATAGATAGACTCTGTGTTAAGGAAATGTATGATGCAAGAGATGTTCTTGAGGTGGAGTTTGCAGGTTGTAGAGAAGACAAAGATAACTCCAAGGCATTGGACTTTTGTAGACAGGGAGGCTGTGGTGCCCTTGAGTGTTATGACTAGGTCTGGTGGGAGGAAGTAGCGGTCGACGAGGTAATGGGTAATGTCCAATGTTGACTGCGATTCTCTTGCTTCTGAGTCAATAAGAGATTTCAGGAACATCATTTATTTTATGTGTTTTCTGTTATGAATATCATAACAGCTAGGCTATGCTTATAAAGGAAGCCCGTAAAATAGAAATCATTTCCTTGCCAGAAATATAGTTGTTCCTTATGTGCCCACATGGCAGTTAATGATGAAATGGTATATAGAAGTTTAGATAATGAGCTGACCTTAAAGGAAACCTACCATTTGATTTCATACCAAACATACCTTGAGAATGCTGTCGCTACACTGATGCAGGCACATATCTTGTTTAATCCCTGAGCTGAGTGGTTTTTCTGAAAAAAAAAAACTATTCTAAAATTACGATAATGAAGCTCTCTGGCTTCTGTGCTGGGGCTCAGAGATGTCACATTAGTTAAGCACTACTCTGGAGAATGATATAATCACTGTGTTGTGCCTGACAGGCAAAAGTAATCAATTGCTGCACCATCCCCCAGCTGCTGTGTATGAGTGATCCAGCTCAGGTTGATTAGTCCTATCTGCACCGTTCAGAAAACTCTGTGTAATGTGTTCATCAATGGCATGCTAAAGCAATCCATCTTTCCCCAGGTCCTGAATGATATAATTGTTTTTTCAGCAAAACCACTCAGCTCAGGGATTCAACTTGATATGTGCCTGCATCAATGTAGCTACAGCATTCTCAAGGTATGTTTGGTTCATAATGCATCAGATCAAATGGTAGATTTCCTTTAATTGGTTGTTAGGATGTTTAGAGATGCTGCAAGCCAAGACAAATTATTTAAATGTTGTAGTTTTTAAATTTTAAAATCTAGATATCTAATGGTACTTTTATCAGTGTGTCTTGACTGAGGAGAACAGTGTGGTAGAGATTTGGTGAATGTGATTATTGGTTTGAATAAGTAGGAGACAACTGCAGTAAAGGGGTTAACATTTGAAAAACATATATTGACTACCTTTAGAATAAATAATGAATATTTAATCACTGGCTGCTGGACTCGGTGTCCACTATTTGAAACCATCCTATTTAAAGGACAGCTGTCAGCCGCTTCTCCCAACTAATTCTGAGCACGCCAACTGTTACCCCCTTCTTTGTCTCCAGCCACCATCCCGACACTGATGTATCGTTCATTTTTATCCTGGGATTAACATACAAATTAGACTGGTGATGACATCGTTAGGTTGCTGGTACTCCCCAGACTCTCTGGACACACCCCCACCCTCCTCTCCTTCGCACCTCCTTCTCCAATTGTATCTATAATCATGTGCAGGAAAGAAGGAAGACTCCATTACTATGCCGGCATCAGTGGATTCATATGTGCAGGTGCATGACTTGAAACTCATAACCACTGAAAGGACAGTTCTCAGGGGTAGTAGAGGGCAGTGTCCGGACTGCAGGCTTATAAATTAGTCTAACCTCTTTACCCTGCAATGAGTGGATCTGACACATTGATGACGGCCTAATTTGCATTATAAAACTGGGACGAATATAGCGATTTTTCAGTGACTGGATAGTTGTGGGAGATAAATGGGTAATAGGTATCCTTAAAAGTCTACCTTGCTATCTGTGCAGTACCATAAAGATTAGATACACATCTCAATGAATTTCAATTTCGAGAGAACTGAGTGCAGCTGTTAACTCTACCCCCGTACCTACGCTTCTTCCTTGGAAAGAATGACCTCCATCCATGAAGCAATATATGTACTTTATGCAGCACTATAGATTCCTTTTAAATCTGTCTTATTAAAATGGAGAATATGTATGGGTGAAGGTTAACTCTTTACAAGTGGATAAGAATCAGGACTGTTTAACTTTAATTTGTCTTATTTTCAGAATTGTCACATGTAATTATGCAATAATTTCTTGTAAAAGTTCTTCCTTCTTATACATCTTGAACATCAAAAAAAGATACAATTGTCTTTCACTGCATAATTGGGGTTTCGGACACTCTACTTTCTGCTGTTCTATGAGCAGCAGTGCCTCCTTCTAACTACTTGTTAAATCTAAGTTTGGAAAACAAATTAATGTTTCACTTCAGAAATAGCGGAAACCGTGTCCAAAAATCTGTCAGCAAAACAGTGGGAGCCATTTAGACTTTAATAAGCGCTATCATTTATTTCTGCACAAAACATTCTGTGAATATGTTCAATTGGCTGCTATTAAAAGACAGTTGTAGGGAATAATGCAGACTATAGTGTTTCCTCACTTATTATGTCTGAAGTGTTTTTCCTGAAGTCTTTTATACTTTGGTGAAATTTGACTCTTTACATCCTAGCACACGAGTTTTAGTGAAATATATTGAAAACAGAATGCCAGTGGCACATTCTAACAGATCATGTGTAAAAACAACATATACTGCTATAATTTAGTATGGCAGTATATGGTAGTATCAATCAGACCACCTTGGGTTAAAGTTCCTATGGGATTTACAAAATAGTACAAAGTTTTATTAAAAAGTTAAAAAAAACCTTAAAGTGCAAACCCCCTCCTCCCCCTTTTCCTAGAACTGAAATAAAAATAAACTGATAAAATCATAAATATCTTAGGTATCATCGCATCTCAAAAGTCCTGATCTATCAATACATAAAAACATTTTTTTCCAGTGGACAACCCTGTAACTGACAATAGCTCCCAAATTTCCAAAACACTGCTTTTTCCCTGAAAAATGTTAATAAAAACTGATCAAAAGGTTGGGTATCAATTTAAACGTCATCATGTCCTACAACAAAGTACACCTTAGACAGCTCCATATGCTAAAGTATTAAAAAGTTAGTAACATCAGAACATGGCAAAATGAAGAAATTTGCTGTTGTACAATAGAAAACAAGCCCTTATAAAGCTCTGTACAGGCAAAAATAGAAAGTTATGGATTATGGTAGAGCAGCAATGTGAAAAATTGGATCAAGATCCGTATGTGGGTGCAGGCTTCTAGGGGTCCGACTCAAGATCCCGATAATCCAAAATCCAAAATCAAGCTTGAGAATGGCAATACATTGAGATAGCTGAAACGTTGTATTCCCCACTGGTGAAATAAATTATTTTCTACAGGAGTGCTGCTTTCCTGTTTTGGATTTTCTATACCAGTGCATATATTGAAGACTTTCCATCAATAATCTGTATGATCAATAATGCCTGAACCTTATATTTTGCTTTGAACAATTTATATATTTAATTTATATTTGCAAATTACCTCCTTAATGAAAAATACAATGCACACTTATGTTTATAAAATCTACATATAGAGACTATATATACTTGTATAAGACAGTATTCTCTGAATAGTGTATTGTAGACACATGGTAAACCATGTATTGTACTGGGTTCAGTTAATAGGTTATATGTAGAGATGAGCGAGCACTAAAATGCTCTGGTACTCGTTATTCGAGACGAACTTTTCCCGATGCTCGGGTGCTTGTCTCGAATAACGAGCCCCATTGAAGTCAATGGGAGACTCGAGCATTTTTCAAGGGGACCAAGGCTCTGCACAGGGAAGCTTGGCCAAACACCTGGGAACCTCAGAAAAGGATGGAAACACCACGGAAATGGACAGGAAACAGCAGGGGCAGCATGCATGGATGCCTCTGAGGCTGCTTAATCGCACCATTATGCCGAAATTATGGGCAACAGCATGGCCATGACAGAGTGACAGAATGAAGCTAGATAGCATGTAAAACATCCAATAATTGACCCTGACACTATAGGGGACGGCATGCAGAGGCAGAGGGCCCGATTCGCGTTTTCCCGGCGTGTTACCCGAATATTTCCGATTTGCGCCGATTTTCCCTGAATTGCCCCGGGATTTTGGTGCACGCGATCGGATTGTGGCGCATCGGCGGGTGTGGCCGAACGAAAACCCGACGAATTCGGAAAAACCGCCGCATTTAAGACAAAAAATGTGCCGCGAAAATTATACTTACCTTCCCCAGGTATAGGCCGGTGAATTTCAGGGCATTCCAGCGCGCCTCTGGGGAACTTCAGCGCAGCAGCGCCACCTGGTGGACGGCGGAGGAACTACCTTAGTGAATCCCGACCAGACCCGAATCCACCGCAGAGAACGCGCCGCTGGATCGCGAACGGACCGGGTAAGTAAATCTGCCCCTATATATACTTGTATAAGACAGTATTCTCTGAATAGTGTATTGTAGACACATGGTAAACCATGTATTGTACTGGGTACAGTTAATAGGTTATATGCATTCCTTAAAGTGTTTTACTTGTATTTGAAGTACAAGGACCTTGCACTACTGTACTATCTGTAACGTTTATGTTTGTTTTTCTATAAATGATAGATTAAAAATATTTGATTACATATTTCATGGATATTTTTTGCTACAAATTACCATTACCAAATATAATCAATCTTGTATGATTATAGCTAAGTAGTGTAACCGTTTGCTGGTAAGAGACAACATTAAAAGTCATTGTCAATGGAGGGATTAAACATTAAAAGTCATTGTCAATGGAGGGATTAAACAGCACGTAAGAAGTGGCTGAAGTTGCTGACACCATATGATTGAAAACTAAGTAAATATATTGGTATTTAAAATACCAAATATTAGCAGCTGCTGCATCATCAACAATAACCCTGCCAATACAAAGGAACAAAGCGTAATGCAATGTAGTCTTTTTAATAGAATGCTGTCTCCTACCAGTGAACAATTACACTATGATACTCAGCACAGGTTATGCTTTTGACCTATTTATTGCATTGGCAGGCATTCTACCAGCTCCTAATAAAAGTTATATTTCAAGAAAAATGAAGTAACCTTTAAACTCTAGAAAGCTTGTAAATAGTTAATATCAATCGCAGCTCTGATCCGTGAATGTCTACACCAGTGATGGCAAACCTTTTAGAGACAGAGTCCCCAAACTACAACCAAAATCCACTTATTTACCGTGAAGTGCCAACATGGCTTTTCAAGCAGTAACTTATTGCTACCTGTTCTTCAACAGCATTCAATTGTATCAGCCGTCTGAGGCCACCAATGCTTTTGAAAGAAGGTGGGCAAATTCAGCCCCAGATACTTGTTAGATGCCGCGGTCGCGCTGACCGCGGCATCTAACGGGTTAAGCACCCGCGATCGGAGACAACTCCGATCGCGGGTGTTACACTGGGGTGCCGGCTATTAGTTACAGCCGGCACCCCGTGTTTCCCGATGCCGGTTCGGCTCTGATCCAGAGCCGAGCCGGCATAGGAGCCGTGGCGGATATATCCGCCACTGAGCGCTAAGTCACTGCGCTCCGTGGCGGATATATCCGCCGCGGAGCGCGAAGGGGTTAATATCAATCGCAGCTCTGATCCGTGAATGTCTACACCAGTGATGGCAAAACTTTTAGAGACAGAGTGCCCAAACTACAACCAAAATCCACTTATTTACCGTGAAGTGCCAACATGGCATTTCAAGCAGTAACTTATTGCTACCAGTTCTTCAACAACATTCAATTGTATTGGCCGTCTGAGGCCACCAATGCTTTTGAAAGAAGGTGGGCAAATTCAGACTCTCATTGTAGCTTTTCTCCAGGAAGAATGGTGGGTCCTGCAGGATGACCTCCAAAGACAATGCAGTTCAGTCAACACCTTCTCACTTTTCCTGCAGTTTCAAACAGCCAGTGAAGTGTCACTTTAAAATAGCGCTGAGAGAGGCATCCCTTAAGTTGTCTGGGACTGCAGGAAGATTTGGTGGATTTGGTCCTGTTTGGTGAAATTGGGGTGATGGACTGAGTGATCACAGAAAGGGCTCTGAGTGCCACCTCTGGCACCCCTGCCATAGGTTCGCCACCACTGGTCTACACCAACAAGAGTGCAACAAAAACACCAGATCTGGCATCTTGTGACACCATTGTTAAATTAAATGTATACAAAAAATAACAATTCATTTTAATTATTTATTTGTTATCTTTTAGAAAAATAAAAGCACTGGATCCCAAAGTTCATTTGGATTCTATGGTTGTCATGTTTGTGTTTACAACCTTTTCTCTGAATGGCATTTGGCAGAAAGGGTTTCAACCTTTTTACTGGTTGTCAGATACCTGCCCAGCTAACAGCGCAACCACAACCAGACTTGGCAAAAGCTGTCTGGGTGAGCAGAGGCAAACTCACCATGCAGTGTCCCTCAGGCTGCCAATTGTCTAAAGCAGATAAGCAGCTCTGATAAGGGTGAACCTGTTATCAGGAAGCTTACTAATGGACACCAAGAAACCCTGCAAGGTGACAGGGAAAACCTACTGGCAGATTCTGGATGATGAAGTCAGGTAACAAGATAGACCAGTATTCACACTAGGGCACAGAGGGACAAACAACAGATACATACAAACAAACGGAGTCAGAAAGAACCAGGTCAAAACCAAGATGGTGGCACAGGTACAGAATCACTAGAGAGAGGCCAATTAAATGTAGCAGATGTTGGAAACACAGAAAACAACAACAAAACCAGAGGGAACATGTATGAGGAGACTAGTAGAACCAGTAAGTAGAACCAGTAAGGTACAATGGGCTTGGGCAGGAATTTTGAAGGAGTTCCTGGATGCCATCCAAAGCTGTTTATTGGATTGGCTGTCCAGCACTCTAGTAACCCCTGCTGTACAGGACTGGACTGCAGGGAGCTCAGTGTTGGCCAATCAATCCCAACACAGCTCACACACAAAACACATAAGAGAATCAATACCTTCTAAGCTGCCTTCTGCGGACAGAAGACAATGCTGGCACAGATGTTACAATAACAGTGCATTATATTACATTTATTAAACTTGTACAAAGTGTTGCATTTCTCAACAGCACCAACATATTGAAAGTAAGGTGTAATAGAATATAAATAATTATAAATTTAAGTTCTCTAAATTTCAAAATTACTTTCATAGCCAGTATCCAATAGGAATGGTCCGAAATTTTGAATAACTCAAAAAACTTTAATTGAAAATCTGCTTATTTATAAATACTTGCCAGGGGTCAGAGCAACCGACATTGTGATTCCCTAAAGAGTAATGAATGTTAATGTTCACAATTTATAAATTGCTTCTTGGAATCTTGAATGAATTAGCAGTCAGTTCCATTATTTATCCACAGAAGCGACAAAGGCTACAATAATAATGACACTTTTATCTATAATATGAAACATCATAAATCTACTCACTATATTCTATTGCCATTAACTCTATATCGATATCATTAAAGACCCCACAAAAGAGAAGTCAAAAAAGGAGCAACAATTAACCAAAACTTCAAAAGACGGAAAAATCGCTTTTCTGTGGTGAAGCAGGAGGATCAGCTGGATACAATAACGCTGCCCTTGATGAATACATTTTATTTCTGCTTATGTGCAGTCTTAATGAGGTGTTACTCCAGCACTGTTCCTCACCTTCCTCTGATCACAAGACTCCAGACACCTCGTCTGATGAAGTTGTTTTGTGCTGTTTCACTCAACACTTTACATCCCCTGCAGGCACCTACCTCCCCAATTTCCTCTTCAGAATTAAGTGATTTTCAGAGAAATTACTAAATCTTCCCTTCATTTAGAGAGAAGTCATTAAAACAGTGTTTTCTTCTAATCAGATTCTTATTTTATTTTAAAATGATATAACTGGAAACAAAATATATGTATGTAAGTTGAAAACTAGATTTCTTTTTAGTTTGATAAATGGTGGTTTAGATTAGAGCTCTGCAGACACACATAATGATCTGTGTTGTCAAGGCCACAACACATTGACCTTAAAGGGGTTATCCAGCAATGTATATTACTGTCCCATCCTCGGCTATCTGGCCCAGCATAAACTCAGCACATAAACCTGGAAGTAGGCTCCAACTCGAGTTTAGTAGCCAGATCCTTTAACTGCAGTGGGATATGCAATATTAGATGGGTCAAAGGGCACTGTAACTTATGAGAGGGAATTAGTGCATAGGTAGAGGATCAAGATTGTACTTACAGTGAATGGGGCACCAGTATATATGGGGGAAAACAGATCACTAGCCTATCAGGGGACCATAGATTGCATTAATGCCTCTACAAGCTTCTCTGATGCATGTAGAGGCAGTTTGCTTGAAAATAGCCTGATGCATATAAATCTGCATCTCTTCTCTCTAGTAGCTCCCGACCTAATAGAAGATTATGTGACCGGAGCTCAGCTACTCACTACAGGCTGCAGTCACATGACCTAAAGCAGAGGACACAGGTGGGAGACAGCCTGTACACAGAGGAAGGGGCTTCCGCAGCATTGAAAGAGAAGCCTCCTGCTGTGTGCTGCTTTATGTGTTACTGCAGTAGCTCCTCCCTTGCCTATGTCTCTGCTAAACTCTGCTACTTCAGTCAGAACAGGAGGGGGAGGGGCAGGGAAGCACACATGAAATGGGATGGCCTACTAGTTAGCCCTGCAGTCAGAGCCCTCATCTACATCAGAAACACAGTGAAAAGTATGTGCAACACCCCTGCCAACATATAGGCAAGGGAGTAGTTGCGAATAAGGCCCTCTACCTGTCAGGATCCATCTAGTGAGTATGATCAACTCACCCAGGGGATAATGCGGGGAGATTCCAGTTTAAAGCAGCTGTAGATCCTGCCTGAACAGGCAATGGTTAAGTGGGTGTAAGTTATTGACCAATGAGTTAGCTGTATTGTACACTGAAGTGTAATTGCAGAGGTGCTATCACCTAACCAGGAACATAAAAACCCTGGGCAGTGGGAGCACAGGCCTCTTGGACGTCATGCTTCATCTCAGGAGCCTGGTCTTTTACCACCGGCTCTCTTGAAGAGCACATGGTCCAGTCCAGACTACAGGAGTCTGAAAGTGTACAGAAAGACAGTGTTCAGTACTGACACTTAACCTTATCCCAGGACAAGAGTCAGGAGACTAAAATCCAGAGCTGCAGCTTCCACAATTTGGACACAGCTCCATCCCAGCATGCATCTACTACCAGGCTGGTGCCCTATTCCTGAGGACCACTCTCCATGACCACTCCAGTAGCAGAATCTGCTGTTAACCGTTTGGGCCTGTTGTCTGCTACCTGTTCAACAAGGAACTGAGTTAATTTGCACAACGTATGATCCCTGGATATGGCTGTCTACTACCACGGGCTACCCATCCATTACCCAGGGACTTATCTTACAGACACTCCGGGGTTGCCCAGGGGGAAACAAGTGCTTCAGCCTCTCCCTCCATATTTCTTGCACACACCACCGGCTGGAGACTTGCCAGGCTGTAGGACAGCCCTCCAGTCTCCATACCAAGCACCGTGACATTAGCGTGCCCTAGACCGCACTAGCCAGTCACTCCGGTATTCTGGGCCCCAGAGCCCAAGAAAAGGCTAGGCCCCGGTGGGGAATGTTGCATTTGCATAGGTAAAGTGTCTGATGTTTATGTGTTTAGTGTAGTGTGCTATTTGTGTATGTAGATTAGATGTCTGATCTACATGTGAACATTGTGTACATGTTTATTCACAGTGTAGTGTGTGGCAATGTGTTTGCTTGTAATGTACTATGGTTTGTGTAAAAACGCCCATCCTCCAACACTGTTTAATATTTCACAAAATTACATTTTAACGTTTCGGTTCTATCTCTGGACCTTCGTCAGAAAATGGATTGACGTGGTTAATATGATAACATATTGTATAGCGTCCTTTCCTTTCCGGTGCTGCATTTCCACAGATGGTAGAGCACATGGTATCGCTTCGGTCAGCAATCCTATTTCTGACAAAGATCCACAGTTAGAATCATAACATTTAAATTTGATTTTGGATTGCGTTAATATGTGTGAAATATTCCTCAATAAAAGAGGATGGCATAAGAATTCATATCTTGAGTGACAGGTATTTATTTTTTGAATATGACTGAGGGTGCTTAACTTGTACACCTATTGTGCACCTATTAACCTATTACAAACACTGTATAACACCAATCCCCTCCACACTGTAGAACGCCCCCCACCCCCACACTGTATATTGCTCATCATCTCCGCACTGTAGAACACCTATCCCCTTGCATTGTAGAACACCCATCACCGCACACTGTATAACGCCCATCACCTCCGCACTCTATGAGAGCACTGTAAATTCAAAGGGCTCAGGTACAATTTCTAAAAAAAGCAGGTGTTTCTTGAAAAACTATGAGTTATTAGTAAATTTTACAGATGAGTAGTGGTTGTTAAAAGTTTACATGGTGGTGTGGGCTAAATGGAAAATACAGGAGAATTGAAGTCAAATATAAGTCATAGGGGAACATGTATCACTCGTATTGCTTTCTTTTTCTTGTGCGACTTTTCACAGTTTGAGACTTTTTAGGTGCAGAATCAAGCAGCATAGCAAAGATAGCAGCCTCAAGGACTTAATGCAGTGGCCGTATTACTCTTTGTAGCCCAGATGTTTGTTCAACTTTTGGGCTCTGAAATTGTCCCATTCTTGAACCTAACAAGTCCCAAACTAGAGTATGCTAGACCCAAAAGTACCCAGAAGGAGCTATTATTTGGGACTAAAAAGTCACACATCACAAAAAGTTGCAAAAGTGAGACTAAACAGGCAACTCATCACATGTATCACAAAGTGGAAAAACTTAAGATACAATGCAATGATTAAGTAGGCCTTCTTAATTAACTTCTGGAAACTTAAAAAAGTGGCAGCTGAAAACTATAAAACTATGGTCACCTAGTTAGTCTAGAGACACTGATGGGACTGCCCTTGTCAGGGAGGGAGCAATTTTGAGGGTGTCATAGTGACATAGATGTAGAGTGTTATAGGTGTAGTGTAGATATTGTACCCTCCAATGGTCATTCTAGATACACCCGACCCGCCTGTGAGGTGTCTACATATTGGTAAGACCGGACTTTTTATTCTTTCTCTGTATGAGACATTGGATGTATTGTGACTATGGTCTCTATTTTTGTATTTAGTTTGTGATGTTTTTAATGAAAATCTCTGATACATGTTCCCCATTGAATTTAATTATACTGTGAACACTTACATGGTTTGAACAGTGCTCAATGTTCAATACATTGTTGTTCAATATTAGCCATGGACTGTATGATCTTGATATATACAGGCCTGACACAATTCTTAACATACACAAGGCGTGCTGTATATTTTCCAGCTTATTGTGCTTATCCTAGAGTAGTGAGAACTGAGATTATTATTTTCTAACCTTATTGCAGGCCACAACAGCATTTTCTCAAACTACTAAATGTCTATCTCACTTGGCACGGATTGTTTCCTTAATATTTAGATGCAGCGGAGGATTTATATACTTTCACGAGCATGTAAATAAATGATTGAATCCAGGTGACTGCTGGGAAAATCGATCATTCTTGTATGAAGAGAAAGGCATTCATGTCTTTTGTGCGTTTTCACTTATTAAAACCATCCATATTTACCAGACTGCGGATTAGTTATAATTTCCAGCAAAAAAAGATAGAAAGATGTATAGTGTAAGGGCAGGGGAGGCTTCTCAGGGAAACAGCTGGAGAACATTACCTTGCTATGAGCTGTCATACTATACTGGCTTTCACAGCTGTTTCTTGGCACTCTGAGTAAATGAGTTGTATCGCACAGGCAGACAGTATGCTGACATGTAGAGATCATTTTCTATGTAGGATCATTGTCTTACTGCCAGGTGGATAACCTGAAATTCAGTCTTAGTTCGACTTATCTATAAGCCTTCAGGGGTCAAGAAGTGGTAAAGAAGTTGGAAATATGGAAAAGAAGAGAGAAGTTTTTTTGAGAACGTAAATGTTTAATCGCTAGGGGATATGAGGGGATTGTTAACAATTATCCAGTAAATGTCTAAGTCAGGGGGCAGTTTGTTCTCCTACTTTTAGTAGTGATCAGGGGAGTAACTTGAGGGGGTGCAGAGGTTGCGGTCGCACCAGGGCCCAAGAGGTGTAGGGGGCCCTTATGGTGTCACTTTCCCATATGAGAAGACTATTACTATAAACCCTACATTATAGTCGGGGGCCTGGCACAGACTTTGCACTGGGGCCCATCAGCCTCTAGTTACGCCACCGGTAGTGATTTAACAGGTAGTAGGTATTCTCTATACAAATGAATGTAAGAACACAACCAATCATTAATGATTGGCTTATCTACACTGCCTCCGGCATTGATAACTCACGTTAGTTAGATGCCAACTAGGTGAGAAAAGGACACAGAACTAATGTGTAATGCTTCCAGATGAGTGAATTTCTCAAAAATCCAATTTTCACTTAAATTAACGCAGACAAACAACATTTTCTATGAAGATGTGCACCGCACCCTCCATCTACAGTTACAATCAGCCTTAGAATAGAGAAATATACTAATGATTTACATTGACAGTGGAAATCACAGTGCAGGGAAGCTCCATAAATACCTACAAGAGAGAATGCCTCATTATATTTCCTCATTAGAAGAACTAGATCTTCTCCAGTAATGCAATGGATGATGCATCAGAATGCAATGCTAAATATCTCTACAGGCTCTTATCAGATTTTGGCGTAATCTCCGTTAGGTCGGACTTACTTAGACCAGGACTTCCCTGGCGGAGATTTCTGCAATATAAATCCGAGTATAGTAAAGTGAAGGGCCAGTGCATTGATATCCCTGCTTGCCTCCTGAGTCTTGACCTGCCCCTTCTCCACTCCGTGATACCCAAAGTGGAATCTATCAGTTATCCTGGTATCTCTTTTTCCATATTTTCTAGGTTAAACTTACTAATACCCTATATTTCTGGTAAGTGCTGAAGCTTTTACACTGCTGTTTCAGGGGTTGGCATGAGATTTCTACAAATAATCAGTGTGGTGACATTACATACTCAATGGCCCGAGTGATAGGCACCATCTTGTCAGGAATATGAAAGGTCACCACTCAGCTTCTGATTGACTATAGCAGTATCTATTGGTTCATAACAAAGACCAGTAGCAACATGGTAACGGCACTGCTGAATTGGTGGCTGAAATATCTGGTAGGTTTTAACTTCCATTCTCCCTCCTCCCATGGATTGGGAACAAAAGTCTAACATGAGAAAATCCCTTTAATTTAAGATATATCCTCTTAAAGTGTGAAAAGCTCTGCAGCATCTGTACGAAGAAGATGTAGAGAGCCCATTAATTAGTTAAAGAGGAAGTTACAACAACAGTCATACACAACAGTCATACACAGCGACTTTGGATTTAAAGTAGTTTTCCAGGGGAAATATCTTAATGATCAATGCTTAGATATCTACTGGAAACCCCTCTTAATCATCCTGTAACTATTAGATGGTTTACATATTTTGATATTTTGGTAAATGCTGAAAAAATAAATATCTACAAATTGCAATTACCCGCAAAAAAAGAAGCTCTATTGGCAGCTACACCATAAAAAATGACTTTTAATGTATTCAAGTACTTTCTAAAAAGGTCACCTTCATACTGGCTACCTTGTTAAACACCCAGCAGCTAACAGTCACTTTATTTTCTCAATTATCTTAAACTGTGTTTGATAAATGATGAATCACTAAAAAGTACTGAGTATCATAAGACATCTACAATACATCATTATTGATTGTTACTGAGCTGCTGTCTTTTAGACATTAACACATTACCCTTCCGACATGTTTAACCTGACATGCATCTTTATGGGGCTGAGGCACATTGGTACTGTGTGTGGTTGTATGGTTGCTTTTATTCAGTATCAGTATGGTGGTATTCTTTAGTTGTTGGGGCTTATCCAACGGATTCAGACAGACCGCAGGATTTAACTTAAAAATTGTGTCGCAAGCCATGCACTTACATACAACGAGAAGAAGATGGTGAACTCTGGCGGATCTGAGCGGGGAGCGACACATGCAGGATATCGGGCGCGCGTTCTTCTTGAATCGCGGCACAGTGCATTGCCATCGGACTGGGTAAGTAAATGTGCCCCATTGTTTTATAGTAACAGCAATGGTCAGAGTGTAAAGATATTATTTGTGTCTAGTATAGTGAAATCAAACTGGCCTTTGTATGTTGTTTTTGCTGACCAGGACACTGCCATCTTTAAACTTTTTAACCCTTTACTTTACATTTTTACTCAGTTTTATGGCTGTTTTAGCTCTCACAAAGTGGTGGACAGTGTAAAATCCGAGGGTGTGGGCAGGGACTCTCTAAGCAGACACTTCATTGGAATTATATCTGTGAAATGCTGTATTTTTGTTAAAAACAGTGAATTAGAGAATGCGTTATTTTGTAATCCTGAGTATATTTAAGAATCTTGTCTTCATGGGAAACAAAAGGTATACTCGCAATCCAATGACCCCTGGCAGGTCCTCTTCTTTCCATCAATGCTCCGGCTCCATGTCTCCACATGGTGCCATTGCTCACGTCATGACGTCAGCTACTTGCTGGCATTCTAGTGTGTGCATCGCCACTGGCATACACTAAGATGACAGTGAGCGACTGACGTCATGGTGTGTGCCATGGCCCCTCACGGGGTTACCTGGAGCAACAATGGAAAGAAGAGGACCTAGGTGGGGGACATTAGTACAAAACAGTACATGTTTTGTTTTTTTCTTATAGGCTGGGTATTGCTTGGGGAGGGGCTACAGGCTACATACTCAGGGCAGGGGCTTCTGTGTATATACTAGGGGGCTGCTGGATATAAACTAGGGGGCTGCTGGATATATACTGGGGGCAGGGGCTACAGGCTATATAGTGAGGGCAGGGGCTGCTGGCTATATACTGGGCAGAGGGGCTACAGGCTGTATACTGGGGCAGGGGCTGCTGGCTATATCCTGGGGGCAGGGGCTGCTGGATATATAGTGGGAGGCAGGGACTGCAGGCTATACACTGGGAGGCAGGGGCTGCAGGCTATATACTGGGTGCAGGGGCTGCAGGCAATATACTGGGGGCAGGGGCTGGTGGACATATACTGGGGGCAAAGGGCTGTATACATACTGGGGGCAAGGGGCTTCTGGCTATATACTGGGGCATGAGCTGGCAGGCTATATACTAGGCTTATACTTGAGTCAATAGGTTTTCCCACTTTTTATGTGTTAAAATGAGGTACCTCGGCTTATACTCAGGTTGGCTTATACTCAAGTATTTATATAGATTTGGGTATCTTAGAACTTTTTTGATGTATTTGTTTATAGATATTGTCATCTTATCCAGTTCTTTCCATATTCAATTTGCCTTTTTCTAATATGGTTGCCTTGCTTTATTCCTATGTATATAGCTTGCTGTGGTCCCCTTAGCTCACATTTCCAAGGCCCCTGAGAAAGCGTGGGTACGCAAAACGGGCATAGGGGTTGGGTTGATATAATATTATAAGAGTTGACTACCATATGGATTAAAGCATAGGTCTCATCAATGGTCACATCTGGCACCTGAACTCTGTTAACTAATCCAACAAGCAAGGTATTTGAACATAATGGGGCACATTTACTAAGGGTTGCAAGCTAAACTTTAGTCAGACTGTGCACATTCTTCATGGATAAAGCGGCATGCATAGATATTTAAGAAGTGTCTGCTTTACGATTGTGTCACACACAACCCTTTTGTGGTGTGGCTGTGCTGGCTTCCATGCAACACAATTAGGGGGTGTGCCGGGGGTCGGTCCGACTGATTCGGAATGAGCACCTTATTTAACTTTCAAATTGTGTTGCACACCCTATATTAAAGGTGCAAAAAAGATGGTGAACTCTGTCAGACCTGTGCGTGGAAGCGACAGATTCATGATTTGTGGCGCACGATCCTAGTGAATCACAGCATTATAGACGGCCAATGCACTTTTAGTGAACTCAAGTTACCCTGTAAGTAAATGTGCCCCATTGTATCTGCTTGTAAAAGAAGGACTTTAGCCTCAAAGTATGAAACTTTTTTTAAAGGGGTATTCTGGGAATATGAACCTCTGATCCAAAAACCCATAATTCTATTTATAAGTAAATACAGCAAAACTCAATGTCATTAGTCACAAAATGGAGCTTAAATAGTTTGCTTTTATGATTCACAAAATGTTATGGCCTCTCTTAAGTAGGTGAAGTAATCTTCAAGACAGCCACCATCTACAACTACAAGTCCCATGATCCTGCAGTTCTCAGTACAGCTCCTCCCTCTTATGCTCTGCTCCCAGTGATGATATAACAAACTGTCCCGCTCTGTAACTATAGTAATGATGTGTAACCACAACACTGGCCATACTGAATTCACTGCAACTGACTACAGGCAAACATAGTGGTGAGCACATTACCTGCCCAGGCAGGTGCAGGACATGTGATGTGGACATGTGACCAGCGGCCATCTTCTGTCCTGTGTCTTCTGCACAGGGACAAAATCAATGCTCTGATTAAAGGGCCAGTAGCATTTTAATTCTTCATTATAGTGTATGTCCAAAACACTTTTCTGCTAAGGGTAGCAATATTTTTAATAACAACTATACTGGCTTATATTTGAATGATACATGCTTATTCCTGAAATACCTCTTTAACCAGAGTGTACACTGTACCAGCTCTGTCTGACCCTAAATATATTGATATTCTCTCACTTTTCTGTCATTTAGGTCAAATAAAAATTAACATTTCCTACAAACATTTGGAACATCCTGCTCTATAGTCCAAACCACTGAATTATTAAAAACCTTTTGTGCTGTGAGACTTTTTCTTATTTATCTAAAGATCTTCCCATATTCTTATATATGAATCTTACTAATAATCTTCAGTGCATGACCTTATTCCTTAGCAACCATGCCCCTGTGAAATATGCTTCCTTCCTGCAATTTATTTAAAGTATTTAAGTATTGTATGCCTTTTTCATTCCTGGTCTTTCTTAGGTCATCAACTTTTTATTTTGTGCGTTTCATGTAAATGTTTAAGAGCCTTTCACCCAGCCTTAGTTATTCACCGTATATTGTAGGACCTAAGTGGGTTATTAAAGGGTATCTGTCATTTCAGGTGACTTCTCAGAAAAAGAATGTGGTTTTGTATGCATTTCAGGGTTATTTTATGATGTGTATGGGTCATTTTTCACTGTTTCTGTACACTCACAGAGCAGAAGAGTAACCTCTTATTCAGTCCAGCTGTGCTTCTTATGAGGGAGAAAATCCAGAGGTTCAACTAGGACATCCGGTCAATCTAGTTTGATTGTTACTATTATATACATTGTATCTTGTTGAACATCCTCCACCAGGGCCTATCCTTTCTTTGGTAGTTGCAGACAACTGGGGCCCAGAATACCGGAGTGTCTGGCTTCTGCAGCCTTTGGCACGCTATGGTCACAGGGCTTGATATTGGGACTGGAGGACAAGCCTACAGCCTGACAGATCTCCAGCAGGTGGTGTGTGCAAGAATAATGGAGGGAGAGGCTAATGAAGGATGTTTCTTCCTGGGGCAACCCCTGAGGTGTATATGGGAATCCCTGGGTGATTGACGATGGGAAGCCAATGATGGTGAAGCAGCCTGATCCAGAGATTACACGGAGGCATATTATGCAAATCAACTCGGGTTTTTTTTTTCAAACTGGAACAGCAGGCAACAGCCTTAAACAGCAACAGCAGCAGGTTCATCAGGCTGGAGAGATTATATGAGATAGCTGGTCCAGAGGAAGGGTTGCTCACAGACGGGTAATACCTTCAGGCTGGGCTGGTAGAGGAAGCTGAGTCCGGACAGTTGATCTCTGCTCTAGGGCTTAGTTTCCTGACTGCCCCAAGGTGTCAGGCAGTGGCCTGAGACACCTCTGCTTCATGGCAGTCTGTCTGGATGACAGCTATGTAGTAGCTGCACACTGCACCTGCTCCTTGCTCTGCTCCTGGAATGTACTAGAACAGTGGTGACGAACCTATGGCACTGGTGCCAGAGGTGGCACTCAGATCCCTCTCTCTGGGCACCCACACAATCAACGAGCACAGAGTTCGCTAGACAGAACTCAAGGCCTCTTGCAGTACCAGGACCCTGGAAGGAAACTACAATAATTTCTACTGTATTGGTGTCCTCAGGTGCCTTTGCAATTTAAACCTGTGACAGAGCAAGGAGTAATATGTTACTGCTTTAATTGTCGCAAAGGCACTTTGAGAAAAATAGGTGGGTTTTGGGTTGTAGTTTGGGCACTCGGTGTCTAAAAGGTTTGCCATCACTGTACTAGAACTTCAGACCATGTGGTCCAACTCTCTGCTTTGACTGACTGACTCAGTCTGACCATGTGCTCCCGCCCACCAGGGGTTTTTATACTCCCCTGCCAGGTTGCAGCACTCTCCAATAAGCTTCCAGCTTGCCTTACAATAGTACAAAGGATATAATTGGTTAATAACATTTCACATGTTAACTCTTGCCTTACTAGGCAGTGACTTACAGCTGCAGTTACAAAGTTTACCAGGGCAGTAGCTTCTGAGTGAGTTGTGTAGGCTCACCAGATAGCTCCCGACAGGGAGAGGGCGCTCTTTGCATTTCTTTACATTTTGTGTCTGAACTTTTTTTGGCATAAGAAAGCCTTTGTAAGTTTTTTTTTAATTTTATAATTTTTTTACATAGTTTTTCAGGTAAACCATAGTACTCTACCACTAAGGAACTTAATGTCTAGTATAATACACTGCAATTATTGTTTGGCTAGATTAGGGTCATTCTATAGGAGGTAACTTTATTATATGATTTTGATAATAGTATGACTAGGATAGCTGCTTTAGCCAGGTCGCAAATCATTACAATGTAAAATACCCATTACCTTTGCCAAAAGTTAAAAAAAATTGACTTGACAGAAGGGGATGTTAATATGATGAAAATTAAAAATATAACTCATCTGCTTTAGCACGGATAATATGATAATCCCTGTGGTCTTTTGTTTATTTTCCTGGAGAAATGTTGTGCTTTATAGCTTGTGTCCACTGCAGGCAATTAATGGTCTTATGTATGGTGTAACATGTATTGTACACAACATGTACAACAAGGTATTGTGCTGAAGCTTTAAAGAACTTTACAGGTGAGATATAAGATTATTATTTTTTTGCCGGACCAATTTTTTAAACTCACATCAACCTCTTTAATTCAACAAGGTCTGCTGCCCATCATTTAGAGTAGATCCATCAAAATGGATCCAGCACAGCATCATGTTTTTGATAATGAATGGAGGACATTTTTATATTTTACTAGTTTTAGTATTTAAACAGTAAGAGCTCAGAAAACCACCAAATAATGCAAGTGTTTTCTTTCTAATTCAGAAAATGACGCCTGTGATGCAGCCAGGCATAAAACCCACATCTTGATGCAATTAGAGATGGCTGCACGTACGCTCCTAGTACAGTTTGGAACATTAAGTGGTTCTTCTCTGACAGAGCAATGTACTTTTCACTCCAAATAAGTGCAGACATTTCTGCTTTGTACATCAGCACTGTATGTCAAGCATTTATAATTTTTCAAGGCATCACCATTTTGGACTAGCCATTTCATAACATAGACCATTCTTCATGTGATGCCAAACGAAGGTAGACAATAAACCCATTTGACTCTGAAAATGACTTGCTGTATCATGTGGGATTCATTTTTGGAGGGGGAAGGCCAATGTGCAGCATACCAGCAGCTGCGATCTATTATCTTTCATTGATGTTTAACCCCGTTCCTCTGTATTTGTGTTCACGTATTGAATAGATTAGGTAATTACCATACAAGTGATTTAATACATTGGTAGAAAATATATGTGCACTAATTTTCTCCCATTTAAAGGGAAACAATACTTAAAATGCACATTTAATTCAAACAATGTGCAGTTATTGTGTGTCGTGAAGAATGTGCAAAACTAGACTATTCTGTTCCGGTCATGACATCACACTAGGCTGTGTATTACACTTCTTATCATATTTCTTGTTACATTTACTTGTTTTCATATTTTATGAAATTATATTGACATATTTTCTTCTTGTTTCAAATACCCAGTTTGCCTTCCCCTATCGCTTGATTAGTACATTGTACTAAATATAGCCCGATTAGTCTCAAGCATTAGAAATGTTTTATTGTGTATATTACATTTCATATTATAAAAAAAACATATGCATACAAAAAGGGAGAGACTATAAATGTGGAGAGCAGTGTGTTAAATTTGACTGAGATAGTGGTTTCTAAGAAAGTATTGCTGGAAGTACTGTACATGGAATATTCAAATACAATCCTAAGCATATAGAGCGATGCATAGGGGCAATTTTCACTGTTGATGATTATGTACTAAGAGTAATTGCAACCATTCAGCTTCACTATTGGGGGTCACAGGAATCTATTTTGGGCACAGTAAAAAGTACCATTAATCAAATGTACAATTGTACCAGCAGGAGATTAACCCTATCATATATCTAAAGTTAGGACACCAAATTGAGTAACTGTAAATGAAATGAATTGAGAACACCAACAAAGAGAAGCATTCAAGAATAAATATCAATAGAAATGCACAGAATACAGCACTTAAAGTATCGAATCAACCATATAAACAAAATATTACCACCCTCACATTTGTATTGAGATTATCACCCCCCATCAATTACTTCGAAAAGATACATACTATTTTATAATATCTGTGAAAGTGCCTAAAGTCTATACACTTGGCTATTTTTGGCACAACCATAGACATGAATGGAGAGTGATCATGCATGGGTAGCACCAGCACCTATCATGTATCTATGATATATGCTATGGATATGTCATAAATACAATAGCTGAGAATTCCCCTTTAAGGCACAGGAATTAGACAGCTCCATACCCATGGAATGGTCAGACTGGGTCACTGCACTTTAGCTCCCATTTAAATGTAACAGAGCTCATCTACATTACCCTTGTCTGAACACAATACAGGGAATGGAGCTGTCTGCTTCCCGTCAATTCTTTGTCATCAGCGTCCGAGAACAGATGGTCTTTGGGAGTCCTGGATGTTGGACACCCACCAGTCTGATATTGATTAATACCTGTTAGTATGTGAAACCCCTGCAATGCTTCAGTCATAACAATACTTTTTTGTTTTCAAATTCATTGCGGTGTTATGCAGAGCATAAATGCTAATAATCTATATCAGAAGTTATTTGTAAACAGCACATGAGAATAGTCACTAATAATAATAATAATAATAAAAATAAAAAAACCTGTTTTATCTAAATCTAACATTTCTATTTGGGGTTGCTCACATGCACAGAGGCTAGACAGATCACACACATGTCACATTAAATTATTTTACATATGGAGGAAATATGATTTTCTTGCCAAAAGGGGAGAATGAGTTTCCTGGTGGTGCTTTTGGGACTGAAGAAAATAAACTTTGAAAAAGTGTGAGGGTGGTGAGGTCAGGGAGTCTGGCTAACTTCCTCACAGTCTCAGGGAATGCTGGCAAACAAACCAAATCTAACATCCTAAATAAACACTCCATCATAATGACCTACTTTTTTCCATCGCATGAAGTCACTTTGCAAAAACTAGATGTGTAGGTAATTCTTACTTTTCCCAAAGTGCTTTACAGGTTATATTTTCCTCTAAGGTAAAGTGATGGCGTATTTTACTGGATGTTTCTTTATAAAGGAATGCTGCGATACATAAGAGACCTACTACTCCATATTGTGTTAAGGAAACGGTTTATGGATTTAACGAGAGGTTGAAACACATTTTCTAAATAACAAAATGTTTATTGCTTCTGGATTTGCTCTTCCCTTTTGTTTGTCATATGAATATAATGCCTCATATAGTTGTACATCCCCAGCTTCTATTCTTGGACTGGTGGGTGGAGATATTCCACAGAGCCATCAGGACCAATTACATGTGTTTTGGTGCCAAAAAGACCAAGTTCTGGTGGCCCTCGCATGAGGGCAAGTAAACCTGTGATTGATATGTGCAGCTGAGTAGGTCTTGGTCCACTGGGGAAGGGTCAATAAACTGGACACCAAAGTGATCAGAATTGATAAGGAAGTCAGTTGACTGAAAGGCCCGAAAAGCTTGTCCATTGCAGAGAATAAGGTGAGTTGAAGATTTGAAGACACAGGGAGATTTGTCATTAGGCACAATTTTGCGCAGATGTCTATGTGTTAGACTGGCAGGAATCCGACAGTCTCATTTATAGTCTGGTGTATGTGCAGTGTTAAATGCCTTCCGATGCAAGCATCAGCTGTGTGTGCTGTGTGTGCTGTGTGCGGATAGACTGCACCAGCCACACGTATGTTTAACATCTGCTCAATTTCAGCCGTTTTGCAATGTTTTTGCACAGTTAATTAGCACATACCTCAAAACCTAAAATTGAGCAAAAACTTTAAAAAAGAGCAATTTTTCTGCCATAAGGTTGGTTTGCTCCATTGTGCGAAATCTATCTACCGGTCTGTAGTTTCTTTCCTTGTGTTTGCCTGATTTATTTTCAGTTTTTTTAAACTTGCGCTAAAATACACCTACTCTATGCAGGCTTACAGAGCATGGGTCAGCTGTCTAAGGCCAGCAATTCTAATTCAATGAGCATATCCTCCCCCTAGATGATGAGCGAGCACGTCCTCTCCCTAGACTCCCCCTCTGCATCTTGGCAATGAGTATGTCACCCTCCCCCTAGACAACGAGCATGTCCTCTCCCCTTGGAAATGAGCATGTTCTCTCTCCCTTGGCAATGAGCAAATTCCCCTCCCGCTATGGCAACAAGCCTGCTGTGGACTACTTTGAATTTGAAGGATTACATTGATGATCAGCATTTTATTAACAAATAAAATAGTCAACGAGGGTGTGTCTGTATTTTTGCTTCAATAAAATTTTCTATTTGTTAATAAAAGTGTGGGGTTTTTTTTGCAACACTCTTCATAGTTTGCCATGGTAGTGGTGCTATCTAGTTGACGGTACTCATTACTAAGGGCTGGCCTTTGTGTTCGCCTTTTATTTTGGCAAATTCATGCTAACGCCAATACCATTACTCCAGTACTCACCTCCACCAGGGGTTCTGGGAAGAGCCGGGTACAAACCCGTACCTGACTGTCTATAGATGGTCAGGTAGTGGGGTGGCTGCAGGCTGTTCTTGTTGCACTGCAATAGCCCCCAATGGACTTTATCAATTCAGTTAAGGCAGGCTGCCAGGGGCAACCCTACACATTATTTTTTTTAATTTTGCCCAAAAGAAATGGGTAAAAAAAGGGGGGGGACACCACACCATATATATTTCTGGATGAAAAAATGCTTGTTGTCTAGGGGGTGGACATGCTCAGAACATGTGGCAGAAATCCTGAATCTGGCATCCTCTGCACACTACACAAGCAAACTGTACTGTTCTTAGTAAATGTGCCCCAATGTAAATGTGCCCCAACACACAGCCCTATCCAAACAAAAACAATGTGCAGCCCGTGCTCTGTACGCCTGCTTAGAGTAGATGCATTTTAGAGCCAGCATAAGTTTGAAGGGGTGAGCCCTCTTCATAGAGAGGTGGGTTGGCTGCATGTTCCAGCAAATACCTACCGCTAATACCGTATTTACTGTTCAGTTGCATTTAATAGACAGGAGCGCCCTTAAGGGATTGAGTTATAGACTCCAGATAGCATAAGACACTTAGTTGCTCATTCTTTATTGTCATATGTATTTGTTTGTCATCTGTTGCTTTTTAATTCAAGTGTTTTCTTTTGTAAAATCCACTTTAAAAAGATTTTTTTTTTAAATGACATTGTATAGCTGGAAAAGCATCAAATGGAAATTGTTCGATAGCATAACTGCAGGGAGCCAATGATTTGCAATACAGAACATTCATGTGTGAAAAGGTTTAACCTCTGGGGGTAAAGACATCTGGAGTTAAGCTTCAAAGTATCCATAGGTTCAAATGTAGGGTGACTTTATAGATCATGAAGATAATAATTCATTTTGTTGATATTCACTGCTTTCCGTAAAGTTCTACAGTTTTAACCCTTGAGTTACTGTCAGCTAACCGGCAACCTTCTGTAAAACTACACATTTTTCATTTACTATGTAAATTTTGTTTGAATTCTCTAAACTAGGATATAGTTTATCTCTTTCCTCCTGAAAAAGTAGAACTATGTATCAGCATGATCTGAGACAAAATTATACTGTTACATCTTATAATATCTATCTTTTACTGTTTTAATGACTTAAAAACTTTGTGGTTTTTTTAGATAAAAAATTTTGCAAAAGAGTACATGGATGCTTAAAGTCACATCATTAGACGCTGTTGACACATCAGACATTGCATCTGGAAATTGTTGTATGTATAATATGTCCCAGACATCTGAATGTCTAAATGGGTGCCTCCCATTACCCTATTGTAAATACATACAGTATTTTAAATGCATTAAAAATCCTAGTCAACTACAGTCCAAATATTGGGATACAGTAACCAGCTATAAAAGACACCTCACCTGTCCGGCTTTTACAAACACATGCCTGATATGGGGGGATCTATGAAGACTGGCATTTTGATTAGTCTGTTGCCAGATCTACTAAGAGACTCGGCCTCATAGATCTGTAAGCAATGTCCACCAGGTCAGACCCGTTTATACCAGGTCGGGCAAACTGGTGGTAAATGGGGCTTACCCGTATACCCACAATGTCAAAGCAAAATTATGTAATTGTTAAAAAGTTTTATCTGATCTCAATGTTTTGACATTAAAAAAGTCATTAGGTAATCACAAGGATTCAAATTTGTCAAATTTGTCTCAAGTTTCTATGTAGTGGTAATAGCCCTTGTATACTGCCACAGTGCTGTGAAATAACAGTATAGATAGTAAATAGTATGGATTTAGAATTTTTTTACTGTTATATGTTGCTGAAGCACATTAAAAGGCAATCTGTCACCAGATTTTACCCCATTAAACTAGGCAGGGTATGACATTTTTCTTTCTAGAATTCCCCCGTGGGGTAAAATCTGGTGACAGATTCCCCTTAAAGGGGTATTCCAGGAATAAGCATAATTCATATGCAAATGGGTACTCAAAATATAAGCTAATGTGTAATTAGTTGTTATTTAAAATTTTGCTCCCCTTAGCAGAAAAATGCTGGTGACATAGACTGTAATGAAGAATTAAAATGTTACTGGCCCTTTAATCAGTCCGTTAATTTCCTCCGCGCGGTCCGTTGCAGAACAGAAGATGGCCGCTGGTCACATGTCCATATCACATGTCCTGCACCTGCCTGGGCAGGTCATGTGATCACCACTATGTTTGGCTGTAGTCAGTTGGTTGCAGTGCACCCAGTGTGACTAGTGCTGTGGTAATGGCAGTTACACATCATTACTATGGTAACAGAGCAAGAAAACCTGTTACATCATCACTGGGAGGGAGGAGGAGTTACTGAGAACTAAAGGATCATAGGACTTTTCTTTTTTCAGTGGCGGCCATCTTAGTGATAACTCCACCTACTTTAGAGAGGCCATACATTTTGTAAATCATAAAATCAAACTATTTAAGCTCCATTTTGTGACTAATGACATTGAGTTTTGTTATATTCATTTATTTATATCATCAAGGGTTTTTGTGTCAGACGTTCATATTCCCGGAATACCCCTTTAAGTTTATCATACACATTGAACACTGAATCGAGCATGAGGGACAAAGAAATAACCACCAGGCAAATAAAGGTTTAACCATCAGCTTTGTGTATGACTAGCTTTTATTATAAACTAAATATTAGTAGAAGTTTACATTTTACACATTATTTTTGTTCTTTTGGGCTTTTGGTATAATTGTTCCAATAAGATGCTTCTTAAAGTCCTATGGTCGATTGGTGCTTTATAGCTCCATTCATTGTTATGAGCAGTACATCCCTCTTTACATGGGGAGATGAGAGACTCTTATGCGGAGAGCGTGACATTCTGGATGTTAGGTTAGAAGTCAGAAAAGCATAAATATTTGTCAGTGGCCTCTCCCTACTCTCACTCACTATGTGTAATCCAAAATGTGAAGTTA
Organism: Engystomops pustulosus; assembly: GCA_019512145.1. NCBI lineage: Eukaryota > Metazoa > Chordata > Amphibia > Anura > Leptodactylidae > Engystomops > Engystomops pustulosus. Next base: position 50,623,364 of record CM033644.1, on the reverse strand, counting down.
AGAACAAGGCAACAAATGCAGACGGCAAGAACAAGATTATTGATCTAGGATTATTTCATGGAAAAAAACAAAGACTGTCAGGTTGCACTTAAATGGCAACCATCTGTTGCACTGCAGACAGAGTCCGGAAAGTTCTTTGTTCTGCTTAGTGCGGAATATAAAGACTACTTAAGCAGAGCTTTTAGTGTGCAGCGTCTGAGCTGTTTTTATATCACTATAGGCAGCCACCTGCTGATTCCCACATTGTTCCCTGAAGTTACACAGACTTCCCTTGCTGTTACCAGCAGATGTGCCACCATAAAACAGGTTTGGTCTATCCATATAAAAGCTTAATAACACTTTTTCCTTTTCTCCATTGATGGCCAGGCACTGAGCATTTAACCTGCCGTTACAGCATTTTCCCCCACTTTTCTGAAATTTTCTGACATTATTTCATTATCCAATTTTAGTATTCATTCTAGTCTTGGTGAGAAAGATAGGTAGTGATTTTCTTTATACAAAACCTCTATCATTATATAATGCTTAATCATCTTAATGAGTTGATTTCATGACTTGCTGTGTTCTTAAGGTGCTAGGATTTTATTAGAGTACAGATTACTGACTTGTATGAAGTACACATAACCTTTCCTACCTCTACATCATTCCTGCTGGGAAACGGTTAAGCATCTCCCTAGTTTTAGAGCATAAGAGTACTTACACTTCTATCTGCATGTAATACTTAAAGGGCTCTTTAGTTAAGACAGTCCATGTTAAATCACGCCATACATTTCTCTTTTCCTCGTGCCACATAACAACCAATGAACACTATGTTCACCCTTGTACTATGTGGATCTATGGCTGTTCTAGTGTAGTACATCCATATGGTTAAGGTTGTCATTTGTCATTATCACACCCTGTACCATCATTATTCTTGATTCAGAACTTTGCTTAGGATAGTTGGTTGGTAACAGAATAGCAAGACTCCGACACCTCTAACTCCCCCAGACCATCTGACGCCTTAACACTCCTACGATTAGCGCTTGTGCTGCTCAGGCCTCTTATATCACATCAACAGTGCGGCTCAGGCTCTTTCATGTAATTTATTAATTGCAACCACTTTAGAATGTATGGCGCTGTGCTAAATAGACTATGAAGTAACTCATGAAGACACAGAGCTGATTGATGGGGTTAAAGCTTGTTGGACTGTCATTCTAATATTAATCACTTTTTGTATGGTAAGATGATTCCTGAAACACCACTTTAAGGTGTGCTTAAAGAGGACATACCAACCTCAAAGGAGACGCCATCAGTTGATTGTTTTTCATTTGTACTCTCTGTTAGTTCTGGCACCAATAGTGGGGTAGTACTATTTAGCCAGGTGGTCAGTCCCTAGCAATTTTCCCCACTTGGCTAGCTAAAGCCATTTAAAGCAGAGCATGCAGCTCTGAACAGAAAAGCATACTCAAACAAAGAAACACTTACAAATGGAACATATGCCACTAGCTTCACTGATGTGAGGTGGTGACAGGTCTTCTTTATCTTGATTGTCTGGTTCCTTGGAGAATGTCAATCTGTTTTTCTTAAGGCATCTAATATATAAATCTGACTCTAGAGGAAAGTGGAACAAATCTCGTGTATGGTTATTATTAAAAGTTTACACTTTTTTGAATCTTTCTATGAAAAAAAAATACAATTATTATTATGTCATTGTATATTCAAGTGTAATAAATTATACCATAAGACTGTAGCTGCATTGTCTTACAGTAGACTTTAATATAAAGACTTTATTTCCTCACACTGGGCTGTTTTTGGGAAAGCTTTTAAAAGAAATATATGAGCTGCTACTACAAAAGTAAAAATGCTTAAAGCATAACACCAATGTAATAATTATTTTTACCAAATTTTTGCCAAATGTGATTCCCCCTTTAAAAACAAGCCTGTATTGTGCTGCTCACTCTATTTTATCCAGATCTATGGCATTTTCTGTTCTTTAGCTGCTTGTCAAAAATCATTCTGAACAATGTGAAGGGACAGAGACTTGCCTCTTCCTGTATTTGCCCTGAAGCTTTGTCAAATTGGAGCTGCCTCACTTCCCATGATACACCTTGTGTCTCCTCTTTCAGTAATTTAGCAGGAAATCCAGTGTGATTACTGCAAGTAAATCCACTGAACACTGCATTGTGTGCATACAGAGTGTATGAAGTGACTGAGTCCATAAAAGAGAAAAAAGTATGTGAACTCCTTTATTCTGGTTGGAGCAGGGTTAACGAGAGTTGCCGGACACGCCACAGAAATATCGGGCCATTTCGCACAATATGAGTTTGACATCATGAGTAAGGGGGAGTTCCGTATTAGGTGTGGTCTGGCAGTATCATCATGGTATTCCAACAAACTAAGATCCACATCTCATGATAAAAACATTACAATACAAGATCAATTGCACATATTGATTATCAAGAACATTCAACGGTGGTTTTTAAATAACCATAACGTCTTCTCCTAAAAAAGGGTCATATACCCACCACTATTGGCCCTTTCGGTTCTCTCTGAAAAACAGTAGTCCAGCACTTTAGAGATGTGATTGTCAATCATCCCTGTTAGAGCCAATCTCCTGATCTCCCAGATACTATTGAATCCCAGGTTTTTTCTGGTTTACCTTAATCCCCCCTTGCCGGCTGACAACTCCTCTCGATGTTTTTACAACCAGGTTTTGCTTGATGTTAGAGCTCAAATATATTCTTCAGCCGAGAAAACCTCTCTGTCATTGAATAATCTACTCTTCCTGGTTGAAGTCACTTGACAACTTAAGATAAAACTGGCCAACAAGTGGGGCAATGAGATGAGATGAGGATTTTTACATTAGGGAGGCCAGCCGTCAGTTATCAGATAGAGAGGTTTACAAATATTGGAGAAGAACCCTATACAAAAATTTAGAGAGATATTACAATCACATATTAGAAAATTTTTTAGAGGTTTTATTAGAAGATTTTGCCCTGAATTATTTCCAGAATACCCAAGAAAACTGAGTTACTACTTTCTGCCAAAGGTTCACAAGTCTATCCCAATCCCTTTGGTCTTCCCAATATTGCGGGCAAGGTTCACTGATGAACATCTGTCCAAATGTTGGACTGCCTATTACACCCTTTACTTCAAGACATACCTTCCTATTTGAAAGATACCAACTCCTTCTCAGAGCACTTATGAATAATTGAATGGCAACCAACTATGCTTCAGCTGTTATCGACTTGGAAAGCCTGTACACACAGATCCCCAGGATTTGGGGGTATCCAAATAACACAGACAAGAGTATCTGCATTTATCAATTTCATCTGTGAATCTTTTATGTTCATTTTGTCCCATAATGCATTCAGTTTAATGATAAATGGTATGTTAAACTAGTATGGAAAAGCCATGGCATCTCTGTTCTTGTCACTTGCTAACATTTTTCTTGCAATCTTTGAAGAACAATACGTATAGATGTACTATCCCTACATCAAGTACATGGACGATGTCTTCATAGTTTAGGCAGGTACTGCCACAGACTTTGGGGTATTTTTCGTATACCTACAATAACTCCATGAACATGAGATTTAACTCCAAATTCAGTCAAAAGCAACTCGTATTTCTAGATGTTATGCTGGAAATAGTAGATAACAAATGATTACTAAAGGCTATAGAAAAGCACGCTACATTCTATCCTCCATGTATAAGTTCCCCGCCCTGCACATACTAAGGAAGAATTCCATATAGCCAATTCCTGGAGCTACGTAATGTTAACAATGAGATGTGCATTTTGAAACACAAGCGGATGAATTAGAATCCTGCTTAAAGCGAAGGGATATCCTCATAAATTATTACCATTTGTATTTTAAAGCGGCTGCAGTTTCACAAAAAGACCTTTTGGTTAAAAAGAGTAATTAGGGTACACACAATAGTACAGATTTACGGAAAATAAACAAAGAAAGACCCCATTGTATCTTTCGTCGTAGTAAAACACTGAGGAATGAGTTGGTACTAAGCAGGTTCTCCTCCTAACCCCACACATGGTTAGATTGCTGTTTCCCGAAAGGGAATCATAAATGTGGCCAATGTTACTATTACTGTTAATATAAGCTAGGTGGCAAAGTCTTAAATATGGAACATGTACAACATTACGATAAACATTTTATCAATTGTAAATCCAAAAATGCAGTTTACTTAATCTTTTGCACTTGTCATAGTTTTACATGGGTAAAACAATTTGCCACATTTTTGTGAGATTTTGAGAACACCTTAATTCTGTCCATACTGGTAATGGTTCCCCAAGACTGATTGAACAGGCCTAAGACAATGGGCCCGATTCGCGTTTTCCCGACGTGTTACCCGAATATTTCCGATTTGCGCCGATTGTACCTGAATTGCCCCGGGATTTTGGCGCACCATCGGATTTGGGCGCATCGGCGCCGGCATGCATGCGGCGGAAATCAGGGGCGTAGCCGAACGAAAACCCGACGTATTCGGAAAAACCGCAGCATTTAAGAACGGAAAATGTGTCGGAAAATGCTCGGGACGCGCTTACCTTCACTCAGCCCGAGCCGGTGAACTCCAGCGCGTTCAGATGCTTTTCAGCGCAGCAGCGCCACCTGGTGGACGGCGGAGGAACTACCTTATTAATCCCGAATTCAGCGCAGAGAACGCGCCGCTGGATCGCGAATGGACCGGGTATAAAATCTGCCCCATTGGGTCTTGTGAGGCATATCCAGGCCTTTTTTGTGAAATGCAACCATTTTTATGGTATACAATGCATGAAAACCCCAGGACGGACTTGGCATAGATTTTAATTTCTAGCGCATGAGTGCTGTTTTTTTGTTTTTTTTTTCTTTTAAATAGTTTTCTTGCTTATTGTAGTCTCCATAAAATGAGTAGAGTAATAGCCGTTTCTCAGTTGCTCCATTTGTCCTGAAAATTGATATATAACGTCTCTAGTCCTCTTTTTGTGAAAGGGTCCTATCTAGGTTCATTCATTTCTTAAATCATAGTTATGGTTAGGGGTTCATGAATTTATATATATTTGACTGAAATGAATCGGACCTGAGCCAAATCTTTGAAAAACTCAGCAAAAGCTTCAGAGTATATGATACGATGTCTTCATAGTTTAGGCAGGTACTGCCACAGACTTTGGGGTATTTGTCGCATACCTGAACAATAACTCCATGAACATGAGATTTACATCCAAATTCAGTCAAAAGCAACTCGTATTTCTAGATGTTATGCTGGAAATAGTAGATAACAAATGATTACTAAAGGCTATAGAAAAAGCACAGCTACAAATTCTATCCTCCACTATTATAAGTTCCGCCCTGCACATACTAAGGAAGGAATTCCATATAGCCAATTCCTGAAGCTACGTAATGTTAACAATGAAGATGTGCATTTTGAAACACAAGCGGATGAATTAGAATCCTGCTTAGAAGCTAGGGGATATCCTCATAAATTATTACACAATATGCATTCTAAGGCGGCTGCAGTTACACAAAAATACCTTTTGGTTAAAAAGAGTAATTAGGGTAACAACAATAGTACAGATTTACAGGAAAATACAAAAGAAAGACCCCATTGTATCTTTTATCCAGATCTATGGCATTTTCTGTTCTTTAGCTGCTTGTCAAAAATCATTCTGAACAATGTGAAGGGACAGAGACTTGCCTCTTCCTGTATTTGCCCTGAAGCTTTGTCAAATTGAGGCTGCCCTCACTTCCCATGATACCTTGTGTTCTCTCTTTCAGTAATTTAGCAGGAAATCCAGTGTGATTACTGCAAGTAAATCCACTGAACACTGCATTGTGTGCATACAGAGTGTATAAAGTGACTGAGTCCATAAAAGAGAAAAAAGTATGTGAACTCCTTTATTCTGGTTGGAGCAGGGTTAACGAGAGTTGCCGGACACGCCACAGAAATATCGGGCCATTTCGCACAATATGAGTTTGACATCATGAGTAAGGGGGAGTTCCGTATTATGTGTGTTCTGGCAGTATCATCATGGTGATTCCAAACAAAACTAAGATCCACATCTCATGATAAAAACATTACAATACAAGATCAATTGGCACATATTGATTATCAAGAACATATCAACGGTGGTTTTTAAATAATCCATAACGTCTTCTCCTAAAAAAGAGGGTCATATACCCACCACTATTGGCCCTTTCGGTTTCTCTGAAAACAGTAGTCCAGACACTTTAGAGAATGTGATTGTCAATACCCTGTTAGAGCAAATCTCCTGATCTCCCAGATACTATTGAGATCCCAGGTTTTTATGGTTTACCTTAATCCCCCCTTGCCGGCTGACACTCCTCTCGATGTTTTTTACAACTTGCCGGCTGACACTCCTCTCGATGTTTTTTACAACCAGGTTTTGCTTGATGTTAGAGCTCAAATATATTCTTCAGCCGAGAATAACCTCTCTGTCATTGAATAATCTACTCTTTCCTGGTTGAAGTCACTTGACAACATTACATTGAATAATCTACTCTTTCCTGGTTGAAGTCACTTGACAACATTAAGATAAAACTGGCCAACAAGTGGGGCAATGAGGATGAGGATGAGGATTTTTACATTAGGGAGGCCAGCCAGTTATCAGATAGAGAGGTTTACAAAATATTGGAGAAGAACCCTATACAAAAATTTAGAGAGATATTACAATCACATATTAGAAAATTTGTATACAAAAATTTAGAGAGATATTACAATCACATATTAGAAAATTTGTTAGAGGTTTTATTAGAAGATTTTGCCCTGAAATTATTTCCAGAATACCCAAGAAAACTGAGTTACTACTTTCTGCCAAAGGTTCACAAGTCTATGCCCAATCCCTTTGGTCGTCCCATAATTGCGGGCATAGGTTCACTGAATGAACATCTGTCCAAATATGTGGACTGCCTATTACACCCTTTACTTCAAGACATACCTTCCTATTTGAAAGATACCAACTCCTTCCTCAGAGCACTTAATGAAATTGAATGGCAACCAGACTATGCTTCAGCTGTTATCGACTTGGAAAGCCTGTACACACAGATCCCCCAGGATTTGGGGGTATCCAAATAACACAAACAAGAGTACTGCATTTATCAATTTCATCTGTGAATCTTTTATGTTCATTTTGTCCCATAATGTATTTCAGTTTAATGATAAATGGTATGTTCAACTAGTATGGAAAAGCCATGGCATCCCTGTTGCTTGTTCACTTGCTAACATTTTTCTTGCAATCTTTGAAGAACAATACGTACTTGCTAACATTTTTCTTGCAATCTTTGAAGAACAATACGTATATAGATGTACTAATCCCTACATCAAGTACATAAAAGCCTTTGCACATAGTACACACACTGCACATAGTACACCCTGCACATAGTACACACACTATGCTGCTCTTAGTAAATGTGGCCAATATGTTTTTTCTTTGGACAACGCCTACATCAGACACATAGGGGGTCATTTACTAAGGGCCCGATTCGCGTTTTCCCAACGTGTTACCCGAATATTTCCGATTTGCGCCGTTTTCCCCTGAATTGCCCCGGGATTTTGGCGCACGCGATCGGATTGTGGCGCATCGGCGCTGCCATGCACACGACGAAAATCGGGGGGCGTGGCAGAACGAAAACCCAACGGATGAAAACCCAACCTGGTGGACGGTGGAGGAACTACCTTAATAAATCCCGGCTGGACCCGAATTCAGCGCAGAGAACGCGCCGCTGGATCGCGAATGGACCGGGTAAGTAAATCTGCCCCATAAAATTCTTCCTAAGATTTGTGGAAGATATTTTCATAGTGCGGGACGGTCGCAGCGTGGCTTCTTCCAGTTTGTGGGGGAGGTAAATGAGATGAACTTGCCTTTTACCTCCGTGTTTGGAGACAAAGGGGGAGATTCCCCAGTTTAGGGCTTTCTCTGACCCCACACCACTATGGTCATGTCGGGTGGTGACTGGGTGGGGAGCAGAGGGCACAAACGATCTGAAAACCGGTGGAGACTGTAGTGGAAAACTGCGCCAGTTCCGATCTGGTCTAAAATTCGGAACAGTCGGAATCTGCACCCATACTCATTGGGAGCCCCTTAATGAGCGTCGGCGGAGGGAGTCCTAAGACTGGCACTGTTGGAAATGTGAATAGAGAAGCTAAAAAACGTAGGTTTGCCTTCTCGTTGTAGAGAAAACCTCATGTTGTGGAGGTCCAAAGGCGGTTGCGCAGTTTGCAGGTCCAAACACACGGGAATACTCGCAGAATATTCGCTGGAATTGGGGAATACTAAAAGAGGATCCGCAATTGACTGAGGTTATGAACAGTGGTGTAACTAGAAGCTGATGGGCCCCAGTGCTAAGTCTGTGCCGGGCCCCGACTATAATGTATGGTTTATAGTACTAGTCTTCCCATATACGAAAGTGAGACCTTATGGGCCCCCTTAGCCTCTTGGGCCCGGTTGCGACCGCAACCTCTGCTCCCCCTCAAGTTACGCCCCTGGTTATGAAACAGCATCAGTCATATGATTTGTAAAGCGCTACAGAATATGATGGCGCCATGTAAAGATTATTATTATTATATGACGATTAGGAGACGGTTTTTTACGCCTTTCACCAAACGTGAAAAAAAAAAAAAGTTTTCCAAGCGGCACCTTCAGATGTGGGAGTCTTTCCAATAGCCGATCGTTCAGGGTCCAGACATCTATGACCTGTAGAACTGCATTTATGTATGTATATGGTACATACCGTCCCCGGGGGAGATCCTACATGGGAAGACGATCCGTAATTTATCTATAAGGTTTAGGGAACACCACGGATCCGTCCTGCCATGAATTGGTTGTGTAATAGAACATGACAGGGAACATGACGGAGGGGACACAGAGGTTTTTAGAGTTGTCTAATTTTAGACTTGTACAAGTCGCCAGCGGCTGCCGTTCCACCAGTGCTGGGGGAGGGGGGGGGGGGGGTACAGATTTACAGGAAAATACAAAAGAAAGACCCCATTGTATCTTTCGTCGTAGTAAAACACTGAGGAACGAGTTGGTACATAGCAGGTTCTCCTCCTTAACCCACCCATGGTTAGATTGCTGTGTCCCGGAAGGGAATCATAAATGTGGGCAAAGTTACTATTATTGTTAATATAAGCTAGGTGGCAAAGTCTTAAATATGGAACACGTACAACATTACGATAAAACATTTTATCAATTGTAAATCCAAAAATGCAGTTTACTTAATCTTTTGCACTTGTCATAGATTTTACATGGGTAAAACAATTCGCCACATTTTTGTGAGATTTTGAGAACACCTTAATTCTGTCCATACTGGTAATGGTTCCCCAAGACTGATTGAACAGGCCTAAGACAATGGGTCTTAGTGAGGCCATATCCAGGCATTTTTTGTGAAATGCACCATTTTTATGGCATACAATGCATGAAAAACCCAGGACACACTTGGCATAGATTTTATTTCTAGCGCATGAGTGCTGTTTTTTTGTTTTTTTTTCTTTTAAATAGTTCTTGCTTATTGTAGTCTCCATAAAATGAGTAGAGTAATAGCCGTTTCTCAGGTTGCTCCATTTGTCCTGAAAATTGATATATAACGTCTCTAGTCCTCTTTTTTTGAAAGGGTCCTATCTAGGTTCATTCATTTCTTAAATCATAGTTATGGTTGGGGTTCATAAATTTATATATATTTGACTGAAATGAATCGGACCTGAGCCAAATCTTTTGAAAAACTCAGCAAAAGCTTCAGAGTATAGGATCTTGAATGATTCCCTCATCCCTATATTTTTCATCTACAATATATATTACAATTTTAGTGAAGTAGAAGGTCTCCTCTTCCTATCCTCACAATAAGGTTAGGATTCACTGGTATTTCTATGATGAGATTCATTATGTCTGGTCTTAGTGTTGATTGCTTTGCTTTCATTGTCATGTGTATATTATCTGAATAAATGTGTGAATTGATGTAATGTAATATGGTCGCTTTATTCATAACACTGATACATAAATTGTCTTCTTCAGGATATTAAATCATCCCTATATCTTTATAGTAAAACCAGGGGAAAGGCAATTTATCACAATGTCAGCTATCAGTCGATAAAGTCAATGCGGCCAATGTATTGTGTGTTGTGCACCATTTTTATAATACCAAAAGGCAAAATTGTGGATGAATCAAATTTAAATAATTTCACAAAAAAGGACTGGATATGGCCTCACTAAGACCCATTGGTCAAAAAAGCAAGGACATTTTTTTATGCACATCAAAACTAATATCTTTATTTATTTTCTTTAAAAGTTAGAACACTTATGAGAATGTATATTTGTGGCTGTGGTGTTGTGTGTTGTAGTGCTTGTTTTCACAGAACAACAATACAGGCAGTCCCCGGGTTATATACAAGATAGGGTCCGTAGGTTTGTTCTTAAGTTGAATTTGTATGTAAGTTGAAACTGTATATTTTATAAGGGTAAATCCAGACAAAAAAATGTTTTGTCCCAGTGACAATTGGAGTTTCAAAATTTTTTTGCTGTAATGGGACCAAGGATTATTAATAAAGCTTCATTACAGCCACCTTACGGCTGATCATTGCAGTCTAGGACTATAGTAAAGCACCCAGAGAGCTTCACCAAAGGTCAGAGTGGGCAGAGGGGTCCGTCTTTAACTATGGGTCGTCTGTAAGTCGGGTGTCCTTAAGTAGGGGACCGCCTGTATTTGCATAAAGCAAAATATGACAAAAAATCGTATTGCCCCAAGGTTCTGAGACAGGGTAAGGAGTATCTCTTGGCTACACATGACTGTAATAAACACTGTATTACTTTCAGGCAAAAAAACTGTTAATAGAAATAAACTCAGCACCTTATGGAACCGTGGGGCAATATGATTTCTTGTCATATTTTGCTTTATGCAAATATTGTTGTTCTGTGAAAACAAACACACAACACCACAGCCACAGTGTTCTGACCAATACGGGTCCTGTTTACTGTAGATTTTTACATTCTCCGTGCAGTGTTATTTGATCATAACTTTTAAAGAAAATAAATAAATAATAAATAAAGATATTAGTTTTAATGCTTTTTTGACCAATGAGTCTTAGTGCAGCCATATCCAGACCTTTTTTTGTGAAATGCACAATTTTTATGGCATACAATGCATGAAAAACCCAGGACGGACTTGGCGTAGATTTTATTTCTAGCGCATGAGTGCTGTTTTTTTGTTTTTTCTTTTCTTTTAAATAGTTCTTGCTTATTGTAGTCTCCATAAAATGAGTAGAGTAATAGCCGTTTCTAAGGTTTGCTCCACATGCACATGTACAGCTATGGAAATGGACCTGTATGTGGCTAATCCCATGGACTGAACACGATGCACAGGAGGGGAGTCTTTGCATGATGGACATTGTAAAAGTTAATACAATGGCGGCACTGTAGTCGATGGACTCATGCCCTATGCAATGTGGGCTGCCCGAGGAATTGGACCAACAAACAAGTCCTTTTCCATGGGCTTCACATGCCTCAGTGAAGAAAACTTTTGTGTTTGTAGGTTCGATATCAAGGTTATGTTCAGTTATTTAGGTTGATTGTTGTATTCCAATGACTAGGGTTTTATTAACATTAGTAATAGTCATCATTGTGTTTCACTTTTATTAATGATTGTTGAAAGTAACATTGTGATCTCCTGCTTTCTTGCTGAAACTTATTTAATATGCCACATGAATGGCAATAAAGTTGACTGCTGATAAAACACCACTTAGCGGTAAACTTTGCCACTACATACTCAACACATGTTCATACATTACGACTCGGATATTTAATGTCTAATATGTCCATCTTTCTGGTTCATTTACTATATTATGCTCATAGAAACTAAATCTCTTTGCCCTGACCTCTTTCCTTGTCATTCTCTACAAGGATATTGAAGAGACGCAACATTTGAAGGTGACATTTATTTTTATTGCATTTGTATTTTATGATCAGTCGAGATTTATGGCCTGGTTATAATAAAAAATGATGTTCAATTAGTTTCATTGGGAAGGTCTACCGAGGTCATAGTTAACTAATGTACAGTTGTGGCAATTAAGGTGGAGAAGTCATTCTCAGTCGGACCTCTTACTCAGCTTTTTGGCAAGTCAGAATTAAAGCAGCATCAATATATCTGTCCATTCTTGGAATAAACCTTCTTTTTTCCAAGCCATAAAGCACCTTGGAGAATTTTCTGCTATTAAGCTTTTGTAATATATATAGTTGTGTCTGCAGACTGTAAATACTAATTTATCTTGGAGTAGAGTAAGTCTTGGTTTATTCTTAAATGTTTTGCATATGTTGGCTTGAAAGCAGTAGGACTAGAAGGCAGATTGGATTTAAGATACTAGTATGCAGGGTTATTAAACATCAGAGATCACAGATGGCTTGAGGTTTTATTCCAGAACTTTGCTTCTCTTTGGGAACCTATGAATTGGGCAATCGGCCAAACTTCAATCCCTTGTGAGTAGTAAGAGGACGTATTTATTTCAAAAACATATGTGTTACTCCAGTTCACAAATGTTATATTTCCAAAGGAAGGCCGCTTAGCAAATTTCCTATTAAAACACCCTCTACATTTATTCTATAAAAAAAAATGCAATAAAAAGTGGAGCTATTCCAGTTCCAACTGGTTCTGCAAACACATGCTTTGCTGATGATATCAAAATGGAAATCTAGCATGCAACCTCCAGACGGTACAATCTACATGTGTCTTTTGAATGGTTTCAGTCAATGTTATTATGGGCCGATTGCCACTGGCATGTTTAGGAAAGGCACAATGGAAGTATACATTAGCTTTTCAGATTCACAATTTCAGTATGCCGTTTTATAATTCAATAAATATTGGCTCAGAGTGTTTAATAAAAATGCTTTCTTCTGCTTTGTAGTGTAACAGGAGAACTGAAATGTAAAGTTGGTCTCTTTTTGAAAGGCGAATGAAATGGAAAAATTAAAAAAGCTGCATGAAAATGGATTACACAATCTAAATAATCCGGCTAGTCATAACGTCTAATTCATACAATGCTGATGAGAATGTTAACCGAAGCGAATGACTTCACCTGCTCAATCTGATTATTTTATGCCTTGATCTTAGCACAATTTATTAATAAATTGTTATGCCAGACATATGATGTAATCAAAGCTGAACCATTAGAGAATAATAGATATCTTATTGTCCTTAAAATATAAAATATTTCAAAAAAGCCAGGAATTATTAGTTGCTTATGTTACCTGCTTCAAGTGCACTTCCCATTCACTCTATGTAATTGTAAGCATTGCTACGTGCTTCATAACCAGCCAATGTAAACATTTGTTAACCATTGGTGAAATGGTCTATGGAGGAGGCCTCTCAGACATGCCTGGGGTATCAGCTGTATTACACCTATTGCGGCAGTTAATAGCAGTGCACATGGGCGCCACCATCTTTAAATGCCAATCAGCTGTGACATCAATACTAGCCCGGATCCCTGATGAAGCCAGTTTACTGGTGAAACAATGTCGGGGGGCTAATGTTAGAATTCTTTTAAATCGCAGTGTGTCTGTGCTCCAAGTCTGCTAGCATATACCTAGTATTGAGTCTTACTGATCCAGGGATAGTTTAGTGTTATGTGTTAGGGCATGGCAGTGATATATGAATCCTGAGCATAAGGCTAGTTCATTGTAGGTGCGACGATCCATGCACATACTAGGGCAACTGGTCTATACTGTAAGAAGAATAAGCTACCGCTTAAAGAACATAGCTGTCTGTCTGTTAAAGCGGCCCCCTGCTGACTTGAGCAGGATCTTGTATCATACGATCCTACATATGTGTTATGGCAATAATAAAATCGTTGACATTGGTCATCTAACGTAGCACTTCTAGCCCTATTGCTCAGTGTGACAATTAAAAATACCTTCATCTACTGTGGTAGCCCATTGATCTCTAGCCAAACTATACACACTTTCCAGAGTTGGATTTTGACACTACTACAGCACATCACTGTTTCAGACTAAAGGCGCTGTTTCACAATTTGGTTTTAAACACATTTGTGCTCATTTACTTACCCGGTCCTGTCGCGATCCAGCAGCATGTTCTCCGACGAGGATTCGGGTCTTCCGGCGATTCAGTAAGGTCGTGTGGCCGCCAGGTGTCGCTGCTGTGCTGAGGTCCACCGAGGTCCGCCGGAGTTCACCATCCTATTCCTGGTGCATGTAAGTGTGTGTCAAGCCTCAATTATTTTTTTAAAATAGCGTGATTTTTCCAAATCTGTCAGGTTTTCCAACAGCCACGCCCCCTGTTTTTCATCGCCTGCAAGCCGGCGCGGATGAAACACAATCCAATTGCGTGCGCCAAAAACCTGATGCAATTCGGCACCAAATGGTAAAATTCGGAAAACCTGTCGGAAAACCGCAATTCGGACCCTTAGTAAATGTGCCCCATTTCCTTGGAGCACTCAGTAGCAATGCTATTGTCATTTTATGATTTATGAACAATAAAGTGATGTTTTATGATACGTTTTGTCCGGATATAGGTAGTTTTTTTTCTGCTTATGGCAATTTTCGACTTTGGGCGCTTTTTTCCATTACGGGGTTAAACGCAGTAAAAAACCATTATTATATTTTGATAGATTGGGCATTTTTGGACTTGGCGATACCTAATGTGTCTATGATTTTTACTGTTTATTTATATCAGTTCTAGGGAAAGGGGGTGATTTGAATTTTTATTATTTTTTACTATAATTTTTTTTACTCTTATTTTTTACTATTTTTCAGACCCCCTAGGGTACTTTAACCCTAGATTGTCTGATTAATCCTATGATATACTGTCATACTGCAGTATGGCAGTATATGAGGATTCTCCTCCTAATTCATTACAATGTATGAATCGCACATCTTAATGAATAGGTTAAAACAAGACTTCGGAAGACCCGATGCCGTCATGGCAACCGATTGGCGCCCCTGATGACGTCACGGGGAGCGACGATCTTCACCAAGATGGCAGCGCCCATGCGCCATCTTTTTGAAGCCGCTGGCAAACCAATGGATGGGTAAGCACCTGCGATCATTGCAGTTGTTACCGGTGAGTGTTTGCTGTAATATGCAGCAAAGACTTACTGGCTATGGAGAGGGCTCAGCCCGTGAACCCTGTCCATTCACCCGCAGCCAATGCTTAACATACCATTACGCCAAGTGTCGTTAAAAGATTAAAATCACCCAATCTCCCCAGAACACATATAAAAATAAACAAATCATAAAGGTGTTGATTATCCATGCGCCCCAAAAAGTCGGATCTATCTAACAATATTCTAACCTCTAGCGTCCAAATGTCTGAATCACACATAAAAATTTTAATTAAAAATTATCAAAAGGTTAAACAGTTGTCATCATGTTATTATTAAAAACATCATCTCATCCCACACACAATGACAACTTATCCAGCTACATACAACAAACTACTAAAAAGTTACAGGTGTTAGACTGCACAATGCATGGCAGTTCTTTTTTAATGCAAGCTTTTTTAAAAAATTTTTTAAAGGCATTAAGACATAAATAAACTATATAAATTTGGTAACTCCGCAATTGTACTGATCCAAAGAATAAAAAAAAGGTATCATCTGGAGTTTTTTTTTTGTCAAATCTTCCAAATTTGGATTTTTTCCAGCTTTCCACTGCATGGCACAGAATATTAAACAGTTTGATTATTACTTGATTATTCCAATACATCTGACGCCAGCACAGCCCATAACAAAGAGCAGCCCACAAACCGCTGGTATTGCTATATTGGACCCTTTGTTTGCCTTCTATAAACCCGTAACAGCCTAATGTATACTTACTAATTAATCCACATTACCTAAAATTAATTCAAAGGTAATGGAGGACTTCTTCCTTTTTTAGTCCGTGAAAAATAGCCACCAAGGTAAAAATAATTTATCCCAAATTCATTGATAATTTGTCTGTAGTCTCTTTGGGGATGAAGACTCAGTACAAATGAACATCTTGATTTTTTACAGGTAAAACAGATATGTACCATTCCATATCAGTTGATAGCTTTATCCGTCCTTCTGCACCAGTTTTCTCTGTAAAGGTAACAATAAAAGCAATTAAATTAGAAACAAGTTTTTCCCCTGCATTCTATACCAGAGCTGAGTGAAAGAATGGACTCTGTTGAGCCATCCATCATTAGGACAGTTTTATCGAAGCAAACACATGGGTCGCCGATGGTAATCCATAGAGAGACAATTCTCCACTATAAAAAAATGCTATTATTTGAAGTTCACCTGCGTGTTAAAACTTTATCTGTGCCACATATTTTGATTTATCGATCAGTGGAAGTGTGTCCTGTTAAAGTCATTCCTTTTTTTTGGCTGAGAACATATTATGTCAGTTCATAGATCACCTGAATGTATTTTTCATTTGAAGAGAATACACCAGGCAGATCTCACTGTAGTCAATTGCATCTGCTTTCTAAGGACAAGCATTTTTTTTTCTTTTACTACATAAATGGAAACAGATTTTTTAGAGAAACACTAAAACACTAATGGTTTTATTCCAAGGTCCAATTTTATTGAAGACAAAGAAACAAGGGAAGAGTAGTTTAAATACACACAATGTGATAAAAAAAATGTTGTCATTAACCATTTTTGAAAGGAAATCTGCCACGGGGAAGCTACCATCAAAGTAGATGTAATGGTAGATTTCTCCCGTAAGTTTATTATCTTTTAGTAATATGTAAATTAAGTACTAGCCTGGTCAGGCTGGTCCTCTGTTGGGAGAAGTTGCTATTTTGCTGTGGACATTGTTGCCTAATGTTGCATCCAGTAGACTTTATATTGTGCGTTTGAAACACAGTTCTTCCCCAACCACCACCTCAAAAGGTTCAGCTGTGGTCAAGAGGAAGAATCAAGTTTTTAACTTTCTTTGTTTTCATGGATATTAAGAATATTAAATCTTAAAGAGTAATTTAAAGGGTTATTCCAGGAATATAAACGTCTGATACAAAAATGCTATAGATAAATGCATATAACAAAACTCAATGTCATTAGTCAGAAAATGGAGCTTAAATAGTTTGTGGAGTTGTGGAGTATGTGGAGTTATCACCAAGATGTCCGCCACTGGAAACCACAAGTCCCATGATCCTTTAGTTCTCATTAACCGCTCCTCTCTCTCATGTTCTGCTCACAGTGATGATGTAACAGGCTGTCCTGCTCTGTTACCAGAGTAATGATGTGTAACTGCCATCACTGCACATTACCTCACTGAGATGACCATGACACTGGCCATACTGGATGCAATGCAACCAACCGACTGCAGCCAAAAGAGATGGGGATCACATGACCATCCCAGGCAGGGGCAGGACATGTGACCAGTGGCTATCTTCTGTCCTATGTCTGCTCTGTGCAGAGAAAATCAATGGACTGATTGAAGGGCCAGTAGCATTTTAATTCTTCATTACAGTATGTCAAAAGCATTTTTCTGCTAAGGGGTGAAAAATTTTAATAACTAATCACAAACTAACTTTTATTTTAAGGACCAATTTTTATATGAATTATGCTTATTCGCGGAATACCCCTTTAACCTTCAACAAAATTGCATAAATAAGTAGTACATATGATAATAGTAAACTTTGTAATATACTTTATAAGGCTACATTCACACAATGTATGCCGCCTTACGTATGGTGGCCATATATCGGCGCCAGGGCGCACGTGTGCTATGTGGTGTATGGGGGACGTATATATGCTGTATATACGTCAGCCATATATACGTTCCCCATACATTCATGTGAATGTAGCCTTAAAGAAATCTGTTGCTGTAACCTTCTTTTCCCCTGTCGGCAATGCTTCATAGGACAGGAAGGCCAGTAAACTGGTGTTGAGGAGATGGAACTTAATAACTTTGGGAGAGATTTATCACTACTTTTCTTCTTAATGAACAAAAAAGTTGCACATATTTGCACAGAGACTTATTTGTGCACTTTTTTGTGACTTCTCCACATTTTGCACCACGTGGTACACTGTGTTTCAATGAATTAATGGAATTTATCTTACAAATCCAGCTGTTTAGACTAAAGTTGGATGTATCCTCCAACTTTAAAAAGTTGCAAAAAATGTGCACATCACACACCTGTCTAACTTCACAACCTTGAAAAAAAATTCAGGTTAAAAACAATGTTAAATCTTTATTTTAGACAGCAATGTAAAAATACATTTAAAAGAAAACATTTTTGGTCTAAAATACTTCCTTTAGACACATCAAAAGTTGTGCAAATTTTGACAAATGGACAAAACTGCTGATTAATTCCTTGTTTTCTTTAAAGAAATTTTTATTTTTAAGCCAAAGAGAAACCTGCCAGTCAATTGTATTTTGGCTGCAATATGCAGACAATATAACTGGCAATAGGACCTGGCACCCATCCAAAAAGCCCCCCACCAAATATGTCCCCCCTAATCCTCTCCCTAGCCCCTTTCTAGCTATGACATTTTTTTTTTAAATTACGTTGGCAAAGTTAGTTTTAATCGATACAACCTTAACAAATAAGAGGTCGGATCCTCGAATCCTGTCCCCTGGCATTCCGCCTTATTAATGAGGGGGCTGGCCGACACACCCCCTCCACGCCCCTGTCAGCGGAGACCTGTAAGAATAGCCAGCAGCAGCACATATATTGCACAATGGCTGCTGGCTCTCCACAATGTGGCCACCCTGCAGCCGCGCCATGCTTATTCACAGTGACGCCCGAATCTTATATATATTCGGGCGGCGCTGTAAATAAACATGGCTGCGAGCCGGCAGCGATTGCACAATATGTGTGGTAGGTCCTTGCTGACAGGGGCGTGAAGGGGGTGTGTCCGCCATCCCACTCATGATTAAGGCCTACTGCCAGGGGACAGGATACCAGAATCTGACCTCTTATTTGGTAAGAGGTGTTGGATCGATTAAAGATAACTTTGCCAACCTAAATGTTTTTTTAAATGTCATAGCTAGAAAGTGGCTAGGGAGAGCATTATGGGGGACATATTTAGTGGGGGTCTTTACGGGGGTGACAGGTCCTTTTAAAGCATTATATAAAGAATGGGGGAGATTTATCAGACAGCTAACTGTGAGGCTTTTTGCACAAAAATGTGCAACTTTATTTTTTTTAAAGCTGCATGCTCCACACATTGTTAGACTAACTCCCACAGGTGCAATTTAACACAAGGAAAATCCACCTAAGACAAATTAGACTAAAATATAACACAGAAAAGGAATTTGACAACTAGAAAGAGTAAAGATAAATCTCCACCTTCCTTTTCTCTGGCAAACACCTCCTACATTTCAAATCAGTGACATGGCATACCTGGTTACTGTAAATCCAAAAATTGTGAGATATTTAGGTGGGAAAACATCTGAAGATTATGGAAATGTCAGATATGTAAATATGGGTTTATACTACACGGTGTATATGCTTATTTTCACTGTTTGAGTCATCTGCCATCTTGCCACACTGGGTCCACTTTCACTTGTATATCCAGACCACATTTAATGTGTAATATGTCACATTTTTAAATAAAATGCCAAGTATTGTGCTCTAGGATTGAAACAAGAAGGATATTATAATACATTTACAAATGGCATTAGTTTTATCCATCAACATAAGCACTTAAGACATTGGTATGGATACATGGCTAACCAAGAGAGATGTGTCTTATAACAACATTTGGAGTGTAATAAAATTTGATATCTAGTTACACTGAACATAACTCATCATGATATGCTATGTGGCTGCAAAGGGAAGAACTGTATAATTGGTTCCTGTAAGAGAACTTCTGTCATGCAAAAATGTGAGAAAGTAATTACACATATCACAAGCGACTACAGCTAGAGATAAGTAAGCTATTTTTGCCTACTTTGTATTACATCGGAACATTGTCAACATTTATAGTCTAAGTCATTTTGCTAAGCAGAGTTCATTATGGTAGCTTCCAGAAAGTTCAAGAAATCAGAAATGATGAAATAACATCATTGTACACTTTATTTTTATTTTTTAGAATAAGATATTTAGAAAGCAGATTTATTTTTGCAAATACCTTACTGTAATCTTTGTTATTTTATTTGTAAATAGACATATTACAATGCATCAAAGCAAAAATGTAAATCTAAACAGACGAACCAATTCTACTGCCGATATCATTTTACAAACAAGTTCCAGATTTGCAACTGTACTTTAAGGTGAAATTCAAGGCACCTGTACATGATTCTGGTATTATCAAAAACCCAACCACTGTCCTATTTTACCTGCTTCTTCTGTACTTGGACCAAGAAATGACAATTACCTGAAATGGAGAAGGAGCTCTTTATTTAAGCAGCTAATGGGGGAAAGCAAGCAAAACACTGGAAAGATTTGCAATGACATGCAGAAGTCCGTTGGATCTCCTTTATTCTGTATAAACTTGGCAATGATAGTAAAAAAAGGCAAATCGTCTCAGCATCTACTTACTTATATAACATGCTGCCTGAAAAATTGCTTTGCATTTTCAAAGTGACAGATTCACTTTAAGGACTTGTAGAAGAAGTGGTAATATTGTATATAAAGTTTATGAGCTCAGTAAATACCATGTATGTTTTAAACTTTATGCCTCCAATGTAAAGTCCTTAAATTCCTAGGTTTTAGAACGTAATACCATTGCAGAAACTTCAATCAGACCTCCTGGAAAATGTTCCTTCTCTGGCTTTATATTATTTAAGTAATGCAGTTTTTCCAGATTTAGGTAATTCTCAGGAAATTGTACAGCTGTCTCAACATAATGAAGAGGTGAGAGATTATGTGTAGTCGTCAGTTACCTATGGTGACCAACAGACCTGATAATGAAATTAGGTATATTGAGGGACCAGAAGACCTGGCTATGATGTTGTTCACTTACACAGATCTGCCTTAGTAGAGAAAAAGTACAGTGTGTTACATTGTTCCAATGTTGTTTTACATATCATTAAAGGTAGGAAGAAACTATTTCCGTCGTTTTGTACAGCAGTAACATGACATCATTAAAATGTACATTTGAGACAAAATGGGCAAGATTAAGGGCAGTTAACCTTTCGAGTGTGCGGGGTGCGGCAGATTATCGAATAATGGCGCACGATCTTCAATAATCCGACACACTTTGCACTGCTAGGGAAGTGTGTATCATCTTTTTTAGGTGCATCTTTAAAGAGGACCTGTCACCCAATTTATCGACACCAGTGCTTGATCAAACGCCGCAGTGTTAGAGTGATAGCGTTACCGGAAACGTCCGGTAACACTATCAAACACTACGGCGGGGTACAGTGTAATCATCGGACTGTTTGCCTCTTCCCCGGACTGCCCCGCTCGCTCGCTCCATAAGCCAGCAGTGACTGCCGCATGCCAGGTGGCAGTCACCGCTCCTAACCACGGCCCAACCCCGCCCCCTCATGAATACGCCGGACAGCTTTACGAGCTGTCCGACAATTACACTGTACCCAGCCGCAGTGTTTGATAGTGTTACCGGAGGTTTCCGGTAACGCTATCACTCTAACACTGCGGCGTTTGATCAAGCACTAGGAGCTGCTTACTTTAGTAAGCAGTTCCTAATGCCGATAAATTGGGTGACAGGTCCTCGTAATGTGTGTCGCACACTCCCACTAAGAACATTTTTCCTGTCTGTACGGCACAGTGAAGTTGCGACACAAAACTGGTGCAAGAACTTTATAAATACATATGCAAACTCCAAAGATGTTCTTTCTCGTCAGACAGAAAACTGGCGCAGCCAAAATAATAGATCTTGGTCAATGTGTTACTTTTACCTGAATCGTATTGTATAACAAAGGGTGCATTTCTTGTGGTTAACTCCTGCTTTACCAGTAAATGCTGCTGTTATAGATGTACATGCAAATATGTAAAATCTAAAGGCTTAAAAACAATACAATCCGAGAATTATGAAAAAGTATATACTTTAAAACTCTACCATATGAACAAACAATAAGTTTTATGATGAATGTCCCAGATTTCTCAATGGTGAGGCAAACTGGACTGAGTTTGCTTTAAGAATGTGCAGGGTGCGCCAGATAATTGAATACTGGTGCACGGTCTTCAAATATCTGGTACACCCTGCACTGCTCTGGTAGTGTGCTTCATCTTTTTTAGGTGCACCTTTAACATACAGTGTGCGAGTCACTGTATTAGATGTGTTGCAAACTCACACGCCCCTTTAGGTGCACAATTTTTCTGTCTTGTTGGCCCAATGCAACCGCAACACAAAACTGGCATAGACACTTTATAAATACATGTGCAAGCTCCAAAGACGTTCTTTCTAGTGCAGTCAGACAAAAAAATTGGTACCAAAGAGACAGACAAAGACATAGTTAGTGGAAAAGCCAAGGTTAGAGCAGGGAGAATTAATTTGGTAAACTGGCAACATGTCTGTTAGGGTAACAAGGTAATTTAGAGAAGATCAGGACAGACTAGAATGGTTCAGAATCAAATTGGTATGTAGAGGGTTCTTTACTGGCTCGTATGTTGCTAGCCGGATTCTCCAAAATGGAGCCGTTTCAGATCCCCCAGACGTCCTCTTGTGGTCATCAAAAAAGCACAATGGATCGAGGGTTGCATACATTCAATATTTATCATTACCTGGATCGATTTTGATAAATGTAAAATGTATGCATTTTAAACCCTCCATTGCATTGAGCCTTTTTTAAGCAGTAAAGAGACATTGTTATATAAACACTATTGCAGTAAACTGGGAACTATATTGCTCACACACTTCTCATAGGTAATGTGACTAAAGAAATGTGTAACCAAATAAGCACCAAGTTGCTATATTAAATATATTGTGGGGTGAATTTACATTTCCCATGTCACTGTAAATACTGTATTAATGATATACTATATTCTGAAATATGCTCTATGACTACTAGCCTGAGTAATAGACTGGCAATTGCTAATTCTCTAGTGAATTTCTTAGAAGGGGTCACCTCATGATTACAATAGAAGATAACACCTTTATAGAAAACAAAATCATTGCCTTTACTACTAACAATAGATTCATGAATAGAAAATTTCTTCCCCTGACTACTGCTGACAAGACGGAAGCCTCCATAATCCATAATAAACAATCACGGACAGAAAATAGACGAAAAATGTAAAAATTAGAAACAATTCTTGCATTTTGTCATCTGGTTTAATAGGTCAATATGAAAATGTGGTGACACATCATCAAAATAAAGCCTGATAATCCAAGGTCAGTGACTCATAGATCCAGGCACTGTGACTGTGGTAATAATCTTTTTATATTTGTTATCAATTGCCTCCATCTGTCAGGTTCGCGCTCCTGGCAGCGGCTGCTATGTCCTCGCGCTGTTTAGGGGTTGTGTTCTGGACTGCTGGGAGTTGTGGTACCTCTGCATGGTGTCTGAGATTGTACTTTGTTGTTCTGCACCATGAGGGGTTAATTCCCAGAAGTGGTCCAGCTCCTAACAGGTTCTGGAGGTGGGGTTCTGGCTGCATCAATTGCAGCTTCACTAGTCACCTGTGCCAGTGTTTGAATTCCCTTCATTGCTTGCTCTCTGAATTAGGTTGACTTGCTCTGTGTCTGAATTGTTGTGATCTTGGCTAGTTTTTGACATTGACTCTTTGCTTTCTGATTTTGCTCTTGCCGTACCCTCTCATTGTGACTCCGGCTAGTTTACTACTTGTTCTTGTTGTTCCCTTCCCACACTTAGCTAGTGTATTCCGAGTCTTCTAGTAGGTGCCCCACGGTTTAGCATGGGGGGGCTATAGGAAGGGACAGAGGTTGGGGCAAGTTCAGAGGACACCTTCCCCTGTCTTTAGTGTTACCCAACCCTAACACCATCCTTCTAAAATAAACTTTTACAATTATGTTAATAAGCCAGAAGGGCTCTGGAGGGCATTACCAGAACTCATCTGTACTCTGGCTTCACAGGCTGTTAATCTGTGCAGGAGCAATTGACCACTTCCCCTATGTGCTGAAACTTCCTCTGCTGCAGTAAGATTACATCTGGAAGGGGAAGAGGGGAGTGGTGAGGAAGCAGAGGGAGGAGGGACACTGTAACAGCCTGGAAAGCTACAACATGGAGGGGCTCTGATAAAACGCTCAGAGCCCTTTTGGTTCATTAACATAGTTTTAAAAGTTGGTTTTAGAAGGAAAGAAGCCATGGATAACAAATAAGTTTATCAAAAACAGAGTGCCTGGATGTATAGTTATGTATCCATAGTTTAGCATGCTTGATTTGGTATTAGATTTCCTTTAAATAACCCTTATTGTACTGTAACGCTACAAGAATCGGGCCAGGTTGCTTACCAGGCAGCACTGAGGTGGTCAGCAGGAGGAGACTAAATATAGTGTCGGACACACTGCCAAACCTTCTTCTGGTCCCATCAGGTGCTCTACTAATGCTTTGATGTGTCAATCCAAAGTTGGCTAGTCCCCGATATGCAGTTTAATACCTAGTAAGCCCCTTCAAACAATTGTCTATATGGATGAAATGCAACTTTTTTTGAGCTCTGCTTGTTTCAAGAACAATTTAGACTTTTTATAGTATGACAATCCCATCTAGAAGCCCAATGCTAAGAGGCCACGTGTTGCCCCTTTATAGAGTTTTAGTGGGTCTGTTGGCTATTAGTTCTGCTTGTAACTAAACCATCTGCTACTTGTGATACTTTCAAGCCATACACATTTTTGATACAAATATAGTTTCTTATAACAACCAGGAGGATCTCAGTTATTAGTTGTTTGTAGTGCCTATAAACAGCGGCAGGTACAGCATAGACATAGGGTGCTCTGCCTAAAAACATAGGGATCCAGTAAATAAGGGGGTCAACTGTTACAATAAAAATATTCTTTCTGTCTATTAAATTGGATGTAAACTCTTAAACTCAAATGTGTCCTGTGTTATTATAAGTGGTTATAACTTGAGAATGCTTAAAGAGAACCTACCACCACAATTCTACCTATAAAGGTAGATAGGGTGGTAGGTGGATGTAAGGGACGTGAGGATAGCTCTTTTAGAGCTAATCCTCACTTCCCCGCTAACTTTTGGTACACTTTATTGAACTAATATGTAAATTTCGTTATGCGGCTACTGGGTGTGGAGTAGCCGAGCACGAGGCTACAAAGCGCGGCTACTCCACGCCCCAGTAGCCACATTACTCCTCCTACCCTGTTGCGTGCGGCACACAGCTCCTCAGCAGCAGCTCCTTAGCACGCCCCAGTAGCCGCATAACGAAATTTACATATTAGTTCAATAAAGTGTACCAAAAGTTAGCGGGGACGTGAGGATTAGCTCTAAAAAGAGCTATCCTCACGTCCCTTACATCCACCTACCACCCGATCTACCTTTATAGGTAGAATCGTGGTGGTAGGTTCCCGTTAAACATATCCAGGGGTTTTTGAGATGACACATTGTCCCACATTATTTAACCCCTTAAGGACATAGTTTTTTTTGTTCATTTTCGGTTCTCCATAACTTTTTCATTCTTCCATCTACAGACCTGTTTTAGGGCTTATTTTTTGTGTAATAAATTTTCATTCTCTGTGAGCAAGCAACGATGGAAATGGCACCTGAATCATAGAGAGGATTGTAGGAGTGATAAGAAGCCACAGAACAAAGAGCAGGTAGGTGAGAATTCTCTTTTTTTTTTCTCTGACTTCCTATCTACTGGGGGCATGTGCTGGTGCTAACTATCTACTGGGGGCATGTTCTATGACTACCTATCTACCTTGGGCATGTGCTGTGCCTACCTATTTATTGAGGAGCATGTCCTGTGGCGACCTATCTACTGGGGAGCATGTGCTCTGACTTCCTATCTACCTTGGGCATGTGCTGGCGCTACCTATCTATTGGGGGCATGTTCCATGACTACCTATCTACCTTGGGCATGTGCTGTGGCTATCTATCTATTGAGAAGCATGTGCTGTGGTGACCTATCTACTGGGGGGCTCATGTGCTGTGGCTACCTATGGACTGAGGGCATATCCCTGGGATTACTTTCTACTGGGGGCATGTGCTGGGGCTAACTATCTACTGGGGCATGTGCCGTGGTTACCAATATACTGGGGGATATGTGCTGTGGCTACCTATCTACTTGGAGGCATGTGCTGGGGCTACCTGTCTATTTGGTTGCATGTGCTGTGGCTACATATGCACTGGGGGCATGTGCTTGGGCTACCTATCCACTGGGGGGCATATGATGTGACTACCTCTCTACTGGGAGGATATACTGGAGCTACCTATTTACTGGGGGCATGTGTTGTGGCTACCTTTTTACTGGGGGGCATGTGCAGGGGCTACCTATCTACTGGGGGGTATATGCTGTGGCTACCTATTTACTGGTGGCCATGGATTGGGGCTACCTATCTAATAGGAGGCATGTGCTGTGGCTACCTAGTTACTTGGGGCCATGTGATGTGGTTACCTATCTACTGGGGGCACATACTGCGGCTACCTATCTACTAGGGGGCATGTACTGTGGCTACATATTTACTGGGGGGAATGTGCTGCGGCTACTATTTACTGGGGGCCATGTTCTGGGGCTACCTTTCTATTGGCATGCATATGCTGTGGCTACCTATCTACTGGGGGGCATGTACTGGAGCTACCTATCTACTGGAGGGCATGTGCATATTATATGGCTCTCACAGAATTACATTTTAAAATATGTGGTGTTCATGGCTCGCTCAGCCAAAAAGGTTACTGTAGGACTGCTCTGGGGTACTTTAACCCTATATGGTCTGAACGTTCAAACCATACACTGCAAAACAGTATTATTGCAGTATATGGCATTTTTACAGTTCTCATTACAATGAGCTACTGGCTCATAGTAATGAATTTTGAGAAGCCATACAACCTCGGGGAGCAATGATCATAACAAAGATGGTGATACCCGCACTATACCGGCAGCATTGGAAGTTTTAATACTCACCGATTGCGGATATTAGCATATACACCATGAGCCCTTTTCATACAGCCTCCGCAATTGCTTGCACATGTATTTATAAAGTGTCTGCTCCAGTTTTGTGTCACGGCTGGCTGTGTTCAATATGACAGAAAAAATGTGTACCCAAAGAGGTGTGTTACTGCTTAGTTGGAGTTTGGCCACATTTATTACAGATGCGTGCCACAATTCTGTCTGTGCCACAATTCTTAAGCATGAACAAAGTGCACCAAAAAAAAAATGGTGCACACCTCCAGAGCAGTGCAGGGGGCACCAGATTCATAAAGACCATGCTCCAATTTTGGTAAAATCTGCCACACTCTACACGCTCCCCATGCAAACTGCACATAGTTCAAAAGTTCTCAAGAAAATGATCAGCAACTTCACCTTAGATGAATGCAAACTTCTTTATTTGGCTTCTTTTTTAAAATGATATGACCATCAACAGGATAAAATTAACTTGAGAGATCTTTCGCGTTTCAAGTCTATCGGACTCTTAAACATAGACAACAATAGAAAGGGATGTCCAAGTAGATATACGCCCAAATTTACTTTACATCACTTCCTTAGAAGGCGGATACAAACCCTGACAATCATACATTTTTTAACAAACATTTAATAAATTAAAATTAAGTAATTCCTATTCAGACTGTGAGGAATAATGGTATATAATAACAAAATCCAGAAACCTTCCCTATTTTAAAGACAATGGGGCAGATCTACTTACCCGGTCCTATCGCGATCCAGCGACGCGTTCTCCGTCGAGGATTCCATTCTTCCGTCGATTCACTAAAGTAGTGTGCCCGATGTCCACTAGGTGTCACTGCTGTGTTGAAGTCTGCCGGAGTTCGCCTTCCTATTCTGGGTGCAGGTAAGCGCGTGTCAAGCAACACATTTCTTTTTTTAATTCCGCAGTTTTTCCGAAAAAAGCACCAATATTATTCCTCACAGTCTGAATACTAGGAATGATTTAATTTATTAAATGCTTGTTAAAATGTATGATTGTAAAAGTATGTATCCGCCTTCTAAGGAAGCGTTGTAATTATATTTAGGCGTATATATACCTGGACATTCCTTTCTATCGTTGTCTATGATTAAAATTCGGAAATGCTTGAAACGCGTAAGATCTCTCTGTTTATTTTATCCTGTTGATGGTCATGTCACTTAAAAAAAGCCTAATAAAAAAGTTTGCTGATTTTCTTGAGAACTTTTGCATTTATCTGTGCTATCTGCATGCCAGCTTCAAGATCGTGCACTCCAAGGTGAGCTGGATGTTACAATTTGGACTGCATACTAAACTGCACATATTACAGACTTCACTGGTTTTGCTGAATGTGGGACACTGTACTTTAAATTAGTTGAAAAATGTGGATGTCATTTGCGTTCTATTATGAAAAAAATTAAATATAGCAAACATTTTGAAAGATTCTCCATTTTCACAGTTCTGAATTATTTGCTTTTCAGGCAGTAAGTGATACTACCCAAATAACTTCCAAACTAACATTTCCCAAATATCTGATTTATGAGGACATGGTTTTTTATGCATCCTCTTATTTTTCAAGGATGTTATGGGGCTTAGAATTGTGCATGAAATTTTATACACTTTTATGAACATCGCCATAAGCAGGACTTCCTCAGCTTTCAAGTGACATTGAGAGTCCTAAATAATAGTAAAAGCCCAATTTGTACCATAGTATCAGAGTATATAAGGCTGGAAAAAGACGCAAGTCCATCAAGTCCAACCTTTAAGAATTAAATGTTTTATCCCCATAACCCGTGATATTTTTTCTCTCCAGAAAGGCATCCAGGCCTCTCTTGAACATGTACATAGAGTCCACCATAACAACCTCCTGCGGCAGAGAGTTCCACAGTCTCACTGCTCTTACAGTAAAGAACCTTTGTCTATGGTGATGGTAAAATCGCCTCTCCTCTAGGCGTAGAGGATGCCCCCTTGTCCTGGTCACAGGCCGAGGTATAAAAAGATCTTTGGAGAGATCCATGTACTGTCCATTAAGGTGTTTATACATTGTAATGAGGTCTCCCCTTAGTCGTCTTTTTTCTAAACTGAATAATCCCAAATTTTGTAATCTGTCATTGTATTCTAATCCCCCCATTCTCCTAATAATCTTGGTTGCTCTCCTCTGCACCCGTTCCAGCTCTACTATATCCTTTTTATACACTGGTGCCCAAAACTGTACACAATATTCCATGTGTGGTCTGACCAGGGATTTGTATAAGGGAAAAACTATGTCTTTATCATGAGAATCCATTCCTCTATTGATACATCCCATCATTTTATTTGCTTTAGCAAAATTAAGTTTACCATCAACCAATACCCCCAAGTCCTTTTCAGCTCAAGTTTTACCAAGTAATAATGCATAACTTTACATTTATCTACATTAAACCTCATCAACCATTTCTCTGCCCACTCCTCAAGCTTCCACAAATCCCTCTGTAATGCTAAACTATCGGCCTCGGTATTTATTACTTTACACAGCTTAGTATCATCTGCAAATGTTGAAACTTGACTGTGTAAACCCACTACAAGGTCATTAATAAAAAATATTAAAAAGAAGCGGCCCCAATACTGACCCCTGTGGCACTCCACTGGTAATGTCAACCCAATCTGAGAATGTGCCATTACTGACGACCCTCTGTTTCTTATCAGTAAGCCAATTACGTACCCAAATACACAGATTTTCCCCTATTCCCAGCAGTCTCATTTTATGTACCAACCTTTTATACGACACGGTGTCAAATGCCTTTGAAAAGTCCAGATATACAACATCCACAGTGTCTCCCAGGTCCAGTCTTGAACTTACCTCCTCGTAGGAATCAGATTAGTCTAACAGGACCGATTTCTCATAACCCCATGTTGACGCTGGGTTATAAGGTTATGCAAAGTGAGATACTCCAGGATAGCATCTCTACCAAACCCCTAAAATATTTTCCCCACCACAGAAGTTAGACTCACAGGTCTGTAGTTTCCAGGATTACTTTTTGATCCTTTTTTGTATACTGGTAAAACATTTGCTATGCGCCAGTCCTGTGGAACATAACCAGTCCTGAGTGAATCTTCAAATATTAAAAATAACAGTCTATCACGGTACATAGTTCATGCAGAACCCAGGGGTGTATGCCATCTGGCCCCGGTGATTTATCTATCTTAGTGGTTGCGAGGCAGCGCTGTACCTCTTCCTGGGTTAAACTGTTGACATTCCAAAGAGAATTTACATTATTCCTCATTGTGTCTTCCACCAGGGGATTTTACCCACCTGGGTAAAGATAGTTGAGAAGGCAACATTCAGTAGATTGGCCCTTTCCTCATCTCCTTCCACCATGACCCCCATATTATTCCTAATGTAATGTTTTTGGACAATATAATTTTGACCTGAAAATTAAACATTCATAATGGATTAAATAATGCAAAGCTCCACAAAGTTTGTTGGCCGTTCACCTTACCATCAAAATTATATGTTATCTTTATTCTATGGGTCACCACGATTATATATTTTTATGGTTGACTTGTTTTGTTGAATACAGAACTCCTTTGGTGGAGAATTTCACTTGTTTTTGCATCAACATGTCCTAAGAGGCATAACATTTTTGTCTTTTGTTTACTAAGATGTTTTTTTGCAGGAAAAACTACTTTTTATTGGTATCATGTTTAGGTAAATGTTACTTTTTGATCACTTTTTACCCTGGCTTTATGAGGTTGGATGTGAAAATATGGTAATTTTTGTGTGGTTTTCTTAAACTTTTTTTCACGGCATTCGGTAACAATTTTAGTTTTTGTACAGGTTGTTACAGACCAATTATTGTACTATAGCAGTTCGAATTATGAGGTGTTTTTGCATGATTTTCACTTTTTTATGTCATATGTGTTTTAAAATTGAATAGGGGAATTTGGGGACTTTTATTCATGATTTTTTTTTAATTTGTACTTTTTTAAAATGTTTGTCTCAATGTGGGACTTGAACAAGTGATCATTTGATCACTGGTTCAGTTAAATATACTGCAATACTAATGTATTGTAGCATATTACATTAGTAGTATGCAGAATGCAAAGGCTGACAGGCCCATTGTTAGATCCTGCTGAAAGCACAATCTAACAGGCATCTATTGACAGCAGCCATGGGGTCCTTCATCTGACCCCAGGGCTGCCATGGAAATGGTCGGTACCTCTGTGTCTGGCAAGTAGACGGAGGGTGGCAGTTGGCCGGGTAAGTCCCCGGTTCTGCCCTACATGGACATGCGGTGTCTATAGGACTAAACAGCCGTCACACCAACACACAGTTGTCACACACAGAAGGGCTACCGCAGCAATCGCATGGGCTCTGCTTCTGAGCCAGGGCAATCATTAAGATGTACACATATTCCTGGATGCGGCAACAGACCACATTTCTGGATTTACATGTACGTCCAAATGCGCTAAGGGGTTAAAGCTAACATTTGTTTTGTGCAATTTAAACAAGCCCCTTTTGCTGAAAAGCCATGGCCCTGACCACACCCTTTTGTCATACAAGTCATAGAAGAGTTATAAAAATATAAATGTAGCACAAGGCAATTTAAACAGCTTTCTGGCACAAATTACTACAGATTTCTGTTGTAAATGTGTTGATAAACAAGCCCCAATATGTTTATATCCATTTGTACTTTTATTTTACATTTGTTGTTGATTTTCTCAAATGTAGGACACCACATGGATCGAAGCAGCATCCTCTATTACTGTGGCCTGGTAGCAGTACAACATAAAACAATCATCAGTAATCCCAAACACACACAGTAAATTGTGTTAGGCAGCTCAAGAAAAATGTGTGTTTACAATTTTTCAAATCCTAAAAAATAATTTGTTTTTACGAATAAATGAAGCACAATGATAAAAGTTATAGCACTTTAGTAACCAAAGTCACACTGCTGTGACTAACAATGTTCTGGAAAATACGATTCTATTTATAAAGTGTAAAATGTAATAGATGCCTCTGTCAAAAGAAAAGAAAAATAACATTTTTTTTTTAAAAGTGATTACTATGTATACATTCAGGGTCAGACTGGAGGGCCTAGGGCCCACCAGTGAAATTGATTCTGTGGGCCCACCTACTGCTACATGAAAATATGACTTGTACAGTCTTTGGGTGCATTCACACAGTGCGTTTTCATTTTGAAACACACAGCAAATGCAAAACGTATAACAAAACTTATCAGTATTAATGATGGTAATTAAAATCAAGTTGCATTTTCCTGTTGTGTTTGCAAGGTTTTAAAATGTAATTCAAAAAATGGGGGGTCATTTATTTTAGTATTTTTTTTCTCTTACATTTGCGAAATTTTTCGGCACATTTGTAAATTTTCACCTAAATCTGTGACTTTTCCAATTACCTAGCAAAGTTATCCGTGCAAGAATTTTTTAGTATTCCGCATGATATTTCTTTAAGATCCTGATGTGCACCTATGAAAAATTATTTACGAGAAAAAAAGATGTCCAATAGGGACAGCTATACCCATTGGTCACTAAAATTTAACTTTTAATTATTCAACAATAAAAGAAATGGAAAGGAAATACTCCATCCATGAATGTGTCGTTAAAACTATCAGCAGAAGTAGACCGCAGCCACAATAATTGGGTCGGATACAGTCAGAACCACCAATGTGCCATAGTGGGTGCTAAGAATCCCCTTCATACAACGTATCCCTATCAGTGTTCCCCTAGTATCTCAAGGGAGACGAGACTCCTTGTTTTTCTAACAGCTGAGCTCAGCGTGCTAAGGGGGGGGGGGGGGGAGGGAGGATTCCTATCAAACTGCCTCACACACTATCCCTGCTATAGGTACTGCATAATATCTCCGACCTATTGGTGGACTTGATCCTATCTTAAGTCCCTGCTAGAATGGCTGCTATGTACTGCTGAGCTAAAATAGATACAAAATTAGCCCCACCACATTGGTGGTTCTGACTGTATTCGACCCACTTATTGTGGCTGCGGTCTACTTCTGCTGATAGTTTTAACGTCACATTCGTGGATGGAGTATTTCCTTTCCATTTCTTTTATTATTGAATAATTAAAAGTTAAATTTTAGTGACCAATGGGTATAGCTGTCCCTGTTGGACATCTTTTTTTCTCGTGAATAATTGTACACATTCTATACCCAGTCACACACCGGTCGCAATATATAAACTGTTCTTTTTGTGTGAGTCACCTATGAAAAAGTCACAATTTTGTCGCAAATTGTGGTTAAAAAAATCACAACTAAATGCCAGTCCTGCACAGGCATAGGAAAAACTTTAGAAGCTGTTGCAGAAGACTTTGCTATTATTTTGTCACTTTTGTGCGATTTTTCGATAAAAGGTCGCAAAACCCACAGACTCAGCTGTTGAAATATCAACATGTAAAGTTAATTAAACAAGTTAAAAAACCTGTCACAACTAAGACATGCACACATTTCCTGATTAAAGATAGATGACCCCCGTAGTGTCAATGCAACCAGGTTCACAAGATGCCATTGTCAGAGGCGGAGGGGGGAGCCAGTGGTGGGCGGAGTTGGTATACAGGTGGACCACTTTGACCCTGTATACATTAATCTTAATTTTCTTAAAGGAAATCTACCATCAAAATCCAGCATGATAAACCAGGGACACTTACCCATATATTCAGAACTGTGATTGTGGTAATCTTCTTATATTTGTTTTCCAGGAGCTTATCTTTTAGTATACATGGGACTGCAGCAAAAGCTTCTAATTCCTGCACTTGGAGGGCTTAGATCAAGTGATAACGCCACTACACACTGGAGTAAAATGGTAATTGCATTTGTATCTTCTTATCCACTTTAACCATTGACTTCTCCCTGCATTACTGAAACATGGCTGATAAACTGTTATTAACCCCTCAACGCCGAGGTCCTTTTTTCATGTTTGCGTTTTCATTTTTCACTCCCCACCTTTAAAAATCTATAACTTTTAAATTTTTTCATGTAAAAAGCTGTGTGAGGGCTTGTTTTCTGCATAGTAGAAATTTGTGAAAAAATGCATTTGCTGAGTTTTCTTGTGGGCTTGGATTTTACTGCGCTTACTGTGCTCCCCAAATTATATGTCAACTTTATTCCTTGAGTCGGTACAATCACAGGGATACCAAATCTGTATAGGTTTTATATGTTTTCATACATTTACAAGAATTAAAACCTCCTGTACAAAAAAATATGTTTTATTTTGCAAAATTTTGGCGCTACTAATTTTTCCATATTTCAGTGTAAAGAGCTGTGGGTGGTGTCATTTTTTGCGACTTTTGATGACGTTTTTATTTAATTCTATTTGAAGGACTGTATGGCCTTTGGATCACTTTTTCATCACTTGAATTTTTTATATTTTTCAAAATGGCCAAAAAGTGCCATTTTCGACTTTGGGTGCTATTTTCCATTACAGGGTCATAATATTTTGATAGTTTGGTCATTTTTGGATGCGGCGATGCTAATGTATTTAGGATATTTACATGTTTATTTATATTTATATGACTTCTAGGGAAAGGGGGTGATTTGACCCTAGATTGTCTGATTGATCCTACCATATACTGCCATACTACTGTGTGACAGTGTATGGGGATTTTCCTTCTCATTCATTACAATGTGTGAATCGCACACATAATGAATAGGTTAAAAAATGAGACTGCCTTTGGTCTTCGGAAGACCCGATGCTGTCATGGCAACCAATTGCGGCCCCCATGATGTCACGGAGAGTGAAGATCTTCACCAAGATGGTGCCGCATGGGCGGTGCCATCTTTTTGAAGCTGTCGGCAGCTTTGCCAGTGGCAGTCGATGGTTTAGCACCCGTGAACATTGCTAGCACCAATGTTACTGGTGTAACCGGTAAGTGCTTGCTGGAATACCCAGCAAAGACTTACCGGCTATAGAGAGGGCTCAGCCCATAAGCCCGCTCCATTCACCCGCAGCCGACACTTGATGTAGTACTAGTCAAGTGTCCACAAGGGGTTAATTCTTCACCTCAGCAGAAAGCCTGGGGATCAGAAAGCAACAAAGTAAAACAACAAGTCTTAGACAAGTCTTCGGTTCAGGTTCTGTCCAAAGTAATGAATGCCCCAGTAACTTATACCTTGGTGATGAGTTTTATTCAGTCCATTATGATTAATAGGAGTGGTTGTAGATAGATATCATGGTTGACCAAACAGGGGTGTTACATCTGTGCCAGCATCATCCTCGGCCCTTAGAGTGTGACTGAGGATGCATTGATAGTGTCAGTTTGTTTCATTTAGCCTCTTTCTAGTTTGAACACCGCTGTCCTTATTGTTTCCTAGCAATCTTGACTAATTTGCAGCACACCTGTTCGCCTCTTGCAGGCTCTGCCCTAGTTCACAAATAATCGATCTGTTGTGATTGACAGAATCTCTTTCCACTCCCGATCCTGTCTGATCCCAGAGTTCCTTCTAGACGGGGGGTATGGATTCTCATAAAAAGTCTTGTGGATCCATACTCTTTGCCTGCTATAGTCTTGTACTTAGTATGCTAGCTGTGTTATTCTTTCATTCTTTATTCTGATGTGATTCTTCCATTTGACTATCTATTTGCCTACTGCTTTTGTACTGCGTTGTTCTCTTGGTTTTTGACCACTATTTGGCAACCGTCCCTCTGTGTTTGTATTGCCCTGACTTTTTCTCTGTGTTTGCACTTTGGCACCAGTAAAGAACATCTACCATTTATGTTTCTAATGCCTAGGATAGTACGGGGCTAGTAGATAGGGACAGCTGGGAAGGGGTTTACTCTCAGGGTCAGCGGTTTCTGTATCTCCAGTCTGTTCCCTGACTCTGCATAACAGGTCTGTAATGTTTTTCCCTGCTCTCCCTGGTTCTTGCACTCACCAAACATTAATAATATACATGGAGATTATTCCAACACTAGTTTTTTTATTTCTCAACTTTATTTTTTATTTCTTTTGCTATTACTCTGCATATTGTCACTTATTGGCTGTATGTATTTCATACACCTGTTACTTAGCAGCTATTCTATCTAATATAGATGTACAACTATGTTCTCTTTGTTTCACCCTTGCTGTGTAAACCTTTTGGTTACTTTTCTTAACAAAATGAGTCTATTAAAATTGATTTATCACTTGCATAGTCAAAATGTTCCTGCTCTGAAATAATGATAGACACTTCTTTACAAGATCATTAAAAGTAACATAGATACAGCAGTTTCCAAGGTACTTATTATTGAAAATTTGTCTTTTGGAATTACTGACAGAGCCTTTCCAGAAAACAACTGTGTATAATAATTAAATGGAGACAAGTCATGTATAGCCAAAAAGGCAGATTCATTAGTTTCATCCATTTACAACTTTTGTTATAATTTGCACGAAAGGGGGAAGTGGTTTTATTATACTAGGCTAATGTGCTGATGGGGTAGATCCAGTACCCAGTATGCCAATTAAGCAATCTACTGACAAAATAAGTGAAATATTGCATTTTAAAGGATTCAAAAAGTTGGAGAAATGTTTGCTTTGTCAGGTAACACAGTACTTGGCTGTGCTAGTTTTGAATCTCTTGTGAAGGACTCTTTGTGTAGATTAAAGCAATAATAAAAATGTAGTAATTTTACACCTGTACATAGTCCACACAACACAGTGTTCTTATATTTTTGTTAACAGTTTAAATAATTGTTGGTTGTCCAACCATGGTCTGTTTATTTTTTTTGTCAATTTACACTATGTGCTGTGTGTAGTATTGCACAGTGGTCCCGTGCAGGCAAATAGTGTGTGGCCGAGCAGAAATATCAGAGACAAACTATACATTTATCTTGTATTATAATTTCATGAAACTCATTTATTAAGTGACAACACACAGCTAAACATATTTTTGTAGTCACTAAACCCTTAGGGTAGGAGAGTAGGATAATAACAAAGCACAATTTCACCAAGATGTTCTGAATTGTCCCTGAACTACATATAATGAGTATTTATTTGGAGGTCCTTTGCTTGCAATAATTGTCGGAAAACTATTTTCCCCACCCTCTTTCACCACAGTCCTCAGTTCAGCAAAAAATATATGGTTTAAGATGACATCAGTTAACTTGTTGGCCAATGGCGAACCTATATGGCATGGGTGTCAAAAGTGGCACACAGAGCCATTTCTGTAGGCACTCAGACAATCACAAAGTTTGTCAGAGAGGTTGAGTGACTTAAACTGACTTGCCACGCTTAAAAACGGCACTAAGAGTTGCTACTAATGTAAGCAGCTCATAGCACTACCTCATTTTTAGCAGTGTTAAACTGCTAGCTTTATCGGAAACCCTGCAGCGCCATAGCCTCTGAATGCTGGACCGAGCACACAGTTTATTCATGAGGCGCTGCTTCTTCCTTGGACCACCTCTCCCATGCCATAGGCCGGCGGTGACTGCCAGGCTTCATGTGGCAGTCACCGCCTTCACGTACCGCCCCCTCATGAATACGCCATTGTGAGCTTGATGTTCTGAGACTATAGCGCTGCAGTGTGTGCTAGCTTTATCGGAGGGTTCCGATAAAGCTAGCAGTTTAACATTGCTAAAAATGGCGTAGGGCTAGGAGCTGCTTACTTTAGTAAGGGTGACAGGCTCCGGGCACTGCACGGAGAGGTCATGGTGAGGGACGCCGGGAGGGCTTTATTTTTTTAAGGAACCCCCTCCACCCAGCCACATAGCTGTTTTTTATATGTCTTGGAGAAACCCTTTAAAGCATTCCAAAGTTATAACCAATTATCATGACACATGTCACATTTTAAAAATAGGGCCTGTCGGGAAGGTGAAAACTGGCTTTGGCGGCAAGGGGTTAATCTCAGCTTCCATTTAATAATATTCTATTCACATTTTGTTTGCTTGGTTCGCATCCTGTACATGGCTCACATTCTCCTTTGTGGATCAGAGAGATGTTACCTTGTCTATTCTCCATTACTTCCAACTTTCAGTGCTTGCTGTAGTCTTTCCAATAATATTAACAAGAAGTGTGGACAATTCGTCAATTAAACCAATAGTCAAAGAACAACTCATGGAAGTCGAAAGTAGACAAAAAATATAATTGGCAATGTGTTCTACCAGCAACTGAAATCAATGATACATCAAGACACTGCAAAATACAACACAATCCATAAGGGTGGTTTGATTCTAGTTTCAATTTTAATTTAAAAAAAATCTTTAAATGAGATTACCTTTAAAGGAGTCTTAATTCAGGCTTTGCATAGAATTCTGGGTAAGGAATATGGTAACACATTTTCCAATCTAATCTTCTATTTATACCTTAAATAGGGCAGCTCCTTATAAATCAGTGCACGACTTTCAAGAAGCCTTGTGACATGAAGTGAAAAAACACTTTGATGCCATTGTAGCTCATCAG
This sequence comes from Engystomops pustulosus, assembly GCA_019512145.1. Classification (NCBI taxonomy): domain Eukaryota; kingdom Metazoa; phylum Chordata; class Amphibia; order Anura; family Leptodactylidae; genus Engystomops; species Engystomops pustulosus. Next base: position 50,585,090 of record CM033644.1, on the reverse strand, counting down.
TACAGTAGCTAGGTGAGTAACCATCTCTGATCAGGCAGCTAATTGTACTGCATAGGTACCTGAGAGTGGCAGCATCTGTGCTGGACTTCCTGAAATGCGCACAGATGCGGCGCACCTTCGTGAGCAAATCAGACAGATTGGGGTATGTCTTGAGGAAACGCTGAACTATCAGATTTAACACATGGGCCAGGCATGGCACATGTGTCAGTCTGCCGAGTTGCAGAGCCGCCACCAGGTTACGGCCGTTGTCACACACAACCATGCCTGGCTTCAGGTTCAGCGGTGCCAGCCACCGATCAGTCTGCGCCGGGATGCCCTGTAATAGTTCTTGGGCGGTGTGCCTTTTATCGCCTAGGCTCAGCAGTTTGAGCACCGTCTGCTGTCGCTTAGCGACGGCACTGCTGCTGTGCCTAGAGCTAGCGACTGATGGCGCCATGCCCACGGATGGTAGTTCGGAGGAGGAGGTGGAGGAGGGGTGGGAGGAGGAGGAGGCATAGTATGCCTGAAAGACCTGGACTGAGGTAGGCCCCGCAATCCTCGGCGTCGGCAGTATATGACCAGCCGCAGGGTCAGACTCGGTCCCAGCCTCCACCAAGTTAACCCAATGTGCCGTCAGCGATATATAGTGGCCCTGCCCGGCAGCACTCGTCCACGTGTCCGTGGTCAGGTGGACCTTGTCAGAAACGGCGTTGGTCGTGGCCGGATAATGTTGTCTGACACGTGCTGGTGCAGGGCTGGGACGCACATCGGGAAAAAGTAGGCGGTCTGGGGACCGAATACCGAGGGGCGGCCGCCGCCATGAGGTTGCGAAAGGCCTCGGTTTCTACTAGCCTATTGGCACATCTCCCAGGCTAGCAATCTGGAGATGTGGACTTAAGGGCTTTGGGCGTGCGGGGGTGGTTTGGCACTATATTTGCGTTTCCGCTCCCAGCGTCTGGGGTATGGAGAGCTGAACGCTGGTGGATGCTGTGGAGGATGGGAGGCGATGATGTTGTTTTTTGTGCCAGGGTCCTGGCATGGGGCTGACTAATCAGCTGACACAGGGGAAGGAGCAGTGGTGTGCACGGCCGGAGGTGAACGGGCTTGTGTGCCACTGAGTGGGGATGTTTAGATTCATATGCCTGCGCATACTGGTGGTAGTTAAGCTAGTAGTGGTGGAACCCCTGCTGATCCTGGTTTGGCAAAGTTGCACACCCACAGTCCGTCGGTCATCGGTGTTTCTTTAAAGAACCTCCAGACTTCTAAATCTAGCTCGCCCTCGCCACGGGAGCTTGACTACGGCAACATTTGGCGCTGATGCAACGCTCTGGCCCTGCCTCTCCGTCTGGCCCCACCACTGCCTCTTCCAACCTGTGGTCGAGGCTCTCCTCCGTCTCAGAAGCACTGTGTTCACCCGCCTCTCAACCCAGCTTGGGTCTGTCACCTCATCATCCTCCGATCCTCATCTGCTCCCCCCTCGGACTTCCTGCCCGACAACAACTCTCACCACTGTCTGACAACCGTGTCTCCTCATCGTCGGACTCCTCTTACACATTCTTCCACTACGTCAAGAAGGTCATCATCACCACGACGACTGGTGGAAAACCTGGGCATCGGAAAATTGCTCAGCAGCAACGGACAAGTGGTTTGTGACTGTGGGAAGGGTCCAGAAAACAGTTCCTCAGAGTATGCCGGTTCAAATGCCAAATTTTCCTGGAGGGGGCGACGACTGGGGGGGAGGAGGCTGAGGTGCAGGAGCTGGAGGAGTGCCGATTTCGGTGACATGGGTGGACTGCGTGGAAGACTGACTGGTGACAAATTGCTCGAAGCATTGTCGGCAATCCACGACATCACCTGTTCGCACTGTTCTGGCCTCAACAGTGCTCTACCACGAGTCCCAGTAACTTCAGACATGAACCTAGGGAGTGTAGCTCTGCGGCGTTCCCCTGCTCCCTCATAGCAGGGTGGTGTCTCACCCCCCAGGACCCCGGCCTCTGACCCTGAGTAGTTGGACGCCCACGTCCCCGCCCCCCGTCCTCTACCCCTAGCCCTCGGGTTAAACATTTTTGAAAATGAAAGTTATACTTTAATTTTTTTTTAACTTTTTTTTGTGTTTTTTTTTTTTTTTTTTTGTGTTTTTTAGTTTTTAAAACCAACGATGCTACCTATTCTATGGCTATTTTCTAGCCAATTATGAAAGCACACTTGATGCCAGATGAGATGACGCTGAGTTATGAAAAAATAAACGTAAAATAAAAGGAAATGGCAGACTGTGCCTAATTGAAATCCAACCCCTATAAATTGTCCCACTTCGGTCTTTGCGGGATATGTGCGTCACTAAGCGCTAACACACACGGTCGCAGTCTCACTACAAATTCCTCACAAATGGTAGTAGATGCACTGCAGCAAGGACAGCCACCAGCAGATCACAGAAATAAAATATATAACGCTATTGTAGGCGTAAGTAAGCCGTTTGGATTCTCCTTTGGCTATTTCTAGCCAAGTATGAAAGCACACTGCTATGCCAGATGAGATGACGCTGAGTTTGTAAAAAATAAACGTAAATAAAAGGAAAAATGGCAGACTGTGCCTAATTGAATCCAACCCCTAATAATTTTCCCACTTCGGTCTTTGCGATGAATGTGCGTCACTAAGCGCTAACAAAAGGTCGCAAGTCTCACTACAATCCTCACAATTTGGTAGTAGATGCACTGCAGCAAGACAGCCACAGCAGATCAACCAGATAAATATATACGTACTTGTAGGCGTCGATAGTAAGCCGTTTGGATTCTCCTCGGCTTATATTTTTCGCCCAGTCTGCAGGATAGTCAGCCCCCTGCCCAGGACCCTGCCACAAAAACCCCATCGTCACCTCCACGATCCTCCGCAGCATCCACCAGCGTTCAGCTCTCCATACCCCAGACGCTGGAGCGGAAACGCAAATATAGTGCAACCCACCCGCACGCCCAAGCCCTTAATGTGCACATTTCCAGATTGCTAAGCCTGGAGATGCTGCCCTATAGGCTAGTAGAGACCGAGGCCTTTCGCAGCCTCATGGCGGCGGCCGCCCCTCGGTATTCGGTCCCCAGCCGCCACTACTTTTCCCGATGTGCCGTCCCAGCCCTGCACCAGCACGTGTCAGACAACATAATCCGTGCCCTGACCAACGCCGTTTCTGACAAGGTCCACCTGACCACGGACACGTGGACGAGTGCTGCCGGGCAGGGCCACTATATATCTCTGACGGCACATTGGGTTAACTTGGTGGAGGCTGGGACCGAGTGTGACCCTGCGGCTGGTCATATACTGCCGACGCCGAGGATTGCGGGGCCTACGTCGGTCCAGGTGTTTGAGGCCTACTATGCCTCCTCCTCCTCCCACCCCTCCTCCACCTCCTCCTCCGAACGACCATCCGTGGGCATGGCGCCATCAGTCGGTAGCTCTAGGCACAGCAGCAGTGCCGTCGCTAAGCGACAGCAGACGGTGCTCAAACTGCTGAGCCTAGGCGATAAAAGGCACACCGCCCAAGAACTATTACAGGGCATCACGGCGCAGACTGATCTGCAAGGCTTGGTCAGGGCACGGATAATGTTGTCTGACACGTGCTGGTGCAGGGCTGGGACGGCACATCGGGAAAAGTAGTGGCGGCTGGGGACCGAATACCGAGGGCGGCCGCCGCCATGAGGTTGCGAAGGCCTCGGTTTCTACTAGCCTATATGGCAGCATCTCCAGGCTAAGCAATCTGGAGATGTGGACATTAAGGGCTTGGGCGTGCGGGTGGGTTGGCACTATATTTGCGTTTTCCGCTCCAGCGTCTGGGGTAGGAGAGCTGAACGCTGGTGGATGCTGTGGAGGATCGTGGAGGCGATGATGGGTTTTTGTGCCAGGGTCCGGGCAGGGGGCTGACTATCAGCTGACACAGGGAAGGAGCAGTGGTGTGCACGGCCGGAGGTGAACGGGCTTGGTGCCACTGAGTGGGATGTTTAGCATTCATATGCCTGCGCATACTGGTGGTAGTTAAGCTAGTAGTGGTGGAACCCCTGCTGATCCTGGTTTGGCAAAGGTTGCACACCACAGTCCGTCGGTCATCCGGTGTTTCTTTAAAGAACCTCCAGACTTCTAAAAATCTAGCCCTCGCCACGGGAGCTTGACTACGGGCAACATTTGGCGCTGATGCACCTGCTCTGGCCCTGCCTCTCCGTCTGGCCCCACCACTGCCTCTTCCAACCTGTTCTGGTCGAGGACTCTCCTCCGTCTCAGAAGCACTGTGTTCACCCGCCTCTCAACCCAGCTTGGGTCTGTCACCTCATCATCCTCCGATCCCTCAGTCTGCTCCCCCCTCGGACTTCCTGCCCTGACAACAACTTCACCACTGTCTGACAACCGTGTCCCTCATCGTGGACTCTCTTTACACACTTCTTCCACTACGTCAGAAGGTCATCATCACCACAGACTGCGACTGGTGGAAAACCTGGGCATCGGAAAATTGCTCAGCAGCAACCGCGACAGTGGTTTGTGACTGTGGGAAGGGTCCAGAAAACAGTTCCTCAGAGTATGCCGGTTCAAATGCCAAATTTTCCTGGGAGGGGGCAGACTGGGGGGGAGGAGGCTGAGGTGCAGGAGCTGGAGGAGTGCCGATTTCGGTGACATGGGTGGACTGCGTGGAAGACTGACTGGTGGACAAATTGCTCGAAGCATTGTCGGCAATCCACGACATCACCTGTTCGCACTGTTCTGGCCTCAACAGTGCTCTACCACGAGTCCCAGTAACTTCAGACATGAACCTAGGGAGTGTAGCTCTGCGGCGTTCCCCGCTCCCTCATCAGCAGTTTGGTGTCTCACCCCACCCAGGACCACGGCCTCTGACCCCTGCAGTAGTTGGACGCCCACGTCCCCGCCCTCGCTCCTTACCCCTAGCCCTCGGGTTAAACATTTTGAAAATGAAAGTTATAACTTTAATTTTTTTTTAACTTTTTTTTGTGTTTTTTGGGTTTTTTTTTTTTGTGTTTTTTAGTTTTTAAAACCAAACGATGCTATCCTATTGCTATGGCTATTTTCTAGCCAAGTATGAAAGCACACTGCTATGCCAGATGAGATGACGCTGAGTTATGAAAAAATAAACGTAAAATAAAAAGGAAATGGCAGACTGTGCCTAATTGAAATCCAACCCCTAATAAATTGTCCCACTTCGGTCTTTGCGATGGATATGTGCGTCACTAAGCGCTAAACACAACGGTCGCAAGTCTCACTACAAATTCCTCACAATATGGTAGTAGATGCACTGCAGCAAGGACAGCCACCAGCAGATCAACCAGAAATAAAATATTAAACGCTATGTAGCGTAAGTAAGCCGTTTGGATTCTCCTTTGGCTATTTTCTAGCCAAGTATGAAAGACACTGCTATGCCAGATGAGATGACGCTGAGTTATGAAAAAATAAACGTAAAATAAAAAGGAAATGGCAGACTGTGCCTAATTGAAATCCACCCCTAATAATTTTCCCACTTCGGTCTTTGCGATGGATATGTGCGTCACTAAGCGCTAAACACAAAGTCGCAAGTCTCACTACAAATTCCTCACAATTTGGTAGTAGATGCACTGCAGCAAGGACAGCCACCAGAGATCAACCAGAAATAAATATATATAACGCTATTGTGGCGTAAGTAAGCCGTTTGGATTCTCCTATGGCTATTTTCTAGCCAAGTATGAAAGCACACTGCTATGCCAGATGAGATGACGCTGAGTTATTAAAAAAATAAACGTAAAATAAAAAGAAACTGGCAGACTGTGCCTAATTGAAATCAAACCCCTAATAAATTTTCCCACTTCGGTCTTTGCGATGGATATGTGCGTCACTAAGCGCTAAACACAAAGGTCGCAAGTCTCACTACAAATTCCTCACAATTTGGTAGAAGATGCACTGCAGCAAGGACAGCCACCAGCAGATCAACCAGAAATAAAATATATAATGCTATTGTAGGCGTAAGTAAGCCGTTTGGATTCTCCTATGGCTATTTTCTAGCCAAGTATGAAAGCACACTGAGATGAGATGAGATGAGATGACGCTGAGTTATGAAAAAATAAACGTAAAATAAAAAGGAAATGGCAGACTGTGCCTAATTGAAATCCAACCCCTAATAAATTTTCCCACTTCGGTCTTTGCGATGGATATGTGCGTCACTAAGCGCTAAACACAACGGTCGCAAGTCTCACTACAAATTCCTCACAATGTGGTAGTAGATGCACTACAGCAAGGACAGCCACCAGCAGATCAACCAGAAATAAAAATATAACGCTATTGTAGGCGTAAGTAAGCCGTTTGGATTCTCCTATGGCTATTTTCTAGCCAAGTATGAAAGCACACTGCTATGCCAGATGAGATGACGCTGAGTTATTAAAAAAATAAACGTAAAATAAAAAGAAACTGGCAGACTGTGCCTAATTGAAATCAAACCCTTATAAATTTTCCCACTTCGGTCTTTGCGATGGATATGTGCGTCACTAAGTGCTAAACACAACGGTCGCAAGTCTCACTACAAATTCCTCACAATTTGGTAGTAGATGCACTGCAGCAAGTACAGCCACCAGCAGATCAACCAGAAATAAAAATATAACGCTATTGTAGGCGTAAGTAAGCCGTTTGGATTCTCCTATGGCTATTTTCTAGCCAAGTATGAAAGCACACTGCTTGCCAGATGAGATGACGCTGAGTTATGAAAAAATAAACGTAAAATAAAAAGTAAAGGCAGACTGTGCCTAATTGAAATCCAACCCCTAATAAATTTTCCCACTTTGGTGTTTGAGGTGGATATGTGTGTCACTAAGAGCTAAACACAACGGTAGCAAGTCCCCCTGCAAATTCCTCAATATGGTACTAGCTGCAAATAAAAAAAAAAAAAGTATAACGTTATTGTAGCCCTAAGAAGGGCTGTTGGGTTCTTGTAGAATCACTCCTGCCTACACTATTCTAATTGAACAGCCTAATGCTTTCCCTGACCAGCAGCAGCTCTCTCCCTAGCGGCATCCAGACACAGAATGATCCGAGCAGCGCAGGCAGGGGCTAGTCTATTCCAGGGTCACCTGATCTGGCCAGCCAACCACTGCTATCGACGTGTAAGGGTACCACGTCATGCTGGGTGGAGTGCAGAGTCTCCTGCTTGTGATTGGCTCTGTTTCTGGCCGCCAAAAGAAAACTGCTGGCGTGCCATTTTCTCGAGCGGGCGAAGTATTCGTCCGAGCAACGAGCAGTTTCGAGTACGCTAATGCTTGAACGAGCATCAAGCTCGGACGAGTATGTTCGCTCATCTCTAGTGGCGATCCAAGTCCCCTGCAGTCTGGGAAACTGAAATTATTGACTTCTAGTAAAAAAAAAACTATACACTCACCGGCCACTTTATTAGGTACACCATGCCAGTACAGGTTGGACCCCTTTTGCCTTCCGAACTGCCTCAATTCTTTGTGGCATAGATTCAACAAGGTGCTGGAAGCATTCCTCAGAGATTTGGTCCATAGTGACATGATGGCATCACACAGTTGCCGCAGATTGTCGGCTGCACATCCATGATGCAAATCTCCCGTTCCACCACATCCCAAAGATGCTCTATTGGATTGAGATCTGGTGACTGTGGAGGCCATTTGAGTACAGTGAACTCATTTTCATGTTCAAGAAACCAGTCTGAGAGTAATTCCAGCTTTTGACATGGCGCATTATCCTGCTGAAAGTAGCCATCAGATGTTGGGTACATTGTGGTCATAAAGGGATGGACATGGTCAGCACAATACTCAGGTAGGCTGTGGCGTTGCAACAATGCTCAATTGGTACCAAGGGGCCAAAGAGTGCCAAGAAATATTTCCCACACCATGACACCACCACCACCAGCCGAACGTTGATACAAGGCAGGATGGATCCATGCTTTCATGTTGTTGGCGCCAAATTCTGACCCTACCATCCGAATGTCGCAGCAGAAATCGAGCTCATCAGACCAGGCAACGTTTTTCCAATCTTCTACTGTCCAATTTCGATGAGCTTGTGCAAATTGTAGCCTCGGTTTCCTGTCTTAGCTGAAAGGGTGGCACCCGTGTGGTCTTCTGCTGCTGTAGCCCATCTGCCTCAATTTCGACGTATTGTGTGTTCAGAGATCTCTTCTGCCTACCTTGGTTGTAACGGGTGGCGATTTGAGTCACTGTTGCCTTTCTATCAGCTCGAACCAGTTCTGCCCATTCTCCTCTGACCTCTGGCATCAACAAGGCATTTCCGCCCACAGAACTGCCGCTCACTGATGTTTTTTTCTTTTCGTACCATTCTCTGTAAACCCTAGAGATGGTTGTGCGTGAAAATCCCAGTAGATCAGCAGTTTCTGAAATACTCAGACCAGCCCTTCTGGCACCAACAACCGTGCCACGTTCAAAGGCACTCAAATCACCTTTCTTCCCCATACTGATGTTCGGTTTGAACTGCAGGGATTGTCTTGACCATGTCTACATGCCTAAATGCACTGAGTTGCCGCCATATGATTGGCTGATAGAAATTAAGTGTTAACGAGCAGTTGGACAGTGTACCTAATAAAGTGGCCGGTGAGTGTAAATCATAGTACACAAAATGCAGCCTTGTACTGTCAATAGGGTACTATTCATGTAAATTTTTTTCTATTTTCCCTCTTATAAAAACTATAAAATAAAAATATACTAGCTTTGGATACTAAATTAAAGCCTCAATTGAGCGCAAAAAAAATGTAAAAAAAAATTGCTTAAGTAAAAAAAATAAGCTAATGTCACACCCAAAGGGGAAATTTTGCTTAGTCATTTAGGCAACAAAAGAACTTTCTCTTGGGACACCCACTTACAGAAGACCCATTAGTTACAGACCTCTATGCAAACTTAAGACAAAGCTAAAGAATCTATCCTGTACGTACCCCGGGGATTGCCTGCACATTACTTTCATACTGGATCAATATCAGATTTGCATTTCTCAATAGTTTTTCTATATGTTTTTTGTCTAATTTATATCATCTTTGCTCTGCCTCCCCCTCAGTATACTCTGCACATGACAGGTGTATAGCCCATTTTCTTTGCAGGATTTTCTTTTGCCTTTTTTACCAATAAAAAGACAAGTGCCAGAATCAAAGGAAGTCAGGCGAAAAAATTCTGTTGGCAGGTAAAGTCATCCGCTTTACAATATACAATGTTATGCAAGCAGATGGTAATTAAACAGCAGCAGAAATAAAAACTGCTCTCGCTTTTCTGCATCGGCGCATCAATTAAATGTGTGAAAGTGTAAGAAAAATAAAGCTTTGTTTCAATGATGTTACTGAAAGTAACTATTACAATATCACCAATTATCCCCTTCACTATCTCCAAAAACTACTCAGCCCCATTCATTCAATACAAACTCTCAGGCAGGCTGTTAGAACACTTCATTTGTCTTGTTACCAGCAAATTTTCTTTAATCCCTCGTGTTATACTTAAACTGAAGAGGATTATAATTTAGTTTGTACAACTAATAGAGTAAAAGTTTGTAAGGTACATCTAGTAGACAAATTGTAAGTCATTATATCATGATCAGGGTGTAACAACAGTGGTAGCAGCCATAGCAGCTGCTACGGGGCCCACAGTGTGAGGTGGCGCTCGCATCTGGCCTGATACAATAAAGAATGGAGGATGTGCACATTCAATAACACATGTGCAGCATAATATGTACGTTCATAACAGTGGACATCATCATCAGCACACAGCTAAACCTAAGAAATATCAGAGGAGGGGAGAGCAAGATGGAATCCTCCATCTCTACTTCCAGCCATCTACTTCCCCATGTGGTCAGCAGCTACTGGCTTGCATCAAGTAGCTTATGTGTTGTGTATATGTTATGTTTATATATTGCATGTCTGTATATATTACTGTATGATTTTTTTAATTGTTTTTTGCCATGGTTCAGGCTTTCTGCACCGTCATTTTGTTGAGTTTCGTGGGTGGGGTTTCTTTAGCTGAATTGTTCAATGTGGTCATTACACCGATATTGATGCAACAAATTTAATAACAGCTGTGAAACATTTTGATAAATTAAACAGGGAAAGCAAGACAGCTCAAAGCAAACGTGTAGAAAGGTTGCCGAAAAAATACCTTGATGATACGGCCATCAGTTGATTCCAAATGAGCCTTATGTTGTTCTGGCAATCCTGAAGATATATGAGCACCCTGGGGATTTTAGAATGTGGATATAGGGGTAACGGCAGCAGAAAAAAACTATTTTATTCCCCATCACAGTTTATATTAAACTAAATAAGTTATTGCTGCAAAGGATTTCTGTACATATTTGATTGCATTCACATTACTAGATCCATCTAGATTTTATGTTTCTTAGAATAGCAGCTGAAAATATGTCCACAGAAAGATCTGTTTATAACTTAACCAAGTGTAACACTAGGCTCCAAACTCCAAGCCAGGATTGAACTGTAAATGTATTCTGTGCTAACTAAGCATTGATATTTCATTTTCAATGGCAACACCTGCAAATATACAGAACATTGCCAGGGCATCTGGTTTTCTTTTGTGTAACACAACTCAATTTCTGTCTAATATGTTTATAGTTTTCAATATTGTTATATCGGTCTAATTTTCCTTTTTCCAATGTTTTGGTCAATAGTTCAATTATTTTAATTGACTGAACCTTGAGTAGCTACAGATCTGAGATATATTGATAACGTTATAGAAATCATAAATGGGCCACATTTATTAAAGTGTTTGCTCAGTTTTTTGCAATTTTGCAATGAAAGAATGTGCAAACTGCTCGTACCTGTATTTATGAAGTGTTTGCTCCAGTTTTGTATTGCGCGCACTGTGTCCGCAAGACAGAAATAATGTGCACCAAAAGGGGCCTGATAGTGCTTAGTCCGATTCTGTGTCACAATTCGTCTGCACCATACTTCTGCAGCATGAACCCCCAAAAAATGCTGCAAACTAGGGCGACATTCCATGTGAATGATTGTGTTTTGAAATGCAATTCAAGGCTCCAACCACTGAAACAATCAAATAAAAATGGTGAACAGGCCAAATTGAGGTAGGTGGTAGACCCCTGGGCGTAAATATGGTGGGGCCCCATTGAATGTAGCCAAGACAGTGGTGCAATTATTATTCTAATTATTCATAATATTCTAAACTTTCTCCTAGCTGCTGCCCTAGCTGGCACAGTGGCGGTAGTACGACCACAAGTCCTAGTCACAACACTAGTCACTTCTTCCCATGTAGCGTGGGGCACTACCGCTGCGCCTCACTCGCACAGACACTCAGCTCACACCAGTGAACTGACTGTAAATATTGCTAGTGGGGCCTCCTTATAATTAAATGCCCCTAAAGCTTTCCTATAATCCGGCCCTGCATGTAAATGTGGCTTCAGTGTAAAAACTGTTGAACCTTGGCTTTTTCTGGCTACTCTTTGGTATTTCTGCTTTGGACATTTACATTCTTCTAGTTGTAAATTTAGAGTGGTCTTGGATATTTCCATGTTCAGTGATTTGATTTTGATGAAAATCTTGTATTGATTTGGCGTGCTAATACTAACTTTTTTATCCTTCTTTTTCACATTACCAAGATAGTGAATGTTGCCTCAGACAGGGCACTTCCTGTCTGCAAGCAGCAGTGTGCAGAGACTTACTCTACTTACTACAGGCAAGTTAAGGGGCATATTTATCATAGGCCTGTGCTCCGCACAGTGGGATATATCAAGAGGCTCTTCTGCCTCTGATGTAGCCAGGCAGGCTTCTACTCAAGCATTTATTCTACGCCCGGCAGGGCCTGGTGTAGAAATAACTCAGATGATGACTTTTCACATGTAAAAAGTTGCCGACCACTGCGAGTGCACCCGTGTGAGGACAGTAATGCCCGCACTCCCCCCCCCCCCTCACACCCTTTCACTCCCCGCTAGCAAGGTGGCGGAGAGGGTAAATAGTGGTAGTGCTAGCAATAAGTTATAGCCCTGATACATTTGCCCCAAGGTATCTATCTGGAGGGGAAGGCATATCAGAGCTGATAGTGTGATAGAGGGGATTTAGCAGAATAAATCAATTGTGTTTTATATCCATCTCATGGATCTCAACATCTCTCATCTCTGATATGTCTCATCTCTCTTTTCTTTGTGTCAGGTACGTAGTAGCAGTTTCAGAAGCTAAATTAAAAGTGTAGATAAACCCTGTACCGAGATAATCTAAGCACAGTGTCAGCACACATTTCATAGCACAGAGAAATCATGAAGTGTCTGCTTAGAGATTCCCCGCCCACACTCTGGAATCTTACACTGACCACCAGTGATAGGAGCTAAAACAGCAATAAAACTGAATAAAATTGTAAAGTAAGGGAGTAAAACATTATGTCTATCCTTAAAAATCAATAGGGGATTGATATGTGAAAACTTTCTTTCATGGAGAAAGAAAGGTGTAACCTGCCCAATATCTCTCAAAATGTTCTCCCAATGACATTTACCACTTTGTCATTTCTGCGGTATTCAACATTCGGGCCATGTTTACACAGACCTTTGCATTTAAAATGCATTCAATCCAGGTGTCCCACATTGTCACTTGGTTTTGTCCTGGAAACCACTGTGGCCTACAGTAGCCTCCTTTGTGCCCTGGGAAACCCCTCATTTTTTTCTATCCAGACCTACGGGTGATCTTTACTGTGGAACAGAATGAGGGTATATTTGTGCTGGATCACAAAGCCTCTATTCTTCCCAGCTTCAGTAAGCCCACAAAATGTTATCCCCAGTGAAACCTGTATCGCTATCATACTAGAGGAAAATCAACATGTTTGAACAGTTTCTAAAATGTGGAGTGGTCAGATATTTGGTTAACTTATTACTGCTTACAACTCAAACCTGCACTGTTCCTTCTTCAGCTATGCAAGTCTGAGGTGGACAAACACTCTCTAATCAATGCCCCCCACGTTATTCTTGCAACTTTCAAAATGCCAACATTATAATCATGAGCTGAACACATATGCTATGGGCTCCTATGAAAATTTCTGTTGTGGTTACTGCCCTGCAGCCCATGCACTCTGGTTATTTTTTTTCCCTTTTTCCTTTTCTCTGTGGTTCTTCTCTGTACCTTCTGTTCCCTGAACGATGCCTATTTTCTACACCTATCCGTAGATTGTCTGACAGCCTTATTCTCAGCTCATCTTCAGTTCTGTAGTTTTGACTAAGTGCAACCCAGTCCTCAGGGTATTTTCAAAACTGGATGTGTAGCATGTCAAGTATCAGCAAGGGTTTACACCCAAATTGCATTGACCGTTAAATTGTCCTGGGATGGTTTGTCTTGTTTGATTTTCAATAGAGTAATAAAAAATTTTAAATGATTCAAAGGGTATTCGACTTTTCCAATTTTTTTTATAAAAAAACAGTCCAACTATTGCAATAATTGTAGAGAAACACATATTATAGCATCCTGCTGAGATCTTTATTTCACAGGATTAAAAACCCACACACAATATCAGTTTCCACGTATTAGCATTTTTTTCTTCTTAGTATCTGTCAGGATTTCAGTAGAGCAAGGACCAAAGCCAAGTGCAAAAGATAGTCATAAAACTGTATCAGTGAATTCCTACGCTCATTTTATGGTCTGACATATAGCAAACTGAGTATCTTGTCATATAAAATAGCCATTGTCAAAACTTTTTGTTCCAGGAGCCTTCTGCAAGAAAGGATTGTCCAACAAGGGCTGTCACCATAAACTACTGTGAATCTATAGAATAAACAATTACCAGAGACTCAATAACTTAACCCAATTGAAAAAGTGATTTTTATGGAGACTAAACAACTCATAAGACTCCCCAAAAGCTCCACAAATTGCAGTGCAACCAATCCAACCCTTCCATTTCATCAATACATGATTTTAAATAACTGCAAAAAGAAGCAAGCATCAGAGTTGAAATAATATCAGGCAACTAATATGAAGGCACCACAACTAGTTTGATAGTTCAGTCAGTATTATAAATCCTTCCACACAACTGTAAAACCACACTATTTAACAATAACATACATACCATAACATACTGATAGCCAATGATACGTACAAACTATTAAAAAGTGGACTACACATTAAAAAGTTGTTCCCATCTCCACTACTTGTGCTTAAGCTCTGCAACTGGAACACATGCAATTGCTCTTTGATAATCTCTTCACATAAAGCTTTAAGAACTAATAGTAACTCACAAAATCAGCATAATATATATAATAAAATAGCAGCAATAGCTCTCACAACACTTCCTTCACTCTATGATCCTCTAAATTATGCATACGCTTCTCTTATTACAAGATCAATAAAGTCACATTACAAATATTGTGCATTAATATGTTTCACAATTAACACAGCTTCCAGTCAGATCGGGTTATATTAAAGGGGTTGACTATTTTTACCCCATTTTTTTAATAGGTGTATACGTGTGGGGGGGAGGGGGTGCAGCATATAGGTGATTTACTAATATACAAATATTAAAAGTTCTGCTCCACCTTTTTAATAAAGTTAAAGTGAAGTCTCTTTCTTTAACTCATCACGCCAGACATTCCTGTCCTTAAAAATGGCCACAGATGGAGGTCGTATGATCTCTATTTGTCCATGAACAATCAACTTGCCAGGACCTTGATCTTATATTTCATGAATATTATCATAAGGTCCTGGCAGGGGAATTGTTCATGGACAGTTAGACATCACATTACCTCCATCTGTGGCCCTTTTATGGAGAGGAATGTATGGCTGATGAGGTAAAATACAGGAGGCTTAACTTACATATCAAGGAAGTGGACAGGACTTTTATCATTTTAAATGGATGACCTGAGATAGGTTTTAACATCAGGTGGTCGGGCTTCCTACTCATTCTAGTCCATGTTCTGTTCAAAGGGACGTCTGGGTGGCTCCATATACACTGACCTATTAGGCTGAACATCTAAAGCTAAGCAGACCTGATATCAATACACAATATCACCTCTTGCATAATAATATGATACACATGATATTTAATTCTAGATTCAGCTTTTTCTATTTTTACAGTTTACAATATTTTAGATTGATTTTTTGTATTTATAAATATAAAGCTTAAGTTATATTTTCTAAATCCAGAGAACAAAATACTTTTTATATGATTAAGACCAAAGAATATGAAACATAAACTCTGATGTTAGTGATGCATGTAACATCCGCAGGTTAAGTTGTTGGAGGGAGAGTAAAGCATAACTATGTTTATAACAGTGTTGCTATGCATCTGAGTTTTACAGACGGATAAAGTAAACCATATTGGGACACAGGTTTATCCAGATGACGGTGGACAGCTCTTTAATGACCTCATTATTTAGGTAATCTCTTTGTGAACATAGAAAGTTATAAACCAGTTTGATCAAAATGTCCAAATTAGAAAAAAGATTAATAATGCACAAGGTTTTAATGGTCAAGTTAAAACTGGAATAAGTCAGGATTGGACCAAAGATCAATGCAAACCAGATTGAAGAAAGTTAAAGGTAGGAATAATGAAAAAACACCTTAAGACACATTTACAGAAATAGCGCTGTCGTACAGAGTTTGGGAACAGGGGTCCTGTGTACATCATGAAGTGGGAAGTAGTTCTGTATAAAGTACAGTATAGAAGGGAGCAGTAGTCAGAGATTCATTTACCTACATAATATTAAGTTACCTGGGGGGGAACTCAGAGAAACTCCGAGCGGCCCCGTGGGAGAAAAACGAAGGAAAAAGAGGAAGAGCGCAACCTCGTGTGATACAGTAAGATCAGTTGATGTGTGCACAATGCATCAACAGACTCTCACCTGATAACTGATTCGGCAGGCATATCACATATAGAATCAGAGCAGCCGTCTCGACAAACCAAGTTTTCACTGCACAGGACCGGGATCCTGGAAGCGTGTAGACAATAGTGCTAGGCGAGTCCCGAAGGATAAGAAAATGTGACCGGCGCTTCTATTACAGTATTTCGCACAACTCAATGCGTTGATTAGTATAAATTTCTTTTATTCCTAAAAATTTAGCGACGCGTTTTCTGCTCCGGAGCCTGACGAATACTTGTAATAGGAGCGCCGGTCCACATTTTCTCCATCCTTCGAGAACTTGCCAGCCTACATAATATTGTTTATAGTAGATTTTTTTTTTTTATTGGAACATAAACTACAATGTGTTTTCACATGACTTACCATAACAGCTGATATGGCCTCAGGGTGTAAAGGGGGCTCAGCAGCTCAGACTAGTCGGCCACAATATTGATGAGTGGCTGACATACAAATTATTGTATGGAGAGCTTCTTCCCAATCCTTTTCAGGCATATACATCTCTAGGCTGGTCAAAAAGATAAAACTGTAAGTACCATTTAACCCATTATAGTGTCAGCCCATGACATGACGCAGTGAAGTAAACACTTTTATACTATCACTAGTTGACATAGAAAAGGATAAATGCAGTCCAGCTTCAAGCAGAGTCACGGGGAATAAATCAGCAAAACACATCTTACATACAATTCAGACACATGTATGCGCATAGGGTAGCGGGAGACCACAGAGTCCTACGCGTTTCGGAAGTAACTTTCCTTATTCATGCTGGTTTGTGAGGTAAGTATGGAAAACTTATATGCTGTCTCACCGCAAGTCATGTAGCCCTAAATTTGAATGTACTCGAGCCGAGGTGTTGTCTGTGTTTGCTGCTCCACGTGAACTCATCAAGTCCTCTACATCCAGGTGAGCTGACTTCTATTTTCTTTCACTTTCTATCACTAGTTGACAGTGTGCACCTGCACTTTCTACACCTAACACTTATGTGTACAGGCACCCATAAGTTGAATGCCTAAAGGATCCACAATTTGTCCCCAAAGCCCAGGCTTTTCCTAGTCTTCTCGAGAAGAAAACAAGGAAAGCCAATTTACCAAACTCGTACAATAAAATGATGTCTTTATTAAATAATGAAGTCTCCTGATTGCAACTTTTTCCCTGAAGTCACTTTTAAAGTTTGCAAATTGTGGTTGATCAGTGGATTTGCTGGAATAAGGCCCCAACCAATCTGGTCACTAATATTTATATAAGTCCAAAATATCTGACGTAAATTTACTTGAAAAATCAGTATGATAAAACCAGGGCACTCCCATAAATCCAGACAGCAGTGGTACGGTAATCTTCTTATATGTTATTCATGGCTGTTCTTCTTCAAAATCAACATTTACATTAGCTAATGAACCAGAACGCTATGGTGTGTTACTAGAGCCCTCCTATGCTGTAGCTTTACAGACTGTTATATATGCAGGAACGCTTTCCCCCTCCCACGTGTGCGGAAACTTCCTCTGCTGCAGTGAGATTAATCAGGCAGGAAGGGGAAGTGCTGGAAACAATGGGGGGAGTTGAGAAAGTAAAAAGCCTGTGAAGTTACAGCACAACAGGGTAGTCCTTCAGTGTAGTACTTTAATGTGCTCCTGAATATTGTAGTAGATAGAAAACAAGAAATATATAGAAAGTATATCTAAAGTACCTAAATGTCCCCAACAATGAAGTTACAGTTTTACAGTTATTAATGGACAGAGCCATATCAATAATTAAATTTTCTGGGGGTAAGTCCCTAAAATAGCCTCGAACCATATGTATAAAAGCCGATGTCTTCTTGAAAGGTTTCCAGCATTTTACAAGTACCTGACTACTCATTCCTGCATACATATGGGCAATCTATCCCCCAGATATTGCACCAAGGGAAAATACATGTCTGCAATTGGTTCAATGGCTTAAAGATCCTGCTGCTTTGAAATTTAAATTTATTAAATTTAACATATCAATGATCTCACACTGTTCTCAATGCACAACAAAATGGCCAAAGGGCCACTAGGGAATACATGTAGAAAATGCATAAAATATAAAAATATCATTTAAATAGATTAAAAAGTCGAGGGATTAGTGGAATGTCCTAAAATAATAGAGAAGACAGATCTCTCAAATTTGGCAAACTTGATAGAAAGTAGGGAGCAGTCCAGCGACATGAGCCAAGAAAAGGGTCATGTCGGAGATTACTTTTTAGAATTCATTTAAAACGTGGCGATTTGAGTCACTGTTGCCTTTCTATCAGCTCGAACCAGTCTGCCCATTCTCCTCTGACCTCTGGCATCAACAAGGCATTTCCGCCCACAGAACTGCCGCTCACTGGATGTTTTTTCTTTTTCGTACCATTCTCTGTAAACCCTAGAGATGGTTGTGCGTGAAAATCCCAGTAGATCAGCAGTTTCTGAAATACTCAGACCAGCCCTTCTGGCACCAACAACCGTGCCACGTTCAAAGGCACTCAAATCACCTTTCTTCCCCATACTGATGTTCGGTTTGAACTGCAGGAGATTGTCTTGACCATGTCTACATGCCTAAATGCACTGAGTTGCCGCCATATGATTGGCTGATTAGAAATTAAGTGTTAACGAGCAGTTGGACAGGTGTACCTAATAAAGTGGCCGGTGAGTGTAAATCATAGTACACAAAATGCAGCCTTGTAATCTGTCAATAGGGGTAACTATTCAATGTAAATTTTTTTCTATTTTCCCTCTTATAAAAACATATAAAATAAAAATATACTAGCTTTGGATACTAAATTAAAGCCTCAATTGAGCTGCAAAAAAAATGTAAAAAAAATTGCTTAAGTAAAAAAAATAAGCTTACATGTCACACCCAAAGGGGAAATTTTGCTTTAGTCATTTAGGCAACAAAAGAACTTTCTCTTGGGACACCCCACTTACAGAAGACCCATTAGTTACAGACCTCTATGCAAACTTAAGAACAAAGCTAAAGAATCTATCCTGTACGTACCCCGGGGATTGCCTGCACATTACTTTCCACTACTGGATCAATATCAGATTTGCATTTCTCAATAGTTTTTCTATATGTTTTTTGTCTAATTTATATCACTCTTTGCTCTGCCTCCCCCTCAGTATCTCTGCACATGACAGGTGTATAGCCCATTTTCTTTTGCAGGATTTTCTTTTGCCTTTTTTACCAATAAAAAGACAAGTGCCAGAATCAAAGGAAGTCAGGCGAAAAAATTCTGTTGGCAGGTAAAGTCATCCGCTTTACAATATACAATGTTATGCAAGCAGATGGTAATTAAACAGCAGCAGAAATAAAAACTGCTCTCGCTTTTCTGCATCGGCGCATCAATTAAATGTGTGAAAGTGTAAGAAAAATAAAGCTTTGTTTCAATGATGTTACTGAAAGTAACTATTACAATATCACCAATTATCCCCTTCACTATCTCCAAAAACTACTCAGCCCCATTCATTCAATACAAACTTCTCAGGCAGGCTGTTAGAACACTTCATTTGTCTTGTTTACCAGCAAATTTTCTTTAATCCCTCTGTGTTATACTTAAACTGAAGAGGATTATAATTTAGTTTGTACAACTAATAGAGTAAAAGTTTGTAAGGTACATCTTAGTAGACAAATTGTAAGTCATTATATCATGATCAGGGTGTAACAACAGTGGTAGCAGCCATAGCAGCTGCTACGGGGCCCACAGTGTGAGGTGGCGCTCGCATCTGGCCTGATACAATAAAGAATGGAGGATGTGCACATTCAAATACACATTGTGCAGCATAATATGTACGTTCATAACAGTGGACATCATCATCAGCACACAGCTAAACCTAAGAAATATCAGAGGAGGGGAGAGCAAGATGGAATCCTCCATCTCTACTTCCAGCCATCTACTTCCCCCATGTGGTCAGCAGCTACTGGCTTGCATCAAGTCAGCTTATGTGTTGTGTATATGTTATGTTTATATATTGCATGTCTGTATATATTACTGTATGATTTTTTTTAATTGTTTTTTTGCCATGGTTCAGGCTTTCTGCACCGTCATTTTGTTGAGTTTCGTGGGTGGGGTTTCTTTAGCTGAATTGTTCAATGTGGTCATTACACCGATATTGATGCAACAAATTTAATAACAGCTGTGAAACATTTTGATAAATTAAACAGGGGAAAAGCAAGACAGCTCAAAGCAAACGTGTTAGAAAGGTTGCCGAAAAAATACCTTGATGATACGGCCATCAGTTGATTCCAAATGAGCCTTATGTTGTTCTGGCAATCCCTGAAGATATATGAGCACCCTGGGGATTTTAGAATGTGGATATAGGGGTAACGGCAGCAGAAAAAAACTATTTTATTCCCCATCACAGTTTATATTAAACTAAATAAAGTTATTGCTGCAAAGGATTTCTGTACATATTTGATTGCAATTCACATTACTAGTATCCATCTAGATTTTATGTTTCTTAGAATAGCAGCTGAAAATATGTCCACAGAGAAAGATCTGTTTATAACTTAACCAAGTGTAACACTAGGGCTCCAAACTCCAAGCCAGGATTGATGAACTGTAAATGTATTCTGTGCTAACTCAAGCATTGATATTTCATTTTCAATGGCAACACCTGCAAATATACAGAACATTGCCAGGGCATCTGGTTTTCTTTTGTGTAACACAACCTCAATTTCTGTCTAATATGTTTATAGTTTTCATATATGTTATATCGGTCTAATTTTCCTTTTTCCAATGTTTTGGTCAATAGTTCAATTATTTTAATTGACTGAACCTTGAGTAGCTACAGATCTGAGATATATTGATAACGTTATAGAAATCATATAATGGGCCACATTTATTAAAGTGTTTGCTCCAGTTTTTTGCAATTTTGCAATGAAAAGAATGTGCAAACTGCTCGTACATGTATTTATGAAGTGTTTGCTCCAGTTTTGTATTGCGGCTGCACTGTGTCCGCCAAGACAGAAATAATGTGCACCAAAAGGGGCCTGATAGTGCTTAGTCCGATTCTGTGTCACAATTCTGTCTGCACCATACTTCTGCAGCATGAACCCCCAAAAAAATGCTGCAAACTAGGGCGACATTCCCATGTGAATGATTGTGTTTTGAAATGCAATTCAAAGGCTCCAACCACTGAAACAATCAAATAAAAATGTGTGAACAGGGCCAAATTGAGGTAGGTGGAGACCCCTGGGCGTAAATCTGGTGGGGCCCCCATTGAATGTAGCCAAGACAGTGGTGCAAATTATTATTCTAAATTATCATTAATATTCTAAACTTTCTCCTAGCTGCTGCCCTAGCTGGCACAGTGGCGGTAGTACTGACCACAAGTCCTAGTCACAACACTAGTCACTTCTTCCCATGTAGCGTGGTGGCACTACCGCTGCGCCTCACTCGCACAGACACTCAGCTCACACCAGTGAACTGACTGTTAAATATTGCTAGTGGGGGCCTCCTTATAATTAAAGTGCCCCTAAAGCCTTTCCTATAATCCGGCCCTGCATGTAAATGTGGCTTCAGTGTAAAAACTGTTGAACCTTTTGGCTTTTTCTGGCTACTCTTTGGATTTCTGCTTTGGACATTTACATATTCTTCTAGTTGTAAATTTAGATGTGGTCTTGGATATTTCCATGTTCAGTGATTTTGATTTTGATGTAAAATCTTGTTATTGATTTGGCTTGCTAATACTACTACTTTTTTATCCTTCTTTTTCACATTACCAAGATTAGTGAATGTTGCTCAGACACGGGCACTTCCTGTCTGCAAGCAGCAGTGTGCAGAGACTTACTCTACTTACTACAGGCAAGTTAAGGGGGCATATTTATCATAGGCCTGTGCTCCGCACAGTGGGATATATCAAGAGGCTTCTTCTGCCTCTTGATGTAGCCAGGCAGGCTTCTACTCAGCATTTATTCTACGCCCGGCAGGGCCTGGTGTAGAAATAAACTCAGATGATGACTTTTCACATGTAAAAAGTTGCCGACCACTGCGAGTGCACCCGTGTGAGGACAGTAATGCCCGCACTCCCCCCCCCCCTCACACCCTTTCACTCCCCGCTAGCAAGGTGGCGGAGAGGGTAAAATAGTGGTAAGTGCTAGCAATAAGTTATATGCCCTGATACATTTGCCCCAAGGTATCTATCTGGGAGGAAGGCATATCAGAGCTGATAGTGTGATAGAGGGGATTTAGCAGAATAAATCAATTGTGTTTTATATCCATCTCATGGATCTCAACATCTCTCATCTCTGATATGTCTCATCTCTCTTTTTCTTTGTGTCAGGTACTAGTAGGCAGTTCAGAAGCTAAATAAAAGTGTAGATAAACCCTGTACCGAGATAATCTAAGCACAGTGTCAGCACACATTTCATAGCACAGAGAAATCATGAAGTGTCTGCTTAGAGAGTCCCCGCCCACACTCTGGAATCTTACACTGACCACCAGTGATAGGAGCTAAAACAGCAATAAAACTGAATAAAATTGTAAAGTAAGGGAGTAAAACATTATGTCTATCCTTTAAACATCAATAGGGGATTGATATGTGAAAACTTTCTTTCATGGAGAAAGAAAGTGTAACCTGCCCAATATCTCTCAAAATGTTCTCCCTAATGACATTTACCACTTTGTCATTTCTGCGGTATTCAACATTCGGGCCATGTTTACACACAGCCTTTGCATTTAAAATGCATTACAATCCAGGTGTCCCACATTGTCACTTGGTTTTGTCCTGGAAACCACTAGTGGCCTACAGTAGCCTCCTTTGTGCCCTGGGACAACCCCTCATTTTTTTCTATCCAGACCTACGGGTGATCTTTACTGTGGAACAGAATGAGGGTATATTTGTGCTGGATCACAAAGCCTCTATTCTTCCCAGCTTCAGTAAGCCCACAAAATGTTATCCCCCAGTGAAAACCTGTACGCTATCATACTAGAGGAAAAATCAACATGTTTGAACAGTTTCTAAAATGTGGAGTGGTCAGATATTTGGTTAACTTATTACTGCTTACAACTCAAACCTGCACTGTTCCTTCTTCAGCTATGCAAAGTCTGAGGTGGACAAACACTCTCTAATCAATGCCCCCACGTTATTCTTGCAACTTTCAAAAATTGCCAACATTATAATCATGAGCTGAACACATATGCTATGGGCTCCTATGAAAATTTCTGTTGTGGTTACTGCCCTGCAGCCCATGCACTCTGGTTATTTTTTTCCCTTTTTCCTTTTCTCTGTGGTTCCTTCTCTGTACCTTCTGTTCCCTGAACGATTGCCTATTTTCTACACCTATCCGTAGATTGTCTGACAGCCTTATTCTCAGCTCATCTTCAGTTCTGTAGTTTGACTAAGTGCACAACCCAGTCCTCAGGGTATTTTCAAAACTGGATGTGTAGCATGTCAAGTTATCAGCAAGGGTTTACACCCAAATTGCATTGACCGTTAAATTGTCCTGGGATGGTTGTCTTGTTTGATTTTCAATAGAGTAATAAAAAATTTTAAATGATTCAAAGGAGTATTCGACTTTTCCAATTTTTTTTAATAAAAAACAGTCCAACTATTGCAATAATTGTAGAGAAAACACATTATTATAGCATCCTGCTGAGATCTTTATTTCACAGGATTATAAAAACCCACACACAATATCAAGTTTCCACGTATTAAGCATTTTTATTCTTCTTAGTATCTGTCAGGATTTCAGTAGAGCAAAGGACACAAAGCCAAGTGCAAAAGATAGTCATAAAACTGTATCAGTGAATTCCTACGCTCATTTTATTGTCTGACATATAGCATTAACTGAGTATCTTGTCATATATAAAATAGCCATTGTCAAAACTTTTTGTTCCAGGAGCCTTCTAGCAAGAAAGGATTGTCCAACAAGGGCTGTCACCATAAACTACTGTGAATCTATAGAATAAACAATTACCAGAGACTCAATAAACTTATAACCAATTGAAAAAGTGATTTTTATGGAGACTAAACAACTCATAAGACTCCCCAAAAGCTCCACAAATTGCAGTGCAACCAATCCAACCCTTTCCACATTTCATCAATACATGATTTTAAATTAACTGCATAAAAAGAAGCAAGCATCAGAGTTGAAATAATATCAGGCAACTAATATGAAGGCACCACAACTAGTTTGATAGTTCAGTCAGTATTATAAATCCTTCCACACAACTGTAAAACCACACTTTATTTAACATAACATACATACCATAACATACTGATAGCCAATGATACGTACATACTATTAAAAAGTGGACTACACATTAAAAAGTTGTTCCCATCTCCACTACTTGTGCTTAAGCTCTGCAACTGGAACACATGGCAATTGCTCTTTGATAATCTCTTCACATAAAAGCTTTAAGAACTAATAGTCAACTCACAAAATCAGCATAATATATATAATAAAATAGCAGCAATAGCTCTCACAACACTTCCTTCACTCTATGATCCTCTAAAATTATGCATACGCTTTCTCTTATTACAAGATCAATAAAGTCACATTACAAATATTGTGCATTAATATGTTTCACAACTTAACACAGCTTCCAGTCCAGATCGGGTTATATTAAAGGGGTTGACTATTTTACCCCATTTTTTTAATAGGTGTATACGTGTGGGGGGAGGTGGGTGCAGCATATTAGGTGATTTACTAATATACAAATATTAAAAGTTCTGCTCCACCTTTTTAATAAAGTAAAGTGAAGTCTCCTTTCTTTTAACTCATCAGCCAGACATTCCTGTCCTTAAAATGGCCACAGATGGAGGGTCGTATGATCTCTATTTGTCCATGAACAATCAACTTGCCAGGACCTTGATCTTATATTCATGAATATTATCATAAGGTCCTGGCAGGGGAATTGTTCATGGACAGTTAGACATCACATTACCCTCCATCTGTGGCCCTTTTATGGAGAGGAATGTATGGCTGATGAGGTAAAATACAGGAGGCTTAACTTTACATATCAAGGAAGTGGTACAGGACTTTTATCATTTTAAATGGATGACCTGAGATAGGTTTTAACATCAGGTGGTCGGGCTTCCTACTCATTCTAGTCCATGTTCTGTTCACAAAGGGACGTCTTGGGTGGCTCCATATACACTGACCTATTAGGCTGAAACATCTAAAGCTATAAGCAGACCTGATATCAATACAAATATCACCTCTTGCAATAATAATATGATACACATGATATTTAATTCTAGATTCAGCTTTTTCTAGTTTTACAGTTTACAATATTTAATTGAGTTTTTTGTATTTATAAATATAAAGCTTAAGTTATATTTTCTAAATCCAGAGAACAAAATACTTTTTTATATGATTAAGACCAAAGAATATGAAACATAAACTCTGATGTTAGTGATGCATGTAACATCCGCAGGTTAAGTTGTTGGAGGGAGAGTAAAGCATAACTATGTTTATAACAGGTTGCTAATGCATCTGAGTTTTACAGACGGATAAAGTAAACCATATGGTGCACAGGTTATCCAGATACGGTGGACAGCTCTTTAATGACCTCATTATTTAGGTAATCTCTTTGTGAACATAGAGAAGTTATAAACCAGTTGATCAAAATGTCCAAATTAGCAAAAAGATTAATAATGCACAAGGTTTTATGGTCAAGTTAAACTGGAATAAGTCAGGATTGGACCAAGAGATCAATGCAAACCAGATTGAAGAAAGTTAAATGTAGGAATAATGAAAAACACCTTAAGACACATTTACAGAAATAAGCGCTGTCGTACAGAGTTTGGGGATACAGGGGTCCTGTGTACATCATGGAAGTGGGAAGTAGTTCTGTATAAAGTACAGTATAGAAGGGAGCAGTAGTCAGAGATTCATTTACCCTACATAATATTAAGTTACCTGGGGAGGGGAACTCAGAGAAACTCCGAGCGGCCCCGTGGGAGAAAAACGAAGGAAAAAGAAGGAAGAGCGCAACCTCGTGTGATACAGTAAGATCAGTTGAATGTGTGCACAAATGCATCAACAGACTCTCACCTGATAACTGATTCGGCAAGGCATATCACATATATGAATCAGAGCAGCCGGTCTCGACAAACCACGTTTCACTGCACAGGACCGGGATCCTGGAAGCGTGTAGACAATAGTGCTAGGCGAGTCCCGAAGGATAGAGAAAATGTGGACCGGCGCTTCTATTACAGTATTTCGCACAACTCAATGCGTTGATTAAGATAAATTTCTTTTATTCCTAAAAATTTAGCGACGCGTTTCTGCTCCGGAGCCTGACGAAATACTGTAATAGGAGCGCCGGTCCACATTTTCTCCATCCTTCGAGACTTGCCTAGCCTACATAATATTGTTTATAGTAGATTTTTTTTTTTTATTGGAAACATAAACTACAAGGTGTTTTCACATGACTTTACCATAACAGCTGATATGGGCCTCAGGGTGTAAAGGGGGCTCAGCAGCTCAGACTAGTCGGCCACAATATTGATGAGTGGCTGACATACAAAATTATTGTATGGAGAGCTTCTTCCACAATCCTTTTCAGGCATATACATCTCTTAGGCTGGTCAAAAAGATAAAACTGTAAGTACCATTTAACCCATTATAGTGTCAGCCCATGACATGACGCAGTGGAAGTAAACACTTTTATACTATCACTAGTTGACATAGAAAAGGATAAATGCAGTCCAGCTTCAAGCAGAGTCCACGGGGAATAAATCAGCTTAAAAACATCTTACATTACAATTCAGACACATGTATGAGCATAGGGTAGCGGGGAGACCACAGATGCCTACGCGTTTCGGAAGTAACTTTCCTTATTCATGGCTGGTTTGTGAGGTAAGTATGGAAAACTTATATGCTGTCTCACCGCAAGTCATGTAGCCCTAAATTTGAATGTACTCGGAGCCGAGGTGTTGTCTGTGTTTGCTGCATCCACGTGAACTCATCAAGTCCTCTACATCCAGGTGAGCTGACTTCTATTTTCTTTCACTTTCTATCACTAGTTGACAGTGTGCACCTGCACTTTCTACCACCTAACACTTATGTGTACAGGCACCCATAAGTTGAATGCCTAAATGGATCCACAATTTGTCCCCAAAGCCCAGGCTTTTCCTAGTTCTTCTCGAGAAGAACAAGGAAAGCCAATTTACCAAACTCGTACAATAAAATGATGTCTTTATTAAATAATGAATCTCCTGATTGCAACTTTTTCCCTGAAGTCACTTTTTAAAGTTTGCAAATTGTGGTTGATCAGTGGATTTGCTGGAATACAGGCCCCAACCAATCTGGTCACTAATATTTATATAAGTCCAAAAATATCTGAACGTAAATTTACTTGAAAAATCAAGTATGATAAACCAGGGCACTCCCATAAATCCAGACAGCAGTGGTACGGTAATCTTCTTATATTTGTTATTCATGGCTGTCTTTCTTCAAAATCAACATTTACATTTATGCTAATGAACCAGAACGGCTATGGTGTGTTACTAGAGCCCTCCTATGCTGTAGCTTTACAGACTGTTATATTATGCAGGAACGCTTTCCCCCTCCCACTGTGTGCGGAAACTTCCTCTGCTGCAGTGAGATTACATCAGGCAGGAAGGGGGAAGTGCTGAGGGAACAATGGGGGAGGTTGAGAAAGTAAAACAGCCTGTGAAGTTACAGCACAACAGGGTAGTCCTTCAGTGTAGTACTTTAATTGTCTCCCTGAATATTGTAGTAGATAGAAAAACAAGAAATATATAGAAAGTATATCTAAAGTACCTAAATGTCCCCAACAATGAAGTTACAGTTTTACAGTTATTATGGACAGAGCCATATCAATAAATTAATTTTCTGGGGGTAAGTCCCTAAAATAGCCTCGAACCATAATTATAAAAGCCGATGTCTTCTTGAAAGGTTTCCAGCATTTTACAGTACCTGACTACTCATTCCTGCATACATATGGGCAAATCTATCCCCCAGATATTGCACAAGGGAAATACATGTCTGCAATTGGTTCAATGGCTTAAAGATCCTGCTGCTTTGAAATTTAAATTTAATTTAAATTTAACATATCAATGATCTCACACTGTTCCTCACATGCAAACAAAATGGCCAAAGGGCACTATGGGAAATACATGTAGAAAATGCATAAAATATAAAATATCATTTCAAATAGATTAAACCAGCGAGGGATTAAGTGGAATGTCATAAAATGAATAGAGAAGACAGATGCTTCAGAATTTGGCAAACTGATAGAAAAGTAGGGAGAGTCCAGCGACACTGAGCCAAGAAAAGGTCATGCGGAGATTACTTAGAATTCATTTAAACACATACTATTTAATAGATGGCAGATTGTGTTGCTCCTAAGAAACTCGCCAAAAGAAAACATATAGATTTCAAAGAAGTAAGACGAGGAAGAGAAAACATTGTGGGAATTCATCAAAGCTTTCAGAAAGCCCAACTTCAGTTTGGTGATGTTTCAGGCAACACCGTCTGAAAACCTTTGCATTACAGAATATGACACAGGAGAATAGACTCCCTACCGAGCATCAAACTTTACAACATATGTGCAATCCTGGCACCGTTCATCTGTTCATGTTTATTAGGAGATTCTCCTTAATTTATACATAGTTCGTCTATGAAAGGCCAATTCTTTAATGCTTGTTAAGTTATGTAATCCATAAAATGTGGATTTATAATGATAAAGTTTGGCTTTGTGATGCCTATATTTTTTTAGACGATGATAAATGTACAGATTTGTTGGTAAAAATAGCAATATTTGCCACTTGTAACACAGTTTATTTTTATTTCTGCAGCGCCATGGCCCTGGCACCCCATCTACTCTTCCCTGCTTAGGATTTGCAATCTTCCGCTCGTTTTCCAACCAACCCATTTCTCCCACACTGTCTGTCTCCCATCAAAGATCGTATTCAATTTCTATTAACATTTTCCTACGGTATATTATATAGAAGTGTCTTCTCTAGGTAAGCTCAGTTAGTTATAACACGCTGTTTACTTATAATTTACTATTCACTGAAGTCAATCATCACTATCGACATTAGGTTAATATCTGCTAAACCAGATGATTTTTTTGTACCACTTTGTACTACTCAGTAGTTGAGAAAGGCTTATGGATGGGCCAAAATGTGTTCTTCTTTCTGCTGTATCGTGTTCTAAGGAATAAAAGGAAGCTGAGAAGAATTTCGTGTGCCAGGATTTTTATTTCATATCGGATTACTCAGCATTGTTGATTCCCTGAACACCGCGGATGGAGTGACATCCAAAGAATTTTTGCTACTTAACTAATGAATAGTCCAATGTGTATGGAACAGAACAAGGTTAAATTAGTATCTATAAAGGCGGTTCCCTACTTAAGGACACCCAACTTACAGACGACCTGTAGTTAAAGACAGACCCCTCTGCCCATTGTGACCTCTGGTGAAGCTCTCTGGATGTTCCTATAGTCCCAGACTGCAATAATCAGCTGTAAGGTGTCTGTAATGAAGCTTTATTGATAATCCTTGGCCCCATTATAGCAAGAAATTTGAAACTCCAATTGTCACTGGGGCAAAAAGTTTTTTTGTCTGGATCTACAATTATAAAATATACAGTTTAGACTTACATACAAATTCAACTTGAGAAAAAAACCTATGGAACCTATCTTGTACATAACCCGGGGACTGCCTGTAGTTTTGTATAATTGGTTTAGAAGAACCATCAGATATCAAGGTTTACATTTGGAACACATGCCTACAATGTCCCCATCAGCCTCGTACTAATTTTATCAATGAGTAATAACTTCCATAAAGCACATAAACAACTCCGTGTTACACATCCATACAGAAGGGAAGGAAATTTTCAGCATCATCGATCATATGTGTCATCATAAACTGTAACTTGTGCAATAACCAGTCATCCCTCCAGAGACATTATACACGGACCATATATCTAGGCTCTCTGATTTTTATAAAAAAAATAAAATCATTATGAAGCAAATTGTGATGCATAATGGTGGGTATGAATCAAGGAAAGTGACAGAGCTGCGGGTTATAAATGAGGAGGAGTTGTGTTTATGACAGAGCTTCATTCAGCAGAGCGCCACAAGGAGCAGCTTTCTCATACTAACACAGATCTTCCACACATCGCACAAAGCAATTACACATAGATCCTGCATCTAATTGAAAATTCCTTATCTAGGATTTTCATTATCATGTGCTGCATTGAAGGCCTTTAATTGTCAATTATTTTTTATTTCATGTGCTAACTGCAAAGTGCCAAATTAACCATCACACTAAAAAGACATTAAACTGCTTCTGAATGTAAATATATTTTGTGTTAATCTAGAAGATTCTACACTTGGCATGTCACAATCTAGAGTAGACCTTTCATGCTGTCACTATGCAAATGTAGGGGCCCCTTAGAACTAATTGAGTAATAAAGTCCCTATATTTCATTTATTTGGGGGTCCTATGTATGATCTACTTTGTCTCTGCCTTCTCTTTGACCTCAGGTGAGGTATTTTGCATTTCTGAGGTGATTTCTGATTTTGTACTTCCCATACTTTTTATCTGCCTGGTGAAATGCATAGGTTAGCTGTGATTGGTCATGAGCTGGTCAAATCAAAATAGTGTTTCCAGGTTAACTATTGTAGGCATCTTTTTGATTGGTGTAAAGACCTGACTACTCCTTTATAAAAAGCTGTCAGCGGAGTATCCGGGCCAGTCTTCAATCAACATTCAAGCAGCAAGTTGTCCTGCCAATTCCTCCCTTCATTCAGAATATTTTTTTTGTCGCAATGTTTTGCTAGCGGAGGTTTTATCTGCCGACTAATACTGGGGACATTCAGTTTCATTATGATTTAACTTGTATCGGAACGCCAGCTGACTTTAGACGTCAGTGGGTGCAGGTCCGAAGTTTTCTAATTGCTCCCGCTCTAGCCGCAGGAGCAGGACCATACCCTAGGGAGAAGGGAGATGCGGTTTACTACCTGCATCACACCAAAGTAGCGTGATGCATAGAGGAGCAGAGCCAGCACTGCCTCCAGCTCTATAGACTCGGCAGGTCACGTGACCGCCGAGTCTAAAGAGTTAATCAGAGCTGCTGGATCTAATTAGACCCAGTACAGCTCTGATTAGCAGCACCAGTGATAGGTGGTCGTTTCCCACTGTAACTGGGGCTCTTGTAGATGCCCCAGTTACAGGGGAAATCTTGTAAAAGAAAAAGAATAAAGTAAAAACATTTTTAAAAAGTGAAAATGTCCCCCAAGGATCTTTTTTGACCTCATGAGGGACAAAAATACACATACACAAAAATTATTAACAAATATGAATAAAAATACATTTGCTTTTCTCCATATAATAAAAATGAAATCCCCCGCATTGCTAAAAAAAACACAGCAATATTTGCCTCATTTTCCCAGAGATTGTACATATTATATATCAAAACGGCCAAAACAAAACGGTGAATTAATTAATAATGTTCATTTTGAGGTCATTTGAACATTTTTTAATAATTATGTACTTTAAAATCCAAAAAAAGCCTTTTTTTCACTTTTAACCCCAAATAAAAATGAAAAAAAAAAAATCTTTAAACTTTTATTATGTTTTAACTAGCTCTATGTGTCCCAAAAAATATACAGCAAAAAATTTTAAGGTAGCACGCAAAAAAATATGTGACCTTAAACCACCGCATATGAAAATTGACTAAAAATGGCCAGTCACTAGAGCCTTTTCAGTATGGGTTACTAAGGGGTTAATATTATTATAATGTTATTTACTGATGATTTATAATATTATTGATTTACCTATTGATTACCGTAAGTGTTTTTTTCATTTATTTATTATTAAATTTGGTTACTCAATAATAAAGCATAACGGCCAATTAACTACACTTATATCTCTTGTGTTTCTATTTATTTGGTTCATGAGTTTGTTTTGCATGAACAGGACCTATGACACCATGGATGTTATGTTTATACATGGATTTTCTGCTGTTGTCATTGGCCATTAAAGCGAAGAAAACTAAATCCAGTAGCCGGAGTATCCTGGATAATGGGAGCGGTGTACAGATAGAAAACAGATTGTAATCTTACTATTGTATATGTGTGCAATTATTAGTAGTTTTATTTTCTCCAAGGACAAGGTCGCAGTCCCATACATTGCTACATTTCCCCTAGTTCAAGGCCTTAGACCCATGAAGAGATAGATTTCCCGGAATTCAGTCAGAATACATGTAAGGTGTGAGACTACCTTGCTTTGTCCATTATTACAATCCGATTTTCCTGCATTCTATAATGGCTTTGCCTGTTTTTCCTGGCAATTTTCCCATGATGTCCTTCAGTTAGTGGAAAGCAGCATTTTCTCCCCTAGAGAAAGAGATTAATTTGTTTCATTGGAATTTAATACTTCAAGATGACAGTGCTCGCTGGCAAACACGGAGTTCACCACAGTCCACATTCTACATGAAATCATTATTAAAGACAGATGCTCCTGCCTGTGAGATACAGTCACTGCTCCACATTTAGTCCAGGAAAAATCCATGTTTAGACTGGTGGAAGTTACTTTGTTGGCCCCGTGTATTTCCTTTGGCATCCCCCTCCTCATTTTCATCTTTTTCTTTCTCCTATAATGCTTTATATTGCTGAAGAAAATACTAGGAATAAGAGAAAAAATTGCTTCTTGGCCTTTGCAGTCTCCTAAGGGATTTCTATATAGGGTGAAATTGAATGCATGTGACATATAAAAGAACATAGCCCTCTAATTTATAGCTCAAGTGTTTTAAATAAATCTTGGTTTTCCTGCATGGTGTGTGAAGGTTTATGCTATGAATATCTTTTGTTCTTTACTGCCTTTTTTATTTTCCTGTAAACATTGTATTTTAAGCTACTTAGTGATATTGCTGTAAGGGACAATGGTATATTTCATGAAATATATAACACAGATCTTTTCTTAGATTAATAATTAGATATTAGATTTCTAAACATATTTCTAGTGCATATCTTAAGCTGGCCATGCATTTTTAGTTTTTCTAGCAAAAACAATGGGAAGTACTACTATTACAAATGGACAGATGTTCTGATATGTGGCAGAAGTCATTGTAAATATTTTTGGTAATATATATTCTGGAATATAAGGTTCATCACTATAAGTGATGAGCAGACCTCTTTAAAATACTGTTTGGATCCGGGATGAATCCAGCACCAAATGCGGACGTTAACTGCATAAGGACCCGAACCCCCAAAATTCATCTCAAATCCAAACTTTGTGGTGAGCAGAAAATAACCCCAATTTTCGTGTCCACGGGACATCATGCAGTGATCAGTGCGGGCACTAATAGTAGGTATTAACCTTTACATGCCATTTTGGTTCTTAGTGTTCCCCTTCAAGGGAAGCCACAATCTCAGCCAATACAGCAGCTTTGCCCTCAGCATGTAAAGGAAAACACCCGCAATTGGTCCCTCAACCAATCCCCGCTGTTACCAGTTGGTGAGTGGACCCATTTAGAGTACTGATTATAGGTATTCACATTCGGTCTGGGTCCACAAACTTGGACTTTTGGGGGGATATTTATCAGGGCTTGTGCAACACTCATGATTATTTCCCCCTATCTGGCACGTGAAGGGGGAGCACAGCTGGCTGGGATGTGGGTGCGGCCAGCGGGAAGTAGGCCAGCACTGGGCGATCCTGTCCCTGCAAAGAGGTTGAGGTCTCTTGATGTAACCGGCAGGGCCAACATTCCCCGGCTTATGATAAATAACCCCCTTGGTCTGGGTTCATCCGAACCCACCAAACCCGAATACTGATGTGTCCACAGATCACTATTCATCACCTTAATCCACAGGATATTAATGCATAACATCCATTGTAACATCACCACAATAAACTCCAGCCTTCACATTCATATATAATAAGCATGCAGGATATAATAAGGGAATGTTCACATTACAGATATGTAGGTTGATAAAAATAAAGCTGAAATAGAGGAGATTTTCATAGAAATATTCTAAATGTCCCAGGTGCTTATATGGAGTGATTTCAGAATAATCAGCTACTTATAATGTAAGCATATGTTTCAGAAGCTGATATCACCAAAATATCTCTCAAATACATTTAGCAGTGAAAATGCTGCTGAAAAACGAATACACAAGAAAAGTGCGTCCTTATTAGATTATTATATATCCGATTACCCACATTATTGGAACGTTACAATGACAGAATCCAAACCCTTGATAGATCTGGGTGGTCAATGCCCCCCTATGATTCAAGATGGCGTCAATGATATGATTTACCCATGTGACAACTTCACTGACTGCTTCTATTTCTTTCCAAATGGCCGACCCCAATTCGATCTCCCAATATTTTATTTAATAACTGCTATTACTGGATATTATCCAGTACACAGAGCGTGACATCATTTCATCATTACAGCCTGTGTATACTCACACATATACACAGTAGGGGAGATATATTATCTGTTTTCCATCTGCGTTGTGGTGGCAAAAAGAAATTAAAAAAAGTCATATTGCTATTTTCCCCAACAAAAAAGGCGCATAGAAAATTTAACACCACTTAAATGTAAGAGCACATTGCAATAAATTTATTAATTTGTTACAATGTGCAAGGCTGGATTTAAGAAGTGGAACTTTTTAAATAGTACCATTCCCACTTCAGTCTGATGCAGCTATTTTATTTTACTTTGCAAATGCACCAAAAACAATGCACAACATAAGCCAGCAGAGGTCTAAATGATAAATTCCCCACAGTGAATATCGACATAAAACACATCACATAACTGAACACACATTCATGGCCAGTGTTATGGCAATCACAATCCAGACCTTTGATCAGAAGTGATGATCTATAAATTGGTAGTTGCTGCAGCTGGTGCCTGAACACATCACCATTGTATACTATAGATCAATACTTCCCTTCATACATTGTGAATACCGAAACTATATGTGGTTTTATAGCATAATCTCACTCTGAACAGACATTGCTATCTCTTGGCAAGGATTATTTTTTTGTATAAATATCATTTCTTGATAGGGTACAGCTTGTCTATTGCCTCCTCCAGGACCAGTCATGTGAGGGTGGATTGGGATCTATCGGTGCTGTCTTCTAGCTGTGCAGTGTGTGCTCCAGATCATTAGATGAGGTGTTAATAACGTGAGATCTTTTTAGTAAGCTGGGGCTACATGCTGACATTTTGTAGCATGTTAGTGTTAACAACTGTCTCAAAGCAACTGTAGATGCATATACAAAGGAGCTGTACATAAAATCATGTATGAAATAAATAAGGATGCCCTATAATACAGCATATAAGGTTAAAGAGAACCTGTTATCAGGAAGGACACATTCCAATGGCCTATTGCATGTTTACTTAAAAATGCCTATATAAGTAAATCCAGTGCTTTTAAATTGATTATTTTATATTACATGGCTCCCTACCAGCACCATGCGGTGAGTCCCGGGGGCAGTTCAAAACTGTAAAATCCCCTTTTCATCATTCCCTCCTCCCCTCCTGCTTATTCATGCCCCCCTCCTTTTGTCTTCACCTCTCCCCTAATTCCTAAGTGAGGAGAAGTCGAGGAGGGATTGAGTAGAAGAGAACTCTTGCCGTTTGACCACCTTAACCGGGACACGCTGAAGGCAGGGAGTCATGTAATGTAAAATAATTGATTAAAAAGCACTGGATTTATTTATATTGCTGACAAAGTGATTTTTAAAATGAACATGCCTTAGACTCATGAGGAGAATTCTTCATTGTCTTTTTGGTCTATGTTTGGCATTGTTTTGGAGCCAGGGTCGTCGCCAGCACTAGGCATACCTGGGCAAGTGCTGGGGCCCAGAGGTACTGGGGGAGGCCCACAGAGTCGAATCTTAGTTCCCAGCAGGGTGGCAGCACCTGGTGAGGGGGGCTGTATATAATGAATCCATTTGGGGGAAAAAACCTTGACAAGGCTGTTTGGGAATAATACTAGGGAATATTTTAGTTTCTGAATTTTTCATGCCACCACATGAGTTCACTGCAGAGGCTCTGTTGCCTAGGGCCCTACTGAAACCTGGAGCCCTGTTTGGGGCAGTTTTTGTACAAATGCTATTTTGCAACTGTCCATTGGATGTGCGATTGAGATCATGATGAGTGGGATGTGGTCAAAGCAGGTGGAAACACATCCTAGATGTAATGTCATTGCAAGAAAATAATAAGTAAAATCAAATAATATATTGATATTGAAGAACTACATCCAGACATTCTGTTGCTAAATCAATGAAAATTTTGTAGAGCGCCATACACAAGCACTGTTGTGCATTAAGATAAGCACTGAGACCTGTCATCCATCTCCTTTTTCTGTTCTCTGCAGTGGCCAGCGAATTTGACAAAGGCCCATGGTGTTGAGCCAAAACGTCAAGATTTGTTTGTATACTCCTGGAATAATAAGGTTTCATTGACTCAACAACAGAGTGCCTGGATCTATTTTGAGTTTCATATTGGGAAGGAACCCTTTCAGAGCACCTCCTACAGTGTGGAGTGCGTAACACTGAAGAGAAACGATCAATCACATGAACTCCTCAAAATATCTGCAGCAACTATGCCAGCCCAGGTGATCCCTTCATACAATACACCACTAGTGAACCCTCAAAGGAAACCTAACATTAAAATTTTACAAGATAAATCACAGTGATTTGGCATTTGTTCCTATATTCCTTATTTATGGACTCATTTTTCAAAAAACACCTTTTTAAGCTAGAAGTGCTTCAGGGGATGTCACCAAAGCACCACCAGGCATGGGCTTTGATATGTTCCTAAGAGATCTTCTACGGCTCCATCCGCACTGCCTCTTCTTGCCAACATCATTTGTCTGCTTCTTCCACATTTCCCATCTGCCCAGTAATTATCTCTTTGGCTTCGACTTTAGTTATCACTGGTTGCCATGGGGTTACATCACTGAAGCCCATGGTAAATTTTTTCATTAATTCATTATTCTTCTGCATCCATTTCTGTGCAGCCACAGTGCAGTTCACAGGGTCAGCAGCAGAAAGTCTGGATATGAGATCTGACCATATATAGATGTTACTGGACATTCAGGATTAAAAAAAAAAGGAAAAAAAAATTTGGCATAAATCATCCTGACAGTAGGACTCTTAAATAAGGACAATGTGCATATTTAGAGACACAACCTTCTACTATGACTTTGTGTTTATTGTCTGTGACTAGATGATTTATGTAAGTAACTGTCAGCAGCGCATGTGAAGAACTGTTTAGCAGCCAGAGAACAGGATCTAATTCTAAGTCCCCTTTTTTTTAAATCCCAGCCTATTAATTTTACTGAATGAATGTAGTTTTGGCAAGAGCAATGTATCGCCATTTGCTGAATTCACCAGGGTCCCAGTTCAACAGAAAACCAGCCAATTCAACACTAGAATTTCAGGTGAAGAGAAGGATAATGACATTTAAAGCTGTGTACTCAGGGTGAAGGATTTTTTGGACGCCGCCGAGAGACTAGAGCTTTTCAACAAATCATGTTTTTTAGCTTTCATTATGAGAGCTCTGTGTTATACAAGGAACAGAGACAAACTTGTTATTATAGCAAAAGTTTTATTATTATAATATATCTTGGTCAGTCATCGACGTTCCCATTAAAAAAGGAAAAGTTGACACAGTAAGCTCATTTAAAAAAGAATGGTTCTACATATAAATGAGAAACATACTGATGTAGAAGGGATGAAGTTGCCATGTAATTGCTCACTTTGTGCACTTACGCTGTGTTGTGTACGTGCAATTCTGTGAAAAATAACAGTTAACACATAGTGGAAGATATTTTAAGAACACTGTAGGCTTTTAAGGTTAAGTTCAGTTTATACTTTAAAAAATAAGTAACTTTCCCCTAAAACTGTACAACTCTAGAAGTATAGGCAGTCCCCGACTTAAGCACAGATGACCCCTAGTTACAGACGGACCTCTCTGTCCACTGTGACCTCTGGTGAAGCTCTCTGGATACTTTACTTTAGTCCCAGACCACAATGATCAGCTGTAAGGTGTCTGTAATTAAGTTTTATTGATAATCCTTGGTCCCATGGTAGCAAACAATTTTTTGAAAATTTAAATATATGAAAAATTCAAATAGTAAAATATACTTGTTCCGACTTACATACAAATTCAACTTAAGAACAAACCTAAAGAACCTATCCTGTGCATGACCTTAGGACTGCCTGTAAAGGGAACCTACAGCCATATTACAGTTTTACTGCTAGGCTGCCTTATACAGAGATGCAGCTACAATATTAAAAGCTTAAATCACCCAACAAAATAGAGGGACATGAACCTTTTTTGGTACCAAAAAAAATATATATATAAAAAAAATTCTGATGACTTATCAGTGTAAACCTTTTTTGCTGGAGAGTAGTTAAAGGGTAAGGCATTTTGTACAGAACACTGTTATGGGACTGTGAGCTAGCCTCCCTGCAGATCAGGCCCCGTAGCGGCCATAGGGCCAAATCTGCAGACCCAAAATGATGTTATTACTGTACAAGCTTTTGTTACGCCACTGCTCTGATGGATCAGAACAACAGACCTTAAAACAGTGGTGTGACACTGGCCTAAGTACTTCATTTGAAAGCATTTAGGCTTCTTAACAAAGCGGCTACAGTTTTGGAAAACATAGAAATGTGATGGGAAATACATGGTCCCGGCATCATTATTTCTATAAACACTTGTATCACAGAGTGAGACATCAGAACCCTTTGGAATTCATTTGGCGGTAATAATAGCTCAATGACACAGCGCTCTGCCTTTGTGATTCATGTACAAATAGTTAATTCTGAAAACAACACACTTCTCATCAACATTTAATAGTCCCAGAGTAAAATTCCATTTTTAAGGGATTTCTACTTCTGGCAAAGATCTGTTTTAACTAAGATATCAATAATGGCAGGATTTATTGTGCATTCTGTTCTCCAGATGCAGTGTTTCCTGTAAAATGAATTGTTTCCATGCTTTCGCATTTATAGACGCATCATGGTGGAAATTCACAGCTATCTCCTTTGTTGTGATATAACAAGGAGAATTACCATGTGACTATCTACACTTCTCGCTGCAGTCTACAAATTATGTGTTTATGATGGAAAGTTGGATGCTGTTTGAAGCGATGATGCTTGAAATTTTCACTTTGCTGTAATCACAACATACTCTTCACCTCCATTATTATTAGAAAGTGGATGCATGATATCCTTTAATGACAACACAATTGTCACTAGATAAAAAGATGAAAAGACTGAACTTCTGCAGATGCAGATTCTGTATTTACTATTTGAGTCCTGTACAAGAAAGTTGCAATAAATTAAAAGCCATCATTTATGAAATATTTTATACTGTAGACAGCCTGTTCTATAAGGTTATCCAACCTGCAAAACGTTGATTCCAAAGCTTTTATATTCATTGAAAACACTCACACTCAAATACCTTCTATCAAGAGGTCCCTTATGGTTCATTAAAGGGATTGTCTAACTCAGTAGTCATCAACCTTTTTTTATTCAGGGACCGATTGCACCCAAATTTTTTTTCCAGGAACCGGAACCATGGTCCCTGAAAAAAAAACCTGTGTGCCCAGCAAATATCCCATATCTAACCCCAACCCATATAATGGGCCACATTTACTTACCTGTCCTGACATGATCTCCGAAAGTGCATTGTCCATCGGGAATGCATTCTGCCGCGATTCACTAAGATCCTGATACCTTGCACGAGTCACTTCTTC
Source organism: Engystomops pustulosus (assembly GCA_019512145.1). Taxonomy (NCBI): domain Eukaryota; kingdom Metazoa; phylum Chordata; class Amphibia; order Anura; family Leptodactylidae; genus Engystomops; species Engystomops pustulosus. The sequence continues at coordinate 50,545,594 of CM033644.1, read as the reverse complement.
CTGGTGTATGTAAGTGCATTGTCTTGCAGCACAATTTAAAAAGTTAAACCCAGCGCTCAGTCAGAATCAGTCGGATCGTCCGACGGCATGCTTCCCAATTTTCCTCGCATGAAAGCCAGCGCAGCTGCGCCACAATACGATTGCATACAACAAAATCCCCAGTTAAATACCTGTCCCAGTGGTGCAAATCACAAAAACATTGGAAAATCCTATGAAAAAGTGATCCGCAACCCTTAGTAAAAAAAAAGCCCCAATGTGTCATTTCCTGCAGCCCCCAATCTAAAAAAGAGTGGATCCAGTGGATCTTATATCTCTGTATACCTGGATGTCACCTGAGTGCAAATTAAGAAATACCATTTTACAAAATCTCCATGAGCTGGATCCACTCTTTTTCGTTTCATGTTTTTATACCCCTTGCAGTGGGGTGAACCGTGCTCGAGGAGACTGTGGTTACAGAGGTTGGTGAACATTTTCTTTCTGTTACTCCCAATCTAAAATACTCCCTTTTCTGTAGCCCCTCTTTATAGTGTCCCCTTCTTTTTCTGTAGCCCCCTTTACAGGGCTCTTTTTATATTGACTTGTGTATATGCTTATGGTGGGAAATGCAGCCGTTACTCATTAATGAAAAGTATAGCAGCCCCCCCCTCATTAATAAAATGTCTAAAGCAGGGCCCCCTCAAAAACACACAAACCCCAATAGTAGTGTCCCCTGCACAGCCCCAAATAGTAGTGTCCCCTGCCCAGCCCCATAATAATGTCTGCTGTCCAGGCACCCATAGTAATGTGCCTAGTGCAGCTCCCATAGTAATGTCCCCATTGCAGCCCCCATAGTAAACAATTCACCACACAACCAATGGGAGATCTCATATGCATAAAGGAAAGTGAAAGAAATCAGTAATCCTCAAATTGGAAGCAAGTCATCTATTGACACCCATATCTGCACACATCCGGCTATGAGAGCATGTAAGATCACGTCTGTACTTGGCAAATGAAGGAGGAGTCTAAACATGGGGCAGATGCTATCTGCTTATACTGGAAGCTGAGGCCTGAGTCGCAAATGACTGTAGTCTTTTTGTTATCTGTTACCACATACTTAACCTGATTTATGATATGTTTGAGTTGCAGTTTTTGTGAAACATAAATGCAATACTTGCCTAAAAGTCAGCCAGCTCTTAAGATTTATATCCATTGTCATAACCCAGAGTGCTCAATAATGTCGATGTGCCAAGGATAACAAAAAAAATCAGTGTAATGAGATAAATGTCTGGCAATGAGTTGCAATTGATGTTCTTACAACAGTATCTATATATAGGTTTGTTTCAACTGAGGTTTGAAAAGAATAGACTCATAACCACAAATTACATATCTAAGAGCTAAGTTTTAATAGTAAATTATCTGCCCAATAAATAAATAAAGCCCAATAACCGATGGAATATAATTATGTAGCTGGTATGGGTGGTTGCCTGTTCTTGGCCCAGGATATCTCTCAATAGCTGCCATGGCCATAGTGGAGATGCCATCATGGTCAGCATAGCCATACCCTGACAAATGCAGAAGCATGTAACAGTATAGCAGAGAGAGTAGAGACAGGAGAAGAGCAGAGCACAAGGAAACTGCATTGTGCCAAATGTGGTTTGATGGAGGAGGACTAATACTGTTGGGTTGTTTTTCAGGGGTTGGCCTCCCATTGGTCTATGTCTCATAATTCCATTAAAGGGAATGTATCAACATACTAAGACATACTTTCGGTGCCCCATTTTGCAAAGCAATCCCATAAAGGCATTGTTGGATTTTATGGAAGCCCTTGACTGGTCCACTCAGCACACTTTTCGCACATACTAGAATGGAGATTTGAAACCTAATCTAAAAAAAAGTGGAAGACTTTTTAGCTGAAAATGGGAGACCAACTCCATATTGAAGGTTTTTTTCTGGTTTCCTTTGCAACTAATGATATATCCATAGGTTAGGTCAATTGTAGTTGATAAACGATGGTGCTACACTATGATCAGAGAATGAAGCCCTGTATGTAGCATATCTGTCAGATCCCAGAAAACCCCTTTAATTTCTAAGGATTTGTAATATAGTGTAATGAAAGTTCCTGTTGGTGTCATGCGTACAGGCCGGAATACATCTGTCCATATACACATTATACCCGGTTTACATACAAGATGGGTTCTGTAGGGTTCTTCTTAAGTTAAGTTTGTATGTAAGTCTGAACAGGTAAATATATTGAAAGTGGTAAAGTATTTTTTTGCCTCTGTGACGATAGAATTTTCATTATTTTGGGAACAATGATTAACATTAAGTTAATGAGTTTTGTTTCAAAACTTTTATATATGCGGCTTTTATCCTGAGTACTTTAATTTTATCACCCTTGAATATTTTAGCTGTATATCTTTGTACTTTGACCCTCTACAGCAAGCACTCATGATATCACATGAAGTATTACTGTTTCGGACAATGGTTTTTCTGAGCCTGTCAAGTCATTAATATTCTGCATGTGGCCACAATGACTCATATATGAATACTGTTGCATCAGGGACGGGGAATATGGAAATAAAACAGATTATTTGTTTAAAGAGCTGCCATCTGAAGTGTCCGCTTTCCCACAGACATTTCGAGAATATCTCCCAGATGTCATTGACCACTTTATTTATCACAAATTTTGTTTATCCAGAAAGATCTTCTTTAGCTTCTTGGAATAAGGTTGGATGGAGATGAAATGGTTGAAATATCATGTATATGCCAAGAGTCTAAATTTAGATATGGATAGAGTAGGATAATGGTTATTGTTATTTACAGCTAAGCAGCCAAAATACTTTATTTACTGCTCATGCATAGTTGTTCATCGTACTAAAGTAAATATATGAAACTAAATCATTCTGGGAAACAAACACTAAACAACTCAAGTCAAGAGGCAAAATAGCACAAAGGTTGAAACCACCAGCACAATACTGAGGGCTAATATTAGACTATGAAAAGGAGTTATATTTACAAGCAATGGATTGCATCCTCTCTGGACTGACATATTACATACATACCAAACACACTGCAAATACACAAATAGTGTTATCAGATGATTCAAATAGTTCTGGAAAAACCACAGAGAACAGAGCTGGAAGTTCCCATGTGGATAGGAGCTGAGTTTTAGGTTCCAGGGCATTCATTGTTGGAGGTACATGGGAAGATGGTCTCGGGGAAGTCGGCGCTGAGTCGCTCAATGAAGGATCTCTCCATACCGGTTGTGTTGCTGTACGATTGTGGAGGTTACTCCCCGGCATCCTACTCAATGCCAGTTTGTGCAAAAGAACTGCATGTATCAGCTGATGGGTGGGCACACTTGTTTTTCAACCTAATTTTTTTTATTCATAATGATATAAATATAATCTGTAAAGCATAATAGGGCTCATACATAAAAAGTGATAATTTGCTACACTTTTCGTAAAACAGAGGCCGATTGCTCTGGAACAATAAAAGACAAATGAGGCGTGAAAAGAGTTGAAAGAGTTTTATTCAAAGATCTAGCATTGGTAACACATGGGGCAGTTTCGCACACATGTGAGCTTTCTGAACTGTCTGGTCCTCTGATTTTTCACCCGTGAGTTCTGCACTTGTTTTTGAACTCAAATTGCACTCTGACCCATTGGAGCTTATATACTAAGGGTCGCATGCTGCCCTTTCGCCGGACTTTGCACCATTTTGGGGATTTGTGCGCTTTGCCAGGTATTTGCCAGGTGTTTGCGCTGGGATTGTGTCACTTGCGATCGGTTTTTGGCGCATCTGCGCTGGCTTCCATGTGACAAATTGGAACTGATTTGGACTGAGTGCAGGATTTAACTTTCAAATTGTGTCGCAAGACAATGCACTTACATGCACCAGGAAGAAGGTGAACTTCGGCGGACCTGAGCAGGGAAGCCCCATATGCACTATATCAGGCGCACGACCTTAGTGAATCGCGGCAGAGTGCATTATCGGCAATGCCTTTTCAGTACACGCCGCGGACCTGGTAAGTAAATGTGCCCCATTGTATTCAATGGGTTTTGACAAACTTGCATATATTTCATGCACACAAGTGCATTGTTTTAACATGCATGAAAGTGTCAGCATGCTCTACTTTTGCAAGTGATGTGAGTGAAAAATGCTCCATACAAGTCTATGGAGATGCATCAAAAATGCATTGCACTCTGTGCACTGGACTGTGTTTTTCACTGCTCAATTGCCATAGAAAATATACACTCACTGGCCACTTTATTAGGTACACCTGTCCAACTGCTCGTTAACACTTAATTTCTAATCAGCCAATCACATGGCGGCAACTCAATCCGAGCATCAGTATGGGGAAGAAAGGTGATTTGAGTGCCTTTGAACGTGGCATGGTTGTTGGTGCCAGAAGGGCTGGTATGAGTATTTCAGAAACTTCTGATCTACTGGGATTTTCCCGCACAACCATCTCTAGGGTTTACAGAGAATGGTCCGAAAAATAAAAAACATCCAGTGAGCGGCAGTTCTGTGGGCGGAAATGCCTTGTTGATGCCAGAGGTCAGAGGAGAATGGGCAGACTGGTTTGAGCTGATAGAAAGGCAACAGTGACTCAAATCGCCACCTGTTACAACCAAGGTAGGCAGAAGAGCATCTCTGAATGCACAGTATGTCGAACTTTGAGGCAGATGGGCTACAGCAGCAGAAGACCACACCGGGTGCCACTCCTTTCAGCTAAGAACAGGAAACTGAGGCTACAATTCGCACAAGCTCATCGAAATTGGACAGTAGAAGATTGGAAAAACGTTGCCTGGTCTGATAAGCCTCGATTTCTGCTGCGACATTCGGATGGTAGGGTCAGAATTTGGCGTCAACAACATGAAAGCATGGATCCATCCTGCCTTGTATCAACGGTTCAGGCTGGTGGTGGTGGTGTAATGGTGTGGGGAATATTTTCTTGGTACTCTTTGGGCCCCTTGGTACCAATTGAGCATCGTGGCAACGCCACAGCCTACCTGAGTATTGTTGCTGACCATGTCCATCCCTTTATGACCACAATGTACTCAACATCTGATGGCTACTTTCAGCAGGATAATGCGCCATGTCATAAAGCTGGAATCATCTCAGACTGGTTTCTTGAACATGACAATGAGTTCACTGTACTCAAATGGCCTCCACAGTCACCAGATCTCAATCCAATAGAGCATCTTTCGGATGTGGTGGAACGGGAGATTTGCATCATGGATGTGCAGCCGACAAATCTGCGGCAACTGTGTGATGCCATCATGTCAATATGGACCAAAATCTCTGAGGAATGCTTCCAGCACCTTGGTGAATCTATGCCACGAAGAATTGAGGCAGTTCTGAAGGCAAAAGGGGGTCCAACCCGTTACTAGCATGGTGTACCTAATAAAGTGGCCGGTGAGTGTAAACTACAATAATAAGTATTTTTCAAACGTATGAAATACGCTTTTAAAATGCATTGAAAAGACAAAAAAAATGTGTGAAAAACTCAAAAACACTAATGACTTCTAGCAAAAAACTGACCAAAAGCGCAGGTAAAAATGTGAAAGAGGCCTAAGGCACAAAAAGTCACATATGAGCACATGAAAAGTCATAAAAAATAGGGAAAAAGACATCGCTTTGTACTCTTCATCTTTGTATAATGCACCTTGCACTTTGTTATTTTTATGAAAACTATGTATGTTCATATTGGATTTGTGATGATAATGATATTTAAACACAGTGCTATACATCAATATACAATTGTACAAAACCAACATAGGGTATACGGCCATAGTTGCCAATTATACTATGATAGTTTCATGATGTAAGTGATTTCACCACCTGCTGCCTGGTATACAACCCCATTTAGGACAATTTTTAAAAAAAGATGTATTATTCGTATAAGTATGTATAAGTATTTTTCTGATTACATTTATTTTTTCTTTGTATTATTCAACAATCTTTCTTGGTGTTTTTTTCAACCACGAAGGGATGTATAATTAGTTTGAGAGTGCTATACATGTTCAGGTCACATTTGCACCAATGCTTGAAAATTCCTTCACAGAGAAAGTATATGTTGCCTGAAATGCATGGAAAAACTAGCATTTGCACATTCTAAAGAAAAAAAAGGGACCTTGTGACACCTAGAGGGTCATTTGTCAAACTTTGTTTCCTTTTCTTCTCTCTGTTTTACAGCTTTTTAGTATAATGGCTCAAAATTAATCAAAATTTGTGACTTTTACACGCATTTTGCAAAATTAGTTGTGACCAGAGTTTTACACTGCTGCGACTCATTTCCTTAAAAATCGAAGAGCAGATGCCTGAAAAAGTTGCACTTCAACATACTCACTTCTCATTTATCAGCCAATAAGATCAGGAAATCTAAAACCTTAAAAGAAAAACCAAAACTATACATGTTTTCAAACTTCAGAAAAATGTCCCCCCTAATGCGTAACTCAGATGTCCTCTGACATCCGAGTTACAAAAAATCTTAACCATGTACATTTTCCTTATCCATTAATTTCTATATCAATGTAAGGCAGCATTTACACAAATATGAGCAAGCTTGTGTGAGGGATATGATAATTCTCTCCAGACTCCATCTTGTTAACCCCGGCGCCATTTTGTTCCCTGTTATTCATTTCCTGATTCAGCCACCATCTTGTGTAATCTGTCTGCTTGTCCTTGACTCCTGTCTCTCTCTCTGCAGTTCCTGCTTATTTTTTTTTTTTACTACTGAGGAGCTTTCACAGTACATTTGTGGGTGGGATAGTGATGAGCTTTGGTTTCCCGGGCCAAATCTCCTCTATGGCTGCCTTTCGTCTATGGCAGAATGAGGGAACAATAAGTTCCCTGTTATGCCATAGACGATCGTATGTAAATAAAAATGGCAGCATCCTGCCGCTTGCGCCGCAGAGTGTGACGTCACAGCGTGTATCATAATGGCGCCGCCATCTTTGTTTACATCCGACACCGCGGGGGAAGATGAAGAGGGTGCACATCGGAAGAACGATGGAAAGTGAGTAGAATTTTATTATTTGATCTACAACTGTAAATAGTCATTAAAGGGGGATTGTATATATTTATTATGGGGGGTGCAATAATAGGAGTCTGCATAATATAGTTATCGGCTGTATATAGTTGTTATAGGGGGAATCTATGTAGTTAGTTTTTTAGGGAGGCTGTATATTGTTGTAGGGGGTGTATATAGTTATTATTGGGGATGTATATAGTTATCATGGGAAGGCTGTATATTATTATAGGGGGTGTATATAGTTATAGGGGACTGTATATAGTGCTTATAGGGGACTGTATATATTGCTTATAGGGGACTGTATATAGTGCTTATAGGGGACTGTATATAGTGCTTATAGGGGACTGTATATAGTGCTTATAGGGAGACTGTATATAGTGCTTATTGGGGGGCTGTATATAGTGCCTATAGAGGGACTGTATATAGTGCTTATAGGGGGACTGTATATATTTTTATAGGGAGGCAGTATATAGTTATAGGGGGCAGTATATAAAGTTATTATAGGGGGCTGTATATAGTTATTGCTGGGGATCCATATATATTTCTGTGGGCTGTATATAGTGGTTGCCGGGGGAGCTGTATATAGTGATTGCTGGGGGAGCTGTATACAATGATTGCTGGGGGAGCTGTAAATAGTGATTGCTGGGGGAGCTGTATACAGTGATTGCTGTGCGAGCTGTATATAGTGATTGCTGTGCGTGCTGTATATAGTGATTGCTGTGCGTGCTGTATATAGTGATTGCTGGGCTTGCTGTATATAGTGATTGCTGGGGGAGTTATATATAGTGATTACTGGGCGAGCTGTATGTAGTGATGCTGGGGGAGCTGTATATAGTGAATGCTGGGGGAGCTGTATATAGTGATTGCTGGGAGCTGTATATAGTGATGCTGGGGGAGCTGTATATAGTGAATGCTGGGGGAGCTCTATATAGTGATTGCTGAGGGAGCTCTATAAAGTGATTGCTGGGGGAGCTGTATATAGTGATTGCTGGGGGAGCTGTATACAAAATGTCTGGAGCTGTATATAGTGATTACTGGGGAGTGATATATAGCGATTGCTGTTCCCTGTCTGGATTACATTCAATGGGGGCCCCCACCATGTTTTGCGCCCAGGGGCCCCCACAAAACTTAATTCGGCCCTGATCAAGAGTAACAGTAAATCCTATAAATGGGTCATCAAGGACTGGAAAAAGTTTATTTTCCTTAAGCAGCACAACTTATCCATGGGCTGTGTTATATTGCAACTCAGTTTTATTACATTCAGTTGAGATCTGCAATGCTAGTGTTAGGATCCTCTGAATGACCTCTGGCTGAGTTCACAGCTTTTGAGCCACCGCTCAGGGCTGCCTTGCAGGTAGCTTATTGACAGCCACCTTGAAGCATCTGATTCTTGGAAAGTTGGGTGCTTCATTCTGCAGCTCAGTGTTTGTCTCAACTGTGAGTTGAGTGATGCATGGCCTAGCCATGTCACCTGCTAGATCGGGATCCAGAAACTAGATAAATGGCTAATCCCCTGTTGTACTATCTCCTGTGACCTACAGTACTACTGCCTATTTGTGTTATGCTGGACCAGAAACCCTGAACCGGAGGCTGTATCAACTCTGCACTCCAGCTTGATCAAGAACCTGAAACCTGTACCCGAAAGTGGGTCCAGAACCTGAATCCCAGCCTGGTCAGGAACTTCAGCCTGTACCTGACCCTGTATCCTGTCTGACCTGTAACCCCAAACCTGATTTGGAACTCTAAACCAGATCAGGAACCCTCAACTCCAATATGACCCAGTACCCCATTTCTGTATCTGAGTCTATTCATTACAGTGTAATGAAAAATAGATCATAGAAAGGAATGAAACGTTTCGGTTCAATCCCTGACATTCGTAAAGAATGATCTGTAGATGTTGATGGAACAACATGTAGGTGAGAATCATTGTTAGAGGTCCAGCATGCAAGAGAGTGCAGTTTCCTTTGTATTACTTTTAGTTCCCCGGAATTGTCATGAATATATGATATAAGTTAATAATTAGTATATGTAAAAATATAGAGTTAATTATAACATAGATGATGTGTACAGAAAATTAAGTCCTTAAGAAGAGGCATTATATTACAAAAAGCAGGGCAAGAGCTAGATGCACTTAAAATGTAATAAGCCAAAATCAGCATTCTATGTTACATCATGTGTCGTGCCCTGCATGTATACCGTTTAATAGCAGGACAATTTTATTCATGCTGCACATTTGTAATTGCCAATAATTTACATCTCATTTAAATCTAATTTGCTTACATTTAGTAACACGTATCTGATTCAGTCCTACTTTTCAATGAAAAAAAAATACATTTATTATTTCTGACATCTGGATATGATAAATAATAAATATATGGTGGGAAGGGATTATTCAGTTTTATTTCAAATATTATAATTATTTTTTATAGAGAATCTCTCCTCAGCGAGGCTAATAGCCTATGTTCACAGATGCTGCTTCCTTTATGCCTGTTATGCCTTTACCTGTATGGCCCCCAAGTTAGTTGTTTTTTGGGCTGTCAGCTATAATTGATATGTAGTTAGCCAAGTAGGTGGTGCCTAGTGCTTTAGCCACTTGTATATAGCTGTTAATGAATAACAATAGTTTCTGCTAATGTGCAGGAACAGGATATTTTTAAACCCCTTTTTAATAAATTAAGAAATTATTTGGCAAAATATTGACCAGTTTCAGTTTCATTGTATGTTCAGTGTATGTTGATGGTCATCACTTCTCAACCGAAAAGTGAACCTTTAAAGAACTAAAACATTTGGGAATATTTTTATTCTGTACCAAATCTGTACCATTTTTAATTAATGGAGCAAAAATAATCATCTGCAATTATACAAGCATCCTACACCTTACAGGAATTAAAGAAGTGGGATAGAATTGACCCTTTAGTGTAAGTTTAGTGGATGTCAAAGAATCTATAAGCCCATGTATCTCTGCATAGCACTCCTCTTTGAATAATATAAATTTGTTGAACTGTTCTTTTTATTCTTTTTAGTTTGAAATTTTTATGTTGCATCTTGGTTGTTTTCTTATTTTGACATGACATGTCTTATTTCACATCAGCTAACATTTTGTCCCTCTTCCTTAAAGGGGTTATCCGGGTTTAAAAATCTTTTTATGGCCGGGCTGGGGAGGGATAGTTAAACATAATAAACATGGACTTACCTCCTCCGGCGCCGCCGATGTCCCGCGCCGCGGTCACTTCGATCCGTGCCCCTGTAAACAAACAGGGGCACGGAAGCCGCGCACAGGGAGCTTCCGGTCCGCGTTGTGGACGGCTCCTCCCATCCGTCCCTATCTCTCAGCGTTGTAAGCGCTAGGAGATGGTGCGCATGGGAGCATCCGGCCGGCCGGAAGCTCCCTGTGCGCCGGTGTAATGAAACCTGCGCACGGATAAGACGGGCCGCTGCGCGGGACATCGGCAACACCGGAGGAGGTAAGTACATGTTTATTATGTTTAAATAGCCCTCCCCAGCCCGGCCATAAAAAAATTTTTAAACCCGGATAACCCCTTTAATTATTACATATTGACATTCACCTGTCTGTTGTTGACCAGCATATGTCCTGACTTAACTCCTTGTCCATTAATGTGTATTGTCTGACAAACTCGCTTCATTCACTTGTAGGATTCACGAGACCAAACCAAGAATTCCTGAATTGAACGGACATGATGAGTTCAGGTCAGTGATTCTAGTTTCAGACTAGTTAATCCTGCAAGTGCATAGAACGAGTTTGTTAGACCAAACTCATTCGTGGGTTTGGAGCTTAAATGTCTTATATTATGAATAGTAAACAAGCTCCGAAAAAGACAACAGTCCATCAATTCCAACCTATTAATTCTACATTATACAGTGTACAGTGATTCCTGATTTCCTGATTACAGGCTGATTGGCCCAAAGTATGGAAAAAAACTTTCCTGACACCTAATCTGGTGGTCAGAATAGTGCCATAGATCAACAGAAACTACTAACAAAAAGTTTTATTCCCATAATATGTGATATTATTGCTCTCCAGAAAGGCATCCAGGCCTCTCTTGAACATGTACATAGAGTCCGCCATAATAACCTCCTGCGGCAGAGAGTTCCATAGTCTCACTGCTCTTACAGTAGAGAACCTTTGTCTATGGTGATAGTAGAACCGCCTCTCCTCTAGGTGTAGAGGAGGTCAACTTGTCCTGGCCATAGGCCTAGGTATAAAAAGATCTTCAGAAAGATCCCTGTACTACCCATTATATATTGTAATAAGGTCTCCCCAGTCCCAGTTCCAGTTCTACTATGTCCTTTTTATACCCTGATGCCCAAAACTGTACACAATATTCTATGAGTCTCCTGACCAGTGACCAGTGATTTTTATTAGGGCAAAACTTTCTTCTTATCATGAGAATCTGTTCCTCTCTTAATATATCCCAATAAGTTTATTTGCTTTAGCAGCATATGTCTTTTTCTCCTTTAGGTTCTCTAGGAAATCTAATATTAAATCAAAATTATGATTTTCATTTCCACCCAACGTATAGCTACATTCAACCTCATTACCCATTTGTCAACCCAGGCCTCAAGTTTCCACAAATCCCTCTGTAGTATTACAGTATCTTGCACTGTATTAACTACCTTACAAAGCTAAGTATTATCTGCAAATGTTGAATCTTTCATATATAAACCCACTATAAGGTCATTAATAAAAATATCAAAAAGTTGCCCCAATTCTGATCCCTGTAGCATTTCGCTGGTAACTTCAACCCAATCATAAATTCTGCCCCTAACAACAACCCTATGTTTCTATCATTTAGGCTCCATGCACACAACTGTAATTGGTAATTGTGGTGGTGATCTGGTGATCTGGTCATGTCCAAAATAGACGTCTGTGGCACCAGTCATGGTACAGTCACCACAACGTGAATTACCGGGCAGCCACGCCGCAAAAGATAGGCCATGTTTTGATGTCTTCTGCCAAGAAATGATGGTACATGAAATAATCACAATCCATAAATAAACCCTGACAGAAACGGATTACTGTTAAATGAAGAAACAGAAATGCATCCGAAGCTCAGCTTTAAAGAGCCAATAAAAATATCTTTGTTGTAAGATTTGAATAATTCACAGCCAATATTTAGAACGTTCTCTGAATTTTGGATTACCATCCTGTTTTTATTAATTTAAAAAGAGCGCCTTTAGTGTAATCTTTCATTGATGTTTATATAGAGTGTTTTAGAAACCTATCCGAGTCATTTTACCATACTTTGAAAGTTGTTATGAAAAGATCCTTTTGACAAAGTGAACATTTCCCACAAAAGGCATTCATTGTAAAGTATAATTGATCTCAGAACTAGCATTGACTTAATCAAACATTGCAAAGGGCAAATTCAGCACAGAGAAACAGGTCAATTAAGCAAGAGCTCCACATCTAAAAAGCAAAGTCACTGGACTGGAAATTAATGGAAGTATATTATATCTACAGAAATTCATATGAATATTCATGTTATGAGTTCTAAAGAGCAATTATCATGTAACTGAAGAATTAATAGAAGCATGGAATGACTCCTATATCTCAAGTCTTGCCAGACGAAATCTGTATAGATATAAACATATAGCGGGAGATTTATCATACACTGGCGCATTGTATGCCAGCATATGATTAAACCCTGGCCCTCCTGCCGTGCCGGAAATATGTGAAGGTTCCCACAATTTGCTCTGTTCCATCAATATTCTGTGTCATCAAAAACGGCAGGTTGTAGTGGTTATTAATATAACAATCATGGACAATGAGTCTAGGTGAAGGAAATTCTATAAAGAGGTGGTGGACCTTAACACAACTAAGTACGTCACAGTGACGTTAAGTGTGTATGGAGAGGGCTAAGTCTTTTTATATACAGGACGTCCCCAGGTTACGTACAAGATCTGCAAGTTGGAACTGTATAGTTTATAATTGTAACCCTTAGCCAGAATTTTATTGTCTCTGTGACAATTGGATTTTAAAAATGTTGGATTGTCATACGAATCAGGATTAAAGATAAAGCTTAATTGCAGACACATTTGATAACTATTATAGCTGAGTATTGTAGTCTAAGGCTAAACTACAGCATCCAGAGGTCCGTTTGTAACTAGGGGTCATCTGTACATAGCGGCTGTTGCACCAATCGCAGGTATTAACAGTTTAAGTGTTGGTGAAAAATGCCATATTAGCTTAAAACGTAGTACCTCCTCTCGTGGTATTATTGGAAGGCGGCAATCCTTTGCTATGACAGATTGGAGTCTTTACAAGACTCCCAAGGCTTTCATAGAGTGATCTCAATCAGTGTTTTCAGAGGCGACCTGAGAAAAATGTTTAAAAAGGGGAAGATCTATCACAAGTGTCTCTTGGCAACAAACCAGAGCTTAGCCTTCATTTCCCCACAGCAGTTTATAACATGAAAGTTCTGATTGGTTGTCATGATCAACTGGAACCGTTTTGCTCATAGATACATTAGATAAATCTCCCTCTAAGGGTTTAAATCACCCCCTTTATAACTGAAATAAAACTAAATAAACAAATATTAACATGTTAGGAATTGTTCAACAAATTCAACTTACTGGCTATCCAAAGTAGAAATACGTGAAATGCTGGAGTTCTCAGCACCCTATACTGATCAGAGGTACTATGGGGGCATTTATCAGTGCTTCTTCCCCATTTTCTGGCTTAGAAGTACTGAAAAAAATCACAACTGCAAGAAATTGTGATTATTTTTGCAGCAAAGCCGCAGCCACGCCTTCTGGTCCTATGTAGGCGCCACGACGGGGGTGTGGCCTTTATCATACGCAGTCACACGAGCTCCAGCATATGATACATTTCCCCCTATATGTATTATGTTAAAAGTTCTGTATTCTAAGAGAAAAATACAGCTGCCTCAATGTCTGCACAAAGCTTTTTCTGATCATTTGTATTCTAGACGTAATTTAATGTTTGAAAATAACAATCTATCACTAAGGATTATTACAAGATAAGACGTGTAATAAATTAATAGAGATACCCAATTTTTCATAAATATTATATCAATGTATAAACTGGAAATAGTCCTGCGGCTCATGTTATCAAAGTAGTTTCATTCTTACTGTTCCCTCCCATAGGCAATGTAGCTTGGGTAAGATAAGATACAATTGGACAAATACACATAAACATTTAATCTTATACTACTATATAATTCTAAAATGACTAGAACAATAAATAAAAAAAAAAGACTTGGATCGCACGTATGCACACATTCCTGGTCAAACCCACGTATTAGCGTAGAATACAGTAAATGTTTCACTGAATTTAACCTAATTCTATGGCAAGACTCCATTCATCCAGACCATTTTTGTTAAAGGGGTATTACAGGAATGCTGTTGACATACACTGTAATGAAGAATTTAAATGCTACTGGCCCTTTAATCAGTTCTTTGATTTTGTCCATGTGGAGCAGACACAGGACAAGATGGCCGCTGGTCACATGTCCACATCACAAGTCCTGCACCTGCCTGGGCAGGTGCCCAAAATATTGCACTGTATGGCGCCTTATCCACACCGTATAAAATACGGTGGGGTGACAAATAATGGATAGCTGACTATTGGCTGGCTGACAGAATGAACCCCCCACTAGTTCTGGATACTGCACGTGTATACGACAGAATACAATGCATAGCCGCATGCAGCATGTATAAATCCTGTATTTTATACGTTCCCATTGACTTCTATGGGCTGTACAGGACGGAGGAAATACAGTGGGAAAATAGGACATGCTCTATGATTTTATACATTCTGCTCACGGTACGGTACAGCATGGTGGACAACATGGCAATGTACATGAATGGCCGTATTGCCCAGTGGAATGCATGGGGCCATATGCCGGCTGTATAAACGGCCGTATATATATGGGCGTTTTAATACATTCTCTACACGTTCATGTGCATGGAGCCTTACTCACATTATTGCTATGGTAACAGAGGAGACAGTCTATTAGATCATCACCAGCAGCAGCTGTTACTGAAAACTAAGGATCATGGGACTTGTAGTTTCCACTGGTAGCTATCATGATGATAACTCTGCATACTTTAGAAAGCACATATTTTGTGAATCATAAAATCAAACTATTTAAGCTCCATTTTATCACTAATGACATTGAGTTTTGTTATATTAATTTATTTATAGCATTATGGGTTTCTGTATCAGACGTTCATATTCCAGGAATACCCTTTTAAACTATATTATAACTCCAACTATTCATATCACTAAATACTGGCCTCCAGCCAGACATTTCTGTGCATAAAATGGCCGCAGATGGAGCTTCATGTGATCTCATGTGATCTCTAACTGGCAATTGTTCATGGACAGATAGAGATCACATGACCCTCCATCTGCGGCCATTTTATGGTCAGGAATGTCTGGCTGATGAGGTAAAAGACAGGAGGCTTAACTTTACATATCGAGATCAGATCAGAACTTTTAATAGATGTATATTGGTAAATTACCTAATATTCTGCCTCCACACTTACATACACATAAGAAAAACATGAGGTAAAGTGTCCAGCCCATTCCACTCTCACTTACTGGGTATTTACCTTTATGCATTACCTTGTATATAGTTCATTGGGACACTGGTATGTCATAAAAACTGCATGGACCATAAAAATCACCACATACCTTATTGGTATTTCCAAGACAGTATACCTATTACAGAAGGGTAGGATAGAGATGTGGTGCATCCACAATGTGATCTATAAAACAGTTGGCCTCAGTGCCCTGATGTAGATCATGAGTCCTTCTATCGGTACAATCCATCTCATCTCACATAACCTACTATTTGATGATATCCAACAATGAAGCACAGGGATTATGGATAGAAATGCAGTAATAAGGGTTTATGCACAAAGCCACAATACTGAGGCATAAACCTAATGTATAAATGCTACATATTCTGTAAGTTAAAGGTGTACGTCACTAGGGAAAGGCAAAGGGTTGCATTGGGAATTGATCATGACTCTAGATATTGTAAAGGTGGCCCTATGTAGTTGGGTACATATTAGCAGTCAGGGTTAACACAAGTGGACAAGGACTGCAAGTTGTATGCTGGATGGGTTCACCTAACTATCTTAAATAATATTTTCTAAAAAAAATACCTTCTAGTACCTTGACTGGTACCTACTGAATACCGTCATTAGAGTATGAAATATATTACTTACAGAGATATTGACCCCTGCAAATCCAGTGTAAGAGTGGCTCTAGCTCTTGAAGACGACCCATGACTCCCCTACTTCTTGATGTTGTCTGGGTTGTGTACAAGACCCAGAGCTAATACCTGCTGGTGTCTGCTTTTCTTCTATTAGTCCTGGTCAAAAAAAATTTACACAAGGGTGGATGGTATGAACCTCCTACCCACTTCATCCAGGTGATTCTAGTAAGCAAGTACAAAATAGGTAAATGACCGTATTAAAACTTAGCTTTCAATTTACTAATAATAAAATTAAAAATTGATATAGTTTAACTTAAAAAATTATAGTTCCCAGGGGAACAATTCTTAGTCGGCCATCCGGAGAGCAATAACTCAAAGAAGTGCGTGTATGGTGTAGGACGCTAATGGTTAGGTTTATGTCCTACTCGGCATACATCAATATGGTCGGTCTCAATACAAGGTTGATAAAAAAGTCTCCAAGGTTGTATTTCCTCAGCTTCGGAACTACTGATATTGACCATCAATAGGACCATTTGCAAGAAAGTCATGGAAAGTAGCCACCAAAGGACAGAGAAAGGCAAGTATAAGTATCATGTAGATGCATAAAACAGTTGGGGCAGGGGTGCACATTTAATTGCCCTGAGTGCACAACATCCCTAGCCGTGTGGGAAAGGGTCCTTGATATACACTATTGCTTCAACATGGGACTGCAGCCCTAACTAGCTGCCACCCCGTCTGGAACCTAGCCCTCTACTCGGCCTTCAGACCCTACACTTTAGAAGGACGAGGAGAGGTAGGTAAGTACGTCATGCCATCTACATGTATGGAAAGCTTCTGTATTTCATAGATCAGAAACATGTATCCCAGCACCGTAGTTAAGAGTTATGTGCATCAAAGATGAGTTACAAATGTGGTCACAACCCTACATGGCATGTTTCGGCTGAACTTTGCAGGCTCATCAGGGGTACAATGGACCGAAACAACAACAATGTGTTTGGATGAGGGATGCATTTAATACAATAGCCGCATCCGCTTACTAGTTAATCGGAAATATGGGCGATAGCTCCAGAAAGTCTCGCTGTATAGGTTGTCAGACAGTGGCCAAATTGTCACAAGGTCCCTTCCAAATAGATGCCGGTGAGGGCCGAGCGTCCATATAGTCGGAGGCTTGTGTGACGGCGTCCCTTTCAGCGGGGTTACGCCAATGAGACCGTAAGGTCCGGACACACACACACTATTGGACACATTTACTAAGGGTCCGAATCACGTTTTTCCGCCAGGTTTTCCGAATTTTACCGTTTTGCACTGAATTGCCTCAGGTTTTTGGTGCACGCAATCGGATTGTGTCGCATGGGTGCCGCCTGGCATGCGACGAAAAACGGGGGGCATACCCGTCGGAAAACCTGACGGATTCAGAAAAATCGCGCTATTTAAAAAAAAAAAGTGTCATTTCACACACACTTACATGCACCATGAATAGGTTGGTGAGCTCCGGTGGACCTCGGCGGACCTTGGCGCAGCAGCGACACCTGGTGGACATCTTGCGCACGACCTTAGTGAATTGCCAGAAGCCCCAAATCCTCGTCGGAGAACGCGCCGCTGGATCGCGACAGGACCAGGTAAGTAAATGAGCCCCATTGTGTTTTAATACGGTCATTCACCTATTTTGTACTTATTAGTCCTGGTCAACAGCATTCAAGACAGAAGAATCAGTACACTGGGGACTATAATATTTGGTTACTTACTGCCCAGTGAACAACACCAACACTTGTCCATGGCTTCAACAGCCCACTGAAAATTTTCCCACAGAATAAATGGCTCACACACAGAACTAAAAAGATTGGGGTAGATTAAGAAAGTTCTCTGCTGTGCCGGATGAATCCCTGTGACTGATGCTGGATGATTAATCTGGTGCAGTATAAGACATGAGTCATACTTTGCAGCTCCTATTAGTTGGTCTTTATTGTTGCACCACAATATAGAATTTTCTGGTGTATGGAGTGTTTTCTGTCATAGTCACACCCACTGTTACTGCTGCCACCCCCCAACTCTGAAAAATTCCTAAAAATGGTTTAAAACTCTCGATAATTGTGGTGCATGGCATTTCAAGTGCAAATTACTCCAGTATTCTGTAATCTATACATCTCCCCCAAAATGTTAGAGCTATAGCTTACAGTCACCGTTTATCCTTATTGAAGATCAATACCTGGCAAACAGAATGTATTGGTCACTGACTGACCAATTCTGACCAATTCTTGACAGCTAAAGGAGTATCTTTTCTTTTACTATAGGAATTTACCAATCTTCCAACATCTACAGTAAGAAAACTTGGTAGACATTAAATAAAGCGAACTTCATCTTCAAGGATCTCTCCTATGACCAGGACAAGGGGGCATCCTCTGCGCCTAGAGAAGAGGCGATTCTACCGTCACCATAGCCAGGGATTCTTTACTGTAAGAGCAGTGAGACTATGGAACTCTCTGCCGCAGGAGGTTGTTATGGCGGACTCCATGTACATGTTCAAAAGAGGCCTGGATTACTTTTTAATATCACGGGTTATGGGGAAAACATGGGTCTTTTTCCAGCCTTATACACTATGTTATGCCTATAACAAGAGATTGAGGTTAGAAAAATAGTACAGAACGCGATAAACGTGATCAATGAGAGTAAAGACAAAAGTATTTCAGTTGGACAAAATAAGACAGTAGATAAATTAAAAGATGAAGTGTTCAATGTATTCCCTTCATTCCAGTTAATTAGCTTTCTATTTAAAAAGCAGCATGAGTGGATTTGATAGTAAGTGTATGGTGAGATTTGATATAACTCCTGATGTACTGTCACATTCAGCTTGGGTATTCGGCGGTGCCTGAATGATCATGGAGCGTTATAACATTGCATCGTAATTAGGTAAAAGTGTCAATTAGGCACACACTGACTTAATCTTAGAAGATGTAATCTCTTCAGGTATAATTAAGGTCAATCTATTCCAATCTCTTCTTAAAGTGACAAGTTCTGTACAGTACATTTTTGCTGATAGTTCTTAATCTGTGCTGTGTTCAATAGGTACAGTAAGACTCTAACAATGTATAAGAACCACATTTATTCACAAAACAAAATTGATTATTTCTACTTGCATTTCAGAATGGTCTTTAAAACACACCCCTAAATATGTCATCCAGTCTTAACCTATATATGGAGATGATAAGTTTACCAAAACATTGTATTGATTCCAGATTTACAATCGACTTTTGATGTTAACGGGAACCTGTCAACTCTGCTACCCAACCCAATCTGCAAAAGGAGTTTTTATAGCTGTCCAAAGTTGCAGCAAGCCTCTAAAATTGCCTTGTTTGTTGGAGATAGGGGGCAAAAGGGGAGTACAAACTGCCACCTGGTTGAGCTCTCCACCTCCTTGACTTTATCTTACTGCAGAGTAGGCCAGCTACAAAAATACCTTTTATAGACTTTCTAACTGCCAGACAAAATACTGTTTTTTGTTTTTGAAGGAGGGGCATTAGCATAGGTGACAAGTTCCCTATAAGGCTGTGTTATAATTTCCTGCAGGTATTACAGGCGGTCCCCTACTTAAGAACACCTGACTTACATACGACTCCTAGTTACAAACGGCCCTCTGGATTTTGGTAATTTACTGTACTTTAGTCCTAGGCTACAATAAACACCTATAACAGTTATCAATGGTGCCTGTAATTAAGATTTATTGTTTATGCTGGTTCTTATGACAATCCAGCATTTTTAAAATCCAATTGTCACAGAGACCAAAAAAATTTTGACTGGGGTTACAATAATAAAGTATACGGTTCCGACTTACATACAAACTCAACTTAAGAACAAACCTACAGACCCTATCTTGTATGTAACCCGGGGACTGCCTGTACAGTGTTCTGCCAAGATTTAACAATGTAAAAAACAGAAGTGTAAACTAATGGAGATAAACAGATGCCAAAATTTTGAATATCATGGGGTCCGTTGGGTTTGTGGTTTCCATTATTACATCAGACAAAAAAATCATGTCTTCAGGCCTGTGACTTTTAAACACAATTTTTGATGGATGTGAATTTCAATGTGTGTATGGATAGGATGATGAGCAAGAAATTGTTTGCTCATCCCCGATTGTAGCTTTTCCTAGAACCAATATCAGCCTTTTACAATAACTTAATTTTTTATTCTGGCCAATGAGCAAGAGACATTGAGGCCAGTGTATTAAGACTGGTGCTCTGTTCACTATTCTTAATAATCAGTTCATCAGAATCGAGAAATGCTAGAATTATTAAAACATTCTGATCTCTGACACTGAACTTGAAATCAGGAATTATATATCAATCCTATATAATAGTAGCGAAAAAGGGCAAAATATTGCAATTTCAATTAAGTGAGCCAGGAATAGTGATTTTTTCATGCCTTGTAAAGCACAAAATTGTCACAAAATAGATGATACATTGCTCTCAGCATGTTTTTTGAAAAGAGATCCAATACTGGACTATAAAGGAATTCAAAATTGATGGGTCTTGTGACCAGTGTGTTGTAAAATAAAAACAATGTTTCACTTGTCCACTCTTAGGTCTCTTTCGAATTGGTATTGTTTTTTACATCTGTGGTTCAGTGATTTCCATGGATGCTATGGGGGCTCATTTACTAAGGGTCCGCGGACCGCATTTTCGTCAGGTTTCCCGACGATTTCCTTATTGCGCCACATTTAACAGGGGTTTTTGGCGCACACAATCAGATTTTGGCGCATCGTCGGCGACTTTCATGCGATACAAATCGGGGGGCAGGCCGTCGGACAATCCGACGGATTCGGACAACGCGCAGGATTTAACATCGCAAATTGTGTTGCAAGACATGCACTCACATACACCGGGAAGAAGAAGGTGAACTCTGGCGGACCTGATGCAGGATCTCGAGTGAATGATGTTGGTGAATCGCGCCAGACTTCATCTACGTCGGACCGTCCGGATCGGGGATCGCGACAGGACCAGGTAAGTAAATGTGCCCCATTGTCTTCAATGTGTATTTTCACACTCGCTCATTTTATCACAGATCTGTTGTTCGTGGAAAAAAACATGTCCATTGATTTTCACTGATGCGGATCACAAAAGGCAATAGAAGACTGGAGAAACAACTGGAACAAAATGCAAAGGATGCACAAGGGAAGTGCAGCACACATGCCAATGCGAAACCACCCTTAGGCCCCTTAAACACTTGCGTTGCAGATCATGTCAGCGTTTGATCAGGGTTTGGTCAGTGAAAAACTGACATTTTTCATCAGAGTGCAATCAGTTTTCAGTCAGAGTTTGTTGAGTGTCTCAGTTTTTCATGTGCATTTTCAATGCAATTTCAATGCGTTTTTCACGCACAGATAACGCTCGTGAAATGGACTCAGGGCTGAGCGTTATCTTTTCTATGGAAATTGATGCGTGAAAAACGCATTGCACTTGCATGTGTCTCAGAGAGCAATGCGTTTTTGATGCATCTGCATAGAATTGTATGGTGCGTTTTTCATGCGCGTGACTTGAAAAAGTAGAGCATGCTGAGATTTAAACGTGCGTTAAAAAACCGCGCGTATGTGCATGAAAAAAAATACAAGTCTGAAAAGACCCATTGATTACAATGGGTCAGAGTGCAATGCAAGTTCTGCACGTCAAAAGCACATGCAGAAAACGCGCGTGAAAAACGCAAGTGTGAAAGGGGCCTAACACTGTCACTTCTGTTCCATTGGTCAGGGTTTGTTTACCCAGCTTCAATATCCCATGACCACTGAGTCCAGAAATTGGCTGCAGAAAAACTGTGAAAGGCCCCTTCCACACTTGCGTGCTTTTGACTAGCAGAACTTGCATTGCACTCTGACCCATTGTAATCTATGGGTCTTTTCAGACTTGCATTTTTCTTGCTGCTCCCTCACCTCATGTCGCCATCTACCCTCCTACATAGATTGTGCACTCTCACAATGAGGGTCCTCCTCCCACTTGTTCCAGATCTCTGTGTTTTGTATTTGTACTTGTCTTTATATAATGTATGTGAATTCCTTGCTGAATGTTCAGCACCATGGAATTAATGGTGCTCTATAAATAAATAATAATAATAATTTCATCAATCTTATTATCATTTTACAGCAGTGACTTATTTTATAAATACTTCATGAAGATTTTGTCGAGTAGCTTTCTGCCTTTGACCTAACCATCTGTTAGTCCATATGTTATAATAAGCAACATACACAAAATCTACCATTTTTTTATTAATAAGATGTGTGATACACTTATGTTTAAACCTAATGCTTAGCAAATATGTCATATAATAAATATTGTAGAATTTTCGGTATTTTTAATATGTTAATGTTATTACAACACACCGTAGGAATGATAAAGACTCAGTAATGAGTTGTAGTCCATCTGCTGGGATTGACACTGCAGCCACCCTCTGATTCATACACCAGTGCTAGGAAAAAACAGACCCTCGAATATCCATGGATTTCCTGGAAATACTGTTGAATGGTTCCATGCAGGCCACACACAAAACTAAGCCTCTGCTCAGATCTGCCAGAAAATATCCCGTGGTCAGCATCATTCACACCCACTAAAATGAGACCAGACACAATCTTGTAAACTTTTTGGTTTTTATCTACTTGGGTAATTTTATACTCACATACAATGCAGTGAACTGTGCCATTAAAGAGCATCTGCTTTTACTATATGATTATTCAATTCAAATCCATAAGATAGAAGAAAATAAGAGCTTCATAGGTGATAAACCAAATACACATCATACCAAATAATGATATTAAGCTCATAAAGTGCAGGAGTGCAATAGCAGCCTTGGTAAATAAGTGATGTAAACCATATCTGGTAGCTACAGAAAACTATTCATTCTAATAACAACAGTAAATCACTACCGACATGTAAATACATAGTAAATAAATCAGTAAATTATACAGTAAATTTCTGCCCTTCATTTGCTCATTTTCTTTTATACAATTAATTACTTCGTTAAGTGATTATTAAGAAATTTAGTTTTTTACTAAGTTTGAGATGTGCAGTTTACACAACTGGTGGGCATGTGTCCTGAGTAATCTAGTGCACTACAGGCACTAGAAGAAATAAAATCTAATTAATATTCTGCAGAGTTAGGCCCGTTTCACACTTGCATTTTTCAGGCGTGTGTTCTGCGCATGCTTTTGACACACAGAACTTGCATTGCACACTGACCCATTGTAATCAATGTTTTTTTCAGACTTGCATTCTTTTTCAAGCACACAAGTGTTTTTTTTAACGTGCGTTTAAAATCTCATCATGCTCTACTTTTGCAAGTCGCATGCGTGAAAAACCACCATACAATTCTATGGAGATGTATCAAAAACGCATTGCACTCTGAGGGCGCTTTCACATGATGCATTGTATTTCTTGATGCGTTTTTTTTACGCATTCCAAAGGCTTCAGCCTTGATCTTCGTGTGATTGTGTGAATGCACCTTACTGAAAACTGATCGAACTAACTCTGCATGAAGGAGGGGAACACTTCTGCCACCTAGAAGTAACAGGGCTGTGGTTGAACGGGCTAATACTAAGACAACTTAAAAGCTATGAACACCTGTCATGTCTGCGCGTGCTTCTTTCTCTGTCCATGCTGGTAGGCTTTGGAGATTTTGAGTTTTGTCTCATCCGGTAGTCTGAACTGGGCTCTAGTGGCTGACTGACCTGATGACTGCCACACCCCTCACTCTGCTTCTGTCTTGCAAGAGTTAAGTCTATGGGCCTGTAATTGCTTGCTCCTTCAGGGCCTAGTCTAAGCCTTCACTCTCTGCTGTTCAAACTGCTATCTAGCCGTGTCCACACTAGCTCCTCTCTTGCTTTGACTACTTCTTGGTTTCTGATCTCTTGTCTGTATTTTCACTTCTCTTTTTGAATTACGATCGGGTCTTTGTTTATTCGGGTTGTTGCCGACCCAGATTGTCTACTCTGCCTTATTGTGTTTTGTCTGTCTGTCTTGTTATGTGTTCACACTTTACCCAGGGAGGGAACGCTGACCAGTTATTGGCCTCTGTTTAGGCCTCACCTGTTAGGCCTCAAGCATACAAATGTAATGGGGACCGTAATCCAGCCGATTACGATCCCTATAGATGTCTATGGTACCTGGTCAAGGTGTGATGAGCACATGCTGTCTCTCGTCATCGTGACCTTACACAGAAAAATATAGGATATGTCCTATATTTTGCCATGATATGGCGCTTCCCGCTAATAATTATATGGAGAGGGGAGGGTTGAGAAGCATTGTACTTCGTTCCTGCTGATAGTTTCTTGTATGAAAATGATTTTTTTTATAGAATTAGCCCTGAATCCACTTAGAACATTGAAAAAAATACATGTTACTAAATAGTGACAATTTATACATGCTAGGTTTAATGAGGTCAAGGTTCAGCTTCACTAAATGTACAGAAAATGGCAAAACAACAAATCTTCTCATCTCCCCTAATCTTTACTGGTCATATTTTGTCTTAAATTGGAATAAAAACATGTTTTCTTTGTCTCCTTGTCAAAGTTCTGTGTACAACTCTAAGATAACTGTTTGCCAAAGAAGTCACCTGTCCAAGACTGAGTCTGCCTCAAAATTACCCATTGGAGGTGTACTGTAAAAATACCTTTTACTCCTCTATTATGCTTCTAATAAAGGGGTAGTTACTATGATCAGGTGCATCCTATGAACTGCATTATATAGTATGTATTATGGCATGACATATCACATGATCACTGCCATGGTACAGTTGTGAACAGGGGCCTGTAATATCTCACATATGATTATGTAACAGTCACTCTAAGGGAATCTCATTAAGACACGGCTCACTGAACATATGTCAGAGACATCAATTTATTTAAGATACGCAGATTACATCAGCCAGCTATTTGTGGCAATATTCCTGATTTAGTAAATTGTATGGCATATGGAATGCAACAGGATATGGCAAAATATAGAAAGTCTGTCAGATTCCTCATCATTTTCCTGGTGACTGTCTAACTTGTCACACATGTAGATGCAGATGTGAGAACTGGATTTCCCAGAAAAATGATAACTCATATGTCATTTTATAAATGCACATATACTAAAAATAATGATAATTAGCCATGACAGCTAATGGTATTTTTTTTAATATAAGCAGGTAGACTAGAAATCCTTATTCCTCTTTCCAGCAGTGCTGCAGTTTTTAGCGTTATTACGTTTCAGCCCGAACTAATGTCATTATTTCCTGGTCTGAAATACCAAAATGCTGAGAAAGTGATGGACAGATTAACACCAGAGACTGCAGCGCAGGAGGTGATATATACATGGACATACATTCATCCTTTTAGTACTGACACACGAGTGCCATCTTCAGATTGATATCAGAGCTCCGGAAAGTCTGCCGCCTGACCTGATGTATTAACTATCACTCCTTCTGTACCATCTGTCATAGCCACATCATGCCTGCTGGATGGTAATAAAAACGATATGGATCTCGTCATGAATATGTCTCATATAATCATTATTCCACAGGAGATATGTAATTGCTGCTTGGTTCACTGACAAGGGGAGATCTCTTCATATTACAGAAAACTGGCATACAAACATTGATAAATCTCCCCCATATTTTACTAAAATTACTAATCTTTTGATGCTTTTTAAGTTTCATATGCACATATTTAATGGACACCTCTTTTTGTCAAGCACAACCACTCTCCTGTTGAAGAAGACCCGTTAACGGAAATTTTACCCTTCCCACCAGTTACTACTGCTGGTAAAGGGTTAAAAATCCTCCCCATATCACCTGAAATGATCTACAGCGGTTTTCTGATATGCAAATGAATAGACATGAGTCAATTTCTGAAGAGAAGAGTCAGGTTTTCTTCAGGATGCCAATGAACCACGTCTTCTTCTTTTGACTGACAGCTCCCTGTATTTTCAAATCTCAGCCTGAGCACACAGGAAGTTCTCTAAATGTCAACTTCCTGTCCTTACCAGAATGCTGTCCCTCTCACTTGCATGGTGAATTTAGCAGTGAGCACTGAATGGGAAACTGCAGATCTTTTCATTTCAAGCAGGACCAAGTAGTGTGCAGAGCTACAAACCAGTGGGACGGGACCACCAGAAAAGTTTGGGAACAATTTTACTGGTGGGACTAGGCAGATTTGAGCTGGGGGGCCTGCGCTGCATTTTTTAACAAAGGCAAAGTGGGGGAGTAAGAAAGGTTTATTGTGCCTGCTCTTGATCACAGGTTCCCTTTAAGTCCTGCCCTATTGTCAGACAAGACAAATAACCTTCATTAGGTTATGACAACAATACAGTTTGGAGATTTACATGAAGGAAACCTTTTACCTCTCCTAATCTATAAGGTTCAGTAAATAGTTGTAGCACACTGTTGTTCCTGGAGTTATTATTTCTAAAAATGTATTGATCAACAAATGGGAGTTGGTATTTCCTTTGTCAAAAAGGTGTGTTTCTACTGAATGCAACACCCAATTGTCAATATATTTATCCATTTCTAAGCTTAGTAGGAATTCAACAACCCAGAGATATGAGAAAAGTTTTTTTCATTGTTGTTGGCTGGACATTTTTAAAGACGTGACAAGGTTTTCAAAACAACAACAAAAATGGTGCTTTAATATGCTCTAAAAAAGACAAAAAGTAAATATGTGTGATCACCCTGTTGTTGTGTTTTATTAGCTGCATGTATCAGGAGTATTGCTTGCATAACACAATATGAAATTTGATTTCAAGAGAAATTTACAATATTAACACTAAAGCTACACAAATAGCAGAGATCTCTATATTTACATACAGTGCTATGTCAGGGTGCTCAAGGAACACCTTAAAGGGAACCTGTCACCAGGTTCCTGCCAGACGGGTTTCAGAAATCCATTATACCTGCATTGCATGGATGCATTTAAAAAAACAACACATGACTTGACTGTGCTTCAGACTCCTTTGTGCTCCTGTATAGCTCTTCCCTCTCCCACTACCAGGCTGTGAGCTCCGTGAAGGAGCAGGAGGGAGGAGTGTACAGGAGCACAAAGGTGGGGGCCAAGTCACAAGTTGTTTTTTTTAAATCCAAACCAACGCCCAACCGCAAGGACTACATAGAGGATTCTGTTAGGGTGCAATGTAAGTTTTAACATACAATTATATTGCAATGCTTAGAGAAGGCCCTTTGCTCATTCTGCAGAATTGTGGTGCACAGTGTGACTAAGCAGTGACCCCTTTTGGTGCACATTATTTCTGTATTGTCGAACACAGTTCAGACACTGCCCCAGACAGAAAACTGCAAACATTATTAAATGTGGGTCACTACCTAACTTGTTAGTATAACAAAGAGCCTTTGAAATATGAAAGGAGATCTGTACAAATGCAACAGTATGGTCAGATTAGACATATGGGATGTTCCCTGCACCTTAAAGTATCTGCGATATTAAGAGTTCTGCTTGTTTCAAGGGCAGAATGATTTCAAGTATCTCTGTATCTCTGGCCAAAGACTAAGCAGACTTTTTCTGAAAAGTAAAGGCTGAGTAAAGCAATGACATAGTCATTACTTATGTAACACCCTAAGGTGACCATCACTGGTACCTAACAAATCACATATTGATTTACATTGTTCTGTTCTTCTCATTTAGGTACCAATAAAAGGTTGAGAATATCTGTATTCTCCCACAAGAAACAGCTCACCTCCAACACTTCCCTCCTGGCTCATAGCCATACACTTCAACACGTTTACACCCCTGTTACATACACACACCACAATCTGTAATAATAACAAGCCCAACATGGCTCGTTAGTTTTTTTTTTTAAATATGCAGCTGTGTAACTTATATTCTACGGGAAATGATTTCCATATTAAGTTTTTCCATTTCAATAAAAATTTGATTCTGTATTGCACATGGCCGACCTTCTGTAAAAGTAATATACTTGAATAATTGTCACGGCTATGAGAACTGAAGCATCTAGGGGAGAATAACAATTCAGGGAAGCCAGGGATCATGGTACTTACAAAATTTTAGGGGTATTAGAGGAGATTTCATTGAGGCTAGCACTAATTTACTGTTAGATCACCACATTTAGATAATGCTGTCATATGCCTCTCAGTATCCCTATGATTCCCTATCCCAATGTCAATGAGTAATAGTGGTCACACATGCTTGACCTGTGGATAGAGGCTTGTTGTTACTGGAGATCCCCTTTAATACATTTTATTCATGCTATTAATTTGCTATATGTTTACACTAAAAATGACACCATTAAAAAATATAACTCACATAGCAATCCGGTGAATAGGGGCTTACTTGCTGTCACTGGACAACCCCTTTAACTATTTCTTGGAGTAGAATAAAATTTAAAAAACAGTTAAGCTCTTTGTTTTCAGATGAAATCTAGTGAGCCGCTAACTATACAATATAACTAACATGCTAAAGGCTGTCTGAATGTTGCAGTCTGGTTACTGCTGCTAATCACACTCTATACTGACAGTACCCGCAAATCACCAGGAGTGCAAATTGCCTCCTAATTAGGACAAACATACACTCCCAGGGATGGAAAAAGATTAATTCTTTTCCTGCTTCAATTTTTCTACTATAATCATTTGATATGCACTAGAAAATCTTTCATGTAAGATGTGGTCAGGGTTATAAGAAGAGTATTGTCAATATTAATTTCCATGCTACATGCACTGTCAAATCTTTGTTAAATTCCCAATGTATGAACATACCCTTCTACTTAGGAGCATGGCAGCTAGAGATAGTAATAACTTAGCAAAACTTCTGTTTTTAATCTTTATATAGCGCCATCAAATTCAGTAGCGCTTTATATATTCTGAGAAACAAATAAAATAAGACATTACAGAGTAATAATATTCATGTGAAATGAGGGCCCTGCTTGCAAGACCTTACAGTTTATGAGGATGAGGGGGTGATATAAGAGCTTACAGTCTATGAGGATGAGAGGGTGATACAAGAGCTTACAGTCTATGAGGATGAGGGGGTGACACAAGAGCTTACAATTTATGAGGATGAGGGGTTGACACAAGAGGTTACAGTCTATGAGGGTGAAGGGGTGGCACAAGAGGTCCAAGAGCTTGTATAATGGTCCAGTAAAATGCTGCTGCTTGAACCAGCCACCATCTTATATACAAAGTCCAAGGTTAATTGGACTGCAGCTATGCCTGGAGATTGGTTTCTGTTTTTTGCTGGATAACAGATGGGGGAAGTACACAGAATTGGTTAATAAAGAGACTTACAGGTACATGCAGTTAGGGAGTGTGATAGGCTTGCCTAAAGAGATAGGTTTTAAGAACATTTTGAATCTCTGGGGGTTGGGTATTGGTCTCATAGACTGAGGTAGGTCATTCCAGAGAAATGCTGTAGCTCTGGGAAAGTCTTTGATATGTGAGTGGGAGGTTTGAATAATCTAGAGAATACTTAAGAGAATAATCTAATATCACTGGCAGATCAATGAACACGGGTTGGGCGATAGACTTAGATGAGAGAGGAGAGGTAGGGGGTACAGCATTAGGCAGAGCTTTGTGGATGAGGGTGATTAATTTAAACTGTATTCAGAAAGAGACAAGCAACCAGTGTGGTGACTGGCGCAGACTGGAGGAATCAGTGTAGTATTTGGTCTAAAAGAAGAGCCTGGCTGCATTAATAATAGATTCTAGAGGAGAGAGCTTAGTAAGTGGAAGAACAATACTGCTGTATTTGTTACTTTACATGATTGAGGTGGGAAGTGTAGAACCCATAAGTAGTAATAGGGTAAATCAGGCTAATGACTGGGCCATTGGTTCACAAAGGCATTAGTGTATTTATTAGTTTCTGAAATCTGAGATCTCATGTGTAAAAAAAGTGTACTTAACCCCTTGCCTGGAAAGAATGGGGCAACAATATCCAGGCAAGACTATCTTAGAGAAGTCTTAATATTGAACAGAAATGTTCAGTAATCTCCCAGGTCTGTTAGCATCCTGAACGAATCTTCAAAAATCTATCTTTTTATGAAAACCTCCTGTGGCCAGACCACCCAAGCAGTTGCAAAGGAAACATTGCATTTGATTCGATTGATTTTGTAAGAATGTCTTATGTTTCTCCATCTATCATTAAAAAGTTCCTTCTCATGTCCTTTTCCTAGAGCTTTGTAGAGATGGATCTGTAAATCTACTAAGTCAAGGGATCTTGCAGAACATAGGTTCAATGCTTTTATTGTGTCTCCTGTGTACTCCTTACAAGTAGATTATTCCCTTGCATCCCATTCCCAACAATTTTCCTGATTGTTTCCTCCAGTATCTCCTTCTCTAGCTGTAAAACATTTACTTGTTTGTAGAGCTGAGGCACTTACTGACCTGCTTACACAATGATCCACTCCACATTATCCCCACTGATCACCCTAATAAGGGTCATTAAAGAAATCCCAAGGCTCAAAGTGATATTATCAGCAGAGAATGGTCCAGCAAAGTGTTAATCTATACTACATGGAAATAATTCTGTCTATTCTAGACATTATACAAGGCACTACAATATAATCATTTCCTTACAGTCGTAGCCTGAGAACTATCTATAAAATATTCACAATTTTGTATACCTTGGTAAGGGAACAGAGTGCTCTAAGACATGGCTTAGTTCTGCATTCATCAAGATTGTTCCCATAATAATTCATTTGATTCAAAATACCAGTTGCAATATATATAGATCAAGAGTCAATGAATCATAGCTGGGGCCATTTCAAAGGTTCATCCCACTAAGTAACATTTCATACCTATAGGAAATGTATGATCCATGCACCTTCCATCACTGGGACCGGTTCTAGATTGCTGATGCTCAATTTTTTCCACTATTACGTAACGTAATTTATGACAGAACCTGCCGAACGCAGGTGTGAACTTTCTATTATACCTTTTCTCTGTATGATCCACCTTTAGTTTTGATTTTCATTTACATGAAAAGAATACTACATGACAACAAGACTGTCATGTAAAGCTAATCTTAAAGGGAACCTGTCACCAGAGAGACATTTTTATCATGCAACAGGTTGCCTTTGACAAAGTACTATATATGGCAAATATGTTTTTAAAAAAATGCCTGTGTTGTATGGTGTTTGTAATAAAGTATGTGAATCTTTACCTGGCTCCCTGCCAGATGCTTCAGCCTGAGTCTTGGAGGGGAAAATTTCAAATGACAACTTCCGTCTGCTGTATAATGTATTTACTTCTCTGCTGACTCTCCTGCCCCTCCCTCCACCTCCCACATCCTCCGTTTGCCTCCTTGCACTGAGATGAGGGAGAGATTGGGGCACATTTACTTACCTGGTCACTCAAGTTCACAGAAACTGCATTGTCATCTTTAATGCTACGTGGGGCGATTCACTAAGATTGTGCGCCCGAAGTCATGAATGTGTTGCATCCCCACTCAGGTCCGACAGAGTTCACATCTTTTTTTGTGGTGCATCTTTAACATAGGGCATGCAACAAAATTTGAATGTTATATACCGTGCTCAGTCGGACCGTACAGCGACAAACCCCCTAATTTGTGTTGCAGAAAAGGGTAGCATGCGCCACAATCGTAGTGCAAACACTTATTAAATACCTGTGCAAACCGTTTTAGCCTAGAAGAATGTGAACAGTCTGACTTAAGTGCACAGCACAACCCTTAGTAATTAAGCCCTATTGTCTGCAGTGCGCTGACACATCATTAATGGGAGGCGAAAGTGCCAGGAGTTGACAAGATAGAGCAAAGTCAACTCTGGTGTCAGGCTGACCAATCTAGCAGGGAGCCAGGTAAAGTTTCATATACTTTATTTCAAATACCATATAACACGGGATATTTAAAAAAAAAAACCATATTTTGCATATACAGTACTTTCTCTATAGTAACCTGTCCACTGATAAAAATATCACTCCCTTGACAGGTTCCCTGTAAAGATTTGGGACCCTAAACCAAATACAGGTCCTTATGAACCTTAAGTCTTTGAAGGCCGTAAAAAAAAAACTTGATGTGAGTCTGATGAGGCTTTTAATTTAAAAAAAGAATTGAAGCTTTTTTTTAATGTATCCTAAAAGGCTTCTCTAACATGTAAATGATACATTACATATTAACCTATCATAAGGTTTGGCCCAGCATGGATGTCTTAAGCAGTAGGCATCAATAGTCTGCAAAATAAAATTTCATACTGTATATCATATCATGTACATTACATGATGCAATGATGGTCAACGGTGTATGGTCTGCACAGGACTTTAAGAAAACTAAATTTTAGCTAGTCAAGACTAATTTAAAGTGTTGACACATAAGTAAAATTGATATAAAAATATAATAATATTATAGAAGTTTGACGCATGGTTTCTGGGTGTAGTTACAATGTCAACACAGCACTACACCCAAACACTCTGGAAGAGTAGGTGAATTTTGAAATCTGGAGAATGTCCACATGTGAGTTATTGATGGCAAGTGTATGTTATTTTTCACCTATTATAAAGCACTAATAGATTAAACTGTAGATAAAATGGATACACACGGAATATAATGGATGTTGTGGACCCCTTCAATCTAATATTAGAACCATAAAAATGTAATGTCTCTGCGCATGAAATTCTGTAATAAAATGCATAATCCTAAGACATGAAGCTGATGGTATTTGCATTCACTACTGTATTAAAGACAACAATGAATTTCTGGTTTTCAGGACTGCCAGACTATTATTGATCCAGTCTAGTCTGACTAATGCCTCCAACTTCCTACAGAGAAAGACTGCACAACTAAATCAGCACTGCCACCTACTGACTAAACATGGGTACTCAAATATGCTTCACCCCACAAAGCTGACATCAGCATTTAGCTCTCCAATTTCTTTGGGCAATTTATATGGAAATCTTTCCATCTTAATATGTCTACTTACTAACTGTAACTTAAAACAGTATGACAGTGACCATAGTGTTTAAAATGTGGCAGGTTGTATTCTCATGTAATCTGCAATCATGACATCTGTGAAGAGAAAGTTAATATATATGCAACATCCCCCACCGGGGCCTAGCCCTTGAGGTGCGGCCTGGAGTCAGCCGGGGCCCGCGGTACCGGAGTGGCTGGCAGTTGCGGCCTAAGCACGCTGTTGTCACGGTGCTTGGTACGGGGAACCGGAGGGCTGTCCTACAGCCTGGCAGGTCTCCAGCAGGGTGGTGTTGGCAAGAAAAGATGAGGGAGAGGCTGCTATAGCGGATCTCCCTGGGGCAACCCCTTAATGTCCCAAGTGTGAGTCTCTGGGTGATGGACAGGGTGCCGGTGATGATGGCAGCCGTATTAGCAGGGACCAACGAGACATAAGTTGAAGAAAACAACTTACAGTTCTTTTTTGAACCGCAAACCGCAGCAAACGTGCCTTTAACAGGTAGGTAGGATGCCGAATGTGAGTTGGAGGGAGCCTCAGGAGATATTTCACAGCCTGGAAGTAGAGGGCAGGCTGGGAGGCAGCTTGTCCTGGATGAACTTCAGCTTGTCCTGTAGGCTTCAGGTATCACCTTCAAGGTCAATGATACCCATTTTCCTCACTACACTAACTCTAGTCTAATCCTCCACTCTTCAGAGGCAGGGGCTAGTCTCTTCCTGCTCTGGTATGGGCTGACAGAGATTTCTCACTCACTCACTGATTCTCCTAGGATTCCACACTAGAATAATCACATAATGTTCTCTAGAACATTCCTGGCCAGAGGTTTTATTACCTCCCTTTTGTCAGGTGGTGGCTGCTCCTCCAATCACATCTCAGCTTACAGAGCACAGGATGTAACACATATCATTGGATAACAGCATCTGGCATTATACAAAATACTTAACCTCTGCCTTGCCAGGCAGGATTCACCACTGCAATACCGCTATGTCGTATCAGGACCATGTAGTGTAAGGTGATTACATGCAGGTGGGACGTATTCGCAAACCCTACCTCGCCATTGCATCGGCGAGGGTGTTGCATATAGATAGAGAGAGAGAGCACATCCCCTCTAAATGAGAGTGTGTAAAGCTTTAGGACATACAATATGTAATCCTTAGAAGGCCTTAACACTTAGACATCATACAAATACAAGTGAACAACAAAATACAGCAAATTCCAATGTATTATAGAAATTAAGAAATAAGTAGTAGCCAGATACTAGTCAAATTCCCTTGAATTGATCATCAGCAAGTGTGCCCACCTCTATAACAGCAGAAGCTTTGGAAGTTTGAAAAACTAAAGAATATAGGCCACAAAGGAAAGATATTGATCTTGGAGAGACAATTGCTACCCTATCATTTTGGACAGGGTGGGGGGGGGGGTAATTTGTATTTAATAATATCATTATTAAACAATTGTTTATACTTAATTTTAGGATCTTATATGTACTAGATGTCCTTGAACATTTAACCATAGAGAGTGCACATACCTAGGACTGGATACACCTGTGGAATTGTAGAACTACATATCCACACATCCAGCATTCAGTAATTCATTAGTAGATGAGTAGCCATCATTTTTCTAGTATTTAATCATGATGTGATGCAGATCTCACTGCATTTCAACAGGACCGAGTTTGGTTTATATCCATTCTGAAGAACCTTATGATCTTAGAAATCTTATGATGACTAAGCCAGTTTGGCAATGCTAGACTATAAACATAAAGACAAGACAAGGCGATGCATATTTTCTTTGGCAAGCCATGGGAGGGATGATTGTAGCATTTGTATCATAATGCAGCAGGCTCCTATTTGTTTAACTTGGTTTACATTCCTTAGTAACTAGGAGCAGAACTTCATATGGATATTATCAGCCATCTGCAGGCAGCCAGAGGAGTGATCGGAACATGGTTTTGGGCGATTAGAAATATTTTGAAGACTACTCAATGGAAGAGTGATGGACAACATAAGAATGCTACAAGCTATTACATTATTGCTTATTGCTACTGTATTTTTATTAGGCAAAAGGTGAAGTTACACATGTAATTACAAGAGTGGCGGAAATGTTCAATTTTGTTACTGTCCCTTTTTATTCTATTTAAGACGTGACAATGATTGGCTTGGAGAACCCTACTTAATCCACATTATTGTTGCAATCAGTGTTAAACAAATGAATTTCCTCACTGCCCTATTACAATACATAGACGACACACTGTAATAGGCTGACTACATTGCTAATTTATCTGCTAATCACTACAAACACATTTGGCCGCAGTTCAGGAACTGCTGGGTCTTACACCGCATGCAGAGAAGAATAGAATGAGATAGAGATTGGCATTTTGTGCTAAATAATGAAATGAATGCTGGCAAAATAGTAACATTAGGTCAGAAATTCAACAGGATTATAGTGACCTACAGTCAGCGTGAGATAATAAATCAGTATTTATAGATGTTTCTTCTAAGCAATCCAGCGAAATATACATTTATATTCAATGTGAAATGATTTAATATGGTTCTATTGCAGGATCTGGAAAAAGACACGGGCCCCTTAGACTAAACCTCTTCCCAGCTGTCCCTGCCTGATTGCCTTACTTACCCTAGGTGGTAGGGGACAACTAGTCAACCCCCTCTTCCTGCAACAAAGTGCAAAACATGGAGACAAAGACAACACAATATGAACAGAGAAGAATAGTTGCCAGAGCCAGGTCAGAACCAAGAGGACAAACACAGTTCAAAATCAAAAGGCAAAAAGATTGTCTAAATACAAGCAATGATTCAAAAGTCCAGAATACAGAGTACAGAATAACATTATACCAGGAGCTTACCAAGTCTATAGTTGACAAAGAACCTAGGGTATGCAGACCACTTGTGTTATGTGAAAGTCATGGTCCAGGACGGGATTGGTCCAGAATTCTGAAATCCAGACAAGGCAAATTTGCATAATTGGCTTTTGTTCCTTCGGTATATGATGGTAGATGTCCTTTAACCAGAGGCCAAAGCATAGATAGATGATTTTTATAATAGAATGAGGAAAGATGATTATGTAATTATGATAATGATCCATATACTGAAGAACTGGGTCCTTAGTAAGAGAGAGGCTTCTAAATCTTACTTATTCAATTTCTAATTCTTGATAATACTTGATTGTAGTAGTTTGGTTTCCTCTGGCCTTTATTTGGTACCAAACATGTTGGATGCCTCTCTCTGCTGTGAATGACCTCTCCTTCTTTGCAGTATAATTTATTCTTTTCTAGGACACCTCTTTAACACAGGACATCTCCACTTAAATACAATTTACCTCAATCTCTCTATTGACTCCTGGATTGGAAGTAAAGCCATCCTTCTCAAGGTTCTTTATCTTTATGAGGAACGAGAGAGGAGTCGATTGCTGGAGAATGAAACTGAAGATGCTCCTACCAGAGCTGTAAAAATTCTAATGTTAAGCAATGCAATCATAACTTCAACCAGCTTCATTCTTCCCATGAGCGGCATCTGGTAATCAGGGACATAACTGAAGGTCCCTGCACAGGTTGTCATTGTGTTTGTTAGCTGTGGTCCTTCTGCTAAAGCTATTCATTATAACTTCCCTGTAAGTCTTAATCATATGCAGTAATACTCTAAACCAGAAAACAGAGTGTAACAAATGTTATGCATACTGTATATATACACATACTTTATCAAAATCAGATCCTGACCCGACACAATGTGATTCCAATGGAAACATCAGTATTTGCTTACAGGACATCTACCACCAGCATGAAAGACTGTATGCAAATGAGCCTGAGGGGCTCCAGGCTGGGGAGAAGTGTGAAGGCAGAAACCACAAAACAAAGACAGGACACAGACAAGGATATAGAGAGTCTTAAAACTGTGCTCCCCAAACTGTTCCTGCCTGCCTTCATTCCCTTCCTATGTCAAAGTGAAACAAACCATACAACAAAGAAGAATCATCAACAATCCTGGTCACAACAGAGATAGTGATGCAATACACAGGTGGAATTATAGAAGAATAGTCAAAAACTGAAGCCAAAATACTAGGGACTCAGACAACAGAGTCTCACTCATCAGTTATGAAGATTAAAAAAAAGTATTTAAGTATACATAAGAGTTTATATAAATATATCATTTGTCCTGATACAGCATATATTATAGTCACCCAGTTGTGAACATCAAGTTTCTTGTTCCATATCCATTAAGCTTTGGGCAGAACATACGCAAAGCTGCTTAGTTGAGTAGTGATGACAACCGCTTTATGTGATGTTTGGGAGACATGGCCACTGCACACCCCCAAAACATCATATGATGCTGAATATCTTGTATGTTTTCAGCCTTCAGAAATAAATGGAGGAAGTCATTAAGACTAGCATTTTGAATGCCAGACTTAAAATTCCCTCCATTGGTGGTCCTGCGCAGGTCCACAGACTATATTTGAGCTGGCAGATTTTTCATGCCCCAGCCTGTGCATAGCCCCCTTCCCCACATCATTGACACGCCCAAAGTGGCGTGCAGGTGAGGGAAGAGCCACAACTGTCAGGTAAGGGGAGATTCCTTTGCTGGCAGAGAAGACATCATGGATCTCCTCCAATGCTTTTACAAGAAAATTGCTGTGTGTTGTAGTCCTTTGAGTGTGAATGCTAGCAGAAGCTGTGAGGCTTCTCTCAACACACTAACACAGGTTTATATACTATTGGCTGAAATGACTAGTGTTAACTCTCTGCTTGTCTGTGATAAAAATAGGTTACACGGCTTTTAGAAGAACTGTAAATCTATAGAGTAGCCTGCCTCTGGAGCTGCTCACAGCAGGAACAGTAGAGAGCTACAAAAGTGCCTTTTACAAGAAAACTATTCGAAAACTTCTCTAGCCCTGTTCAAAGGTTTTACTTATGTCATTGACACGTGTCTTTTTCCAACATACTATGCAACCTTAGAATCTGTCATCACAAAGTGACCTATTGTTTAAATTCAGACAACCCCGTTGTCTGGTTTCTTGCACTACTTTTTGAGACTCTTTTGTTGCAGTTTTGACAAAAAAAGTCTCAAATACTAGTTCGGGAAACCTGACAACAAGTTGATGAATTGTTAAATATTGAAAAAATGTTACTATATAAAACTGCAGTCTGCCTCAAGACGGCTGCCCTGTTAATCACCCCTTACAGGGGTTTTCCCACAAGCTAAAGTTAGGTGCTGCGCAATTTCCAGCAGCTCCATAGAGATTAATGCAGCAGAACGGTCATGTGCGGCCGTCTGCTCCATTTGTTTTTGCAATCTGTGGGGGTCTCAGCACTGAAACCCCACTGAACAGCAAGTTAAGTCCTAACCCGTGGATAGGGCCTTACTTTAGATAGTGGGAAAACCCATTTAATGCTCTAAATTAGTGACTTACAGCCACGTTTGTATGTAAGATCATACATGAGAGTGAGTCCTAAATTGGACCACCCACCGGACTCCTAATTCTTTCCATGAGCAGAGATTTACAGCAATAAGTAAAAGTTTCTACTGAATCTTTCCCCACAAAACTATTCAATCTACTCAGCTCCTTCTGATCTATAACATGATGAATGGGTAATATACTACATATTCAATGTGGCAGGATAACTTTAAGACTCCCTAAAAAAGAACTGTGCTAGTTTGGTTTACAACTCATGGCGGTTAGTTTACCTTTAATGATGATAAACAATGACACAAGTATTCCAGCCGAGTCTGCATGGGAATGTATCCGCACAGTGGTCCCATGATGTATGACAGTAACAATACATAAATTATGATATGGTACCTGACTTGGACCTACACCATTACATATACAAGTATAATACTTTATTTCCTAACATATTTTGGGATTAAATGAGCAATAACTTCAAACAAGCTGAACAGAGCGGAAACCAAACACAATATTATCTTGATGACGTGCCATAGAAAATACAGACCATTAACAGAAATTTCCTGCACAGAAAAAAAAAGCTGCTAAGGTCAATGTTTGTCCTTAAATATCCTATGTCTGTTTATAGAGAAACACTACAAAAGCCAAGGAGATTTGTCACACATGTCACAGCAAGATATATTACAGTGCATTACAATGATCAGTGTATGCAGCCAGTCTTTAAAATGGAGCCATGGAAGTTTATAAAAGATATGAACTGATATAGTGAGCAATATTAACCCCTTCCATCATCATGCTGAACTGTAATAGCACAGGTGGAAAGCACTTACTATGTAGCAAGATGTACAGGAAGAAGGTGCAGGCTTAGCTTATAGCTGACATCCTACTGTAACTATCTGAACGGACTAACTCCAAAGTCCAAACCTGCATTTGGCAGGATCATTTGCACATTCCTTTCCAAAGGGAACCTGTCAGCAGAAATTGACCTAATAAGCTACTACCAGTATGTTGCCAAGGAGCTGAACACCTTCCAGACCATGTTTCTTTCATGGCCCAGTGTGGTGACATAATCCAGAAAATCAACTTTGAAGTGAGAGTTAATTGATTGTATAAAGTCAAGGAGATGGAGACGAGCTCTCTCAGAAAGCCCCCTTCACTTTAATTGATGGTCCTGCATCCAGAGACATCACTAAGCATGGTATCAATCACAGAGGAGGAGGAGTTCAGAGCTTGACTTCAGTGTTAAAGTTTCCGCCTCCTTGATTTTATACAACTAATTTATATCTCACTTCAAAGTTGACTTTCTAGATGATGCCACCACACTGGACCATGAAAGAAACAAAAATTAGGAGGTATTACGCTGTTTGACAATATACTAGTAGTGGTTTATTAGGCCAATTGCTGATGACAGGTTCCCTTTAATAGTAGAAAATTTTATCACAGCAGTTTACAGACCTGTAAGGTCTTTTATTGAGAGGTGTGTGCTTTTCCTAATCAACTCCAATCAGTTTAATTAAACACAGCTGGACTCCAATGAAGTAATAGAACCATCTCAAGGAGGATCAGAAGGAAATGAACAGCAGGGGAGTTAAAAATAATTGTCACAGCAAAGGGCCTGAATACTTATGACCATGTGATATTTAGATATTTCTTAAATTTTTACTAAATTAGCAAAAATATCTACATTTCTGTTTTTTCCGTCATGATGGGTTGCAGAGTGTACATTAATGCGCAAAAAAATAACTTTTTTGATATTACCAATTGGCTGCAATGAAACAAAGAGTGAAAAATTTAAAGGGGTCTGAATACTTTCTGTACCCACTGTATTTCCCGCTAGTAAGTAGGTTAGCCACTTTACCTCATGTTTTTTGTAATGTGTGTGTAAAAGTGGGGACAGGATATTAGGTAATTTACCAATATACATCTATTAATAGTTCTGCTCTTCTTTCTTGATATGTAAAGTGAAGCCTCCTGTCTGTTACCTCGTCAGACATCCCTGTCCATAAAATGATGATGGGTCATGTGTTTTCTATCTGTCTATGAACAATTGCCCTGCCTGGACCTTTTGATAGTATTTATGAATATCCTAGGTCCTGACAGGGCGATTGTTCATGGACAGATAGAGACAGGGTCGTACTGGTGGGCCCCAACACCTGCTGACTCTGCCCCTTGCGATATACCAGGGATATACCAGGGGGCTCACAATAATAGAGGGGGAGATGAGGGGCTACAACATGAGGGGGGTTAAAAGGAGATCCACAATAAGAGGGGTAAATTCAAGGGAGGCCATAATTAGAGGGGGAAGAAGAGAAGGGCCACAATAAGAAGGCGGATGAGTGGGGACCCACATTTTTTCAGTGTGGTCTAAAAATGTATGGTACATACTCAAGTATAAGCCACCCTGAGTATAACCTAATTTTAACACAAACTACTGGGAAAACCTATAAGCCTAGTATATAGCCTACCAGCTCATGTCCCGAGTATATAGCCAGAAGCCTCTACCCCCAGTATATAGCCAGCCAGTTCATGCCGCCAGTATATAGCCAGCAGCTCCTGCCCCCAGTATATAGCCTGCAGCCCTTGCCCCCCAGTATATAGCCTGCAGCCCCTGCCCCCCAGTATATAGCCTGCAGCCCCTGCCCTTAGTATATAGACTGCAGCCCCTTCCCCCCAGTATATAGCCAGCAGCCACTGCCCCAGTATATAGCCTACAGGCCCTGCCTCCAGTATTTGGCCTGTAGCCATTGCCCCCCCAGTATACAGCCTGTAGCAGATATGGTGACAAATTCAACCGGTTCAGGTCTGTAGACCAGGTCTGATCTGACAGAGTTTTTTCTATAATCTCAGCCAGAGACTACAGTAAATTCGGCAGTTTGAGTGTTCATGTCACTGCCGGCCCCCCATTCCGCCCAAAATGGTTTGTGGGTTAGAGAAGCCAGTAAACTAGCGGAAAAGGCATAATGAATCAACCCCCATGCAGTACAGTGCAGAGCTCAGGCCCCATAGCAGATTTCTGCATGGCGCCTCCTTTCCCCTTAAAAAAATCTATACATATTTGTACAACACACATTTACGTACTCATATATTAACACATTTATATTATATGCACACACTAAAAGTACTAAACTCATACATTTACTTTTATATACTGGTTTAAATTTACGCATATATTAAAACACATATATACATTTATATACTAATACATACAGCAGTATACAGACACATATTTTTTACACATCCATTAATTTATACACAAATATAATATATACACATCAATTTTGCACAGATACTGTATAGTACATACACATTATTTACATACATACAGTATATATTCATCATTGTCTAATACATACAGTATACACTCACTGTTTATACACATACATGCAGTATAAACACAAAATATACACACATACAAACAGTATATACAGCATCACACACTGCATATACACATACATACAGCAAATACACATACACACATGCACGCAGACACATCATATACACTCTTACTGCAAGCGGGAGGTGGGGGGGACAGGTGCACAATTTCAATAGTGTGTAATGACGGTGGGTGGAGTGGGTGGCTTTTTGAGCGGTCGGCGGTTCCTCGGTCCTGTGCCGTCAGGCAGAATGCAGGGCGGATGTGCCGGCGAGCGGCCAGGCAGGAGATTGGGTGGCTGTGCAGAGGGTGGGAGAGTGGGCGGGAGGCTGGGCGGTGGGCGGAAGAGTGGGAGGTCGGCTCTTTGGCAGCTTTTTACGTAAGGCAAATCGGGGGGGGGCCCCGTTACATTGCGCGTAACAAGCTTCTGTTCTATTACAGTACTCTAGGGCCCGGGAGAGCAGCACTAATGAATTGTTCTGCTGACCATCTCGGGCCCCTGTGTAGTACGAGTCCTGTAGCAGCCTATACGGCTGCTATGGCTGTTGTTACACCCCTGCCCCCATGTTTGAAACTGACCTGATTTTAATTTTAAGACAATAGCAGACTCATCCACTGTGTATGTGGCAAGGTATGCAGCCTATTAGGCACTGTGGAATCCTATATAAAATCCTAT
The DNA here is from genome assembly GCA_019512145.1 of Engystomops pustulosus. Lineage (NCBI taxonomy): Eukaryota > Metazoa > Chordata > Amphibia > Anura > Leptodactylidae > Engystomops > Engystomops pustulosus. The sequence continues at coordinate 50,503,008 of CM033644.1, read as the reverse complement.
ATAAAATGTTCCATGTGTTAGTTCTGCCTGAAGTATAACTAAGTATATGATGATTGTTTGTACGGTATAATGTCAGTATAAAATTCTGCAAAGACTACAGAGACCAGAATCTGAGAGCTGTATTCTTGACAGGTTCTCCAAAATGTAAATCTGGTTACTGGATGCTGCCATCTGTAGTGCGGACAAGATGCCCAGCGTCTTTCATGTCCTCAGCTGACATGACCAGCCCTGTATTTCTATGTAGTAGTCTCTGTGGACACCTGCTGGACAATATATTAATGGCACCTGATAACACACGCAACTCATATCCCATTTTCCAATATTTTTCTAACGCAATAAATGGTGGATCGGGACTTTGAATGGTGGCTTTAAGGAGTAATAGTAATTTAAGTGTCATTCATCTATACCACTTGTTAACTAAGTAGTGTCAGGAGGCTTACGGTTACACTATACTGTAATTTGGATGCATTTCTTCAGTTGTAAAGAACAGATTTTTTGTGCTTTGCTGGACACTTTTAAAAGTATTATAAAGGGGGTGAGTCATAAAATACAGCATATTTATTACAAGCCTGCACTACTCTCAATAGGTGCCACACGGGTTGTCCACAAAGTTTTATAGATGCACTAATTACCTGGTTCGGGGAAAACACAGAGCGGGAAGCTGATGGCTCTGTGGTCTGTATAATAACTAGGTGCTGTTGCTACTGCTCAGATACCATTGAGTGTAATAGAAGCTACTCCTGCAGTACCTCACAATGTCCACTACACACAGCACAAGATATATATCTCAGATATTTCTCATTCTAGCTTTTCAGTCAGTCCAGTTTCTGTTTTGGCATATTGCAGCAAACACCCATTGGTACCACCAGTGATCAATGTTAGCACTGTGACGTCATCGGGGAGCAATGATATGTTGCTATGACAGCCTCAGGTCTTTGTAAGTGGCACATTGTAATACATGATCATATACTACCACATTATATGGTAGGATCAGACAACCAAGGGTTAAAGGGGTTTTTCCACCAACACAAGTCCTTTGGATAGGGTCTAACTTGCTGATAGGTGGGGGTCTCAGTGATGAAAACTAAGGGTCCAATGGGGTCCCACGTACCTCCGTTGGACCCCTCGTCGGCCTGTCAGAGTAATGGAGCAGATGGCCGTGCATGACCGTTCTGCTCCATTAATTTCTATGGAAAAAATTATGAAGTTATGAATTTTTGAATGATGCTGTAGATACTATTTAACCCTTTCGTGACCAAGGATCGTGGGTACCTGAATTTTTGAAGTTCTGCTATTCTTTAAATTATGACATCTTTGGAACAACATTACAAAATTTCGCGGCTCGGCAGCTCAATGCAACCGGCAGCGAGGTGCTCATGTGCGCTTCGCTGCTAGGTGCATTGAGCCACCGAGCTGTGAACTGCGCTGGCGCCAGCCTATATGGCTTACCGCACAGGCGCAAGGTTTCCTGTTCGCTGAGTCAACGTGACTATGAGAAGAGGGAGCAAGTGGAAGGGGAAATAAATGAATAATGTGAAGCAGGGGGCAAGGAGAAGGTTATGTGAATGAGCAGGCGAGCGTTGCAATTTGAAAAGAGACATCACCCCAGGACTTGGCCAGGACTTGTTGGCAGGGAACCAGGTAATCTTTATCAAGGGATATTATGGGAATGGTGGGGAGCAGAGCTGTGAATCCAGGTGTCATGTAATGTACTCTGCAGTGCCTATACAGACCTGTCACCAGTGAAATTCTGTCTTCGGGTGACAGGTTCCCTTTAAGAAAGAGAAAAAAAATCCCACCACAGTACACTCAGATACTTTCTTAAAAGAATGGATCGAGATTCTTAGTGAGTGTTCTTTAAAACTAATATCTCTTATAATTAAAGAAAATGTTGTTTCATGAAAACAAAAGAAGAATTCACAATGATACAACATTCATTAAGCCAAGCATTACATGGAGGAAATGCAAAAAGACTAGCTAATTTGGAGACTGACATTACAGAAGTTATACGCAAAAAGTTCCAACGGGACCTCACAAACTATTATCGTGACCAAATCTACACGTGACATAAGTTTTTACTTGACCAAAACCTTTTTTAAAGCAACGTAGATACTGATGAGGTAAGTTTTGCAGAGACAGATGACTCAAGATACAGTTCATCTTCCTACAATTCTGATGATAGTCTAGATAAATCAACATCTCAAAGAAGAAAGGATAATGTTTCATCTAGATCTTCTTCTAACAAGACAAAAAAAGGGGCCATCGGGGCAGCAGGAAGTGGAGAACACAGTTGTGAATTTGTCTGCATGCATTATCATGGACACTCAGATTTCAGTAGTAAAAAATGGATTGAATTTTTCTCCCTCTATTAATTTGGATATATACCTATTAACCAACTTCGATGTTAATAAGTTCATTAGAAACCTCACAGTAAAAAAGCGTTTTCATAATTCTGGTGACGTAAATATTCGCGAGAATGATCTTTCACAGGAAATAGCCAATTTTTATATGAGAGATTTGGTTAAATCTTTACCCTATAATAGATACTTTGCTGAACAAAAGATTGATTTATCATTGAAGACTCTAACATGTGAGTCGTCTCCTTTGTCAGATAAGCTTCCCCATTCCTTCTCTACCAGCAATCCGGATTTTTATCCCATTAACTCCAGGACTTCAGCATTTGACCACTTTCAGGAACTGGTATAGAAGGAGTTGGGTAAGCTTCCTAGCAATACTATGTCTGATTGTAAATCTAACCTATCAAGAGCGCAATGTGCAGCTTTATCTGACATGAAACAAATCCCTATCATAGTATAAGAACGGCAGATAAGGGGGGAGTCATTTTTGACAGTGTTCTGTATTTAATTAATTTTTTGAGTATTTTGATTCTAATACCTATAAGAGCTTGACACAAGATCCTACTTTAATGTATCAAAATGTTTTATGTTCGCTATTACAAGAAGGGATTTACAAGGGCATTCTAAGTGGAAAAGTCAAAGATTACTTATTTGTATCACATCTTATCACTCCCATTTTCCATTCCTTACCTAAATTTCATAAAAGACAAATTCCTCCACCTATAGGAAGTTTAGGAGAGAAATAGGGAGAATGGTTAGATTATCATCTTCAGCCACTCACCAAAGATTTTCAATGAGATGCCTGATATTAACTTTTGTTATTTGGCGACCTCACAGCTTTGTACCCATCCATTCCACAATATTTGGGACTTATAATCCTTATAATGAAGATTTGCAGATTTATATTCCCGAAAATCCACAAATTTTTGCTGGATGCATATTTGTATTGCTTTTCAACGGACAGTATTGTTTGCAGGTGAGGGGAGCCCCTGTGGGAGCTGTTTTTTCCCCCTCACTTGCAAATATTTACATGTTGCAATGGGGGATAATTTCATTTTTTCTATGGGCAATCCAATTACATAGGATGATTTGGTTGTTACATTAACAACTTGGTGTGGCCATGGATGGGTACAAAACACAAATTACTTCATGAAATAATGAAATACTGTAATTTAAACAATTGGAATTTAGTTTCCATATGTCCAAATTACAAAAGATAAACATTTTATAGCTTGTAAAATGTGTTATTGCAAATCTTCCCTTCTATGCCTGGCATTGTGCCCTTACAGCAATTTACCAACACATATGGCGTATCCTCATACTGGGGAGAAATCGGGTATCAAGCTTTGTGGAGTTTTTCGTCATTTAATACTTTGTGACGGTTTCATTTTTGGCCAAAATTAATATATTGTCTAAAAGAAATTACAGCTTGTAAATTACACCTCCATTTTGTTTTAAACCCTGTGAAGCATCTTAAGGGTTAACACACTTCTTAAAGTTGATTTTTTTACGCATTGAAGGGTGTAGTTTCTAAAATGACATAATTTATGGGGTTTTACTGTTATTTAGGCCTCTCAAAGTCAGTTAAAGCTGAGGAGGTGCCTCTAAATAAGGGTTTTGGTGATTTTCATAAAAATGTACCCACAATTCTTAACCTCCTAACAACCTAGAAAAGAGAGAGGATGCATAAAACCCTAGGCCGATATAAAGCAGACATTTGGGAAATGATAGTTTTAAAGTTACTTGGGCTATGACTATCTGCCTGAAAAGCAGAAAATGACCTTTGAAAATAAATAATTTTTTGAAATTTTTGCCAAATTTTTAATTTTTTCATAACCAAACACAAAAGATATCATCAAAATGTTTCTATTACTTTGAAGTACAATGTGTGACAAGAAAACAATCTCAAAATCCCCTGGATATGTTAAAGCGTCACAAAGTTCTAACCTTCTATAATGACACAGAGCAAATTTAAAAAATCAGGCCTGGTCCTAAAGGTCTACAATGGTTAGGACACAAAGGGGTTAAACAGGATTCTGTAACATTTACCACTGCTTATAGGAAAAATTTATGACAGAGTTTTTTCTATAATCTCAGCCAGAGACTACAGTAAATTCGGCAGTTTGAGTGTTCATGTCACTGCCGGCCCCCCATTCCGCCCAAAATGGTTTGTGGGTTAGAGAAGCCAGTAAACTAGCGGAAAAGGCATAATGAATCAACCCCCATGCAGTACAGTGCAGAGCTCAGGCCCCATAGCAGATTTCTGCATGGGGCCTCCTTTCCCCTTAAAAAAATCTATACATATTTGTACAACACACATTTACGTACTCATATATTAACACATTTATATTATATGCACACACTAAAAGTACTAAACTCATACATTTACTTTTATACAGGCAGTCCCCGGGTTACATACAAGATAGGGACTGTAGGTTTGTTCTTAAGTTGAATTTGTATGTAAGTCGAAACTGTATATTTTATCATTGTAGTTCCCGACAATTTTTTTTTTGCCCCAGTGACAATTGGAGTTTCAAATTTTTTTGCTGTAATAGGACCAAGAATTATCAATAAATCTTCATTACAGACACCTTACAGCGGATCATTGCAGCCTGGGACTATTTTAAAGCATCCAGAGAGCTTCACCAGAGGTCACAGTGGGCAGAGGGGTCTGTCTGTAACTATGGGTTGTCTGTAAGTCGGGTGTCCTTAAGTAGGGGACCGCCTGTATACTGGTTTAAATTTACGCATATATTAAAACACATATATACATTTATACACTAATACATACAGCAGTATACAGACACATATTTTTTACACATCCATTAATTTATACACTAATATAATATATACACATCAATTTTGCACAGATACTGTATAGTACATACACATTATTTACATACATACAGTATACACTCACTGTTTATACACATACATGCAGTATAAACACAAAATATACACATACAAACAGTATATACAGCATCACGCACTGCATATACACATACATACAGCAAATACACATACACACATGCACGCAGACACATCATATACACTCTTACTGCAAGCAGGAGGTGGGGGGAGGCAGGTGCACAATTTCAATAGTGTGTAATGACGGTGGGTGGAGTGGGTGGCTTTTTGAGCGGTCGGCGGTTCCTCGGTCCTGTGCCGTCAGGCACAATGCAGGGCGGATGTGCCGGCAAGCGGCCAGGAAAGAGATTGGGTGGCTGTGCAGAGGGTGGGAGAGTGGGCGGGAGGCTGGGCGGTGGGCGGAAGAGTGGGAGGTAGGCTCTTTGGCAGCTTTTTCCGTAAGGCAAATCAGGGGGGGGGGCCCGTTACATTGCGTGTAACAAGCTTCTGTTCTATTACAGTACTCTAGGGCCCGGGAGAGCAGCACTAATGAATTGTTCTGCTGACCATCTCGGGCCCCTGTGTTGTACAAGCCCTGTAGCAGCCTCTACGGATGCTATGGCTGTTGTTACACCCCTGCCCCCATGTTTGAATCTGACCTGATTTTATTTTAAGACAATAGCCGACTCATCCACTGTGTATGTGGCAAGGTATGCAGCCTATTAGGCACTAAAAATTATTTTATGTAATGTTTTTAACATTTTTATTAACTTTTACAGGTTAGCTTGAACAAGTGATCCACTGATCACTTGTTCAAGCTCTTCTTCACATTACAAAGTGTAATACAGATGTATTACACTGTGTGTTACAGCCGGGTCCTGTCAGAAGGCAGGGACCCGGCTACAGGAAGGTGTGTGTTAGAGGCAGGTGTCGGCTATAATATATAGCTGACACCTGCCGCTTCTGGCGCCGGCTCCGTTCAGGAGCCGGTGCCAGAAGCATGACGTAATAGTACTATTACGTCAAATGTCGGGAAGGGGTTAATACCCCATGGTTGAATGCCCGGGTGAAGATGCTTAGTATCTATATCCTGTCTAGATATCTATCATCTATCTGTCTACTTATCTATCTCCTATAATTCATCTATTTGCTATCTATATATCTGTCTATCTAACCATTTAGCTTTCTTTTTGTCTATCCATCTTTTTGTCTATCTATCTATCTATCTATCTATCTATCTATCTATCTATCTATATCTCTTCTATCCATCAATCTTTTATCTCTCTTGTACTGTATCTATCTATCTCTCATATCTATCTTCTATCATCTATCTATATATCTAGGTGTATAATCAGAGAAAAGTCAAGCAGGGAAAGGTGGTAACCACCGAAACGTCGTGCATGGAATAAACTCATCACTTTTTGTTTCATCTAATGGACTGGTATGTGCTGCCTAATTTTTTCTATATATCTATATATAATCTACTTTATATTTCTGCATCTATAAATAATCGAGGCAACCTATCCATTGCCTCACCATACTACTGCTTGTAACTACAAAGTGTTATTATTGTGCATGGCTAAAGGTAACCTCTTACTGAATGTGACTTTTCAGAAAATGCTGCATATACTCGAGTATAAGCCGACACAAGTATAGGCTGAGACCCTTAATTTTAACACAAAAAAATGGAAAAACCTATTGACTCGAGTATAAGCCAAGGGTGGGAAATGCATTGGTCACAGCCCTAGTATGTAGCCAGCCAGCCCATTGTAGTATATAGCCATCCCCCAGTAGTATAAGGCCAGCCCCCAGTAGTATGTAACCAGCCCCCAGTAGTATATAGTGTGCCAGCCAACTGTATTATATAGCCCTCTAGCCCCCTGTAGTATATATATCCTGCCAGCCCCTTTTAGTATATATCCAGCCAGCCCCCTGTAGTAGTATATAGCCTGCCACCCCCTGTAGTATATAGCCTGCCAGCCCCCTGTAGTGTATAGCCTGCCAGCCCCCTGTAGTGTATTGCCTGCCAGCCCCCTGTAGTAGTAGATAACCTGCCAGCCCCCTGTAGTAGACAGCCAGCCAGCCCCCCTGTAGTAGATAGCCTGCCCATAAGCTCCTCTTCTATCTTCATATGTGTGGCAGGTACGAGGCAGCTCCCTGGGCAGCGCCTCTTCTTTCTTTATGCTGGCGCCAGGTCTGCGTCGGCTCCGTGCTTGTGGCCCGGCTGGTGCACAACTATGCTATCAGCCGCAGCCGCTTCTTTAAGAAAGAAGAGGCACTGCCCAGGGAGCTGTCGCAGACCTGCCACGAACATGAAGATCGATGAAGAGCTGTCCGGGCCATCGGAATGGTGAGTACTGAGTTTATTATTTTTATATACCCTAGTATAAGCCGAGTGGGGAATAACTCGGCTTATACTCGAGTATATACAGTAATTTTATTTTGGGGCCCCCCTTTTAGTTTTGCCCAGGGCCCTACATTGTTTAAACCAGCTTTGAGGATAGGGGACCCTGGCCCAGTTTACTACCCCTTAAAGCCGTCCCTGGCCAGGCAAGCAATGGAGGCATCCTTTTTGCTTCCACAGTTTACATGGTGTGCTATGGAAAACACTGAATGGAAAGATGCAGCAACACTCATCGGAGGCCATTAGATGCAATGCAGGATGGATATAATGTATTGTATCCCTACCACAGCCTCCTCTGGAGATCACCAGAGATGTCAGTATAAATATAGCAGCATTCTTGGAATTAACATACTGAAAATCAGCCTTAAGCAATTACTGGTTGTTGATGATGTTTGTTCCTCCTCCTGCTTTCAGGGGGAGAGGGAGTACCAGGACAATTTGCCCTCAGTTGTAAGGATGCATCAGGAGAATTCCATACAACATAGAACCAAAGTGTCATGTGAATCCAGCCTTTTAGCAGTTCCAATGATTTGCTCTATTTAGGGGCTGAGAATTAAAATACTTTCCTCATCATCCATTGTTATTCAAGGATCTGCATCCAGCTTTAATACAGAAGTAATGATATTAAGCTGCTGACTGGTGGGGAATGTTCTCTGCTAAACAGAGTGAGCCACTTGGGAAAAAAGAACATTTTTTATTTTAGATAAATACATAATACATTTTTTAAAATAATATTAATTAAAAATATCCATGTTTAACAGAAACACAATTTCAACAACTGGTTATATTCCATAAAATACTATGTAAGATTTAGGAGGATTTAATACAAGGGACACAATAGTAATAGTAGCAAGACCGGCAGCACTGGGCCATTCTGTTTGTGATTCCACCAGCAGAGGTCATTGTCCAAGCATTGAAAACATCCTCTATATTGTGTTATGTTACAGCAACAAAAAAACACAATGCAGTCAACTATGGACAATAAAATTACTCTGAAATTCAGTATTAATCCGTTCCAGACTAAGCCGTTTTAGGGCTTCAGCAACAAAAGCGATTTTTCTATATGTGGTTATAATTTTTGAGTGCTTTAACAAATCCGAGGGATTTTGAGATTGTTTCTCCTGACACATTGGTCCAGATTTGCGCCAGATTTCTGTCGGACATTGCCTGTTCTTTTATGTTCAAACTGCTTGTACATGTATTTAAGAAGTGTTCTAGACACTTGTCACGGCTGCACTATACCTGACACGACACAAAATTCTGAAATGGGCATTCCGATGCACACCCCATTTAATATGCAGTGTCCAACAGAATTGTGTCACAAGTGTGCCCTCTGCACACTACACAGGCAAACTGCACATTGTACTTCAAATTGTCTGAAAAATTTGGATGATATCTTTTGTGTTCAGTTATGAAAGAAAAATGGAAACTTGAAAAAATTTTAAAAACATTCTCCACTTGCAAAGTTCTAAATTCTCTGCTTTTTTTCAGTAATTTCCCGAATTACTGTTTTATGTTGGCATGGTTTTTTTATCCATCCTCTCATTTTTCAGGGATGTTAGGAGATTTATAATTTTTCTGAAAATCGCCAAACCTATATTTAAAGGGAACTGAACACATGTTCCTCTGTGTGCCTCCGGTCCGGCCGCCACTCAGCACTCACCTGTCCCAGCTCCTGCTCCCCAGCGGACTGTGATGCGCGCGCGCCCCCGCCTCCTAGGGCACGTGCACGCAGGCTGTCGGAGATTTAAAGGGCCAGCGCACCTCTGATTGGCTGAACTCCTTCTCCTTATAATCAGGCACCTCCCTTCCTGCCTCGCCGGATCTTTGTGTGCCTCCACCATTGAGAAAGCTTCCTTGCAACATTCCTGAGCATTCCTGCATCCCTGTGTTCCTGCGTCCCTGTGTTCCAGTGTTCCCTGTGCCTGTGTTTATGTTCCCATCTGCCTGGACCTCCCGTTGCTGACCCCGGATTGGACTTGACCTTGCCTCTCTGCTGCCTGCCCTGACCCTGTGCCTGAACCTGACCACGAGACTGTCTTACGCTAAGGTACCTCGACCTCGGCTGCCACCGCGGGCTAGTCGCACCTGTGGAACAACCTGGTGGTACCCTGCCACAGCAGGACCATCCTGCTTTGCGGCGGGTGCTGGTATAGACTAGGTGCCACTTAGATTCCGGTCCCTGGTGTCAGCTAATACCTCCTCCCGCGGTGGTCCAGAGGATCCACTGACCCTGACACTTCTCAGCTTTCAAGTGACTTTGAAAGGACTAAATAATAGCAAAAAAACTGCAAATTACCCCATTACAGAAACTGCACACCTCAACTTATGAAAAGCCAACTTTGAGAAGTTTGTTAACCTTTCAGGTGTTTCACAGATATTTAAACGAAATGGAGGTGCAACTTACAAATTGTAATTTTTTAGTCTTAATATTTTCATATTAGCCCAAAAATTAAACATAACAATGGACAAAGTTTGATACCCAATTTCCCACAGGTATATTGATATCCCATATGTGTTGGTAAACTGCAGTATGGTCACATGAAAGGGCAAAGAATGGAAGGAGCGCCATTCAGAGCAGATGTACATTGTCGCATTTTACATAAAATGTTTATTTTTTTGTAATGTTGACATATGGGGGTTTATTTTTTTGTGGAGTGAGATCCACTTTTCAGGTACATCATTAAGGGGGATTAATAGCTGATGGATGACGTTTAATTAAATCTTTCTTAAGAGTCAAGAAAATCATTAATTCTGGTTTAAGGTTTTTTCGTTTTTTTTTTCTGACGTTCTTTGTGCTTTTTTTTCTATGGGTCACCATGATAATGACTTCATTTATATCGATTTTTATGGTTGTCTTGCTTTGCATTTGGTGAGAAATTTGTTTGTTTTGGCATTGCCATGTTCTAAAAGTCATAACATTTTTATTTTTTTGCTTACAAAGCTGTTTTAGGGCTTGTTTTCTGTGGGATCAGCAGTACTTTTTACTGTTTTATTTTCTCCTAGTGTGGCACATGAGCAATCATTTCATCACATGTTCAGTGTAATACTAATGTATTGCAGCATATTAAAATAGTCAGCATTCTGCATAGGCTGACAGGAACATTGTTAGATTGGGATGAAGGCAGCCCATGGCCCATTCATCAGACCCCAGGGCTGCCATAGAAATGATCAGCAACTCAGCACTGAGGTTGCCGTTCTTCTGAGTGAGTAACCGGTAATGCCCTATAGAGGCCGCGGTCACCATGACTGCGGTGTCTTTTAAGTTAAACAGCCAGGATTGCGCCTACAGCCAGGATCCAACAGTATTCAACTGGGCTCATCTTCTGAGCCGGGTGATCAACGTAATGTACTAGTACGTCATGGTGCATTAATAACCACACCTTAAGAGGTACAGTTATGTCAAGGTGAAGGAAGGTGTTAAAGGTATTTGTTGTAGTATGTTCTACCTTACACTCAAACCTTGTAATTTTAGATTGTATATTCATTCCATTTACAAGACCTGAAGCTTTATAATGCCATAGATCTAAAATCTTAATGCAACAGAAATGTACATTTACTGAGATCAAAGATTTGGACCATTGAGAGATATTTTCAAAGAAAGTCTAATCCTGTATTAGCTGAAATGGCAGTCACCACCTGAAATGTAATTAAGATGGCCGCTCATGGTCTCATTTTAGAAGTTATATTCAGAATGCCCTCAAGGGCACTCAAATATTGAGCTCATTCTGCTATTACATATTCTTTGTAATGATTTAATGATAAACTTATGGATAGAAGTGGTGGTAGCATATCATTTTATTCATGAACATTATTTACAGAAGTCCAATTGTTTAGAATTCTAAAGTATATACAGTTTATGTAAACAGCAATGATAAGATCGTGCGTCCAAATTCCTGTGTCGCTTCCCCACTGAGGTTTGGCTTGTAAGTGCTTGGCTTGCGACACAATTTTGAATGTTAATTCCGGTGCATTATCTGAATCCGTTGGATCGTCCGACGACAACAACCCCCGATTTGTGTCGCGTGAAAGCCGCGCCGGTGCAGCAAAATCCAATCGCATGCGCCAAAAACCTCTTCTAAATGCGGCACACAACGGAAATCGACGGGTATTCCGATGATAGTGCGGACCGCGGACCCTTAGTAAATGAGCCCCAATATGTTTGTTAAATTTTATTTGTTAAATTTTGATACCTTTAATACCTTAATACCTTTAAATTATTTAGCTGTCTTGCCATATCTCTTACATACTTCTGTGTATAGACCTGAGTAAGGACGAGATGACATTTTCAATACTGCCAATTTTTTTTTTCCCGTGGCAAAAAGGTGAAAAAGTGGTGAAACCTGACTGTTTTCTGCTACAAAGTTCACTTTATGGGATAGTTTTTTTTACATAGTTTAATAAATCAGATATTGGCCCACGGGAACAACTAACATGTTTATGATTTCAGAGACACAACTCTGCTTCTGTCATGTGGCGGTATATCATTTGTACAAAGTAACATAAGGGAATATATTTATGTGTAACCTCATCTCTGTCTCATCTGCCCCCTGTGTTTCCCCCTTTGTTCTCACAGCCCTCCTGTGATTCCCACTATCCTCATACAAACACCCATATTTCCTCCTCCCACAGCCCTCCCATATCTACCCCTCTCCTCACACATTCCCCCATGTTTCCTCCTCTCCTCACACAGCCCCCTGATGTTTCCCCATCTCCTCACACAGCGCCCAGATGTTCCCCCCTCTCCTCACACAGCCCCCCTGTGTTTCCCCCTCTCCTCACACATTCCTCCATGTTTCCTCCTCTCCTCACACAGCCCTCCGATGTTTCCCCGTCTCCTCACACAGCCCCCAGATGTTTCCCCCTCTCCTCACACAGCGCCCAGATGTTTCCCCCTCTCCTCACACAGCCCCCAGATGTTTCCCCATCTCCTCACACAGCCCTCCGATGTTTCCCCATCTCCTCACACAGCCCTCCGATGTTTCCCCATCTCCTCACACAGACCCCATGTTTCCCCCTCTCCTCACACAGCCCTCCAATGTTTCCCCCTCTCCTCACACAGCCCTCCAATGTTTCCCCATCTCCTCACACAGCGCCCAGATGTTTCCCCATCTCCTCACACAGCCCCCCTGTGTTTCCCCCTCTCCTCACACATTCCCCCATGTTTCCTCCTCTCCTCACACAGCCCCCCTGTGTTTCCCCCTCTCCTCACACATTCAGCCATGTTTCCTCCTCTCCTCACTGAGACCCCTAGATTTCCTCCTCTCACTGATCCCTATATTTCCTCCTATCCTCACACCAGCCCCTATATTTCCTCCTATCCTCACACATCCCTCACGTGTTTACACCTCTCCTCACACAAACCCTAGGTTTCCCCCTCTCCTCACAAGCTTTAATTATACAGATAGAGCTTCCTCCATTAAATCCAATGTGATTTTTTTTTCAGTTTAGACAATGACAATAAAAGTGTAAACTGGCAAAAAAGCTGCAAACTGATATGCACATGGGCTTACAAGATACAAAATGTATTGAAAATAGTGTATTCTTTATTATTCTCTCTTACTGTCCTTTGATTGGCTATAATGGATTTTCTTTTCCTTTTCCAGCATTCCAAGTAATACTGCTGGAATTGATGGGACTGAGATGAAAAAAACCAACTGGCATTGGAGTAAATTGGACTCAAGTGAGTTTCTTTGGCTGTTTTCATGGAGATAAATTAAATCTAATTTTCAAGGACAGACGCTCTATAGAGCTTGTAAACCAGACAAGATGGACGGCAATGGGAATAAGGAGCTAACACAGGCAAACAAACTTGGTCTCACTTGTGTGGCACTAGAGTTAAAGGCACAAGATCAATGGCAGTGGCAGATGTGTAGAAGATAATTCACTTGTTATTAGAGATCCCTTGGAGAACTATACAGGCATATGGCTTGTGTAAAGTCATGGATAGCATCTGCTTTGTGAAACAGTTTACCCTTGCTATTGGGCTTAAGTGTGTAATTATTCCTTCTCCACTAAAATGACAAGTGGGATGGATTATGGTAAAATGCATCACTGTAATCCATATAATAGCTCTCTAATAGAGGTAGCAGCAGTACAAACTGACAAAACTGTAAAAGTCATACTAATTCATAAAAATAACCCAAAATATATTATTTAGTAAGTAAATAGGGGACTCTATGACTTTTTGATCACTTTTTTTTCAGATTTTATGTGAGTGGTGATTCAGATATTTGAATTTTTGTTTTCCTTTATGGGCTGCAACACAGGGAATTATCAGTTATTATATTTTGATATATTATGCATTTTGGGAAGCATAACATGTACCATATATGATTATGTTTCTTTATTTTTGTTTTCATTTTACAGAAAAGGGGATGATTTGTAACTTTTCTTTGAATTATCTTTTTTTTTACTTTTTTAAAACTATTTTTAAGCCCCATAGGGCACATGAGCCCTAGGGGTTCTGATCACTGATACAATATACTGCAATACTCCTGTATTGCGGTATATGGTGATTATGCCATATATGAATAAGTCCCTGCTTCTGGCTTTATGACAGGCCTAGAGGGTGATAATCTTAAAATTACTTAATATTATGGTGCATAAAAAGCATAGCCTTAGGGACAGTTGCTTCAACATTGCTCACTTCAGGGACAAGTAGCACAGCATGCAAAGGACAAGCCTTTTGTCTTCTGTTGTAGACAGTTGTAATGTATTTCAGGCAGCCTGAAATAATAGTAAAATTAAAATTAAAAATGTAAAAAAAATAATAGAACACATATAAATAGTAAAGTCATAAATATGTTTGGACATTTTAGGATATTGCAATGCCTATTATTCCCCGTAATGGAAAATAACACTTTACTGTCCGAATCACAGCTTTCTGGCCATTTTGACTCCCATAGAAATTTTAATAAAAAGTGTTCAAAAGATCGTACAGTTTTCAAAATAATTTGAAACGTCATCCCATCCTGCAAACAGTGACACCGTACACAGCTCAGTATGCTGAAGTTTAGAATAAAGTATGCGTGTCAGAATATAGTGATACAGGGCATTTTTTTAATGCAAGTTTTAAAAAAATGTTTACATTATTACGACATAATTAAACTATATAAATGTGTTATTGCTATAATTATATTAATCCAAAAAATAATCAGGGATGTCATCTGGACTGCACATTGAAAGTCATAAAAGCCTGGTCATGGCTGGTTTATGATGTATTATATTCTTTTCACTTCTCGATTATGGCTCCAACAATGCTCACTAGATCCTTTCTGTAGTTCAAAAATGTTTCTTTTACCAATGCGGACAGTATATTTTTTAACAATAAGGTTGTGATGGTCTTGAGACAGATCCCCGATTCTACCCATTATGAGATGCTACATTTGTGGCAAATTGGTAATGAGGTAATGAGGCCATCAGTTGAATAAGCTTACCTTATATACTCGAGTATAAGCCTAGTTTTTTAGCACAAAAAAATGTGCTGAAAACCCAAACTCGGCTTATACTTGAGTAAAAAATATATAGGTTTTCCAGGTTTTTGTGGTAAAATTAGGGGCCTCGGCTTATACTTGGGTCGGCTTATACTCGAGTATATAAGTTTTCACTTAGTGGAAGGATGGCTTTCTAATTACTAAAAGATTTCAGCTGTCGTCGTGACTTTCCATGCCGTTTTCATGTCTCTTTCTTTATGTGTTCATTACTTTATCCTGTTTTATTTCTCATTTTTACACATTACTAAATGTATGGACAAATATGTCTTCATTTATTTGTGAGTGTGGATTGGATGTGTTTTACTGACATCTGGTGAAAATTTAATGTCAGTACCTTTAAAAATGTATTTACTTAAAATGATTCACCCACTTTACATGTAACCCTTATATAAATAAAGGATCATACTACCATACTGTCACTATAGAGAAAGGGGGTGCAGACCTTAGGCTCACCCATAACCCATGTAACCTACCTAAAAGGCCTCACCAAACCTGTTGCTTAGGGACACAAGAAAGATGACAAGCCACAGGAACAAACAACAGATAACACACGTACAAGAAAAATCTGACAAACAGGTTCAAATCCAAGATGGCACAGAATCCAAACACAGAATCCAATAGCAAAATATGGTCAAATAAGAAGTGGAGGTCAGATACAAAGTGTTAGCAAAAGCAATATCAAACAGAAATGGGACACAAGTGTTAGGAGACTAGTAAAACCAGTGAGGTGTAATATAACATGGTAGATATATTAATGAGTTCTTGGACGCCGCCCCATGCAGCTTAGTGGATCGGCTGTCAATCACTCCAGTCACAACTGAGCTCAAAATGACAGCGCCCACATTTTCCAGGCAAAAGACTCTGTAATGCAGTTGTCAATCACTCAGAGCACTGGCTTAAACTCAGAGCTCTGCAGAAAGCATTAGTGAGGTCTGACACATATGGTCTGTCCATAGGGGAATGTTATTGTCGGTCTTGTCAATAAAATTTCTGCCTTTTCAGACTAATGATCTGTTATCAGAGTGAATTCCTGTCAATATCCAAACATTTTACCCACAACAATAATAATAAATCAGAAGTTTTAAAATAATTTTCTTTCCACAGGAAAACCATATCTGATAGAAGATACTAATGGAATATTAAATGCTGGACTTAACCCCAGTGGAAATGTATTATTTTCAGTAAATTCAATTGCAAGCAGTGAAATGTAATTTTACAAAACATTCTGTGATACACATACCGATGAGTCAAATGTTCAATGTCTTCAATAATGAGGTTACAAATAAGAAAATGGGAGACCGTGTAGCCGAATGCTTCTTAATGTCCAGCCATGATGGTGTGATAAAAGCAGCAATTAGGTGGCATTTTGATATATGGCTCATAGAATCATAAGTATTAATGTGGCTTTTATAAGAAGTCCTCTGTTTAAATGGTTTATAAGGCTAAAACTATCTATCTGCAGGGCAGGGTAATTGCATTGTGCCTCATTTCCTATATAATTTATCTGTAGGTCCTCTCTGCGACATGGGAGCATGAAGAAGTGTCACCATAGAAGATTTAGTGAGATTGTTCACATATAGTGGGGTAAGGCAGCTAAATGAAGCAGGACATTTCAATGTCACTGCTAAGAGATGGAGCCTAATGGATACATTGCTAAACCTGAAACTAAGAAGAGCTTGTTTACTGAACCAAGGAGACTATGCGGCTCATAATGTGCTGTATTCCTATCAAATATGAAATTCATATATGAGATTTGTGACCCTAACACAGGGGTCAGGAACCTTTTTGGCTGAGAGAGCCATGATCGCCATATATTTTAAAATGTTATTCCGTAAGAGCCGTACAATATGCAAATGCCCCCCAGTTGATAGGGTGTCACAGGTGCCCCTGCGATCTACGTCTCGGATCGCAGGCATCGCTGTGCCCCTCTCAGTGGTGGCGCCCTTTTCCGAGTTCACTCACCTCTCCACGTTCCTGCTCACATCCCGGCTGGCCAGTGCACGCGCTGGTACTCGCAGATTTAAAGGGCACTACCCACTTCCCAGGCTCCTATAAAGACCAGCGGCTCCCAGCATTCCCCGCCAGATCTTATGGCTTCATGCCTATGAGGAAGCTTTCCACAGTGTTTCCTTCCCAAGTGTTGACCTCCCTTTGTGACCCCGGACCTGTTCCTGATTCTGCTCCTTTGTTGCCAGCCCTGACCTTTTACTCCGTCCCCAACCTCGCATCATTGCCACCTGCCTTGTCTGTCTGCCTGTTCCTGACCACGAAACTGCCTAGTGATCCTGTACCTCGACCTTGGCTGCCACCGTCGACAAGTCGCCCCTGTGGAACGACCTGGTGGCACCAAACTGCAGCAAGACCATCCTGCTTTGCGGTGGGCTCTGGTGAAGACCGGGTGCCACTTAGATTCCGCTCCCAGGTGTCTGCTTACATCATAGTCCGCAGTGGTCCAGGGGGTTCACTACTCCTCCCAGGAGATAGGTAGCTACAGCACATACTTCCCAGTAAATAGGTAGCCACAGCACATGTCCCCCAGTATATAGGTAGCCACAGCACATGCTTCCTAGTAGATAGGTAGTCATAGCACATATTCCCAGTAGATAGGTAGCCCCAGTACATACTCCCAGTAGATAGGTAGTCACAGCACGTGCTCCCCAGTAGATAGGTAGTCACAGCAAAAAAAAAAATTAATATAAAGTTACCAGCGCTCTCTGCAGCCAGCTCCTCATTGTTCCCACGCTCTTCTCTTTAACCCAGTCTTAGACGAAGGCAGCGATGGCCTAAGGACGTCGTACAAAGGACGTAGGCAGCGGTAACATTGCTGCCTGTGTCCAGTGATCAGTCTAAGACACACAGCAGCCATCACTATTTATTAAAGATCTGTCTGAGAGCCAGATGCAGCCAACAAAAGAGCCACATCTGGCTCCCGAGCCATAGGTTCCCTACCCCTGCCCTAACACAATACATTGTTTTGCCACGGAAGCCAGGTGTGGAGGGGACACGTCAAATCAATTTCACTATAGTATGACGTAACATGAATATGGTCAAATCCAATGGGAAAATTAATCTTTTTAAGTGTAATGTGTTAAAATTCTGTCTTAATTAGTGCTCAAAAACAGAAAACCTTGTTTTCCCCCACATTTATGTTGTGTTTTAAACCCTATTTGGAACTCCACTTTCAGTGTACCTTTTCACAGGGAACGGTGGAAGGTTGCCAAAACATTCAGTTTGTAAGCCCAGCCCGTACACTATACCTAACCCCACTGCCTTTTGTATCCATGAAGTATAAGCCCCTACTGGCTCAACAATATATAGTAAACCACACATGTATAATGTCCACATGCCCTCTTTTCTGTAGACCCTCCTTATAATGCCCCCTTTTCTGATACCCATGTTATGCCCTGCATTTATAATATCTTTTAGATCCGCTTTTTATCTCATTTGTGATTTGCAACTTAATTGGAGTAGTTTTAAGTAGTTTTTAGTGGTTTTAAGTAGTATGGCTTAAAACCAAGAACCCTGTTGACCAGCTACAAGGAAATATTTTGCAGGGACCAATGGAAGGGGGAACATTGGCAAAGATACACAAGCCCAGCCCTTACCCCATACCTTACCCCATACCTAGCCCCACCCCCTTGTGTGTCCATGAAGTATAACTCTCTTACTGGCCCCACTCTATATAATGCCCCTTTTTCTGTAGCCTCATCTAGTCTACTTCTGTGTAACCACTTCAATACTGTAAAATAAAGGTCATAGGTTCTCATAAATACGCATGATGCAGGATCTGTTGAGATGTAGGATCTTCTAGCCGTCAATAAAGGTCTTTACTCAGTCTTCAGGTCCAAAGAAAAAGCTTGCATTTATTTGCACAAAAAATGATCAGGATGCAGGATGTCTGGTTGCAGCTAACTTGGAACAAGCAGATCCCATGTGATCAGATCAAACGCTCAGACCTAGAGACCATCCATGTACACACATGTACACACAGGTGTCATTAAATACCCAACTATTTACCTAGAGTCTTAAAGGGATACACTCCTAGGTTGCAGCTTTAACAACAAACATCCCAAGATACATTTCTTACATAAATAATATATAAAACATCACAACATAATGGGGGTCATTTACTAAGGGCCCGATTCGCGTTTTCCCGACGTGTTACCCGAATATTTCCGATTTGCGCCGCTTGTACATGAATTGCCCCGGGTTTTTGGCGCACGCGATCGGATTGTGGCGCATCGGGGCCGGCATGCGCGCGACAGAAATCGGGGGGCGTGGCCGAACGAAAACCCGACGTATTCGGAAAAACCGCCGCATTTAAAAACCGAAAATGTGTCGCTTGGGGAGCGCTCACCTTCACCTTCTATGGGATGGTGCATTCCGTGGCGTTAAGATTATTTTCGGCGCTGCAGCGCCACCTGGTGGACGGCGGAGGAACTACCATCTTAAATCCCAGCCGGACCCGAATCCTGTGCAGAGAACGCGCCGCTGGATCGCGAATGGGCCGGGTAAGTAAATGTGCCCCAATATAATACACAACCTAAAAATAAAGTGGAATTTACAATATACACAAGTAACCAAAGTAAGAAATACAAACACATATCTCATGGCTTAAGCTCTGCATCACCTGGCCGTAATCGGGTCCAGCGCACCCTCTGCTTAGGTTTTGCACACACAGGTAAGATCAGGTAATGCTGAGTGGTGACTGCTGAACTGGTTTGTCTGTTGGAACAATAGTGGAGGGAGACAAAGGTTTGCTGGCCAGCAGGAGGACAAAAAGAAGAAAAAGTACAAACACACAGACAGTTCACTATTCACCCCTCAACAGCATCTCTCCTAATAGCCCATAAGTTTAGAGTTTCCTTAAGAGGGCGAGCTTTCCCAAAATTTTGGCCCAAAAAAGTAGCTGCTATAAACAGTTTAAATACGTACCACATTTTTTATCTAGTATTTTCTGATGTGATGAAGGTGGCAGATTGGTCTAAACATGACACATTTTCTAATAAGATATTTTTTCTCATAAATTTGTTTGCATTTAACACAAACAGGGTAACAGTTCAGCAAAATGATATTTGACATTTTATACCCTCTTTACTGTTACATCATGGATTTGGCTGGTCATTGGCTATTGATCAAAGAAGATTTAAACCTACAGACGTCATGGCTTCAGCATTATTGTAGCAGCGCTGGATGGATTGCCATAGCAGTAAATCACATAAAATCTATCCTCTCTACTTTTAATTACTGCAAAAATGAAAATAATAAATGTACCTTAATGTAAGATACCAACATTGTCTACACACAGAAAGAGTATTACAGAAGTACAGAAGACAGCTGCACAAATATCCTGCTTATATGTTTACATGTATATCATGTTCTAACTAGATTCATTTCTGGAATGTTGTGTATACACAGTTATATTAAGGATCTGTATTTGATGGCTCTTCAGTATGATACCTATAACTTTACTTTATACTCAATCCATGGGGGAAGTAAAAGGCTGACATCATAGTGTGTGCACCACCATATAGTGTGTGCAGGCTATATACTTGGGGCAGTGGCTGCAGGCTGTAAACTTGGGGCAGGAGCTGAAGGCTATATACTTGGGGCAGTGGCTGAAGGCTATATACTGGGAGCAGGGGCTGGCAGGCTGTATACTGGGGGGCATGGGCTGGCAGGCTGTATACTGGAGGCAGAGGCTGCAGGCTATATTCTAGGGGACAAGGGCTGCCAGACTTTATACTAGGGGGTGTGCTGGCTTTATACTTGGGGATATGGGCTGGCTATATAATAGGGGATAGGGTTCTGACTAGCTAAAGGGCATGGGCTGGATGGCTATATACTAGGGAGCATGGGCTGGATGGCTATATACTAGGGAGCATGGGCTGGATGGCTATATACTAGGGAGCATGGGCTGGCTGGCTATAAACTAGGGGGCATAGGCTTGCTGGATATATACTGGGGGAAGGAGCTGGCTTACTATATACTGGGGCGCTGGGGTTGGCTGTATAAATACTAGGGGGAATGGGCTGGATATATACTAGGGGGATGGGCTGGCTATATACTAGGAAGCAGGGGCTGGCTCGCTATATGTTGGGGGGCATGATCAGGCAGGCTATATAATAGAGGGCATGGGGTGGCTGGCTATATACTTGGAGGCAGAGGCTGGCTATATATTAGAGGGCATGTGCTGGCTGGCTATACACTGGGGACATGTATACTAGAGGGCTAGCCATATACTGGGTGGAGGCTGTGACCAATGCATTTCCCACCCTAAGCTCATACTCGAGTCAATAGGTTTTCCCAGTTTTTTGTGTTAAAAACAGGTACCTCAGCGTATACTCGGGTCGGCTTGTACTCGAGTATATACGATATCTCCTGCACTATTAATTTCTGAAAAGGACATTTGTATCAAAGGTTAAATAAAATCTGTAATCAAAAGCATAGACAGAGGTAAATCCAAGGTTTAAACATGATGGCAACACAGTACAAAATCAAGTGGCTGCGGGTGGTCAGAAATTAAAGCAGAAGGTAATCTAGTGAAATCAAGGTCCGGCAAAGTAAACACTTAGGCAGATAAACCATATCTCGGGTAGGGATATCCAGCCCTGATGAAGTTTATAGCTAGCTATTGAGATCATCAAGTGGCAAATGAAAAAAATGAAAGGTTTTAACCCTAAACTTCCTTAAAGGGATGAATTGGAAATCAAAAATACCTGAGTCACTGACTCAAACAAGATATTAGTACTCAAAAAGAGACAACAATAAAAAAAGATGTCTGCTTCGATCTAAGACAGTCTAGTGTCTAGGGGAATAAGATTATTTAAAAAATCCTATTGAGGGGGAAGTGAAAAAGTGGACATAAGCTTAGTGAGACACCAGCACTTCCATAGTGAAATATAAATATCCAATCTCATTCAAGTGCTTCATCCTCATCAACGCTGTTTACGTCCTATACCACACTGAAAATTTGTGACACATGTAGGGGTATGCTTCAAGATGTTCTGGCACATATATATGCCAAGTGTTGAACTTCTCAATAACCTGCATAAGGAACTGGAGTGGAGGCAGTGTAAAAGGGCAGGGGGGTACAAGTACAAGCCTTGATATATCCCCCCTAAAGCATTATATGAACAGAATCTCCTTTTGTTTTTATGTATGATGTATGGGAGACATTATAGAAGCCATTCTCAAACTAAAAGCTAAACAAGAACTGAGAACTAGAGATAAGGCTCTAATGTACAGGCTGAACTAAATTGGGTAAAGCTTGTTAAAATGTTAGTTACACTTTAAATCAAAGAAATTATAGAGAAAATTGTACTGTGGTATGTAGAAATAATAAAATGAACTTGTCATGAACATTTTGGAAACTAAACCACCTACAGGTCCTTAATGACTGGCGATTTTTTTTCCGAATTGTCCTGTATGATTTTTTAAGCAGAAGTTTAAAAAAACTTTACACTCACCTCCTTAATTGTTCCATCCTGCACCTGCGCATTGCGTTTTGTGATGCCTGCATGTGTAATAAAGCCGTGGCAGTAGCCTGGCTTCACTTACCACATTGGGGGAGAAGGCATCGGCGTGGGATATTCAGAAGTGAATCCGAAATTAATTTTTTTATATTTTCTCCACATGCAGGTTGATTTGGGACCCTAACCTACAGGTCCTCTTTAAGAAAATAGAACAGACATTTAAAGGAAATCAAAATTTGAAAAAAACAAAAATCCTACAAATACTCACCTCTGCTTCTCCTTGATCCCGGCACTGTCTGTCACTAGTCTTAAAATGCCGGGATCATCTAGAAAACTTATAATTAGCAGCATGGATTACCGGACATCTTGTCCCCGTGCTCCGTTCTGCTAATTATGTTTCTTTTCTAGGTGATCACGGTATATCAAGACTAACGATGGACAGCACTGCAATCAAGATGAAGGAGGTGAGTATTTGTAAAGATTTTTTTAAAGATTTTTCAGTGGTTGTTTTCCTTTAAAGGAGGGTTTTTTAACTATTGTGATATATTAAATAGTATAACTATAATAATTAAGAATATATTATTATTACTACTAAGATCATGCTAGTAGCAGTGCTCATACTCCGTTTTACAGCCAGCGCAGATTAAGATAAGAGGATATAATCAAAAGGAATAAATATTGGTCTGTGTGGAAGGTAGATACACGAGTGTCTGCACCTTGTAATATCGAGGTCACAGTTTATTGATAGCAGAGCAAAGATGCTGTACACACGCATCCTTCACATTGATTACAACACATTTCCCATAAATTATTCCTACTGCTTTTTTTATAGGTGGAATCCATGGTAGAAATGCAGATTCTTCTTTATACATGGCTGTTCTGATGTGCATCAAAATTGTTGCTGCCTCAGAAAGCTGGTGGGTCTTGTGTTATTAATCTGCAACATGTTTTGTTGGTGTTTTCAATAAATGCTGTAAAGATTGGATTTTATTTATGGAGTTAGTAGACAGTAGGGGAAATTTGTCTTTATTTTTCTTCATTTTTCTTCTTTTCTTAGTGCAAAAAAAAGTTGCCCGTTTTTGAGCAGGTTGCTATTTTTCTGCTACTTTTCCATGTTTACGCCACAACTTGTAGTGCACAGCATGTGAGTGGATTGCCTTTATTTATCTAATGAATCCAGGTGTTTGGACTGAAGTTAGTTGAGCTTTTTTTGAAAAAGTAGCAAAAAAATGCACAAAAGCTTGCCTGGTCTCTGGTCGCAAAATTGGCAGGAAGAAGCAGGACAACCAAATGTGCGACTTTAAAAAAAAGTTGTGTCCTCCACACCAGGCAGCAATGCTAAACTAACAGGCACAGGTGCAATTTAACACAAGAAAAATCCACCTACGACAAATTAAAATAGATAAAAAAAGGAAGTAGACTGACAGTAAAACTAGAAATAGAAAGATAAATCTACCCCAGTATGTTTTCATAGCATGATAGATAGATTCTATATAGAGTTCATATTATCATATATATAATGTATATGAAAAGAGACTTTATCACTGTGCTCATTCCTGGTCCACTACTAATGTATGAATGCCAGAGGCTTGCATAGATCATCAATAATGGGGGAAAAATTTGTTCTTTCCAGCCAAAGCAATAAAAAGTTAATAACTAAAGCGCAGCAGGATATTACAGATGTGTGTTGTTCCTCTTGCTCCTTTCATCGCCTGGATCTGCCCATTGCTACAATAATTTCCCAGTGGTGTTCACTTATTACAGTCTACTCTATGGCCTGACTTGAAAGCGCCTCCTATAAGCTGTTATACATGAGAAGTCTCAGGGCTTTCCCTTTTATAACTACATGACAATGTGATATGTTTTAATTTTAAATCAGAGAGTATTCAGGATATTCGGACAAAATATTTCTATAGAAGATTATGTTGCTAGTATATCAGGACATGTGTACTGGACCCTTGACATATGAGAACAGCGTGAGCTGAAATTTGTATAGTTCATTCATAAATAAAAGAAAAAGTATTAACAATTGTATCTCAATCCTGGAGGGCAGCCATCATGTGCTGCACAATGACATATTTGGAATAATGGTGATGCAGGACACAGGTGCTATCAGTGTGAGATCAGTGTAATGCAAAAATAGCAAATGGCAGGATTTGCAAAAACCACTATTTCCAACAGTTAAACAATGGTATCCCCTTTAGTGATCTTTGGTCATGGCAGATAAATTGATGGAGACAGACTGGTCCTATAATAGTACTGCCGGCTCACCCTCGTGGTCAATCCGCAATCCTCCCAGTGCACGGAAAGGTTCTGCGTGCCAACCTGCCACGCACTATTCAAGCAAACATCCAAGAGAAAATCCAGCACAGATTACGGGGGATGCATTTAAAAGTCCAGTTTCTTTATTTGCACATCGTTAAAAGTTTACAGGGCAAATATATACATCAGCACACGGACAATGTAGCACAGACCTATGCGTTTCGTAGGGGGACCATGACTAAGTCGGAGTAGACGAACGCCTAGGGTCTGTGCTACATTGTCCGTGTGCTGATGTATATATTTGCCCTGTAAACTTTTAACGATGTGGAAATAAAGAAACTGGACTTTTAAACGCATCCCCCGTAATCTGTGCTGGATTTTCTCTTGGATGTTTACAGACTGGTCCTATGGTCTCCAAACAATGCCTATTGGGGGAAGTATACATGCACATAAAGTCCTGTATGCTGAAAATCATATAAGAAAGATTCAAAACAAATAGGTCAACTTTTGTTTAAAATCAGAACATAAAATAAATACCAAATACTTCGAATTTTTCTAATTGTAGCATCCAAACTCTAAATTTTTTTACACGTTCAAGAAATCCCCAGATGTCCATAGACATATATTTTCCAACAGAGGCCAGTCTGGTCAGTATGGTCAGTGTAAATTGTCATGTACATCGGGAAATAGAAGATGAAATAGCATTATAGACTGCAGTATTTTATCCACCTGTAAGAAAAGTATATGTATATGTACCAGTATTGATAATAGTCTATGGGGTACAGACAACAATGTATAGCCTCCATCCCTGCCCTCCACTGAACACGTTGCTGTAACTGTCTATGTATAGACAGTTCTGTTACTAGGGAGACACCCTGGACATCAGCAGCAGAAAATCACTGCTTTCTTTCAGAGGGGATGTGCTGAACAGGAGTAGGAGTGATCGTACAATAGGATACTTTGCAGTCATCTATTGCAAGTACCAAAAAATGTGCTGAAAAACCCCACCTCGGCTTATACGTGAGTCTATAAAAAAAATAAACTTACATACTCACCTTCCGGCACTCCCAATTTTCGGCACGGCTTCCCGATGCTCCCGTTTCCTCGGCTCCTCCTCTGTTTTCTCTCTACTGTATTAGCCGGCAGAGATGCATCCATGCGATCTGCCGGCCAGCACACACTATGATGCGGTGGTATCGCTGCTGATTACATCATAGTGTGCACCAGCCGGCAGAGCTGTTGCCAGTTGTTACAGCAAAAAGAAGACAGAAGAGGAGTCGCAGGGACGGGTCCATCGGGGAGCCGCGCTGTTTGGCTGGCTGGCTGTTTACTAAAGGTGACTGACTATATATTACAGAGGGCTAGCTATATACTACAGGGTGCTGGCTATATTCTACAGGGTGCTGGCTGGCTTTATACTACAGGGGCTGGCTGACTATATACTACAGGGGGCTGGCTATATTCTACAGGGTGCTGTCTGGCTATATACTACAGGGGGCTGGATTTCAACTACAGGGGGCTGGCTGGCTGGCTATATACTACAGGGGGCTGTCTGGCTATATACTACAGGGGGCTGGCCATATACTACAGGGGGCTGGCTATATACTACAGGGGGCTGACAGGCTAATACTACTGGGTGCTGGGGGCTTTATACTACTGGGGACTGGGGGCTATATACTACAGGGGGTGGCTGGCTATATACTACTGGGGGCTTGCTGGCTATATACTGGGAGGCTGTGACCCATGCATTTCCCACCCTCGGCTTATACTCAAGTTAATAGGTTTTTACCAGTTTTTGGTGGTAAAATTAGGGGCCTTGGCTTATACTCAAGAATATATATCAAGAATTCTGCAGTAAGAATCCATACAACAATAAATATGTGGGAAACCACGGCATGTCCAGATTTCCTGCAGATCTTTTTTGATGCATGTAGTTTTGTAAATTCTATCCACAGTTATTGTTCTATACATTGCCATGGATTTACAAGGAAGAATCTGCAGTGCAACTCTATGGCTGTAGCAAATTGCAGACACATGCTATGAGCTATAATTATTGTGAATGTTGTGGCCTCTACAATACTTCAGTTTATCAGTAGATACTGTAGATGTGTTCTGCCATTTTCTACTTTCCACTATCGTAGGAAGATGTGACTGTTTTATAAATCCAAAGTAATCAGACATAATAATACTTTTGTTCCGGTTTATGACCTTGGGAACATCACATATGGTATATTTATATTTATTCTCAGCAGTAAGAAAAAATGCACAATCTGTATAACCTCTTAACCTGATTTACTTGAGCTCTGCTATAACCATTACATTATATCAACAGAACATTATATGGTTTATTATGTCTAGGAAAGCTGCGCTAGACATTGTATGGCTCCACACAGCAGCCACTGGTAAATCTCACTATTTCACTGGACAAATGTATCGGCAGCACATGAAACTTTATACTGAGATGATTCATCTGCTGGAACTGGATTTCTCCTCCTGTGCCAGATGTCTGCTCCCCTCTTATGTAAAAGCATGTAGCCAATTTTAGATTAACATTTTTATTTGAATCCTTTTTTTGCAAATACATTTTTGGCTTGTAGCTTGAAATACTAGTAGGGTGGCAAATACTTCATATTAACACAAAATGTTATGAACCCTTTCTCATTGCATTATATAATTAATGACATGTGTCTGCAACTGTACATCAACATCTTTCAGTAGGGCAGTAAGTGTAGAATTCCATTATGAATAGGATGGATTTACCTCCATGTATAAAGATCCTATACATGGCCACATCATCACTTACAACATGTCACATCTTCAGTTGATGGCAATGACCCACAGCATGTTAATCTTCATAAGTATATGGTGCCATTATTGATGTGAACCGTGGTGCCTGGACTTGATAAAGTGAGCTGATAGTTTGAAGAAAATAAAACAGTTAACTTGGATAACTACTTGTTATCGTAGTCGTCGCGGAGGGGCATGTACCCCAGCTGCTGCTGCTCCTGCACGGTCATGTCTAGTGGAGGTAATGGAGTGGTCAGGCTGGGAGACAGGGGACCACCAGTAGGACAGGTGTGGTCAGTTACTCTATTGGGAATATTGTCCGGGATGCACGCCTTGCCAAGGTTTCCATGGATATACATGCTGACGTAGTGTTCCATCACCTCCTGTGGAGTCCGGGACGCTCCTACGTGGGCAGCCATGTCCTCCCAGTTCCCGAAGCCGAACTGTTCGATGGCATCCAGCAGCAGCTGCCCTTCCCTGCTCGTCCAGCCTCCCTCCACCTCGGGCCCCCATAGAGTGAAGCGGCCTCCGTCCACCAGCTGTTATCCATGCCACCGCCGGTGATTGCCGATCTCGGCCCCCGCAGAGAAGCATTCGGTGCACAGCTCGATGTCCTGGCACTCGGTGCAGCGGATGCGCAGGCTCGTCACATCGGCCAGGCAGTAGACCCATTACTTCTTGCCCAGGTCCGCCATGTTGGCCTCCGGAGCTGTTGTTGGGATCAACCGCTGAGGTACAACCCACCACCGCACTGCGGATAACTACTTGCCATTAGAATTGATCACTCACCATTGGTGGTTCTGATGTGGGCACAGACGTACTACATCTTCTGTGTCACAGCTTCAACACAGAGCCCACCACACTAGCTGCCATGGAGGAAGTGATCCAGCACTTCGTACAGGTGAACTTTCAGCAATAACAGATGAATGCTCAGCAATAAAGGGCGATGCAATACCACGGCTATGCAAGCCCAGCAAGAGGCCAATTGACTGCTCACCCAGCAGATGGCAGTTCTGACAGATGCTGCCTATGCTCGGTAGATTTAAACTCACCATGGATGATGATGCAGAGGGACTGGCGTTGGATGGAGGACCATAGAGTTTCACGGACGTACGACAACAAAGCCAATATAGAGAAATGAGATAAAGAGCGCAGAGAACTTTTAAAAAGGACAAAATTACTTAGGGTGTAACTCTCACCTGATGTAACTGTATAGAGAGCATATCATATACGTGCTGTAAAGTTGAGGAGCTGCTGCCCGCGGGACGTAGAGGTCTGTTCATCCAGAGTGACGGACCCAGCAGTAAAACAGAAATCCACGAGACGTTGTCCCGACCTTATAGGCACTGCTTCAGTCAGAAATATGGTCGCATTATTTATCCATAAGAATAGTTTTATTTATAATAGGCACAACATGTTTCTCCGGACAAGAGCCTTCGTCAGGTGCAGTTGATCTGTAAGCAACTTCACCTGACGAAGGCTCCCACCCAGAGCCGGAACGCGTTGTACCTATTATTAATAAAACTATTCTTATGGATAAATACTGCGTCCAGATTTCTGAGTGAAGCAGCGCCTATAAGATCGGGATGACATCTTGTGGATTTCTGTTTTAACCAAGGATGATGGTCATCGTGTCAGGAAGACTGTGAGGGTAGCTTTACAGAAGATGACCCTGGATGATGATGTTGAAGCGGGTGACTGACTGGGAGAAGCTGACGCTGAATAAGTAGGCCAAAGTCCTAGCTCTATGACCCAGCCATGAGGGACTCAAAGGAGTTCCCCAAAATGAAAGCATCGGCATGGCTTGGCAACACCTTACTGGGCAGTGCAGAAAGTATATAGCACTGGGCCTATGCCCTAGACAAGCCTCCAAGATCACAGCAGCGTAAACCTGTTGCATCTAGTGCAGAAGTGGTTTATCGGGCTACCTGACACATATGGTGCAATGAGTGGTTATAGACCGCTTCATGCACACCCTTCTCCATTGTGTGTTGCACAGGGTGACCCCCAGTGGGGGCTCTTGGCCCAGCCTGCATGCAGAGCAGTACCAACCATGGGAGAGGGACTACAGATGTGTACCTTGATGATCAATGGATGTCTTGTTTTAGGATTGTTGGGGTTTGGTCACTCTAATCTTGGCCACTCTCCCTAGTCACTCGGGGTTGCATGTATCCATGGGGATACCAAGTTTTACCCAGTTCTCAAGTTATCTTCAGGAAACCCCAGGGCTTCCTTCGACTTTGCTATGGAATTCCTCTGCTTTGTGTGTTGACAGCTGGGGATTCCCTAGCTAGTGGGGAACCCATCATCTGCCCATGAATAGTCATTCCCCATGTTAGGTAGGGTTTCCCCAGGCGCAAGGTGATTTATTGTCACATAAATTCAATTTGAGCCAGGCAGTATTTGAACTCTTATTTTGTAAATCTGCCCCAATATATGTATGCTGAGTTAGAAATGCAATAATTGGGTAAACACTGTGGCAATGAAGTGGTGAAAGACTAAACTTCAGACAGAAAGCCCACAAACAAACAGCAGCTGAAAGACCTGACTGAGCAATGAAAAGGAGGAAAAACAGCACGTCTTCAGGCAGTCATTACCACAAAGGGTTTTCAATCATGTATTAGAAATTTACATTTAATGTATTATGATTAAATTTGTCCAATTTCATTTAAGCCCCTGAAATGAAGGGATTGGCCAATATTTATTAAAGCCTTTGCTCCAGTTTTCTGTCTGACTTTGCACAAGAGAGAATGTGCAAACCGCTTGCACATGTATTTATGAAGTGTTTGTACCAGTTTTGTGTCACAGCTTCACTGTGTCCGACAAGACAGAAAAAAAGTGCACCAGAAGGAGCGTTCCAGTGCACAGTTGGATTCTGTGCACCACAATTCCAAAGCTCGAAGAAAGTGCACCAGAATAAAAATGAGCCATTCTGCCAGAGACATGTACATACCCCTATGTCACTTCTTCCTTTTGCCCCTGTATTTGTCTTAACTTATTACATCCATTTATACTATGTTTACTCTGGCTTTCATGGAGTACTGTATTTTGTCAGGACTATTTATGTAATGCCGCTTTTGCTCTGACTTGTCATACAACATGTGTTCAGTGAACCTGCACTCATTTTTGTTTGGGCTTCAGACTCTCTTTTTTATGTGTTTTATGTTTGTATTTTACAAAAAAAATCCATACACTATATAAAAGAAACACATGCATTTGGCATTTTTTTACTTTTTGCAAAAGTGAAAAGTTTACATACACATAGATTACTATGCCTTTGAACAATTTGGGCAGCCCATATGATGATGCAATGTCTTTGGAAGCTTCTGATATGAGCTTTTGGTTTATTGGCAATATCTGAGTTAATTAGAGGGATACCTGTGGATGTATTTTAAGGCACAACTGGAAATGAACTGTATTTTTGTGTAGCATCATGGGAATGTCTAAAGAAATCAGCCAAGATATAAGGAAAAGATTTGTGGACTTACACAAGTCTGGTTCATCCTTGGGTGCCAACTTCTGTTTTAAACTGTAGCTTATACAAAAGCGCACAGAGACTACAAGGAAATACTTTCCTGTGTATTTTTGAGCAATGCATTTTAGACGTTAAATAGGCAATAGTCGGTGGGAAGAGAAATGGGATACTGTTGGTTTGCATTTTTAGATATGACTAACCCCTTCATCACAACCCGGAACTATGTTGCTTTTAATAGTATAATAGTATACCAAAAATCACCTTCTATCACCTTCTGACTATTTCAACCTGACAATCCAGCAAGTCCTAAACACTGTACTGTAACTAACCTGAGTTTTAACATAAAAAAGATCCAGACGGTCAATCCCTATGGAGTAAAGTAAAGCCAAAAACATGATAAAAATGCACCTGTTCATAGGAATTATGTACCAAAAAGATAGGGAAATAACAGATACATTTCTCTAATGTGTATTACATGCTGTACATATGTGACAGACACAGATGGACGCATGAGGTTCTGATCTACGGCAGAGAAATACATTTTATTGTGATCTATAAAAATAGCTCTTAGTGTCTCAGATGCCAATAGGAGTTATGTGCCCCGAATGACCTACACCTTCCTTAATGCACGTGTTATAGTGATTTACACCTCAGTTTAGAAGTAGGTTAAAAAGGAAAACCAATTGCTCCTCAAGGAAATATTAAAGTATTCACCATCAGAAACTATCCTAATATCATAATATGAGTTTTCTGCCCAGTAATAATGTGCAACCATAAAGTAATAGGACCAATAAAAGATAGATTTACCTATAGTAGCAATTATATATGGTAGTTTGTAACAGTACTATATTTCTGGCCTGACCTAAAGCATTTATAAGGATTCAGGATGATCTAGTTCAGGTGTAGGTGTGTGTGTGTTGGGGGGGTGGGGGCTCCTGACTCCTGATTATCTGAAAGTGCCACATACCTGAGGGTATGTAACTTTTATTTTTAATCTGCAAAATTCCTATGAATATTGTGTATACCTACTGGTGCATTTCCATTATATTTTTCCTAATTCCATTAATGTATATGGATTCCGGAGCCCTTAAGGCTCATTTACATAAATGTAAAAGCCTTTTTTTGTAAATATCAGACCATACGAAGGTTAAGTAAGAGAATATCCTGCCAGAGGGGCACACACCAACATGTAAGTGGCCTTGGTTTACAATTCTTTATCCCAGTGGTAAACGTCCTTTAACCCCTTAATGACTTGGCCTCTTTTAGTTTTTTCACTTCCATTTTTCACTCCCCACCTTCAAAAATCTATAACTTTTTTATTTTTCCACATAAAGAGCTCTGTTATGGCTTATTTTCTGCGTAACAAATTGCACTACGTAGTGACGGTATTTAATATTCCATGGCGCGTACTGGGAAGCGGGAAAAAAATTCCAAATGCAGTGAAAATGGTGAAAAAACACATTTGCGTCGTTTTCTTGTGGGCTTGGATTTTACAGCTTTCACTGTGCGCCCCAAATGGCATGTCAACTTTATTCTTTGGGTCGCTACGATTACGTGGATACCAAATTTGTATAGGTTTTATAATGTTTTCATACATTTGAAAAAATTAAAACCTCCTGTACAAAATTTTTTATTTTTTTTTTGCCATATTCTGGCGGCAATAACTTTTTCATACTTTGGTGTACGGAGCTGTGGGTGGTGTAATTTTTTGCGACTTTTGATGGCGTTTTCATTGCTATCATTTTTAGCACTGTGCGACCTTTTGATCACTTTTTATTAATTTTTTTATATTTTCCAAAATGGCAAAAAAATTTCATTTTTGACTTTGGACACTATTTTCCGTTACGGGGTAAAACGCAGTGAAAAACCGTTGTTATATTTTGATAGATCGGACATTTTCGGACGCGGTGATACCTAATGTGTTTATGATTTTTACTGTTTATTAATATTAATATCAGTTCTAGGGAAAGGGGGGTGATTTGAATTTTTAGGGTTTTTTATTATAATTTTTTTTTTTTAAACTTTTTTTTACTTTTACTATTTTTCAGACTCCCTAGGGTACTTTAACCCTAGGTTATCTGATCGATCCTACCATATATCAGCACATTGTAATGAATGGGTTAAAACGAGACAGCTTTGGGCCTTCGTGAGACCCGAGGCTGTCATGGCAACAGATCACCGCTCCCCGTGACGTCATCGGGGAGCGGCACCATCTTTTTGGAGCCTCCGGCAGCATTGCCGGCGGCGTTGGCCGTGAAAGCACCCGCGATCGGGAAGGGGTTAAAGGAAAAAGCAGAGTCAAAGCTGACTCCAATGCAGCAAACTTTAGGGACCGGGGAGAGAGTTGAGCCGTAAATTTTTACAGTTAGGTCTGGTGGGAGGGATGTGTTAGATGGAGGAAAGATTATTAGTTCCGTTTTGTTCATGTAAAGTTTTAGAAAACGGGAAGAGAAGAAGGAGGATAAGCATGATAGACATTATGTGGAGAGGTATGAGGGAATTCATTTGCCATATGTAAACATTTCTTCAATTGAATGTTATTTAAAAAAATGTTCCTGTGTGAAGATAATTCCTCATAAATGTAGCCATGTTGTCCCTTAGAAACAAGATAGCTTCCTCGGATACGACCAGCCCGCACTCTGGTAGAGGTGGCCAGACATGCGCTATTGAGCCCTGCCTGACCACCTGTCTTCAGAGTTCATTACCACAGGACGGTAACTTTTTGTATCTTTGTCTCTCCAGCAGAGGTGGTCT
The DNA here is from genome assembly GCA_019512145.1 of Engystomops pustulosus. NCBI lineage: Eukaryota > Metazoa > Chordata > Amphibia > Anura > Leptodactylidae > Engystomops > Engystomops pustulosus. The sequence goes on along the minus strand of CM033644.1, from coordinate 50,469,151 downwards.
TATTAAGGACACAGTCTTGTTTCTAAGGGACCATATCACTACATTTATGAGAAATTATCACACAGGTACATTTTTTTAATAACATGTAATTGAAGAAATGAATCGACATGGCAGAGTGTCTGTGTACAGATTACTGCCATGCTGTGCCCGTGGCTAAAGACCCATCCACCTATTTTCTCCATTCTATCTCAACCTCCTCTGCTGGAGATGGGATGTATATAGAATCAGAATGAGGATAGAAGATTTGATAGACAGGAGCCCTCTAGTGGAAGGAGTTTCAAAACATTTTTAGATTGGAAAGTTAATATTGTTTTAATAAAATGGCTTTGCAGCTGTCTGGTAATCTGGTCAAAAATATGAGGGGGGGGGGGATTTATCAGTGAAATTTATCTTGAACTCTGCAGGAAATTACAGTTATTTTTGCTCCTTTTGATAACTAATTCATCAAACTGCGCAGGTAATAGTGAAATAATTTTAATATCATTCAATAAAATCATTGAAATGTCAATTTATCTCATATGTATCTGATGTATCTGATAACCATCATTTTAGTATGGGGATGAATTAATTTCTAGATAGTGTAAGGCCAAATTCACACAAATATATAGGGGACGTATGTACGGCTGCATGCTTGTGGCCCCCATATGTCCCCCATATATGGCAATGGCGCACAGAGCAATAGGGTGCAGCTCACGTGTGGCACCGTACCGCCTATACACAGGGAAAAGATAGGACATGTCTATATTGTGCCCGTAGCTGTTAGGTATACTGAAGCATACTTTTCTATGGGTTTTCACATTTCCATTTTTTTCCACTGATCTATTCAATGGAAAAAATTTTGGAACCTGTTCTAATTTTTTTTCACGCTTGTGGATCATGGAAAATAATAGAAATCTGTGGATCTGCAAAAAAAAAACACAAAGACAATCCATGTTTGTTCACTGATGATGCTGGTGAACCAGGTGTTATGTCTTCTAACCAATGTTTAACCTTCAGGTTTTTTTGCAGATATGAGAAAAATTGAAAATAGAAGAATAACTAAAATGGAAGAAGATTAGAGATGAGCGAGCACTAAAATGCTCGGGTGCTCGTTATTCGAGACGAACTTTTCCAGATGCTCGAGTGCTCGTCTCGAATAACGAGCCCCATTGAAGTCAATGGGAGACCCGAGCATTTTTCAAAGGGACCATGGTTCAGGAATAAAATGTGTTATTTAATTGAAAAAGAATGTCTTCTGATAAGTTAGCAGACGTATGCAAACATCTGCAATCTATTCTTCACTGTTCCGCGCGTATATTATCTCCCGACAAGTTAACAGATGTGAAGAACAGTGAAGAATAGAATAAAAACAGTGAACACAGGATCATTTAAGTGAAAAACGCAGTGAAAAACACAGTGAAGAATAGATTACAGATGTTCGGCACATCTGCTTACTTGTCGGGGTGATACGCTGTCCCGGGATCGCTCCTCTTCTTCCACTGAAGTCTCCCCGTGCTGCCCGATGTCTCCCCGTGCTGCCCGATGTCTCCCCCGTGCTGCCCGATGTCTCCCCCGTGCTGCCAGATGTCTCCCCATCTCCTACAAATTGTGGGAATTTGTAGTGAGACTTGCGACCGTTGTGTTAGCGCTTAGTGACGCACATATCCATCGCAAAGACGACGAAGTGGGACAATTTATAGGGGTTGGATTTCAATTAGGCACAGTCTGCCATTTCCTTTTTATTTTAGTTATTTTTCATAACTCAGCGTCATCTCATTGGCATAGCAGTGTGCTTTCATACTTGGCTAGAAAATAGCCATAGCAATAGGATAGCCGTTTGGTTTTAAAAACTAAAAAACACACAAAAAAAAAAAACCCAAAAAAACACAAAAAAAAGTTAAAAAAAAAATAAAGTTATAACTTTCATTTTCAAAATGTTAACCCGAGGGCTAGGGGTAGAGGAGACGGGCGGGGGGGACGTGGGCGTCCAACTACTGCAGGGTCAGAGGCCGTGGTCCTGGGTGGGGTGAGACACCACCTGCTGATGAGGGAGCAGGGGAACGCCGCAGAGCTACACTCCCTAGGTTCATGTCTGAAGTTACTGGGACTCGTGGTAGAGCACTGTTGAGGCCAGAACAGTGCGAACAGGTGATGTCGTGGATTGCCGACAATGCTTCGAGCAATTTGTCCACCAGTCAGTCTTCCACGCAGTCCACCCATGTCACCGAAATCGGCACTCCTCCAGCTCCTGCACCTCAGCCTCCTCCCCCCAGTCTGCCCCCTCCCAGGAAAATTTGGCATTTGAACCGGCATACTCTGAGGAACTGTTTTCTGGAACCTTCCCAGTCACAAACCACTTGTCGGTTGCTGCTGAGCAATTTTCCGATGCCCAGGTTTTCCACACAGTCGCAGTCTGTGGTGATGATGACCTTCTTGACGTAGTGGAAGAGTGTGTAAGAGGAGTCGACGATGAGGAGACACGGTTGTCAGACAGTGGTGAAGTTGTTGTCAGGGCAGGAAGTCCGAGGGGGGAGGAGCAGATGAGGGATCGGAGGATGATGAGGTGACAGACCCAAGCTGGGTGGGAGAGGCGGGTGAACACAGTGCTTCTGAGACGGAGGAGAGTCCTCGACCGAACAGGTTGGAAGAGGCAGTGGTGGGGCCAGACGGAGAGAGCAGGGCCAGAGAGGTGCATCAGCGCCAAATGTTGCCCGTAGTCAAGCTCCCGTGGCGAGGCGAGGGCTAGATTTTAGAAGTCTGGAGGTTCTTTAAAGAAACACCGGATGACCGACGGACTGTGGTGTGCAACCTTTGCCAAACCAGGATCAGCAGGGGTTCCACCAATATAGCTTAACTACCACCAGTATGCGCAGGCATATGAATGCTAAACATCACTCAGTGGCACCAAGCCGTTCACCTCCGGCCGTGCACACCACTGCTCCTTCCCCTGTGCAGCTGATAGTCAGCCCCCTGCCAGGACCCTGGCACAAAAACCCCATCATCGCCTCCACGATCCTCCACAGCATCCACCAGCGTTCAGCTCTCCATACCCCAGACGCTGGAGCGGAAAAGCAAATATAGTGCAACCCACCCCGCACGCCCAAGCCCTAATGTCCACATCTCCAGATTGCTAGCCTGGAGATGCTGCCATATAGGCTAGTAGAAACCGAGGCCTTTCGCAACCTCATGGCGGCGGCCGCCCTCGGTATTCGGTCCCCAGCCGCCACTACTTTTCCCGATGTGCCGTCCCAGCCCTGCACCAGCACGTTCAGACAACATTATCCGTGCCCTGACCAACGCCGTTTCTGACAAGGTCCACCTGACCACGGACACGTGGACGAGTGCTGCGGGCAGGGCCAATATATATCGCTGACGGCACATTGGGTTAACTTGGTGGAGGCTGGGACCGAGTCTGACCCTGCGGCTGGTCATAACTGCGAGCCGAGGATTGCGGGGCCTACCTCAGTCCAGGTCTTCAGGCATACTATGCCTCCTCCTCCTCCCACCCTCCTCCACCTCCTCCTCCGAACTACCATCCGTGGGCATGGCGCCATCAGTGCTAGCTCTAGGCACAGCAGCAGTGCCGTCCTAAGCGACAGCAGACGGTGCTCAAACTGCTGAGCTAGGCGATAAAAGGCACACCGCCCAAGAACTATTACAGGGCATCCCGGCGAGACTGATCGGTTGGCTGGCACGCTGAACTGAAGCCAGGCATGGTTGTGGTGTGACAACGGCCGTAACCTGGTGGCGGCTCTGCAACTCGGCAGACTGACACATGTGCCATGCCTGGCCCATGTGTAAATCTGATAGTTCAGCGTTTCCTCAAGACATACCCCAATCTGTCTGATTTGCTCACGAAGTGCGCCGCATCTGTGCGCATTTCAGGAAGTCCAGCACAGTCTGCCACTCTCAGGTACCTATGCAGTACAATTAGCTGCCTGATCAGAGATGGTTACTCACCTAGCTACTGTACTGATGAGCTACAATGGCATCAAAGTGTTTTTTCACTTCATGTCACAAGGCTTTGAAAGTCGTGCACTGATTTATAAGGAGCTGCCCTATTTAAGGTATAAATAGAAGATAGATTGGAAAATGTGTTACATATTCCTTACACCAGAATTCTATGCAAAGCCTGAATTAAGACTCCTTTAAAGGTTAATCTCATTTAAAGATTTTTTTAAATTAAAATTGAAAACTGAATCAAACCACCCTTATGGATTGGTTGTGATTTTGCAGTGTCTTGATGTATCATTGATTTCAGTTGCTGGGTAGAACACATTGCCAATTATTTTTTTTGTCTACTTTCGACTTCCATGAGGTGTTCTTTGACTATTGTTTAATTGACGAATTGTCCACACTTTTGTTAATATTATTGGAAAGACTACAGCAAGCACTGAAAGTGTGGAAGTAATGGAGAATAGACAAAGGTAACATCTCTGATCACAAAGGAGAATGTGAGCCATGTACAGGATGCGAACCAGCAAACAAAATGTGAATAGAATATTATTAATGGAAGCTGAGATTAACCCCTTGCCGCAAAGCCAGTTTACCTTCCCGACAGGCCTATTTTAAAATGTGACATGTGTCATGATAATTGGTTATAACTTTGGAATGCTTTAAAGGGTTTCTCCAAGACATATAAAAAACAGCTATGTGGCTGGGTGGAGGGGGGTTCCTTAAAAAAATAAAGCCCCTCCGGGTCCCTCACCATGACCTCTCGTGCAGTGCCCGGAGCCTGTCACCCTTACTAAAGTAAGCGCTCCTAGCCCAAGCCATTTTTAGCAATGTTAAACTGCTAGCTTATCGGAACCTCCGATAAAGCTAGCACACACTGCAGCGCTATAGTCTCAGAACATCAAGCTCACAATGGCGTATTCATGAGGGGGGCGGTACGTGAAGGCGGTGACTGCCACATGAAGCCTGGCAGTCACGCGGCCTATGGCATGGGAGAGGTGGTCCAAGGAAGAAGAAGCAGCGCCTCATGAATAAACTGGGTGCTCGGTCCAGCATTCAGAGGTATGGCGCTGCAGGGTTTCCGATAAAGCTAGCAGTTTAACACTGCTAAAAGGAGGTAGTGCTATGAGTGCTTACATTAGTAGCAATCTTTAGCCGTTTTTTTTTTAGCGTGGCAAGTCAGTTTAAGTCACTTAACTCTTGACAAACTTTGTGATTGTCTGAGTGCCTACAGAAATGGCTCTGTGTGCCACTTTGACACCCATGCCATATAGGTTCGCCATTGGCCAACAAGTTAACTGATGTCATCTTAAACCATATTTTTTGTGAACTGAGGACTGTGGTGAAAGAGGGTGGGGAAAATAGTTTTCCGACAATTATTGCAAGCAAAGGACCTCCAAATAAATACTCATTATATGTAGTTCAGGGACAATTCAGAACATCTTGTGAAATTGTGCTTTGTTATTATCCTAATTCCTACCCTAAGGGTTAGTGACTACAAAAATATGTTTAGCTGTGTGTTGTCACTTAATAAATGAGTTTCATGAAATTATAATACAAGATAAATGTAGTTTGTCTCTGAATTTTGCTCGGCCACACACTATTGCCTGCACGGGACCACTGTGCAATACTACACACAGCACATAGTGTAAATTGACAAAAAAATAAACAGACCATGGTTGGACAACCAACAATATAAACTGTTAACAAAAAAATAAGAAAACTGTGTTGTGTGGACTATGTACAGGGTGTAAATTACTACATTTTTATTATGCTTTAATCTACACAAAGAGTCCTTCACAAGAGATTCAAAACTAGACAAGCCAAGTACTGTGTTACCTGACAAAGCAAACATTTCTCCAACTTTTTGAATCCTTTAAAATGCAATATTTCACTTATTTGTCAGTAGATTGCTTAATTGGCATACTGGGTACTGGATCTACCCCATCAGCACATTAGCCTAGTATAATAAAACCACTTCCCCTTTCGTGCAAATTATAACAAAAGTGTGTAAATGGATGAAACTAATGAATCTGCCTTTTGGCATACATGACTTGTCTCATTTAATTATTATACACAGTTGTTTTCTGGAAAGGTCTGTCAGTAATTCCAAAAGCAAATTTTCAATAATAGTACCTTGGAAATGCTGTCTTATGTTACTTAATGATCTTGTAAAGAAGTGTTATCATTATTCAGAGCAGGAACATTTGACTATGCAAGTGATAAATCAATTTTAATGACTCATTTTGTTAAGAAAAGTAACCAAAAGGTTTACACAGCAAGGGTGAAACAAGAGAACATAGTTGTACATCTATATTAGATAGAATAGCGCTAAAGTAACAGGGTATGAAATACATACAGCCAATAAGTGACAATATGCAGAGTAATAGCAAAAGAAATAAAAAAATAAAGTTGAGAAATAAAAAAACTAGTGTTGGAATAACTCCATGTATATATTAATGTTTGGTGAGTGCAAGAACCAGGGAGAGCAGGAGAAAAAACATTACAGACCTGTATGCAGAGTCAGGAACAGGATGGAGATACAGAAACCGCTGACCCTGAGAGTAAACCCCTTCCCAGCTGTCCCTATTACTAGCCCCGTACTATCCTAGCATTAGAACATAAATGGTAGATGTTCTTACTGGTGCCAAAGTGGAAACACAGAGAAAAAGTAGGGCAATACAAACACAGAGGGACGGTTGCCAAAATAGTGGTCAAAAAACCAAGAGAACAACGCAGTACAAAAGCAGTGGCAAATAGATAGTCAAATGGAAGAATCAATCAGAAAGAATGAAAGAATAACACAGCTAGCAATACTAAGTACAAGACTATAGCAGGCCAAAGAGTATGGATCCACAAGACTTTTTATGAGAATCCATACCCCCCGTCGAAGGAACTCTGGGGGACAGACAAGGTCGGGAGTGGAAAGAGATTCTGTCAATCACAACAGATCGATTATTTGTGAAACTAGGCAGAGCTGCAAGAGGCGAACAGGTGTGCTGCAAATTAGTCAAGATGCTAGGAGAAACAATAAGGACAGCGGTGTTCAAACTAGAAAGAGGCTAAATGGAAAAAACTGACACTATCAATGCATCCTCAGTCACACTCTAAGGGCCGAGGATGATGCTGGCACAGATGTAACACCCCTGTTTGGTCAACCATGATATCTATCTACAACCAATCCTATTATCATAATGGACGAAAAAACTCATCACCAAGGTATAAGTTACTGGGGCATTCATTACTTTGGACAGAACTGAACGAAGACTTGTATAAGACTTGTTGTTTTACTTGTTTGCTTTCTGATCCCCAGGCTTTTGCTGAGGTGAAGAATTAACCCCTTGTGGACACTTGACTAGTACTACATCAAGTGTCGGCTGCGGGTGAATGGAGCGGGCTTATGGGCTGAGCCCTCTCCTATAGCCGGTAAGTCTTTGCTGGGTATTCCAGCAAGCACTTACCGGTTACACCAGTAGTAACATTGGTGCTAGCAATGTTCACGGGTGCTAAACCATCGACTGCCACTGGCAAAGCTGCCGACAGCTTCAAAAGATGGCAACCGCCCATGCGGCACCATCTTGGTGAAGATCTTCACTCTCCGTGACATCATGGGGGCCGCAATTGGTTGCCATGACAGCATCGGGTCTTCCGAAGACCAAAGGCAGTCTCATTTTTAAACTATTCATTATGTGTGCGATTCACATGAATGAATGAGAAGGAAAATCCCAACACTGTCACACAGTAGTATGGCAGTATATGGTAGGATCAATCAGACAATTTAGGGTCAAATCACCCCTTTCCCTAGAAGTCATATAAATATAAATAAAACATGTAAATATCCTAAATAACTAGACACGCCGCATCCAAAAATGACCAAACTATCAAATATATTGACCCTGTAATGGAAAATGCACCCAAAGTCGAAAATGGCACTTTTTGGCCATTGAAAAATAAAAAAATTCAAGTGATGAAAAAGTGATCCAAGGCCATACAGCCTTCAAATAGAATTAAATAAAACGTCATCAAAAGTCGCAAAAATGACACCACCCACAGCTCTTTACACTGAATATGGAAAATTGAGAGCGCCAAAATTTGCAAAATAAAACATTTTTTTTGACAGGAGGTTTTAATTCTTGTAAATGTATGAAACATATAAAACCTATACGAGTTTGGTATCCTGGATTGTACCGACTCAAGGAATAAAGTTGAATATATTTGGGGAGCACAGTAAGCGCAGTAAAATCCAAGCCCACAAGAAAACTCAGCAAAAGCATTTTTTCCACAAATTTCTACTATGCAGAAAACAAGCCCTCACACAGCTTTTTACATGAAAAATTTAAAAGTTATAGATTTTTAAGGTGGGGAGTTGAAAAATGAAACGCAAACATGAAAAAAGGACTCGGCGTTGAGGGGTTATAAAACAGTTTATCAGCATGTTCAGTAATGCAGGGAGAAGTCAATGGTTTAAAGTGGATAAGAAGATACAAATGCAATTACCATTTACTCCAGTGTGTAGTGGGTTATCACTTGATCTAAGCCCTCCAAGTGCAGGAATTAGAAGCTTTGCTGCAGTCCCATGTGATACTAAAAGATAAGCTCCTGGAAACAAATATAAGAAGATTACCACAATCACAGTTCTGAATATATGGTAAGTGTCCCTGGTTATCATGCTCGGATTTTGATGGTAGATTTCTTTAGAAAATAAGATTAATGTATACAGGGTCAAAGTGGTCCACCTGTATACCAACTCCGCCCCCCACTGGCTCCCCCTCCCCTCTGACAATGGCATCTTGTGAACCTGGTTGCATTACACTACGGGGGTCATCTATTTTAATCAGGAAATGTGTGCATGTCTTAGTTGTGACAGGTTTTTTTAACTGTTTAATTAACTTTACATGTTGATATTTCAACAGCTGAGTCTGTGGGTTTTGCGACCTTTTATCGAAAAATCGCACAAAAGTGACAAAACTAATAGCAAGTTCTTCTGCAAACAGCTTCTAAAGTTTTCCTATGCCTGTGCAGGATGGCATTTAGTTGTGATTTTTTTAACCACAATTTGCGACAAAATTGTGACTTTTTCATAGGTGACTCACACAAAGAACAGTTTATATATTGCGACGGTGTGTGACTGGGTATAGAATGTGTACAATTATTCACGAGAAAAAAAGATGTCCAACAGGGACAGCTATACCCATTGGTCACTAAAATTTAACTTTTATTATTCAATAATAAAAGAAATGGAAAGGAAATACTCCATCCACGAATGTGACGTTAAAACTATCAGCAGAAGTAGACGCAGCCACAATAAGGTGGTCGAATACAGTCAGAACCACCAATGTGGTGGGGCTAATTTGTATCTATTTTAGCTCAGCAGACATAGCAGCCATTCTGAGAGGGACTTAAGATAGGATGCAAGTCACCATAGGTCGGAGATATTATGCAGTACCTATAGCAGGGATAGGTGTGTGAGGCAGTTTGATAGGAATCCTCCCCCCCCCCCCTCCTCCCTTAGCACGCTGAGCTCAGGTGTTAGAGAAACAAGGAGTCTCGTCTCCCTTGAGAACTAGGGGAACACTGATAGGGATACGTTGTATGAAGGGGATTCTTAGCACCCAACTATGGGAATTGGTGGTCTGACTGTATCCGACCCAATTATTGTGGCTGCGGTCTCTATTTGCTGATAGTTTAAAGTCACATTCATGGATGGAGTATTTCTTTCCATTTTCTTTTATTGTGAATAATTAAAAGTTAAAATTTAGTGACCAATGGGTATAGCTGTCCCTATTGGACATCTTTTTTTCTCGGAAATAATTTTCATAGGTGCACATCAGGATCTTAAAGAAATATCATGCGGAATACTAAAAAATTTTTGCACGGATAACTTTGCTAGGTAATTGGAAAAGTCACAGATTTAGGTGAAAATTTACAAATGTGCCGAAAAATTTCGCAAATGTAAGAGAAAAAAAAATACTAAGATAAATGACCCCCCATTTTTTAAATTACATTTTAAAACCTTGCAAACACAACAGGAAAATGCAACTTGATTTAATTACCATCATTTACGATTTAAGTTTTGTTATACGTTTTGCATTGCTGTGTGTTTCAAAATGAAAACACACTGTGTGAATGCACCCAAAGACTGTTACAAGTCAATTTTCATGTAGCAGTAGGTGGGCCCAACAGAATCAATTTCAATGGGGGGCCTAGCCCTCCACGTTGACCCTGAATGTATACATAGTAGTCACTTTTAAAAAAAAAAATGTTATTTTCTTTTCTTTTGACAGAGGCGTCTATTACATTTTACACTTTATAAATAGAATCGTATTTTCCAGAACATGTTAGTCACAGCAGTGTACTTTGGTTACTAAAGTGCTATAACTTTATCATTGTGCTTCATTTATTCGTAAAAACAAATTATTTTTAGGATTGAAAAATTGTAAACACACATTTTTCTTGAGCTGCCTAACACAATTTACTGTGTGTTTGGGTTACTGATGATTGTTTTATGTTGTACTGCTACAGCGCCACAGTATAGAGGCTGTGCTTCGATCCATGTGTTGTCCTACATTTGAGAAAATCAACAAACAAATGTAAAATAAAGTACAAATGGATATAAACATATTGGGGCTTGTTTTCAACACATTTACAACAGAATCTGTAGTAATTTGTGCCAGAAAGCTGTTTAAATTGCCTTGTGCTACATTTATATTTTTATAACCTTCTATGACTGTATGACAAAAGGGTGTGGTCAGGGCCATGGCTTTCAGCAAAAGGGGCTTGTTTAATTGCACAAAAACAATGTAGCTTTAACCCCTTAGCGCATTTGGACGTACAGTAAATCCAGAAATGTGTCTGTTGCCGCATCCAGGAATATGTGTACATCTAATGATTGCCCTGGCTCAGAAGCGAGACCATGCGATTGCTGCGGTAGCCCTTCTGTGTGTGACAACTGTGTGTTGTGTGACGGCGTTTTAGTCCTATAGACACCGCATGTCCATTAGGGCAGAACCGGGGACTTACCCGCCAACTGTCACCCTCCGTCTACTTGCCAGACACAAGAGGTACCGACCATTTCCATGGCAGCCCTGGGGGCAGATGAAGGAACCCATGGCTGCTGTCACTAGATGCCTGTTAGATTGTGCTTTCAGCAGGATCTAACAATGGGCCTGTCAGCCTTTGCATTCTGCATACTACTAATGTAATATGCTACAATACATAGTATTGCAGTATTTAACTGAACCAGTGATCAAATGATCACTTGTTCAAGTCCCAACATGAGACAAACATTTTAAAAAAGTACAAAATAAAAAAAAATATCTGAATAAAAAGTCCCCAAATTCCCCTATTCAATTTTAAACACATATGACATAAAAAAGTGAAATCATGGACAAAAACACTCATAATTCGAACTGCTATGTACAATAATTGGTCGTAACAACCTGTACAAAAACTAAAATTGTACCGAATGCCGTGAAAAAAGTTTAAGAAAACCACACAAAAATTACCATATTTTCCACACAACCTCATAAAGCCAGGGTAAAAAGTGATCAAAAAGTAACATTTACCTAAACATGATACCAATAAAAAGTAGTTTTGTCTGCAAAAAAACATCTTAGTAACAAAAGACAAAAAAGTTATGCCTCTTTAGGACAGTTGATGAAAAAACAGTGAAATTCTCCACCAAAGGAGATGTCATTCAACAAAACAAGTCAACCATAAAAATATATAATCGTGGTGACCCATAGAATAAAGATAACATATAATTTGATGGTAAGGTGAACGGCCCAACAAACTTTGTGGAGCTTTGCATTATTTACCATTATGAATGTTTATTTTCAGGTCAAAATTATATGTCCCAAAAACATTAATTAGGAATAATATGGGGGTCATGGTGGAAGGAGATGAGGAAAGGGCCAATTATGAATGTGCCTTCTCAACTATCTTTACCCAGGTGGGTAAAATCCCTGGTGGAAGACAATGAGGAATATGTAAATTCTCTTTGGAATGTCAACAGTTTAAACCAGGAAGAGGTACAGCGCTGCCTCGCAACCACTAAGATAGATAAAATCACCGGGGCCAGATGGCATACACCCTGGGGTCTGCATGAACTATGTACCTTGAAGACTGTTATTTTTAATATTGAAGATTCATCAGGATGGTTATGTTCCACGGACTGGCGCATAGCAAATGTTTTACCAGTATACAAAAAGGATCAAAAGTAATCTGGAAACTACAGACCTGAGGTCTAACTTCTGTGGTGGGGAAAATATTTTAGGGGTTTGGTAGAGATGCTATCCTGGAGTATCTCATGCATAACCTTATAACCCAGCGTCAACATGGGGTTATGAGAAATCGGTCCTGTTAGACTAATCTGATTCCTACGAGGAGGGGTAAGTTCAAGACTGGACCTGGGAGCACTGTGGATGTTGTATATCTGGACTTTTCAAAGCATTTGACACCCGTGTCGTATAAAAGGTTGGTACATAAAATGAGACTGCTGGGAATAGGGGAAAATCTGTGTATTTGGGTACGTTATTGGCTTACTGATAAGAAACAGAGGGTCGTCAGTAATGGCACATTCTCAGATTGGGTTGACATTACCAGTGGAGTGCCACAGGGGTCAGATATTGGGGCCGCTTCTTTTATTTTTTATAATGACTTGTAGTGGGTTACACAGTCAAGTTTCACATTTGCAGATGATACTAAGCTGTGTAAAGTAATAAATACCGAGGCCGATAGTTTCAATACAGAGGGATTTGTGGAAGCTTGAGGAGTGGGCGAGCAGAGAAATGGTGATGAGGTTTAATGTAGATAAATGTGTAAGTATGCATTATTACTTGGTAAAACTTGAGCTGAAAAGGCTGGGGGGATTGGTGGTATTGGTTATGGTAAACTTAATTTTGCTAAAGCAAATAAAATGATGGGATGTATCAATAGAGGAATGGATTCTCATGATAAAGACATAGTTTTTCCCTATACAAATCCCTGGTCAGACCACACATGGAATATGTGTTACAGTTTTGGGACACAGTGTATAAAAAGGATTAGTAGAGCTGGAACGGGTGCAGAGGAGAGCAACCAAGTTATTAGGAGAATGGGGGATTAGAATACAATGACAGATTCAAAATTGGGATTATTCAGTTTAGAAAAAAGACGATTAAGGGGAGACCTAATACAATGTATAAACACTTAATGGACAGAACATGGATCTCTCCAAAGATCTTTTTATACCTCGGCTGTGACCAGGACAAGGGGGCCTCCTCTACGCCTAGAGGAGAGGCGATTTTACCATCACCATAGACAAAGGTCTTTACTGTAAGAGCAGTGAGACTGTGGAACTCTCTGCCGCAGGAGGTGTTATGGTGGACTCTATGTACATGTTCAAGAGAGGCCTGGATGCCTTTCTGGAGAGAAAAATACTAACGGGTTATGGGGATAAAACATTTAATTCTTAAAGGTTGGACTTGATGGACTTGCGTCTTTTTCCAGCCTTATTACTCTGATACTATGGTACAAAATTGGGCTTTTACACTATTATTTAGGACTCTCAATGTCACTTGAAAGCTGAGGAAGTCCGCTTATGGCGATGTTCATAAAAGTGTATTAAAATTTCATGCACAATTCTAAGCCCCATAACATCCTAGAAAAATAAGAGGAGCATAAAAAACCATGTCCTTCATAAATCAGACATTCGGGAATGTTAGTTTGGAAGTTATTTGGGTAGTATCACTATTCTGCCTGAAAAGCAAATAATTCAGAACTGTGTGATGAAAATGGAGAATCTTCAAAATGTTTGCTATATTTCATTTTTTTCATAATAGAACGCAAATGACATCCACATTTTCAACTAATTTAAAGTACAGTGTCCCCATTCAGCAAACAGTGGAGTCTGTAATATGTGAGTTTAGTATGCAGTCCAAATTGTAACATCCAGCTCACCTTGGAGTGCACGATCTTGAAGCTGGCATGCAGATAGCACAGATAAATGCAAAAGTTTCAAGGAAAATCAGCAAACTTTTTTATTATGGCTTTTTTTAAGTGACATGACCATCAAAACGGAAAAAATAACAGAGAGATCTTACGCGTTTCAAGCATTTCCGAATTTAATCATAGACAAGATAGAAAGGAATGTCCAGGTTATATATACACCTAAATATAATTACACACGCTTCTTAGAAGGCGGATACTACCCTACATCATACATTTTTTTAACAAGCATTTTAATAAATTAAATCATTCCTAGAATTCAGACGTGAGGAATAATATTGGTGCTTTTTCGGAAAAAAACTGCGGAATTAAAAAAAGAAATGTGTTGCTTGACACGCGCTACCTGCACCCAGAATAAGGAAGGCGAACTCCGGCAGACTTAACACAGCAGTGACACCTAGTGGACATCGGGCCACACTACTTAGTGAATCGACGAAGAAAAAGAAGGCTGACCTGTAGACAGCCAGAGATCGAGACAAGCCCCCAGAAAGTTAAGGAGTGGCAGCGGACTGAAAATTCCTCACAATATGGTAGTAGATGCACTGCAGCAAGGACAGCCACCAGCAGATCAACCGGAAATAAAATATATAACGCTATTGTAATCCTAAGTAAGCCATTTGGATTCTCCTATGGTTATTTTCTAGCCAAGTATGAAAGCACACTGCTATGCCAGATGAGATGACGCTGAGTTACGAAAAAATAAACGTAAAATAAAAAGTAAATGGCAGACTGTGCCTAATTGAAATCAAACCCCTAATAAATTTTCCCACTTCGGTTTTTGCGATGGATATGTGCGTCACTAAGTGCTAAACACAACGGTCGCAAGTCTCACTACAAATTCCTCACAATATGGTAGTAGATGCACTGCAGCAAGGACAGCCACCAGCAGATCAACCAGAAATAAAATATATAACGCTATTGTAGGCCGAAGTAAGCCATTTGGATTCTCCTATGGCTATTTTCTAGCCAAGTATGAAAGCATACTGCTATGCCAGATGAGATGACGCTGAGTTATGAAAAAATAAACGTAAAATAAAAAGTAAATGGCAGACTGTGCCTAATTGAAATCAAACCCCTAATAAATTTTCCCACTTTGGTGTTTGAGGTGGATATGTGTGTCACTAAGAGCTAAACACATCGGTAGCAAGTCCCCCTGCAAATTCCTCACAATATGGTACTAGCTGCAAATAAAAAAAAAAAAAATTGTATAACGTTATTGTAGCCCTAAGAAGGGCTGTTGGGTTCTTGTAGAATCACTCCTGCCTAACACTATTCTAATAGAACAGCCTAACGCTTTCCCTGACCAGCAGCAGCTCTCTCCCTAGTGGCATCCAGACACAGAATGATCCGAGCAGCGCAGGCAGGGGCTAGTCTATTCCAGGGTCACCTGATCTGGCCAGCCAACCACTGCTATCGACGTGTAAGGGTACCACGTCATGCTGGGTGGAGTGCAGAGTCTCCTGGCTTGTGATTGGCTCTGTTTCTGGCCGCCAAAAAGCAAAACGGCGGGAGACACCATGACTGCGCTATAAATGCGAAAGTCATGGAACCAAATTCATTTAAAAGAAACAACTGGCATTGGAGTACCTAATGCACATACATCCTGCTCTGATATGATATCTTAGTTAAAACAGATCTTTGCCCAAAGTAGCAAAATCCCTTAAAAAATGAGGAAAAAATTTGATCTGGGACTATAATTTGATGAGAAAGTGTGTTTGTTATTCAAGAATTACCACTATTTATTCATGAACACAAAGGCAGGAGGCGTGGTCACTTTGAGCATTCTTAACCGCCAATGCGGAATAAACCAAGGGTTTGATTGTGCTCACTCTGTTGATACAAGTGAGTTATAGAAAAACTTGATGCCGGGCCCATGTATTGTCCCATTCACAATCTGATACTGTGATTTCCAAAATGTAGCCGCTTGGTTAGAAGAAGTCACTAAATGCGTTCAATGAATACTTAGGCGCAGTGTCCCACAGTCCACTGTCTTGAAGGTCTTGTTGTTTGTCCATCAGAGCAGTGGCGTAACAAAAGATTGTACGTAATAACACATTTGGGGGGCTGCAGATTTGGCCCTTGGCCGCTAGCGGGCCTGACTGTCAGGAGGGGGGGGCTGCGCTCACTCCCATTACAGTGTTCTGTGCAAAATGCCTACCCTTTCCTAACTACTCTCCAGCAAAAAGATTACACTGATATAATCATCAGAATTTTTTATATAAATAGTTTTTTTGGTACTAAAAAAGGATCATGCGCCCTAAAGTTTTGTTAGGGGATTTAGCTTTGAATACTGATCTTATATTTTTTGTTACTGCTCCTTGCAGTACGGCCGAGAATATGCTTAGCATATGGCTGTAGTTTTCCCTTTACCGACGGCATGTCCTCGCTAAGGCATCAGACGGATAGGTTCAATTAGGTTGTGTCTCTAAGTTGATCGAATTGTGTAGTAGGAAAGTCGGAACACAGTATACTCTTTGACTATTTGAAATTTTTCATATGATTGTAATTTTCAAAAAATGGTTTGCTACCTTGATCATGGGACCAGGTTATCAATAAAAACTTATTTACAACACCGTTCACAGCTGATCATGGTTGGTCTGGGAGCTCAAGAAGTATCCAGAGAGCTGGTACACCAGACGGTCACAGTGGACCAAGAGAGGTCCGGTTCTAACTAGGGGTCAGCTGTGCTTAAGTCGGGGATGCCTGATACTTCTAGAGTGTGAAGCTTTAGGGGGAAGTTACTTATGTTTGTACAAGACAGAAGACTGAACTCCTAACCTAAAAGCCTACCGTGTTCTTGAAAATAGTCTTCACATGGTTTTAAACTGTTTTCACAGAATGTGCACTTACACACACAGGTAAGGTGCACAACGTGAGCAATGGACAGGCATCTCACCCTGTCGACAGCAGTAGTTATCGCAAGTTATTGTAGAGAACAGTCCCTTGTTGAAAGAGCTTACTGTGTCAACTGTTGGCTCCTTTTTAATGGGAACGCGATGACGACCCAGATATATGGATAATAGAAAACTTTGCATAACTAACAAGTTGTCCGTTCATTCGTGGATAACACAGAGCTCCATAATGAAAAGCGAAAAAACGGAGTTGTGTGAAAAAAGCTCTGTCCTCTCGCAGCGGGCGGGTCCAAAAAAATCCTTCACATGCCATGAGTACAAGCTGGAAATGCAGTTTCATCCTTTCATTCACCGGAAATTATAGTGTTGTGAATTGGCTGGTTTTCTGTTGGAACTGGGACCCGAGGTTGAATCAGCATGGCGAGCCAGTGCTCCGCATGCCGCCAAACCTGACTTCATTACGCTTCAGTAAAATTAATATAGGCTGGGATTTAAAAAAAGCTGGGACTTAGAAGTTAGAATCCTGTTGCTGGCTCGCTAACACAGTTCTCCACATGCGCGCTGACAGTTACTTCACAATAAATCATCGTAGTCACCAACATAACACGAAACGTATAGTAAAGTTGTGTCGGATCTAATATATGCACATTTGTCCTGTATTTGAAGAGTCCTACTGTCATGGATGATTTAGGCCAAATTCTTTATTGATTTCCTTTTTTTTTATTAGCTCTGAATGTCCATACACTCTAATTATGGTCAATCTCATCCATCCGATCTTTCTGCTGCGAGCCCTTGTGAACTGCACTGTGGCTGCACAGAAATGAGGCAGAAGAAAGAAATAGAATTTCAAATGAAAAAATTTACCATGGTCTCATGATTAACCCATGGCACAACCAGTGTAATAATTAGTCGAAGCTCAAAGAGATATTACGGGGCCAGATGGGAAAATGGTGAAGAAGCAGACAATGATATGTTGGCAAAAGCGAGCAGTGGCGGATGGTGCTCGTAAATATCTCGTAGAACATATCAAGCCCCATGCCTGTGGTGCTTTGTGTGTGACATCCCGGAAGCACTTTGCTTAGATAGTGCGAAGGTAAAACAAAGGTGTTTTGTTGAAAATGAGTCCATTAAATAAGGAATATCAGAACAATGCCAAATCCTGTGATTTATCTGTAAAAATTTTAATGTTCGGTGTTATGTTCCTTTGGGTGATCTAGTGTTGTGTATGGACGGGATCACAGGGACTGCCATAGTTGCTGCACGATATATTGTGAGGGAGTTCATGTGATGTGACGTTCGTCTTCATGTTAACGCACTCCCACACCTGTAGGAGGTGGCTCTCGAAAGGGTTTACTATCCGCAATTGAAAATCAAAATAATCTCAGCTGCACTGTGTTGAGTACATGAAACCTTATTATTCAGGGAGACATACAAACCAAATCCGGTTGACGTTTGGGCCTACAACCCATGGCCTAGTAGTGTCAAATTCGATCTGGCCACTGAGAGAAAAAAAAAGGAGGATGGTGACAGGATGTCAGTTGCCTTATCTTAATGCCCACAGTGCTACTGTTATGGCCGTATACCAAATTTTTCATTGATTAGCAACATAATGTCTGATATGTATCTTCATATCAATATATATTTGTGTTTACTTATTATTTTCTTGCATAGACATTTACATCTGATGTGTTTCCTACCCTGCTTTGAACCACCATCAATCATCATGATCTCAATACGCACATCAATGACAGTGTGCAATAATAGCATTTGATACAAAATGCCCCACGAACAGGGGCTCCAGGTTTCAGTAGTGAGCCCCTAGGCAACAGCAGCCCTGCAGTGACTCACTTGTGGGTGGCATAAAGATAAAAATTCAAACTAAAATATTCACTAGCATTAGTCCCAAACAGCGCTTTGTCAAAGGTTGTTTTACCCCCAAATGGATTCCATTATACTCACAGCCACCCCTCACCAGGTGCGCCACCTGGCTGTGGGAGAACTAAGTATTTCGACCTCTTGTGGGCTCGCCCCAGTACCTCCTGGCCTCCGCACTTGCCAGGCTACTGCTATGCTGGCGAAGACCCTGGCTCCAAACAAGGCCAACATAGACCCAAAAGACAATGAAGCAATTCTCTCATGAGTCTAGAAGCATGTTCAATTTAAAATCACTTTGTCAGCAATATAATAAGATCCAGGCTTTTTAAATCACTTATTTTACATTACAACTACGACCCCTCCCTGTCATCAGTCGTGTCCGGTTTAAAGGGTCAAACGGCAAGAGTTTCCTTCTACTCAATCCTCTACGATCCTTGTCTCTCACTTATGAAGTTGAGGGGAGAGGGTGAAGACAAAGAGTGTGCGAGGCGGGATGAAAATAGCCGAGGGGAGGCGGGAGGTTGAATATGAATAAGGGATTTTACAAGTTTTGACGCCCCCGGACTCAGTGCCGCATGTGGTGTGGAAGGGAGGCCATGAATATAAATAAAATCAATTAGAATAGCACTGGATTTAGTATATGGGCATGTGTGTAAAGTAAAACAGCATAGGTCGATAATGGAATGTGTCTCCTGTCAAAGGTTCGCGTTTGTAACCTTATATGGCTGTATTATAGCGGCATTCCTTGATTTATTTCATACAATGACTTTATGGTACAGCTCTTTATGATATGCTCTACAGTTGCATCTGAGGGACAGGTTGTTAACACTGAACATGGCTCACCGAATGCGTCAGCATGTAGCCCCATGCTTTACACAAAGATTTAACAGGTAGTAACCCCTCTCTCAATATATGGGAGGACACCATGGCCACAGCTAGAATGACAGCACTCGATGATCCCTCCACCAATCACCCGTCAATATGGGGAACTGGTCCCTGGAGGAGAAAGAAAATGACCCTATCAAGAAATGATATATAGCAAAATACAATAATCCTTGCGCAAGAGATGTACAATGTCTGTTCCTAGAGTGGTTATGCCTATAGCAACCCACAATATTAAGTTTTCGGTATTCACAATGTATGAGGGAAGTATTGATCTATAGTATACTGGTGGAGTGGTTCAGGCACCAGCGCAGAGCAACTAACCATATTATAGATCATCACCTCTGATCAAAGGTCTGGAGATGTGATGCCATAACACTGGCATGATGTGTGTTCAGGTTATGTGATGGTTTTATGCGTCGATATTCACTGTTGAGGGAATTTTGATCTATTTTAGACCTCTTGTCTGGCTTATGTTGTGCTTGGTTTTTTGGATGCATTTTGAATGCAAAGTAAAATAAAAATAGCGACTGCATGACTGAAGTGGTGCTGGAGTACAGTTTAAAAAGCTGTCGTACTCGTCCTAATCCATGCCTGGCACACCTTGTAGGACAATGATAAATATTAGTAGCTAATGGGGCTCTTACATGTAAGTGTGTTAAATTGTCTATGGCGCCTGTTTTGTTATGTGGAAAATAGCATATGGACTTTTTTGGGTTAATGTTCTTGTGATTGGGTGCCCACGACAACAACGCGAGAAATGGAAAACAGATAACTATATTCCCTACTGTGTATATGTGTGTCAGGCCTGCATGACGCTTTAATGAATTGAATGGGTCCGCTCTGTGTACTGTGATAACCTCCATATAGCAGTTAAAATAGACATATTGGGTAGGATCTGAAATTGGGTCGGCCATTTTTGGAAAGAAATGCGAAGCAGTCGTAAGTTGGTCACATGGGTATTATTTCAATCATATTCAGTGACGCATCTTGAATAAGGGGGGAGGGGTTGACCCACCAGCCCATATTTCAAGGGTTTGGATTACTTCATTGTAACGTTCCAGATAATGTGGTAGGGATGTATGTAATAATTATCTCATAAAGGACACCTTTTAATTCTTAGTGTATTCAGTTTTTTCAGCACATTTTCACTGCTAAATGTATTTGAGAGAAGTTTGTGGTGATAATCAGCTTCGAACAATAATGCTTACATTATAATGACTGGTTATTCTTGAATCTACGCCATATAAGCCACTGGAACATTATAATATTCTGATGAAAATCTCCTCTGATGTCCACGGTTATGTTTGTTAATCAACCTACATATCTGTAATGTGAAACATTCCCCTTATTATATCCTGCATGCTGATTATAATTCTTGAATGTGAAGGCTGAGTTTCTATGTGTGCGTTAGTATGATTACATATGGATGTTAATGCATTAATATCCTGTGGATTAAAGGTGAATGAAGAGGTAATGGCTGAACACAATCAGTAATCGTCGGGTTTGGTGGGTTGGCGTGATTTGAAACAACCCAGACCAAAGGGGTTAGTTATATATAAATGCTGAGGATGTTGGCCTGCCGGTTTACATCAAGTAGACCCTACCTAGTTTGCAGGGGCACAGGATTCGCGCCTACGTGCTGGACCTACTTCCCCGTGAGCTACCCAACCAATTCCCAGCCAGCGTGTGCTCCCCCCTCTAACACGTGCCAGATAGGGGGAAGAGTAATCATAGTAGTCTGCCACAAGCCCTGATAAAATTCCCCCCAAAAGTCACAAGTTGTGGACTCCAGGCGCAATGTGAATCCACTATAAATCAGTCCTCTAACTGGGTCCACTCACCAAACTGGGTACAGCGGGGAGTTCCGGTGGGGACCAATGGCGAGGTGTTTTCCTTTACATCTGAGGGCAAAGCTGCTGTATTGGCTGAGATGTGGGCCTCCCTTGAAGGGGAACAACTAAGAACCAAAATGGCATGTAACAGGTTACATACCTACTATATTAATTGTCCGCACCTGAACATCACGTGCATGATGTCCCAGTGAGCAACGAAATTGGGGTTATCTTTTACTGCTACCACAAAGTTTGGATTTGAGGATGAGACTTTGGGGGTTCGTTCCTTATGCAGTTAACGTCGCAATTTGGATGCGGATTATCCAGGATCCCAAACAGTAATTTTAAGAGGTCTAGCATCATCACTTGAGTAGTGCATGAATCCTTAATATTCCAGAATCTATATACTATACTCGTCACAAATAGTCAAAATCTGCCATTGATATGCCCTCCCATTTTTTTTGCTAGAAACTAGCAGCCTTAACTATGTCAAACAAATCCCATCCCCTAAATTGTAATCAATCTTAATAGTAGACCACAAGATTGCTAAAGAAAAAACATAAAAATTGCCATTAAGGCACGTTAACGTATGACTAGAATTGAGGAAATCTAATATCTATTAGTATCTAAGAAAGATCTGTGTTATATATTTCATAATTACCATTGTCCCTACAGCAATATCACTAAGTAGACTAAACAATGTTTACAGGAAATAGAAAAAGGCAGTAAGTAACAAAGCTATTCATAGCAAAACCTTCAACCAACCCACCATGCCAGGAAAAAACACAAGATTTATTTAAACACTTGAGCTATTAAATTGAGGCTATGTTCTTTATATGTCACAGCATTCAATTTCACCTATATAAAATCCCTTAGGAGACTAGCAAGGCCAAAGCAATGTTTTTCTCTTATTCATTTAGGATTTTTTCACAATATATAAGCATTTAGGAGGAAAAATGAAAATGAGAGGGGATGCCAAAGGAAATACACGGGGCCAAACCAAGAACTCTCCACCAGTCTAAAACGGATTTTTCCTGGACTAAATGTGGACATGGACTGTATCTCACAGGCAGGAGCATCTGTCTTAATAATGATTTCATGTAGAATGTGGACTGTGGTGAACTCCGTGTTTGCCAGCGAGCACTGTCATCTGAAGTATTAAATTCCAATGAAACAAATTAATCTCTTTCTATAGGGGAGAAAAGGCCTGCTTTCCACTAACTGAAGGACAGCATGGGAAATTCACAGGAAAAACAGGCAAAGCCATTATAGAAGCAGGAAAATCGGATGTTAAGAATGGACAAAGCAAGGAGTACGTCCACAGCTCGTACATGTATTCTGACGAATTCCGGGAAATCTATCTCGTCATGGGTCTAAGGCCTTGAAACTAGGGGAAATTGTAGCATGTATGGGACTGCGACCTTGGTCCGTGAGAACAATAAACAACTAATAATGTGCACACATATACACAATAGTAAGATTCACAATCTGTTTTCTATCTTACACCGCTCGGGGCCCATTATCTCAGGAATAAGCCTGTCGATACACCTGGATGAGTTTCTATCGGCCTGTAATGGCCATGACAACACAGAAAATCAGATGAACACATACATCCAGGTGTTAGAGCCTTTATGCAAACAAACTCATGAAAATAAATAGAACACAAGAGATATAGTGTAGTTATTGGCCGTATGCTTTATTATGAGTAACCAAATTAAAATAAATAAATGAAAAAAACACTTACTGGGTAAGCAATAGGGAAATCAAATAATATAAAATCATCAGGTAAATAACATTATAATAATAGTTACCCCTTAGTACCACCATACGAAAAAGGCTCGTAGGACTGGCCATTTTTAGAGTCAATTTCATGATCGAGCGGATTAGGTCACAGATTGTGTTTGCCGTGCAAACCTCTACCATTTTTGCGGTATATTTTATGGGACACATAGAGCGAGAAAAACAATAAAAGTGAAAGATTTTTTGTTTTCATTTTATATTGGGGTAAAAGTGAAAAAAAGGCTGTTGGATTGAAAGTACATAATTATAAAAAATGTTCAAATGACCTCAAAATGAACATTATACATTAATTCACCGTGTGTGGCGTTGATGATAGAAATGTGACAACTCTGGGAAAATGAGGCAATATGCGCGGTGGTGGGGAGCAATGCGGGATCGTCATTTTTATGAGAGGGAAAAGCAAATGTATTTTAGCATATTTGTAAAATTTTTGTGGTGATGGTAGTCCCTTGCAGGAGGCAAAAAAGATCCTGGGGGGGACATTTCACAAAAAAATGTTTTACTTTCTTTCTGACAAGATTTCCCCTGGTACTGGGGCATCACAGAGGCCCAGTTACAGTGGGAAACGACACCTATCAATGTGTGCTGACCAAGCAGAGCTGTATGAGGTCTAATTAGATCCAGCAGCCTGATTAACTCTTTAACTCGACGGTCACGTGACCTGGCCAGTCTATAGAGCTGGAGCAGTGGCGGCTCTGCTCTCTATGATCCACGTCTACTTTGGTGTGATGGCAGTGTATACCGCATCTCCCTCTCCCTGGGTATGGTCCTGACTCTGGCGGCTAAGCGGAGCAGTTGAAGATTAACTGCGACTCTGCACCCACTGACAGTCAAAGTGCACGGCGTGCCGATACAAGTTAAACATAAGAAAACGAGGTCCCCAGTATGTAGAGCGCAGATAAACCTCGCAATAGCAACACAACTGCAAAAAAAAATATTCTGAATGAAGGAGGAATTGGAGGAACACTGCTGTCTTGAATGGATTGAAGACTGGCCCGGATAACTCCGCTGACAGCTTGTATAAAGGAGGTCAGGTCTTTACACCAATCAAAAAGATGCCTACAATAGTTAACTGGAAACACTTTTGATTGACCAGCTCATGACCAATCACAGCTACACCTATGCATTTCACCAGGCAGATAAAAAGTATGGAAGTACAAAATCAGAAATCACCTCAGAAATGCAAAATACCCACCTGAGGTCAAAGAGGGCGAGAGAGGCACAGACAGAAGTAGATCATACATAGGACCCCCAATAATGAAATATAGGGACTTTATTACTCAAATTAGGTCTAAGGCCCCTACATTGCATAGTGAGCAAGCAGAAAGGTCTACTCTAGATTGTGACGATGCCAAGTGTAGAATCTTTCTAGATTAACCACAAAATATATTTACAGTCAAGAGCATTAATGTCTTTTGGAGTGTTAGGTTATTTGGCACTTTGCAGTTTGCAGGAAGAAAAATAAGTTGTACATGGTATGCAAAGGCCTTCAATGACAATAGATAATGAAAAGCCTAGAATCAGCACTTGTACAATGAGAATGCAGACGAGGGAATGCTAGAGCGGGGACAGTGGGGGGGGAAGATCTGTGTAGTATGAGAAAGGAGCCCCTTGGGCGCTCTGCTGAATGGAATCCCTGTCATAAACACAACTCCTCCCATTTATAAACCCGCAGCTCGGCACTTTCCTTGATTCATACCCACCATGATGCCACAATTGCACATGAATGATTTTATATAAAAATCAGAGAGCCTAGATATGGTCCGGGTATAATGTCTTGGAGGGTGGGAGCTTGCCGTATCTAGCACAAGTCAGTGAGATGACATCGATGATCGAGGTGCTGAAAAATCCTTCCCTCTGTATGGATGGTATAACACGGAGGTTGTTTAGCTGTGCTATGGAAGTTATTTACTCATTGAAAAATTAGTACGAGGCTGATGGGGGACATTGTAGGCCATGTGTTCCAAGAAGTAAACTGTAAATCTGTGGCTCTAACCAATTATACAAACTCACAGGCAGTCCCCGTGGGTATGTACAGATAGGGTCCTAGGTTTTCTCAAGTGAATTTGTGTAAGTCTAAACTGTAGATTTTATAATTGTAGATCCAGACAAAAAACTTTTGCCCAGGGCAAGGAGGGCAAATCGCTATAATGGGCCAAGGATATCAATAAAGCTTCATTACAGACAACCTACAGCGATTATTGCAGTCTGGGACTAGAGGAACATCCAGAGAGCTTCAACCAGAGGTCACAATGGGCAGAGGGGTCTGTCTGTAACTACAGGTCGTCTGTAAGTTGGGTGTCCTTAAGTAGGGAACCGCCTTATGAGAACTAATTTAACCTTGTTCTGTTCCATCACATTGGGACTATTCATAGTTAATAGCAAAAAATTTGGATGTCACTCCATCCGCGGTGTTCAGGGAATCAACAAGGCTGAGTAATCCGATATGAAAATAAAATCCTGGCAAGAACAATTCTTCTCAGCTTCCTTTTATTCCTTAGAAACACGATACAGCAGAAAGAAGACACAATTTTGGCCCATCCATAAGCCTTTCTCAACTACTGAGTAGTACAAAGTGGTACAAAAAAATCATCTGGTTTAGCAGATATTAACCTAATGTCGATGTGATGATTGACTTCAGTGAATAGTAAATTATAAGTAAACAGCGTGTTATAACTAACTGATCTTACCTAGAGAAGACATTTACTAGAATAACCGAGGAAAATGTATAGAAATTGAATACGATCTTGATGGGAGACAGACAGTGTGGGAGAAGATGGGTTGTTGGAAAACGGAGCGAAGATTGAAAAATCCGAGCAGGGAAGAGTAGATGGGGTGCCAGGGCCATGGCGTGCAGAAATAAAAATAAACTGTGTTACACAGTGGCAAATATTGCATTTTACCAACAAATCTGTACATTTATCATCGTCTAAAAAAATATGGCATCACAAAGCCAACTTATCATTAAAATCCACTTTTATGGATTACATAACTTAACAAGAGCATTAAAGAATTGGCCTTTCAATACGAACGAAATTGTAAATAATTAGGAGAATCTCCTATAAACATGAACAGATGACGGTGCCAGGATTGCACATATGTTGTAAGTTTGATCTCGGTAGGGAGTCTATTCTCCTGTGTCATATTCGTAATGCAAAGGTTTTCAGACGGTGTTGCCTGAAAAACATCACCAAACTGAAGTTGGGCTTCTGAAAGCTTTGATGAATTCCCACAATGTTTTCTCTTCCTCGTCTTACTTCTTTGAATCTATATGTTTTCTTTGGCGAGTTCTTAGGAGCAACACACTCGCCATCTATTAAATAGTATGTGTTTAAAGAATTCTAAGTAATCCCGCATGACCTTTCTTGGCTCAGTGTCGCTGGACTCTCCCTACTTTTCTTACAGTTTCAAATTCTGAAGCATCTGTCTTCTCTATTCATTTTATGACTTTCCACTTAATCCCTCGCTGTTTAATCTATTTGAAATGATATTTTATATTTTATGCATTTTCTACATGTATTTCCCATAGTGCCCTTTGGCCATTTTGTTTGCATGTGAGGAACAGTGTGAGATCATTGATATGTTAAATTTAAATAAATTTAAATTTCAAAGCAGCAGGATCTTTAAGCCATTGAACCAATTGCAGACATGTATTTCCCTTGGGCAATATCTGGGGATAGATTTGCCCATATGTATCAGGAATGAGTAGTCAGTCTGTAAAATGCTGGAACCTTTCAAGAAGACATCGGCATATTTAATGGTTCGAGGCTATTTTAGGGACTTACCCCCAGAAAATTAATATTTATTGATATGGCTCTGTCCATAATAACTGTAAAACTGTAACTTCATTGGGGGACATTTAGTACTTTAGATATACTTTCTATATATTTCTTGTTTTTCATCTACTACAATTCAGGGAGACCAATTAAAGTACTACACTGAAGGACTACCCTGTTGTGTCTGTAACTTCACAGCTGTTTTCTTTCTCAACCTCCCCCATTGTTTCCCTCAGCACTTCCCCTTCCTGCCTGATTAATCTCACTGCAGCAGAGGAAGTTTCCGCACACAGTGGGAGGGGAAAGCGTTCCTGCATATAACAGTCTGTTAAAGCTACAGCATAAGGGCTCTAGTAACACACCATAGCGCGTTCTGGTCATTAGCTAAATGTAATGTTGATTTTGAAGAAACGACCATCATGAATAACAAATATAAGAAGATTACCGTACCACTGCTGTCTGGATTTATGGGAGTGCCCTGGTTTATCATACTGATTTTTCAAGTAAATTTACGTTCAGATATTTTTGGACTTATATAAATATTGTGACCAGATTGGTTGGGGCCTGTATTCCAGCAAATCCACTGATCAACACCAATTTCAAACTTTAAAAAGTGACTTCAGGGAAAAAGTTGCCAATCAGGAGATTCATTATTTAATAAAGACATCATTTATTGTACGAGTTTGTAAATTGGCTTTCCTTGTTCTTCTCCGAGAAGAACGGAAAAGCCTGGGCTTTGGGGACAAATGTGGATCCATTTAGGCATTCACTTATGGGTGCCTGTACACATAAGTGTTAGGTGGTAGAAAGTGCAGTGCACACTGTCAACTAGTGATAGAAAGTGAAAGAAAATAGAAGTCAGTCTCACCTGGAGTAGGGACTTGATGAGTTCACGTGGATGCAGCAAACACAACAACACACCCAAATCGGCTCCGAGTACATTAAGTTAGGGCTACATGACTTGCGGTGAGCAGCATATAAGTTTTCCATACTTACCACTCCAAACCAGCCTGAATAAGAAAGTTTACTTCCGAAACGCGTAGGCATCTGTGGTCTCCGCCCGCTACCACTAGACTTCCATATGTGTCTGAATTGTTATGTAAGATGTTTTAAGCTGATTTATTCCCCGTGGACTCTGCTTGAACTGGACGCATTTATCCTTTTCTATGTCAACTAGTGATAGTATAAAAGTGTTTCTTCCACTGCGTCATGTCATGGGCTGACACTATAATGGGTTAAATGGTACTTACAGTTTTTATCTTTTTGACCAGCCTAGAGATGTATTGCCTAAAAAGGATTGTGGAAGAAGCTCTCCATACAATAATTTTGTATGTCAGCCACTCATCAATATGTGGCCGACTAGTTCTGAGCTGCTGAGCCCCCTTTACACCCTGAGGCCATATCAGCTGTTATGGTAAAGTCATGTGAAAACACTTGTAGTTTATTTTCCAATAAAAAAAAATCTACTATAACAAATTTATGTAGGCTAGGCAAGTCTCGAAGATGGAGAAAATGTGACCGGCGCTCCTATTACAGTATTCGTCAGGCTCTCCGGAGCAGACGCGTCGCTAAATTTTTAGGAATAAAAGAAATTTATCTTAATCAACGCATTGAGTTGTGCGAAATACTGTAATGAAGCGCCGGTCCACATTTTCTCTATCCTCGGGACTCGCCTAGCACTATTGTCTACACGCTTCCAGGATCCCGGTCCTGTGCAGTGAAACTTGTTTGTCGAACCGGCTGCTCTGATTCATATATGTGATATGCCTGCCGAATCAGTTACAGGTAGAGTCTGTTGATGCATTGTGCACACATCAACTGATCTTACTGTATCACACGAGGTTGCGCTCTTCCTTCTTTTTCCTTCGTTTTTCTCCCACGGGGCCGACCCTGTAGTTTCTCTGAGTTCCCCTCCCACCGAGTGAACTTAATATTGGTAATGAATCTCTGACTACTGCTCCCTTCTATACTGTCTTTATCCAGAACTACTTCCCACTTCCATGATTTACACAGACCCCCCTGTTCCCCAAACTCGGTACGACACCGCTTATTTCTGTTAAATGTGTCTTAGGTGTTTTTCATTATTCCTACATTTACTTTCTTCAATTCGGGTTTGCATTGATCTCTTGGTCCAATCCTGACTATTCAGTTTTAACTTGACCATAAAAACCTTGTGCATTATTAATCCTTTTTGCTATTTGGACATTTTGATCAACTGGTTTATAACTTCTCTATGTTCACAAAGAGATTACCTAAATAATGAGGTCATTAAGAGCTTCCACCGTTCTGGATAACCGTGCACCATATGGTTTACTTTATCCCTTCTGTAAAACTCAGATGCATTAGCAACATGTATATAACATAGTTATGCTTTACTCTCCCTCCAACAACTTAACCTGCGATGTTACACATCATCCTAAACTCAGTATTTATGTTCATATCTTTTGTCTTAATCATATAAAAAGTATTTTGTTCCTAAGATTTAGAAAATATAACTTAAGCTTTATATTATAAATACAAAAAACCAAATTAAATTTGAAAACGTAAAACTAAAAAAGCTGAATCTAGAAATTAAATATCATGTGTATCATATTATTATTGCAAGAGGTGATTGTGTATTGATAGTCAGGTCGCTTATAGCTTTAAGATGTTTCAGCCTAATAGGTCAGTGTATATGGAGCCACCCAAGACGTCCCTTTGTGAACACTCTAGAGGAACATGGACTTAGAATGGTAGGAAGCCCGACCACCTGATGTTAAACCCTATCTCAGGTCATCCATTTTAAAAAATGATAAAAGTCCTGTCCACTCCTTGATATGTAATTTAAGCCTCCGTATTTTACCCTCACTCACCATACATTCCTCCCATAAGGGCCACATGGAGGTAATGAGTGAATGTCATGACAAGATTACCCTGTCCAGGCCAGGACCTTATGATAATATTCATGAATATAAGATCAAGGTCCGCAATTTGATTGTTCATGGAAAAACTAGAGACTCATACAGACCCTCCATCTGTGGGCCATTTTAAGGACAGGAATTGGTCGGCTGGAGTTAAAGAAAGGAGACTTCACTTAACTTATTAAAAAAGGTGGAGCAGAACTTTAATATGTGTATATTAGTAAATCACTAACTATATATGACTGCACCCACCTCCCCCCAACGTATAAACCTATTAAAAAAATGGGTAAATGCAAGTCCCCCTTTAATATAACCCGATCGGACTGGAAGCTGTTAAGAACATCTATTAATGCCAACTATTGTAATGTGACTTTTAATTGATCTTTCGTTAAGAGAAGCGTATGGCATAATGGTTAGAATAGAGGATCATAGAGTGAAGGAAGTGTTGTGAGAGCTTTGCTGCTATTTTATAATATATTATGCTGATTTTGTGAGTTGACTATTAGTTCTTAAAGCTTTTATGTGAAGAGATATCAAAGAGCAATTGCCATGTGTTCCAGTTGCAGAGCTTAAGCACAAGTAGTGGAGATGGGAACAACTTTTTATGTGTAGTCCACTTTTTAATAGTATACGTATCATTGGCTATCAGTATGTTATGGTATGTATGTTATGTTAAATAAAGTGTGGTTTTACAGTTGTGTGGAAGGATTTATAATACTGACTGAACTATCAAACTAGTTGTGGTGCCTTCATATTAGTGCCTGATATTATTTCAACTCGATGCTTGCTTCTTTTTATGCAGTTAATTTAAAATCATGTATTGATGAATGTGAAGGGTTGGATTGGTTGCACTGCAATTTGTGGAGCTTTTTGGGAGTCTTATGAGTTGTTTAGCTCCTCATAAAATCACTTTTTCAAGTGGTTATAAGTTTAGGAGTCTGTGTAATTGTTTATCTATAGATTCACAGTAGTTTATGGTGACAAGCCCTTGTTGGACAATCCTTTCTTGCTAGAAGGCTCCTGGAACAACAAGGTTTTGACAAATGCGCTATTTATATATGACAAGATACTCATTAATGCTATATGTCAGACAATAAAATGGAGCGTAGGAATTCACTGATACAGTTTTATGACTATCTTTTGCACTTGGCTTTGGTCCTTGCTCTACTGAAATCCGACAGATACTAAGAGAAATAAAAAGCTTAATACGTGGAAACTTGATATGTGTGTGGGTTTTTATATCCGTGAAAAAGATATCTCAGCAGGATGCTATAATAATGTGTTTCTCTACAATTATTGCAATAGTTGGACTGTTTTTTTAAAAAAAATGGTAAAAGTCGAATACTCCTTGAATCATTTAAATTTTTTATTACTACTATGAAAATCAAACAGACAACCATCCCAGGACATTAACGGTCAATGCAATTTGGGTGTAAACCCTTGCTGCTACTTGACATGCCACATCCAGTTTTGAAAATACCCTGAGGACTGGGTTGTGCACTTGTCAAACTACAGAACTGAAGATGAGCTGATAATAGGCTGTCAGACAATCTACGGATAGGTGTAGAAAATAGGCATCGTTCAGGGACAGAAGGTACAGAGAAGGACCACAGAGAAAAGGAAAAAGGGAAAAAAAAAACCAAGGTTGCATGGGCTGCAGGCAGTTAACCACAACAGAAATTTCATAGGAGCCCATACATATGTGTTCAGCTCATGATTATATTGGCAATTTTGAAAGTTGCAAATAACGTGGGGGCATTGATTAGAGAGTGTTTGTCCACCTGCAACTTTGCATACTGAAGAAGGAACAGTGCAGGTTTGGTAAGCAGTAATAAGTTAACCAAATACTTACCACTCCACATTTTAGAAACTGTTCAAACATTTTGATTTTCCTCTAGTATGATAGCGTACAGGTTTCACTGGGGATAACATTTTGTGGGCTTACTGAACTGGGAAGAATAGAGGCTTTGTGATCCGCACAAATATACCCTCATTCTGTTCCACAGTAAAGATCACCCGTAGTGTCTGGATAGAAAAAATGAGGGGTTGTCCCAGGGCACAAAGGAGGCTACTGTAGGCCACTAGTGGTTTCCAGGACAAAACCAAGTGACAATGTGGGACACCTGGATTGTAATGCATTTTAAATGCAAAGGCTTGTGTGAACATGGCCCGAATGTTGAATACCGCAGAAGCAAAGTGGAAATGTCATTAGGGAGAACATTTTGAGAGATATTGGGCAGGTTACACTCTTTCTTTCTCCATGAAAGAATTTTCACATATCAATCCCCTATGATGTTTAAAGGATAGACATAATGTTTTACCGCCTTACTTACAATTTTATTCAGTTTTATTGCTTTGTTTAGCTCCTATCACTGGTGGTCAGTGTAAGATTCCAGAGGGTGGGCGGGGACTCTCTAAGCAGACATCTTCATATTCTTCTCTGTGCTATAAATGTGTGCTGACACTGTGACTTAGATTATCTCGGTACAGGGTTTTATACACTTTAATTTAGCTTCTGAACTGCCTACTAGTACCTGACACAAAAGAAAAGAGAGATGAGACTAAATCAGATATAGAGTGTATGTTGAGATCCATGAGATGGATATAAACCAATGTTATATATTCTGCAAATCCCCTCTATACACACTACAGCTCTGATATGCCTCCCCCACATGAGAGACCTGGGGCAAATGTATCAGGGCATATAACTATTGCTAGCACTTACCACTATTTACCCTCTCCGCCACCTTGATAGCGGGAGTGAAGGGTGTGAGGGGGTGGGAGTGCGGGCATACTGTCCTCACACGGGTGCACTCGCAGTGGTCGGCAACTTTTTACATGTAAAAGTCATCATCTCGGAGTTTTTCTACACCAGGCCTGCCGGGCGTAGAATAAATAGCTGAGTAAGAAGCCAGCGCTGCTACATCAGAGGCAGAAGAACCCTTGATATCCCATTGCGGCGAGCACAGGCCTATGATAAATATGCCCCTTACACTTGCCTGTAGTAAGTAGAGTAAGTCTCTGCACACTGCTGCTTGCAGAAGGGAAGTGCCAGTGTCTGAGCAACATTCACTAATCTGGGTAATGTGAAAAAAGGATAAAAAAGTAGTAGTATTAGCAGCCAAATCAATAACAAGATTTTACATCAAAATCAAATCACTGAACATGAATATCCAAGACCACATCTAAATTTACAACGAAGAATATGTAAATGTCCAAAGCAGAAATCAAAGAGTAGCCGAAAAAGCCAAGGTTCAACAGTTTTTACACTGAGCCACATTTACATGCAGGGCCGGATTATAGGAAGGCTTTAGGGGCACTTTAATTATAAGGAGGCCCCCACGAGCAATATTTAACAGTCAGTTCACTGGTGTGAGCTGAGTGTCTGTGCGAGTGAGGCGCAGCGGTAGTGCACCACGCTACATGGGAAGAAGTGACTAGTGTTGTGACTAGGACTTGTGGTCAGTACTA
The DNA here is from genome assembly GCA_019512145.1 of Engystomops pustulosus. NCBI lineage: Eukaryota > Metazoa > Chordata > Amphibia > Anura > Leptodactylidae > Engystomops > Engystomops pustulosus. The sequence continues at coordinate 50,435,840 of CM033644.1, read as the reverse complement.
CCGCCACTGTGCCAGCTAGGGCAGCAGCTAGGAGAAAGTTTAGAATATTAATGATAATTTAGAATAATAATTTGCACCACGTCGGTGCTACATTCAATGGGGGGCCCCACCAGATTAAGCCCAGGGGCTCCACCTACCTCAATTTGGCCCTGTTCACACATTTTTATTTGATTGTTTCAGTGGTTGGAGCCTTTGAATTGCATTTCAAAACACAAATCATTCACATGGGAATGTCGCCCTGTTTGCAGCATTTTTTTGGGGTTCATGCTGCAGAAGTATGGTGCAGACAGAATTGTGACACAGAATCGGACTAAGCATATCAGGCCCCTTTTGGTGCACATTTCTGTCTTGGCGACCAGTGCAGCCGCAATACAAAACTGGAGCAAACACTTCATAAATACAGTACGAGCAGTTTGCACATTCTTTTCATTGCAAAATTCACAAAAAACTGAGCAAACACTTTAATAAATGTGGCCCTATATGATTTCTATAACGTTATCAAAATATCTCAGATCTGTAGCTACTCAAGGTTCAGTCAATTAAAATAATGACTATTGACCACATTGGAAAAGGAAATAGACCGATATAAATATAGGAAAAACTATAAACATATTAGACAGAAATTGAGGTTTGTGTTACACAAAAGAAAACCAGATGCCCTGGCAAGTTCTGTAATGCAGGTGTTGCCATTGAAAGAAATATCAATGCTTGAGTTAGCACAGATACATTTACAGTTCATCATCCTGGCTTGGAGTTTGGAGCCCTAGGGTTACACTTGGTTAAGTTTAAACAGATCTTTCTCTGTGGACATATTTTCAGCTGCTATTCTAAGAAACATAAAATCAGATGGATACTAGTAATGTGAATGCAATCAATATGTAGACAAATCCTTTGCAGCAATAACTTATTTAGTTTAATATAAACTGTGATGGGGAATAAAATAGTTTTTTTCTGCTGCCGTTACCCCTATATCCACATTCTAAAATCCCCAGGGTGCTCATATATCTTCAGGATTGCCAGAACAACATAAGGCTCATTTGGAATCAACTGATGGCCGTATCATCAAGGTATTTTTCGGCAACCTTTCTAACACGTTTGCTTTGAGCTGTCTTGCTTTTCCCCTGTTTAATTTATCAAAATGTTTCACAGCTGTTATTAAATTTGTTGCATCAATATCGGTGTAATGACCACATTGAACATTCAGCTAAAGAAACCCCACCCACGAAACTCAACAAAATGACGGTGCAGAAAGCCTGAACCATGGCAAAAAACAATTAAAAAAATCATACAGTAATATTACACATGCAATATATAAACATAACATATACACAAACACATAAGCTGACTTGATCCAAGCCAGTAGCTGCTGACCACATGGGGAAGTAGATGGCTGAAGTAGAGATGGAGGATTCCATCTTGCTCCCCCCTCCTCTGATATTTCTTAGGTTTAGCTGTGTGCTGATGATGATGTCCACTGTTATGAACGTACATATTATGCTGCACAATGTGATTTGAATGTGACCATCCTCCATTCTTTATTGTATCAGGCCAGATGCGAGCGCCACCTCACACGTGGGCCCCGAGCAGCGCTGCTATGGCTGCTACCACGTTGTTACACCCCTGACATGATATAATGACTTACAATTTGTCTACTAAGATGTACCTTACAAACTTTTCTCTATTAGTTGTACAAACTAAAATTATAATCCTCTTCATTAAGATATAACCAGAGGGATTAAAGAAAATTTGCTGGTAAACAGACAATGAAGTTTTCTAACACCTGCCTAGAAGTTTGTATTGAATGAATGGGGCTGAGTAGTTTTTGGAGATGTGAAGGATATGGTGAATTGGGATAGTTACTTTCATAACATCTTGAAACAAAGCTTATTTTCTTACACTCACACATTAATGATGCCCGATGCAGAAAAGCGAGAGCAGTTTTTATTTCTGCTGCTTGTTAATTCCATCTGCTGCATAACATTGTATTGTAAAGCGGATGACTTTCCGCCAACAGATTTCGCCTGACTCCTGATTCTGGCACTGTCTTATTGGTAAAAAAGGCAAAAGAAAATCCGCAAAAGAAAAGGGCTAACACCTGTCATGTGCAGAGATACGAGGGGGAGGCAGAGCAAAGAGTGATATAATTAGACAAAAAACATATAGAAAAACATTGAAAATGCAAATCTGATATTGATCCGTAGTGGAAAGTAAGTTGCGCAGGCAATCCCCGGGGTACGTACAAGTGTAATTCTAGCTTGTTCTTAATTGCATAAGGTCTGTAACTAATGGGCTTCTGTAGTGGGTGTCCAAGAGAAGTTCTTGTTGCCATAATGACTAACAAAAATTTCCCCTTTGGGTGTGACATGTAAGCTATATTTTTTTTACTTAAGCAATTTTTTTTTACATTTTTTGCAGCCATGGAGGCTATTTAGTATCCAAAGTAGTATATTTTTATTTTATATGTTTATAGAGGGAAAATAGAAAAAAAATTACATTGAATAGTTACCCTATTGACAGATTACAAGGCTGCATTTGTGTACTATGATTTACCTCACCGGCCACTTATTAGGTACACCTGCCAACTGCTCGTTAACACTTAATTTCTAATCAGCCAATCATATGGCGGCAACTCAGTGCATTAGGCATGTAGACATGGTCAAGACAATCTCCTGCAGTTCAAACCGAACATCAGTATGGGGAGAAAGGTGATTTGAGTGCCTTTGAACGTGGCACGGTTGTTGGTGCCAGAAGGGCTGGTCTGAGTTTTCAGAAACTGCTGATCTACTGGGATTTTCACGCACAACCATCTCTAGGTTTACAGAATGGTACGAAAAGAAAAAACATCCAGTGAGCGGCAGTTCTGTGGGCGGAAATGCCTTTTGATGCCAGAGGTCAGAGGAGAATGGGCAGACTGGTTCGAGCTGATAGAAAGGCAACAGTGACTCAAATCGCCACCCGTTACAACCAAGGTAGCAGAAGAGCATCTCTGAACACACAATACGTCGAAATTTGAGGCAGAGGCTACAGCAGCAGAAGAACCACACGGGTGCCACTCCTTCAGCTAAGACGGAAACCGAGGCTACAATTTTGCACAAGCTCATCGAAATTGGACAGTAGAAGATTGGAAAAACGTTGCCTGGTCTGATGAGTCTCGATTTCTGCTGCGACATTCGGATGGTAGGGTCAGAATTTGGCGCCAACAACATGAAAGCATGGATCCATCCTGCCTTGTTCAACGGTTCAGGCTGTGTGTGGTGTTGGGTCATGGTGTGGAATATTTTCTTGGCACTCTTTGGGCCCCTTGGTACCAATTGAGCATTGTTGCAACGCCACAGCCTACCTGAGTATGTTTGCTGACCATGTCCATCCCTTTATGACCACAATGTACCCACATCTGATGGCTACTTTCACAGGATAATGCGCCATGTCATAAAGCTGGAATTATCTCAGACTGTTTCTTGAACATGAAAATGAGTCACGTACTCAAATGGCCTCCACAGTCACCAATCTCAATCCAATAGAGCATCTTTGGGATGTGGTGGAACGGGAGATTTGCACATGGATGTGCAGCCGACAAATCTGCGGCAACTGTGTGATGCCATCATGTCTATGGACCAAAATCTCTGAGGAATGCTTCCAGCACCTTGTTGAATCTATGCCACAAGAATTGAAGCGTTCGGAAGGCAAAAGGGGTCCAACCTGTACTGGCATGGTGTACCTAATAAGTGGCCGGTGAGTGTATAGTTTTTTTTTTACTAGAAGTCAATAATTTCAGTTTCCCAGACTGCAGGGGACTTGGACGCCACTAGAGATGAGCGACATACTCGTCCGAGCTTGATGCTCGTTCAAGCATTAGCGTACTCGAAACTGCTCGTTGCTCGACGAATACTTCGCCCGCTCGAGAAATGGCAGGTGCCGAACATCTGTAATCTATTCTTCACTGTGTTCTTCACTGTCTTTTTCACTTAAATGATCCTGTGTTCACTCTGTTCACTGTTTTTATTCTATTCTTCATTGTTCTTCACTGTGTTTTTTTAATTAAATGCTCGATCTCGAGCAGGGGAAATACTCGTCCGAGCAACGAGCCGTTTCGAGTACCTTAATACTCGAACGAGCATCAAGCTCGGACGAGTATACTCGCTCATCTCTAAATCCTCAACTAGTAGAAGAAAAGCATAGAGATACAAACAAAGGCAATGGGGGCACATGGACAGTCATTGTATTCATAGAATGAACAAGTGTTGAAATCATGACAAACTCCATAAGAAAGTCTTAAACATCTTAAATCATCTGAATGTGAACTCCACATAAAGCATTAAATTAACTATTGCACCTTCTAGAATCAAACCCCACCTGGGGTTTTCTCTGCTTCTATATTTAATGTTATAAAATTTTGCTTCTTTAAGGTGCACATTCTGAAAACTTTGGCTATATTGGCTATTAGGACATATGCTGTCGTTTTTATTTTTACAATTTTTTCTGATAAGTGATCAGAGTATGCCAAACATCTGCAATCTATTCTTCACTGTTCCCGCGTATATTATCTCCCGACAAGTTAACAGATGTGAAGAACAGTGAAGAAAGAATAAAAACAGTGAACCACAGGATCATTTAAGTGAAAAACGCAGTGAAAAAACACAGTGAAGAATAGATTACAGATGTTCGGCACATTTGCTCTTGTCGGGGTGATACGCTGTCCCGGGATCGCTCCTCTTCTTCCACTGAGAGTCTCCCCGGTGCCCGATGTCCCCGTGTGCCCGATGTCTCCCCGTGTGCCGATGTCTCCCCGTGCTGCAGAGTCTCCCCGGCTGCCCGAGTCTCGTGCCCGATGTTGCCCGGCTGCCGTGTCTCCCCGTGCGCCGATGTCTCCCCCGTGCTGCCGTGTCTCCCGTGCTGGCCCGATGTCTCCCCGTGCTGCCCGATGTCTCCCCGTGCTGCCGATGTCTCCCCCGTGCTGCCCGAGTCTCCCCCGCGCTGACCGATGTCTCCCCCGCGCTGCTCGATGTCTCCCCACGCTGCCCGATGTCTCCCCGTGCTGCCCGATGTCTCCCCCGTGCTGCCGATGTCTCCCCGTGTGCCCGATGTCTCCCCCGTGCTGCCCGATGTTCCCCCTGCTGCCGATGTCTCCCCGTGCTGCCCGATGTCTCCCCGATGCCGATGCTCCCCGTGCTGCTTGATGTCTCCTGCTGCTTGATGTCTCCCCGTGCTGCCTGATGTCTCTCCCCGTGCTGCCCGATGTCTCCCCGTGCTGCCGATGCTCCCTGCCTTGATGTCTCCCCGCTGCCCGATGTCTCCCCGTGCTGCTTGATGTCTCCTGCTGCTTGATGTCTCCCTGCTGCTTGATGTCTCCCTGCTGCGTTCCGCGCGTATCTTCCGAAAAGTAAGCAGATGTGCCAACATCTGTAATTATTCTTCACGTGTTCTTCACTGTCTTTTTCACTTAAATGATCCTGTGGTCACTGTGTTCACTGTTTTTATCTTTCTTCATTGTTCTTCACTGTGTTTTTAATTAAATGCTCGATCTCGAGCAGGGGAAATACTCGTCCGAGCAACGAGCCGTTTCGAGTACCTTAATACTCGAACGAGCATCAAGCTCGGACGAGTATACTCGCTCATCTCTAAAGAAGATCAATGGACACACAATAGACACACCAGTGTAAATCTGTCTTCATGCAGGCTGATGGCTCAACATTTCTAGGAATCGTCTTTACCAATAATCGGTGTACGTAATACAACTTTTAGACCAAAATTTTAATATGGGTGTGTGCTACCGATACCGTAGATTTTCAGTAAAGGTAGCACACAGCCACCTTCCATTGAAATGGCAATATAGCCATCCATTTGATGGCCGCTTTGCCCACTGGACCATACCATAAGTAGGAAAAAGGTAGAGCATGCTCTACCTTCCACAGTATGAACTGCCTGGCTGCATGGCTTCCTATGGAGATGGGAGGGGTGAGGAGTGATCCTCCCTTCCCTTCTTCAGCCTTTGGTATGCTATAGCCAGGTCCCAGCCTAGGAGTAGCATACATTTGTCTGAAAGGAGCCTTGAGGCTACACCATGTAGCAATGAGTAGCTGAGTAGCTTCAAAGTCTCAAAATCACTTGAGTCACAAGAGTCACTGCCTGTTTCTTTTAATCCTAAATCTCTGTGCAGTTTTATAAAGTAGTAGCTAATTTTTCTCCCATAAATTCCTTTCTCGCAACAAGACTTAATATACATCCTTATTGATTTCATCTATAGCTCTTAATATGAGAGAATCTGGTTTATTCAATTCTCACTTCAAATCTTGATTAGCACAGAACAATTAACCTTTGACCTCTGCACATCATCTAAATAAGATGGAAATGGTGGATGGATGAAATCTTGTGAAAAGACTGTGCATCTGATCATCATCTCTAACCCCAGAAATTGTGTCACTGGGCTGTCAGCACATTATATAGTGATATACTGATACTTTCTCAATTAATTTCCTGCTATGATTATACATCATACTATATCCAATGGTTTCATATACCAGTTAACATGTGCATCTCTGGCTTCCTATTAGACCCCTGACCTTACCACATGTGCCCCGTCACAGCCTCTGCCCTCATGATACGTAGGTGACAATATGTATGTCTATTGACATCCTGATGCTCCACTTATGGGATATTGCCACCAGCCAGGATGTCATGTAATGTCAATTCATCACCAGCATATATATCTGTGGTGAGAACATGAGCTTTCTTTCCAGGTTAGAAATAATGTACTGTGAAAAGCATGTGGTCTCAGGCATAACAATTTGCCTCTCTCTTCAGAAAGAATAGGTTACATCTATACAGACCCCATTTTGTAGACCTTATAGTACTCCCCATCCATCATTTTTCTATGAACATAGATATAAAAATGTAACTATGAGACCACAACTATTCAAATCAATGTTCACCCATGACAATGGTAACTATTTAAAGGACATCTACCACCAGGAAGAAGGATTGTAGACCAAGCACAGTCACATGCTGGTTTGTGTCGCATCTGTTAGGTTCTTCTCTTTTTTTAGCTTCTAAGGACCTTGTTTTTACAAAAAGAAGGTTTTCAAAATTATGCAAACGATACTTCTCTGGACTCCATAGATGGCAATGTAATTTGCATAATTTTTAAAACCTTTATTTCTTAAAAACAAGGGCATAAGAAGCTACAAGAAGAGAAGATCCCATCATTAGGGGATACACACTAGTATGTGACTGTGCTTGGTTTACAATCCTTCATCTTGGTGATAGATATCCTTTAAATCTACTGGCATTAGAAAAAGGATGGGACAAGCAATCCTAGGGCACCTCGAGTGCAAGAGTAAAGATGGGTGAGTTCTCTGTAAGGTGATGCTCTCACCTGATATTGATATGCTGTTTGCATAACAACTATATTGTCATGGTTATATTGGTTCTTCCACTTCCTTGTAACAGGCTGACTAGCATTCCCATGAAGCCTTGCACAGTAGGCTGTAGCTAGTGAGCTCTGCCTCCAACTACTCTCAATGCCGTAGCAGTGCCGTAGCAGTACAGCACAGCCAGAGAGGCTGTATAACAGCAGAGTATGTATAACATGTATAAATACTGCAATTTTTTTCCACACATAACACTCATTTCGTGTGTGGTTCGCCCTTGCTATCTTGTAAAGTGTCTTTCATGTTATACACGTACCCAAATTTTTTATTTTTTATTTTACTTACTACTCCAGACTACTATGAATGCGCGATGTAGTACAATGGTACAGCTGTCAACACGCCTACGAAAAACAGCATTTTCCTGTTTATGCCATGGTGATTGCCATTCGATATGCATTTGATATGCTTTTACTGTTTGACAAAATTCTATTTGTGGGGAAAACATACAAAAGCAATTTACTTGCTGTCTTTTGTTGGAAGAAAAATGACACTACTATCCATCCTTTCTGCTTCTACGGTATGTACATTTTGCCATTTAATTTACTATTAATAATGAGTCTTGAATAGGACCCAAATGATGCCCCTGCTCAATGTAAACCAGCAGTTCCATCTACTGTCCCAACATGGAAGGTTAACATATGGTTAAATTGATGGTTTCTCTTCCTAATAATATTCATATATGAATGAAAATGTATTTTACAAAATTTACAGACACATGACTGCACTGAATACACATCATCATCATCCCTGTGGTAAATGCTAACAGAAGGGTTAGGACACAAGATAAAACTTTGCAGTGTTTTACATGTCTCTAGTCTATAGGCTATAAGTCTCTAGAGGACATCACTGGATCACTTGTTTCTAGCTTTCACACATTTAAATAACTACATTTGCAGATGTATAAATTTGCAACTTAATTATCAATTCCTCTTTACAACTTGCATGTATTTGCATAATATAACTTTTTGCTTACTGGGTGCATGAGGCTATTTGTAATACTAAAATCCTAGATTGATAACAAAGACTTTAATCATGTTTGAGTGATTTCCACTTAATTCACTTTGCATGTGATCACCAGGGTCATGACATTCTTCTCCTCTGAGATTCATACATCACATTAGCTTGATCCTGTGCATGTGCAGATATCTTCTGGTGGCCATGTGCATGACATAATCTTCCTCAACCCTGATGTTAATTTTATATGAATTTGGGAAACTTACTGTTAAACTTCAATAGATATATTTCGATATTTACATTTTAGACTTACCCTAAATTAAAGTATACATTTCCTATAATTTTTCTATATCAAAAATGAAGTTATAAATTTTTATTCCAGCCTTCACTGGAATCACTTTTTCATTTTAAGATGAGTTAGTGGAGCAGGTAGAAGTACCTTTCATTGTCCACAGCAGGTGGAGCCTGGAGGTGGTGGGGGTGCCTGACCGCAGCGCTGCTACTACTTACTGCTCCTATTGGTCACAGCCCCAGTAGACCGGTACTGTATTGTGAGCAGATGAACATTTGAAGATCAGAAGCAACATGCCTGGTCACTAACATAACTGTAGTTAGTGGTCACTCCTGCCTCATCCTCCTCCTGTTGCCCAGCCCTAACTAATCGTAATCCCAGCATTACAGCCCAGTGGTTGGGGAATTACTTGTTGTGGCCATCTGACTCCCACAACAGGTAATTTTCAAGAAAAGGAGAATTGAGCAGTTAGATTTCACCGCACCTGATCCTATTGTTATAATAAGAGATAGGTCACCACCCGAGGATATGGTCTGTGGCAGCTCCTTGTCCAGAAAAAACTTATGATAAATGTAGGGAAACGCCTTAAATGTTTATCCACAAGCAATATAATCCTTAGATACGATTACTAAGAGTTAAGCTAAGTGCACACGTCCGTTTGCTGAAAATGGGCCTCAGAGGGAATCTGGGCAGGACCCTATTGTATTAGGAGTACTCTATAGTATGTGGTGTGGCTGCCCGGTTCAGTCATGGTGTAGTGAGACATGGTGTATTCATCGCACCATGACACTGCATAATGAAAGATAAGGTGGCCGAAGTTTGTGTGGCCAGCTCACTGCCAATAAGAACTTTTGTGTGCACTTGGCCTAAGGTTGTTTTCCAAAATAAATCATATCAAATACCAAGATTCAGAATAAATTATTTTCATTTTCTCCCTTTATGCACTACTGAAGTGGAGTGGGGCAACAACCTCAGGATAGAAGTGGTACAAGTGACGAACCAAATAAATGATACATTAACTGTGCACATTAAAGCAATCCTGATCTTATCTCATAATTAATCTTACTCCATTTAATAGTTAGCATTTGGAAAATCAAGAATTTTTTAGGCAGATATAAAATACATCAATAAAATACATGGTAGAATATTGTTATATATTATTATTATAACTATTAGGTCACATAGTGCATCCTTAAGCGGGAAACCTTCTATTAGAAACTTGTATCCCTCAGCCCTGTCACTGTGGTGGGCGTTCCAGGCAATAAAACAGGAGGAGAATGCTGTACTAAGCACACTGTTCAGCTCCTCATGTCAGAGGAAGGATTATACTGCAATGACAACAGTCAGCACCTCTACAGCACTGAAGCCTACAAAGTCCACTAAGAGATATAAAAGTGTCAGGAGGAACACCAATATTTACCGCGTCCCACCACAGAGGTAAGCTGAAAGCACATGGAGAATCTATTTCATAATATTGTATGCCAAATGAACTTTTGTGTATTTTTGATAACACTAAACCTGATTCTGTAAAGTAAGGAAATATACAATACTAAATATATTGAACACATATTTTCAGCTGACAGTCCAAATTTAACCATTGAAAGATTCAGCACCATGGAGAGCAGCTGAACTATAGGGTTCATTCACTTGCTATACAGTATTTTCTATATTCCAATATTTTTTTTCCCTATAACCTCAGCCTTGATGTTGTCTTCTTTTCAGTAAAAGCAACAATTTAATAGTAGTTTAATAGCAATTTAATGTAATAAGAGCAGGGCTGAATTTGTTGATTAGTTTCTTATGTTCACTGTGATAAGACTGTGATAAGTAGTCATGATGATGGTCCCCTGGACAACTGATAACTGTGAAAACTGTAAGTTTTGATGAATGACTTTATGCTTTACTGTTTGGTAAACAGGTCTGCTATAGCAAATGCTTAAACAAGCTTTTTTCAAAGGTTTCAGAATATTTTGTTTGTTTCGGCAGTAACTCGGATGAAGATGAAAATGAAGGAAAGGAGGAGAATAATGATCCAGAAACTATCTTCCAGAACATACAAATCCAAAAGGAAATAGTTGCAAATATTCGTTGCAGGCCATGGCCAATGAGACAGAAGCTGCGTTCACTTAAGTATGTTTTATATAATGTTACTGACTCTAGGACAGTTGATAGATGACTAGTTGTAGTCTCTCAGTTCTAGTATAGGAATGGATTCTAGTGCTAGTCATTCAGTTCTATTTATAGTAACTTACTCTGGTTCTTGTCATTTGCTCCCTGAGAGGTAATTATCCAGATAAGTGTTTGTATGTGGCCAGGCATAAAATTCCCCATGTAAAAGATGTTAAATATAGTGGGGGTCTCTATCCTGCAGGTCATGGCACATGGAAGATCCTAGTGTTAAGCATCTTTCCTGTTGTTATAAGCATGAAACATGTCCTAGGTATGAGAGAGAAAGGCAAACAGTAAGAAGTACTGTGCTAAATATCAGAACAGCAGAGCTGTGTGTGTGAGTGTAGAAGTATGTGTATATATTTGCAGAGTAAAACTGGATGTGTGTGTCAAGCTTTGCCTAAACAGAGAAAAAGGAGGCATAATACAAAGATGCCTTCTGGTTAACAAGTTGTAAAATTGAACAATCTTTGAACAAAATATGTTAAAAATATGTAAGACATCAATCTATTACAAAGTACAGCTAGAGATAAAGAATGTGCATGTACGTCTACAAACTATGAGCTCCTTCACCATATTGCCTTTAGATGACAGGCTGGAGGAGAATCTGTCCTTAAAAGAAAATCTACCACCTGATTCAAACATTATAAAGTTGCCTCATTCACTACATCCACTTTGCACCCGGATGTCGCATCTAACTTTGTAATAGCTTTTTGTGGTCTCGTTTTCCTAAAAAAATATGTTTCTGTAATATGCTAATGAGCTAATTAGGAGTTAATTAAATGACTGAAGAGGCATGAAAAAATGACAGCAAAACGAAGTGAGCATGGGCTACTGTGACGTTGACATTAGCCCTTAAGACTCATTAACATATTTTAAACCCTTATTTTCTTCCAAATGCAGCATTTTCAGGTTTAATGAAGACAATATCCAGATTCAGCAGGCACATGCCGACTTCTAAATGTGCTGTTTGTGTTTGAGGATGTTTGACATTTCTTTTAAGGAAGCAATTGTTGCTGCTCATCAATCTGGGAAGGTTTATGCGGCCGGTTGAGAAAGACAATTTACAAGTGAAAAGCTTCGAGGGCATCTGAAAATCTTTCAAGGAATGGGTGCCATGAGAAAGAGTCTTATAGGACAGCATGGTTTAAGTTTACAAATTTACATCTAAACTAGCCAGAAGACTTCTGGAACAGTGTTCTGTGGACAAATGACTGGAGACATTTGGCTACAATTCTCCTTTTTATATTTGGTCAAGAACCAAACACAGCATATCAAACATATGAACTTATTAGTATGGCGGTGGAGGGTGGTCATTTTGGCTTGTTTTGCAGTCACACAACCTGGGTACCCTGCAGTCACGTCAATTATGAACTATGAATTCTTGTTTACCAAAGTATTCCAGATCGAAATAATACAGTATCTATCCGACAGCCAAAGAATGGCAAAAACCTCAATAAACCGTAGTAACTTGTAAAAAGGGGCACAAAATTCACCCAGAACATTTTTGGAGACTGATCAAGCCAGACAAAGATGATTCCAGTTATTGCTGATAAAATTGATTCTTCCGGATATTGATTCTTGGGAGTGTGCTTAGTTTTCATGTCTGTGTTTGATGGTGGTACATTTCTTTTAAGGAAGCAAGTGTTGCTGCTCATTAATCTGGGAAGGTCCATGTGGCTGGTTCCAAAAATTTTGAAGTCCATAATTTTGGAGACAATTTATAAGTGAAAAACTTCGAAGGCATCTGAAAATCTTTCCAGGAATGGGTGCCATGAGAAAGAGTCTTATAGGACAGCATGGTTTAAGTTTACAAATTTACATCTAAACTAGCCAGAAGACTTCTGGAACAGTGTTCTGCTGACAAATGACTGGAGATATTTAGCCACAATGCTCCTTTTTATATTTGGTCAAAAACCAAACACAGCATATCACACATATGAACTTATTAGTATGGTGGTGGAGGGTGGTCATTTTAGTTTATTTTGCAGTCGCACGACCTGGGTACCCTGCAGTCATGTCAATTGTGAACTATGAATTCTTGTTTACCAAAGTATTCCAGATCGAAATAATATGGTATCTATCTAACAGCTAAAGAATGGCAAAAAGCTCAATAAACCGGAGAAACTTGTAAAAAAGGGGCACAAAATTCATCCAAAACATTGTTGGAGACTGATCAAGCCAAAAAAGATGATTCCAGTTATTGCTGATAAAGTTGATTCTTCAGGAAATTGATTCTTGGGAGTGTGCTTAGTTTTTACCCAATGGTTTTTACATTTTGGCCACATTTTTGGAAACCCAAAAATCCTCAGTTGCTGCCCATCTGAGGACTAAATGTGTTTTTTTTAATTATGTCCTGCCATGAAAACTTGAAACCAAAGAGTTCTGTATTGCAGTAGAGCAGTGTGTTAGCACTGGTGCACATTTATTAAAGCACCTGCACCAGTTTTCTGTCTGACTTTGCACATTCTTTTCCGTGCAAACTACTCAATACAAAATTCTAGTGCACATTTCGACACATTTGCCATGCAGTGTCCGAAAGAAATGTGTCATATACTGTATGTTAAAGGTGCACCAGAAAAAAGTTGGTGCACTGTGTCAGAGCAGTGAAGGAGGCACCAATTTCATGAAGAACTGGTGCCACAATTTATGAATCTGGAGCCCTCTGCACATTACACTGGCAAACTGCAGTTTGTATTGTTTAAGATAAATGTGGGCCATTGTGTGTATTTGTACACTATTGTGTGAAGTTAATGTGAAGTTATTCTTCTGATCACCAGGGAATATTTAATACTTTGTCTTTATTAAATTTGGGTGCACATTATAGACAGACACATCTTATAGTCAGAACAATGCAGGTGCAGTATCTAGTTGGAGAAAAATAAGAACAAATAAAAATGTATAATTACAATATATGCCGATAGTTAATCATAAACAATACAAACTGCAGTTTGCCAGTGTAGTGTGCAGAGGGCTCCAGATTCATAAATTGTGGCGCCAGTTCTTCATGAAATTGGTGCCTCCTTCACTGTTCTGACACAGTGCACCAACTTTTTTCTGGTGCACCTTTAACATAGAGCATATGACACATTTCTTTCAGACACTGCATGACAAATGTGGCGAAATGTGCACCAGAATTTTGTATTGAGTTAGATACAGTACATACATGTGCAAGTAGTTTGCACTGAAAAGAATGTGCAAAGTCAGACAGAAAACTGGTGCAGGGGCTTTAATAAATGTGCACCAGTGCTAACACACTGCTCTACTGCAATACAGAACTCTTTGGTTTCATGTTTTCATGGCAGGACATAATTAAAAAAAACACATTTAGTCCTCAGATCAGAACAATGCAGGTGCAGTATCTAGTTGGAGAAAAATAAGAACAAGTAAAAAATTGTAATCTGAATATTTTCTGATAGGCAAGCAAAAGAAATTGTACTGAAGTATGAAGGACGGCTTACCAGGACACGGGGTTATCAGGCAGCTGGAGCAGAGGTGAGGACTCATATGTGGAAGCAATTGTTCTGTATTTTAAGACAGGTTCTCTCTGATGACCTTCTGATACAGTGTAAGATATTCCTCCTGTAGCAGTTCTGTTAGCCAGTGCTTACAGTCTTTTCTTCTATCAATTGCTTTTCATTTGCTTTAGGGGTATTCATGATATATTAAGAGTATTGCATGATTAATGTTTCAGCAGTAACCTATTGTATGGTATCTACACATGGATGAGAGATGTGTGGAACGAGATGTCCATTGGGACTGTGGTGGTATTGACTTATTGGCACACATGTTAGCACTACTTGATCTATGAATAAAATGGCGGCAGGCAGTATGCACATGTAAGAAGAAAATGTGGGCAGCTATGTACAAGTATCATTTCATTATGGCAACTTATTTGTTAATGACTGTTAACATTGCAGCTGGCACGGCTCTTAATTATAAGAACATGTGCCGTCGTCCTGTGGTTTGCTAATTTTTGTTAATGGAAAGATTCATTTCAAAGATTTCCTGGATCTGTTCTGATTCATGTGGTTAATGCAGAAAAAACAAACTATCAGTATATTTTAACATGTTGATCAGCTGATTAATGTGGAGTTTGACACAATTCAAATAACTGCTTTAAGCAATTTATTGAAAAGGGACATTGTGCATTTTCCATATTTTGGCCATTTTCACATGCCCCTATTTTGGTCAGTAGAATGCATCAGTGGGGGTAACAGCTTTGGATCCTTGAGGTGTTACCCCTCAGGGCCATATTTAGTGTTGATGCTACCCTAGGCACTCTCAGTGTTGGAGTCGTCAAGCTAACACCTCTATGCCTATATCCCCCAGTACATTACGTGCAACACATCTCCGGCAGATTTTGCATGTTAAATGTGATGTAAGGTCTGATTGAGCACTGGAATGCCCACTTCTGTGCAGAAATTTGTGTCACATGAAAAGTAGTGCAGCGTGCGACACTTATTAAATACCTGTGCAAGCAGTTTCCACTGAAAATAACGAGCAAAATCTGACACAAAACTAGCACACGACCCTTAGTAAATGTGGGCCATTGATACAGATCTGCATAAATGACAGGACCTAGAGTCTTATATAGACTCCAGGCTACCATGGTTATAGATTGTCGCTTTCTGATGACATCACAGGGAACAACGATCTAAGCCAATACGGCAATGCACTGCGGGTGGCAAGCACCAATCACAGGTGTTAGCATATCGTGGCAAACACGTGGCCTGTTTGGAAAGGGCTCTGCTCCTGAGTGCTCTCCATACAATCTTTTCCACACATGGATATACTATTATGGCAGTTTTTGGCAAGGGGCTAATGAGCAATAAATTAATGAAATGACCCTGCTCACAAGAGCTTACAGTCTATAGTAGCTGGTGTTTATGCAAATCTTTTCCATATCCTGTCAAAATAGCTGTTTAAACACATTTAATCTCCATTATTTGAAAATTTAAAGGGGTTGTCCTGCAGAAGCAATACTTGATTCATGGAAAAAAAAACTGTAAGAAATAAAGAAATATTGTGTTTTCTTTTAAATGAAAGCAAAGTAGAGTCAATGGGATCTACAGGTATTCATTAGAAGGTCCTGTTTTTTTTTATAGCTGGAACTGAGCCTACAGGATCATTCCTCCTTTCAACATGAAACCGCCTACATTATTCCACATTATTCCAAGTATATTAAGAAAAGATAAATAACAATCCTTTCTCAGAAAAAAAGCAATTATCAATTCTCTGCCTCTCATACTGTAGTGATTTTATTGTCCCTGTGCAGCAATGATCGCAGTATTTATAGTGTAATAATAGCCATCTCTTACATTCCGAATATTTAGGATGCCGCACACTTGATGCTATAAAACCTGCACCTTACATCAAACACATTATAAGGGTCTATAACCTCTGTACACAGCCTCCACCTATCAGTGATAGCAGAATATACAGTCAGCACAGCTTTATCAGCACAGGCCCAGGCTCCTTCCAATGACATCAATGTGTAATTTATATGTCATCAATATAACCATATGACTGCTTCTTGGTACAAATAAACAGTGAAAGAAGCCAGTCCTACAGGCTCTAAATCTGTTAGTGGCCTCAGTTAATTCTTTGCTTAATTAAAATACTTCAGTTGCGCAATAAAATGAGAAATAGCTCTGTAAAAGTTAATTAACTTTCCCATGTTGATTTATAGAGCAGTTATTCCATAAAATCCCCAGTCTGCTATATGAGGAGAGAAGCTTGTAATGTGTGTGTTTGCTCAACACTTCTGGAAAATGGATTTTGTGTGGATAATATTAATAGGAGCAAGGCACTTCTGACATGTATATAAATGGCCTATTAGAATGCAATGTAAACGGCGTATACCCATAATTATGTTGTATAAACATTGCTTTATGTTAAAGGGAACATGTCAGCAGCTTTGACCCCATTAAACATGCAACCACTGCAGGTAGGGTATAAAAAGTTTTCCAGCATTTGCTATTTTATGTAAATCTATTAAAAAAAACACTAACTATAAAAAACCTGCTTGCAATGTCATATGTAAATGAGCTTAGGAAAGTCACTTTTAGGGCCTAGAAATAGATTGTCACTTCAGATCCCCTAGATTCCTAGATTCACACATTAGGCCAGTGGGATATGAAACCAAAAGATATTGTTAGTTAAAAGAAAGAGGTAGAAATTGGATCTCACTGCAATTTATAGTCCCTACTGTGTCTGTAGCTGCCCATATCTCTATTTCTATAACATTTTATCTATCTAGACACAGGCATAAAAATTTGATGCTCCCCGTCCAGCCTCTTAAAGTGACTGATTTCCATGTGACTTTCCAGGTGAGCTTTGTTCAAAGATAAACAGATGAGTAAATGCTAGAAAGGATTCTTCATAAACTACTTGAAGATAATGTTAATTTAGTGGTATAAAAGTCCCTATCAATAAACTAATTCCAGTTTTCTCAATTGATAAACCAGGAATGGTTCAAAACATAATAAGGAATATAAATTCCTACACCAGCAACACCTACACCATGTATCACTGTCCTTAATATAATCTCTTTATTACAGAAAGAAACAGAACGAAGCCAGTTACTAGTTTCTGTTTCAGATCACTAACCTTAGAGTTTTAGGTGTGGCCCAGTTCAGGTATAAAGCCGAAATTTAGAGAAACTGTAAGCAGAACTCAACCTAATAAATCACTACCAGTGAGTTGTCACTTGTCATAATACCTTCCAGATCCTGTTACTGTCATGGGCCATTGGGGTGCCATCCACCAGAATATTTATGTTGAAGTGAGATGTATACTGGTTGCTCTAAGTCAAGCTCTCCTCACTGTAAAAGATCTTTTATGCTGTGATTGACATCATTGAAAAGACTTCAGAAGAACCAGTTTTGATGTCTCTGTATGCAAGAGTGTCAATTACAGTGAAGAGAGCATACTGAGGGGTGGAGAGCTTGACTTCAGCACTGAGCTCTCTGCCTATCTGACTTTTTACAGCCATTTTATGTCTTATTTAAAGTAAATCTTGTTGATAATAACACCACGCTGAAAGAAATATCATTTGTAAAGTGGTAAGGTGCTTGACAACAAACTGCTAGTGTTTTATTAGGTTAATTTCTGCTGGCAGGCACCCTTTAATACTCACACAAATGTGTATTATACCCCTGAAATGTGCGTGCATATGATTAAAGGTTTAATACATAAATGCTGTATTTTACAAATTCTCCTTACCCCTTTGGTGTCCAACTACTGACATGCCACCAACAATTTCATTTTTTAACAATCTCACAAACATGTAGTTTACTTCAGCCTAAAACTATTCTAAAATTAGCCCACGATTTTGCCAAATTCAATATTTCTTTAACTTCCAAATTAGGTATAAATGCTTTGGTATAGACATTTGCAAGATGTTTTCGCAGAATAATCCAGTGTTGACCATGACAATGAGGTACTGCTGTCAACAGCACAATATATTAGCTTAGCAGCACTATCATGAGCACAGAGTTTTATTATAGACGTAATTATCACTATTAGACCATATTTGAAACCTTCATTTGCATGCTTTTCTTTCTTAATCTCTGTTTCCAAACCCATCCAACACCTCCACCTTGCCATTAGTCACAGTGCTATTGTCATGTATATCCTGAGAAGTCAGATAATAGTTTCCAGATAGGTCGATGGTAATGGCGTGGTACGCTTCCTGCTTAGAGCATCAGCCTTAGGCCTCATGCACACAACTGTGCTGAAAACTATGTGCTGAAAAAATGTTTTGCAGTCTGTTTCGGCCAGGTGAAAATGGGTGGGATGAGTGCTGCTCGCCTTTCCCATCTCCATAGGAACCGGGCAGCCCGGTCCTAATGTTGTGAGGCACCCATGTGACTATGACATAATAGAAGTCAATGGAAGCTCTGAGCTAGCCGCAATTTCTGAGACTAACTGAGTGCCGCCATATAGGGTAGTATGCATAGGGTATTACAAATATAATGTATAGTATACGTGCTGGACCGGAAACACATGCTCTCAGAATATATGTGATCATGTAGCTAGTCGGAAGTACTGGGTGGGCTAATATAAAGAAACATGGAACACATGAGGCCCCTGAGATATTTGCAACATAATTTTCAAACTGGTGAAAATGCATTTTTCAGCACTGAGGATACCAGCAAAGAAAATCAATGTATGCGTGAACATGTTTAGAACATTTATTGCCAGCTATTTTACAGAATAAGAAAAACATGTCTGATTTCCTCAACACATGTGAACAGGTTGTCCTATCGCAATACCAACAGCCTATGGACAGTAGTAGTATTGTTTCTTGTAGAAAGCAGCCATGTTGCTCTAATCCTATACAACCCCTTTAAATCTAAAAAATGATAATGACACATAAAACAAGGTTTATTGCGTGAACTAGGTATACTGGTTCATGCTGAACTACTTTACAAAGAGGTCTTGGAATTACAATAAGAGGTTAATTAGTACAATTACAGCTAATTGAGTATTGATCATCTGAAGTTACGCCATTGGGGCGCATTGTAAGCCAATTCATCAAGCTCCTTAAAAGAACACATAGACCATTTTTCTTATCTTGTACTTTTATTAAATAGGCATGGATACAGCTGGCTGTAGGCTCTGAGGTTCATTTGTTAAAAAGCCCAAGGTCTGTAGTCTGTAATTCAGATGAGTGTGTTATATTAATGACTGGGATAGGTAATTGTCCACTGTGCTGACAATGATGAAAAATAATTTCATTGCAAATTATCCCAAAGAGGCTACAGGTCATGGTCTTATTTCTCCATTTGTGTGAAGATCTGTATAGCGGTTTCAAAAGAGTCAAGTAAAGTAAAGAATTGGTGCAAATAATAAAGACTATTTGTGCACACATGTATAAGTTATTCTTTGATATTATACATCATCTCTACAGTCTGGACATTTTTTTCTCTAGTTGAATTAAAAATTAAGATGTATGTTTTATTCAGCCCATCACAATGGCTCCAATAGTGACAAAATCCTTCTGTTTCTAAAGCTATATAATATTTCCCTAAGAGATTTTGGGGCATCCATAGACATACAATTCCTTGCCAGTGATCACGATAATTACTTTTGGAAAATTAAAATAAATCTCTGATTATTCTTTGCTGCAGCTTTGGAAAAAGTTAAGTCGCCTGTCTTACAACTTTGTTGTCCTCTTTATACCATGGGAAATGAGAATAAAGAAGATTGAGAGTAAGTACGTTGTAATGTAACATTACTTTCTGTTACACAAATTTTAGTTCCATTTTCTAAAAAAATTTGGCACAAATGCAAAGCCCTTAAGAAATGGCCACAATGGAGACTCTAAGTCACCCCAATACCACACCATGCAGCTGACAGTCTTCATGAATGTTTCATTATAATTCCATCTGGGATTAAAATCTATTGCATCTATAACACTTCATTTTGCTATTTCAGGTCACTTTGGCTCGGGTGTTGCCTCATATTTTATCTTTTTACGATGGTTATTTGGAATCAATATCGTTCTTACAATTATGACTGGAGCCTTTGTGGTACTACCAGAGGTATGACTTACAATGAGCAGAATTGCTGTTTCTGTACTTTATAATAATAGCCAGAGCCAGGTCACAACAAAGAGCGCAAATGCAGTACAAAATCACAAGATAGAGTGGTATGAACAAGAACCAAGGGTCAGGATACCAGGAAAACAACAAACAAAGCCACAAGCAAAGTATGGAGCTAACAGAACACAACCCTAGGAACTCTTGGATCTGGACAACACTTCTGCTATTGCTACCCTATTTGCTACCCTGCCAACAGATAGATAATGAGTATAAATTAGAGAATTGCTTATTTTGGCTTAGGCAAAAGTTTTAATACTTTACAGTTGTTCATCTCAAATTAAAAAAACAAATTGGATGCAGAAAAGGGGCCGCTGCATGGCCGGATTGCGACAATCTCTCTATGTAAGTAGTGACCTAGTGTGGTCCTTTATTGAGTGGCCCAATCTGGTTGCGCACCCAGTATGTTTAGTCCAAACTAGCAAAATTGTCAACAAAGGGTACCCCTTGCTTGCAGGGGAAAATGGACAGAAAACGATTAGGTAATAATAAAATTGAATCTTTATTAATGCTAAACATATACAAATACAAAAGAGACAAGTGCCAACAAAACTGACACTAACATGTGGCTGAGAAATATAGCATACAATAAAAACCGAGTGGTTTGGCACAGATGTAAAAGCGGACCAACCCGGACAAAAGAGGAGGGTAGATAGTGTACACTGTATGGTCAAATAGAGCTGAGCAGAAGGTGTATGTTAAATACAGGATATCTCCATGGATCTTGTATATGGAAACAACCAAAACCTAAAAGGGGGAGTAATTGTGTTAAGTAGGTATACCTACTTAACACAATTACTCCCCCTTTTAGGTTTACCTACTTATACCTTTTAGGTATACCATACAGTGTACACTATATACCCTCCTCTTTTGTCGGGGTTGGTCCGCTTTTACATCTGTGTCAAACCACTCGGTTTTTATTGTATGCTATATTTCTCAGCCACATGTTAGCGTCAGTTTTGTTGGCACTTCTCTCTTCTGTATTTTTTTATGTTTAGCATTAATAAAGATTCAATTTTATTATTACCTAATCATTTTCTGTCCATTTTCCCCTGCAAGCAAGGGGTACCCTTTGTTGTCAGTTGTTCAGCTCATGCTGCAGGAAAGAGATGGGTATGGTAGTCATCAATCTAAACCTCTGTAGTTGTTCAGAAAAGCACAAAGATACCATCAGCGCCTCCTCAGCTCCATATCACGCATAGATGATGGCACCGACACCAGTACATTAAGCATTAGGATGTGAGCAATAAGTATTCTGCTTTAAAATATTTGAAATGCAATGAAATAATGTAGTACATTGCTTTTATATTAGAATATAAAAATCCAGTCCAGGGTTGTAGGTTAACATTTCAAGAGCTATATAAAGAATCTGATATGGAGCCCATGTATTTTGATCAGAAAGAAGTGAAGGTACATCACATGGCTTATCATGCCCTGTTTTCTATAATTCTGGGTTTATTTTGTTTATATTCTATCTCAAGGAGAGGGAGCGGGTCACGCTGTTAGAACAAATATATACATATGATTGGAGACATGCCTGCAAAGGAAACTACAATCTATCTGGTGTTTTACATGTGGGTCTTAATACCCCTTAAAATAAGAAAAGTTCTGATCCAGCTCTTTAGACAAAAAAGTAGTCTTTATTCAGCATTTAGTGTGGGATCCAAAGCAAATTGCAGGTAACCCGCTCCATATCAACATGTTTCAAGCACTACATGTGCTCTACTTCATGACCAGAGGAATACAAGGGGTGAGCTGGTGTTTTGGATTGCTTGATACCCCTTAGCCTGGTACAGTGTGGGCCTAATTTCTGGCAATGTTGAGAAACCAACAATAGACCTCTAGATACCTGTGTGTATACTATGACTTTCACCGATATTGAAACAAAGTGCTTTACTTTATGAGGCAATGTCAACACGAGTTTAGTGCTGGTTAGACACATCAGTTAACTGATGATATACAGCCATTTCCCTGATATAAATCTCAGGCAAATTTATTACATTCTATCTACACCACAGTGTGTAACCTCCATAAAAATCCTGGGATATTTATCATCAGTGAGCAGTATAGCACCTTACAAGAAGATAGATGTGGTCCTGTGTAGTCTTTTGTGGACTGATCACTTTGGCTGTGTCCTTGTGCTGTTCCTTTCTACTTAGGTAAAGTCATCTGAGAAGAATGTTCTTATTTTTATATTGGGGTAGAAGGTATTGAAGGATATCAGAATCTAGACTGTCTAGATTAAAGGGGTTGGCCGCTTTACCTCTTACTTTTTGTGATGTGTATGTAAGTGTGGGGGGCAGGATATTCTGTAATTTACCAATATACATCTATTAAAAGTTCTGCATCGCTTTACTGATATGTGAAGTGAAGCCTCCTGTCTTTTAGCTCATTAGCCAGACATTAGTGACAATAAAATGGCCACAGACATAGGGTAACGTGTTCTCTGTCTGTCCAGGAACAATTAACCTGCCTGGACTTTGATCTTATATTCATGAATACTATCATAAGGTCTTGGCAGGGTGACTGTTCATAGACAGATATGGGGAGATTTATCACAAGTCTCTTAGAGCAGAACTGTTCTAATTGCCCATAGCAACAAATCAGAGTTCAGCTTTCATTTTCCCACAGCTGTTTATAAAATTAAAGCTGAGCTCTGATTTGTTTCCATGGGCAACTAGAGCAGTTTTACCAATTTAGCAGTTTAGAAAATTGATGATAAATATCCCCCATAGAGATTACATGACCTTCTAGTGGCCAACCCATTTAAGGTTAAATACCTCTGAGCTGTTCTAGGGGTCAGAAGTTGCAAAAAAAGCCAAGTGGCAATTCTTACTTTTTCTGTAACTTCCAAGGATAGGTGAATATGTGAATAAGAGTTTTGAAGACAACCTAACTCACTCTGCTACACTGTTTTCATATTGCCACATCCCTATGAAAGAGTAGGGCATGGCCACATATCTCCACAAATCCCATAGTGCATTCCCATTTTGGCTATGTTTGACAAACATGGAAATGTCCCTAAATTTACACTGTCTGAGGACCGATTCATTGGACCAACATTGTAGACCAAGTGTTGTTTATCATCCGAAAAAAGGGACTTGCAATACTTTTCTGTTGTTGTAAATTTGGAAGCACTCTATATCTAAAACACTAGCATGTACTGTACAATTGTCACACAATTATCACTATTTGTTCCATATTTCTTTCTCATTTACAGATCCTAGCTGGAGCTCCTTTTGGAAGCACTGTCAACAAGAAAATCCCTGATAAGGAATTTCCTTCAGCACAAGACTTGAATACCATCTGGTCACTGGGAGTAAGGCTCTAATATATCTTTAAAGCCATTCATTACTGAAGAAGACATATAACTCATATACACACACTGGACACTCCATAAGTTTGCTGCCTTGCAAGTGTCACGTGCATAATTAAGTATGGTATATTTTAGGATTATACAGGGCAGATATCTATTATCTGGAAATATCCATCTGAATAGGTACTTCAGAGAATACAATCTTCAAAAATATAATACAGAATATTTTATATAGGAATAGAGGCGAAAGTATATTTGCATGTACACAGGTCTCTAAGCATGTCTATGACAAAGAATAAATCAGGGGGGTCTATATTACAAACTGACAAGCTGTAAGTATATTTTATCTATGTCTTTCAGTATGATCTCATCTTATATATTTTTATATAGAGAGAGACAGAGAGAGATATATATGTGTGTGTGTCACCTATCCACAGGACAGATAGTAAATTTGGGACCTCTGTGGGCCCCACCTCTGTAACCCCCTTGTTCACTAGGGCTTGAGTCCCCATTTCTCCTCACAATACAGCTACAAATACGAAAATTTAGCTAACTGTACTCTCCATTCATTCCCTTTGGGACTGACCGATAGAGCGCTTAAAAAGTACAACCTTCGAAATAGTTTGAAGACAGTATAAAAAAATCTCTGTTAAAGTCCTTTTTTCTTTTCATAGGGTTATCTCCAATACTCAGTATTATTCTATGGCTACTATGGACGGGAAAGAAAAATAGGACGAGCTGGGTACCGTCTGCCACTGGCATATTTTCTTGTTGGAATGGCAGTGTTTGCCTACAGTTTCATCACACTGCTAAGAAAGTAAATTTATATATTATATACATTATTCTAGTGTGATAATGTGTATGTTTCGTGGATATCTTGTCCAGAGAGAAGCTACATTAGCGCAATATTGCATTGATGGGTTGGAAATGGAAGCGCTAGAGCCTCCACTAAAACTATGTGGGGCAGATTTATTTACCGGGTCCATTCGCGATCCAGCGGCACGTTCTGTGTGGAGGATTCGGGTCTTCCGGCGATTCACTAAGGTAGTTCCCCGGATGTCCACTAGGTGTCGCTGCTGCGCTGAAGTTCGTCGGAGTGCACTGAAGTTCACGATCCAATGCTGGGTGCAGGTAACCGCGTGTCAAGCGACCCTTTTTTTTTTTAAATGCGGCGGTTTTTCCGAATCTGTCGGGTTTTAGTACGGCCACGCCCCCCGATTTCCGTCGCGTGCACGCCGGCGCCGATGCGCCACAATCCGATCACGTGCGCCAAAAACCCGGGGCAATTCAGGGAAAATCGGAGCAAAACGGAAAAATTCGGGTAACCCACCGTAAAAATGCGATTCGGGCCCTTAGTAATTGACCCCCTATGTGTCAATGTGCATTTTAAGCTATTTCATGTCCAAGCACTTTATCACTCTATGTTTAACCATGTGATGCAAAGGCATCTCTTCTTACAATATCTGTTTAGTAAATACTTAAGAGGGTATTCCAGAGTTAAGCATATTTTATATTCAAATGGGTCATTAAAATATAGGCTAATGTGTAATTAGTTATTTAAAATGTTGCTCTCCTTAGTTGTGGTCTTACACTATGATGGAGAATTAAAATGCCACTGGCCCTCTAATCAGTCCTGTGACTTTGTCACAAGTCCACATCACATGTCCTGCTCCGGCCTGGGCAGGTCATGTGAACATCACTATTTTGGCTGTAGTCAGTTGGTTGCAATGCATCCAGTATGGCCAGAGTTGTGGTGAAACTTTTCTATGGTAACAGAGCAGGACAGTCTGCTGTCATCATCCCTGGGAGCAGAGCATAAGAGGAAAGAGATTTTACTGAGAACTGAGGGATCATGGGAGTTGTAGTTTTAGATGGCAGCCATATTGGAGGTAACTCCGCCTTCTTTAGAAAGACCATAACATTTTGAGAATCATAAAAGCAAACAATTTAAGATCTATTTTGTGATTAGTGATATTGAGATTTGTTTTATTCCTTCATTGATAGCATTGTGGGTTTTCAATATCAGAAGTTCATATTTCCCTAATACCCCTTTAAATTTTCAATTACCTCATCTTAGAAATTAATGAGTATACTGACTAATAAATGACATTGTCCAAGTTTGGAACTGCTATTCCGTCGTCAAACAGGGACTCCTTGCATCACACCTCACTATGATGCAAGGAATCTTGCCCCTGGCACTGTACTCAATGTGTAGGAAATTAACTGCATACAGTCCGGTTTTCATTAAAAATGTCTGAAGCATAAAATCCTATAACCAGACCAATCAAGTACACCCTCTATACAGTGCTGCTACAAGTTCTGATCTTGACTCTCTAAATAACTGCATACTGTAAAATGGTCTCATTCTCAGAATGGCAAAGAATTCAAGACTGAGCTTGGCGAGCGCATCAGATGAAAACTACACGTTCTGTTGGAGAATCTTCTGTGCATGGGATTATCTCATTGGGAATCCAGAGGCTGCAGAGAGCAAAACTGCTGCCATAGTCAACAGCATTAGGGTGAGTGCTTCATCTCCAATTTCAACAGAGTCAGTGCTGTTTTCCAGCACTATAATTTTTCTCTAATTAAGATCTATTGTAAAATCTCAAATATAACCATAGAAATGAATCTAATGCATTTGTATTTGAAAAGTAAAAATACCTTTGATGCTATTTTTTAATTGCAAAAATCAATAGAGCAGGCAGTAATACTAAATTTTGTAATATACTTCATTTACATATACTTTGCACTAGTTTTGCACTAAGCAAAAATAAGCAATTCTCTAATTTACTCTAATTAGTTGTCTGCAGGCGTTTTCCTGCTAGCAGAGGTTTTACCTTCCTCCCCCCAGGCTGCTCTCCTTCTGTCATGCCTCCTGGTATGCATGGGAATCCGTACTGGACGGAGGAAGGAAAGGTCTCTCTCTCTTTAGTAAAAGCTAAGCAACACAGGGACTGTATCATCTGATAGTGGTCTGAATTGTGAGCAACTCATAATATGTCGGCCCCTATAAGCTGCGATGTAGTTGACAGACTAATTAACAAGTCTTTGGTACCTGTAGTTTTATTAAGATTTTATGAAATGTGTAATGTACAAAAGACACGAACACAAAAGCAGATTTTCATCTAGGAGACAGATATAGTGATACTGCTGGTATTATTATATTACTTACAGATGAAATATTTTGAGCGACCAAGCCATTTATTTGCTTTTTATTATTACTTTCACAAAGGAAGCAATATTAGAGGAGCAGGAAAAGCGAAAAAGCAAGAATTTGTAAGTATAATTCCAAGTCTCTTCTTAAGCACTTTCATTGTGAGCAAGGAGAAATTACACCGATGACCAAGAAGTTTATGTGGGCCCATTAGGTGTCACTTCCCTATTTGAGGAAACCTGCATTATAAATCATACAGATTTTGCCCAGCAGCCTTAATTTACACCACTGATTGTGGGACACTTGGGGCACATTTACTTACCCATTGTACCATAAAATTAACATATTATGTTTATTGTATGGATCACTATGATTACGGTGATAACTCATTTATATAGATTTTTATATATTTTTAAAATTTTACTGAAGAAAACCTATTATAGAGAAAATCTAATTTATTTTCGTATCACCATCTTTTCGGAGATATATATTCAGTTGACACCCACAGCTTCTGGCACCGGCGCCCCTCGGCCGAAAAAAAAACCCTACCAGCAGTTTTGTCTTGTGGACCCATAGACTTCTATTGCCTTCTGTGATCCGCATTAGTGAAAATAAACCGACAGTTTAAAATTTTTAGAAAATAAAAGCCAATATGAAAACACCTATGGAAAACAATGGAGCATATTTACTCACCCGTCCACGGAGTTCCCCGAAAGTGCATTGTCCAACGATAATACACTGTGCCACGATTCGCTAAGATCGTGTACCCGATATCCTGCATGTGTTGCTTCACCTTCTTCTTCCTGGTGCATGTAAGTGCAATGTCTTGCGACACAATTTGAAAGTTAAATCCCCTGCTCAGTCCGAATTAGTCGGATCGTCTGACGACACGCCCCCTCAGTTTGTGACGCATGGAAGCCAGCGCAGCTGCGGCTAAAAAGTGGTCGCGTGTGACACAATCCCAGCACAGACACCTGTTAAATACCTGTCCAAGCCGTGCAATCCCTGAAAACGTCGAACAGTCCGACGAAAGTGCTATCAGCGACCCTTAGTAAATGAGCCCCAATATCTCAGTAAGGCATCCGTGAAAATCACAGAACTGCTGATGTGAAAAACATTGCTAATGTGTAAGAGCCCTAAAACTGTGCTAGTTGCTCATGGGAATCAATCAGAGCTCAGATTTCATTTTCCCATAGATGTTTATAAAATGAAAGCTGAGAACTCATTGGTTGCCATGAACAACTAAAACAGTTTTACTCTCAGACACTTCTCATAAATGAGGCCCAATATTTACCTAGAAAATACAATACCACATTCTGCATAAATAAAGAAACCGTCATCAGAGGGAATAATTACAATAATCAACAATTTACAATAATCAACACAAATTTCTGGTCTTTACTTTAAAGAAAATCTACCATTTTATTTGATGCATTATAAAGCAAACATACCTGGAGAATGCAGTAGCTGCACTGATGCAGGACCATATCTTGTTTAATCCCGGAGCTGAGTGGTTGCATCAAATCAAATGTTGGGTTTCCTTTAACATTTGGTCTCACTCTGTCCAAATAGATGAGTCAGGGAAAAAAGTAACTTTTCAAGACAATATTGGTGGGTTGGGAATTTTGAAGGGTTTTGCTTACATATCATGATGTCATATTGAAATAGTTTATTGATGAATAAGAGTTTAGGTATTTTAGTTGATAGACTTCCACAATTAGACTAAACTGCAACCAGGTCATGTAACTACCGTAATGAATGGCAGTTGCAATAGATCACAACTCTCATTCAGATACTGATCAACAAACCTAAGGATAATTGATCCATTGGAGAACCTTAACTCGAAAGTAACTTGTAACAGTTTTGCATCTTTGACAATATGTAACAGACCACATCTTCTCCTTTCAGAGCAGTTACAATAAGTCTAAGAATTCTTGCCAACATCTTAGTTCTGCTCTCACTGGCTGGCAGTATCTACATTATCTACTTTGTGGTAGACAGATCACAAAAACTGGAACGAACGAAAATAGAGCTTTCACTTTGGGAGAAAAATGAGGTAAATTTATTTCCTCTGTAGGAATATTGTGGTTTTTAGCTAGGGTCTACATCTACATCAAAGTGCAGTCTTTGTCTAATCCCCTTTTTTAAATTTGGCTTTGTTTTGGCTCAAAACGAACTGACGGATTTTTAAAAGTATTTATCCAAATAACGCTTTTTTAAAATTTGTTGTTTCACATTAATAGAAAATGGGTTAGAAAAGAACCGTAATATTGTATGTCATGTAACTTATTTATTCATGGCTCATAAAGTCTTTGATGCTTCCTTTTACATTTTCATTTAAAGGGGTTGTCTGAAGGTTGAAAAATATGGATGCTTTCTTCCAAAAATAGGGCCACACTTGACAAATGTTTGAGCAGGCATTGCAACTAATCTCCTTTAATCTATATGCAGTAGCGACACAAACCATGGACAGGAATGGTGGTGTTTCTGGAAGAAAGCAGCCATGTTTTTCAACCTCTGGACAACCCCTATAAAGGTATAGGCTATGTTTATCAATGTTTATCTCTAAAAATCTACGACTAACTCTTTATGAAAATGAAGTTAGCTCCAAGGTTAAAGCTTTTAAACTACCACAGTGACCCAACACTAACATGTCGCTAGCACTGTGCGCCACCATTATGGGGAGGGTCATCACTTCCAATGATGTTATCAAAAGGCGACCTATTTATAAATAACATATCATTTGTGTGCAAAATTCTAAATAAACAAATATAAAACTCTTTAATCTAGACTTTATCCTGCTGTGATAACTTTCTGTATTGTGATATCTTATCTCGTAAGATAACAAAAGCTACTGATCCATGGTAATCATTAATGAGTCAGGTTAAGCTTTGCTTCATCTGTATATATGATGAGCATGATATTAATGTGTGGATTATGTATTCTGTATCTCTTTATAGGTGAGTGTTGTGGTTTCACTCATAACCATGATTGCTCCTTCCGCATTTGAGCTTGTAGCTGCTCTGGAAATGTATCATCCAAGAACAACACTACGATTCCAGCTGGCGAGGTAAGAATATAGAGCTTTTCCATGGGTAATTCTGATAGTGACGTAATGGAAGCATGTAAGCAATACTGTACCTTCACACTATCTCTTCTGCTTTCAGGGTGTTGGTTTTGTACCTAGGGAACCTGTACAGCTTAATAATTGCACTACTGGACAAAGTTAACAGCATGAGTGAAGTAAGTGAGGGTTGTGCAAATGTTACATTACATGGTCACACACATTACTAATAATACATTTTAAAATATATGCTTGACTTGGGACAAAACTTTAAACTATATTTTGTATCCCCTAACGCAGCACATAAATAGTAAAATAAATTATCATAATGTGTCTTCGTGGATAAAAGGGGTTACTATGGCCATTATTTTGCAACTTTATTACAATTTTATTTAATACTTTTTTCCTTTTTTATACTTGTGTTTTTTTTCTTTTTTTATAGGTTTGTATTTTTGTTGCCCAATAGACCCATAAAATATCCCTGAGGGACACCTACACTTTTCTGCCATCACAAAAACCATGGTTTCATAACAGTAACTGTATCTTTCATAGGAGTCTTGGATACAAGTGAAAATATGTGAAGTGAAAAACAACCTCCTACTGTAACATTAGTCACTAGCAGAACTGATGCAGGTCTGATACATGGTCACGGGGTGTTTGAATTGTTTAAAAACACTGGGTGCTGGTTACCGATCTCATGGGTGTCCATTATGTGATTGGGCTGTGACTGGGCTGTGGCCGCCCCTGTGCGCTTTGATTTGTTTCTATACCCAGGTCCTATATGAGAAAAAAAAAACTGTATACTCACCTCCGGCTTCTTCTCCCCAGCCCAACGGCTCTGACTTCTACTCTTCTGGCCGGCGCACATACACTATGACACTGCATGGTCGTGCCCGTGTGACGTCATAGTGTTGCATGCCGCAAGGGCAGGAAGAAGAGAAGACAGAGGGCTTAATTTGGACATTTCTGTAAAAGAAGGGGCCCTGTTGTGGACATTTCATTTATGGGGGGTCCTGCTGTGGACATTTCATTTATGGGGAGCCCTGCAGTGGGCCTTTCATTTATGAGGGGGGCCCTGCTGTGGACATTTCATTTATGGGGGGGGGGGGCTGCAGTGGATATTACATTTATAGGGGACCCTGCAGTGTACATTTCATTAAAGGGGGGCCCTGCTGTGGACATTTCATTAAAGGGCGGTTCTGCTGTGACCATATCATTAAAGGGAGTTCTGCTGTGGACATTTCTGTAAAGGGGGACTCTGCTGGAGGACATTTCTGTAAAGGGGGCTCTGCTCTGGACATTTCTCTAATGGCGAGCTCTGCTGTGGACATTTCTGTAAAGGGGAGCTCTGCTGTGGACATGTGTCTTGTCTGGTCTCAAGGGATGTTTCCATGGAGGATTTAGCCTGATATATACGCCTGACAGCGTTGAGATCTCAGAGTAAAGTTTAGCAAATTCCTGCTTACAATTGGCCATAATCTGTGCTCCAAAGTTTGACATGTCATCCTTAGTGGGCACAAAGACAAATAGGGTGTGCAAATTGGATAAGGTGGGCATCCTCTCATCTGTCGGGGCCAGCTGTGCTGTAGTGGGTTCATACAGATGGGCCAGAGGAGGAGTAATTACTCCTTGGGGTGGATTAGGTGCAGGCCCTGTGCAAATAGGTGTGGACATAGTCCTTTCATTGAATGTGTGTAGCAGGGAGGAAGTTAAGGAGAATCCGGCCCCATACTCACAGGAAGGCCTTTTCTTCTCTATGGCGGCTCAAGGTTAGCAGTACATTAGCTGTGGACATTTCTGTAAAGGGGGGCTCTGCTGTGGACATTTAATTAAAGGGTGGCCTGTACAGGCTACAGTGATGTCATCAGGTGGAGTAGATTATGCCTCGGGACACAGGGTTGGCCCTATTTGTGTGAACAACCCAGGGCCCATGGTACACTTAATCTGCCACTGCCATAGAGGTAAGGTGTATTGAGAAGATTTGCATCTGTTCATGCATGTATGACCACTCCACGTTTTGGCTCAAAATAACTGAAGAAACTGTGTTTGTTCTTTTTTCTACTATTGCATCTTAAACTTTAATGTATATCTGGATCCTTTATTTCAGAATAGCACAAATGACACATTCATAGACGCTGCCCCACTCTATGGTACAACAGCAGTCTCTGTGTTTTCTACAGCAACACCTTCAGATACAAATGCTACAATTTTCATAGAATTTGAACAGAACATGACAAAGCCTTTAGCACTTATCGATAACCAGACAACACCGGTGGTAATATCCACCATCCGACCACAGAAGAATGAATGTTGGGAAACATATGTAGGCCAGGTGAGTCACCACGACACCAGGGCATCATTATCCAGCTGCTTTTGGCATCATTATGGGACACACCACTACATACAGATAATAAAGAGGGCTCTGACTATACAGAAATAAGCTGCATGCACACAACCGTATGGTCTTTTCTTTTCTGTATATACGGCTGTATTCTGGTTGTAAATACGGGATGTATTGTTACAGTATGGTAACATATTGCACTGTACCCATACTGTATCTATATAAAATACGGTGGGCTGGCAAATTATGGATGGCTGACTATTGGCTGGCTGACAGAATGCACCTCCCACTGGTTCTGGATACTGAACGTGGATACGGCAGCATACAGTGCACAGCCGTATGCAGCACGTATTTAGCCCGTATTTTATACATTCCAATTGACCTCTATGGGCTGTACGGAATGGAAATACGGTGGAAAATGGGACATGCTCTATATTTTTATATGGATCGCTTATGGTATGGTGGACAATACGGGCATGTGCATGGATCGCCAAATTGCCCATCGGAATGCATGAGGCCGTATATACAGCCATTTTTATACGGTTGTGTGCATGGGGCCATAGTAGTGAAGACTTTTTCTTGGGATAAAGTGTATTCAATTTTACTGAAGTTAAGAATTCATGTGAAAACAATAGTGTATAATTTATAGACTGACTTTCAATTACTTTTAGAGTTGAATGCCAACCAACTAGCACCGAATTTTACAAATATGTTTTTTATGTTTAAGAATTCGTCAAACTATAGTTACATAGTTTTGATCTTAATTATAGTAAATTCTTGCTTTCAGGAGATGCTGAAGCTGTCCATTATTGATATGATTTTCACAGTGGCCAGTATCCTTCTTATTGACTTCTTTCGTGGCCTGTTTGTACGGTATTTGAGTGACTGCTGCTGTTGGGACCTTGAAAGAAAATTTGTGAGTATAAGATGAAATACATAGTTAAAAATATTTAAAAAATCATTTCAAACCAGGAACTAAATGTTGAGATTTCTTCGGAAGTACCAGCTGGTGAACATTGTCCAAGTAGATAAAACCTTACAAAGGCATAGAAGCCTTGCTGAGCCCACAGACTTGGTGGTTTACAATTGGTTATCTGCACTGGAATTACTGGTGGCTAACCCTAAGCAATATACAGATATAGTGCATACTTGATGGGTTTTATACAGCTCTGCAAAAAAACATTTAAAATCCGCAGCAGGTCAATTACTGTCGTGAATTTGAGAGGCAGAATATACTGTAATCTTTACAATGTGAAGGTTTAGCTGACCCACCCCGCTGCATCAAAAACTTGCTATTTTCTACCACAGTTACAATCACTGTGCCTAAGGCCTCAGTAACCGAAACATGCATTGGGGGTCATTTACTAAGGGCCCGATTTGCGGTTTCCCGACGTGTTACCCGAATATTTCCGATTTGCGCCGATTTTCCCTGAATTGCCCCGGGAATTTGGCGCATGCGATCGGTTTGTGGCGCATCGGCGCTGGCATGCACGCAACGGAAATCGGGGGCATGGCCGAACGATAACCCGACGGATTCGGAAAAACCGCCGCATTTTTTAAAAAAAATTGGTCGCATGGGCCATACTCACATGCACCATGATGAAGACGATGAACTCCGGGTCACCTCAGCGGACTTCGGCGCATCAGCGACACCTGGTGGACATCGGGCGCAGGACCTTCATGAATCGCCGGAAGACCCGAACGCTCGTCGGAGAAGCCTCCGCTGGAACGCGAATGGACCGGGTAAGTAAATCTGCCCCATTGTGTCAGTACTTCCCTGAGAAAATAAGGTTTAATTCAGATGGACATATATTTTCCATAATTATTTAATACATGTAAAGATGATGCTTAGGGATCATTACTCCATGTTCTCACTGTTGAGTATGGATAGCTATTAGGTTAAATTATGTGTGGATGCTTATCAAGAGAATGAGATATAATTTGATTTGCCTGTTTTGTGGTTTAGATTTAACCCTGTCTGCAGTGTTTGACCTGTGCTTGTGTATAGGGTCCATGCAAAATGTTGCTACCCAACAAAATATCTATAACAGATAATGAATATTACATAATTTACTATTTGTGTGTTAATATGCATTTAGCCAGAATATGGGGAGTTCAAAATTGCTGAAAATGTTCTGCATCTGGTCTACAACCAAGGAATGATTTGGTAAGTATAGTAAAGTAATGAGAAATATTCTCAATATTCTTAAGATGTGTGTGCTTTGCTCTTCAGATATGATCTAGTACTTTGCATGACATATCAACCTTACACATTCTTAATACAGAAATAATAGTCTGCATCTGCTTTTGCTATTATTGACTGATGTGGAACAAAAGGTAATGAAAGGTCCATTGTAGTTTAACGAGAAAGGTATGCAAAGCACATTTTAAGACCCAGTTTTTCATGATACTTTCAAGAAGTATTGGATGTATTAAAGTCGGTTTTTCACAGTCATAGAATGTGCTATCTCTGGTAGTCCCATAGACGATAAATGATGGGGCAATCTTATACTCCATACGTTGAGGGGACCAGGTTATTGGGATAAGTGGGGGTTCTGTAGTTGATCCCCCATCAATCATATTTGTTAATTTAAATTGTAATAATAAAAAAAATAAAATGAGTCACAAAAATAAAACAAATAAAGACGAGTTCTGTAAAGAAAATAATTTTATGAACTCTAACAATGTGGCTTATTATGGCCCTGTGTGTTGAAATGCTAAGTAGGGTGAGCTGTCAACATTTTATTCTCTATTATGTATATATAATGGTGTATGTAAGTGCATGTCTTGTAACACAATTTTAAAGTCAAATCCCGCGCTCAGTCCGAATCCATTGGATTGTCTGCTGGCCCACCCCCGATTTCTGTTGCATGAAAGCCGACGCAATTGCGCCAAAATCCGATCGCGTGCGACACAATCCCCTTCTAAATACCTGTCCCAGTCATGCAATCCCCAAAAACGATCCGCGGACCCTTAGTAAATAAGCCCCTTAATAAGTTGATGCCCTGAAAAGCATTCAGTTTATATTTAGCTAAGAATGATGCAAGGTCTCAAACGTAGCAAATCTACTTCCAAATCTACATTAATCATATGGACTTAAATATAAGATTTGCACAGAAATTCAAACATGCATATTTTAATTATTATTATTATATATTTATTATTTTTTTATTTATTAATTACCGGTGTAATATATTTATTGTTATTATTTATTGTGCATGTTTTATTAATGTACAGTATATATCTGTTATTTTAAATTACAATTGTTATCATTTTCTAGGATGGGAGCATTCTTTTCTCCGTGCCTGCCAGCATTCAATGTCTTCAAATTGATAGGACTGATGTATCTAAGGAGCTGGGCCGTGCTGACCTGTAATGTTCCACACCAGCAGGTTTTCCGAGCTTCAAGGTCAGTAGTAAGTCGCTCATGGGAAGAAGAAGACCAATTTCTCAGTTCACCACTGTATTATAAAGATAAATGTGGTTTGTAGCTACAAAAGGTTATGCTACAGATGTCTTTCTCTAATCCACCAGCTAAAGTCACATTATAACAAGTTCTAGCTCTCAACTTGAAAGTTTTACATTACATTAAACTTGCTTAAGTTAATATGGAACTTGAAAAAGTTCACAATACACATTTTAGTCATAGCTCTATCAGAATTATAGTGTCCACAACACTATTAACCATATAGACATTTTATTCATACCTTCAAACGTCACTTAAAAAAACGACCTGTTCCCCCTTCTGTTCCGGGTGTTCAACGAGGCGAGGAAAATGGGTCATATTTCATATTCAATGGAGGAGGCAGTGATAGTGGTTATCCCTAAAAAGGACATGGATTTAAGGGACGTAGGCTCTTATCGGCCTATATCTCTTTTAAATTCAGATATAAAAATTTATGCCAAGGTTATGGCGAATAGATTAAAAAAAGTGATCGCCTCTCTGATACACCCGGATCAGAACGGGTTTATACCCAGTAGGAGTACAAGCAACAATTTACACCGTTTGTATTCTGATATCCAGTTGGGAGAAGGGGGGCGTCGCTCCATCCTGTCATTAGATGCTGTCAAGGCCTTTGACACGGTGGAGTGGCGCTTCCTCTGGGCAGTATTACAAAAATTTGGTTTTGGAGCAGGGTTTGTTGAGGCGGTGAGGATAATGTACCAGTCCCCGAAGGCTAGAGTCAGGGTGGGGGGAGGTGGTTCGTCCTGTTTTTCTCTGAGTAGGGGTACGCGGCAGGGGTGTCCCCTCTCCCCGCTTCTCTTTGCATTGTATATTGAGCCTTTGGCTATTAAAATAAGAGAAATGAAGGATATTCAGGGATGCGGGAGCGGCGGGGAGAGGGATAAGATATCCCTGTACGCGGATGACATTCTGCTTACATTAAAGGACTCAGATGAAGGGATCCCCAAAGTGATTGAAGCAGTGGAAGAATTCGGGAGGTTCTCCGGACTGCTTATAAACTGGGAAAAATCTATAGTTCTCCCATTGGGGGAGGAAATTAATTTACAGGAATGTAAGCTGAGGAACCTCAAAAAGGGAGGGAATTTCAAATATTTGGGGGTTCAGGTCTCGGAGGAGTTAGGTAGATTTACAGAACTGAATATCAACCCTCTAATTGAAAAAATCAAGAAAAGGGTAAATGGTTGGAAAAAAATGCCTTTCTCAAAAGCGGACAGAGTTAGTCTTATCAAAATGGTGGTCCTGCCACAGTTATTGTATCCTCTCAGTTGTTCTCCGGTTTGGATTAAATTAAATATTTTCAAAAAAATAGAAGGTATTTTGGGAGACCTGATTTGGGGAGGGAAGAGAGCCAGAATAAAGATCTCTCACTTATATAATCCAGTGAATCAAGGGGGATTAGCTATTCCTGATTTTAGGGGGTACTTCCTGGCATCTCAATTGAGCTTTCTGACCCTCAGAAAGGAATGCTCGGCATTCCAAAAACATTTGGATATGAGCAAAGGCAAATATGGGAATTTATTTGAATTATTGGAGAGTGGCGTGTTAGTGCAAGATGAATATCGGAAAATGCATATTAGTAAATTACTGAAAAAATGTTGGGATAAAATAAAAGAGTGGTTGAAGGTCAGGGGGGTGTTCTCATTTAGTCCAATATGGCACAATTTTAATTTTAAAGAATTTTTTACTATTCCAGAGCAGAACGTTTGGATTGGACAGGGGATCAGATTTATTTCACAAATGGTAGATAAGGATGGGAGAGTCACTATGGATTTTTTGATGAAAAGGCCAGAATTAATACGGATGGGGTCATTTAGGGCCTTCCAAGTTTACCAAGCAGCACACAAAATTGAGAGGGAAAGATTGGGTTTAGAGATGATAAGGTTAGGGGTTATTCAAAAAGGGGTCTTGTCACGAGTATATAAGAGTTTAATGAAGGAGAAACGTAAGTGGGAATATTACCCGGCACGTAAAGGGTGGGAAAGGGATTTAGGAAATATAGAGGATAGGAAATGGTTAGAGATTTATAGGAACATAAAAAGTTCGTCACTAAGCAGTAATCATAGAATAGTACAATTTAACATCATACAAAGGCTGCACTATACGCCCAAAAAATTGTATAGAATGAAATTGAGAGAAGATGCTGATTGTGAGAAATGCTCTAATCCAAATGCCGGCTACCTTCATAAAATATGGGAGTGCCCCAAGATACGGCTTTTTTGGAGGAAAGTGATAGAAGAAGTAGAAAGAAGGTGTATTGGGGAAAGGAAAGTCTCAAGAATGGATGCCCTATTTGGGGTAGTTGATATGGAGAGGCTCTCGAGGGTCGAAAGAGATAGATGCAATAAAATGCTATTTTTAGGAAGATTGTTAGTGGTTAGACAACGGGGCAGTAAGGACCCACCAATGTTTAGGCACTGGGAAGATATGGTTAAATTAGTGGGGAAGTATGAGATTACCTATTATAAAACAAAAGGTAGAAGGGAGTATGGGGAGATGGTTTGGGGATAGAAGGTACAGGAGTGAGTTCTGTTTCCTTCCAGGACCCTGTGGGTATTAATTTGAATTTATTTCTCCCTTTGGGGTTTTTTTTTTTTTTTCTCTCCTTCTTGTTTGTTTGCTTGTTTATGAAACAAAGATGGAAGTCTGCAAGCCACAAGGGGGGTGGGAGGGGAGAGTTAAACAATTTTTGATATATATTAAAAATTAGATTCAGGTGGAAACAGGGTTCTAATAAAAAGTATCCTTTAGTATGGTTCAGGATTATATTGCTATTAAAATTTTTCTGAAAATCCCAAAATAACTGAATTTTAAGGGTATTTAATGAAATAAAGGGTTCCCGCTACGTTTTCTTGTTGAAGGTAATTTAATGTAAGGGACATAGTTTGGTGTTATGTTTGGGCATTTACATTTATGTAAAGAACGAACCGATGGCTATTATTGGAAAACAGTAGAGAATCCCTTAAGGGCAGGATGATTTCAGTCTGTATTTCAGTATTTTTTGCTTGATTGGTATATGTAACTTTATTCAGCTGTACTGTATTTATCTGAACATGTATATTTTTTACCCAAGATATTTTGTAAACTCTGAATGGATCAATAAACACTTTGTTAAAAAAAAAAAAAAACGACCTGTTCAAGATTGCCTACAACAAACATTAACTGCTCTGCTCCCTAACCTCCATCATCCTTCCATGTAGATTGTGAGCCCACACGGGCACGGACCTCCTCCGACTTGTTACAGATCGCTGTAGATTTGTACTTATCTTTATTGACTGCACAGTTCCATAGCATTAATGGTGCTCAAAATAAAAAAAATAATAATAATTCAGACATCTTTACAAAAGAGCATATAATAAATATATACCTGAAACTTGTGTAGAAAAAAATTCCGTAGTATTAATGTAAGAATCTACTCTTTATATAAATCAGTATTATAGATTTTCTTTTAAGCTTTTAAAGGTCACATTAGGGCCACAGACTATAATTACAGTAAGTGGTACATTATCCAACGTAATGAAATGAATCCTAGCTTCTATAGGATGACGTAGTTATTACTCACATACAGAACATTATCCCATTGTTTCTTTTAGGTCTAACAACTTCTACTTGGCTATGCTCTTGTTCATGCTTTTTCTGTGTATGCTTCCAACAGTGTTCGCTATAGTAAGGTATAAGCCATCCATAAACTGTGGACCCTTTAGGTAAGTTATCTGTGAAGTTATTTAAAGTAAATAAGAAGCTAAATATATCCTTATTTCCTCTATTACTTTTTATGCATAATGAATTGAGTATTTGCATCTAGTAAACTGATGTTTTATTATCAACCTTCATGATTGTTGGTGGTCCTACCTCTGGGACCTCTACCAATATGTTAGAAAGTGATTGTTCCTTTGTTTTTCCCTACCTGATGGCACTCAGCCACCCATTTAAGTAGCTTGGAGACTGGCAGCTCTGCTGTGAATGGATTAAGCACGAAGCCACCATTTGTGTGGTACCAAAAGATAAATGTGAATGATTATAAAGTGATACCATATCCTTTTATGATAATATTACTTTAAAATATCCAATAAAATAACAAAATATAACATTTGGTATTGCAAAAGAGCCAAATATTGTGCAAATCCCCCATTAATTAATCACTAACTCAATAAAGTTTGCATAGAAAATTACCAGTGTTATCAGTGCAAAGTGCTTCCTCGCCAACCTTTTATGGCTCATATCATTCCCGTCCTTAACATCTTCCTTTTATTTTATTTCATCTGCTATATTCTCTAAAAACTCTGCCTTTACCAGCCTGCTAGGAAGATGAACAGATTACATAGTAGCTTTCTGCAAATGTATATAACATATCCATAGACCATATTGACAGATTGAGGCATGCTTTTTGCATCCATCAGCATAGTAAGCTACGTCGTTCATCGTGCTTCCTCCTGGTGAGCGCCGTATATGCCATATTAGCCTATGGGGTACAGATGTAAAGTGTTGCATCCCTCCCTGGTATACGCTAAGCTTACACTTTGGGAGGTCCCCTGTAATGTAGCTGTCCAAATAAGGACAATTACATCACTGGGGAAATACCCTGAATATCAACATCCTCCTACTGCTTTCAAGGAGGAGGAGGATGCTTCCCACTGTATGAGGATCCTGGTCCTCCATTGAAAGGATACGTTAGTAATCCACCTAGTAATCTCACATTGGAGGGTTACAGCCCTCTGGTCTTGGAGGCTACATTGACCCAGTAATATTCTCACACCCAAAAGTTTGAGTTGTCAGATTTCCGATAGAAATATGTAAAAATGTACTCATGCTTTATATTGCTTTCTTTTGCATTGGACATGTTTGTTGTATATATAAAGTTGTCAAACCATTATCTCATAACAGTGGGCAGGAGAAGATCTATGACATAATTTCAGAAACCATTGAAACTGATTTTCCAGCTTGGTTCAACAAGGTCATGAGCTATGTCAGTAGCCCTGTAGTGGTGCTTCCAGCTCTGCTTCTTCTCTTGTAAGTGACTATGGACCATCATCCTAATAATAGTACACCTTATGCAGTATTGACCACATACATAGCTAAAGATGCAAGGCAAAGCTGTCAAATGTGTCACTGCACGGCTAAGCAAATTGTATGCACTAAAAACCGTAAATAATATGCTATCAATACGTGAGCTTTAAGAACTTGTGGTGG
Organism: Engystomops pustulosus; assembly: GCA_019512145.1. NCBI lineage: Eukaryota > Metazoa > Chordata > Amphibia > Anura > Leptodactylidae > Engystomops > Engystomops pustulosus. The sequence continues at coordinate 50,394,862 of CM033644.1, read as the reverse complement.
GAGTATGGACCTAAGTGTAGTGCTGTTTCTAGAAGAAAGCAGCTATGATACAACCCCTTTAAGGAAGGGTATGTGTTCAACCATGTGAATGTAGTTTTCATCCTGCACTGGTATAATCTCTATGCCTGGAACATCCTGTTATTACTAGTTCTCCCATTCCTACAAGATTTCTTACCCTTTTTGGAATATTCATTGTTTGTAATGGTATTATTGTGCATTTTTCTCTTTTGTAGCATGTTGATTTATTACCTTCAAAGCATTGCAAGGTCATTAAAATTCACCAATAATCAGCTAAGAGCACAAATCCAGAGTGTAAGTAGAGGCCTGCGGGCAGTCATTATTCTCAGCCAAAACTAGACATACATCTTGTTTAAGGTTTTTTTCTGTTTTTTTTCTAGGAAAGAACTGAGGACAAGAAGAAAGTAATAAAAATGGCTGTAGGTGGGTACAAGTAAATAATAATACTGCTCACTTATGTAGCTCCTGTTTTCTGTCAAGAAACCCTGTGTGTACTGACATACTGTATTATCAAAAACAGACAAAAAAATTCAGACAGTGGATTCTGGAGTGGATTTTGAGTTTTGAATTTCATTATATAAATATGTTTCCACATTTGAAAAATAGGTAATTGTGTTTTTTTCCTACTGCGCTGAAATGAACAAGAGGCAGATTAGCCTGTTTTGATTGTTTTTTTTTATTAGGTGTGTTGATTCTGGCAAAGTCAGACAACCTCACTTATTTAAGATATCAATGTATGTTTATAGTGTGTCCTTCATAAAATATCTCTATAACTTTAAGAGAACTGTGGATTTCTTGGATTGTCCTTACATTACTATGTTTTATGTACTCAGCCCGGTTTCAGAACAAAGACGGACTCGATAAAAAACGAGAACAAGACGGTGACTTAATCAGCCAAGAGTCATCTGTTCACTCTTCAACTCCAAGAAAGAATGGCAGTGTGGTGAACTTCGAATCCCCAGGAAGCAAACACAGTCGAATACAGACCATCACCCAATCTGCTCAACCTGCCCCACGTGTGGCTGTTCCCCAAATCCCAAACGTAAACCTGAGCCCTTCTTCATCCAGGGTGAAACAGCAGCGAGCAGGGAGCACTTCAACCAGGTATGTTTACACTACAATTGAATCCTACATTATGAGAAAATAGGTAAATAATCTTTTTTGTGGCCTAACATATAAGGGGACATGACCAAAGACTACATCTGTTGATTTCCCCATAACATAACATACCTTGGCAACTTCAACTAGCCACTTAGATTTATGGGCAATTAAACTGGTATTATGATTAGATAGGTGATATTCATTGCTGGTGATCAATTCCAGATTGATAGCCGATAAGATTTCTACCAGTTGCCAAAACCCAATTTGACTTTGAATGAAGAAAGATGATTAATTTCCGGCTGCCATTCCATTGAAACTCCCTGTAGTTGCTTTTAGATTTGGGGGGAGAAGTTACATAGAATAACTGATAGATAGATCCACCCACTAATCAGCTATCCAGTAGATAGGTGATCACTGCTTCTCACTGAAATAACTCTTTCATACATCTGGAGAGACTCTGACTATACTCACACACTAATGCTGTTCTTTTCACAGGCCTCCGAGTGTAAAACTTGGAAGTTCAAATGATGCCTGCAGAACTAAGAGCTACAATCCCATAGTGGCTAAGAAGCACAGTGAAGATGCACAATCAGAACCTTTATTTAGAAAAGGAATCAGACATATAACACCTGAGCATCATGGATCCAGTGCCCCGAGTGTTGTATCTCACCGTCCACACACAAGGTATTTTATTGTAAATGAACATGAGTCTCGAAAGAAACTTTTGCGTTCAACATCTAGGCTTCCAAGACACTTCCGAATGGATAAGTCTGGAGATATAGTGGAGCTATACCCAAGAAATTTCAGGAGGTATCTTGTTCAGACTCCAAGAAGATCCTATTCACCACACCTCAGCGAGGAAGAGGAGGATGAACTTCAGAGAGATTTAATCCGAAGATCCAACCGGCCCCGTTCATTATCAGATCTCCGTCATCCTCCTCGCTTTTACATTGGTGATCGTGCAGACAATCAGATTTTATCAGGAAGGGATTTAGCTCGATTGCAATATAAATCTTGGGAAGGAGGATTTACGGTGGATACAGATAAACTACCACATCATCGCAAAAAATTTAATACAAGGAACTATGATGTTGATGAACACTTTGTGGAGCGTCATAAAAAGGTAAAGTCAAAGCACAAAACTGAACATTTCCATACCGAGTCAGACTCGAATGCTTCTAGCAGTGACCAGCAAAACAGCAGCACTGACCAATATATCCAGGTCATCCATAATAAGGAGAAATACATCAAACCTAGTGGAAAGGTAACAAAAAAGAAGTCCAAAGCAAGTGGTGACTTAAATCCCTCTGCATTTAATGAACTTATTTGTTCAAATGTCTAGAATACTCTTCTTGCCATATACATTAAATGGCTTTCTTTTCACAAACAAGATTCATTGGAGAAATCTGCATATGGTGGATTATATAAAAATCTATATAAAAATGCATTTAGCTGACTATAAATATAGGGATCTGTGGATAGTTTTGCATTGCAAATACTAAAATGCAGTACAAACAAATAAACCTTTTGTGTGTGGTATATTGAAAAGACTATGGGAGGATTTATCACAGCCTTCTACTCCAGTTGGAAGGAAAAGGGGTGGTGCCGAGCCATGCAGGTTCCACGCCTGTGCACTGCCAATAGCTTTCAACTGTTCAGACCTGGTGTAGAAGTGCCCTAGCAGCAAAGCACAGCCACCCGCCGGAATTTATCAGGAAGCCGCAGTCTCTTGCTAGACCCGTTATATACACTGGTCCACTTAGCACTAGCGTATGATAAATGTGTCCCTATATGTTTTGTTTTTTTTATAAATATTGCTAACATAAGATATTTAAGGTGTAAATACTTATGCTTTTGAGTAGACAACTTGTCATTGGAACTGCAACTCCCAGTTCAATTCCAACAAAAGACAAGTGTCTCAACTACATCTCTACAGGACAACACTACATGGGCCTGGCTGCCTCCATACAAGCTAACCCCTATCACTTTCTAGATGAATACACTGTGGGTTGGCTTAGTTATCATACAGAAAGAACCTCTGGCCTATAGTGACCAGAGGTGAGAGACTGATGTGTCACGGACATGACTCATGGTAGGGTTTCTGTTCTGTCTGGAACCAAAGTATTGATTTTCACATTCACGCAACCGTAATGGGGACCCATTGAAATCTATGGCGCCCGGTCACTGTACAGTGAGCGCACGTTGTCTCACCGCACCGTGATCATGCACCCCGAAATATAGCAGCCTCCTTGCTCAGTATTGAGTAGAAGCAGCTTTTGAGCTACTACAGCCATGAGACTTCCTAGGAAGATGCAACAAGTTTTTTACACCTGGATTTGGGGATCCTCTGCCTCTTCCTTGCAGATCCTCTCCAGTTCCCTCAGGTTGGATGTGAACATTGGTGAAGGCCATTTTCATGTCTCTTCAGAGATGCTCAATTGGGTTTAGGTCAGGGCTCTGGCTGGGTCAGTCAAGAATGGTCACAGAGTTGTTCTGAAGCCTCTGCTTTATTTTAGCTATGTGCTTAGGGTTATGGTCTTGTTAAAAGATGAAGCTTCTACCCAGTTGGAGGTCCAGAGCATCTGAAAGAGGTTTTCATCCAGGATATCTCTGTACTTGGCCGCATTCATCTTTCCTTCAATTGCGACCGGTAGTTCTGTCCCTGCAGCTGAAAAACACCCCCATAGCATGATGCTGCCACCACCATTTATCACTGTCGGGATTGTTTTTGGCAGGTGATGAGCAGTGACGGGTTTTCTCCACACCTGCCGCTTAGAGGGCTGCAGTGATCTTACTTCTGTATCTCTCGAGCTCTACCACAGTGATCTTCTTTACCTTTTTCATAAAGGCTCTTCTCCCATGATTCTTAGACGAGTGATGTTACTGACAAGCAATTGTTTCTGACAAGAAAAACTCTACTGTGTTTAACAATAAAGAAGATGGGAGATCATCACATATTAGTATTCATACAACACATAACGGTTGTCTTCACAGGGAAGATCATCTTGTGTGATTAGGAAATCACAATGTTTACAAATGTAATTTTATTCATTGTATTATGTTCTTAAATAAAGCAAACCATAATATAATCACTGGCTATACCATTACAAAACAGCTGAAGCAAGTGCAAAGCAACAATTATTAAATAGCACAGTCACATTATGTCATGAATAAGTTTATATAAAAAGATTAATTTCTGCGACTTTTACACCTTTTTACATGACATAAAAAATGTAATAAAAATAATCAAAATGAAAACGTCGGCTCATTTCACAAAAAATGACACCTCACACAGCTCCGTGCACCAAAGTATGAAAAAGTTATTAGCGTCAGAAGATGGCAAAAAATTTTTTTTATAGAAAAGTACAGATATTTAAAGGTGGGTCCTTTAGTCAACTCTGCAAGAGCTTGTATAGCCTCAAATTGGAGGAATACAAGCCCTCCCACATATAAAGAATGGGTACAGAGAAGAGATTAGGAGAATGGAGGAATTAACAGCATTTATGGAAGGAAAACATACATCTCATCAGAAGATCTGGGAAAAATGGGTGAAGATCAATACCTTTATTTTGGGTAGGGTAGGGACCTGGCGTGTGGAACCTTGGGGGGAGGGAAGGGGATGAGGAGGAGAGAGGGGGGGGGAATGTTTTTTTTTTGTTTGTTGGGAAGGGGTGGGAGAGGGTTTGGGGAATTGATTATACATATGGTTTGTGTATGTGATGTTGAAGCATATATGTATATTTTGGAAAATGCTTAAATAAAGAATTAAAAAAAAAAAATGAAAAATCACAGACACATTAGGTATCTCCGCGTCCCAAAATGCATGATCTATCAAAATATTAAAACGGTTATTGACGGCGGTGACCTCCGAGACGGGAAGTGGCGCCCAAATGTCCGAAATGCTACTTTTACACCTTTTTACATGACATAAAAAATGTAATAAAAATTATCAAAATGTTGCACAGTCCTCAAAATGGTAGCAATTAAAACGTCGGCTCATTTTGCAAAAAATGACCCCTCCCCCAGCTCCGTACCCCAAAGTATGAAAATGTATTAGCGTCAGAAGATGGCAAAAAAAACATTTTCTTGTATTAAAACGCAATAAAACCTGTATAAATTTTGTATCACCACGATCGTACTGAACCAAAGAATAAAGCAGATGTGTTATTTGGAGCACAGAGTATAAGTCGTAAAAACTGAGCCCACAAGAACGTGACGCACACATTTTTTAAAAAATTTTGGAATTTTTGAGTTTTTTTCCGGCTTCCCACTACACGGCAGGGAATAATAAATAACATCACGGGAAAGTTAAATTTGTTACGCACAAAATAAGCCCTCACACAGCTCTGTAAACGGAAAAATGAAAAGTTATGGATTTTTGAAGATGGAGAGTGAGAAATGAGCGAAAAAAACCCGAAAATACCCTTAAACTATAATACTGTTTGTTATGCGACAATTTTATGATATTCCTACTAGAAATATAGAAATAAACTGGGTGATGTTGATCCAGGGAAATTATTCAGTGCTCAGTCTCAGTGCTGTGACCCCACAGATCGCGAGAACGAGGGGTCCGACTGACCACTCGCCTCCCCTGACTAATGGCGCAGACGGCCGCGGATGACCGTTCTGCTCCATTACGGAGATCGGTGAGTGCAGTGCTTGACAATTTCCGTCAGCTCGGTCATGCGCGGCCATCTACTGCATTAGTCTGAGGAGTGGCAAGGGGTCGGTCACAGTGGGCAGAGGTGTCCGTCTTTAACTATGGGTCGTCTGTACGTCGGGTGTCCTTAAGTACGGGATTGCCTGTACTTGTGTGTAAGCAAAGTTTTTCAGCACATTTTTTGTGCTGAAAACCTCACCTTGGCTTATACACGAGTCAATAAAATAAATAAACTTAAATACTCACCCTCCAGCAGCCCCGATGCTCAGCGCGGTTCCCCGATGTCGGCACGGCTCCTCTTCTTTCTTTGATCTTCGGTAACAGCCGGCATTGACGCAGCAATGTTATCTGTCGGCCGGCACATACTATGACGTCAGCAGTGGCCGCATCATAGTATGCGCCTGCCGGCTGTTACAGGAAACTGAAGAAAGGAGCTGCGCCGACCTTGGGGCCACAGGAGGGTGAGTATATAAGTTTATTTTGCTTGGTGGGCTGGCTGTATACTATAGGGAGGTAGCTGTATACTACAGGGGGCTGCCAGGCTGTATACTACAGGGAGCGGGCTGGCTGTATATTAGAGGGGGCAGGCTGGCTGTATATTACAGGGGGCAGGCTGGCTGTATATTACATGGGGGCAGGCTGGCTGTATATTACAGGGGGCAGGCTGGCTGTATACTACTGGGGGCTGGGCTGGCTGTATAATACAGGGGGCAGGCTGGCTGTATAATACAGGGGGCAGGCTCGTTGTACACTACTGTACTGAGAGCTTGCTGGCTATATACTGGGGGGGGGGTTGTGACCAATGTATATCCCACCCTCGGCTTATACTTGAGTCAATAGGTTTTCCCTGTTTTTGGTGGTAAAATTAGGGGCCTCGGCTTATACTCGGGTGTATACGGTAATTTTACATTTGGGAAGTGTAGATCTTTTAATCCAGTAATAAAAACAGTGTTTTTTTAAGTGCACCTGCTAAAACTGACCCAAAAAACGATGATAAATGTCCCCCATAATGTTTAAATAAAATTTTAAAAAATATATCAATCCCTTCCCGACATTTGACGTAATATTACTGCATGGCGGGAGGTGCGTTCCCACAAAATGCAGTAATAGTACGTCAAGCTTCTGGCGCCGGCTCCTGAACGGAGCCGGCGACAGAAGCTGCGGGTGTCGGCTATATATTATAGCCGACACCCGCCTCTAACACCCACGACCAGAGATTTCTCCGATCGCGGGTGTTAACCCCTAAAACGCCGCGGTCGCGCTGACCGCGGCGTGTCAGGGGCATTTAGCTGGAATCGGACCCCCCGCGCCGCTTAAAATAAGCCCTAAACTAGCACTGTCAACCGAAAAATATTAAAGTTATATCTCCAAAAAGATGGTGATGCAAAAACAAATGAGATTTTATTTATATTCGTTTTTTCCTGTAAAATATATTTTAAAAAACTATATAAATGAATTATCACCGTAATCGTAGTGATCTAGAGAATAAAAATATTATCGTATTTTTAGTGTACGGTTTACGACCCCCAAAATATACAAAAAAAAGAACCCAAAATTGACAATTTTCTTTTCCTCCATACATTAAAGAGTTAATAAAATCTCATCAAAAAGCTACAGACCCACTAAAATGAAGTATTTGTAAAGTGCATCTCATGTCGCAAAAAATAAGCCCTTATATGTCCAAATTGCCAAAAAAATAAAGATTGTATAGCCAATATAAAGCGACAATGCATAATCTGCTCTGAATGGCGCAGCTTCCCTTCGATGCCCTGGCATGTGCCCATAGAGCAGGTTACCACCACATATGGGGTATTGTTATACACGGGAGGGATAGGGTATCAAATTTTGTGGAGCGTTTTGGTATTTTATCCACTGAGAATTTGTACATTTTATGAAAAACACATTAATTTAGTAAAAAAATAATAAATTTCAAAATTGCATCCGATTTTGTTTTAACCCCTGTAAACCAATTAAAGGGTTAACAAACTTCATAAAAGTTGTTTTACGTACGTTGAGGGGTGTAGTTTCTATAATGGGGTAATTTATGGGGTTTTACTTTATTTAGGTCTCTCAAAGTGACTTCAAACCTGAGCAGGTCCCTCAATAGCAGGATTTTGCTTTTTTTATGAAAATGTGAAAAATCGCAACGTTCAAAGCCCCATAACAGCTTACAAAAATGATAGTATGTATAAAAAAACACGGCGGTATAAAGTAGACATTTGGTGAATGTTAGTTATTACGTTTTCTGGTGTTATGACTCATGTGTGGAAAAAGTAGAAGATTTTGAATTTCGAAAATTGAGAATTTTTCCAAATTTTCACCAAATATCTGATTTTCTCATAAATAAATGCAAAACATACCACCAAAATTTTGTAACTAACATGAAGTACAATGTGTCACGAGAAAACAATTTCAAAATCACTTGGATATGTTAAAGCGTTTCGAAGTTATAACCACTTATAGTGACACAGGGCAGATTTGAAAAAAAATGGGCCGTGTCAGGAAGGTGAAAAGTGGCTTCAGCGTTAAGGGGTTAATATATAATATATATATATTATATGTCCACCGGTATAGTAGTACACACACATATATAATTAATGGCACACACTCATCTCTACTACAGCCTCTATACATATATAATAGTGTACACACAGCTCTATTACAGTCTCTATACATATATAATGGCACAGACTCAGCCCTACTACATTGACACAGTGTAAGGCCGCTCTCCGTGCAGTACTATAGTGTGGAACGAGCCGGTTCCTTATAGTGAGCTGAGCCGCATGATCCAGCACACTACACACTGTACACTACACTCTGTACATTATACTTTGTACACTATACACTACACACTGTACACTACACACTGTACACTACACACTGTACACTACACACTGTACACACTATACACTATATACTACACACAGTACACTATACACTACACACTGTACACTGTACATTATACTTTGTACACTATACACTGTACACTACACATTATACTTTGTACACTATACACTACACACTGTACACACTATATACTACACACAGTACACTATACACTGTACACTATACTCTGTACACTACACACTGTACACACTATACACTATATACTACACACAGTACACTATACACTACACACTACACACTGTACACACAATACACTATATACTACACACAGTACACTATACACTACACACTGTACACTATACTCTGTACACTACACACTGTACACACTATACACTATATACTACACACAGTACACTATACACTACACACTGTACACTATACTCTGTACACTACACACTATATACTACACACAGTACACTATACTCTGTACACTACACACTGTACACACAATACACTATATACTATACACTACACACTATACACTATATACTACACACAGTACACTATACACTGTACACACTATATACTACACACAGTACACTATACACTACACACTGTACACTACAAAAAGCCGGGCTGTCCATCAGCACGCTGTTTGCAGCATTAAAGCTCCTACGTATCACTAGGAAGGCTGAGTGTCTGACTCCTCCCACACATGTGATTTGATCACGTGGTCGTGACGTCATTAAAGGTCCTCCAGTCCACATGTCTCCGGTGGCATTGTAAGTCCTACACTGTGCATAACCCCTGCTCGGTGTGACTGATGGCTGTTCTCTATGTGACCAGTTCTTATTATTTGTGAAGTTTAGAAAGACGATTATAGTTTTATTACTAATCATCTACCACAGGACTACAAGTCCCAGCATGCTTCAATACTGCTTTACGGAAGCCCACATAGACCTAGAAGGTTATACTCCGTCTTCTCACATTGGGCAGATAATTTGCAGAAACTAATGTGGCATTATCTGCTTCTACAGAAAAAGTATCATTGAAATCTGCAATCCCATTGCCATGAATGAAAAGTCTGACAAGGTTCTGTAGGAAATCTGCTGCATGTGCATATGCTTTTATAAAGAGGCAAACTAATGATACCTCTAGAATGAGGCGCTTAGCCTTTGTCTGGTATCTATCTATTTATATATATATATATATATATATATATATATATATATATATTATTTCTGTACACCTGATAGTTACCTGATGCTCTTCAAAGTCTAGACAAGGGAACGAGATGAGCAGAGCAGCCGGCTGCCCCATTCATCTTTGTGGAGCTGACGGAGATTGCCAAGCGTCATACTCGCCAATCTCTGTCTGCTCTGCAGAGATGAACAGGCATCCCAGACATGCACGTCCTGATGCTCCACTTGTCTTTGGGAGCAACATGGCGTCAAATGGGTTACCCCCTATTCTCCTGATCAGTGGGGGACCCATCACTTTAAAGGGAACCTAACACCACGAATCTACCTATAAAGGTAGATCGGGTGGTAGGTGGATCTTTAGGACGTGAGGATAGCCCTTTTAAGGGCTAATCCTCACGTCCCTGCAATTTTTAATAACTTTTATTCTACTTATATGTAAATTTTGTAAAGAGGCTACTGGGGCGTGAAGTAGCCGCGCCGTGTAGCCTCAGCTCCAGCTACTCCTCCGGCCTTGGAGTAGTGACCACGCAGACTCAGGGTGAAGACATACGTGGCGTTTTTAGGCCGTTTTTGCTAAGTGCGTTTTCAGATCGTAAAAAACGCGTCCGTTTCCGAATCTGCGAAATTAAAAACGGACAAAAACGCATGCGTTTTTTACGATCTGAAAACGCAGTTAGTAAAAACGGCCTAAAAACGCCACGTGTGTCTTCACCCTTAGGCCTGCTGTTCTGCACAGACGGCAGGTTTCTCGGAGGAGGGCGCTCAGCTACGAGGAGCTACGCGCCGAAGATTTTGGGTAGGAGGAACAAAGAGGCTACTGGGGCGTGGAGTAGCCACGCCGTGTAGCCTTAGCTCCGGCTACTCCATGCCCCAGTAGCCTCTTTACAAAATGTACATATTAGTAGAGGAAAAGTTATTAAAAAATTGCAGGGACGTGAGGATTAGCCCTGAAAAGGGCTATCCTCACGTCCTATAGATCCACCTACCACACGATCTACCTTTATTTGTAGATTCGTGGTGGTTGGTTCCCTTTTCAGAGATTTTCCAGTAACTCCACAGGGTACCACTGAAATAATAAGTTACACACCAATACACAAATGCTCTGGAACGGCTTGTTTTCTGTTTAACAAATTGTATTTCCGAGTGACGGTGTTTAATATTCCCTGCCATGTACTGGGAAGCTACCAGAATTGTTCCATTTGGACATTGTGCATTGCAGGCGGAAAGGATAAGTTCTCAATATAAAAAGCTAAAACTGTGTATTTCTAATATTTTACCAGGAAGAAGATGAGAACAATAATTCAGTGTTTTCTTTGCCCAAGGAGTGTTAGCAGGAAGCCCTTTTCAAGCTCTGCAGGCTTTATTCCATACCAGGTACTGAAGGGGCAAGTTCATACAGCAGATCATAGGATTTGGATAGTCTCACAATCATACTATCCACCCGGTGGCGCTGGATCATGAGACTTGCAGACAGCCAGGTAATGTCGCTGGCTGTCTGCACATTAGCGGGAGGGACGAGGGGTTGGATAATGACTGTGGCGTACATAGTTAATTCATAGTGGGACAGTGACGTCAGCCCTAGCACCTCAGCCTATTTTACATAAAGCGGTTTTTACGTGAATATGGCCATTTCTGGATTTGCAAAAACAGTTTCCAACCCTTAAACGAGCAGGTATGCGAGGACAGTCTACCATCAGAACATTTGTTCGTAATTGTCATTTAAGTGCTACCTTTTGGTCCTAAGCTGTGTCATGTGACCAGTATTTAGACTGATTACTAGCCGCATGGCACAGCTAAGGCCCATTATGGAGCGGATATCTCACAAATACAGAACACCTTCTCTAAAATTGAAATAATTTCCAAAATTTGGGTGGTTTAAGTACCTTTATGGGAATTCTGGGTGTAAATTACTTTAAAAAAAATAAGATCTAATATTATTCATACAAAGTAGATTGCAACCTTTCACAATCAGTCTTTTGTTCTGTTGTACGAAGTAACAACTTATTTTATTCTTTTCTTTTAGAGAAATAAAAATGATCATTCCTGTGAAAAGACATTAGAAGAAGACAATGAAGAGGAGCCTCAAACTTTTTTAGGGAATATTAGCATTCCAAAAAAGAAGCATGCTATACAGATGATTTATTGTGGTGCAGGGTATTACGGCATGCAGGTAAGGAGGACTACACAGTGTTTTCATTATGTGAAGCGAGACAGCTATCATACGCTGAAACATCATTGATGGATGCTACATGTGAATGGACAGATATGATGCAGGAATAAGATGTGTATTTATCTGTCTTGTGTTTTTGCAGATAAACAATACAACTCCTTTACCAACCATAGAAGGACAAATAGTTTCTGCCCTCGTAAAAGCACAATGCATTCCTGAGATTTGTTCTACTAACTTGAAGCTGATACGATTTCAGCGTTGTGCCCGCACAGACAAGGTCCGTGTAAAGTGTAACATTCATTTCATGATAATGATGATTAATTATCTACATCAGACATTTTCCATGACATATTTTGTGTGGTGAAGCGTCACGGACAACACTTCAGCTTTAGGCTACATTCACACGGATGTATAAAAACGGCCGTATACGTACCGTTTTTTTACGGGTTACATACGGCCACATTCATTTCAATGGACAATACGTCCAACCATTTATATTGCCGTTTTTGACACTGGAGTGTACGGACCGTATACTGGCCGTATAAAAATATAGAGCATGTCCTATTTTCTCCTGTATTTCAGTTCTGTATGCCCTAAAAGTCTATGGGCATGTATAAAATACGGGTTAAATACATGCTGCATACGGATGAAAAACGTCACGTATTTATACAGAAATACAGCCTGTAGATACAGGACTGGAAAAATACATGTCCGTGTGAATGCAGCCTTACTATTTGGTAAAAGCAGCCACAAAATAAAGAATCGGCGACTACAACTTTTGCTCTCTTTTTGTATTTCTTTTTTCTTAGGGAGTCTCTGCATTGGCTCAAGTTATCTCTGTAAGCCTCTTTGACAACTGTGCAAATCCTGTGGAGGTCATCAACTCTCACCTTCCACCAGAAATCCGTGTTTTAGGTAGTAAAACCAAGTGATATTAGATCCATACCTGTACATATTTCAGTAACTGAACTTATCAGATAACATCTCATGTTTGTTTTTGTCTCTCTAGGTGTAAAGAGAGTGACCAAGGGCTTCAATGCTAAGCTCAAGTGTGATGCGCGGACTTACTCTTACACATTGCCCACATTTGCACTATCCAAGAACACCGGCTCTTTTCCCGACTCCAGCTTCCGCTTGCCTCGAGAAGATTTCCACCATGTCAACAGACTTGTTTCTTTTTACAAAGGAACACACAGTTTCCATAACTTTACTAGAGGAAAACTGTCAGATGACCCCAGTGCTCGTAGACACATTTATAGTATCTTCTGCTCTGAGCCATTTGTTCGGCATGGCGTGGAATTTGTGAGAATCGTAGTGACAGGACAAAGCTTCATGCTACACCAGATCCGTAAAATGGTTGGTCTTATCATAGCAGTGATGAAAGGGGCAGCTACACCAGAGTTCCTTCCTCTGTCAATGCAGGTATCGAAGATCAACCTCCCCCTGGCTCCAGCTTTAGGGTTAGTTTTGGAGTGTACACACTTTCACTTTCATAACAAACGTTGCCATTACAATCAATCCACCCGTACAATAACATGGGAAGAGTTTATGCCCGCAGCTGAGGCCTTCCGGGAGGAGAAGATCATGCCAGTCATTATTGGAGGAGAACTTGAAGATCTTTCCATGTTTTCCTGGCTACAGCAGTTTAGTGGATATACATATGTAATCATCTAAAATAGGACTTTATTATACGGCTATAGCCTTGAAATTGTCATCCATTGTAAACAACTAGTATTACATGACAACCATGTGTATGGCAATTATGTACACCACTTGCTGTAAAATCTGGTAATCAAATAATGACAAATTGTGGAGATAACCGAATGTTACAGATATTACAGATGAACTTTCATCTCTACTGACAAGTCTATTTTATTAAATGCTATATATAAATTGGCAACTGGGTGTTACAATTCCACTTGTGATATGGATGTGCCCCTAATGTACCATCAGCAGTGATTAGACAAGACATTTTGATGCCCTAGACAGAATAGACATTGGCCCCCCAACTTGTTTGTATTCTTATACTTTGCCATCGCCTTTTACTGAATTACCAATTTTGTGTTTCTGTTCTTACCATTTCCCAAGTGCAATAAGTTTTTTATTCTATTTATAGGACAAATTGTATATACTTGAGTATAAGCCGAGTTTTTCAGCACAAAAATTGTGCTTAAAAACCCTATAAAAAATAAACACTGTACTCACCTTTCCAAAGCCCCCCGCAGGCTGCTTTGGCTGCTCCGCCTTCGTCATCAGGTCCTCGGGCTCCTATTCGGGTACCTATGGGATGGCGGCAGTGCACAAACAAGGGGATGATGTCATTGTGTGTGCCGGCTATGTACCGGGGAGGTAGGGGCAGCTGGCTATATACAGAGGGCAGGGGCAGCTGGCTATATACTGGGGGGGGGGCTGGCTTTATACTGGGGGGCAGGTGCTGGCTGTATAATGAGTGGCAGGGTCTGGCAGGCTCTATACTGTGGGATATAGACTGGCAGCCTATATACTCGGTGGCGAGTGGCTGGCAGGCTATACACTGGGGGACAGGGGATGGCTATATACTGGGGGCAGAGTCTGGCTGTATACTTGGGGGCAGGGGCTGGCTATATCATGGTGGGCAGGGGACTGGCTAGCCATATATTGGGAGGAAAAGGAACTGGCTAGCTATATACCGGGTGGAAGAGGGCTGAGGAGCTTTATACTGGCTGGAGGCTGTGACCAATGCATTTCCCACCCTAGGCTTATACTTAAGTCAGTAGATTTTCCCAGATTTTTGTGTTAAAATTAGGTACCTCGGCTTATCCGCTAGTATATAGGGTATGTAACTATGTATAACAGACACAGGTTATATGACCCACCCATCATAAATATAATCAGACACTTTTGCAAGCCACCTATCCATTACATGTCTAGACATACACTTTTAAATATGACCCACCTATTAAATGCGTAACCAGAAAGTTTGAATGAGGTATGTATAACTAGTCACCTATACATACGATCAACATATTACATACAGATTCGGGTCTGTGCATTGAGATTAAATAAATAACAGCTGTTTTTTTCTAAAATCATTAGAAAATTGGTTGCCCCCCCCCCCCCCAGCATATAGCCAGTGGCTGCCCCCCCCTCCCCCCCCAGTATATAGCCAGTGCCTGCCCTCCAGTATATAGACAGAAGCCCCCTGCCCAGCCTCCTCTTCTGTCTTCAGCTCTGTCTTCGGGCCCCGTGTCAACCACTTGCCGACATAGTGTGTGCCCCACCATCAGAAAACACTATGATGTCAGCAAGCGGGTGACGTCATTGTGTGTGTGGCGAATTTTCACAGCTGACATAGAGATAAGCTGCGCAAGACCCTGCTGGATACATCAGGAGGCCGAATCCAAACAGCAAATATATACCAAGTTCCAGGCTTCTCTGCAGTCACTTTCACCTTGGACCCTGTAAATAAGATGGCGGCTGATGGCTGGTTCAAGCAGCAGAATTTTTATTTTTTAATTTGTCAAATTATTTTATATTGTTCCTAAAGAAAGGCTGGACCATTATACAAGCTCTGATACATTGTCACCCCCTCATCCTCATAGTCTGTAAGCAGGGAGCAGGGCCCTCACTCCTATTGTTCCATATGACTGTTTGTACTCTGTAATGTAATATTATATTTAGTATACTTCCCCTATGATTTGTAAAGCGCAACGGAATTTGATTGCACTATATAAATAAATATTATTAATCTCTCTTCCTCTTCGCACGGGGTGAGGGGTCGGCGAACGCATGGGGTAGCGAGGGCAGCATAAAATTAATAAACTATGCTGCCTCTTTCTCTACGCCGGGAGGGGGCGGATGCGCTATTGGCCTTCTAAGTATGGGGTGGGGGGCAGGGACAAGTTAAGGGGCAGGCCCGGACTCCTCTCTGCTGGCTCCTGTAATGAGACAACGCACAATAAATAATGATTCGCCTGAGTGGGCTGTACTTACGCCCCTGGTCCAAAGTGACTTGAAACCAATTATGATCCAGCAGTTTACTGACACAAAATACAATCCAAAGTTTAGCGCTTTGACGCTTCTCATATTTGTTATTTATGGCCTCCTTCCTTCTGAAATCAACTCTTAGAATTATGCTAATGAGTCTGACAGGCTCCAGGGGTTATCAGCCAGCCTCTCCTTGCTGCAGTGTGAAACTTAGGCTACATTCACACTACCGTATGTGGGATGTATATACGGCCGATATACGTCCCCCATAGACGGCAATGGGCGCATGGCGCCCTACGGGAGCGGTACGGTGCAGCACACGTGCGGCACTGTACCGCTCCGTACCCTGGAAAAAGATAGGACGTGTCCTATCTTTCTCTGTAGTACGGCGCCGTGCGCCATAACTTCCTATGGAGAGGGGGCGGGGGTGAGCTGCGCTCACCTCCTCCTCCTCTCCCCGTGCACTGCCGTTGCCCGCTACGGTACGGTACGGGTGGGCAACGGCAGTGTGAATGTAGCCTTACTCTGCTGCAGTGAGATTACAACATGCAGAGGGAGATACAGACTACAGACCCCTTCTGACTCATTAGTTTCATTTTAAAAGTTGATTTTAGACGGAAGGAGTCCATGGATAATAAATATAAAAAGATTATCACAGTCACTGAGCCTGGATCTATGAGTTAGTGTCCCCGGTTTATCAGGCTTGATTTTGATGGCACATTTTCTCTAAGGCAATGTTCACATCTCATTTATTCTCTCCATTGCAAGCATATGTTGGTCAGATTCCCTACTTATTGTTGCCACGAAAGACAGCAGTGTATCCCACTGCATGCTCATATATGAGGATAAATCCTTGGAGTGACCATCGAGGTATGCAGTGATTTGCTGCTGCCGATGTTTGCGGTGCCTCCTAGCTGACGGAACTATCCATATCACAGTGTGGGCACATTGAAGGTCAGGGATGAATGCTATACCGTTGCATCTGTCCCCCATATCCTCTAATGGCCTACGCTGGTCGTATACTGCTCTTTCCAGCAGGATGGAAAGACATAGCTTGCTGCGCTTTTTCATTGAGTGTTTATCGCTGGCTGCCATGTTTACTGAGACGACAAGAGGGATAAAGTATACGTCGGTCTGCAAGTATAAGTCTAGGGACAAGTTCATTGTATACACGGAGACCTTTGAACCTAAAGGGTTCATACAGAGCGAGGTATGCTCGCCTGGGCCATAGCGCTGCTCACCCCTCCCCTCTCCATGCAGGAGTGAGCGGACATGTCCTATATTTCTCCATGCAGGTGTGAGCGGACATGTCCTATATTTCTTCATGCAGAAGTGAGCGGACATGTCCTATATTTCTCCATGCAGAAGTGAGCGGACATGTCCTATATTTCTCCATGCAGAAGTGAGCAGACATGCCCTCATATTTCTTTCTCCATGCAGAAGTGAGCAGACATGTCCTATATTTCTCCATGCAGGTGTGAGCGGACATGTCCTATATTTCTTCATGCAGAAGTGAGCGGACATGTCCTATATTTCTCCATGCAGAAGTGAGCGGACATGTCCTATATTTCTCCATGCAGAAGTGAGCAGACATGTCCTATATTTCTCCATGCAGGTGTGAGCCGACGTGTCCTATATTTCTCCATGGAGAAGTGAGCGGACATGTCCTATATTTCTTCATGCAGAAGTGAGCGGACATGTCCTATATTTCTCCATGCAGAAGTGAGCGGACATGTCCTATATTTCTCCATGCAGAAGTGAGCGGACATGTCCTAAATTTCTCCATGCAGAAGTGAGCAGACATGTCCTATATTTCTCCATGCAGAAGTGAGCGGACATGTCCTATATTTCTCCATGCAGAAGTGAGCGGACATGTCCTAAATTTCTCCATGCAGGTGTGAGCAGACATGTCCTATATTTCTCCATGCAGAAGTGAGCCGATAGTGTCGTTCACTATCCTTTGTAGCGTAGCTGCGTGAGCCTCCATGAGACACAAATTAAAGGTCCAC
Organism: Engystomops pustulosus; assembly: GCA_019512145.1. Taxonomy (NCBI): domain Eukaryota; kingdom Metazoa; phylum Chordata; class Amphibia; order Anura; family Leptodactylidae; genus Engystomops; species Engystomops pustulosus. The sequence goes on along the minus strand of CM033644.1, from coordinate 50,376,889 downwards.
CACAAAAAGATGGTAAACTGTGTCAGACCAGTGCGGGGAAGCGTTAGATTCATGATTTCATTTCTGGTGCACAATCTTAGTGAATCGCTGCAATTGATGCAGCAAATGGCGCAGGCGGTTATCGCACCCCATTACTTTTGTCTGAATCTTCCCTAAGTTGAACCTATCCAAAAAACGTTGACAAAAAAAAAGTGTAATACTGGTACAATTAATTGAAAAGTGTACGTGTACCAAATACTCAATACAGGTGGTTGGTAAGGGGTTTCATTCATAGAAGTCTCGTATGTCACACGTGGGTTCCCTATGTAACATGCAGTGAGGTGACAAGTAATGCCGGCAGCAGCCCGTCCTGCCATCACTCACCGCCGCTTCCGTGTGGGGTGTGGGCGGAGGAGAGGAGGAGGGGCAGACATGAGGTGAGGGGAGGGGCATGCACTCAGCCCCGCCCTCCTCCGGCTGTGTAGCTGTCACCTGCAGGCTCAGTGCGGCACCTGTGCCCCTCTCATGCCCATGGACTACACGGAGACGGCCAGGGCTGCGGCTGACACACTGCTCTCCTACAGCAAGGAGCAGGACGGCTGGAGGCTCTGCAAGAAATCTGTAAGCAAAGGGATGGCCATAGTGCTACTACAACTCCCAGCATCTGCCATAAGACTATAATGGTGATAATGCTGAGAGTGGTAGTGTCATAGTGAGCCGGGGGTGAGGGCGGTGATCTGTATAATAGACTCCCCATAGGGTGCTCTGTAATACTGGACACATCCTGCTGGGGGAGCTCATCTATCTATCTATCTATCTATCTATCTATCTATCTATCTATCTATCTATCTATCTATCTATCTATCTATCTATCTATCTCTCTATTATATCTATCTATATATTATCTATCTACTCTATTCTATCTATCTATTATCTATCTATCTAATCTATTTTATCTTTGTATTCTATTCTATTCTATCCGCTCTATAACTACATCAGCAGTATCCATCTATTCCTATAATAATATATTTGTATCCATATATCTCCATATTCTATCTGATCCAAGGGAACCTGTCATGACAATTTGGAACAGCACAGCATAAGGACCCATGTGGGGTTTTGTGTCCCAAATCACCTTGACAGTTTCCCTTTAATCCCTCTGCCTGTATACAGTGTCTGTTCCATAACTCTTCTGGCACTAAAAAAGACTTCCTGGGGTCCCAGAGGAGTTGGTCAATGTCACTCTCCTGGTGACTGGCCCTGCATTATATTACATAGGCTTCTTATTTTCGGGTCACTTTCCTAAAAATGGATGTGAGCGTCATTCTAGGAAAAAGTCATCATGTCACATCATGTTAAAGGAGTCTTTATCCACAGTAGCTACTAATCCCTATCTACAGCTTCTATGTAATCTGTGTCTACATTATATATCTAATCTGTGCAGATATATCTCCGTCTACAGTATTTACTGTCTATCAATCTTTTATCTCTTCATCTGTCTATGAAAAAAAATCTATATATCTATATCTATCTATTATTATAGATATTGGCACAAAAAGGGCTCTTACAAGTACTGGTGGGGGGTTGGGGTATGGTTTCCTTACTATCTCATAGCTCTATAGTGCCAGCAGTGTGAAGCTTCATGTCATTTCATGGTTTTACTGGGCTGTAAACTGCATTACACATTTACACAGGTAAATCATTGCCTCTTGATGACTTGTACGTGCTCCAGTGCCAGGGCAAAAATAATGTGAGGGGTTCATTCCTAGAAACCAGTTAGAGCCGTTGTGACCTTTCAGTGACTTACATTGACTTCCCTAGATAGTAGAAGACAATGGGGCTCATTCACTAATATATCCGACGATCTCCGATGTGCGCTGCATTTAGAAGGGCTCTTTGTCGCACGCGACCGGATTTTGGCGCATCGCCGCTGGCTTTCATATGACATAAATCGGGGCGGGCCATCGGATGATCCGACGGATTCGGACAACGCACGGAATTTAACATTCTAAATTGTGTCGCAAGCCAAGCACTTACATGCATCGGGAAGAAGAAGGTGAACTCCGGCGGACCTGAGCGGGGAAGCGACACATGTAAGAAATAGGATACACGATCTTAGTGAATCGTGGCAGTTCTGAATCCAAATGCAGAGATGAGAGTTGAGTTTCTGTAGTGTAGTGGTTATCACGTTCACCTCACATGCCTTCTTGTAGTTTAGTTTTTGAGAAAACTGTCTTTTAAAATTATGCAAATTAGCTTTAGGGGCTCCTGGCTACATCATAGAAGCCCCTTCTGGCTTAGTTGCCTCATAATTATTCACATCTCAATTTGACGCTACTCCCTGCCTCCTCCCTCTCCGAATGGAGGAATGAAGAATTTGAGGGTGAGGGAACCAGAAGGGGCTTCTGAGACACATTTGCATAATTTTAATAGACATTTTTCTCAACAGCTAAGGTACTAGAAGCAAAAAGAAGAACTGATCCTGTATCAGAAGGCACACGTCAGCATGTAAGTGCACTTGGTTTAGAAGCGCTGCATCCATGTGGTATATTTCCTCATACTGAGCTACTCTTGAGTGCCACGCAGCACCTGATGTAACTCTATCACTCCTAACCAGCGACGACATGTGTTTGATAACGATAAAGAGTGGCATCAGTCCAAATGTTACATATATTTGGTATTGCCAAAGAAAGATGAAAAATAAAAATTATCTTCACTTGAAAAGCGATAGAATACCTGACATTATTCTAAGTGATCATATGGGGTAGGATCCCTTCTCAGAGCACCCACTACAGAAAAGGGGTGCAACCTAAGGTGTTATGTATACAATATGTTCCAAATAGCAATTAACCCCTTAATGACCGCCCTATCGGGATTCTACGTCGGTCATTAAGGGTACTTCTTCTGACGCGACGCCTTTCTACGGCGCCGCGTCAGAAGAAGATTTCGGGACATCGGGTCAGTATAGTGCTATCACAGTGATATCACAGCCCAGACCCGGCACTAACACCCGGGATCGGAAAAACTCCTTACATGCTTGACCGCGGCATGCAAGTGTGTCCCCCGTGGATCGGACCCCCCCGGTGTGCTTACCGGGGGATCCGATCCCTCCTGCCGCTGCCCCGGGTCCCGACGAGTGACCCGAGGCTGTCGGCTCCTCTTCTTGCCGGGTCCTGCCTTCCTGGCAGGACCCGGCTGTAAGTAACTGAGCATGGGCAGCATGCTCAGTTACTTACACTATACACTGCAATACAAGTGTATTGCAGTGTAGAGGCTTGAATAAGTGATCGGATGATCGCTTGTTCAAGCCAAAAGGTGGAAAATATGTGAAAGTAAAAAAAAAAAGATTAAATCATTTTATAATAATAATTAAATAAATAAAATAAAGTCCCATAATCTCCCCAGTTACACATATAATGCAAATACAGTATATAAAACACAAAAACACACGAAAAATGTACATATTTGGTATCACTGCGTCCGTATTAATCTCTACAATAAATCTAAATCAATATTGAACCCGCTCGGTGAACGATGGGAAAAAAAACTACGAAAAACTTCCCGTAATATACAATTTTTCATCAAACACCATCACAAAAAATGTTCTAAAAAGTGATCAAAAAAAGCTACGTTCCCTAATATGATACGACTGAAAAGAACAACTCTTTTCGCAAAAAATAAGCCCTCAACCAGGTCTGACAACATAAAAATACAGAAGTTATGGCCCTAAAAAGTTGTCAATAGTAAAAACAATGCGATATTCTCCAATATTGGTTTTGCTCAGGAAAATTGAGCAAAGATAAGAAAAACTATATAAATGAGGTATCACCGCAATCGTAGTGAACCAGAGAATAAAGATAAAATATTATTTTTACATTACGGTGAGCGGGGGGAAAAAAAGTGCTAAAAATCCAAAATAAAAATTGATGATTTTGTTTGTGTCCCCCTTGAAATAGTTAATAAAATCTCATGAATAAGCTATGGACCCCCTAAATGAATTATCTATACATTGTATCTCACCACGCAAATAATAAGCCCTCATATGTTCGCATTACCAAAAAAAAATTAAAATGTATAGGTCGTACAATGTGACAATACAAATCTGCTGTGAATGGCGCCTCCATTCATTCTATACTTGGCCGTGCGCCTGTACAGAAGTTTACCACCACATATGGGGTATCAGTAAACTCGGGAGGAATTGGGCATCAAACGTTGCAGTGCGTTTCATCATTTAATTTATTCTGAAACTGTCAGTTTGGCCTAAATGAATGTATTTTCCAAAAAAATTCCATAGTTTCTAAATCGCAGGTCCATATTGTTTTAACCCATGTGAAACACTTAAAGGGTTAATGGACTTAATAGAAGTTGTTTTACATACGTTGAGGGGTGAAGTTTCGATAGTGGGGTAATTTATGGGGTTTTACTATTATTTAGGCCTTACAGAGTCACTTGGAAGCTGAGTTTTCCCTCAAAATGTGAGTTTTGGCAATTTTCATGAAAATGAGGAAAATCGCACCTAAAGTTCTGCACATAACATACTAGAAAAGTGAGAGGATGCATAAAATATCATCCCAACATAAAGCAGACATTCCGTAAATGTAATTTATCAAGCTTTTTGGGTAGTTTTACATCCTGTCTGGAAAGCAGAACATTTCAAACTTGGAAAATGAAGAATTTTTACAAACTTTTGCCAAATTTTCACTTTTTTTCAGAACGAATCGCAAAACGTATCACTTAAATTTTATAACTAACATGAAGTACAATGTATCACGAGAAATCATTCTCAAAATCACCGGGATATGTTAAAGCGTTCCGAAGTTATAACCAATTATCGTGAGACATGTCAGATTTGAAAAATCAAGTCTGGTCATTGAGCTGAAAACTAGTGTCGGTGATAAGGGGTTAATGGTTAACAATAATGTAATGGAAGGTTCAATCCAGTAACTGACTATATAAATCAAATATATTGGAGTAAATGTGTCAGTGGTTTATGTTTTGTATCTTTTCTTTAGGGTGATGTCGCTGTCTACTGGAGGCCATCAACCGAATTCACAGGCAACTTGTAAGTAATGCAGTCAGAATTAGATGAAAAAAGCAACCCTGCTGGTAAACCCATAAATTAATTGTCTGTAATGAGAGTAAAGGGAGCTTTCATGAGATATGTGAGCGCTTTATTTCTATTTTTGGCTAGAGATGCACCTAAATCGTTTAGAAATTCATGTCTCTAAATAAGTCAGGTGCGGATCATCATAATTGCAGAGGCTATGGGAACCTGTCACCAGCTCGAAATGACATTGCTGGTGACAGGTTCCCTTTAAGTCTATTTTTTGGATGTTTTTTCAAGTCCTATGGAATAGACTAATGAAAAAATGCCAGAAAAAGATTACATCCAGAACTTAAGATCTATATGTCACAATGGACTTGAAAATGCTGAATTTTGTAGCAAACAATGCAGCGCTTAGATGTTAGGTCTCGGTCATGTAATATGCTCTATAGCGTTCTACTTGAAAATAAAATGTCAAAAGATTGTGATAATTTTTTTTATCTTAAAGCCACAAAAGAAAAGTGCAAGAAGAAAGCCCAAGGGTAGTTAGGGTAAAGACTTGCCACAGCTCAGTCCCCTGCACTGTCGTTTTACCTGTGCAGGTGACTGTCCTCTAGTTAGTGATCATGGCTCTTCTAATGGCAACCAGTATGTAGCATCATGTTATAAGGTTTATTCTCTATTAAGGTATAAAGGAGAAGGCTTGGTGGCGGCTAAACCAGAACTTGTGTGGGAATGTTTAAAACCAGAACCTGATGGCCTTCGAGTGAAGTGGGACAGTAATGTGCAGGATTTCCAGCTGTTAGACACCGTGACTGATGTAAGTACACATAGGTCTAGTATTGGGATTGTTTCACTTTTAATATAGGGGGAGATTTATCATACACCTGCGTATGATGAAATCCTCTGGCACAGCCGGATACATCTAGAGGCTAAGACCTACTGATGTATCCGGTAGGGTGGCCGTGAAGCGTATATTTCTATGTCCACTCACAATTACTGATGCTTCACTAGCAATTTCTGGCATAGAGGCCCTGATAAATCTCCCCCATAGTCTGTGTATTGCTTACACTAAGGGTGATGCCACACGTGGCGTTTTGAAAGCGTTTTTGGCCCGTTTTTAAGCAGTCTGTCAAAAAACGCATGCGTTTTTGACCAGTTTGAATTAAGATAATTGGTCAAACCTGTCAAAAACCATGCGTTTTCAAAAAACGCATGGGTTTTTCAAAAATGCATGCGTTTTTTGACGCATGCGTTTTTTGACGGACTGCTTAAAAAGGGGCCAAAAACGTGTTCAAAACACTGCGTGTGGCATCACCCTAATGGGTGATATGTTTTGGATATATCCAAAGTCTTTATTAAATTTAGGAAAAGTGATTGGATCAGTCATACAGCAGATAATGTAATGTCTGCCTTTGGTGGGAAACATAATGCTACACGCAGCGCTATCCTTTCTATACAAATAATGGAATCTGTGACGTAGATTCTGAACAGACGCTTGGACACGAAGTAAACAGCGCTACACATTACATGGAGCCTTATAGTTCACACTTATAATAATATATAATATATATATTATTATGATAGTTGTTATGCCACAACATCAAATTCCTGCAGATTAATGATTATCCAGTATCTTCTGGCATCAGGATACCAGCACAGGATAGTTTTTGGAGCATGTGGATTACCATGGCTTGTACATCCAGAGAGGGACTGCATTTGTCAATTATGTTCTATATGACCTAATTCATTACCTAAGCATCAGGTGTATTGTGGGTCAGGCACCTCTTCTATATGAATATAGGTGCTAGGTCTTCTGGTATGGGTTATCTGACAGATGTAACAATGACCCGCCATATAGGGTGCCATGTCGATGAGAAAAAATACAAGGAAAGTGGAGGACCAATATAAAACTTAGCTTTTAATGCAAAATATCCTTAAAAATGTTGAATATAAAAATAGACGTGTCAGTTACCAGTGTTCATGAGGATGATGCCGTATGATGGGTGTAGGCACCAATTTTCTGGGTATATGTGGTTCTGCAGAGGTTATCCCATCGCAGGATGCCGATTGTCATGCAGAAAAGATACCGTCTGTGATAATGTATCAATGCTTACAGAAGATGTGTGGTGCGGAAACTCTGAAAGAAAGAGACAATGGTAATAAGGGGTGGGGGTGGGGCACTCAAGGGTGTAGAGTGCGGGGTACCCTATAGGACCCTAGTATTATTGATGAGTAGTCCCTATCCGACCCTTCGAACCTCGCCACGGAGCCGCAGCCCTAGATGGCTGCCGCCCCGTCTGGAACCTGTCCCTACCAACGGCCCTCTGACCCTAATCCAGGGGAGGGGGGAGGAGGGGGGAAGGGGGTGTCCAGAAATGAGTCTCTTGTGATGCAACAAGTACCCAACCTATCTAGAGGGGAAAGATAGATGTGTCCTCTATTATGAGAATGGTGGGTATTAATAACAATAGGCAGGTAAAAAATGTGTGGCTGCAGGGTCACGTCTGGTCTTGAGAACCCTACATGTCATGTTTAGCCTCTTCAATTGGGCTCATCAGGGGCAAAAGGAGACCAGAATAACCTGCTTCAAAAGCCTATATAGATGTCTCGGCTGAAGACAGCAGAATGGTATCGAATAATCTTGAGATAAATTAGGGCAGTGGCCGGATCAAGAGGGTCCGTTCCAAAGAATGGCTGGAATGGACCATAGGTGCCTGGACTTAAAAACACCAGATGCTGCGCTTAGCGTCCGGAGTGGTGCCCAAGATGTCAATGGGACACATGAGGCATAATGGAGCCTGAGAAGCTGATTGGTGTGTGTCCAGTTTCTGATCCTTTAAGATGATTTCTTAAGATATGATGACAAACCCTGTACATCTGTCCCATAAGACAGGCTCTTTGAAGATGACCTTTCACCACCTTCTCATGTGCTGCTCCACTGATTTCTTTCTTCATAGAAGCCCTATGGAGAAGGGTGGGTAGGCAAAAAGTCACAGCAGCTGGATCTCCACCCACCAGCAGAGAGAGAATTTCTAGAAAATGAAGATTTTATACAAGTTGGGAAGATTATTAATCCACATATTAACACACTGAACTTCTGCAAAGTTTTTTGAAAAGTTCAGGTATGGTTTAAGCCATGGACATCATTACACCTTATCACAAACATATGTTATTTGGCTTTTTAGGACACCACTATTTGCCGAACAGTAACGCCATCAGCAGCCATGGGTATCATATCTCCACGGGATTTTGTAGATGTGGTAATGATCAAGAGATATGAGGATGGCTCCATAACATCTAATGGTAAGTACATTCCAATACTAGATTACATATATATTTTGTTCATTATACTTATAGTCTGTACAAATGGGTCATTCATAGTAACCAGGTTGTTTGCTTTTTGTAGGAGAGACGCTGGCTAGTTAGCAGCAAGGTCATAAGCAGTGAATGTGAGACCAGACGTATATAGATTTATTAAAGGGAACCTGTCACCACATTTGCACATATAAGGCCAGTGACAGGTTCCTATAGAGCTCTATTAACTGACTGACCCCCTTCTTTTAGCTAAAAATAATTTCTCTTACATCCACATATATCCAGCATGTTGTCTAATTAATGATAGGGGGTGAGTACGGGGTACAGAAGATAACCCCAGTATCCGATTCTAAAAAAAATAAACAATATTTATCTAAAAACAGTAAACAATATTTATTGTAATTTTGTTCTGGTACAGTCTTGTTTGTGTTATTTTCTATATAATTTTTTTATGTTTTTATAGCAACAAATGTTGAGCATCCAAGCTGCCCTCCCCAGCGACACTTTGTTAGAGGGTTCAACCATCCTTGCGGTTGTTTCTGTGCTCCTGTCCCTGGGTAAGCAAGCTAGAATTTCTCATTTGCAAATTTCTCAATTGTTCTAAGTAGATGCGTAAATATATGTGCATAGAGTTCTTTTTACCAGACACTTAAAGGGGTTTTCAAGAGAAAAAATTTCACAGGGATGAAGGGAATGGTTGTGGTTTAGTTCCCTCCACAACTTATAAAATCATATGTGCTAAATAACTTGGACATCATTTGTACTTATGAGGCCCCATTAACAGGGTAGAGTTGGGGAATTTTCCTTTAGCTTTGTAAGTTCTTGTAGCTTGTAAATTCCAGAACTCTTGTGGCTTGGAAAGGGGTCAAATGACATAGCACCCCTGATCTTAGGCTTAGCCACCCGATGTTTGGTATGGGGTGAAAGAGGATGAGGTAACCAGACAGTTGAAGATGGTTATATCATTATAACCATTTTTGGGACAGATGAGTTTTCTTAAAAATTTACAAAAAAAATTTCTCTCTGTGTCTCTCTGTATGTTTGAGCACTGTAAATGCTATCAATATTAATATTTGCATGTATCTTTTTCTTTCTTGTTCAATAAACTAGTTTTAAAAAAAAAGGATCTCACGGAAGGGACAGGGCGGTGTATTCCATTAGCATGTGGACATTCCATGGGATGACGACACACTGGGTTAACAATGTGTCTCAGGTGCCACCTGTAACCAGCTGGAAAACACTGGTGTTTTGCTGCGCCAGATTTATCACCTTGATGATGAATTCTGCTACAGCACAAGACTGTCAGTTCCTACTTTAGACCTACTTTTAGTTGGTGATCAATGGTGATTTCAGTGATGGGACCCCACAGATCATGAGAACGGGGGTCCGTTGTACCCCCCGTTGCACTCGAGATGACTGTTCATCTCAATGGCGCTCAGGGAAATAGCTGACCACCAGACTTGTCTATCTCCGTCAGCTCCATAGAGATGAACTGAACTTCTGGTGGATGTGTTACTGGCTATTTTGGTCTTCTCTGGGGTATACACTGTAAATGTTCTCTTGATCTTTGGGGGTCCCATCACTGAACCCCCCCTTGATCAGTTGACTTGCTTTTACCATAAAACCCCTTTAATTTTTGAATTATCTGCTCCATTCCACCAGTGTCCCATATGAGGCACTCGGACTTACTGATTCACTGAGGAACTGGAGCCCTCATATCTGCCATCCTGGAAGCTCATACATACTTACTTTATGAATTGTTATCAGTTTGATGATAAGAACTGAAAATAAGCATTTATGAGCGCCTAGGAGAGCTGAGGTAAGTGCTGCAGAATAAGACATGAGGCTATGATACACAGTGCTTCAGAGGGCATATTGCTATTCTATATAGGACGCCCAAGCTTGTTATCAGGCTTTACTCACAATTCTGCAGGCTTCCGATCTCAAATGCTTTATAACTCATCAGAAAAATGGATAGTGGAACACAATGAAAGAGCAAAGATGCATAAATTGGCACAAGAACTGACATTTTTGTTTAGTATGAAAATGAAATAAAACACCCAGGTTGCACTTATCATTTTGGGGTATATCAGCCATCCCTGAGTTTTCTTGGAGTTTACAGATACTAAAACCTTAGGAGAACACACATTTTATACATCATTTAACATAACATGAAGCTAGTGAATGTGAAGGTTTTCCAGGCAATTGATGCTCGGGGAGCGGTTTAAAACAATAAATCAGATTTAGTAATAAATTGGATAGGATGTCCTATGATATTTACTACTTTATGTCTCTACTAGTCAGGACAGCAGTAAAAGTGTAACTGCTTAATCATTGATTCTCTGCAGAGTGTGTATAATATTAATGTCTCACATTCATCATTGTGTAGTAATGCATAGATAACAGAATGGGGAATCTGCCATGTTGGTTGGCTGAATTGTCTCTAGTAACGGGACGGGGTTTTGAATGTGTGAAGGTAACTTAAATGTTATTGTATTATTGGTTTATTAGTTTATTCTTGTATAGGTTTCTACTTGTGCAAGCAAATTCTTCCATTTTTTTGCTATTTTAATTTCCGCCCTCTAAATTATTTCAGTTTGTTTTTCAATGGAATTGTACACATTATGGGTAACGAGAAAAGTCGATAAAATCTGAAATAACTTTTCTTGGTCCACTCTGCAGAGTGTATTTACTAATACAGGCAGTCCCTGGGTTAGGTGCAAGATAGGTCCAGTAGGTTTATTCTTAAGTTGAATTTGTATGTTAGTCGGAACTGTATAGTTTTATAATTGTAAACACAAATGTTTTTTGGATTTTTGGATCAAGAAAGCTTCATTGCAGATGCCTTTTATAACTGCTTCAGATGATTATTATAGCCTAGAGCTAAAGTACAGTAAATTACCAACATCCAAGGGTCCGTTTGTAACTAGGGGTCGTCTGTAAGTAGGGGACCGCCTGTAATCTTATGCCAATCTTTCCTTCTGCCTAGTGTTGTAATATAGAAAAACTTACAGGAAACATTTTATTGTTATGTTTCTGTTTATCTTTCAGGGAACCTGAGAAAACAAAAGTAATAAGTTTCTTCCAGACAGACCTTAGTGGCTACCTCCCGAAATCTGTTGTGGAATCTTTCTTTCCTTACAGCATGACTCAGTTTTACAACAATCTTTCGAAGGCGGTGCAATCATTACATGTATGACACAGAGCGCTGCCTGTTTGAGGTGAAGTCCTACTTACAAGAGGTCAAGGAATTGCACGAAAATCTGCAGCGTTTATGTTACAAAGGCCTCATGCACACAACCATTTTTTTTAGATGTAAAAAAGGCAACCGCAATTTATTTTTTTTTTTGCTACAAATAGCCCCCCTTGACTTTCCTTTAATAGGAAATAAGTCTACGTATCTGGTCACCATATTTCTCAATGCAGTGTGAAGCAGCTGTCAGACCGCAATGTAAAAAATGTAACTTTTTAAAAAACTTTTTTGCAGTACGATTTCTTCATAGAAGTCTATGGGAGTACAAAAAAAGACCTACATACATTGTTGTCTACGGTATACGGCCCATTTTTGTTGGGATTTCCCTGGAGAACACGTTGTGTGGCGTACAGCCAGTTTATGCTGACATACGGAATACACGCGGGTGACACACGGCCCATTTTTGCGGCCAGGAAACATCCGCAAAAACGGGACTGCAAAAAGAACATACGGTCGTGTGCATGAGGCCTTACTACACAGCTCTCCGGTGCTCTATGTATGTATTTGGGTAGTAGTTACATAAAGAAATCTATACATATTTATTTTGTTCACTCGCATAGTAGACCAACTATTTTACCATTGGCTGTCTGTTGTAAATGTTTTTAAAGATGATTTTCATAAAGATTTATGTGTTTTTTAAATAATTTTTCCCAAGCTATGCTGAGAACACAATAAATATCATTTATTAAGACTGATGTAAAATGTTCAGTAAAATTGTAACAACTTTCAGAACGGAAAAGTAAATGTAAAGAATGTTAATATACACATAGCCATATGTTCCTGGCTTAATCGAAAATTTCTTATTGTATAATAAATGAATAAATATATCGTGGACATATCAGGGAAGGTAAGAAAAAAGATTGATGATAAAATATGTTAACACTGATCACTGCTGTTTAAACCTTTAGGGCTCATTCTCATGGCCCTGTGCTCACCCAGACCGGATCCCGGGCAAGCGCACTTCACCCCTTCTCCCTCCATAGGCATAGATATCACAGTGCCATATAGAGGACATCTACCTAAACCAAGCTGTTAACTTCTTATGCCCTAGTTTAAAAAAAAGGCTTTAAAAATTATGCCAATGAGCCTGAGGTGCTCCATTGGTGTTAATGGAGCCCCTCTGGCTCATTTGCATCAATTGTAAAGCCTTTCTGAAAAACATGGAAAGCTTAAAGAAGAGTGGATCCTGCCGGAATGGCACACACCAATATGTCAGTGTGCTTGGTTTACAATCCTACATCCTGTTGGTAGATAAACTCAATAGTATACCTTATTATTATACCTACATGTTAACAATGGCACTACATGATTTCACAATAACCTTTTGTGACATCACAATACTTTATATCACAGTTCTTCTGTTTTTTTTTACATCACAATGCATGACATCACAGGTTGAAAACCAATCCTTTCAATGTTTTATGACCTGCATTATGTATAAGTGCAGAATACATAGGGTGAATCCCCAATGAACTCAGTAAGAGCCTCAGTACATGTGTGCAGGCATATATTTTATATTATTTTAATTTCTGGATGCATTGATCTGACCTAGAAGGATGTCCTATCACAGCTGGTGACATCTATTGCTTTGGTTAATAATAGATGGTTATTCATGCAAACCTCCATGTTCTAGGTGATGTGTAGATGACAGCAGGAAAGATACATGTGCAAATGTTATCTCCAGACAATCTAATCAGTAGACAGGATGGCTACCTCCACGATTGTCTGCATATAGACGAATATCTATCCTTATTCATATCTAACTCTCTGCATTTCAAAGGGAAGAAGTGTCCATTAATTAACCAATAGCAAGTTGGAGTTTTAGTAAGAGTTACCGTATATACTCGAGTATAAGCCATGTTTTTCAATACAATTTTTGTGCTGAAAATTCCCCACTCGGCTTATACTCGAGTATATAAAAAAAATAAACTCAATACTCGCGATTCCGACAGCTCCGCTTCTATCTTCATGTCCGCGGCAGCTCCGTATGCACGGCCTGGCCGGCACACAACTGTGACGTCAGCAACTGTGAGGTCACAGTTATGTGCCGACCGGGCCGTGCGTACGGAGATGTCGCGGTCCTAGCCCCGGTCTGAAGGAGAAGAGGCGCTGCAGCCGGAGCTGCCACGGACCCGCAGACATGACATGAAGATGGAAGCGGAGCTGCCCGGGCCGTTGGAATGGTGAGTACTGAGTTTATTATTTTTAAGGGCTGGCAGGCTGTATACAATGGGGGTCTGGCAGGCTGTATACAACATGGGGCTGGTAGGCTGTATACAACTGGGGGCTGGCAGGCTGTATGCAACTGGGGGCTGGCAGGCTGTATACAACTGGGGGCTGGCAGGCTGTATACAACTGGGGGCTGGCAGGCTGTATACAACTGGGGGCTGGCAGGCTGTATACAACTGGGGGCTGGCAGGCTGTATACAACTGGGGCTGGCAGGCTATATACTGGGGAGGTTGTGACCAATGCATTTCCCACCCTCGGCTTATACTCGAGCAATAGGTTTTTCCATTTTTTGTGTTAAAATTCGGGGTCTCGGCTTATACTCGAGTATATACGGTATCTCTGTTTTAACCAATAAGATATTCTCTACATGTTTGTCGATGTCAAGAAAATAGTATAAGAGGAGAAGGCTGTTTGGATGTTAATATAGATGAATGGAAGTATAATCTGGGTATGATTACATTCATCTATATAGGCAAACCAGAGCTATCACCATTGTTATTAACACCATTGTCTATGTCTGGGGGTCTCTGGGCCTGAAATCTAATAAAGTAAGCTTTGTCTCTGGAAAAAGAACCAAGTTTGTCTGTCCTGGATTATTACCTGGTTGAGTGGTATAAAGTGGACTGGCGATGATTCATTGTCATCATCATCATTCCATACATCTTGTCACAACAGCGTTCTTTGTAGGAGTTGTTTGTCAACACTATTGTTCTAAAATGTTACTAATTTGCAACATAATCTCTAACTCATTTTGGCCTCATGTACAAGAACGTTTTCGGTGGCTGTGAACTTAAATTATACATGTGTGATGAGCACATTGGGGCACATTTACTAAGGGTCCGCACAGCGCATTTTCGTGTTTCCCGTCTATTTCCGACACAAGTCGGGGTCATAGCCGATGGTCAACCCGACTGATTTGGAATAAGCGCGGGGTTTACAAATCAAATTGTGTTGCAAGACAATGCACTCACATATACCGGGAAGAAGAAGTTGAACTCCGGCGGACCTCAGCGGGGAAGCGACAGATGCAGCAAAATGGACGCACGATCTTGAAGAATTGCGCCAGACTTTATCCTCGTCGGATATTGCACCTCGGGGATCGCGACAGGACTGGGTAAGTAAATCTGCCCCATTGTGCGTCACTGCACCATGAATGACCCAGGCCTGGAGATGAAAGGGACAAGGAGCACTCACCCTCTACATCTCCAGCGGCCCGCAAACTTCCCCCCGGTTTGTGGACCATTTTAAGCACACATTGGAATGCACATAGCCTATTTTCACACTTTATCCCCATCAGAACCTTTCCTGCAGCTTTGTTGTAAACTATTATTGAATAATCATCAGAACCGATTCCTTTTTTACTACTATTTTTATTCTTTACAATTTGTTCCAATTTGACCCTTTTAGTCAACATTACATAATCATACTTATTTACAGAGAAATCATATACTCACAAAATTCATTTACAAAAACTGCATATTGCATAGATTTTAGAGCAGACTTCATACAGATTCTCCTAGGTAGAAGCCTTAAGCCTGCTATTTCCTAAATGTCCTCATATTAAAGCTTTGGTTGTATAGTAATAAGTAATATTAGTTTTCTGATTATCTGAGATAGCAGTAGACCAAATGAAATGTAAGAAAATGCTAAATATATGAAAGGGTTATCATTACAATACAAACACCACCCCATTAAGCTGTTATGGGGTCTTGTGCAGAACTACCTCTGCAACAAAATCAAGCACCCAATTCTCCTTCCAGAACTGAACTGAGTCTCAATGAGAAGGGCAGGGGGATGAAATATGCTCACAGTAGAATGGTCACAGGGAAAGTGCGGAGAGAGGTCACCTGCACGTACAAGGGGGATGGGGGGAGGGGATATTGTGAAAACTATTCCATGCAAATAATGAATTTGATGCAAGCAGGGTCCATGTCAAAGTGACTTTGCACTTTCCTATGTTCATTTGGTCAATGGAAAGTCGCAAATCAGCATTTGTACCAATATAACAACACACAGACAAAAAAAAACAATGATAAATTACCCCCAGTATTCGCTCTGTAGTCTTCTTGGCTCACTTTATTTCATTCATATCGGCTTGCAAATAAGTGCGTTATTATGGAAGCCTGTACTTTATGCTTCCCATAAACACTATGGGGGTTATTTATCATTAGCTTTTTCTTTGGGACAGTTTTTGAGCTCTGCTTCCCGTAAGATTTACTAAAGTTGCTTTGGCCCTCTAATAAATGTTTTTATGCTCTACTTGTTGTCTGCAATTTTTTTTCTCAAAAAGTTGCAAAACAAACAAAATGACCTGGCATGTACGGCAGTGGGGGACTGGAGTTACTTCCTGAATCTGAACGCGACATCTGAATCTTGCTCTACACGGTGTTGTACTAGCAGTGGTTCTATGTTTATGCCAGAATAGTGAAGCGGCGGCAACTTTTTTGAGTCGTTTTAAGCCAAAAAAACCTGCAAAACCAATGATAATAACCCCCAATGACTAGCCTAGACTCAACACAACCAGCACAGGGCTACACTCTATCTATGCACTCTATGCTCTATGTAATATGTTTAATAGAGCAAGTTACTTGGCTATCTTCCATTAAAGTTACTCGACTACCCGTTCTATTAAAAAGAAGTGCAGATCCTAGCCCTAGAATTGTATCTTAAACTTTAGTTGATGAGATAAGTAAAAAATAGATGCCATTAGGATGTAACTTCGTAAAAAACAGATAAAAACGTACATTTTTCACTGTTGAACATTGTCATGTGAGCAGATTCTGTGAAAGATGAATGTCCGCTACTCACAGCTAATTTGCATCAATGAATCCTTTTTTTTATCCGTTTGTTTTCAACAGACAAGTTGCATTCATCCGGCATCCATTTTCCCTTGTAAAATTAATAAACATAAAAAAAAAATGTAACAATGAATTTCAAACGTTTATCCATGAAACCATCTGCTAGATGCTATCCAATTCAATTAGTTTTTTTATAAATCAATCGACTTTTGTTATATGCACAAGTCGGTGAAAAAGGTTGAGACTTGGACATACTTAAACAGACGTGGGTGTTGACTAATTAAAAGGTATTACTGTGTGCTATCCAATATTTATTTATTTATTTATTTTAAAACACATTCGGGAGGTCAATAAACCCAAAATCTTTGCAGCATTGCTCCAAACATAATGATGATCTGCATAAGGCCTTCTGATTTTACCTTATATTACCATATAAATAATAGAAGCCCTGAAATAGTCACAAATGCCAGCAATCTGCCAGCACTTGCGATTATTTTCCCCTTTACACCAAGGGGTACCTACTGAAATATCGGGCTTACCCATGGGGGGCTGCGACATTATCATACTCCGGTGCACGTTAAATAACCCCCTATGTGTATTTATGTGCTTGTCACTGGTGTGATATCCTCAATATTAGAAGCAATTAAATAATCTTTCTATGAGTTTACACAAAGCATAAACTCCTCCAACCCATAAACTGCAGTAGGATACTCCGAGGCTCCATCTACGGTCATATAATATACATTTACATAAAATTCTTACCCTTCCCAACATTTTATGGCACCATTACGTGAGTAATTAGAGTATTTATACAGATCACTGGATTGTGACAGCTGGTAATGAATATTGCTTTACTCATGTTCTAGCTTTATTATTTTTTACAATATTTTTTATGGCACTGAAGTAAAAACACTGAACCCTGTGTATCTGCCGCACTATTCTCCACATGCAGGGATGGACTTTATTTCAGGGACAAGAGACATGTCCGATCATGGTCATAGGTACATTTTAGTGGTTTCAATGGAAGATGATGTTAATTTCTCCATGAATATGTAAGATTATACCAGTTTCTTATCCTAGTGCATGAATTTTGTGTGGGTTTTTCAAGGTAGAGCCTACTAGCTTTGGAAATGTAAATGTAATAGTCTCCACACTTAAAGCTTATGCGTACAGATCTGCTTTGTTTTAGCTATGCAGAATATAACTAAAGTGAATTAAGCTGCATATTATTGCTTTACCAAACTTACTGGCATTTTTCTAGAGCAAAGAATAGGCTTATCATAGTGACAATAAAAGTATACGTGTTGACATATTCCATTCCACATGAAAACCAGTCCCACATATTAAGACATATTAGATAATACGCAATAAGGTATAGCATTTACAGATACAGTACCATAGCAGGAGCTATATTTTCCCAAAAATACAATATCAGTGCAAATATTTGTGCATTTCTCAACAGGACATCTGCAACCAGGATGAAGGCTTGTAAACCAAGCACACTGACAGTGGTGTGTGCCCCCTCTGCTACCATCTGCTCTTCTTTTAGCTTTGTATGCCGTGGTTTCTAAGAAATGGCTTTTAAAATTATGCACATGATCCTAAGGGACTCCATTAACACCAACGGAGCGCGTAGCTCAGGATTATTTGCATAATTTTTAAAGCCTATTTTTCAGAAAGAAGTTTAAAGAAGAGCAGATCCTGCCAGATGGGGCACACAGTGGGGCAGATTTATCAAACTGTCTGAAAGTCAGACAATTTCTAGTTGCCCATGGCAACCAATCACAGCTCAGATTTCATTTTACAAGTGCTCATGAATATTTTAAAGGGGAGCTGTGATTGGCTGCCATGGGCAACTAGAAATATTCTCACTTTCAGACAGCTTGATAAATCTGCCCCAGTATGTCAGTGTGCTTGGTACAATCCTTCTTCCTGGTGGTAGATGTCCTTTAATAGCCTGTGTATTAACTCCATTAATAGGGGAGATTTAGGAACAGAGCAACTTTGTCATTCAATATCTTTAATTTCTATATTGAAATATGTTTGGTTACTTTACTATCATATCACTATTAGGACTCATTCAGAACTAACTATTACTCTGCCCTGTCCTCCTTGTATTTCTGTCATGTCATTAGTCTGCCATTGCCTAAACTTCTTAAGGAGAATATACACGTATCTGCTATAGGCAATTCCTTCATTCCTTCATTGTACAAGTATCATTTATTGATTGCCCGTAGAGCCCATGGTGCTGGATCGCCTGATAACAGCCACTACTGGCCCATTGGGCAGAGTTTTAATGGCAGTCCAAGCTTCAAACCGAGTGAGACCTTGCAGGTTTATGTTTCCCAACTGCAATAATTCATCCCCTGGCTGGACAGCATCATTCTTCTCTGACACACCTGGAAAACAAACACCCAAGGAACTTAATGTCAAGGTCCATGTTACTCTTTCATTTGTACTGGTAGACAGTGTGATATCAGTAAGTGCTTATGCTGTGTTTCAGTACTAAATACATGATGCTGCATTATTCTAGCCCGAGAAAAGGCAGCAATCTGCAATTTTACAGACACGTAACAGGAATATGAACGCAGATAGATGAAATCAAACTAGGACAGTTGGAGACAAGACTCCCTCAACCCTAAACGGGATAAGAGTGCTCAATTAGTGCAGAACTCATTCATCTCTACTTCATCTGCCATATTCAAACATTTCTTCAACTGGATGTTCTTAAAATAAATGTTCCTGTGTGAAGTTGATTTACCATAAATGTAGCCATGTTGTCTCTTAGAAACAAGATTGTTGCCCTTGGATACGACCACCTCTGCTGGAGTGATTGCACAAATAAACAATTTATTTTTGCAACTGCTGAGTGGTCATATCCAAGGACAACTATCTTGTTTCTAAGTGAGCCATATGCTCATTTATGGGGAATAATCTTCACACATTAATATTTTTTTAATTACAGATAAATTAAACCAAATGGGAATGTCCCTTTAAGCGCTGTACATTCAGTATCATAGAGACTGCTTTCTTTCTATCCCCTTTGTAACTGGACGGCATGTGTATGTTTCCTTTTTTTTTTACATGTTGTACAGTTTTGTCCTAACATAAGATTCATCTAGGGTGGTGTAATGGGGATATTAGACTCAGGAACAACAGTCTAGACAGTGAGCCATAAAACTTCATCCCCAACCACCTTCCTGCCTTAGTGTTTCCTTGGGGATATGGGACAACCACAAAGACATTCCCTCCCTGTGCCAAAGTGTAAAAAGACAAATATCACAAAGAGGAAGCTGAAAATCTGAGTGACAAGAGAGATAGCTAATCAGGCACAACATGCAAAGAACAGGTAGGTACGAGAGGCAAAAATTGGAAAACCAGAAATACAGAAATAAGACAGCGTCTTATATTAATTTTTGCTCCTAAAGAGGCGCTAGGTCTTATTTTCAGCGGATGTCTTATATTTCCATGAAAAAGAATTAAAATTTATTGTTGAACAAAAAAATCAATAATGGCCAGTGTAGTACTTTCAGAACTGCAGAACTTTGCTGGCAACCAACACTATGGTACTTATTTACTAAGGGTCGCGGATCACACTTTCGTTGGACTGTTCGCCATTCTCGGGATTTGTGCAGCTTTGACAGGTATTTAACAGGCGTCTACGCTGGAATGTGTCGCACGCGATCGGATTGTGGTGCAGCTGCGTGCGCGCGCCTACATAGGAAATGCCGCAGGCGTTGCGCGCGCACGGTCGCGCGCAGCGCCGAAGCAGTTTCTGCTATAAAGTTTAAAAAGTGTTAAAACCACGATACCGCGGTTTATAACACTAACGAAACTAAGCACCGGCACCAGCTCACCCTGAGCTGGTGCTCGGTGTTTACAGCTTACACCTACCATTTGAAATGGTAGGTTTCCTTTAAATAAAGCAGCTACTTGCGAGTAAAACCTTGAATGTTTGCAGCTCAATATATGTTTTTACTATATGTTTTTTCAATTAACTATATAAATGTGCAAGAAACATAAAATACATTCAGCAATGTCTAAAATTTTAACATTGCATTATATTATATTAAATGAAATCAGGGTCGGCTCCAGGTTTCAGTAGGCCCCTGGGCAACAGAGCTTCAGTGCAGGGCTGGGACGAGGGGTAGGTGAGGGTAGGCGAATGTCAAGGGGCGCTTTCCTCAACTCCCATCCTGGTTGCTGTGTGCAGCCAGTGCCCTCAGGCTGACCCAGGCGCTTGGCTGCCAACGTTATTGTTTAGGCGCTGGCGCCTCCTGGGTCATAGAGTGAGAGGATGCGGCACAGATCATGTGGTTTCAGGTAGCGCAGGTAGGTAAGTATTATTACATTTTTTTTGCAGAGGTTGGCTATATAAATTTCAGGGGAGGCATTCTGGCTGTATACACTACAGGGGGGATATTGATATTATTATATGCTGTTTATTCATTATTCATACTGGTAAATATTTATACAGTCACAGTCATTTGTATTTCTGTGTTTGGTATATTCATTGCTGGAATATATTTATGTGTTTGCTACATTTTTGGCAGGGTTATATTTTTGATATAAGCATCTCAGGTATTTTCACTGGAGGGCCATATTTTTCTATTTTATTCTATAGTAGACCTTATTAGATGTTTCCATAGCAATTGGACACTTAGATTTATTTCTTATTATTTTTAGGGGGGGGGGCATTTCATTTTTCCCGTTAGGATCGGCCCAAATTCAGCCACGTTTTTTTGGGAGGTGATTGTCTCATCCCGGCCCTGCCTCAGTGGGCCCCTTTGTAGTGAACTCATGTGGCAGCATTAAAAATTCAGAAACTAAAACCTCCTGTTCCTTAAAATATTTCCTAGTGTATCATACCAATCAACCCGTTCATAGGTATTTTATATAAAGCCCCCCTTACGCCCTATGGATTCATTAGATACAACCCCCCTAACCCCCATGATTCCTTATGTACAGCACTCCCCCCCCCCCCCCCCCCCCCGCCCCCGCCCCAGCAGCTTTGGGCCTGTGTGAAATTCATATACTGTACATTTGAACTGCTTTCAGTTTTGATTCACACAACTTTCAACTGGGGAACAATTTAAAAGCTTTCCATTTAAGGAAGAGGGTGATGTTGCCAAACTGAGAATGTTGACACTGCAATCCTTCACAAGACTTTAGGTTAAACTTAGTGTCTGCACTTTCCCTTCCTTATACCACATACTGTATGTTAGTTATGAAGCATTCACAAAAATAATTTTAAAAAATGTACCTTTGAAAATCCTATTAATGACAATGGGCTTGTCTCCATTAACAGAACCTTTTCCTCCATCTAAACTGAATCCTAGTCCAGACAAATGCTTCTCCAGGGTGACGGTCATCGTAGATTCTGCACTTTCCACACCTGTGAGAAATGAAGGGAGTTATTAAATATTAACTGGAAAGAATGTGATGTAGAACAAGTGCACAGTAATCCTGATAGGCCTGTGAAACCCAATTGTTGACAATATTAGAACCCCTTCTACAGTTACTGGGGGTCATTTATTAAGGGCCCGATTCGCGTTTTCCCGACGTGTTACCCGAATATTTCCGTTTTGCGCCGCTTGTACTTAAATTGCCCCGGGATTTTGGCGCACGCGATTGTTTTGTGCCCTTAAAAAATAAAACCTACTGCCTCTTTCGGGCCAAAAATTAACATAAGACACTGCAGGAAGGGCTGCATCAGTGAGAGAGGTAGCTGTGTACATATGCAGAGGGCAGCAGGGAAAAGCTGAAACTCTCAAAGGAGACATATATATGCATAGTGGGCCCCGGCTTTATTGAAAGTCGCTACAATCATTTCTTGTACTCTTATTATAAAGATCAGATCTCTTATTTATAAGACACATTGAATTTCTGTACTTAGGAGTTGGGTTCTGGAATTTGTGTAGAATTAAAGTATTCTATCTTTTGTCCTATCATAAAGTGACCATGCCTCTTGTTGCAGGTGCATCGAGTTTTCTCTGATGGACTTACTGCTCAAGAAGGAACAATACAAAAAGGAGATAAAGTATTGTCTATTAATGGAAAATCACTGAAAGGTGTCAGCCACAATGATGCTCTGGGAATTCTGCGTCAGGCTCGCCACCCCAGACAAGCTGTCATTGTAATAAAGAAAGAAAAAGATGGAGGACAATCCTTAGATTCAACAGATTTCTGTGGAGTCTCTGATGACTCAACCATCTCTAGTGAGTATTGGGATAACCTTGAAAGCTGCTCTTAAATGCTTGGATTTTTCCTCTTACTACAGAGGAATAAAACACGTGCCCTACAAAGCTAACTATGGCTTACCCACTGTGATATGTATCAGTCGCTCTGTGGATGAGATTAAACAAATCTCATCCACCTTCCATAGCTACAACCTTCAATATGTTGTCTTTGTGTGTGACCCGGGCATTGGACCAAAATACAGTGGGGCAAATTTACTTACCCGGTCCATTCGCGTTCCAGCGGCGGCTTCTCGCTCGATTCGGGTCGGCCGGATTTAATAAGGTAGTTCTTCCGCCGTCACCAGGTGGCGCTGCTGCGCTGAAAGTATCATCGCGCCGGAATGCACCGAGCTGGACCAGGTGAAGGTAAGCCGGTCCTTATGCGACACATTTTCGGTTTTTAAATGCGGCGGTTTTTTCCGAATACGTCGGGTTTTCGTTCGGCCACCCCCCGATTTCCGTCGCGCCATGCCAGCGCCGATGCGCCACAATCCGATCGCGGGCCCCAAGTGCCCCCCTGTGCCCGTACAGCAGGGTACAGTGACAAAATGGGTATTGGCATACTCAAGAGGAATTGCCCTCAACATTGTAAAATGCATTTTCCTTTTTAACCCATTGTGAAGGTGCAAATTTTAGTGTTCAACGAATCTATAGTAAGATAAAATTACATTTCTGTAATTTCACTTTCATTTATCTTTCACGCTCATGAAACGCTCAAAGGGTTAACAAAATTCCCAAAGGTTGTTTTGAATATTTTGAGGGGTGTAGTTTCTAAAATGGTGTCATTTGTGGGGGGTTTCTGTCATGTAGGCCTTATAAAGTCACTTCTAACTAAATTGACCCTCCAAAAGTAGGTTTTGATGATTTTCGTGAAAATCTGAAAAATTGCACCTAAAGTTATAAGCCTCCTAACATCCAAAATAAAGGAAAAGATGTTTGAAAAATGATGCCAAGTTAAAGCAGACATATGGAAAATGTTAGTTATCAAGTTATTTTAGTGATATGACTAACTTTCCAAAAAGTAGAAAATTATGAATTTGGAAAAATTTTTGCCAAATTTCCATTTATTTCATAAATAAATACTAAATATATTGATTAAATTTCTCAACCAGCATGAAGTACAATGTGTCACGAAAAAACAATCTCAAAATCAACTGGATATGTTAAAGCGTTCCAAAGTTATAACCACTTAAATAGACACATGTCAGATTTTAAAAAATGGGCCGTGTCAGGAAGGTGAAAAGTGGCTTCAGCGTTAAGGGGTTAAAAGAGTAGCCAACCCTTTTAATTCTTAAAATCTATTAAAACATAATAAAACCTATATAAGAGGTTTCATTTGGAGCTCACAATGAAAGCTATTGAATTGGCGCAAATGTGTTTTTTCTACAATTTCATTGCTTAAAATTTTTTCTAGCTTCCCAGTAACCAGCATGGAATGTGAAATTACTTTATTATGAAGAACAATTTGTTGGCAGAAAACAAGCCCTTACACAGCTATTTAAACAGAAAAATAAAAAAGTTATGGATATTTAAAAACAGAAAGGATGGGTTCCCTTGTGTTTTTTTGTCACATTTAAAACACATCCAAAATGCAAGTGGGAAAAGGTTATGCCAAAATGCATATGCGTTTACATCAAAATGTATGCATTTAATTGAAAATGAATATGCATTTTGTCCTAATCCCCGCCCACTTGCATTTTGGATACATTTAAATGCATCAAAAATTCCACGTGGGAATCCTGAGTGAAAAATGGAAAGGCAAAAAACAAAAATGGCTTGGTCCTTAGGTGGAACATCACATTTACACACACAATACAATAAAAATACATACAGTGATTTCCTTATTTTCCAGATCGATTCCACCAGCAAGACTGAAACCCAGACCAACGCCCTCCTCCTTGTGCAGAACCACCACATGAATGTCATCAAATTGCTGTAAGCGGGAAAATATATTTGATTTACTACAAATATAAGCATAAATACTGCAAAGCCATTACTAATACAGGCGGTCCCCTACTTAAGAACACTCGACTTACATACGACCCCTAGTTACAAACGGACCACTGGATATTGATAATTTATTGTACTTTAGTCCTAGACTACAATAAACAGATATAACAGTTATCACAGGTGTCTGTAATTAAGCTTTATTGTTAATCTTGATTCTTATGACAGCCCAACATTTTTAAAATCCAATTGTCACAGAGACCAAAAAAAGTTCTGTCTGGGATTACAATGATAAAATATACAGTTCCGACTTACATACAAATTCAACTTAAGAACAAACCTACAGACCCTATCTTGTATGTAACCCGGGGACTGCCTGTATAAAGTAAATGGCTCAACACGGCAGCACAACTGAAAAGGAATGTACCAACAGTTTTAACCTTGCAAAACTCCACACATGGTGTTAGTAACAGCAGGACTGTGATTACTTTATACAACGGTGGATTGACATGAACGTTTGAAAACGGTCATATGCAACCTATACCGTGGGCAATACATCCAGCCATTTGAAAAATAGAGCAGGCTTTATTTTGCCCTATAAGAATGGGCATGCCACACTTCTCCATATGGAGAGAAGTGTGGGGTGAGCAGCTCTCACGCCTCCTCCCTCCAGCGCCCTCGTCAGTGTGAAAGTGGCCTTAGGGCACATTCACATGGACGTATTCCCAGACATGCTGGAGAGGAGGAGAGGTGAGCAAAATAATGCTGCACAGTCTTCCTTAGCTCTATCTTATTTGCAGCCACGGCACAGCATGGTGAGCACGCGTTGTGCTCACCGTACCGAGCCCGGGTGCCATAGCCATCTATGAGGGACATACATCTTGTCCATGCGTCCCTAAGTTTGAATCTTCATCAAGTGCACAGGTGGAATTTTCTTAGTCCACAGGTGGCACAGCCTCCTGCTCTACTCTTAGTAGTTAGCCAGTAGTCTGTTTCAGCTTTCATTCGGAGTATAAGGGCTGGGGTGCAGGGCAGTATAAAGTGCTCAGAGCACTAGGAGTAGCTACAATTCTGAAATATAAATCCAGTTACAGTTCCATTGCTACTACCAACACATACAAAGGTGTAGTTCCACATCTCCATAGACATGGAGACGGTGACATCCTTTTTGGAGGAATACTTCAAATGGAGAAAAAACTCTGATGTGAAGGTCGCCTCGCAGTTTTGAATGGTCACAAATGCTGTATAAAAGCAATTCATCTTTGCTGTAATTGTACAAGCATATGTACAAATGTAAATGTACAAAGGGCCCAACACTGGTGGTTATCTATGCTAGGTAGTAGGCCAAAAGTTACATTTTGTGCCAACATAATTCATAAGGATTTAACAATTTTAATATAATCACCATTTGGGTTTACAGTCTAATTTCTTCTGTCCTCCAGGGAAAGTGCTGTGTACAGTGGTCCTATTTTTATAATTTTTACTTCTTTTAAAATATCTACTATATACCTTACACATTGTACAATGTATCTTTTTTATTTGGCATTGATATGTTTGCTGTTTCCTCTCTATTTTGAGACACCCCTTTAGACCAACCTACTTCTTATTTAAAGGGTTTTCCGATTATAAATGGATTCAAAGCGATACGTGTGACCGCACCCTCAGGGTTCTTTCACATTGGCGTTGTTTTTCACATCTGTCATTCATTTCCACGGATGTCTCATGTTTTCAATGGGTGTTTTCCATGGGTGTCTATTCATTTTCACTGATGTGGATCACTGAAGCCCATAGAAGTTCATGGGTCCACAAAAAAAAAACAATAAAATATCAGCTTTTTTTCACTGATGAGGCTGGGAAACCATATTTTCAAAGCAATGTTAAACCTCCAGTTTCTTTTGCGGACGCAGAGATAAAACGGAATACAAATTGAGACATAACGGAGACAAAACACCATGGTTGCACAGCACCAACGCTGATGTGAAACTACCCTAAATTGGGGTGTCCTGTTTAGTACACCAATAAATGCCCTGC
Organism: Engystomops pustulosus; assembly: GCA_019512145.1. NCBI lineage: Eukaryota > Metazoa > Chordata > Amphibia > Anura > Leptodactylidae > Engystomops > Engystomops pustulosus. The sequence goes on along the minus strand of CM033644.1, from coordinate 50,350,050 downwards.
ACATTGAGCATATGATCAGTAGAGAAAACTTTACTGACCTCAGTGCCATCATTTTCACTGCTTGTGTGCCTCTGCAAGGATGGGTCACTTTAATATAGGCTAGTTTAGGACCCTAAACCACATCTACCGTACATCACATCATGCAGGCTTGTGGTCTAGTGACCTCCAATCAGCTCACAAGTCCCTTTTATGTACACTCACCGGCCACTTTATTAGGTACATCTGTCCAACTGCTCGTTAACACTTAATTTCTAATCAGCCAATCACATGGCGGCAACTAAGTGCATTTAGGCATGTAGACATGCCTCCTGCAATCTCCTGCAATTCAAACCGAGCATCAGTATGGGGAAGAAAGGTGATTTGAGTGCCTTTGAACGTGGCATGGTTGTTAGTGCCAGAAGGGCTGGTCTGAGTATTTCACAAACTGCTGATCTACTGGGATTTTCACGCACAACCATCTCTAGGGTTTACAGAGAATGGTCCAAAAAAGAAAAAACATCCAGTGAGCGGCAATTCTGTGGGCGGAAATGCCTTGTTGATGCCAGAGGTCAGAGGAGAATGGGAAGACTGGTTCGAGCTGATAGAAAGGCAACAGTGACTCAAATCGCCACCCGTTACAACCAAGGTAGGCAGAAGAGCATCTCTGAACGCACAGTACGTCAAACTTTGCGGCAGTTGGGCTACAGCAGCAGAAGACCACACCGGGTGGCACTCCTTTCAGCTAAGAACAGGAAACTGAGGCTACAATTTGCACAAGCTCATCGAAATTGGACAGTAGAAGATTGGAAAAACGTTGCCTGGTCTGATGAGTCTCGATTTCTGCTGCGACATTCGGATGGTAGGGTCAGAATTTGGCGTCAACAACATGAAAGCATGGATCCATCCTGCCTTGTATCAACGGTTCAGGCTGTTGGTGGTGGTGTCATGGTGTGGGGAATATTTTCTTGGCACTCTTTGGGCCCCTTGGTACCAATTGAGCATCGTTGCAATGCCACAGCCTACCTGAGTATTGTTGCTGACCATGTCCATCCCTTTATGACCACAATGTACCCAACATCTGATGGCTACTTTCAGCAGGATAATGCGCCATGTCATAAAGCTGGAATCATCTCAGACTGGTTTCTTGAACATGACAATGAGTTCACTGTACTCAAATGGTCTCCACAGTCACCAGATCTCAATCCAATAGAGCAGTGATGGCAAACCTTTTAGAGGCCGGGTGCCCAAACTACAACAAAGACCCGCTTATTTATAGCAAAGTGCCAACACAGAAATTTAATTTGTGATTTCTACTCCCTTCTCTGTCAGTTTTCATCGAAACCAGCACCTGAGGACACCAATAAAGCAGAAAATAGTCACAGGTAGAGCTGTCACTTTAAAATAGCTCTGTGCACAGCAAGTCCTGGGCTGTCTGGGACTGCAGGAAGATGCCTGGAGTCATCTCTGGTGATGGCCTGAGTGCCCACAGAAAGGGCTCTGAGTGCCACCTCTGGCACCAGTGCCATAGGTTAGCCATCACTGCAATAGAGCATCTTTGGGATGTGGTGGAACGGGAGATTCGCATCATGGATGTGCAGCCGACAAATCTGCGGCAACTGTGTGATGCCATCATGTCAATATGGACCAAAATCTCTGAGGAATGCTTCCAGCACCTTGTTGAATCTATGCCACGAAGAATTGAGGCAGTTCTGAAGGCAAAAGGGGGTCCCACCCGTTACTAGCATGGTGTACCTAATAAAGTGGCCGGTGAGTGTATATGCTTCAGTCCAAAAGTGTAATAAAAAAGGTAAAAAGAATAAAGTGTAAAAACTTACATACCTTCAGTGTTTTCTCGTCCAGTCCTTTCACTTCCTCTATTAGTTGTGTCAGTTCTTCCAGGGGAAGTAATGAAATGACAGACTGGCCTGCACTCACATTTATAGAGGGCAAAGATAATGTCTGCCCGGAGATCTTCTTTTCCTTCTCAATTTCAGGCTGTCCCCCTCCATATTCCCTCAGTTCAGAAAGGCTTTGAGACAAGAAGACAAAAATTAACTAGTAGAACTGATTTTACCAGACTCTTTGCTCCTGCTTTGCCAGGTGACACCCCATGATGGCACAAGCAGGTTGTCTTAACATGTACATCATCTTAGAAAATTGCTGAGATGTATACTAGCAATTAAAGTATAGTTTCTTACATATGTTGTATCTGAGAAATACATATCTGTGAGCGCATACCATTGTGTGTGTTAGTAGCAGCAGTGCTGTGAAAAATGCATCTATATTCCAAGATTGTAGCTGTACTCTGGATCATTGGTGTGTGAGATCTCTACACTAAACACAGCAAAGCCCCTTCCCTCTACTGTAGCATGCTTCTTATAATACCATACTAATACTACATTCTAATACAACATACAACAGTTACTTGGTGTTAGGGGAGGGCTGTGTTGTGTTCAGTGAAGAACATGCAACAGTCCGTGAGAGAACTCCAAGTCCAGCTAGAATTCCAGAATATAAATATATTTTTCACAGTCCTGCCATTACTAACTACACACTCGCTGGTTACAAAGTTCTCCAGGGCTGCTGCCTAACACTATCTGTAAACATCAATAACACACTGGTAAAAAGTCATTACCTTGTCTTCCCTGGTAAGGTTTGATTTTTTATTGTCTACCAAGAAGGCCATAGAATAACATACTGTATAAGTCAGACATGCTATACACATTTATAGCTTGCACACTTGTAGGTTGGAGAACCTGGTTCCACAAATGCTCAACTGTCAATAAATCCAGTGTCCGACCATTACAGCCAAGTTATCCTGCTGAAAAATGCCACTGGGAAGCCTGCATGAGAGGCAACCATTGCTGCTCTGTTAGTGTCTTTCATATCACTATCTTCTCTAAGAAGATAGAGGAGATGATAATGAAGTGAAAAGCCTAACATTTTTGTGTTGCTAAATTTGCAGAGAGGCATTTTGGCTGGAAAAGGTTGAAACAGCTGCAAGGTAGAAGAAAAAGGCCTTGTTTGATCAGATGTGATCAGATTTAGGGTATATTCAGATGGCTGTGTGCTCGCCCGGTCTGGATCCCTGGCTAGCACAGGGCCAGGAGGAGGAAGGGGAGGGGTGAGCGCTCTTCCCCCTCCTCCCTCCATAGGCACATGAGCAGCTAGCTGTCATGGTCCATGACAAAGGGCCATTGAAGTCTTTTGGGGCCATGATCTGGTCACAAATGATGCGAACAGATCAGTGTTCCAATATCAGCCATGTAAATGTAAGTGTAAGAGTAAGTGCTGTTATTACACAAGAGCTCACAATTCTATGCTCAATACTTTTTACACTGAGCTTGGTTCTTTTATTATGCACTTGGCACCGATGCTTCATTTATTTACTTCATTGGGTTCTGGTGTTGCAAATATGCACAAACTTGGTTATGAGGCTGTATTTATGGTATGATCTTGGTTTTGGTACTGTATTTAACTTGGTTCTGGTGGCATAAGTGATCAGTTGTACGAGTGATCTTTAAATGTTATTATGTTAATTAAATCATTTTAGATAACAAAGAGTTGATTCAAATAGTATATCACAAATGGGTTATGGGCCAGTCATTATAAATTACCCCCAGTTTATTATCTGAACGTACATTGCAATTATTTACATAATTTTGCAGCAATCTGACATTTCTATGTTGTTTTTTTATTTTAGATGAAACAACTGAGATTCTACAGAAACAAGAATAATCCTAAACCATTAATACCCTACACACTTCAAGCAGCCATAGCTGCATATAGTTACCTAGTTCATAATCCAAAAGATGAGGCAATCGCACCTCACCCAGTTGCCTAGGACCTAACTCTGCATTGATGAAGAGCAAGAAATGTGGAACCATGCCATATACAGTCCATAAATGATGCTTCATGTGGATATAGATATAATTTTTGATGCATTGAATATATATACTATCATACAAAATAAAGAGCTAGTTACGTTTCTACAAGGAATCACACAATAATTGCATTATACAAGTACTAAACTTACTTCACTGAAAATCCTGTGTCCAAGTGCTGATTTTCATTGAATGAAGCCAATGTGTTTTCTCCTCCAGTAGTTGCCTCAAACTGCCATACATCACTGCCTTGTATACATGGTGACTGAGGGAAGGCCAGCAAGGATTTCATCAGAGCAGAAGACACTTGGTTGCTTATTGAATAGATTTTGCTGCAGTTCTCTGATGTCTTGCTGTTGTCGATTGATGGTGTGGAGGTCAATGGGTAACTCCTTGATCTTTGGCTTGGAGTCTTGAGGGCTAAGGGCTCAGTAAGCTCTGTGTAAGAAGAGTGGTGATGGGGTTCATTACCGGTACTGCTTGTTCTTCTTGTACTCAAGAACTTTGGTGGAGAGGTTGACTCCCTAGTTTCATTCTTGTCCATAGGAGACATTATCTGAGGTTCAGAAAAGTCTTTAATCTGACTTTCAACTGAGTTAACTGTGACTTTATTGAATGAAATGGTTACACATTCTACTTCTAGTTCCTTGTTAAGAGGATTTTCCATTTGGGCTGGATTTCGGACACTGGGCTTATCATTCCCTTTAGTTGGCGGCTGTGATGTACTAAAAGTTTCAAAAGAACTTATTCTCTGTTTGATTGAGGATGTCCTATTGGAAATCTGTGGTCTACAACTATTGCCAGTTTCCTTGGGTTTAAATACATTTGCACCATCTGATGTTCGATCTACATTCTTAGAGCCTCTTAAACTCTGACGGAACCAGGCTGGTTTGGGTGCCACTGGAGGACCTTTCTTTAGGTGCCCAACTTCATTCCTGCATGTCTGAGAAGTACAATCCCCTTCTTGAGCTTCTTGCTGCCCAGCAGCTACTGAACTATCCATTCCTGTGCTGCTTACATCCATATCCATTAGGCTATGGTCTTCCGATAATATAGGACTAAATAGATTTTTAATGCAGTCAGATATACGGACCCAAGGATCTTCTACTGGTGCCTCAAGACTGTAATCAACACGTGCCTGCCGTCTCAGCAATGGCTTGTGATGTGATATATTAGGATTGCCTATGGAACATGAGGAAAATTAATTGTCTTATCCTTAGACAGAAGAACAGTGATATAACTGTTAAAGAAGACCTCTCTGGTCAATTTAGGACCCTAAACCAACTACAGGTCCTCATGGATCTGTGGTTTAGTGTCCAAAATTGATCCGTATGAGGGCTGTAAGCAAAAACAAAAAAACTATTTTCTACTTACCTAGATGTGAGTCTGATGCAGCACATCGCACTCACAGCTTAAGATCCTGCAACCCAGCGCCTCCTCTTGCGATGCAGCAAGTGAAGCCGGCATAATGCCCCAGCTTCATTTCACATGTGCTTGTGCAGTTAAGCCGGGAAGTACTATGCTAATCTGCCATGTTTACCAGATACATTATCAGGATTGCTTCTACAATTAGTATAGAATACTTTTTTTCTACAATTTCATATTATTGATATTATCATTATCGATTTTTCATTATAATATATCAGCAAAAATTCCTAAGAGACCTCTTCTAGATCTCTGCTTACTGACATTAATTTCTTACTTCCTGCAGACATACCCAGTACTTGGTCATGTGTCAGACACGCAGGTACATATGTTATCAGAGCGATGCCTTGTCATGTACTAAAGTGTCCATCACATGAGCATGGACTGTTTTTGTTATCTAAAAGTAATCTTATAAAACCTTGAGAAATTAACACAGAAAATAAACAGGAAATTAACATAGGTCAAAGTACTGTATGTCTTTATGTCCCTTGGATTCCCTATAGAGAATCCAGAGCTATAACTAGGTTACAATGAGGAGTAGGTCCTCCTCGGTGTAGGGACTGTAGCGGTGTGCAGGATAAAGGTTGCATTGGCCGGTAACATACCTGTGTCTAGAGACTTTGGTTCGCTTGTCGTTGTGTGCAAAGATTCAGCAGATGATACTGATGTATCTAATACTCTGTGGGCTGTCAATTGCTGGTTTCCTTTTAGCAACAAGTTTCCTGCTTCCTGTGAAACAATGCAGTCATGTCAAAAACAGTACTGTGAAACCACAATATTCTCTAAAGGACTCTGCACAATCTCTGGGTAAGCTGGTGTTGGTTCTGAATCTGAAGCCTATAACCAGATATTACTACTTATTCACTGGTGTGAATGAGGCTTTCATTGACCCATTGGTAAAGGCTTTATTATCCCGAGTAAAGGACAGTCGACTACTAAAAGAAAGTTGAAAAAGTATTACTTCCTCTTCAGGGTTCAGCACACCCATGTAGTGTATTATTGTGCATTATTTTGAATGGCCACCATGCAATGCTACATTTTCACATGGAAATGCTCAGCTTCTAGGTTCTTTTTTTGGTTATTTTAGGCAGATTTTTTCTAGCATCTAAACCACATAATTCCTTTATATAGCGCACACAGATTATGCAGCCCTACACAGAGCTCACCAAATCGGTCCCTGCATGATGAAGCAGCAGTAATATATTGAGAAAATTATTTGTACTGAAGGTCTTCAGTTTTCTGAAAGTTTTCTAAAATAATTGGTTTCAGTTCCTTAATTTTTTCAGTTGTCAGCGAATAGAATAGTTCTTAGCCTACATTTACATCTCGTTTTTTGGACACCTGCATAGTGTATGCCAGGAACGCCCCTGTATAATTGCTGAACATGTCCTTGGACATATACTGGAAAACTTGCATATGCCCAGTTTGAGTCATCTATAGCAGGAAAGACAGCATGAAAAGGATATGAGGCCATTTGAGGCTATGGGTGACACATATCACTGTATGGAATCCATCCCCAGCCTCTTCTCCATGAGGTAACTATCCATGTTTATATGTCACTAGAGAGAAAATTACATTTAGTAATGGACATCCCATCCAAAAACCTTTTTTTACACATCGGTAGTTTTTAACAATACATAACTGTAGGTAAGATCTATCAGCAAGGAGCCATTACAGATCACAAAATTCTCTCAAGGAAGAGGTTTTAGGGAAGAATGGGTTTACGCAGTGGTGAAACTCAAAGCTTTCAGACCCAAATGCAAAATGTGTCAGGCCCCGAAATATAATGTAATGTTTATAGTACCAGTCTTCTCATATAGAAATGGTACACCATATGGACCCCATAGGCCTCTTTGGCCTTGTTGCGGAACCAGCCCCTTAAGTTACGCCCCTAGTTTATATGTATTGAGAAGCATCAGCTGAGTCATATAGGATATTATACAGAAGAACTGGGCAGCATGGATGTGAAAAAAGCCATGATAAGCTCAATGTTTGACTTGTACTATTTATTTACTTGTACTATTGATTTTTTAAAAAAAATGTTTAAAAGTGTAGCTTTTTATACTTTATTTATTAACATTTTCTCTAAGTCTCTTTTTCTTGCATTGATTTTTTTTAATTTCATTGATTTGTTCCCTCCTGAAATCTGGCAGAAAGTAGTATCTGTTATTACATATCATCGGGTGTTATAAACCAGCACATATATATCTTTATAGATCTAATGATATATGTATGTAGAGCATAAACTTCCTTTGCCAAGCCACATCCTGTCTATCTTATGTATGTATTAATGATCTTTTATGTCTAATGTGCTCTATATTTCTTAATTTCTAATTGAATATATGATGTTTCATACTGTACATGTATAGGGTTTCATTGAAACATTATGGAAGCAAGCCCTGGGTTACCGTGAACCATCATGCTGATTCAGACCAAGGTACAAAGTGAGAAAAATAGTGTAGACTTACATCATCCTTTGTGTCTTGCTTGTAGTATTTCCTCGGTGGCGGAGCTGGTTTGGATGGGAGCTTCTTTACTATGATTTCTCCTGAGTGTCCATTTATCTTCTTAGACAGAACCTGAGTTGGAGCTTGCATTTCATTATTATGGGGTGCATGGTTTTCCATATTTACAGGAGCAGAATAATGGGGCTGGATGAGCTCTGTTCGCACTGGCACATCTACACTATGTACCCTGCTCTGGTAGGTGTCTGCACTGGCACATCTGGGGTTGTAATTGCTGTCACTACTTGACCGGACCATTGGTTTCTGTTCCCTCCTGCTGTAATATAAATAAGCAGCATATCTCTCTATACAGTGGTCACATTGGTATTTCCCGTGGGAGCATGAAAACATCTTCTTATCCCCTGAAATAAAGAGATATACATTAAGTTACATATCAGGTACCTTTTCTGAAGGTTGAATAAGGTCAATGGTATAGGAGTTAAAGGGGTTTTCCAGGAAGACCTAGAAATGTTTGCAATATTTGAAATGGGAGCTGGAGCCAGCTAAGTACACCTTCATCTTTAAGAATACCAAAAACCACAAGGGAAAATTTCAAGTCATGGTGAATTAAATTGTTCTACAACAGAGGGGCAACCAGCAGTTTTTGAGGCTCTTTCTATGACTGCAGATATTCATTCTGTGAAATGTATTGTCATTGCATTTCTTATATTTAATGTTTTATGTGCAGCTTTTGTCATACCTTCCACGTTGTACTGAGGATGGTCCCGTTCCACAGCCTCAGCCATAGCTTGCTGCAACTGCTGCTCCGAAATCTGCTCATAAGAAAACATCACATTACATACAGGTCTGTGAGAGGGCTGTCTTCACATCTAAGGAATCTATTCAATTATGTTAAAAATCTTTTAACTGTTTTGTGCTTTGTGATAAATAAAACCCAGCAGAATTATACACAGTGTTCGTCCATTATATAACGGATCTATCTTTGAGTTTTTTCAGTTTCTATAGTGGAACAGAAAAAACTAATATGTGACTAAGGTGGGAACTCAGCTTTACTTATATTAAAGGAAATCTAGTATCAAAATCAAGCAATCAAGTGATAAACCAACTTATTACCTTACCTATACCTCACCTTACTTATAGATTGAGGCCCTTTGACTCTTATATTTGTTATCCATGACCTCCTTCCTTCTAGAATCAACTTTTACAACTATGCTAATGAGCCTGAACGGCTACTGGGTCACCCCCTCACCTTTGCTCCCTCGGCATTTCCCCTCTCCTTCTGTATCATGTAATCTTACTGCTCCAGCACAGTATAACAACTTGTGAAGCTGCAGAACATGGGGCTCTGGTAACATCCCCCCAGGGCTTTTCTGGCTCAGTATAATTTTTGAAGTTGATTTTAAAAGGAAGAAGGCCATGTATAACAAATATAAGAAGGTTTTCACAGTGACATTGCCTGGATCTATGAGTAAGCGTCCTTGGTTATCATGATTATGATGGTAGATTTCCTTGTTAAATGTTAAAGGGGTTGTCCAACTCAAACACATAGCTCCTTTCCATTTATATAAGCCATTTTAGTTTATGATAGACAACTTTGAAGATTATAGGATAGTTTGGTGGCTTCAAATGCATCAGGGAAGCATTCAGCACTGCGATAAATCATATATTTGTCTAGTCTCAACTTTGCCCAATTCAACTTGAAATTCTGTTATGTTCCTTCCAGTGGAAATTGCATCAGTCAGGAAGTTATTTTTACATTGTCTGCTATGGGGGTTCTGGCGCTATGTATTAGAAAGCAAATATCTGAGTTTTGGAAATGTGCACAATATGTTAGATTTTAATTCAACTCCATTATTATTACTACCGTAGCGGTCTATGGCTGCATGCCTTACCTGAGGATCTGGGTGTCTGCTGATCAGGATAATGATAGGTCCAGGGTGACAATGGCTTAATAAAGCATATACTTCATTCAGAGACTTGTTGGTGACAGTGTGTTCATTTATCTCCACGATTTCATCACCTTTCCTAAAATAATATTGCAGAAATATCTTAATTTACATAATTACAGCAATAATTACATGGTACAATATGTAGAACTGGACTTATACTATCTAGACATATTGGGGCAAATTCATTAAGACTGGAGTTCTAAATGCCATTCTTAAAATTCCCCCCGCTAAGTGATTCCATTTTATAATTATTATCTACTGTACGTAAAATTTCTTGTATTGAGGGAAGGGATGATGATTTCCAATTTTTTGCTATTAGGTTTCTAGTTGCATTCAAGCAATGGGAGATAATCATTGCATGAGTGAATGGGAGATTGTCCATACCTAGAGATAGCAAGGCAATGCCTGGATCCCAAGGGACAGTAGATAATAATTATAAAATGGAATCACTTATCGCAAAAACTGAAGGCCAACTAAGCATGTGCGAGAAACAGTGGGCAGCTTGGAATGACTTTCGATCTGCCCACCCATTATGATTATGTGGATTACCAAAACAAGTAGCGACGCTCTTTAAATCATAATAATAATTGGAGGAATTTAGATGGACATTGTTTAATGTTTATGTTTTATTTTACATGTGTTAATAGTTATGCTATGACATGTATTGCTTGATATATATCTGTACAGGCAGTCCCCGGGTTACATACAAGATAGGGACTGTAGGTTTGTTCTTAAGTTGAATTTGTATGTAAGTCGAAACTGTATATTTTATCATTGTAGTTCCCGACAATTTTTTTTTTTGCCCCAGTGACAATTGGAGTTTCACATTTTTTTGCTGTAATAGGACCAAGAATTATCAATAAAGCTTCATTGCAGACAATTTTAAGCTGATTATTGCAGTCTGGGACTATTTTAAAGCATCCAGAGAGCTTCACCAGAGGTCACAGTGGGCAGAGGGGTCTGTCTGTAACTATGGGTTGTCTGTAAGTCGGGTGTCCTTAAGTAGGGGACCGCCTGTACCTCAAAACTTGATATCATAAGCTAACATTTACATCCATTGTAATACATGCATTGCAATATTTGTTTGTTTTCTTTAACAAAACAATAAAAAGAAAGAAACAAAAAAAAAATTCCCCCCGCTAGTGGTTCTGTGCCGAATCTACGAGGTCTTTTAGTGAATATGGGTGGAAACTCCACCAGTTTTATCTTTAGACCAGATTGGAACCGGCTGAGATTTCTATTATAATCTACCATCTCTGCCCACCCCACTCCCCATCTGGTCCACGACCCGACATGCCCATAGTGGTGTGTGGGTCAGAGAAACTCTGAAAGTTACGGGGAGATTCAACAGAAGAGAGTACAGGACCCGTTTAGGTGCCAGTAGAGCCGACTCTCTTAAGTGAGCCTAATGATCCAGCTCACTAAGAAGGGCCGTACTCCTTATCACTAACAGGAAGCGGGCAGCTCATTTCTCTGTATAGTGAGAGTGGTGGAGAAGTAAGAGCTCTTCTTAAAGAGACTTTGCCAATTAAGGCCGCCATGTAGGCATATGGAGACTTATAGCCATTGAAGCTCCAAAGTGGGATTCTGGAAAAAAATATGCAAATAGGTTTTCCAGGATGGGATAAGGAAAACCATGCCTATTTGCTACCTTGTAAGGCAGCCGCTTACCATCAAGCATGACTTTCAGGAAGCCTTATGACATGATGTGGGATTAAAATCAAACCAGCATATCTATTCCAAAATGAACACACCCCCAACTGTAGACAGCACTGTTTCGATGTGGTTGGGTCTCTTCAACACAGTGTAGGGAACTGTTTTGGCTAAGTGCAAGGCTTTTGACTAACAGTGGATATACTTTGCCAATTAAGGCTGCCTTGTAGACGTGTGGAGATTTATAGACATAAAAGCTCCACTATAGTGCTTTATACAGTCTGTTCCTTCTGGTATACATATACTGGTTTGGTTTTAATCCCACATCATGTCATTAGGCTTCCTGAAAGTCATTCTTGATGTTAAGGGAGCTGCCTTACAATGTAGCTAAAAAAGGCATGGTTTTCCTTATCCCATCCTGGAAAATGTATTTGCATATTTTAGTGTGAGTGCTAGAAGACAAAAATGAAGCAGCATAGTAAGGGTGGATTCACACACACACGTGTGATTGAGTCAGCACACGGCAGGTCGCTGGAGAAGAGGAGGGATGAGTGCTGCTCATAGCGAAGCATTTCGTCCTGCCATAAACACTGGAAAAGATAGAGCATGCTCTATCTTTATTCCCGTGCACTGTGAGGTGCCACACATGTACCTCTGCTGGGCGCCTATTGCCATCTATGAGGACGTATATCCAGCTGATATTATGGCCCTATGCATCCAATAAATATCAATAATATATCATTCAGCCAGTATTAGTAGAAAATCTGTGGAATATCTTCAGTTGAGTCATTTGAGTTTACATGTTTTTTGTCTTTCTAGATGAAGCAATTACATAATTGCATAGACACAAGAGGAAGCGCAAACTCCTATTGCAGCTACAAATAATGGAATACAGTTATGAGTTGTAAGTCGGAAATAAGATCTAAGCCTCCTCATTGGGGAATATTTATCATATGCCGGCGCACGTGATACACACTGAAGCCCTTGATGTATCCGGGGTCTTGCGCAGCTTTTATTTCTAAACCACGGCGCAGAGGCCCTGATAAGATTTTAATAAGTAAATAAAAAGAAAGATGGTCATACTGTCCTCGCAGCAAGCATAGCTACTACAGTCTCTTGCTGGCCACATGATCCTGTGCTGAGGCATCATGGGACTTAGAACGGAATGCGTTTTTATAATGAATATTACAGTCTAGATCATCTTAGCCTACAGTCTGATTAGAGCCAGAGAAATGAGTCTGCTGTGCTGCGGTCTTTATAGTCTATATAAATAACTGTGTACAAAAGTTCATTTCACTGCTTAGAAGCAGAACTTAAAGGAAACCTACCACCACAAATCTACCTATAAAGGTAGATCGGGTGGTAGGTGAATCAATGGGACGTGAGGATAGCCCTTTTAAGGGCTAATCCTCACGTCCCCGCACTTTTTTGTAAACTTTTATTACCCTAATATGTTAATTTTGTTATGTGGCTACTTGGGCGTGGAGTAGCCGCATCTGAGATTACACGAGGCGGCTACTCCACGCCCCGGTAGCCACTTTACCCCTCCTACTCACCATGTTCGGCAGCTGCGCGCCCCTCGTCCGACGTCTGCCGTCTGCGCATGCGCAGAACAGCAGGCCCGCGCCTGTGCAGCCCCGGCTTCGGAGCAGTGACCGCGCAGGCGCGGGCCTGCTGTTCTGCGCATGCGCAGACGGCAGGATCGGCGGACGAGGGCGCGCAGCTGCCGAACATGGTGAGTAGGAGGGGTAAAGTGGCTACCGGGGCGTGGAGTAGCCGCCTCGTGTAATCTCAGATGCGGCTACTCCACGCCCAAGTAGCCACATAACAAAATTAACATATTAGGGTAATAAAAGTTTACAAAAAAGTGCGGGGACGTGAGGATTAGCCCTTAAAAGGGCTATCCTCACGTCCCATTGATTCACCTACCACCCGATCTACCTTTATAGGTAGATTTGTGGTGGTAGGTGCCCTTTAAGTATAAAATGTACAAGGAAAATACTAGAGTGTGCAAATAAACTAGAATATAGCTATAATAAATGGCAGGTAAATTAAGGGCTACATCAACATCTCAAGTGAGTGATGCCTGTAGAGTTTAATGCAAACATCCCTTATCTTGGTAGTGGTGGACTTTATAGATATGTAAAATGACAAAGGTGTACCTTAGACGTCCATCCATGTGAGCCACGGAACCTGGAGACAGTGTGTGGATAAATACTCCAGAAATGCTGCCAAAGTTGGGAACACTGCACAATCCAATGCCCAAACCTACTCCTGACTCTGGAGAAATAAAGAACCATATGATTAGAGAGCAATATTGAAGATTTTTTTTTAGCTCTTTATTTTATAATCTTTAGGTATTGGTGACACAAAACAGCTTCTGCTTTTTATGGCCAAAAAGAGAAGTAGACAAATAGATAAGTGCTTGTATTTATGCCCTTCTAAAACAATCCAAAGTAAATAATTGCACCCAAAAAACATGGGATTATTAAATATATGGACAATATATCTGTACGTCATTAGAAAGAACACTTGTAAACACCCATGGTACAGATGCCCTATAAGGACCTAAAGGAAGAAAGGTTTAATTTTCTATGAAATGAAGCAGAGAGTTGATAAATAGCAGAAGACTCCTAAAATCATTTAAGTACTGTATTACACTGTACTGAATTCTTAGATACAATATTTGTCAGATACTGCGTTAGACCTCCCTTGAATCAGTTTGGTAGGGACTAAACACTCTATACTAGGATGAAAACCCAAGACTGGCCATTGGATCAATAAGTCGCTCCTGTTCCTGCATCCAGGGTCAGTTGATTTACTATTTCTGCTTACTGTATATCAACTTCAAGAACCAACTGTTTGTTTGCTACCTAATACTGATGTGTTCAACCTTTGATCAACTGTAAGGTGTCCACAATGAAGCTTTATTGTTAATTCTTTTTCCCATATCAACCTAAATTTGTTTAAATCTTCTGGTCACAGGTCCCAAAAATAATTTGGCTGGTGTTACACTTCCTAAATATATCTGTTCCCACTTACATACAAACAAACCTATCTTGAATGTAACTTGGGGACTGTGTGTATACTGTATGCTAACAGAACACATGGAAGTATGCAGTTTACAAAATAACCACTGGGTGGCCACATGTAATGTACACACATCACAGCACTTAGCGGAGCACTTTGTGATAGCATAGGGCAGTGATGGCGAACCTTTTAGATACAGAGTGCCCAAACTACAACCAAAACCCACTTTTAATGTTGCAAAGTGCCAACATGACAATTTAAGCAGTAACCTATTGATTTCTGCTGTACCACAAGTTTCAATCGTATTGGCGTCCTGAGGAAGAATCAGGGAGCCCAAAGCAAGGGCTCCAATGATTATCCATCTCTGTTCATACCCTCTCGCTCCTCCTGTAGTCCTGGAAGCCAAGTAGGTGTCGCTTTAAAAGAGTACTGATCATAGCATCTCTTGGACTGCAGGAGGAAGCCTTGAGTCCTATCTGGTAAATTCTGTGCTGGGTGCCCACAGAAAGGGCTCCGAGTGCCACCTCTGGCACCCGTGCCATAGGTTCGCCACCACTGGCATAGGGCAAGAAGTTACTACTTTCCTAATACTTATCTGTGAATTTCCAACCAGGAAGAAGGTCAAGGGAGGACACAACAGATGACATTGAAATGAGATAACATTATACCCTTTCCATGTGACTTTTTTATATCATGGCTGATAATGATATCCTTCTATCCTTGTACCCATCATATGGTGATAACCCTTGTGCCATATTTCAATGATAGATAAATTAGTGATGCCAATAATGCACAAGATTATCTGCAGCTGGGAACCAAGGAACCATTAGTGGGAGAATAAGGTAACATCATGGCATTAAATATCACAATAATTCTATAAAAGACATCAATAATCATGCATGTATAGGGTATCTGGTACCTTTCTGTAATAACACTTCCATAATGACTCTATCATTTGGATTGGAGCTTTCTGGTTGTAGCGGGCTATGTTCTCTCACCACACAAGTGCTGGAGCTTTTAGAGCGAACCATTTGGGAGCTGCAAGCTTTGATGATATCGGGTGCGCTGAGTCCTGTACGAACTGTGAGAGTGATCACTCCTTTCTTCACTTGCTGAAGGTTACAAAGGTTATGTCACATACTGTATGGGTCATTGGTTTAATCACAGCAAGTAGCAATGCAGATTTTTCAGAAAGGTACAGTAAATGCTTAAAAGAAGATACTGCCAAAACTGATAAAATATGTTATGCTTCTGTATGGCTTTGGAACTCTATTACACCACCTCCTCTTGCCCTCTATCTGGTTTACTTCCACTTCACTTTTCTTGCTTTTCTTTTTACATAAGTGCCTCAAGTATTTAATGTACTTCTACTCTCAAAGTACAGCTAAAAGCTATTACGGGTAATTACCTTTACCATATTTCTGTTTCTGGATGAAAGGAATTCTACGATAGGTAACCAAAATCAGATTGGAGGGAGTCTCACACCCATCACCCCCATATGTCAGCTGTTTACAGCTGCTTCTGGGGGACCTACACCTAGTATAAAGCCAGAAGCATAGCCTTGTTATCTGTGTAGTTGTAGCTTAGCTTCCTTTTATTCTAAGGTCAAAGGGGTTAGAGGGGATGCGCTATCCAGAGAATAGATCATCAAATTATATCAATCGGCGTCTAGATCTTTTGTTCTTCCATGCAATCCCCCATGGAATTAAGGGAAATATTTAATGAATTCTTTTGTGCTACATAGGGGCACATTTACTAAGGGTCCGTCAGACGCATTTCCATCAGTTTTCCCAAATATTTCCGTTTTGTGCTGAATTGCCCCGGGTTTTTGGTGCATGTGATCGGATTGGACGCACCATCTTAGTGAATCGCGGTAGACCCGAATCCTCGTCGGACATTCCGGATCGGTGGCGTCAACATGACCGGTAAGTAAATGTGCCCCATAGTATCTATAGTACAACTATAATAATGTGTCCCTTCAATTAGAGTAGTAATTCTTACCTTAAATTTCTGGAGAGCATCATTGTGTGTAAGACCATGCATTGACTCTCCATTAAGTTCAAGAATTTCATCTCCTGCAATAAAACACTTTGAAAAGTTAATTACTCGTGAAAGATCTGTGAAAACAAAGTCGTTTTGTGTCATCTACGGTATATTGATTTAGAAGTCAATCTATTGAGAGTTATAGTCTGCTTTATATTGCTTAAATAAAATATTATTACTATTACTATTATTACATTTATTATGCTAGCATGTTCTGCACACCTCAGAGACAGTTACCTTCTTGTAGCCTGCCATCAGCTGCAGCAGCTCCATCCGTAAATATTGTCTTCACGTATATGCCCACTGGTCCATAGATGCTGTCCTTACCACCAACAATACTGAAACCCAATCCCTGGCAAACAATAGATTTTATTTGTATTTAGAGTTTAGAATAGTTTTTTTTAGAGTTAATGGTGTAGTTTTTACGTTTATATACACTATATAAAAAGATGCACATACATGCTTTTCTCACTATCTGACATGAAATTAGTATACACCTTTCCCATTGATAATTCGGGTTTCCAAAATTCTTTATATTTGCTGAAATACCAGTATAACGAGAGAGACAGTTTGCTTTAGTATGTGGTAGTATCACCTTTCCAAAGTATGACTTGGGTCAAACATTTTTGATATCCTTCCACAAGCCTCTCACAATACTTGTTAGGAATTTGGGCCCATTCCTCCTGACAGAACTGGTGTAACTGCCTTTTCAGATTTGCAGATAATTATTGACTAGGATTGAGAGCAGGACTGACTTTGTGATGGCCACTTCAAAACATTGTTATCCTTAAACCAATTTGTAACCAGCTTGGCAGTATACTTTGGGCTATTGCCCATTTGTAAGACCTATTTGCGACCAAGCTGCATCCTGTGTGTCCCAGTGTCTGCTCTCGTCCAAAATCATGCAGATCCCTCTCCTGACTTCCTATCATGTGCATTGACAGGCAGAGGAGGGGGGGAGGGGGGTTGGTGAGGAAGAGAGGAAGAATGGATGAGGACTCCCTTTACCTCCATGACCCTGGGACTCACCAAACTCTGCTGACAAGGAGTCAGGCAATGTAGATTAAACTATGATAAAATGCTGATATGATTCACAATGCTGACAAAGGCATTTTTAAAATGAGCATAACATAAGCTATTGGAACCTGTCACCAGCTGACTAGTTTGCTTTAAACTTTCTGATGACGTTACACTAAGAAGTAGAGTATTTCTGGTGTGCCTTCAAATACATACCTGGGTATCTCTCTAATTGACTAAGATGTTGCTAATAAATTATATGCTTCCGAAGACACAAGATCATCAAATAGGCTATCCAAAATTGTTTATAGGCATAGTAATTTTAGTGTATATAAACTTTTGACTTAGTTAAAAATACCTTAAAAATCCTCTCTCATTACTCTGGCATTTGGCAAATATAAATAATCCAAATAATTTGATTGTATTTTAATCACATAAAATCTATATTTTTTCAAACATCACTCTAGTAAGCAAATAAAGCATGTGTGGAATGACCTGAATGATCTATGAATGATGTACAAGAACCAGCTCACCTTGCCTTGGCCCTTCATTAAGATAATATTGGAAATGACAGAAGCATGGGAGGAGCTCCTCGTGTTCACTAATTGTGCTGAACTCAGTGACCTTGAGGAGCGCGTAACACCCTGAAAGTATAGAGGAGGTAATATGACATTATTCATGTATTTTAATGGGATGTACAATGCATATAGATCTGACATAAAACATCTCTCTATACAAGTGATTACATTGTATTACAGCAGCGAACCCAAGAAAATGGTTTAGACTACAAGGCACAGCATAACCTAAAATATTCTGCAGTAAATTATGAGTGCTAACACAATACTTGAATGGACAGTTAGTACAAATACTTGAATGGACAGCACAGCAATCTTTCTAATAATTTGTGTACAGCTAGCCTTGTCACTCTATCATAGTATCATAGTTTAGATGGCTGAAAAGAGACACATGTCCATAAAGTTCAACCAAACTGACCAGGGGAAATCCTGAAGTTTAAAGGTAAGAAAGTTTCACCATCATAGACAGTGCTTTTCTGCTGAAGTAAGGGTACAATCAAATGGCGTGGTGCTCGCCTGGACCACACAAGACGGGGAACACACCGCTCGACGGTAACACACCGTATTCTTACCGAATCATCGCCAGGAGCCATAGAAGTCTATGGGGGCCATGATGTGGTTGCAAATTATGCAACATGATATCACATCCCCAATAATGGTTGTGTGAATAAGACAGAGCCGTGATTATTTTATAAAAAGATTACAAAAGAAGCCCTATTAGGACTGCCTAGGCAAAGAGTTAATCTATTTACAAATCTGTCCTAAGACAGGGTAGAGCCTTGACGGTCAGGCCTAAAACATAACTTTTATTAAGTGTATAGAAGTAAAAAATAAAGTAGATTGATCACACTATATATTAAAAATCCGCAGGTATGAGGCCACTAGTGTCCTAGTGTCATTAACTGGCTGATGTTCACTCAGCCTATCCTATGTGAATGGGTCTCTGCAGTGACCCTTCACTATGGTGGCCTCAAACAGTCAATTTAAAAGCCAAACCAAGCCCCCCAGGGTTTGGCTTTTAAATTGACTCGTTTGAGGCCACCATAGTGAAGGGTCACTGCAGAGACCCATTCACATAGGTATAGGCTGAGTGAACACTCAGCACAGTTAATGACACTAGGACACTAGTGGCCTCATACCTGTGGATTTTAATATATAGTGTGATCAATCTACTTTATTTTTTACTTCTATACACTTAATAAAAGTTATGTTTTAGGCCTGACCGTCAAGGCTCTACCCTGTCTTAGGACAGATTTGTAAATAGATTATTTTATAAAAAGCCCCCCTGTCCCCCATGGATTCCTTATGTCCAGCCTTATGTGTGCTGGTGCCAGCCGTGGAATAAACCCTAAGGAACTGCCACCCGATCTAGTGAGGGCCAGTCGTTATATCTCTAAAATCTCCAATCAAATGTAAAGATGTTTCAGTAGTGGAGAAGACAAACTTTATATGTACTGTAAGACTTTGACTTCTAGGGGATAGTGAATCACCAAGGCCTTACCTGAACAGCCCCTGTAGGACAGTCAAATTGCTGAGACAAAGACTTCCTATTGCTGCATAAGTTGGCCGATTGCCTCTCTCTATATAGTGAAGGTTTTTTAGTTGCAGGAGGGTCAATTTCACCAATCCAATATGGATTGACACCTAATAAAGATATTAGATATTTACAAACATGACAGATATACAAAACACCAGTGACAAATTGTAAATGTTGTTGGATTTCTCAATACAAAATAACATTTATCAGATTTACATTTTACATCTTTTCAGACTCTCATGGTTTTAACCAAGCTACTCCTCTGTTTGTACTGAGATCCAATCCTTAATATGGCCACTGATAGAGGGAGATATTAATAGGCCTCAGTCCCATTGGCTTTCATTGCTGTGTGCAGAATTATGCCTGGTATGCACAGTGTTATCCAATGGAGAACTTTGGTGATAGGAGTGTCCCAATACAAAATCTGTACTAGACCCAACATTTATAGCACAAGGCCTCTTCATATAGGGGGAGAGAACAAGGTAACACCCCTGGGTCTGGTTACATTCTCTTCTCTCTTTAGCTGGGGTAAGCCTGGGGTATAGTGAAAATACGGGAGTGGACTATACCTAACAAGAGAGGGTATTTATCATATGCCGGTGCATTGTGCGCCAGCGTTTTAGGGTAACTCTGTCTCCCGCACATGGCAGATATATGAAGATGCCCCAGCCTCCTGATATTATGGGGGGGGGGGGCTGTACGTACCACAGATTCTGTCTGGCACAGGCTATGTCAGTTCAAGGCATACCTTATAGGTAATGCGCAGGTGCAGGGCAAAAACCCCACCCCACACCAGCCCAATCCGCTGCAGGGCATTGTATCCTCCACACCCAGAAAGCTGGTGCACAAGCTCTGATAAATGTGCCCCATTGACAGTGAACTTGTAATAACCATAACATTTAGTTTCCGGCACTTTTGAAAAAGATATGTCAAAGAAGAGAGCAGCTCCCTACGTTTCAATACATCTTTCAATTAAAAGGCTGACAAAATCATAGTTCAATATTACAGACTGGTTATATAAATTTCCCAGTTGGGGGCTCTATATACATAAGCCTCTGGGGCTTAAATGTAGCGTTTTTGTATTGCAGTAGCATTGCATTGCTGCTGGGTATTTTTTATTTTATTTTTAAGTAAGGCAAGTAAGAAAAATATATCAAAACATAGAGTGATGCTTTTTTTTCATACAGCATGTACATATAAGAGCAGGACTATAGCACTGGCTACATTGTGAGAGAAATATTGATTTGCAAATATACACCGCAAGTCACATTCTGTTGATATTGAACTAACTACATGCACATTATGAACCTTAATAAGGCAATAACATATGGTTGATGATGGGTTAGCTTAGGAATAGCCTGCCATTCCCAATACAGATTTTTGCAACAATGTTCCAACACTAGAACAGACAAGGAACACAAGTCCCTGCAAGCACTTAAATGTACTTAATATTTTGTAACTTCACATTTCTATGCAATGCTCTTAGTGATCACTAGATGTCACTGTTTTACATTTTTTTTATATAAACTGCATAAGGATATTCTAGTTTTTTTCGGTGGTTTTGTAAATAATTCATTTTCTCAGACTCTCTCAAGTGCTTCTTATTTATACTCCCTGTATATTTCTTTATATTTTAGTTTTGTTCCCTTCATTTCAAAAAGTGTAATTAAAATGTACAATTATGGAACAAAATAATATCACTTGTATATTAATTTAGAGGGGACCTATAAACTCTAAGTAGCAGTCTATTATTCATCAGCACTTGTGAGCTCCAGAAAGTATACCAGCATAAGTATTTTGGTTATTTATAGTTTGCATTTTGTTTCCATTAAAGAACTAAACTACTTCATATCAAGAAGCGTGCTATTGTGTATTTGACATCGTATTAAAGGTTAGTTATATTGATGACCTATCCATATGATTTATGACCTATTCATAGGATTATTGAGGGTCCAACTGATTAACTGATTTTAGAGGCCTCACTTGAACAATGGCAGTTTCCAGGGCCTTCCTTCTATGTCAGAGGCTGCTGGAATCAGCTGATCAGTGGGTGTCCTGGGTGTGTGATCCACAACAATCCGATATTGATAACTTATCGAATGGTCTTCAGTGATGCAAACCTGAAAAATCACCCACCATGATACATCTAGCAGACTAATATACAATAAAAATATAACCTAAACCTAAAATAATTGATATTGGCGATTACAGATCCTGAGGGTACAAACCGAAGATACTGTGAAATAGAAATGGGGCATCATCTACAGAGATGTTCTTTGTAACCTGATATTGATTCACAAACCAATATTGTATATAAAAGTCACCCACAGGTTGGCAATTCTGACCTTAAAGGCTTGTCTTATGTGTAATATTGTTCTGAATTGAATCAAAAGGGCATTTCCCAGATTCCTGAATTATCCCATGAGAGCCCAGGGCCAGTGACTGGTGACCTCAAAATACTGTCCCTATCTTAATATAGCTAAAAAACGAAACATACTTGTTGAATTACTACGTGTCCTGACACATGGCACCTTCATCTGTAGCATGCAGTGATTTTCCAGTTTTTCTTGACTTTCTATAAAAGCGTTCAGTGCTGTTTCCTGAAAGATAGAAGATGGATAGTAAGTAATTCTTTACTTTCAGTAAGGGGTTAAGATAACTGATCTGTTTGCTGTGGTTAATCTGTCTACATCAATTTTGTAGACAAAGGTCTTGCAAATCCAAGCTGGGGTTTCAGTGGAGTCACGTGCCAAATGTGGTAAAGTATTGGCAAGCTGTCCCCTGCTTATAGAAAACATTTGCTGTGTATATATTCAGCTCAACAACCTTCCCTGATGATATAACTCATGCTGAAATAAATACAATGCTAAATTTCTGCTCCAACCACAGCAGAAAGAAAGAAATTTGTTCCATTGCATTCGAAATTATGAAGGTTTTGTCTAGAAAGTTTTCAGAATACAATGCAATATCGAATTGTACTGACCATAAAGTAATGGTCAGGGAAATGTCATCGCTTAATGAGATCGGATGACTCTAAATGCAAAGCTTTAGTCAGATAATCAATGACCCAAACATTTCCTCCATTTTTTTAAGCTTTTAGAATAGTCAAAGCTTGTGCAGTCTCAATACTAGTCTTAGTTTATCGGACTAGTAGTTTAATAGGCCTAAAGGTGACAGCCATAGGTTATCAGAGGAACGTTCTTATGTTTAACATTTAGGACATTTGTATTATGTGTCATAAATACCGCCCCACAGTAAATCCAGACCGGACGCCTGTTGAAAGCCTTTGTGGTCATGGACTCAATGGATAGTTAGCTGCGCAAGTGCTCACTCACCATTCAAGTATTTGGCTGTGCCTGATATAGGTGAGTCTATATACTTGACTGTTTTAATGGCTCTCATAGACTTGAATGGAGAGGGGCTGTGCATACATGGCAAGCTCTCAAATCGACACTCCCTTGGGGAGGACCCCAATTATCAAGATATCATCTATGATGTATAGAGGGAAGCATTCCTGCAGCTTATCCATCAGAACTAATGGGCAGATGATTGCGATGGGCAACAAGAAATAAATACAAGTTAAAACAATCCTTTACATTACTTATAATTGCAGAAGTGGTCCTTATATATCAAGGATTGATAAAGTTAAAGATGGGAATACACATATAAGCGGTTTGGTCACACAACAACTTACTTTTAGAGATGATTTATTTGAAGGTTTTTCAATATAATTCGTACTGGATAAGGTAATTGCTCTTGCTGTGACATCAGGCATTGTGCTATTTGTGAGCAATGTATCGGCTGTGGACAATCCTGTATCTCGTATACTTGTCTGTGACTTTTCATTGATTTCCGAATACTTTTCTTCTAGACTGGAGCCATCATCACTGTTTTTGGTGTTACATAGAATAAGAGACTTGAAGTTTTTTGGTTTTTTCATTTTTTTCCCAGTACTGTTCTGTCTGTCCATCTTTAGTGAGGACAAAAAGATGCTGGTTCTCTCGAAACCATATTTTTTGGGCATGTCAGGAGGTAGACCTTTATCACCATCAGTGTAACATTTTTGCTGTAAGAACAATGAAAATGATTATAATAATGTGCTTAGCTGATACGTAACATTTTAAAGCCAAAATCTCATGATTAGATTGCATAACGGCACCATTCACTGCACATGACTTCTCATGATCAGCATCACTACTTTGTAGCTGACTGTTTAACTTGCAGCAGCTTATCGTTGTATGTTCCTTTAGTTTTTATGGAGCGCACTATATAACCTTGTACATACTGTACCTCCTTTGTTTGGTTGTTCGATTCCTGGTTCTGAGCATTGACCTAATTCCTAGCTATGTTCCCATCATGTTCTACAGATGCAAAGAGCTGGGGGATAAGATGGAAGCTTAGGGAGGAATGGAGTCAATAGTCAGAGGCTCTACCACCAGTCACTGGACCACTAAACCATAACATTCAACTGGGAAAGTCCATACTTATATACAAATAGTCCATGCTTGTAGAGAGGTCCCTTAGACTCTACAATCCCAGTCTAGACAGCCCCTAACTGATTGTGGCTTAGCAAATAGACATGTTAAGTAAAAGCTTGACAGACATCAAGCCTGTATTCAAGAAGTAAGTAAAGGGAACATAACCTTTGTTACTCAAAAAGAGATATCAGTTAGTTAAAAGAACCTTGGTCACAATCACTCATGTCTAGAGGTAGATGAGCTTGTCATAATTCGGGTTCGGACAAATATCAAGAAAACATTTTTTAGCCCCTGAACACAAGCCCTGATCAAGTCAATAGAGAACCAAGTTTTAACCCATAAAATGTCTGTAAAATGGAGGGAAGATGGCATTGGACAGCCAGTTTCCCCTCTACAATGGAGAAACTGCAGACTCTGAACAAAGATGTTTTTAGTGAGTTTTTTTAATGGGGGTAATATCAGGACAGTTGCCGTGACAAAAATGGTCTAGGGAAAGTTCTTAAAATAATGACACAACTTAATTAACTTAAAAAACTAAAATGTTTTTAATGTCACTGTGCCAGAAGACCATATGGGTTGTGATAAGTGGACGGGACCAGCACTGTTCATGTGAGAGGAGACAGGTAGAATGACAGTGAGGGGCAGCTACAAATTTTTAATAATTGGCCTTTTAGAGGCATTGTGAAGTATCCCGAGAATGTACTTGAGGCGTATTTGAGATATAGGTCAATTACATTGCAAAGAGTGACTCAGCACACACAGCTCTACCTCTTTTCTGGACAGCCCTCTACCTCTACTACTCACTACTTTTAGGTCAGGGGTCTGCAATATTATTAATTGTCTGGTCCGGGGTATGCATTTTAATTAGTTGTTTGTTCAGGGGTCTGCATGAGTATGAGTTATTTGGTCTAGGGCCTGCTTAAAGAGGACCTGTCACCACTAAAGTAAGCAGCTCCTAGCGCTAGCCTTTTTGGCAGTGATAATCTGCTAGTTTTATCAGAACCCTCCAATAAAGCTAGCAGACACTTTTGTGCTGTACCATAGGAACGCCGGACCGCACTCCATAGGCTGGCGGTGACTGCTGGGCTAAATGCGGCAGTCACCGCCTCCTAGACCCGCCCCCTTGAACGCGGTCCGGCGTTCCTATTGTACAGCGCAGCAGTGTCTGCTAGCTTTATCAGAGGGTTCCGATAACACTAGCAGTGTAACACTGCTGCATCTTTTGTAGCACTTACTTTAGTAAGCAGCTCTTAGTGCCTTTTTTATGGGTGACAGGTCCTCTTTAAATATTAATAGTGTGGAGAATTGTTGTCTGCATTATTATTGTTTATGATTTTTGGTTTGAATTAATACTCATTGTCTGGTCTGTGGTCTGTATTATTATCTGACTGCAGTATTTAAACCTTCTGATAGTTAGTGTTGCACTATGGTATTTGTTGTTTTGGGGTAGTAAGTACAGTCCTGTAGTGCGCCGCTGCTTAGATTAATAAACTTGTGTACAGTAATAATGATTGTTGAGCAATACAATACTATGAAACTGGCCACTGTCCCTGTATGCCCCTTTACACGTTTGGGAGGTTTACTGCTTTAGATTTTGTTACATCACAAACGTATTGCAACATGTAAACATAGCAATATGCTGTGTGCTTTGTATCCACAGATTTTGGAAGACAAGGTTCTAATTTATTGTTATTTTAGCTCATTTTGACTTATACTGCAGTCATATAGTTGAGCTATGAACATGACTCAAGCTTGGTTTATTACTTATTTAGGTTTGTTGTGTAGACAGTTTATGGATAGATGTTTATCCAATAATTATAGTATATGTTACTTGTGTCTGTATGAGTTGATGTTTTAACTGTTCTTTTAATAATAATAATAATTCTTGTAATTTACAAATGAGGACAACATTGCAACATCTATCTGCCTTTATATATGCTAATATATGTTGTCATCAAATTTAATAGAATAACTATTGTACTCATAACCTCCATATCAGGTCCTTACTAAAGACTTGATGCTTCACATAAGGGCAGCCTATTGGTACCATAGGAAGCTGAGCCAAATTGTAATGCCAAAAGTATACAGCAAATTCCTAGTTATTGGTGCAGTGAATCCATGAGGCAAGATTCACCTCCTTTCACCTTGTTCCCCTTCTTTCCATGATGGTTGCTAGTAGAGATTACCTCCCTTAATGAATACATCTGAGTCTGTACTATATCAGATGTCCAATTAGCCAAATGGCACATTGAATGTAGATTGAATATGCTGCCCTTACATAAGGCACAGCACTGCTTATTAAATGTTTCAACCCCTCCTGGGTTTTTTGGGGATATCCATACTGTTTGATATAGAACCTAAAACTATAGAGCCATTTAATCCAACTTTTATATAGACATTTTAGGCTTGTTTAATTGGTTTTCTAGGCTTTCAATCAATGGTAATTAAATAAACCATGGCAGCCAGAGAATACAACCAGCAATGTTTGAGAAAAAGGAAAAAGCTACCAAAATGCCTTTCAGATACAGAATAGGAAGTGCAATATTATCTCCTTGATAAAATAAACTATTGTATAGATTTATCTCATTACATATTCCAATATGAAGGAGTTTATATACCATGTCCACGTACTAGGTGGAGCCAGAAAAGGGATGGCGAATGCCAAATCATAAATTGTATGTAGGTAAGCTGTCTTTACATGTTACAGAATGGTTTCAGAAATTTCTGAAACTGTACTTCTGTGGGGATAGTTGACATCTATTCACATATTGTTCACATTAACAAAAGCAACATGACACTAAATAAACAGTTTTTGCTAATGAGGACATTTGCTAAATTGGTTGGTCCTGTAAAATAAATTGTACTACTGAGTTTTAGTATTAGGATCTTGCTCTTTACAAATAGAAAGCTGAACAGAGGGCTGTGACCGATTATAAAGATCATCTGTAAACAATAAACATAGACACAACTATATTCTCGGCACAATATCTGCATTTAATGGAGAACTTTGTACAATATATGTACACTGTAAGTTAAATAGACATAGAAGCTCTTTGGAACCATTGATGGAAGTATTCTAGACCCATTTGTGGAGCCTGTAGATGTCATGAACCTTTGTAGCTGCCTTTTCTAAAACTAAACAAACTCAATTTGGGCAACCTTTCAGATTTCTTATATATTTTATTACCTTCATTAATTGTGATTTCTACCTCTGATCTCCTTCCAGCTCCATAGCATACTTTTTATGAACTGGTGCCAAAATCTACTGCATATGTAAGGTGATCTTGTGCCATAGTAAATCAGACAACTGCCTCCTGATTCTAAACTTCTAGGAATGTTCTAAGAATCCTTTCATTACTGGACTTAATCTGAATCATTTGTATGTTTCAGGGGGACACTTCAATTAATTACTAATAAAAAGCTTAGACGTTTATGAGCACTATTGGGTACTTTTTATCAATGTCTCATTGTTAAATATTTTGAAAACATCTGATGAAACAAAACATGGCCCAACCAATATATTAAAAGTTCACAAGAATAATTTTAGTAAGTTTATAGCACAATCACCTTCAGTATATTGTGAAATCCTTACAGATTATTTTTTTCAAAGCAATTTAATAGTTAAACAGCGTAGAAAAGGTAAAATCTTTTGCAGTAGTGTAAAATCAGCAATTTTAAAATAAAATAATTCTAAAAAAAAGTGGTAACAAAATAATAAAAAATGAAAGTGCAGCATATATGGCTCATACAAACATAAACTCACCTTTTATCTGTTTTGGAATACAGAATGTGCAGATGTCAAAAGATCCATCATTTCTCTTAGGGTTTCCCTTGATATGGAGACAAGATAAATAGATATGAACCCAAATTCAAGGCTATTGTTAATACGTATAACATACCGTATTCTTCTCTGTATGCTATGCACGGATATGATTACAACTTTTTGTATATTAAACTGAGATTATCAAAGGTTTGAATAGAAAGTTAGCTCCTGGCGGTATTTCATTTTCTGTGTACTGGGAAATGGTAAAAAATTTCAAATGCAATGAACTTGAAAAAAAGAAAACACTTTTATGCCATTTTCTTGTGGGCTGTTTTTGCAGCTTTCACTGTGCGCTCCAAAGGACACCTCTCCTTTATTCTTTGGGTTGGTGAGTTTGAACTCCCAATGGTTCTTTAACAGTATATTGCGTTTTTGCACACGATCTGTAACAATGTGTCTTTCTCACATTGTAACAAATTTTCAGAAATGACAATATGTGGAGACTCATACAGACTCCAAGCTGTCATAGCAATGGATTGTCGCTTCTGAATGATCTCACAGAGAGCAGCGATCACAGCCAAGATGGCGGCACCCATGCACTGTTGACTGTCAGCAGCATGTAAAGGGTTAACATCCACGATCCGTGCCAGCAACGATCGAGATATTAACGCTTGGTGTTTGCTGCAATAGGCTGCCCCCTTTTTTTGTTGTTGTGCCATGTGCACTGTGTTTGTTATGTTGGCTCCCAATTTAGCTATTCCGACACTTCCAACTTTTTTTTGTCGCTCAATATGAGCACAGCTTTTGAATCCAGACATTTTTCCTGCACTTCTAGTTTCCTGACACTTTATGTGGCACAATTTTTGGCTCCCTTCATGAATGTGGTTTGCCATTTCTGACGCTCTTCTGTTCTTCTTACAATCTAAAGCCACAGTCTAATAAACCGCACATTTCGTGTGCATACAAACGGACCTTGCGACACAAATAATAAATGAGCCCCTTGACTCTCCTTTGCACTCAGTTTGTACAACATTCTGTGAATTACTGCAAACATTTTCTCAGAAATGATGAATACACTTGGGTCTGTTTCATAAAATAACACCAGCCTAATACCACAGCCCGGGAATAACAGGAGGCTAAAAAATGTGCCATTTTTCTTTAGGAGAATAAAGAAAGCAATAAGGCCAGTTGCATGAAAAGCAATGAAAAAGTTAAAATTCAGAATGAGTCACTTTCTGAGTTAACAGGTTTAGCAATGTACTGTAAGTAAAATCATGCACTTTAGACTGGAAACCTGAATCAGATCTTCCACAATATAAACTTGTCCTTGGCATTGACCACTATGTGTGAATCCTTCCAAATGATTTATGGGCCAAGTTACCCTATACCTTCAGTCAGACTATTCGTTACGCATCTCTCCGCTGAAAACAATATAAGAATTAGGATGATGTCAGTAGGATGTTATTAATTATCAGTTAATTAAAAGCAGAGATCCATTTCTGCTTTTCCTTCCTGTTATAATTTCTGTAGAATTTTCAAATGCTTACGAGGCAGGAACTTGGAAGGAATTACGCTCCGTTACCGACTCCTACTAAGTGCTAAAGAGAGCCTGTGGTGCGGCCTGTAGGAACTTCCTTCAATTAAAAAACTTCTTTAACCACAACTTTTATAACAATATAACTTTGGCCACATAGTTAATTCACACTGGGGGCTACCAGGACCTCGTAAAGAATATGATTGGACAATAGAAGTTATTGTTTTATCATGCAATTCCATCAAGAATCTCAGGTGACCACAATGCATACTATACAACAGTAGATGACTATACAGTTAAGGAGAGTCACCACCAGAAAATCACTTATTTTTTAGCTAAGCTGTTTATATTAAACAGATTTTGTTTTGATGCTTTGGAAAAAAAAAAGTTACAGTGATCCGACCTAAAGTTTTGGCCAAGCAAAATGGCAGACAGCATTAGATAGTTGTACTAGTGAAATTTGAAACCTTGTATTTTCTGTGTGATACTAGTAGCAGCAGGATTGTGAAAATGGATTCTGAGCACTTGTAAAGAAACAGGGACACAGCACAGTGGGACTGTGGAGTGGGACATCGGGGGCGCCAGACAGAGTTAGGTACAATTTTATTAATTTGTGCAGACCCTCCCCAGCCAACTCTCAATGTTTTCTTATTCTCAGACAATCCCTTCAATAATAGACTGACCCAGGTTTTTTGTAGTGTTTTCTTTGCAGCGGCCATCTCATTTAGATAGGATTGCATCTACTAGTGACCATAAATAATGTCACTTCCTGACACCTTCTATCTCTACACACTGGTGGACATTTACTATGGGGTTTCTGCCTTTATTGTGGCTCTCCCGCGGCCTGTTCCCCTTTCTGACACATTTCTTAGTGGTGGATGCCACTATGGTTTCTGTGGTGTGGAAACTCAGACACAATTAATATGTGACTTTTTTTTTTTTTTTTTGGTGCTGGAAAGTGGCGTGGAGTGTAGACCAAAAGAAAATTGGTCTAGCAGAATAGAAACCATAACTCGGAAGTCTGCCAAGTCTGCTCTCAGATACAGTCGGCTCCGTCCTCTAACTATTGTTTTGCACATCACTTGTAAATGGCTGGTGGGTTTCAGAAGATAATTGACTCCCCCTATTTATTTTTTTGTGGTCCTTTATTCTGGCTGCGGAATATTTCCCTCCTGGTGTAGATATCTCAAGAGGTTAGAGACTCGGGGGGCCACAAGATTACCATACACCGGCATATTTTTCACTCCCCAAATTAAAAGATCTTTAATTTTTTTTTTATTTTTCCATGTAAAGAACTGTGTGAGGGCTTGTTTTCTGTGTACCAAATTGCACGTCATAGTTACAGCATTTAATATTCCATGACTTGTACTGAGAAGTAGAATTCTAAATGCAGTGAACTTGGTGAAAAAAGACATTTGCTCCATTTTTGGTGGGCTTGATTTAGACGGCTTTCACTATGTGTCCCAAATAACATACTGTATATACTCAAGTATAAGCCAACCTGAGTATAAGCCAAGGTCCCTAATTTTACCACCAAAAACTGGGAAAACATATTGACTCGAGTATAAGCCGAGGGTGGGAAATGCATGGTTCACAGCCTCCCAGTATATAGCCAGAAAGCCCCCAGTAGTATATAGGCAGCAAGCCCCCAGTAGTGTATAGCCAGCCAGCCAGCCCCTAGTAGTATATAGCCAGCCCCTAGTAGTGTATAGCCAGCCCCCTGTAGTATATAGCCAGCTAAGCCCCCGTTGTATACAGCCAGCCCCCTGTAGTATATAGCCAGCAAGTCCCCTGTAGTATATACCCAGTCACCCCTTTAGTATACAGTCAGCCAGCCCCCTTTAGTATACTGCCAGCCCCCTTTAGTATACAGCCAGCCTCCTTTAGTATACTGCCAGCCAGCCCCCTTTAGTATACAGCCAACCAGCCCCCTTTAATATACAGCCAGCCAGCCCCCTTTAGTATACATCTAGCTAGCCCCCTTTTAAATCAGAAACTTTTATTGCTCTTGCTGATAACACAGATATGTACATTACAAATATCAAGCATTCAGTACATAATATTACAAACATATGTTAGCAGAAACATGTATAACATTCCCCAAGTTCCCCCCCCCCCATTCCCAAAATCCTTTGGTCTGTCACCACTCCCTCAATACACCATATCGTCACAGATCCACTGCAGTCTCAAGTATATTTGAGTATCCCTTACTGCTCCAATGCCCTCCCCAGATTCAGCATAGACCAACCTCTCTGCAGTTCTTCAGTTGCCAACCCTGGAAACTCCACCCATTCGGTCCACTGTTTCTCAAATTTTTTGAGATTACCTCTTTTCTGATAAACTTTCATCTCCATCCATACAGTTTTATTGGTCATAGATATCACATCTCCCAGCCCTGGGGGTTCAACAACAAACCAATGCCTAGCTATGCTTTTCATGACCTGATAGAGAAATTTTGCCACAGCCAATTGTTCAATTTGGGTCCCCTGCTGTCCATCCATGCAGCTCAGTAAACCAACATTGGTGTCATGAGGAAGCCTTATGTTATACACTCTATCTATTAAGTCCTTCGCCTCCTTCCACAAGCTCTCTAGTGAAGCACAAGACCAGAACATATGTCATCCATCTGCTCTCTCTTCTGGACACCGAGGACACCGCGCATCCTCCCGCAATCCCATTTTCATAATACATATGGTGTCCTATACACTCTTTGTATTAAGAACAGTTGGGATCTCCGCTGTGAAACATTCATCGATAAAATATTAGGAGAGCTTGTTGCCTCTGCCCACTCCTCCTCCGATATTTCCCCAACTTCCTCCTCCCATCTCCTTTTAGTCTCAGCCATAGGATTCCCCAGTACCTTTGCGAGAAGAGAACCATACAGCAGGGAAATTATCCCCTTAGTACCCTGTGCCTTAACTACCTCTTCCAACACTCCAATAGATCCTTTTTCCAGGGAACCTGATTGAGCTTGTGTCTGTAGGGCATGTCTCAACCTTAAGTATTGGAAGAACCAGGACTGTGGCAATTCAGACTTTTCCCCATTTGTTGGAATGACTTTAAGACCCCTTCAGAATACAGCTGGCACAAGTAGTGCACCCCTTTCTAGCTACCCGCCTTTAGTTGCCAGCCAGACCCCAGTTTGCCTAGCATATAAAAAAAAAATAAACTTACATACTCACCTTTCAGCAGTCCCCGATGCTTGGTGCAGCTCCCCAATGTTTCACATTTTTTGTGCTGAAAAACTCGGCTTATACACGGCTTATTCTTTGCCTCACAAGGCCACATTAATAGAAAAACAAATATATTATAGCTAGTGCACCATTGAAGAAATTAATAACTCCTACATTCTGTAGGGCAAAATTGCCTGCTGCATGGCCCTCCCTCTATTATGTGTGCTACTGTGCGCCCATGCAACAAGTAACATCCACATATGGGATGTCCTTGTGCTCGGGAGTAATTGCATAACAAATGTAAAAAAATTTTTATCTTTTATCTTTTCTGAAGGTGTAAGTTTTAGGACTAAATGGACTTCTTAATGACAAGTTTAAATTTAAATTTCACTTCTATTTTGTTTCAACTACTATGAAGCTCTAAAAAGGTTAATAAGCAGAAAATATTATTTATTAATATTAGAAAACATGTACATGCACATGCCTTCTGCTAAGCAGCAGCACAGAAAATGGTGTGAATGATATGTGCAGGAGCCTCGGGAAACTGCTCCGTCATGTATTGATTTCAAATGTAAAAACTTCCCATTCCCCCCTATCTCCTCCGACTGTCGCTTACCCCCTGAGGGCATCATCCATGTCTGGTCAACTCATCACTGGCCACTCCCAGGGGACAAGGGACACAGCTCTGCATACAGAAAGGTAAACTTTCATCTAACTTATCTTTCTTTTTGGAAAAAGAAAGTTTTACTATAAAAACTCTTTGGCAATGTGCACACTATGGGGCCATGGGGGAGCCAGAAAAAAGGCTCCTAATGACAGGTTCCCTTTAAGGGGTAATTTTTGGTTACACTTTTGGTAACAGTTTCACAAGCTTCATCATGTTTTTTGGTGGGTGTGCTTATACACACCTCAATAAAATTTAGGGATATTTGGCTTGTGAACGTATGTAATGTGACCTTCTCTAAACTTTTGAATCCAAATTTCCAACCAATCAATTTTTCAATACATTATCACAAGTATTTGTTCTCTAACAAGAAGCAAAATTCACATCAAGTATTTGATCCATGAATCGCCCCAATAAATTTCCTGGTTTGAATTGGTATGTCAACGGTTGTCTTCATCATGTATTTTATGCATATCGTGACATCTAGACAACACGTAACAAATCAAGAGTACCCTGTCATTCGCAGGCTTTAAGCAAAATGTTCTCAGATGGAAGTGGCCAATGAGCTTAGGGTGTCACAGAGTGTCAGCAGGTTACATAAGCAGGTTACATAAGACGTACAGGGAGAATGTAAGAGTAACAGAATGACATACAAGTGAAAAACCTTTGGCAACATCTTACACTGATGACCACTTCATTGTGAACAATGTCGTGCAGAAGCTGATGATGAATACCAAAAAACTCCATATACATTTTAGGGAGGTGCGAGGCACTCAAGTGTCACATCAGATCATTTGAAAACGTCTACATCACAATTTTTCAGTATGCTAGACAACCTTCATTGGTACCTGACCCCTCCACCGTAATATTTCTTAGGTCAGGGAGCTTCTATGCTAGACGAGGGACCAGTGTACCTCATTTTTATTCACTGATGAAAGTCACATGTTGAAGACCTCAAGGAGAGCTTGAGTGGTGGTTTTACAGTGCAGACAGCTGTCTAGTCAATACAGAACTGGACTACACTTTGTGAATAGCACAATGACATGTTGATACCACTTGAATAACATTATTAATCCAGGAAAATATGCAAATTATTTTTCCAGGATGGAATAGGGAAAGCTTTCCCTCTTGACTACCTTGTAAGGCAGCTCCCTTAACATCTAGCATGACTTTTTGAGAAAACATGCTTACATATTTCCCAGAATCCCTCAATGGAACAACAATGGCTATCAGTCTTTACACGGCTGCAGATTCTGCCTTATTCCAGCTCTTCTTACTTCCCTGAACATGAATCTAGTCATTCCGCCTCTGTAAAAACAACGCAGGTCTAATTTCATCTTAATGGATGACAATGTGGTAGATTTTTAAGGTTGCATCATTAGAGAATGGCTGCTGGAATAGAAATTGAATGGCTCCAATTTCTCCAGACCTGAATTATATGGAAAACCTATGGGTTAAGCTGAGTCACTGTGTAGAGGCTCCTAAGTCAGTACCCCAGAACCTCAATGACATAAGGGCAGCCCCTAAAGAGTAGTGGGATGCCATGATTTAATCATGATTTAATCAATTTGAAAAAGCATGAGGACACATGATATGACATTGATATTTTTGTGGGGTTATGCCATCCACTCATTGCCTTTTGTTACAAGAAATTATGATAAGTAAGATAAGGAAATCACCATTGCATACTTTGACATAAAAGCCCTACTTTCATTATATAAAATTACTGTAGCATGAAGTTATTACATTTCACCTGGAAGCCAAATATCCATAACTTTTTTATAGTAGTCTGTATACCTAAGGCACCTGTTTTAATAATTACTAGAATAATTTTTTTCTTATAACTCTACATTTTGCTACATTGTGTTATTGTTCTTGAAATCTTAAAGGATGACTCAATGTAGAGTTCTACAAATGTTGTTATTGGCAGGAGGTGACCCTCTTGAACATTGGTATATTTAGTTAAAGCTGATATTTAAAGGCAAAGACTAGAGATAAGACTAGAGACTAGAAATCAGTAGCAACTAGCCATGGCTATGATTGGTCAGGGGTGTCCCCCATAGCCATAGCTAGTTGTTAGGGGCATCATTTTGCAGGATTGGCTGTTTGTTCGCCAATGTGTAAATATGTCCCTCTTTGCAACCGAACCCCAAACACAAAGTCAACCATCGAGTCCACCGATTTCTACCAGAGACTGTTGGATAATCAGTAAGGAGTTATTTTGGATGTCCACAGTCATCAGCCCCTGGGATTCTTCATTAACGTTTGCATTTTCCTACTGTTTCGGACATAATGAAATGTAGATATTTTTGGATACAGTTGGAAATCTCAACAATTTTCTCTGCAAAGCAAATAAAAGTGACCCTGTGAAAAGCAGCATTCTGAACAGTTTTCATCTGTTACAGGCTGTCATATGGCCGAAATGAACACGGTCTCATGATTTACAAAGAAAGGCCTTTGTATAAGAGGGTAGGCATTCCAAATATGAGCCGTGCAGACCACAGACTGTAGGACGCTGAATGTCGCCTCCTGTTTGGCAGTGGGCAGGGTAGGCTTCAGAAATACTTTTGCTTTCATAAGTTATTTACCTAGTATGAATCCACAATAGTTATGTGTGGGGATCATTAGACATGAAATAAAAGAGGACACTGTACAGCTGGCATTAGTTAATATTTATTAAAACATAACCACATTCTTCCAGCCTATATATGCCGTGAATGACACCTACACTGAAGTTCAATTTATGCCATTATTAGCCAAGTTTGGACAATGTGTGCAGAGGAATAACTTAAAGGGATATTCCCTTTTTGGCAAATTTATGTTATTGTTTGTATGATGAAAAATTATACAATTTTCCAGTACACTATCGATTTCTCATGGTTTTCCAGATCTCTGCTTGCTGTAGTTCTATGGGAAGCTTCTAGGTTTACTTCCAGTGGACAGAAATCTGACCATGGTCACACAGGTGCATGACTCGTTATGTCACAGAGAGTAATCAGAGCTGTGTGATATAATGAGCCGTGCACCTGTGTGACCATGGTCAGATTTCTGTCCACTAGTAGTAAACATAGCAGCTTTCTATAGCATGACAGCAAGCAGAGATCTAGAAAACTGTGTGGAATTGATTCAGAAAGTATATTGGAAAATTGTATAACTTTTAATTATTCAAACAATAACATTTATTTGCTGAAATGGGAATACCCCTTTAAGGCTCCTGGGCAATAATGAAAAAAGAGTTCCCAGGATGCCTGATTGTCATGTGCCATGTATAGTGCTACTGTCCATCACCTTATGAACCGTGGCAATGGACAGCAAACAGAAAGGGTTAAATAATTGTTATGTTGTAGATTTCATAATTAATTCAGGAGGGGGGGCAAATATTATAATCATGAGGAATTTTTTGAGGAATTTTGAGTATTGTATTTTATGAGGAAAGGGGTGTATATTATTATGGATTGTTATTATATATTTTATTTCATAAGAACTTCAGTGGGTAAGGGCGCACTTTAGATATGATGTTCTGTATTTTAAAATTCAGCGAGGGGCACTATATAAACATGAATTAGAGAGGAATGCACTAAACATATCTTAGTCCATTGGAGCAGGTGCACTGCATAGGTTAAATAAATCCTTGGGGGAGATATTTTTAAGATTTACCCTGCCAGGTTATTTAAAAACTGTTTTGTACTCTTTTAAAGGGATTTGCCACCCATTTTTGTTGATAGAGGCTGGCGCTCCCTTCCCAAAAACTGCAGCATGCCTGCTAAACACTGCCACTAATGCTGCAGCAGGTGCAGGGCAGTGGTCAGGATCTGCAATGACGAGTGGTGCCGCTAGAGAACCGGCACACCAGGGCAGATAAGTATAAGCTCCTTGTTATTTGTACAGCCTCTGCCTAAGCCCTTTACATTTTTTTCCTCCCAGGGTGACTCTATGCTGCCTGGCTATATACAAAACTGCATCTGGGTGAAACGGTCTGCTGTACCCTACACAGGACTTGGCAAGGTTCTTCCATCGGACTGCAATCAATATGTAGAAACATCCTCAAATATGGTCAAGAGACATTGGAGTCACCAAAGCTAGTGTGTGAATTATTTTATTCATGCAGAATTTTAGTTTCTTTTTTTAAATAAATTAGCAGAAATTTCAAAAATTATGCTTTCACCTTCTTATTAGTGGGTGCTAAGTGCATATTCACGTGAAAGGATCTAAAGGCCTTAAGAATGTCCTGTATAGAATTTATTTTGCATACAAACTGATGAAAAAAAATGCTGTGAACTTGTCCACAGTTCATAAATCTCCACACAAAATCAATTTTCCCTAAGTGGAAAATGGTTGGAAATTACTTTCAAAACCTTAAATGAAACCTACCATGAGGAATTTACTATCAGAAGTAGAGCTTCTAGTAGATTCCTTCTGCCTGCCTCTGCCCTAATCTGTAATTTAATAATCCTGGAACCTTGTTAAAAACTTTATTTTAGTAATATATAAATGAACTACAGAGGCTACTGGAGCATGTACTAGCCTGGCCGGGCACTGGGAGCTAAGGCTAGTTCACGCCCCAGAAGCCTCTGAAGTTAATTTACATATTATTAAAACAAAGTTTTTAACAAGGTTCCAGGATATAAATTACAGATTAGGGCAGAGACAGGGGGAGGAATCTACCATCAGATCTACTTCTTATAGTAGATTCCTCATGGTAGGTTTCCTTGAAGTAGAGACTCTAGCTAGTCAACAGTTCAAGATAAATGACTGGAATAAAGATGAGTTGTACTTTTGAAGTATAACAGAACATGACGTTTTGTTAAAATAAAGTAATAGTCCTGAAGGATGTATAAACGACACAATTATGTAAAGACTACAGAACGCTTTGTGTGCACTGTATGACATTAACAACTGTGTGTAGAAGATATCCGCCAAAATGAGCTATTTTCCTGTCATTTTACTACATAAGCTTTTACAGTAATGTAAACTGTCATCTTCACAATCTACATACAATTCTCATTCCACACAAGTTTCTCATTTTTCTTTCAGCCAGAATGGACAAAGGCTTAAAGGGTTGGTGACACCAGAAAATGACCTATTTTTAAACAAAATACTTATTTATACTTAAAATTCATTGCATATGATTTTTCAAGGATTTAAAAAAAAACTTTTTCCATGTCAATGTCTGCTTTTAAATAAAAGTACAATATCCTGCAATTTTTGCTCTGGCCACTAAGACTAATAATAGACTGACAGATGATAATTCCGTAGGTGTTTTTTACATAGCAGTCACCTTGTTTACATCATAGACTGCATTAAAATCGAAATAACACTTCAACATCTTTACGTCTTTACTGACAATAGACGTCATCACATCTTATTGACACCTCCCATCTACACCGAGCATGTGTAGATAACTTTCCTAAGACCTCAATGATTTTATTCTAGAGCATTGCTATGAGGCTGTAGATCATTAGATGCTGTTACTACAGCTAATGGAATAGGGCAGCCCCCATAGTCATAGACAGAAAATAGAAGAAATAACTCCAAACACTCAGAAAATTTAAAAACAGCCGCTAGACACAACAATAGCGATATGATTTGTGATAAAGGTTTGTTTAAGGAACAAAAAGTGGAGGTGAAAGAAATAAGTTTTGTCCTGAAAAAGCCACAGTTGGCTTATACACGAGTATATAAAAATAATAAACTTGCCATGGCTGCTGGGCATTTCATTATTGAGGAGGTCATGGCTGCTGGGCATTTCATTATTGAGGAGGTCATGGCTGCAGGGCATTTCATTATTGAGGAGGTCATGGCTGCAGGGCATTTCATTATTAGGGGTCCATGGTTGCAGGGTATTTCATTATTAAAGGGGCCATGGCTGCAGGGCATTTCATTATTAGGGGTCCATGGTTGCAGGGTATTTCATTATTGAGGAGGGCATGGCTGCTGGGCATTTCATTATTGAGGAGGTCATGGCTGCAGGGCATTTCATTATTAGGGGTCCATGGTTGCAGGGTATTTCATTATTGAGGAGGTCATGGCTGCTGGGCATTTCATTATTGAGGAGGTCATGGATGCAGGGAAGTCATTATTAGGGGTCCATGGTTGCAGGGATTTCATTATGAGGGAGGGCATGGCTGCTGGGCATTTCTTATTGATGTGCTGGGTGGGGGGGGGGCCCTCCCGGGGGGGTGTTTCTTGTCCTCCTGGGGGTTTTTTCATGTGTGGGGGGGGGGGGGGGGGGGGGGGGTCTCGGGGGGGGTGGGCGGATGTCATGGCTGCAGGGGCATTTCATTATTAAGGGCGTCCATGGTTGCAGGGTATTTCAGATTGAGGAGGTCATGCTGCTGGGCATTTCATTAGTGAGGGAGGTCATGGCTGCGGGCATTTCATTATTGAGGAGGTCATGATGCGGCATTCATTATTGAGGAGGTCATGGCTGCAGGACTTTCATTATTAGGGGTATGGTGAGGGATTTCATTATTGGAGGCATGGCTGCGGCATTTCATTATTGAGGAGGGCCATGTGCAGGGCATTTCATTATTAGAGGGTCCTGGTGCAGGGTATTTCATTATTGAGGGGTATGGGCTCGGGCATTTCATTATTGAGGGTCATGGCTGCAGGGCATTTTCTATTAGGGGTACATGGTTGCAGCGGTATTCATTATGAGGAGGTTCATGGCTGGCTGGGCATTTAATGTTGAGGATGTCCTGCGGCTTTTAAGGGCCATTTATATTGAGGAGGGCATGGCTGCATGGACAGTTCATTATATGAGAGGTATGGTGCGGGCATTCATTATGAGGAGGTATGGCTGCAGGGGATTTCATTATTGAGGAGGTCATGGCTGGCAGGGCATTTCATTATGAGGACGGTCATGGATGCAGGGCATTTCATTATTAGGGGTCCCATGGTTGCAGGTATTTCATTATTGAGGAGGTCAAGATGGCTGCAGGCATTTCATTATTGAGGAGGGCATGGATGCGGGCATTTCATTATTGAGGAGGGCACTGGCTGAGGACAGGTTTCATTATTGAAGAGGTCATGGCTGCAGGGCATTTCATATTGAGTGGTCATGGAGCGCAGGGCATTCATTATTAGGGTCATGGTTGCAGGGTTTAGTTCATTATTGAGGAGGTCATGGCTGCTGGCATCATTATTGAGGAGGTCATGGCGCAGGGCATTTCATTATTGAGGAGGTCATGGCTGCAGGGCATTTCATGATTGAGGAGGTCATAGTTCAGGGCAATTCATTATGGGGCATGGCTGCTGGCATTTCATTATTAGGGGTGCAGGCTGGCGGACATTTCATTATGAAGACGGCATGGCTGCAGGAATGTTCATATTATAGGGTCATGGTCTGCAGGGATTTCATTATTAGGAGTCCTGAGAGTGTTCGAGGTCACTGCTGGGCATTTCAGATATTCGAGGAGGCATGGCTGCAGGCATTTCATTATTTGAGGAGGGCATGGTGCGGGCATTTCATTATTGAGGAGGTCATGCTGGCAGGTGCATTTCATTATTGAGGCCATGCAGGTATTTCATTTAAAAAAGGCTGTCAGGCTTTTA
This sequence comes from Engystomops pustulosus, assembly GCA_019512145.1. NCBI lineage: Eukaryota > Metazoa > Chordata > Amphibia > Anura > Leptodactylidae > Engystomops > Engystomops pustulosus. The sequence goes on along the minus strand of CM033644.1, from coordinate 50,309,327 downwards.
TTAGGGTCCTGTGGGAGGTATTTTAGTATCCCCCCCCCCCCCCCCCCTGTGGTTTGGCGCGCACCCTTCACCCTACACCGCTGGCTGCAGGGCATTTAATTGGCTGCAGGGATCTTGGGAGCATGCTGAGAACTTCTATAAGGTCTGCCAGCTTATTCAGGCATGCTTCAGATTATTATTGGGGTCCATGGTTGCAGGTATTTCATTATGTGAGGAGGTCATGGCTTGCGGCATTTTCATTAGTTGTGAGGTCAGGCGCGGACTTTCCTTATGAGGAGGTCATGGGCTGCAGGGCATTTCATTATTGAGAGTTCATGGGGGCTTGCAGGGCCTTCAATTATTGGGTCCTGGTTGCAGGGTATTTCATTATTAAAGGGGCATGGCTTGCAGGGCATTCATTATGAGGGGTCACTGGTTTGCAGGGTATTTCATTTATTGAGGAGGTTGGGCTTGCTGGGCAATGTCAATATTGAGGGTCATGTGGAGTGGCGCATTGAGAGGCATTGCTCAATTTTATGAAGAGTCCATGGTGCAGGGCATTCATTATTGGAGGTCATGTTGCAGGGCATATTTCATTATGAGGAGGTCATGGTGCAGGGATCTCTTTTGAGGAGGTCATGGCTGTGAGGGCATTGCATTATGGGAGTCTGGCTGCAGGGCCAGTTCATATTGAGAGGTCATGGCTTGCAGGGCATTTCATTGGATATCTCTAGGGTCATATAGGTTGGCAAGGAAGGGTATTGCAGTTATAAATGGGGCCATGGTGCAGGGCATTTCTTACTTACGAGGTCCATGGTTTGCAGGGTATTATTATTGAGGAGGTCATGGCTGAGGGATTTAATTATTGAGGGGTCATCGCTGCAGGGCATTTCATTATTGAGGAGGTCATGGCTGCAGAGCATTTCATATTGAGGAGGTCATGGCTGCGGGCATTTATAGTAGGTCCATGGTTGCGAGATTTCATTATGAAGGGCCATGGCTGCAGGGCATTTCATATATTAGGGGGGCATCGCAGCAGGGCATTTCATTATTGGGGGGCCATGGCTGCAGGGCATTTCATAATTAGGGGGCTTTGCTGACAGGGCATTGCATTATTAGGGGTCATGGCTGCAGGGCATTTCATTATTGAGGGGGCCATGGCTTCAAGGCATTTCATTATTAGGGGGCCATCGCTGCAGGGCTCATATTGGGGGGCCATGCTGCGGCATCATAATTAGGGGGCTTTGGCTACAGGGCATTTCATTATTGGCGTCCATTGCTGCAGGGCAGTTTCATTATGGGGGCCATTGGCTTCAAGGCATTAATTATTGGGGTCCATGGCTGCAGACATTTCATTATTGAAGGTTCATGGGTGCCCTTCAAGGGCATTCTTTATTGAGGGGCCATGGCTGCTTGAACAATTTCATTATTGAGGGGGCCATGGCTGCGGGCATTCATTAGAAGGGGATGGCTGCTGACATTTCATTTAGGGGGCCATGGCGCAGGCATTTCCTTATTGGGACCAGGTGGGTACAGGGCATTTCTATTGAGGAGGCATGACTGAGGGCATTCATTATTAGGGGTCCATGGCTGCAGGGCATTTCATTATTAGGGGGCCATCGCTGCAGGGCATTTCATTATTGGGGGGCCATGGCTGCAGGGCATTTCATAATTAGGGGGCTTTGGCTACAGGGCATTTCATTATTAGGGGGTCATTGCTGCAGGGCATTTCATAATTAGGGGGCTTTGACTACAGGGCATTTCATTATTAAGGGTCCATCGCTGCAGGGCATTTCATTATTGGGGGGCCATGGCTTCAAGGCATTTAATTATTAGTGGTCCATGGCTGCAGGACATTTCATTATTGAGGGGGCCATGGCTGCTGGGCATTTCATTACTGAAGGGGCCATGGCTGCTGGACATTTCATTATTAGGGGGCCATGGCTGCAGGGCATTTCCTTATTAGGGGACCATGGCTACAGGGCATTTCATTATTAGGGGACCATGGCTGCTGGGCATTTCCTTATTAGGGGGCCATGGCTGCAGAGCATTTCATAATTAGGGGACCGGGCTGCAGGGCATTTAGTTATTGAGGAGGCTATGACTGCTGGGCATTTCATTATTAGGGGTTGTTAGATTTCGATCATTTTATTATTGAAGGGACCATGGCTGCTGGGCATTGCTTTATTAAGGGTTCATGGCTGCAGGGCATTTCATTATTGAAGGGGCTCTGCAAGACATTGTATTAGGGAAGTATAGCTTCTGCTGGACATTTATTAATGAATTGAGGCTGCTGGACATTTTATTAAAGAGGACTTATTTATGATGTTGATTGCAAACAGAAAGTGAAAAGAATGTCCAGAGTTACCAAAAAAATTGCTCCTTATTGTAACCAATATTTCTTTCTAGTGTGTAGTCTTCTTTTGAGAACAAACCTAAAGAGCCTATTTTGTACATAACAGGGGAATGAATGCCTGTACTCTTCCCTAGTGTGTGCTGTGGTATTCCTTCAGTTATAATTATATCCTTTATTATATCCTATCAAATATATAATAAATTATTAAAAGGAAGCTCCACTTCCATACAGGGCTCACATGAATCCGAGGCCTTGATAACACTCTTCATGCATCACATTCTGATGGATTTTTTGTTTACATAATAACATTCCAAGCTGAATGGTTATACTAAAGATTGTCACTTAAAGAAGCTATTATTAAAATTCATTAATATGCATGTAGCTGTTCCTGAACCTTGAGAGCAGGGACATGAGGGTAATAGCCCCCTGGACATGCTTGCTTCAACAGATGTATTCTTGCACTGGGAGTTTATCCAGGGGTCTGGAAATTCTACAAAAATCAACTGTATAATCAGTCCTACAAAACTACAGCATGAGCTGCATACATATCTCTCCTGTAAAAAAGGCTAACACTAACCTTTATCATTACCCTGGTACCCACTACCACCAGGGATATGGGGTTAGACAGGTACATACCAGTACCTCACCATCTATAGATTGTCGATAGGGACTGGGGGGGCTGCAGACTTTTATGATTGTGCTGGAAAACCCCCAAAACAGTGGGCTATCCTATCATAGCAGTGACAGACTGCTGCTTATGTTTTGTATTTGGTTGGTTACTGAAATAGATGAGGACTCCACTTTTTTTTCATTTAATCTAGAGCTGAGAGCCCCAGTAATAGCAGACTGTATGTTTATTGAATACATCAACTTATAGCTTCTAGGTTTTTTTATTTAAAAAAAATAATGATGTGCTCTCCCCAATTTCACAGTCCGACAAAAGCTCAGCACAAAGCCCTTAGTAAATGTGCCCCAATGTGTGCTAGCTGCTGTATGCAGCGTGGAGGCGCACTCACAGGTTTTGCGGGTAAATAAGCGGCCTAGCATTGCACAGGGAATTTTGGCATTTTCGTGGAGGTACAACAAGAATATGCCGAAACCCAGGGTATTGAGGTTTAAATAAAAGAAGGTTAAGTACTATAAATGCTTTTTATAATTACTTGATAATCGGTTAAATTTTTAGCAGTATACATCTATTAAATGTTCTGCACTATTTCCTTGAAATGTAAAGAAAACCCTTCGGTTCAGCTGACATTCCTGTCAATAAAATGCCCACAGTTGGAGGGGCATGTGATCATAATTCTCCATGACAAATCTATCTTCAGGACTTTATGATACTATTCATGAATACTGCCATAAGGTCCTGGAAGGGAGATTGTTCATGGACAGTAAGGATCACATGACCCTCCATATGTGGCCATTTTATGGACAAGAATGGCTGCCAAAGATGTAAGAGACTTTTCTGTACAAATGGCTTTACTTTACATTTCAAGAAAGCAGCGCAGAATTATTAATATTAGTAAGTTACCTAACAAAACCACAGATTGCAGAATACTTGAAGTAAAGTGGCAATCCCCTTTAAACTATGCCAGATCTATCATCCAGGATTGGCTAGTCCAACTCTACACTTCCTATTAGTTTTCCAAGTTTATGTTTTGATAATATATCAAATTGTGATGCATGATGTTGCACATTAAGCCTACTTAGGTTAAAAAAAGCCACACCCATAACCATAACACGACGCCCCCTTATTAGCCAATCCAAATAAAAGTTTCTCAAACCATTGATAAATATTGGATACAGCATGTAGACATTTTTAATGACAAATTCAGGTACATTTTCAGTAGTAGATCTTCTACTGTATCAGTATAGGTAAATATATATCAGCCTCTATTATCCAGCATAAAGAAGTACTCACATGCACATTAAGAAAAACATTTCTTACTATAACAATGTTACTGATTAAAGTTTCCTAATAAGCTCTGGTATTTGTCAAGCATTACATGTGACACCACCAGTAACACACACTATTACTTTGCACTTCCATACAATCTTCAAAACCCTTTGATTGCTTCACTGAGACACTACTCATATTTCTAAACATCTGTCATCATTAATGTTCTCATACATGTTACAGATCATGTGGTGCTATAAACTGATTCACAGAAACTTTATCACCAATTTAATCTTTGCATTAATGGTTCATTCATAAAATATAACACTATGAAGATTCCTTTCCAATGACTGACATTATTGCTATTACATAAGAACAGTTATGACCTATATAAGTCATCTATTACTTTCCAGGCACTTGCTTCTATTCACATGCATGTGTAGATACTTTGTCTACAGCTTTAATTTTCTGCATTTCAGTCTTTGATCAGATATGTCTATTAACATTATTGGATAATTTGATCCAACATTTAGCAAACCACAATTCCGTCAATAATCTGTTACAAACCTGGTATAGAGTGCCTAGTCCATTGAGATCAGTTAGGCCCTATACACACAGCCTGTACCGGGTCTATGGGGCCTAACTTCCATCTAAAATAACTACAGGGACACTTACTCATAGACCCTGGACCGTAACTATGGTAATCTTCTTATATTCATTATCTATGCCCTCCGTAATGACAAATAATAAATAATTCCTTAATTTATATAGCGCACACAGATTATGCAGCGCTACACGCAACTTGACAAATCAGTCTCTGTCCCCAGTGGGGCTCACAAACTAATCAAGCTACCAGTATGTTTTGGAGTGTGGGAGGAAACTCGAGGATCCGGAGGAAACCTACACAAAAACTGAGAAAACATACAGACTCTTTGCAGATGTTGACCTGGATGGGACCTTACTCTGGGGTTGTTTCCAGAGTCCCTCAGTGATTTCTTTTCACTTGTTGTTACAATGAGCAGAGCAGGTCTCCCCTCTCCCTGCACTTCCTGCTGCTGCTAGATTACACAGGCAGAGGGAAGGGGGAGAGAGCAGGGGAGGGTGAGACATGTTCTGCTCATTGTAACAGCCTGTGAATCTGAAGCATGTTGGGGCTCGAAAACACCCACCAGAGCCCCTCAGGCTCGTTAGCATAATTGTAAAAGTTTGTTTTAGAAGAAAGCCATGGAAAACAAATAGAAAACGATTACCACAGACAAAGTGCATTGATCTATGAGTCAGTGTCCCTGGTTTAATAATGCTTGATTTTGATGGTAGATTTTCTTTAAGTGAAAGAAGGAGTAGGTAAGTAGACACTCCTCTCCTCGCTAATGGCTTTCTGAATCAATCAATAAAGTGCAGCCAGGGGTAAAGAAAATGATGTATAAGAAGTAAATGTGACACTTCTTCTGTACGCCCCTGTAATACAAAACAGGGCCACTTGTCACTGTAAAGGATGGCCAAGTATAAACTGGATCTTTTACAATGTCGATAGTAAAAACACAACCCAAAAAAATCAAAGAATTGCAACAGTTTTGTGCTGAGGAAATGAGTCATTGAAAGAGCCATAACATATTTTTCTTACAATATGTAAAATTCAGCAGAATATTGCAAAAAATAATATAGTTCATTGAAGACATATTGACCTTGTGTATGTACCATGAACATACGGGCCTGTAACATACCATGAACTTACCGGCTCAACTAGGAGGATGCGCAATAATATGATAAAAGATATAGGTCTGACAGCCCATTATAGGCAGAGACCCCAGACCACATGAGGAGGGCATACATATGATGATGCTATAGGCCACATTTGAGAGCCATGAAGAAGGGGCTTAGATGCAATAATTACTCATATGAGGTCAGTTACAAGAACAGGAATCTAGCAATTGCTTTTTTTAATTGATAAAGTTCTGCCAAGTTCTTTCTAGAATCTGCCTACGACACTTCAATATCAAAGCATTGTTACCTAATGGGTTTGTCCAGGAGCCCTGATAATATTGAGGTCACATTTACTTGTATAATACAACATTATACTAATTAGAAGAAGTCAAATGGTTTTCTAATAGAATCAAAAAGAAGGTTCAAGAAGGGTCTAGATGCCTTTTTACACCTAAATAACATTGATTGTTATGCTATATAGGATTGTTTCCCCTAAATCCCTTCCTCATCCAATCCCTTCCCTTCCTTGGTTGAACTTGATGGACAAGTGTCTTTTTTCAACCGTATAAACTATGAAAGTGGTCAAGCAAGAAATGGTTTCATATGAACACCTGAGACTCATGATAGATCGGGCAGACTTTCAAATATGTTGCGCCAAAATCTGAGTAAGGCTTACCCTTCAAGGACCAAGACATAAGATGACTCCAAGAATAGTTTGTATTTGAGATGAGATACATTTTCCTCATTTATCGTTACCATGAAAAGTCTATTAAACACAAAAATACATTTCTGATTCCTATTGGATAGCTTCAGCTGATGCCACTGTACTACAGCTCATAAAGATGCTCTCCAAACCCTTTCAATATTCCAAACTACATACACTACAAAGTATAACACCTATCAATGGATATATGGCCATCACATAGTATTTATGCCTATTTTTATTTTTTTAATATGCATTATTGGTGGTTGTGTTTTATTCCACACTTTGTACACCTAATAACGTGGCTGGAGCCTGATCAGCAGCTTCCCCAGCAGGACTACATCCCTGCACTTCTAGAAAAAGAGTTCTTTCTCTGGTTGGTCTTAATTAAAAAATAACATGGGACAAAGTGCTGCTACTGTAAATGAGAAACATCTGGCACACTTTTTCCACTTTATAAGTCACTATAACTTACGTCGATGAAAAAAAAAAGGACTTACCATTGCCAAGAATATTGGATATCTTCTTTACAGATTCGTTAACACAAAGTTATTCCCCAGGTTAAGAGTGAGTGGCCAGTCCATGTTGGTGAGTGTCGAGCCTGTAACTCCTGTGTGGATTCCCTTGGTCTGCTGCTCAGCACATCCACAGCGAGCTATACTTTCATAGTTTTTTTTCCCCTCTGCTCTCGCTCTGCAGTGACTGAGTGGCTTGCCAGTAAATCATAATTGACTGAGTCTCTGCATTTTAAATACCGCCCAGTGAGACAGATGTGCATAAAAGAGATGCTATTTCACTGAATGAAACCACTTTGGTCATAACCTTTTTTTTCCTGCACCACGAGGGAACATGAAAAAACCTCAGACTTTCCCTTAGACATTCACTGGTGTGTTAGAAAAGCACGCTTCCAGGCTTATATGGCAGCACCCTAGGGCCAGTGAAGGGTTAAGTCCGGCTTTTTCTGTAGTTCCTCGGAGCTGGCTGACTGTCTGTTTATATAGTCCTGTACTGCTACACATTAGCTATACTTCATGGCTAAAATTAAAATGAATCATTTAGAGTTTTTTTTTTCTTAAAGAAAAAAAAAGTTCTCTCTGCTTGCTTTACCAGGAAGAAAACGCCTTTCATAAAGTGTTTCCAGGCTGCTGGAGGCTCGTGAATAATGTCTGTGTGGAGACTATTTAGAAAAAAAAATCAAAATGACGTGACAAGGGACAGAGCATTTTACTGCCACTTGTAAAAACATTAGACAGCGCACAGTGACATAAAGCATTTGTCAGTCATTTAATGCTACTATTTTAGAACATTGGATACGTCGATGTGACAAAGAGACTTTGTACTATGGTTTATTTTAGAAGGTCAGAGATAAATAAATTATAAAAATGTTACAGCTTCCAGTATATGAGTAACATGGAGGATTAAAGGAACTGTGTAAAAGATAAAACCATCTTTGTTGTCCTTAGCAACCAATGACAACACAGCTTTAATTTGTTAAAAGCACTACAAGAAATGATAGCCGAGCTGTGATTGGTTGAATAGGGACAGAATCATAATTTTCACATGTTTTATAGCCATATGAGGACTTGTTTTTTTTTCAATGGCTCTGATTTGGGAAATAGAAAATCTTGACTCTTTCTAAGTGTGATGTAAAAACACCAGAAATTATTTCTTATTGCAATTTTTTAAATGCCATATGACTTTTCTTTTGTAAGTCAGGATGAATAAGACAATTATTACAACCACATCAATTTATATACATTATTGTACTGTAACCAAAAGGCCCTCTTTTTTACAGAATTAAAGAAACTAATTCTTTTTTTCCTTTTTTAAAAACATTAAAATACTTACATAATTTCTATAGGACTCCTGCTCCATCCATCTACGTTTGTCATATATAAGTGAGGAAGTTGCACATGTACACAACAACTTCTTTGGACTTGATGAGCCCATTCAAATGAACCCTGGTGGTCAGGGGCGTAACTAGTAGAGGCAGGGCATCCCTACCAACTCAGAAAATATTATATACAGGCAGTCCCCAGGTTACTTACAAGATAGGGTCTGTAGGTCTGTTCTTAAGTTGAATTTGTATGTAAGTCGGATCTGTATATTTTATAATTGTGACCCCAACCAAATTTTTTTTGGTCTCAGTGACAATTGGATCTTAAAAATGTTGGGTTGTCATAAGAACCAGGATTAACAATAAATATTAACTAGACACTTTTAATAACTGTTATAGCTGTTTATTGTAGCCTAAGGCTAAAGTACAGTAAATTACCAACATCCAGAGGTCCTTTTGTAACTAGGGGTCGTCTGTAAGTCGGGTGTTCTTAAGTAGGGGACCGCCTGTATATTTGTATACTCACACATTTATATACTCTTAAACACATACACACATTTATACACCTATGCCCACACATTAATGTGCTGTTCCAGGGATGAGAGATCCATAGTCCTGCTGTTCTGCTGCCCCCATCCTTTCCCCGGCATTTCTTTTGTCAGGTTGGATGGCGGGGCCCTTTGCTACTGCAGGCCCCACAGCAGCTGCTATGGCTGCTACTGCTGTAGTTATGCCCCTGCTGGGGGTCCTGATCTAGTGACTGGGACATCTACTGATCATATTTATTATGTGTGGATACACAAAAAATGCTTCTCATTGGATACTTCTTTAAAGGGGTATTCCCGAGTCAGATATTTATGACATGTCCACACGATATGTTGTATATACATGATGGGTCTCAGGACCACTTATAATTTAGTTCACTTTATAGAACTGAAAGGAGAGGTGGGAACAGCACCTATCATGTACAGGCGGTCCCCTACTTAAGGACACCCGACTTACAGATGACCCCTAGTTAAAGACAAACCCCTCTGCCCACTGTGACCTCTGGTGAAGCTTTCTGGTTGCTTTACTATAGTCCCAGAGAGCAATGTCAGCTGTAAGGTGTCTGTAATGAAGATTTAATGATAATCCTTGGTCCAATTACAGCAATAAAATTTTGAAATTTCAATTGTCAGTGGGGAAAAAAAAACTTTGTTTGGGTCTACAATGATAAAATATACAGTTTCGACTTACATACAAATTCAAATTAAGAAACAAACCTATGGAACCTATCTTGTACATAACCCAGGAACTGCCTGTATTTATGACATATCCTGTGGACCTTACTTGGGAATACCCCTTTAAGGAAGTATGCATTGTTATTTGCCAGGGACTTGTAAAATAAGCCAAGTAAATAGGCCCTTGCCCTGGGACACCTTTGTAAAACCACTCAATTAAAGGATACTAAACTGAATTGTTCTGAATATGTGGGTAGGCCACAGCATTTATTTTTTTTAAAGAATACAATTAAATATTAACAGTGTTGAATAAAGTGCAAACAAATGGAACAGGCATGCCCATCCAAACGATACGGTTCTTCAGAAAACACTCGCCCAAATGACGGCTGTAGGATGGCAGTCGGCACCTTCATATTTCTTTTGGGCATTCATAAACTCTGCCATGGAACAGCCATCAGTAACTAACACCGGTGGCGACCCTCCATACTGCCTAAGGCGATGGTCATTTTGGCCAGCTCCTGCAAACCAAAAAATACCGATAGGGTTTAGATTAACTCTATCTCCAATTAACAAATGCCGGCTGTCTCCTTCTAATCCTACGTGCCATCAAACTTCATAGAGAATCTTGTAACATGGGTCCACTGCATGCCGTATACCTTGCCAATGCAAGTGTACATCTGAGAAAGTGAGAAAAATAACAGGTAAAAACCATGGGAAGGAAAAGGAGGCAATATTAAAACAAAGGAGATCAGGGCGTATTTAAGTTTTAAAACAAATGGACTTACATCAATTCATGGATTTTATGGATTCTTCACTCATGACGCATGAATTTGCTGTGGTCACGGCACCAATGCAGAAGGAATGGGTCCCGAATTCCTTGGGGTTTAGCCCTAAGTAGAGCAGGGTTTTCTTCAAAACGAAACTAAATTGGTAATGAGTAAGAGGGGACCCTGTCTCATGTAGGAGGAAATTAAGTCACGCATAATTGAAAATCAATAACACTGGGCAGGGGTCGGCACCCATAAGCAGAATAGATAGCCATGTGCCCTAACTGAAAACATTGGTTTTGGAATACAAATTTTGACTAAGAATTGGGGGGAGAGCAAGTCCAAATGTGATAGGCTGCCCTGTTTTAGTCTTCTACAGGGGACCAGTTCACCGATGGGGAGAGCCCAAAAAAGGCGTTAGAAAAAGGCGCTTTAAATAAGGATGCCTCATGTCAGCATTTATAAGGCGGCTGAGACCCCTGCTTCCCTTGATGTCATCGGGGAGTGGCGATTGGTTCCCATCACAGCCTCGGGTCTTCATCAGACCCGATCCTGCATGGTTTCTGAAGATTTGTTACAATGAGCCAGCGGCTTATTTTAATTAATCCTATGTAAAAATAACAACAGAAAAACAGCAGTCAGTAATGCTGTATATGGTAGGAACCATCAGACCATCTAGAATTACAGTACCATAGAGAGTCTAAAAAATAGTAAAAAAAAAGTTACATAATTAAAAAATTATTATAAAATATTAAAAATTCTAATCATCCCCCCCCCTTTCCCTAGAACTGATGTAAAACTAAATAAACAGTAAAAATCACAAACATGTTAGATATTTCTATGTCCCAAAATGCCCGATCTATCAAAATCTAAAAACAGTTATTGCTGGTAGTTAACCACTGAAAATAGCGACCAAACTGAAAATAGCGCCCAAATGTCCGAAATGTGACTTTTACACCATTTTACATAACATATAAGATGTAATAAAAAGTGATCAATAGGTTGCATAGTCCTCAAAATGGTAGCAATGAAAATGTCAGCTCATTTAACAAAAAATGACACCTTACACAGCTCTGTACACAGAAGTATGAAAAAGTTATTAGGGTCAGAATATGGTGAAGCCTTTTTTGTACACATTGTTTTACTTTGTGAAAATGTATTAAAACACAATAAAACCCATATAAATTAAAGAATAAAGTAGATGTATCATTTGAAGTACAATCTGAGCCCTCAAGAAAGTGACACATAGGCTCAGAGATGCACTTAGTCATTTAAGAAAAAACCTAAGGTAGTCCTCCGGCCAGGAACAGAACATGGAGCAGGTAATGCTAGGTACATCATTGTCTACTGTAAATTGTGTAGTGTATAGTGTATATACTGTATAGCCATGTAGTGTATATAGTATATAGCCATCTAACTTTTCAAATTGAGATGCATAACCTTATGATTTTAAAATAAAATTGTATTCTTAATGTTCAGTTTCTATTAAGTAGTCATGTGACTTTTTCTTAATGTATTTGCTATGCACCATGTGTGCACATGCTATGATCATGTGTTCCCTGTGCTTGTCTCCTTTACAACCGTTATCTAATACAGACCATAATAAACAAAAGCATTACTTGTACATGTCACTATAGGACTGGCAGCCTGACATAAATATTGTGTAGCAAGAACAACAAAACATCAAACTTAAAGTGTTTTCAGCAAATTCTGTAAAATCTGGATAATATGTGAGAAAAGTTTTGCATCCTGCCAGTTGCTGTGCCACACCCGTCCAAAGACAGATGGATTTCACATCACCCTTTGCCATAAAAAAAACTGAAATTTAGATAATTTGCTCCATAGTAACTGTTATTTTTCCAAATAACTGAAACCCAGGACTTACAGGACTCATAGTACATCTCATGCTAGATCAGGCCCAGTTTTACGAATATACAAATTATATTGGCTATGTGACAAAAATCTGCACATCCACTAATATATATTTGTTGGGGAAAAAAAAGCTCTCATTATATATTTCTGGTGGAAGTCTACAGAGAAGAATTCCAAAGAATTCCAAACATTAAGCCTCTTGGAAGATGCGCTTGAAAAAACAAAGAAGCCATTTGTACAAAAACTGGCAAGAGGTTTTGTATGACAAACCGACAACATGTCCTTATGTTATAGTGTTTAAAGTTCATCTACCGCCAGGATAAAGGAGTGTAAACCAAGCACACTGAGATACTAGTGTGTGCCCCCTATGGCAGGTTTTGCTCTTCTTTTAGCTTCTTATTCTCAGATTTTTACAAAAAAAAGGTCTTTAACATTATGCAAATGACTCCGGGCTACATAGGTGTAAATGCCTTTTTCTTGGCACACACCAGTATTTCACTGTGCTTGGTTTACAATCCTTGATCCTGGTGGAAGATGACCTTTAAGGTTTGTATTAATGACCATTGCCCTTTTCAGCATTTATACTCACGAACTTGTGGAAAGTTTCCATTTGGTTTGTGGTCTTAGCTGAGGTCCTGCCACAACAAGTAGCTTAAGAATGACTGAAACGAAATTACATCAGCCCCTCATTTTTCTGCCAAAGATTTTAAAGACTTGGTACCCAAAGGTCTATTGTACTTTCCCGTGGAAGTGATTACATATTTTTTTCAATTATTAATTCAAGCTCACATAACAAAAAGGAATGTGATTTTGCCTGTTGTGTTTATCTCTTGTACTTTTTCGCTACTTCCGAATATATTGGCATAGATCAAGTTAAGGTCAAACTCCATTCTTAGCCTTTTTCCCTCCATTATATGTGAATGAAACTTCTTCAACAATCTCAGAATCACCATCATTCGTTGAATGTACTGCAGCTGTCTTGGTTACCAGAAATCTGGAAACTAGCACCACCAACAAATAAATGGAAACTTCTGTACACAGTGTTATGATAAACAGTTTATGGCCAGAGGCAGCGGTTGTGCCCGGTCTACCACTTCAAATACCGAGCAGAATAAAGCAGCATTGTAGCCTAATGTCTGTAAAACCTCTAGATCTGGACTAGGGTGGAGACATATGCATTGCTGCCTTTGATGTAAAGAGCGTTCTGGTGCATTAACAAATATTATTCTATATTCACAGTAAGTTTGGTGAAGGAAACATAAACTACTAAAAATCCTGAAGATTTTATATAGATTTTACTATATTCTAATATATGCAAAATCGCCCATTCCTATGCATACTGTAACTGTATTCATAAAGCCTGTGCAAAGCCAGTCACAATGTACAAAGAAAGCATGGTGAATGAAGACATACTAGGTAATACCATGTCTGATGTAGCATGGCACAATAAACATGTCTAAGAAAGTTCTCAAATTATAATCTCCTTGTGATGTTTGCACAATAAAGACTATTTTAACCCCTTTATTTTACAATTTGACTCAGTTTTATTGCTGTTTAGCTTCTATAACTAAATGATGGTCAGTTCCATAGTGTGGGAGAGGACTCACTAAGCAGACACATTATGATTCTTCTGTGCTATGAGATGCTGTGTGCTGATAATGTGCTTAGAGTATCAGGGTACAGGGTTTATCTATACATTTATTTATCTTCTGAACATTGTACTAGATTCTGACACATAGAAAAATGAGACACATCAGAGATGAGAGATGATAAGATACATAAGAGAGATATAAAACCCAATGGGGTTCATTTTCTAAGGGTCCGTCAATTTCCATTTTGCGCCGAATTGGCCCGGGATTTTGGTGCACACGATCAGATTTTGGCGCATCGTCGCCGGCTTGCACGTGACTGAAATGGGGGGGAGGGCCGTCAGACAAACCCACGGATTCGGACAACGCGCAGGATTTAATATTTAAAATTGTGTCACAAGACACACACTTACAAGCACCAGGAAGAAGCAGGTGAACTGCAGCGGACCTCGGCGCAGAAGCGATGGATGCAGGAACTCGGGCGCAAAAGCTACATGAATCACGCCGGACCCGAATCCTCGTCGGACAACGCAACGTGGGATCGCGACAGGACCGGGTAAGTAAATCTGCCCCAATGCATTCTCAGCTCTGCTAACTCACCTTATCAATAAAACACAGAGTCAGCTCATTTTATGTCATCCATTTATTAGCACAGTATGAGGCAGTATTATGTCATCAATTAGGCAGTCATTCATTATGCATGCATTTTATTGATGGAAAAAATTATGTTGGCAGCAGTACTTTTTTCTCAGTTTGAAAAAGACGCATACATAATGCATGTTTTAATATTTATATTAAAGTCAATGGGGGGCAGATGGTTAGAAAAAGTATAGGTTTTTTCTTTTGGTTATTACATACATGTTTTAGATGGAGTAGATGGAGAAATAGATAAGCAGAGATAGTAAACCTGTACATATATATATATATATATATATATATATAATCCGGCCTATTACAAGTCACACGTTATAATAAGTTGTTACATCATACTTTTTCACATTTTTTTAAATATAATAGTTACATTGTTTTAACCGACCTCAAGTGTTTATGATATTTGTAATTTAGATATGTTCAGTTTGGCAATCGGTGCTTCTAGTCGCTAAAATTTTAACAGTGGCCCTTTGTATCCATTGCTAGCATGTGCCCTCCGAGTATAAATGTACAACCAGCAGTACAACCATTTACATAAGCTGGAGTAGGAAGAATAGTACTGGTAGATCTCCCTTATCATGAACGATATCAACACAACACTTTGTTCTAAGAAGATATCAAATGAATTTAGCAGCTGAAAATAGGGATCGCCATGGTTACAGAAAACTTGCATGTAAAGTACTCACTAAATCGGCTACAACATATCTCAGCACCCTAAGAATAGCTATCCAGAATAAGAGCATTCTTATTAAAAATACAATTTACGTAGAAGTTGCCACAGAGTCTAAATTAGGAAAAATCCTGAAAGTCCTTTTTTCCTGTACTTCCTCAAAGAGGACATTGGTGTGTTATGCCCCACACCCAGAAACAGGTAATGTTTTCTTAAAAGATGCTGCTTTCAGTCATATTTTGATACTTCGCTACTTGGGACTGGAGGAAGAGGGTGTAGACGGAGCCGAATTATTTTTGGAGGACTTCCTGCTGGCGCCACGATTTTCTCTGTACAGAGGGACACTGGAAAGAAGCTAAAATGATGAAATTTTTCCATCTTTCTACTATGTTGCTGTCCTAAGGAGACCAATATGATTGAAAGTTGTTGAACAGGGAGCAATAAGTTACTGCTTTAATTTTTGGTTGGAATCTCGCGATAAATAAGGGGGTTTTGGGTTGCAGTTTGGGCACTCGGCCGCTAAAAGGTTTGCCATCACTGCTCTATGAACATGTTGGCAGTATTCCTGGTAGATTCTTTTTTATCTACTGTAATAACTCTTGATAATGTTGATTATCATCTCTCCTAACCTAGGCTCATTTTCTGCTCATTTTAACACTTCACATAGAAACCCTGTTTAAGGGATTAGGAGAGATGATAATCTCTCCTAACCCAGGCTCACCTTCTTCTCATTTTCGATTTCCTTATCAAGATTCAGTGTATCCCCTCTTCTCCTTCTCCTTCAACCTCTTTTAAATATGTCATCTGATATTCCCACTCTGTATGCATCAAACTAGAATATCTTCATGACCTCTTTCATTCTGGGAGGCAGAGCCATCCTGGAGGCCATCACTTAAACATGGATACAGCAGGATGACTTTTCCTCCCTCACTGCTTTGTCTTGTGGTGGTTTACACTGAACTTAACTGGTCATTCCTCCCGTACCCTTTCTCACCTTCCCATCTTTTAAGGTCCACACCGTCGCCAGGACTCTTTTTATCAGATATATATTCCTATGATGTAAGGAATCATCCCTAGTGGTGCGGTTGGTCCATGAAACAGGACACAGCACAGTCCGTGTTTCACTGACTGACCCTTAATGACATCACCATTTTAAACCTTCTGACATGTGCCTCTATAAGAGGCTTTTTTGTAGCATGCTATGAGGCTTAGAACTTTGGGTGAGATTTTTTACATATTCATAAAAAATGGGAAATCATACTGACCTGTCAAGCCTTCATGTCACTTTGAGAGGCAAAAAAATGTTAAGGGTGCCCCTGTGATCCATGTCTTGGATCGCAGGAACACCCGTGAGGCTCATTTTCTGCTCATTTTAACACTTCACATAGAAACCCTGTTTAAGGGATTAGGAGAGATGATAATCTCTCCTAACCCAGGCTCACCTTCTTCTAATTTTATCACTTCACACAGAAACCGTGCAAACCTTATCAAGATTCAGTGTATCCCCTCTTCTCCTTCTCCTTCAACCTCTTTTAAATATGTCATCTGGTATTCCCACTCTGTATGCATCAAACTAGAATATCTTCATGACCTCTTTCATTCTGGGAGGCATAGCCATCCTGGAGGCCATCAAACGTGGATCCAGCAGGATGACTTTTCCTCCCTCACTGCTTTGTCTTGTGGTGGTTTACACTGAACTTAACTCGTCATTCCTCCCGTACCCTTTCTCACCTTCCCATCTTTTAAGGTCCACACCGTCAATTTTAAAGATTAAATTGATGCCATTCGCCAGGACTCCTTTTATCAGATATACATTCCTATGATGTAAGGAATCTTATCCCTAGTGGTGCGGTTGGTCCATGAAACAGGACACAGTGTTTCACTGACTGACCCTTAATGACATCACCATTTTAAACCTCTATAAGAGGTTTTAACTTTGGAACGCTTTTTTTTTGTAGCATGCTATGAGGCTTAGAACTTTGGGTGAGATTTTTTTCCATATTCATAAAAAATGGGAACTCATACTGACCTGTCAAGCCTTCATGTCACTTTGAGAGGCCAAAAAATGTTACGGGTGCCCCTGTGATCCATGTCTTGGAACCGGCACTTGCAGATTTAAAGGGCCAGTGCACAGCTGATTGGCGCTGGCACTTCAGGGATTCTTTAGAAGCTGGCTGCTCCCAACAACCCTCGCCGAATCTTTGAACTATGTGCCATCAAGAAAACTTCCCTACGTGTTTCTAGTTTCTGCTCTGACCTCCCGTTGTGACCATGGACCTGATCCTGACTTTGCTCCTTCGGTGCCAGCCTTGACCATGCACCTCTTCCTGACCACGAGACCGTCCAGTGATTCTGTACTTCAACCTTGTCAGCAACCAAGGACAAGTCGCACCTGGAATGACCTGGTGCCACCACGCCGCAGCAAGACCATCCTGCCACTTAGATTCCAGTCCCAGATGTCGGCTTGTGTCATCGTCCGCGGTAGTCCAGGGAGTTCACTAACCCCGCGCCCTGACAAAAAATAGTAAACCCCTCATAAATTAACCAATTTTAGAAACTACAACCGCTTTGTATGTAAAACAACTTGTAGGAAGTTTGTTAACCCTCTAACTGTTTCGCAGGAGTAAAACAAAATCAGGTGCAATTCTGAAATTTTAATTTTTAGGGGGTTAAATGAAGGTATTTTTCAAAAAATGTACACATTCTCAATGTATAAAATACCAAAAGGCTTCACAGAGTCTGGTCCCTAATTTCTCCCGATATGTGGGGGTATACTGCTGTAAGGGCACACACCATGGCATTGAAGGGAAGGTTCACTGTTCAGGGCAGATTTGCATTGTCACTTTTTGAGGGGTTATCAATCTTTATTTTTTGTGGGAAATTTTGACATATAAGGGCTTATTTTCTGACAGATTAGATGCACTTTATTTGCATTTATTACATTTTGGTGGGTGTTTAGCTTATTGATGAGATTTATTAACTATTGAATGTATGGTGGAAAAGAACATCATCAATTCTGGTTTCTGATTTTTTTGCATTTTTTTAGGTTGTTCTTTTTACCATAGAATTAATATGTTATCTGCATTCTATGGATCCATATGGTTATGGTGATACCTTATTTATATACAATATGTTCTTTGTCAGGAAGGGGTTAAATTAAATAGATGTCATGTAAAAATCACTTACAGCACTTGGATGTTATCAAAAATATAGCTTTTTCCCCTGTTTGATCACTAGCACCACTACTTATGTCAAAAAGTACAGATCTAACATTCATAAAGTAGTAAATTGTATAAATGGTATCTAACACTAAAGTGTTTCTTTGAAAGCCTAGGTAAACACATGGATGATGAAAACAAACTGCTCTGAACAGACATACAAAATAATCTTTGTCATCCTGTAATTGTCCCTTTGTCATATGAGGCACAGTGACATTTATCTGGCAGGACAACACAGGAACAAGGATTCTATATTTTTCTAAAATCAGTGTAATATATAAAAATGAAAGCCTGATTTACCTATAACGTTTGTAAGAACTGACAGTAATGTGGAGTAATCTAGAGTATCTTTGTTTATAAATATGTGTTGATACATTTCAATATCTATAAAAGCTAAATGTACTTCCACACTTACTTCTATTTCCAAGGCTCCGATAACAGCTTTTATAAGAGGCCTGGTAGGAACTGGTTTATTTGGAAGGAAAGCCAAGCATTGTTTAGTGAGTCCTAGGACTCCTTGCTTCAACAACTGGTACAAACGTAAAGGATTATTGGAAAAAAAGATTTGTGTTGTAGACATCTAAGGACTGAGTAGATTAATAATGGAGCGCTTATGTTACACTAATTCTCTTTGATCATTGAGGCAACTGAGAAAGATTTCCTTAGATAAACTCACCATTCAGTGTTTTAGACAAAGTTGAGATTTGGAACAGATTTCTTTCAGTAAATAATACAGTGCGTTACGGTTTGGAAAAGTAACAATTTAACTGGCCAAATGCTGTTAAATCCACCCCCTGAAATGTGTTTTAGTTTAACATTACTACCACTTTAGGGTAATATTGGAGTTGATGATATTACACAAATATGTTCTGAAGCCATCTTTCCCTCTCCTTGGGAAGAATCCAACACCACTCGTTTCCGTTGAATTAAGCAAATCAGACATTCCTCCAAGAGCAAGACTCCTTCTAGTGATCTGTTATTGGCCTTTAATGAATCCCTCCGTTCATAAAGAAAATGAAAGAATACGAAAAACATGCCCATAAAATCCCACCGATAATGATATGGCACGGGGAGGATACACTGTGAGAGTTGACCGTTGATGATCTACCATTAAAGGGGTATTACCATCTGGGCATTCACATTTAATTAAATTCATTTGCCACATGTAAACATTTCTTTAATTGAATGTTATTAAAAGAAAATGTTCCTGTGTGAAGATAATTTCTAATAAACGTAGCCACGTTGTCCCTTAGAAACGAGATAACTTCCTCGGATACGACCACCTCACATTTTGGCAGCGGTGGCCAGACATGCGCTATTGAGTCCTGCATGACCTCCTGGATTCAGCAATCATTACCACAGGACGGCTGGGGGACATGCAGTAACTCCCGGACATTTCATATACAAAAACCTTTTGTTTCTTTGTGCAATCAGTCCTGCAGAGGTGGCCGTATCCAAGGACACAATCTTGTTTCTAAGGGACCAAATCACATTTATGAGAAATTATCTTCACACAGGAACATTCTTTTTAATAACATCTAATTGAAGAAATGTTTATATATGGCAGATTAATAAAACAGAATGTGAATGCCCAGACGAGAATACCCCTTATTCACATGACTGTATTTTTCAGCTGTGAACTAGCTGCACAAATTGTCCCCATTGACTTGTATTAGGCAGATTCAAGGTGTGTTGAGGCACGTGCATGCATATTATGCATGCAAATTAAAGGTCCTATTCCTGCCCAGATTTGTGGGTGTTCATTCTCAATGGACAATAGGGAGATGAGCAGAGTAAATTTCTCTAAAGAACACTAATACCAATAAAATAAATCAAACTTAACATAGGCATAGATGGTTATAGACTCTACTATAAAGCTCAGAACTGGTATTGCTCCTCCTGGTGAATAAGTGTAGGAGGAGGGGCCCAGTCTATCAAGAGCAGGATGCATGGTTCAGCTTTATTGTTTCAAAAGTGGAGAATCTAGCCGTGGGTTCCAGACTTAATTAAACTTGTTTGGAACTCCTTGGTGCATATGGATCAACTTCTTTTCAGACAGTATTGTGTGTAGAAGTTGGCTCCAAGGTAGTATAAATACAATTGTATCAAAAAACCTCAGTGAAGACCTGAACCAGTACCATTGAAGAACTGAACCAGTATTGCCCAGTACTTACAGACATTATCACATCAGGCAAAAAAAGAGACTGCTTTCTTCTCACATTTTGTGGACATGTCTCCACCATATGACCATATGATAAATGTCTCATTGCTGGGGATCGTTCTAGTTATTCTGATCGTTGGACCTTACATGAACAGTTGTAACGAAGAAAGCACTCATATTTTTCCCTTTGTTTCCTTGAATGTTTTGAGGTTATTTATCACTTGACTGATGGGGAATGTTACAATAGTGGAAAAAAATTCCGGCAGCACAGAAGTAGTTTAATTCATCAGCGTTTTTCTATAATCATCAGTAGTGTGATGCTGCGTTTTAAACTCTAAGGTCTTTATCAAGCATAATGTTTACACGATACCATCAAACTTACAGTACAGACCAAAAGTTTGGAAAAAAAATTTTCATGACTTTAAAAATTGTAGATTCCCACTGAAGACATCAAAACTATAAAAAATAACACATGTGGAATTATAGAGTTAACAAAAAAGTGTGAAACAACTGAAAATATGTCTTATAGTCTAGGTTCTTCAAAGTTGCCGCCTTTTGCTTAAATTACTGCTTTGCACACTCTTGGCATTCTCTTGATGAGCTTCAAGAGGTAGTCACCAGAAAAGGCGTGCCCTGTCAGGTTTAATGATTGCAATTTCTTGCCTTATAAATGGGGTTTGGACCATGAGTTGTGTTGTGCAGAAGTCAGGTGGATTCACAAATGATAGTCCTACTGTTAGAATTTGTATTATGGTTAGAAAAAAGCAGCTAAGTAAAGAAAAATTAGTGGCCACTATCACTTTAAGAAATGAAGGTCAGTCAGCCTGAAAAATTGGGAAAATTTGTAAAGTGTCCTCAAGTGCAGTTTCTAAAAGCCATCAACCACTACAAAGAAACTGTCTCACATGAGAACCACCCTAGGAAAGGAAGACCAAGAGTCACCTCTGCTGTGAAGGATAAGTTCATCTGAGTCACCAGCATCATAAATCGCAGGTCAAAAACAGCTCAGATTAAGGACAGGCAACAAGCATAAGAGACTTGTTAAGGCTAAAGAACACAAGGAATGGACATTAGACCAGTAGAAATCTGTGCTTTGGTCTGATGAGTCCAAATTTGAGAGCTTTGGTTCCAACCACTGTGTTTTTGTGTGACGCAGAAAAGGTGAACGAATGGACTCTATATGCCTGGTTCCCACCGGGAAGCATGGAGGAGGAGGTATGATGGTGTGGAGGTTCTTTGCTGTTGGGAATTTATTAAAAATTTAATCTATACTGAACCAGCATGGTTACCACAGCATCTTGCAGCGGCATGCTATTCCATCTGGTTTGCATTTAGTTGGACCATCATTTATTTTTCAACAGGATAATGATCCCAAACACACCTCCAGGCTGTGTAAGGGATATTTGACCAAAATAAAGAGTGATGAGGTGCGATGCCAGATGACCTGGCTTCCACAGTCACCAGACCTGAACCCAATCTTGATGGCTTGGGGTGAGCTGGACCACAGAGTGAAGGCAAAAGGGTCAACAAGTGCTAAGCGTCTCTGGGAACTCCTCCAAGACTGTTGGAAAACCATTTCAGGTGACTACCTATTGAAGCTCAAGAGAATGCCAAGAATCAAAGCAAAAGGTGGCTACTTTGAGGAACCTAGAATATAAGACATATTTTCAGTTGTTTCACACTTTTTTGTTAAAGAGGACCTGTCACCCATAATTTCGGCACTAGGAGCTGCTTACTAAAGTAATGAGCTCCTAGTGCTCGAACAAACGTAGCAGTGTTAGAAGGATAGCGTTACCGGAAACCTCCGATAACGCTATCTATCACTGCGGCGGGGTACAGTGTAATCGTTGGACCGATCGCAAAGCGGTCCAATGTATTCATGAGAGGCGGTCCGAGGCGCTGCCTCTTCCCCCAAACCGCTCGCTCCATATACCATCATATCCCGTTTGAAACAAAGAAAGTATCCCAATTGGTCATTACGCAGAGCCAAACATATAGTGAATATGAAAGATCGCAAGGAACTTCTTTATTGCTCCAATCGTACTGACATGCATAAAACATCCAACCTTGATATTCCCTATTTAACATTGCAGTATAGCAATCAATTTGTTCAGATCAAACAGATCATTGAGAGGTACTTACCTATCCTTATGGAAGATCGTGGATTAGCGGATATTTAGCAACAAGGTTGTAGAATTGTTTCCAGACAATCTCCTACTATAGGGAATTTAGTTTCTCCCAGTTTATACAATAATTCGCAAATATCACAAAAGAATACATGGCTTTCTACGAAGGGGTTTTATAAATGTGGTACTTATCCATGTACAACTTGTAAAAACATTCACAAACACAGATAACACTACTACCCATAAAATCAAAAAATTTCTTAACTGCAATAGCAACTATGTAGTATACATCATTAGATGTAAGATCTGTAATGTGATGTACACTGGATGTACCATACGTAGATTCAAGGAGCGACTAATAGAACATCTGAGAGACATATCAAACAGTCAAAAAGGGACTCTTAACAAAAAAAATATATCGAGAGCATTTAAACACTTCATTGAAGTACATCAGGGTAACACGTCTGGTTTTGAAACATACGCAATAGAACAAGTCCATAATAATATAAGAGGTGGGGATCGACAGAAAACGCTACGCAATAGAGAAGCGTTTTGGATCCTCCATCTTGATACTAGAATACCCAAGGGACTTAACTATAGACACAAATTTCTTTTTCACTACTAAAACTGAATCGGATGTATTAGTTGATGTTCCCTCCCTTTTCAACCTCTATTTCATGCATGCCTTGGAATGCTCCCGATAATGCTGCATCAACACGGGTCTGCTGTGATCTGAAAGCTATGCATATGAACTGATTTTATGCCTTTTTGAATGATGAAGAAAAAATAAAGGATTGAAAGCTTTTAACAAGATTTTCGGTGCCGGAGTGAACCATTTTTTCACGGGGATGTGCATTACCGTCTGGGTCCGGACGTACTCCTGAGCACGAAGGGGGTGCAGGTGAGCCGCTGACTATTTTTTCTTATTACGCTCGCTCCATAGGCCAGGCCGCCCCTAACCACGCCCCGCCCCCTCAAGAATACGTCGGACCACTCACAAAACTGTCCAACGTATTCTTGAGGGGGCGGGGCGTGGTTAGATTACACTATATCCCGCCACAGTGTTAGATAGAGTTACCGAAGGTTTCCGGTAATGGTATCCTTCTAACACTGCAGCGTTTGTTCAAGCACTAGGAGCTGCTTACGTTAATGACAGGTCTTCTTTAAAGTGTAACCGTCATTTCAAAAAACTTTTGCTATGTTGTAGGGCAGGTAATTTTAAGCCCTTTTGCAATTGGATTAGTTACCCAAATCTTGCTCCTTCCTCATGTATTCTGCAGACTTCCCCTAGATGGCAGTGATATGTCTGTTACTATGGACATTCTGTCTTCATAAAGAAGCTGAGACTTCGGAAGAAGAGACACGCCCCCATCCCCCTCTCTGCTCACAGCTGATTACTTCATGGCTCACTGCTGCAGCAGTCATGTGCAGGGAGAAGCACTCACTTTCCCTACACTTGTGTATAAACACATAATCCACACAGAGAGAAACTGCAGATGGTCAGCAGCAGGGGCTTGTGATGAGGTGACAGGAGGCAGGACCCGACCTCCATCTTGCTGATTGTAGTTTTTTTGAGAGCTGGAAACCATGGGACAAAAGAGGTAGTGAATGAGGACTGAGAGGCAAAATATTTTGAGGAATGATTCCCATGGACACCTGGAGCAGAATTATGTATTTTAGGTTTTTTTTGTTCAGAATGATGGTTACACTTTAAGTTTATAATTCCATGTGTGTTAATTCATAGTTTTGATGCCTTCAGTGTGACTCTACATTTTTTATAGTCATAAAAATACAGAAAACTCTTTGAATGAGATTGAGTGTCCAAACTTTTGGTCTGTACTGCATATACCCTTCAAATCCATTGACATCACATCCTGGGCACATAATTTGCATAATTATCATTAGCATAATCATATTATAAGGTTATGTTTATACATACAAAAAAATATTTAATTTACATCTTAGTATAACCCTGACAACAGTTATTATGCATCGCTAGATTTTGAAATAGATTGAATGTTTTCTCACAAAATAAAAAAATCGGAGGTCAGGTACCTTAGTAGCGCATGTTTATTGCGCTTCCACAGAGGAACAGCTAATCCGGAGTCATGGTTCATCCACTCACTTAGAACACAGCTCAGTGCGATGATGGATTGCGAATGCTCAGCAAACACTGGTGATCTTCTGTTGCCATACAACCTCTTGAGCTGAGATGGAAACCAGGTAAATACAGGTAAGGAGAGACAGTGGAGTGACAGATGGCGACAATAACCAAGAAGTTGATAAGGCAAGTATATGCGTATGGAGATCATGACTGTATCGAAGCGCATTAATAGGTATGCAACTTCTTAAACCCACAATGAATAAGTAATTTAAAGTCATCAAATAGACTGAACAATGTCAGTGGGTATGGTCACTTAAAACACATTTAAATTCATTGAACCAATGGTCATAGATGAAGTGTCCCCATAAACAGCATCCATTGCTATTATCTCCTCACATTTTTCCCGATCCAAAAACAAAAAGCGAATTACCAAACGATACTGCTGTTTTTCCATCTCAGCGAAATCCCGAAACACGTCTTACTCAAATGGGTGCCAAATCCAAACTAACCTATCAATTTGTCTGCAATTTGTTTTGCCATTGTCTGATAGATAGCAGCAAACGATGATAACCCCAACTTCCCTCGGGAGGCCCTCTGTCGTCAAACAGGGGTACTTATTGAACCGCCCTCATATATAATACGTCAGTTCTCTAATATGGCTAAGTCCATAGATCAAGCATATTTATTGCCCACAATGCACATTATTCTCAACTTCCTTCCTACTGATATCCAAAAAGATAACAAAGTCCTTTTATATATCTGGGTGGATGACAATGCATACCCGCAAAACGCAACTCAATAGATCTAACCCCCCCCCCCCCCCAAAAAAAAAAAATGGCCAAAATATTATGCCTCACCATCCCACAAGGTGGAGGGTACATCTACTGTCAAAATGCATGACAGGGATCCCAAATCCTCCTTCAGAGTCAGAAGCGGTGTGTGCGCAGCATTGGCTGAAAACTGTAGCTTTAGCTGCATGTCCCATTGAAGTGAATAGGTACTAGTTCCATCCTTATGACAAGCCAAACAGTATTGATAAGTGTGAGGACTGAGTTTCAGAACCCACACATCAGATATTAATGGCCTTCAGTTATATTTCTCAAACAACTCCTTTAATCTTTTGGAAGTGCCCCTTATTAATATTTTCAAAAGTGTATGACCCTTGGTCTATCTCCAGCAAGTCCAATAGTAACGTATGGAGCTAGAGCGCACCTATGTGACTGCTCTACAATCCTGTGCATATGGGATGAGATCTCTGTGTGAGATTGTTTTATAATTACAGTCCCTTTCTTACAATCTATAAAATGATAGGATGCTAGGGGTGACTAAAATACAAATTCCAGAAATCAATTGCAGAAAAATGTGAAAATTGCAACTCATACATACTAACATAAATAACATAAATACTAACTCATACATTACGTTATTTTATCAGAACATTTATTAATACAAGAAGCAGGACTGAGAAGACCACAACAGGTGATATCAGTTCACTAAATCAAATTATGATAAATTCATAAATTCACCAGCAAGATGAAGAGGAGCAAAGTATTTTTTTGGGTTGATTTCCCTTTTGATAAATGCCCTATGTATGGGAAGGGTGAACTAAAGCTTATTAAAACATAACTTTTAATATATTCAATAAAGGTCATAAAGTACTTCAGACTAGAGCCACAAGCCCACATGGATGGGCGGGGTCAGAGGTATGGGCGGTTGGTTTAAAAACCACCACCTGACATTCTGACATGGCCGCCACTAAGATACACCACTGTGTTCTTTGTAGGGCCACTGTCCATGGCATGACTAACCTGACATTATTTATGCACCTTGTCTTATTTCCCCTGATGAAAGATCCTCCTGGATGGCGGATCTGGAAACGCATTGGGAAGGCATTCTACGGCAATCCTATGGACCTTTAGATTCTAGGGATCTCCTGGGACTGTCCTTGTTAGGACAGGAGCTATTCTTGGGAGCAGGGACAGAGCAGCTTTAGGGATACCTGGATGCAGTGCTCTTATCTTCTCCAGGTCTGGGACCCCCTTCTGTTGACAGTAGCCGCTCCATATTCCTCCTCAATTTCCGTGGCTCCTGACTCCTCATCATGGGTGAGATCTTTCTGGATTATTATTATCTGATCTGAGATTTATCCATTGTAAATTGATGTAAAATTGTCTGTTTTATTACTGCTCTCCATTTCTTCTGGTGTTATGAGATGGAGTGTGGCTCTGGTCTGAAGTATTTTATGACCTTTTATTGAATATATTAAAAGTTATGTTTTAATAAGCTTTAGTTCACCCTTCCTATACACAGAACATTTATCAAAGGAAATTAACCAAAAAAAAAAACAACCTAAAAATACTCCTCTTCATCTTGATCTTGGCGCTGTCTGTCGGTAGTCTTGACACGTTGGGATTACCTAGAAAAGAAAGTTATAATTACTAACCCGGAACATGGGGACAAGATGTCCGCTGCTACGGGATGCTAATTATGTACAGCACCGCACTTCCCTCTGCAATTCTGAGAGAGGGAGGTGATGTCACATTCTGGGAGAGGGATCTGGCAAGGGTGTGCTTAATTAGCAGCCCGGAGCACAGGATATCTTGTCCCCGCGCTTTGTGCTGCTAATTATAAGTTTATTTTCTAGGTGATCCCGGCGTGTCAGGACTAATGACAGACAGTGCCGGGATCAAGAGGAAGAGGAGTGGAGGGGAGTATTTCTCGGTTATTTTTTGTTTAGTGGTTGATTTCCTTTAATAAACTGCTTCCCTAAGTGTTAACATAATATCAGCAGTGTGTTAAGTAAACAACATTTGATGTGTACCAGGCACCGATGTACAGGGCCTGTTTCACTTTTTTTCTCCCTATATGAATAGATGGTCTGTGCTCTCCAGATAATTGATTGCAGGCTGAAGGTTATACATATCAACAAGAGGATATAAGACCTACTACATGAAACACACTGCTTGATATATTCCGTATTGGTGGTATAAAGCAATTGTATATTCTGTACCATAATGTAAAAATGTTTTCAGTAGGATTCACATTTAAATTTCTTACTTTTTCTTTCCAACTGTTTTTTCTCAAACATTGGAGGCTGATGCATCGCCTTCAGAGAGCAATATTTTCAGAAAAGACACAGGACTCTGCATGGTCAGTGATAATGGAATGACCACGTCTATTGTGTTGTAGTCTTTAGATGTAGAGGATTTCATGTACCTGGGTGTACCCCTTCCCCAGGATAATGGTCCAAATATAAACAAGGGAGAAATACTGTATTATGGTTAAAGGGAATTCTCATCTGAGCATTGACATTGAGGGTTTACAATTTAAAGTTTACATTTTTGAAGATGATACACAGCTTTGTCAAGTTATTAATACACAGATGGATTGTATAACATTACAGAGGGATATGTGAAAGCTGGAGGATTGAGGGGAGAAATGGCTAATGAATTTAAATGTAGATTAATGCACTTGGCTCATGAAAAAAGTACATCTATTGTCAAGAACCTATCCAGCAAACAGCTTGGTGCAAGCTCTTAGACTGGGTATGTGGTAGCAAACTAACCCCGCAATGTTGCTGCAGGCTATGGCCCTGCCTACAGAAGATAAAGCACCCTGATAAGGGCAAATTCACTATCAACAACCTGCTAATGGACCCTGACAGACCCTGCAAGGTGAGAGGAAAACTGAGTTTGTCTGACAGCTGCTGAATGGTGGAAAAGACATGTAACAGGCAGTCAGGCAGGCCATTGTTCCCACAAGGAAAGTCAAGACATTGAGGAACAAACAACATATAATGGACAGAGAAGCAACATCAAACAGAACTGTGTCAAAGCCAAGGTGGCTGCGAGACACAGAATAGTATAGCAAAAGAATGGTCAAGTAAATGTAGCTGAGGTCAGATACAAAATGGCTACATTTATGGAAAATTTTAAGAAATGTACATATATGGAAGATAATTAATTGTAAATGCCAAGATGGAAATAACCCTTTAAGTACTAGTTTCGTTATTAACATTTGTTATCTCCATTCTTTTCATCTTCTCCCCATCCACTATTCACTTTCATCAACAGAGTTGATCTTGTAGCCAACAAATTTGAACTTCTGTTTAATATGAGAAGAGTTGAAACTCTTATACAATTATCCAATCTGACTTCTTTTCATACAATCACTTTGAGCTAAAAACAAACATCTGCTTTAGTACTAGTTGTTTTCCTATCAGGAAACAATGGAGACTTTGTAGTCGGTGCAGTAAATATATATTTTATGCTTCCATGTAAATATTGCCAGTACATTTAAATATAAATTGAGTCACATCAATGATCCATTGCTGTTTATTACAGGGTACAAACATCATCCAGTCTTATCATTTACTCCAGTCTTGCCAAGCAGTTCTTAGATTAAACAAATCCCGATGCTTTTTTGGCATTTGTGTTGGGCATGGCTTTTGATGTCTGAATTTTGGTCCAAATTCAAAATTCTAATCTATTGCTCTCTGTGCCTTCTGTACCTTACATGTTGGGCCAAATTGCTGATAAAAGTACACCCAAAAACATCAGACTGGCTTAACTAATTATACTCCAGATGGATAATGAAGGGTCTCTTTATAAAATATGTGGGAAAAAACCTTTCATATACACTAATGTAGCAATGTGGGGCTAACTGCACACCATGTGGATCTATAGACAAGAAAATCATAAAATTCCACATCAACATGTTGCTATGGAGTTTCCAAGCAGAATACAGGAGAATCAAGCAAGTTTTTCCATTTCAGCAAATCAATATTGTTGTATGTATATTGAAAAGTTATATACATGACCTTGTTTTATTTTTTTATACAGCTGAGCTGAAATATGTTTACATTAGTAAGCCCATACAGCGAACACTGCAAAAAAATAATTAATAAAATGCCAAAAAATTAGGATTTTTATAATTATGATAAAAGTGATCAAAGTGATTTTTCTTTCAAACACATTTTTATTCAGCAAATTAGTCAAACATAAAGAGTTTACGTGATAATAATGAGATAAGTGCCATAATCTCTACCCCAGGACAACATACCATATATCCTCGAGTATAAGCCGACCCCAGTATAAGCGGTGGCCCCTAATTTTACCATCAAAAACTGTGAAAACCTATTGACTCGGGTACAAGCCAAGGGTGGGAAAGGCATTGGTCAGAACCCCCCCCCCCCAGTATATAGCCACAGCCCCCAGTAGTAATAAGCAAGCCGACTCCCATTAATATACATGTCAGCCTGCTCCCATGGTAGTAACCACCAGCCAGCCCCCAGTAGTATAACAGCCAGCCTGCCCCATGTAGTATACGCCAGCCCCCAGCAGTATACAGCAGCCAGCCTGCCCCAATATTATACATACAGCTTGCCCAGTATATACACACCGCCCCCAGGTAATACAGCCAGCTCCCATGTTCATCCCTGCCTCTGTAGTATACAGAGCCACCCAGCCTGCCCCCTGTAGTATACAGCCAGCCCCCAGTAGTACACAGCACCGCCCCCTGTAGTAACAGTCTGCCAGCCCCTGTAGTATACAGCCAGCCCCCGTAGTATACAGCCAGTCCATCCCCCATGTAGTGTACAGCCCATCCCCAGTACTATCCAGTCACATCGTGCCCTTATGTAGTATCGCACCTGGCCCCCCATATAGTATATAGCCGCCTGCCCTTTTGTATAAACAGCCAGCTCCTGTAGTAATATAGCCCACCCACCGCCCCCCATATATACACCCACCCACCCAGCAACCCAATTAACGCGACGTCGGTTGGATACGCACCTAGCTAATTCCCATTCGCCATTATTTTTCACAAGTAGCATCATGATTCCAATTACTTAACCATTTATACAAAATGTGCGAACCCGCTCACACGTAAGTACTATATCCAGGCCCGATTACGGTCTGTTGGCAGTTCCTCTTCTTTCTGTCGTCTGTCATTCTTTAACGCCGGCATGAACGGTCCGTTTATCTCCCGATCGGCGCATAGTATAGCGGGCCCCTGCTGGACGTCATAGTAGTGCACCTGGCGGGAGAAACAGGCTGTGCTCTGCCGCTGTTACGAAGTTTTCCGAAGAATAGAAGAGCCCAGGACGAAAACAGAAGAGAGCAGCGCTGACATCGGGGTGCCCCGCTGTCTCCAGGCCACCGGGGGGTGATAGATAAGTTAATTTTTTTTATTGAACTCGTGTAGAAGCCAGTGAGTTTTTTCAGCACATTTTTTGGGCGAAAACTCGGCTTATACACGAGTATATACGGTTACAGATGTACTATACAAAAAAAAAAATTAACCTTGGCGGCATGGATGAAATTTAAAGTCATAGTTGCGGGTAGTTCCCGAACCTGGACGTGCATTTTCGTCGCAAACGGGCGAAACGTGATAATTGTGGATCCCTCTGCCGATGCAGCAGCAAAATTCCCCCCACCCGGTTGATTGCCATACCACTGCTCAGTGAGATGCCGAAACAGATCCAGGTCGAATACACTGCCATTGGACACAATCAGAATAATAGAATTCACTTACCAAGTGGGTCAGTAAAAATAGTAATAAAAAACTGCAATACGCATAGACTCGTGTATAAGCCTATTTTTCAGCACAAAAAAGTGCTGAAAAACGTCACCCTCGTTGAATACACAGTAACAAAAGAATGAAAAATGGACTAAAAAAAAAACTTTATGTTTACTGCCGGTAGCCCCGATGCACAGCGCTGCTCCCCCGATTTCATCCAGCGGCTCCTCTTCGGGCTTCCCTCCGGCTCCTTTTTTGTCTTGGCTTCCGCCCGTCTTCTGTCTTTTTTAACATGCGCGTTGGCGCCGCCATTGTTTTTTTCTCTTGGCGCGCCTAGTATGACGTCCGCAGCGGCGCGGACGTCATACTAGGCGCCGCACGAGAGAACAGTTTTGTTGCGGCGCCCAACTCAATGTTAAAGGAACAGAAGACGCGCAGAAGCAAGAAGAGGAGCCGGTAACCATAGAGGAACCCTGCGATGACATCGGGGGAGTCAGCCGCTGCGCATCCGTGCCACCGGAGGGGATTAAAGTGAGCGTTTTTTTTTTTTTTTTTCTGGGCTCTCTGTATACTACTGGGGGACACTGTGATACTACTAGGTGGATGCTGTATACTACTGTGGGCAGGCTGGGGTGGCTATATACTACTGGGGGCACTGTACTACTACTCGGTGGGCCGGCTGTATACACGGTGGGGTGCAGGCTGGGTGCTGTATACT
The DNA here is from genome assembly GCA_019512145.1 of Engystomops pustulosus. NCBI lineage: Eukaryota > Metazoa > Chordata > Amphibia > Anura > Leptodactylidae > Engystomops > Engystomops pustulosus. The sequence continues at coordinate 50,277,239 of CM033644.1, read as the reverse complement.
GCTGGGGGCAGCTGGGGTGGCTGTAATCACTGGGGGCAGGCTGGGGTGGGCTGTATACCTCTGGGGGCAGTGCTGTTACTACTGGGGGCATGCTGTATACTACTTGGTGGCAGGCTGTATACACTGGGGGCAGGGCTGTAATACTACTGTGGGCAGCTGGCAGGCTGTAAACTACTGGGGGCAGGCTGTATCAACTGGGGGCAAGCTGTATATTATATGGGGCTGGCTATATCTTGGGCTGTGTCTGTTACCAATCAATTTCCCACCCTCGGCTTATACCGAGTCAATGTTTTCCCAGTTTTTTGGTGTAAAATTTAGGGTCTCGGCTTATACTCGGTCGGCTTTATACTCTAGTACAGTGGTGCGACTATGGCACGGGTGCCAGAGGTGGGCACTCAATCCCGTTCTGTGGGCACCCAACCTTCACACCAACACAGAGTTTTCAACTGGACTCAAAGCTTTCTCCTGTGGTCCAGGTCAGCCCCGCTGCCATTCTCAGCGCTCTTTTTAAAGCGACACAACTCCTTTGCTGCCAGCACTCACAGGAGACAAAAGATGGATAGAGATGGATTGCTTTGGGAGGCCCCCTGTAGTATACAGTCTGCCAGCCCCCTGTAGTATACAGCCAGCCCCCAGTAGTATACAGCCAGCCAGCCCCATGTAGTGTACAGCCAGCTAGTCCCCAGTACTATACAGTCAGCGTGCCCTTATGTAGTATACAGTCAGCCTGCCCCCATATAGTATATAGCCAGCCTGCCCTTTTGTAGTATACAGCCAGCTCCCTGTAGTATACAGCCCACCCAGCCCCCAGTAGTATACAGCCAACCCACCCAGCACCCAAAATTAACTTATACACTCACCCTCCAGTGGCCCAGATTCTCAGCGCGGCTCCCCAATGTTGGTGCAGTTCCTCTTCTGTCTGTCGTCTGTCTTCTTTAACAGCCGGCATGACAGTTCCTCTTCTGTCTGTCGTCTGTCTTCTTTAACAGCCGGCATGAAACGGCCATGTTATCTCCCGATCGGCGCATAGTATGATGCGGCCCCTGCTGACGTCATAGTATGCACCGGGCGGGAGATAACATGGCTGCGCGCTGCCGGCTGTTACTGAAGTTCTAGCTGGCTTATTTACATAACGGTAACGGTGAGAGTTGCCCATTGTGGAGTCTTAGATGTGAAAATACCTGAAAGTCCTTTTTTCCTTAACTTCCCAAAGAGACATTGGGTGTTATTCCCCCCACCCAAACAGGTAGTTTTTGGAATGGAGAACGTATTGCTCAGTTAAATTAGTTTAACGAGCCTGATACGCCTTCTACGCCTATAAGGAATTTTAAAATAGAAAATATCTATTTCTGAGCCTAACTCTGACAAAGACAATGCAAGAAGTTGGACACTTCTGGACCTACCTTAGTGGAACAGCTTTTATTTCTCTGTAGTCAATTTAATGCCTTGATGAAATGTAGACGGGTCATTATATCCTATAATAAAATCACCATTGGACGATATGAACGCGATGGCAGTCGTGGCGAAACCTATTGCACGGTGCCAGAGGCGGCACTCAAGGCCCTTGCTTTGGCCCCCGTGCCATCCCCCATCACACAGACAGGCTCACAGGGCTTCCTGCGTGCAAAGCAAACATTAAAAAGGCTTGCTTCCAGTCATATTTGATACTTACTTTCTACTTGGACTGGAGGAAGATGATAGACGGAGCCGAATTATTTTTGGAGGACTTCCTTACGAGGACACTGGGAAAGAAGCAGAAAAGATGATTTTTCCATCTTCTATGTTTGCTGTGCCTAAAATGTTTGCCATACTGCTCTAGTGGTGACCATGTTGGCATGGTGGGATCCGGGAATTCTTGTTTGATCTCCTGTAATAACTCTGATAATGCTGATGAATCATCTCTCCTAACCCAGGCTCAGTTTCTGCTCATTTTTAACACTTCACCTCTAAACCCTGTTTAAGGGATGAGGAGAGATGATAATCTCGCCTAACCCAGGCCAACCTCTTCTAATTGTATCACTTCACACGAAACCGGTGCCAACCTACAGGATCCGTATCCCTCTTCTCCTTCTCCTTCAACCTCTTTAAATATGTTCATCTGGTATTCCACTCTGTCGGCATCAACCAATATCTTCATGACCTCTTTCATGCTGGAGCATAGCCCCACCTGGGGCCATCAACGTGGATCCAGAGGATGACTGTTTCCTCCCTCCCTGGCTTTGGTCTTGTGGTGGTTTACACTGAACCTTAAACTCGCAGTGGTCGGGGCTGCTCCCGTACGCTTTCTCACCTTCCCATCTTTTTAGGGTCGCACCCGGTCATTGGTAAAGCTTAAATTTGATGCATTCTCCAATGCTTCCTTTATCAGATATACATTCCTTGAATGTAAGGATCTTATCCCTAGTTGGTTCGTTTGGTCCGGAAACGAAGGACACGTGTTTTCAACTGACTGACCCTATGACATCTCCATTTATAAAAAAACCTCTATCAGAGTTTAACTGTTTAAACGCTTTTTTTTTGTAGCAGGCTATGGCTTAGAACTTTGGTTGAGCTTTTTTTCCATATTCTAACAATGGGAACGCCATACTGACCTGTCACCTTCATTCCCCCCCCCCCAAAAAACCACTTTGAGAGGCCAAAAAATGTTAACGTGGTGCCTGTGATCATGTCTTGGAACCGGCACTGCAGATTTAAAGGGCCAGTGCCCAGCTGATTAGGCGCTGTGCACTTCAGGGATTCTTTAGAAGCCTGGCCTGCTCCCAACAACCCTCGCGATCTTTGAACTAATTCCATCAAGAAACTTCCCTACTTGTTTTTTCTAGTTTTCTTCTCTGCTCTGACCTCCCGTTGTGAAACATGGATGGACCTGATCCTTACTTTGCTCCTTCTGCCCACCTTGACCATGCACCTCTTCCCTGACCACGAGACCGTCCATGATTCTGTACTTCAACCTTTCAGCAACCAAGGACAATCGCGGACTGTAACGACTGGTGCCAACCACTCACTCCGCAGCCAAACAACCTGCCACTTAGATCCAGTCCCATATTTTTCGGCTTGTGTCCATCAGTCCCCGCTGGTGGGTCCTGGATCACCTACCCCGAGCCCTGAAACAACCGTAAATCCCTCATAAATTAAGCCAATTTAGAAACTAGACCGCTTTGTATTTAAAACACTTGTGTAAGTTTTTTAACACCTCTAACTGTTTCACATGGGTAAACCAACCTTCAATTGGCAATTCTGAAGGATTTAATTTTTAGGGTGGTTAAATGAGAGGGTAGTGTTTCTAAAAATACACACATCCAATGGATAAAAATACCAATAGGCTTCACATAGTCTGGTCTAATTTCGTCTCCCGAATGTGGGGGTAAACTGCTGTATAAGAGGCCATACCCATGGCTATTGTAAGGGAGGTTTCCACTGTTCGGGCAAGATTTGCATTGCACTTGTTTTGAGGGGATTATCAATCGTTTATTTTTTGTGGGAAATTTTGACATATAAGGGCTTATTTTCTGATCGATTAGATGCCCTTTATTTGCATTTATTACTTTTGGTGGGTGTTTACTTATTGTGAGATTTTTAACTATTGAATTATTGGAAAAGAACATCTCACTTCTGTTTCTGTATTTTGTTTGTTTTTTTTTTTTGTTTTTTTTGTTTTTGCATTTTTTTTCGTTGGCTTTTTAACCATAAGAAATAATATTTATCTTCATTTATGGATCCATACGATTATGAGTGATAACCATTATTCTTACAATAATGGTCTTTGTCAGGAAGGGTTTAACTTAAATAGAGTGGTCATTAAAAATCATACAAGCACTTGGATGTTTTCAAAAATTAAGCTTTTTCCCCGTTTTCATCACTATCACCACTACTTAGGTCAAAAAGACAGATCTAACATTCATAAAGTAGTAAAATGTTAAATGTATCGTACCACTAAAAGTGTGTTTCTTTGAAAGCCTAGTAAACACATGATTATAGAAACCAACTGCTCTGACAGAAATACAAAATAAATCTTGTCCGTCCGGTATTGTCCCTTTTGTCCATATGATGCACATGACATTTATCTGGTCAGGACACACAGGGAACAAGGATTCTACAACATTTTTCTAAAATCATGTAATAAATAAAAATGAAAGAGCCTGATTTTTACACTATAACGTTTGGTAAGACCTGTGACAGTATGTGGATAGATCTAAGTATATTTGTTTATTTATAATATTGGTGATACATTTTCCAGATATCTATAAAAGCTAATGTACTTCTGCACTACTTCTATTGTCCAGTGGGCTTTGCCTTACCAGCTTTTATAAGAGGCTTGTAGAACTGGTTTATTTGAAGGGAAAGCCAAGTCATTGTTTAGTAGTCCTGCCGGACTCCTTTTGCTTCAACAACTGGTACCCGTAAAGGATTATTGGAAAAAAGATTTGGTGTTTGTATAGGACATCTAAGGACTGTAGGATAGTTAATATGGAGCGCTTATGTTACACTAATTCTCTTTGATCATTGAGGCGCTGAGAAAGAGTTCATTAATAAACTTCAACCATGCCAGTGTTTAGACAAAGTTGAGATTTTGGAACAGTATTCCTTTCAGTACTAATACTTGCGTTTACGGTTTGGAAAAGTAACCAAATTGTTAACTGGCCAAATGCGTTAAGATTCCCACCCCCCCCTGAAATTGTTTATTTTAACATTCCTACCACTAACTTTAGGGTAATATGGAGTGTTGATGATAGTACACAAATATGTTCTGAAGCCTCCTTTCCCTCTCCTTGGGAGATCCAACACCACTCGTTTTTTCCGTTGAATTTAAGCACTCGCATTCTCCAAGAGCAAGACTCCTTCTAGTGATCTGGGGTTATTGGCCTTTAATGAAGCCCTCCGTTCATAAAAAAACAAGAAACGAAAAACATGCCCATACAATCCCACCGCTATATATTGCACGGGGAGGATACCACTTTCATTGCATTCATTAAGTGGTTTCCACTACACTCCCTGTTGCCAATGAGTATTTTGTAGAGTGAAAAATAGGTTCTGACCGTTGATGATCTACCATTAAGGGGTATTACCAGCTGGCATTCACCTTTAATTAAATTCCTTTGCCACATTGAAACATTTCTTTAATGGAATGTTATTAAAAAGAAAAATTTCCGGTTGTGAAGATAATTTCTAATAACGTAGCCACGTTTTCCCTAGAAAAACGAGATAACTTCCTCGATCGACCACCTCACCTTTTGGCAAGCGGTTGCCAGAACATGCGCTATTGAGTCCTGCAATGACCCTCCTTGATCACAATCATTACCACAGACGGCTGGGAGACGTGCATAACTCCCGGACATTTCATATACAGAACCTTTTGTTCTTTGTGCAATCAGTCCTGCCGAGTGGCCGTATCCAGGACATACACTCCTTGTTTTCTAAGGACCAATCACATTTACTAGTGAAAATTATTCCTCACAACAGTAACATTCTTTTTACTGAACATCTATTTGAGAAATGTTTATAGCTGGCAGATTAATAAAACAGCATGTGAATGCCCAGCACGACATAACCCGCTATTCCACAATACCTGTATTTTTCAGCTGTGAACTACTGCACAAATTTGTCCCCATGACTTGTATTAGGCAGATTCAAGGTTGTTGAGGCACGTGCATGCATATTAATGCATGCAAATTAAAGGTCCTATTCCTGCCCAGCTTTTGTGGGTGTTCATTCTCAATGGACAATAGGGAGATGAGCAGAGTAAATTTTCTCTAAATAACACTAATACCATAAATAACTCACACTTAACATAGGCATAGAGGTTATGCTCGACTATAAGCTCAGAACGTATTGCTCCTCCTGGGAATAAGTGTAGGCGGAGGGGCCAGTTGCCTATCAAGACAGATTCATGGTTCCTTTATGTGTCAAAAGTGGAGAATCTAGCCGTGGGTGCCAGACTTATTAAACTTGTTTGGAGCCCTTGGTGCATATGTATCAACTTCTTTTTCCAGACAGTATTGTGTGTAGAAGGTTGGCTCCACGGTAAGTATAAAATACAATTGTATCGAAAAAACCTCAGTGAAGTACTCTGAACCAAGTTTTTTACCATTGAGAGACGTGAACGCCAGTAGTGCCCATACTTATCAGACATTATCACATCGGCAAAAAAAGAGACCTTGCTTTCTCTCACTTTATTGTGGACCTGTCCTCCACCATATGACCATATATAAAATGTCTCAGTGCCTGGGGGATCGTTCTAGTTATTCTGATCGGTGGACTTACTGAACAGTTTGGTACGAAGAAAGCACTCATATTTTTCCCGTTTTTTCCTTGAATGTTTTGAGTTTATTTTATCGACTGACTGATGGGACTGTTACAATAAGTGGAAAAAAATTCCGCAGCAACAGAAGTAGTTTAATTCATCAGACGTTTTTCTATAATGCATCAGTAGTGTATCCGCGTTTTAACTCAAGGTCCTTTCTATCAAGCATAATGTTTTACACTATACCCATCAAACTTACGTACGACCAAGTTTGGAAAAAAGATTTTCATGACTCTAAAAATTGTAGATTCCCACTGAAGACATCAAACTATCAAAAAATCACACATGTGGAATGATAGAGTTAACAAAAAAGTGTGGAACAACTGACAAATATTCTTTAGTCATAGGGTCTTCAACAGTTGCCGCCTTGTTGCTTAAAGTACTGCTTTGCGCACTCGTGGCATTCTCTGATGAGCTTCAAGAGGTAGTCACCCCAGGAAGGGCCGTGCCCTGTCAGGTTTAATGATTGTTATTTCTTGACTTATAAAGGAATGGTTTTGGACATGAGTTGGTGTTTTTGCAGATTCAGGTGATTCCCGAAATGATATTCCACTGTTAGAATTTGTATTTGGTGAAGAAAAAAGCAGCTAAGTATAGAAAAATTATGGCCACATATCACTTCAAGAAAGGAAGGTCGTCAGCCTTAAAAATTGAAAATTTGTAAAGGGGTGTCCCAATTTGTCCATTCTAAAAGCCATCAACCACTTCTGCTGTCGTTGTCAACTGTCGTCACAGTGTGATAACACACGCGTTGAGATTATGTGGTGGCATTGATCAGCAAGACTGTCACGACCGCGGTGTGAAGTATAAGTTCATCTGAGTCACCACCTCCGAATCGCAGTCAAAAACAGCTCAATTAAGGACAGCAACAATAAGAACTTTGTTTAGCTACGAACACAATAATTGACCAATTAGACCAGTAGAAAATCTGTGCTTGGTCTGATTGATCCACAGTGAGAGCTTTGGTCCAACCACTGTTTTTGTGTGACCAGAAAAGAGTGACGATTGACTCTATTGCCTGTTCCCCACCGGGAAGATGAGGAGGAGTATGATGGGTGTGTAGGGTTCTGTGCTGTGTGGGATAAATTTATAAAATTTAAAGCTATACTGACCAGCAGTTACCACAGCATTTGCAGCGGCATGCTATTCCCTCTTTTTGCCATTTAGTTGGGGACCATCATTTGATTTCAACATATAATGATCCCAACACACCTCCAGGCTGTGTAAGGATATTTGACCAAACAAGAGTGATGAGGTGCGATGCCAGTACCTGGCTTCCACAGTCAACCCAGACCTGAACCCATCTTGATGGCTTGTGTGAGGGCTGGACCACAGAGTGAATGCAAAAGGGTCAACAAGTGCTAAGCGCTGGGAACTCCTCCGAGACCGGTTGGGAAAACCTTTCAATGTGACGTACTATTGAAGCTCATCAGAGAATGCCAAGAGTATGCAAAGCAATAATCAAAGCACAAGGTGGCACTTTGAGGATCCTAAATATAGACATATTTCAGTTGTTTCCACACTTTTTGTTAATTTCGGCACTAGATCTTCTTACTAAGAACTGAGCTCCTAGTGCTCGAACAAACGTACAGTGTTATAAGATCTCGTTACCGGAAACCTCCGATAACGCTAGCTCGTCACTGCGGCCGGGGGTACAGTGTAATCGTTTGACCGATCGCACAGCGTCCAATGTTTCAGTTTATGCGGTCCGAGGGCCCGCTGCTCTTCCCCCAAAAAACCCGCTCGTCTCCATATACATCATATCCCTTTGAACAAAGAAGAGTATACCAATTGGGTCATTACGCAGAGCCAACCATATTGAATATGAAAGATCGCAAGTGAACTTCTTTATTCGTGGTTCTCGCTCCAATCGTACTTACGATTCATAAAACATCCAACCTTGATATTCCCAGTTAAACATTGCATTATATGCCATCATTTGTTTCAATCAACGATCATTGATACGGTACTTACCTATCCTTATGGAAGATCTTGGATTAGCGGATATTTAGCAACAAGGTTGTAGAATTGGGGTTTCCAACAATCTCCTCTATAGGGAATTTAGTTTTCTCCCTAGTTTTTCCAAAATTCGCAAATATCACAAAAGAATACCTGGCTTCTCGAAGGGTTGTTATATAAATGTGGTACTAGCCATGTCAACTTGAAAACATTCACAAACACGATAACACTACTACCCATAAAAGCAAAATTTCTTACTGCAATCGCAACTCTGTTAACATCATTAGATGTTGATCTGTAATGTGGCTGTACAACATGAGTACCATACGTAGATTCAAGGAGCGACTAATAGAACATCTGATAGACATATCACACAGTCAAAAAATGGACTCTTAAAAAAAAAAATATATATCGAGAGCATTTAAACTAAACCCTTCATTGAAGTACATCAGGGTAACACGTCTGTTTTTAAACATACGCACTAGAACAAGTCCATAATACTTAATAGGGGGGGATCGACAGAAACGCTACGCAATAGAGAAGCGTTTTGGGATCCTCCATCTTGATACAGAATACCCAAGGGACTTACTATAGACACAAATTTCGTTTTTTCACTACAAAACTGAATCGGATGTTCTTATTTGGTGTTCCCTCCCTTTTCACACCTCTATTTCATGCATGCCTTGGAGTGCTCCCGATAATGCTAGCATCACCGGTCGGCGGTGATCTAAAGCGTATGGCCTAGTAACTGATTTTATCCTTGTTGAATGATGACAGAAAAATAAATGCTTGAAAGCTTGTAACACATAGATTTTCGGTGCCGGATTGGAACCATTTTTCACGGGAATGTGCATTACCGTCTGGTCCGGACTGTACTCCTAGCGAGCGAAGGGGTGCAGGTGAGCCGCTGACTATTTTTCTTATTACGCTGGCTCTCCATAGGCCAGCCGCCTAACCACGCCCCCCCCGCTGCAAGAATCTCGGACCACTCACAACGTCCACTTATTCTTGAGGGGGCGTGGCGGGTTAATTACACTATATCCCGCCACAGGTGTTAGTATAGAGTTACCGAGGTTCCGTTAATGGGTATCCTTCTAACACTGCAAAGCGTTTGTTCAAGCACTAGGGCTGCTTACGTTAGCAGGTCTTCTTTAAATGTAACCGTTCATTGTCAATCAAAAACTTTTGCTATGTTGTAGGGCAGGTATTTTTAAGCCCTTTTGCAATTGGATTGTACTCCAATCTTGGCTCCTTCCTCATGTTATTCTGCAGACGTCCCCTAGATGGCAGTGCGTATGTCGTTACTATGGACATTCTGTCTTCATAAAGAAGCTGAGACTTCGGAAGAAGAGGACCGCCCCCATCCCCCTCTCTGCTCACATCTGATTACTTTCATGGGCTCACGCGTGCAGCAGTCTTGCAGGGAGAAGCACTCACTTTCCTACACTTGTGTATAACACATAATCCCCAGAGAGAAACTGCAGATGGTCCACAGCAGGGCTTGTGATGAAGGTTGACAGGAGGCGGACACCGACCTCCCATCGTGCTGATTGTAGTTTTTTTGAGATCTGAAACCATGGGACACAAGGGTGTGAATGAGACTGAAGCACCATATTTGAGAATGATTCCCATGGACAACCCTGGAGCAGAAAATTACGTATTTCGGTTTTTTATTTTGGTCATAATGATGTTTACACTTAAGTTTAATTCCATGTGTGTTAATGCTAGTTTTGATGTCCTTCAGTAGGACTCTACTTTTTTATAGTCAAAAAACAAGAGAACCTTTGAATGGAATTGAGTGTCCAAACTTTGGTCTGTACTGCATATACCCTTCAAATCCATTGACATCCACATCCTGGGCACATAATTTGTCATAATTTCCATGAGCAATATCATATTATACGTTCTTTGTTATACATAAAAAATATTTAATTCCATCTTATAAAACCCTGACAACAGTTTTAGCATCGCTAGATTTTTGTGAAATAATTGAATGGTTTTCTCCACAAAATCAAAAATCGGGTACCTAGTAAGCGACATGTTTTCTTGCGCTTCCACAGAGGAACAGCTAATCCGATCATGGTTCACCACTCACTTAGAACACAGCTCAGTTCGATGATGGATTGCGAATCTCAGCAACACTGGTGGATCTTCTGTTGCCATGCAAGCTCTGAGCTGAGAGGGAAACCAGGTAAATACAGTAAGGAAGACAGTGTCGTTACCGCATGGAGACAATAACCAATAAATTGATAAGGCAATTATATGTAGGAGTATGGAGATATGACTATCGAAGCGCATTAATAGGTATGCAACTCTTAATAAACCCACATGAATAATACTTTAAAGTCATCACATGACTGAACAATGTCGTGGTATGTCAATTAAAACCCGTTAATTCATTGAAGCCAATCTTAATTGTGTTCATGATGAGTGTCACCCATAAACAACATCCATTGCTATTTATCTCCTCACATTTTTCCCGATCCAAAACCAAAAGCGAATTACCGAACGATACTGGCTGTTTTTCTCATCTAGCGAAATCCCCGAAACATAACGTCTTACGCAAATGCTGCCCATCCAAACTAAAAATCATTTGTCTGCAATTTGTTTTGCCATTGTCTGATAGATAGCAGCAAACGGATAACACCACGCACCAACTTCCCTATGAAGGCCCTCTTCCATCAAACAGGGGTACTTTTGAACCGCAAGGGAGGGGTCGTATATAATCTTCATTTCTCTAATATTCCTAAGTCCATAGATCAAGCATATTATTGCCCACAATGCACAGTATCTCACTTCCTTCCTACTGATATCCAAAAAGTAACAAATCCTTTTATATATCTGGTGGTATTACAATGTTACCCTCAAAAACGCATCAATAGATCTAACCCCCCCCCCCCAAAAAAAAATGCCAAAATTTATTCCTCAACTATTATCACAAGGTGTGGGTCATCTACTGTCCAAAATGCATGACGGGGTCCCAAATCCTCCACTTCAGAGTCATAAGCGGTGTGTGCCGCATCATTGGCTTAAAACTGTAGCTTTTAGCTGCATCTCCCCTTGAGGGAATAGGTACTAGTTCCCTCCTATGACAACCAACATAGTATTGATAATGTGAGGACTGAGTTTCAGAACCCACACATCAGATATTAATGGCCTCAGTTCTATTGCTTCTCAAACAACTCCTTTAATCTTTTGGAAGTGCCTCCTTATAATCTTTCAAAAGTGTAAATGACCCTTGGTCTATCTCCATCAAGTCCAATAGTAATGGATGGAGCTAGAGAGCACCTTGTTACTGCTCTACCCATCCTGTGTATCTTGTCTGAGATCTCTGTGTGAGATCTTTTATAATTATACAGTCCCTTTCCTTACAAGTCTATAAAACTGATATTATGCTAGGGGTGACTAAAATACAATCCAGAATCAATTGCAGAAAAATGTAAAATGGCAACTCATACATACTAACGATAAATAACCAATACTAACTCATACATTACGTTATTTTAATCAGAACATTTATTAATACAAAAGCAGGACTGAGAAAGCCCACAACAGGTGATATCAGTTGCACTAAATCAAATTATGATAATTCCATAAATTCACCAGCAAGATAAGGGAGGAGCAAGTTAGTTTTTTGGGTTGATTTCCTTTTGATAATGCCCTATGTAGGGGAAGTGTGAACAAAGCTTATTAAAACATAACTTTTAATATATTCTAAATGTCATAAAGTACTTCATACTAGGCCACACAGCCCACATGGATGGGCGTGGTCAGAGGTATGGGCGGTGGTTTAAAAACCACCACCTGACCTGCTGAGCATATGGCCGCCACTAGATACACCACTGTGGTTCTTTGTAGGGCCCCTGTCCTGGCATGACTAAAACCTGACATATTTTGCACCTTGTCTTATTCCCCTGTGAAAGATCCTCCCCTCCTGGATGGCGGATCTGGAGAACGCAATGTGGGAAGGCATTCCTACGGCAACCTATGGCCCTTTAGATTCTAGGATCTCCTGGACTGTCCTTGTTAGGACAGGAGCTATTCTTGGTACAGGACAGCGCAACTTTAGGGATCCCTGGATGCAGTGCTCTTAGCTTCTCCAGGTCTGGGCACCCCCTTCTGTTGACAGTAGCCGCTCCATATTCCTCCTCAATTTGTCCGTGCTCCTGACTCCCTCATATGGGGGGAGATCTTCTGATTATTATTATCTGATCTAGATTTCTCCATGTAATGGATGAAAATTGTCTGTTTTTATTCTGCCTCCATTTCTTCTGGGTGGTTTATTAATGGAGTGTGCTCGGTTTGAAGTATTTAATGAACCTTTTATTAATATATTTAAAAGTTATGTTTTAATAAGCTTTATTTCACCCTTCCATACACTACACATTTTTAGCAAAGGAAATTAACCAAAAAAAAAACAACCTAAAAATACTCCTCTTCATCTGATCTTGGCGCGTGTCCTGTCGGTCGTCCTTGACACTTGGGGATTCCGAGAAACGAAGTTATATTTACTACCCTGAACATGGGGACACGATCTCCGTGCTACGGGATCTAATTATGTCAGCACCGCACTTCGCCTCTCAGCATTCTGAGAGAGGGAGGTGATTCTCCATCTGGGAGAGGGATCTGGCAAGGGTGTTGCTTATAGCAGCCCGGAGCACAGGATATCTTGTCCCCCGCGCTTTGTCTGCTAATTATAAGTTTATTTTCTAGGTGATCCCTTGCTTGTCAGGACTAATACATAGTGCCGGTATCAAGAGGAAAGAGGAGTGGAGGTATTCTCGTTATTTTTGTTTAGGGGTTGATTTCCTTAATAAAACTGCTTCCCTAAGTGTTCACAATAATATATCAGTGTGTTAAGTAAACACATTGATGTGTACCGGCAAACCGATGTACAGGGTCTTTTTCACTTTTTTTCTCCCTAATATAATAGATGGTCTGTGCTCTCCAGATATTGATTGCAAGGCTGAAGGTGTAACATATCACAAGAGGATATAAGACCTACTACATGAAACACACTGCTTGATATATTCCGTATGGTGTATAAAAAAGCTGTATATTCTGTCATCATATAGTAAAAAAGTTTTAGTAGGATTCACATTTAAAATTTCTTCTTTTTCCTTTCCAACTGTTTTTTTTTCTCAGACATTGGAGGCTGAATGCTCCTCTTCAAAGAGCGATATTTGTCAAAAAGACACAGACGCGCATGGTCATTGAATATTGGAATACCCGTCTATTGTGTTGTAGTCTTTAGATGTAGAGGATTTCAATGTACCTGGGTGTAAACCTAATCGCCCCTTCCCCAGGATAAGGGTCCCAAATATAAACAAAGGATAATACTGTATTATATGTTAAAGGGGAATTTCCCATGAGCATTGACATTGGATGGTTTACAATTTAAAGTTTACATTTTTGAAGATGATTACAACACAATCTTTGGGTCAGTTATTATACACAGACGTATTGTATCATTAAACAGAGGATATGTAAACTGAGATTGAGGAGGAAATGGCTATTGAATTCAAATGTAGATTAATGGCACTTGGCCATGAAAAAAGTACATCTATTGTCAATGAACCATCCAGCAAACGCTTGGTGCAAGCTCTTAGACTGTTAAGTTGTTAGCAAACTAACCCCGCAATGTTCTGGGCAGGGCTATGGCCCTGCCTACAGAAATAAATCACCCGATAAGTGCAGAATTCACTATCCAACCTTCTATGGACCCTGACAGACCCTGCAAGGTGATAGTAAAACTGAGGTTTGTCTGACAGCTGCTGAATGTGAAAAGACATGTAATGGCATCAGACAGGGCAGACAGACACAAACGAAATGCAATACATTGAACCGAACAAGAACAACATATAATGGACAAAGAAGCACTCAAACAGAACTTGTGTCAAAGCCAAGGTTGCTGCGAGACACAGAATAGTATACAAAGAATGGTCCATAAAAATTGTAGCTATGTCAAATACAAAATGGCTACATTTATGGAAAATTTTTAAAGAATGCAACATAATGGAAGGATCATTAATGTAAATGCCAAGATGGAAATAGAACCCTTTAGTACTAGTTTCGTTTTAACATTGTTAGCCTCCATTCTTTTCATCTTCTCCTCCCCATCCACTATTCACTTTCATCAACAGGTTGATCTTGTAGCCAACCAAGACTTGAACTTCTGTTTTAATATGAGAAAGTTGAAACTCTTATACAATTATTTAATCCCCAATCTGACTTCTTTTCTTTTCATACAATCACTTTGAGCACAAACAAACATCTGCTTAGTACTACGTTGTTTCCTATCAGAAAACCATGGAGACGTTGTATTCGGTCATAAATAATATATTTAAATGCTTCCATGTAATATTGCCAGTACTTTTAATAGTAAATTGAGTCACATCAATGATCCATTCTGTTTATTACAGGGTACACACATCATCCCGTCTTATCATTTACTCCATCTTGCCCAGCAGTTCTTTCTTAAATTAAACAATCCCGATGGTTTTTTGGCATTTGTGTTTGGCATGGCTTTTGATGTCTGAATTTGTCCAAATTCAAAAATTCTAATCTATTGCTCTATAGTGCGTATCTGTACCTTATCATGTTGGTTGCCAATTGCTGATAAAATACAACCACAAACATCAAACGGCGTAACTAATTATCTCCAGATGGTATGAAGGTCTCTTTATAAAAATATTGGGAAAAAACTATTCATATACACTAATGGTAGCATGTGGGGCTAACTGCAACACCATGTGGTCTATAGACAAGACAATCTAAAATTCCACATCACTGTTGCTATGGAGTTTTATCCAAGCAAATACAGGAGAAGCAATCAAGTTTTTTCCATTTCACATAGCAAATCAATATTTTTATGTGATATTGAAAAGTTTATCATGACCTTGTTTTATTTTTTATAACAGCTGGCGATAGGTTTACAATTAGTAATCCATACCGCGAACACTGCAAAAAAAAAAGAATTAATAAAATGCCCAAAAATTAGATTTTTATAATTATGATAAAATGATCAAAGTGATTTTTCTTTCAAAAACACATTTTTATTTCAGCAAATTACGTCAAACATAAAGAAGTTTACGTGATAATAAATGAGATAAATTGCCAATACATCGCTCCTAAACCCAGGACAACATACCATAATATCCTCGAGTATAAGCCGCCGGACCCCAGTATAAGCGTAGGCCCCTAATTTTACCACCAAAACGTTAAAACCTATTGACTCGTAATAAGCCAGGGTGGGCAAGGCATTGGTCCTAGCCCCTCCCCCCCCAGTATATAGCTCACAGCCCCCAGTAGTAAATATAGCAAGCCATCTCCCCATTAATATACATTCAGCCTGCTCCCATGGTAGTAACCACCAGCCAGCCCCCGTAGTATAACAGCCAGCCTGCCCCATGTAGATACAGCAGCCCCAGCAGTATACAGCAGCCATCCTGTTCCCCAAGTATTATACATACGCTTTGCCCAGTATATACAGGCACCTGCCCCCAGAAGTAATACAGCCAGCTGCCCCCAGTAGTATACATCACCTGCCTCCCTGTAGTATACAGAGCCACCCAGCCTGCCCCCTGTAGTATACAGCCAGCCCCCCTTCAGTTAGTACACCACTACCGCCCCCTGTAGTATACAGTCTGCCAGGCCCTCTGTAGTATACAGCCAGCCCCCTAGTATACAGCCATCCATCCCCCATGTAGTGTACAGCCCTATCCCCAGTAACTATTACAGTCACATCTGCCCTTATGTGTATACAGTCATCCTGGCCCCCCATATAGTATATAGCCGCCTGCCCTTTTGTATAGCCAGCCAGCTCCTGTAGTAATATAGCCCACCCAGCCGCCCCCCAGTAGTATACATCCCACCCACCCAGCAACCCAATTAACTTATACACTCACCCTCTCAGTGCCCAATTCTCAGCGCGCTCCCCAATGGTTGTGTCAGTTCCTCTTCTGTCTGTCGCTGTCTTCTTTAACGGCCGGCATGAACGGTCCAGTTTATCTCCCGATCCGGCGCATAGTATGATGCGGGCCCCTGCCTGGACTTCATAGTATGCACCGGGGGGCAGGCTGGGGTGGCTGTATACTACGGGAGGTAGGCTGTATACTACTGGGGGCAGGCTGGGTCAGGCTGTATACTACTGGGGGCAGGCTGTATACTACTGGGGGCAGGCTGTATATTATAGGGGGCTGGCTATATACTTGGCTGGGTCTGTGACCAATGCATTTCCCACCCTCGGCTTATACTCGAGTCAATAGGTTTTACCAGTTTATGGTGGTAAAATTAGGGGTCTCGGCTTATACTCGAGTAGATACGGTAAATCAATATTGAACCAGCTTGGTGAATGATGTAAAAAATAACACAAAAGCTTCCCATAATATACAATTTTTTTAATCAAATACCCTTACAAAAATGTTCTAAAAAATTATCAAAAAGAGTTACATTCCCTAATACAATATAACTGAAAAGAACAACTCTTTTCTTAAAAAAAATAAGACCTCAGCCTGATCTGTCAACAAAAAATACAGAATTTATGATCCTGCAAAAAAAAGTTTTCTCCAATATTGGTTTTGCTCAGTAAAATTGAACAAAGATCAGAAAAACTATATATATAATATATCATCGCAATCGTAGTGAATCAGGGAAAACAGATAAAATATTATTTGTATGTAATGGAGAGCGGCAAAAAAAAAGTGCTAAAAATAAAAAATTCGACATTTTCAGATATTTTGCCAAATTTTAATTTATTTTTTTCAGGGGCGGGAGATAACATGGCTGCGCGCTGCCGGCTGTTACTGAAGTTCGAAGAAAGAAGAGGAGCCGCAGGGAAGACAGAAGAGGAGCAGCGCTGACATCGGGGTGCCACGCTGAGCATCAGGGCCACCGGGGGGTGAGTATATAAGTTAATTTTTTTTATTAACTCGTGTAGAAGCCAGGTGAGGTTTTTCAGCACATTTTTTGTGCTGAAAAACTCGGCTTATACACGAGTATATACGGTAAATTACATGATGTCTTTACTATATGGTGTAAAAAAAAAAAATTAACCTTGGCGGCCATGGATGAAATTTAAAGTCATAGTTGGTAGGGGGCTGGCTATATACTTGGCTGGGTCTGTGACCAATGCATTTCCCACCCTCGGCTTATACTCGAGTCAATAGGTTTTCCCAGTTTTTGGTGGTAAAATTAGGGGTCTCGGCTTATACTCGGTTCGGCTTATACTCTAGTATATACAGTAATTTTTTACAAATAAAAGAATAAGATAAAAAAATTATAAAGTCCCCTAAATGCCCATATATTATAAAACATTCACATATAATAAAAAAGTTAACTTCCTAACATCCTAATTACGTGTTCACTTCTGCGTGCACCCGCTCTGATACGGAACTGTCGCCGGCTGATGACATCATAGCGGATGTGTGCAGCAGAGAGCATAGGACTGCCTGTATGCACTGCCGGGAACCAAGGTCTCAAAGAAAGAAGAGGACCTGCGGGGAAGACAGAAGAGAGGCACGCTGACATCGGGGTGCAAGCTGAGCATCAGGGCCATCCGGGGTGGTAGTAATAATTTAATTTTATTTTTATTACTCGTGTAGAATCCCAGTTAGGTTTTTTCGATGGCACACGTTTTTGTGCTGAAAAAACTCGGCTTATAACGATATAAACGGTCATTACATGATGTCTTTACTATATGGTGTAAAAAAAAAAAATTAACCTTGGCGGCCATGGATGAAATTTAAAGTCATAGTTGGCGGGTAGTTCCCGAACCTGGACGTGCATCGCGTTGGGCGCCTCCATTGTTTTTCTCTCGTGCGGCGCCTAGTATGACGTCCGCGCGGCGCGTCATACCTAGCGCCGCCGGGGAGAGAAGGGTGCGGCGCCCACCGAAATTTAAAGAAGACAAAAGACGGCGCAGAAGCAAGAAGGGAGCCGAGAAGCCAGAAAGATGACCTGCGATGACATCGGGGGGAGGCACGCGTCGCCTCCGGGCCCACCGAGGGTGAAGTAAATAGTATGTTTTTTTTTTATTCTGGGCTCTCTGTACTACTGGGGGACACTGTATACCACTGGGGCACTGCAGTATACTACTGGGGGCAGGCTGGGGTGGCTAATACTACCTGGGGCATGCTGTATCCTACTGGGGGGCAGGCTGTATACTACTGGGGGGAAGGCCTGGGGTGGCTGTATACTGTGGGGGCAGGCTGGGGTGCTGTATACTACTGGGGCAGGCTGGGATGGCTGTATACCCTGGGCAGGCGGGGTGGCTGTATACTACTGACTCTGGGCTGCCCTGGGGTGGCTTGTATACTACTGGGGCTGGCTAGGTGGCTGTACTACCTGGGGGCAACTGGGGTGGCCTGTATACCTCTGGGGGCAGTGCTGTATACTACTGGGGCCGTGCTGTATACTGGGGGCAGGCTGTATACACGCACTACTATACTGCGGCAGGCTGTATACTACTTGAATGTCGCTGCATATAACTACTGGGGGGCAGGCTGTATATACTTATCAAGCTGGTATATATGCTGGCTATATAACTTGGTAGGTCCCCCCCTGTTGACCAATGCAATTTTCCCACCCTCGGCTTATACCTCGATCATAGGTTTTTCCCACTTTTGGTTTTAAAATTGGTGGTAGCTCGTCTTAGTAATAGCTCGGGTCCTCGGCTTAGTACTCTAGTTGCAACTAGTATCAGTGAGTTGTTATTTACAATAAAAGCAATACAGATAAAATTATAAGGTCCCTAATGCCCATATATTATAAAACATTCACATATAATAACAAAGTTTTTAAACCACTTATATTCAAACTTAGTATATATATATAATTTTCGTTCGACTCTTTCGCAAATTTTCAACTCCCATAACTATGAAACAGGCCCCTCCTAAAAATTGAATCGAAATTTGGGTAACTGTGTTCATTTTAGTCTTCCGCTAACCTCCTCAATTAACGTGTTGCATTCAATTCCGCTTTCGGTGCACGCCGTTCTGGATTACGGAACTGTCCGCCGGTCCTGATTGGACATCATAGCGGATGTGTGCAGCAGAGAGCATAGGACTGCCTGTATGCACTGCCGGGAACCTGGAGCTGCTAGGTGAAGTGGAGCGCTGGAGGTAAGTGTTTTCTTTATTTTTATGGGCCCTCTGCTGTGGACATTTCATATGGGAGACAGCACTGCTAGGACAGCTCTGGGCAACTCTGGGCTGTTAGACAGCATGGGAAAGAAAGGTGATGTCACAAGAGAGGTGTGAATAATTAACAGCCTGAAATGCAGACTATCCCAGAGCGGTCTCTGCCAGGATCGAGGAGAAGTGGAGTATTGGTGAGTGTCTTTAGTTTAATTTAGCTTAACTTTAGGGCTTATTCAGATCTGCAATAAAAAGGATGTGTTATGTCCATGTCGAGTCTGTGTTCAGTCCGCACTGTATTCGCATTCATTTTTTCACGTCCATAAGCCGTCCTTTTTTTTTAACATCTGAAAATAAAACATATGGGTATCTAATCCACTTTTTCTCCTGCCCAGTTGGTTGCCTAGGAACAGTTGAGGGAAAAAAACTGCATACGGATGTCATCCGTGTGCTGTTTGTTTTATTTTTATGGATCCATTGACTTGAATAGCGGTTAGTTGTCTGCATGTGACAAAAAAATATTGTATGCCGCAATTTTTTTCTACCTATCACAGTCGTGGAAAAAAAAACGATGTGTGAACAGACCCATATGAATCAATCAGTATGGAATCCGCAAAGAAATACGGACCTTAAAAAAACGTCTGTCTGCAGGAACCCTTGGTAGTAGATTTCCTTTGATAAGGGATGCTGGCACAGCACATGAATAAGTGAGTGGGTGCCAGTGCTGTATAAAGATTTGTGGATGCTGTATATAAATTAGGGGTTACTGTATATGAATATTTTTCAATGGGTAAAATATATATTTATGCAGGTGGCACTGTATAATGGAATATAGTCCTTTTTTTAGAAGAATGATGGCAACTACTCCCATATTAAACTAGTGACAATACATCCAATACTTCATGACCTGGACTACCTGTATGGGAACGATAGAAAACGACATTCCTCAGAAACGATATAAGGGGTGCTCAATCCCCACAGAAAAACACCTGTAACGTATGCAAGAATAGAAGGTTAGGAGTGCACTCACCACAATACCGTTGTGCAGACACATTATTAACAAATTGGTTGTTATATACCAGTTGAGAGGAGGGTGATGCTGTAGTAATTTGCTTGCATGTAAAAACCAATGTGATTATAAAGGAATGTGTCTGAAGAAACTGCACAACGGTATTGTGGTGAGTGCCCTCCCAACCTTCTATTTTTGTATAATGCAATATAAAATATATATTGAGGTGGTCACAGTATATTTTTTAGTATGCAGGTATGGAGTTGTCAAGAGTAAGTGTCAATGGGTGCTGGAAGGGCCCACTTGCTTTAAGACACTGGTTCAAATGATCCCCTTCTGGCTGGTGTTGTTTTCTGCCTCTAAGTTGTGCTTGTCGAGAGGGGGGAGGGCAGTGTAGCTTGGGGGAAGGGGGCCATGTAGCTCAAGGGGGGATACAGGGTAGCTGGAGGGGGAAGGGGGCAGTGTAGCTGGAGGGGGGCATTGTGTCTACAGGGGGTGGGGGGGGCAGTGTAGCTGGAGGGGGCAGTATAGCTGGAGGGGGGATACAGTGTGTGTAAAGGGGGTGGGGCAGTGTAGCTGGAGGGGGAAGGGGGCAGTGTGTGTGGAGTGGGGGGGGGCATGGAGGGGGGGGGGGGGAGGGGGGGGGGGAGGGGGGGGGGGGGGCAGTGTAACTACACGGGGTAGGGCCCTGGCTCATGCAATACAGCAGCAACCTTAGCCACAGTTCACACACACAAAATGCAGAGGAAAATTAATGCCTTCTAAATAGCTTTCTGCAGACAGAAAACAATGATTGCACATTGTTGCTATCCAGACACTTTAATGTGAGTAACTGTGATATTTTTAGGAGTGCAGTGTGGCAATGAGAAAACATCTGTTAAGGAACTGGAAAAGGTAGAAGCTGCTTTAGTAGCAAGGTTAGAGCAGGCTCTAGAACAGGGGTAGGGAACCTATGGCTCGGGAGCCAGATATGGCTCTTTTGTTGGCTACATCTGGCTCTCAGACAGATCTTTAATAAATAGTGATGGCTGCTGATAGACTGATCACTGGACACAGGCAGCAATGTTACTGCTGCCTACTTCCTTAATAATAACAATTCTTTATTTATATAGCGCACACAGATTTGTACGACCCAGGCGCCATCGTCTAAGCCTGGGTCAAAGAGAGGAGCGTGGGAGCGATGAGAAACTGTCTGCAGGGAGCGCTAGTAAGTGAATATTCTTTTTTTTTTTTTTTTTTGCTGTGGCTACCTATATACTGGGAGCATGTGCTGTGGCTACCTATATACTGGGACGCATGTGCTGTGGTGGATTTGGAGTAGTGAACCCCCTGGACCACCGCGGACAATGATGTAAGCAGACACCTGGGACTGGAATCTAAGTAGCACCCAGTCTTCACCAGAGCCTGCCGCAAAGCAGGATGGTCTTGCGACAGTGTGGTACCACCATGTCATTCCACAGGCGTGACTTTTCCATGGTGCTTCCAAGGTCAAGCTACAGGATCACTAGGCAGTCTCGTGGTCAGGAACAGGCAGACCCTCAAGGCAGGCGGCAATGATGTGTGGTCGGGGACGGAGCAAGAGATCAGGGCTGGCAGCGAAGGAGCAGAATCAGGAACAGGTCCGGGGTCACAATGGGAGGTCAACACTTGGGAAGGAAACACTGTGGAAAGCTTCCTCATAGGCATGAAGCACTAAGATCCGACGGGGAATGCTGGGAGCCGCCGGTCTTTATAGGAACCCAGGAAGTGGGCAGCGCCAATCAGTGGCGCACTGGCCCTTTAAATCCACAAGTGGCGGCGCGCGCTGGCCTGCCGATACAGGAACGTGGAGAGGCGAGTTCGGAAAGGGGCAACACCACGGGGCACGGGTGTGCCTGCAATCCGAGACACTGGGACTACCTATCTACTGGGGATATGTGCATATGTTACGGCTCTTACGGAATAACATTTTAAAATATGTGGCGTTCATGGCTCTCTCAGCCAAAAAGGTTCCTGACCCCTGCTCTAGAAGGTAGAGTTCTGCTGGGGTAGCCAACCTGATGGGGTTGGATTACCCTCAGGTGTGACAGCAGCAGCATGCTGTGGTCTGCAGGCCATGTGTCAGGTAAGAGCTCACAAATGTTCACAATCTGTTCATATTTGGAACTTTGCAGCCAGAGGGGTATAAACAAATTTCCTTTTGGGTGGAATTTCCAGGAATCCAATATGGGACCTTAAGGCAGAGATGGATTGACAATTATCAAACATAACTTTCTATTGGTCAATGTGTAAACTCTCCCTTCCCAGGTAGATAATGCACAGCTGCAATACCAGCTATGGCAACTAAGGAATTAACAAAAAGGAAGGGAGGCAGCAATCCAAAAACTGTAGTGGTTCAGATATAAGGTGCACGCAGCCCAGGGTCCTGGTGCTAAGCAAAACCCCATGTAGGAAGAGAAAATAGTAGAAATTCAGCTCACCCCTCTGTGGTCAAGACATCAGGTGCCGGTGCACGGATATGCTGAGCCGATTCAGTACATCATGGACAAACAAACGATAAATCCAGCATCCAGGCTTGAAATAGGTGCTATAAAACTTCTATTTATTTCATCAAAAATGTAAAAAAGTTAAAAGGGGTACCATGTTACAGACATCTGACGCGTTTCGAACTCCTAGGAGTTCTTAGTCATAGATAAGATTCTAGTAAATGTGAGCTTTCATTATAAAGGCATATCAAACGGAAGTGAAAAGGATTACGAGCAGGTAATTAGTCACGTCATAGAGCCAGAAGGTAAGGGAGGGAGGGGGAACGGACACAAGAGGAAACAACAGGCAAATGAAAAATATATGAAAAACGATTGAAAAACAGCAAGTAATGAAGAAAACAATTCACTAGCTATGAATTAATATATATACATTAGGTCATTTTTTAAATTTAAACCATACGGGTGACGGGTTTGCATTGTAAGTATCCAGTATGCCTCTCTGTTACGGAGGGCTTTAACCCAATCTCCACCTCTTTTCGGGCGTTTAACCCTTTCAATGGGTGTAACTGTTAAGTGTGATGTTTCTCCATGGTGTATATCTCTGCAGTGTTTAGACACTGTGGATATGTTGCGCTCGCGATCATAGCCTATAGATGAGTTAATGTGAGCTTGTGAGATATGTTCTGCAAGTCTGATTTTGAGACTTCGTTTGGTACTGCCTATATACTGTACTGCACAGGCTGTGCAGGTGATTAAATATACTACATATGTTGTATTACAGTTTATGAAAGATTGTATTCTATGTTCCATATTGTTTTGTAATGATGTTACAACATGTGTCTTTTGCATATATTTGCAGGCAGAACAGCGTGATGAGCCACATTTAAAGCTGCCTTTTAAGGTTAGCCAGGTGTTGGGTTTCTGTTTAGAACAAAATAAATTTGGAGCTAATAAATCTCCCAAAGTGGCAGAATTTCTGGCAGAAAAGCGGCAGCCTGGTTTTAGAATTTCATAAAGGATTGGATCCTGAAATAATATGGGCAAGTGTTTTTTGATAATATTAATCACTTGATTGTATTGACAGGTATATTGAGTGGAAAATGTTAGTTGATTAGTATTGTTGTTATTTTTATTTTTATCAGGTCTCTCAGTGTGAAGTAAATCTGCTCTGGATCTGAGGGATAGATTTTCTTTAGTACGTCGTGTGAGAGTTTTATTGTAGCCCCTGTCATGTAGTCGTTGTATTATTTGTGTAGATGTTTGTTCATATTGGCTCTCTTGTGTGCAAATACGTTTTGCTCGTATGAATTCTCCTTTAGGGAGATTTCTCACTACATGTGGAGGATGACAACTATGTGCATGAAGCAAGGTGTTACCTGCAGTGGGTTTGCGGTATAGGCTACATATTACATCATGGCTTTGGAAAGAACCAGTTAGACACAAATCTAGAAATGTTATGGTAGTTGGAGAATAAGAAAAGGTAAATTGGATGTTGTAATTGTTACAATTTAAGTAGTCAATAAACATGGTTATATCTTTTTCATCACCTGACCATATCATAAGGCAGTCGTCGATAAAACGACCGTACCACTGAATGTTAGCTATGTAAGGATTGAGTAAGGAATAAATGTATTCTTCTTCAAACCATGACATGAAAAGGTTTGCCAGAGATGGCGAAAACCTAGAGCCCATAGGGCAACCTTGCTTTTGAAGAAAAAATTCTTCATCGAAAGAGAAAAAATTGTTAGTTAATAGAAATGATAATACATCCAATATAAAACAAATTTGTGTTTTAGGAAAAAGACTGTACTTTTCAAGATGATATTTAACTGAGGTTATAGCTAAATTGTGAGGTATACACGTATATAGTGAAATTACATCACACGTGACCCAGAAAAATTTCTTATTCCAACGAAATGAGTCCATGATCTTCAACACTTCAAATGAATCTTTGATGAACGCTGGGGTTCTTGTGACGAACGGTTGTAAAATATTGTCCAACCATGTGGATGTAAATTCCAATAACGATCCAGTGCCAGAAATTATAGGGCGCATGGGGGGAGGAAAAATATTTTTATGGTATTTTGGAAGGGCATAAAAAATGGCCATATTGGGAAATTTAGGAATGAAAGTTTCCTGAGTTCTTTTATCAAGAATACCTAAAGCAATGAATGTAGCTGGAGGGGGGATACAGTGTGTCTACAGGGGGAGGGGGGCAGTGTAACTACACGGGGTAGGGGGGCAGTGTGGCTACTGGAGGGCAGCCCATGAATGGGCCTACTCAGGCTCTATCACCCAGGGGCCCACTAAAACCTAGAGCGGGCCCTGGCTCATGCAATACAGCAGCAACCTTAGCCACAGTTCACACACACAAAACGCAGAGGAAAATTAATGCCAGAAAACGATGATTGCACATTGTTGCTATCCAGACACTTTAATGTGAGCAACTGTGATATTTTTAGGAGTGCAGTGTGGCAATGAGAAAACATCTGATGACACCAGTGACAGCCGGGAGAAGTCTTGTGAGGTTCTATACCTGAGAATTGTAATCTGTGAGAAGTCCACCAGGATATGGACTAGGATGGACCAGGCCAGTCAGCTGCAAATAACCTAATTGGTAAGTAATGTCTATCTCAGCTATATATGTATCTCAGCCCTGGGGTACACTACATTTACTGCATATTAAATTCTGGTATATATGTATGTATGCAGTACATAAGTTTCTGGTATATTTGCATTATATTCACTACATGTACATATTTATGTGTGTGTGTAGCATTTAATTAGGTATATGTGTATTCTCAAGTATAATATGAAGATGTGGAAACGGCAAGAATTTTGGTATATGAGGCCCGACTCGAAGTTTGCACTAGGGCCCATTACAGTCTCGCTACACAACTGTCACTCCATCACATTAAAGCTTAAAATCATTTTAATTGGTGAAGTTTTCCATTTTCCACTGAAAATACTCTTGGTGCTCACATTTACTATTATATTGTAATAAACATGCAGTAATCCAGTCAATATGGATAAACTCTTAATGCTGTAAACATTTAACCTGCAAAATATAGTTTTCTTGTAGATTTCTCTTTGTGAGGAGCCCGTGTATTGAAGAACATACCTCCACCTAGTGGCCACATTGCATATTGTATTCTGGAAATATAGGTTCTTCTAGACACTGAAGAATATTCATGTGCAGTAATAACTTATTAATCTTCCAAAACAGGATCCTTGTACTGCAAGGAGCCCTATGACACTCACTATACTGTTTAACTGAATAATTTCACTAAACTTAATTCTTTGTATCACAACATAAACAAAACCTGGTCCTTAGAAGGTCTCACAATGCAGGAGGCACACGCTCTGATGTACGATGACACACAACAGACTCTGCAGTGTCATTATTTATCTATCACCTTACTACCCAGCTTGTAATAACCTTTGAGTACAAAACCATGTTTGCCTTTTTGCAACGTTACACACCAAGAGCTCTGTTGTTCTTTTTGTATTACTTAGTTATTAGTCTATAAAGCAGAAAGAAGGAGGATGAATTGCTGAAGGAGTGGGGGGTTGAGACAATGTAACAGCCTGTGAAAGCAGAGCACAGAGGGGCTCTGGTTACGCCCCCTAGAGCCCCTCTAAATTATTAGCATAATTTTTAAAATTTAATTTCACAAGGGAGGAGGCCATGAATAATAAATATAAGAAGATTTCCACAGTCATGGTTCCTGGATCAGTGAATAAGTGTCCTAGGTATATGGAAGATTTCCCATAACAATGGATATCTGTGGCAACTAGCCCCTTCACGCTCCTTGGCGGATATATCCACCACGGAGCTATGAAGGGTGTATAAAGAGGTCATATCGCCGCAAAGACCCATCGCTAACATCCGCGGTCGGTGCTTGCACCGATCGTGGGTGTTAACCTGTTGTTTGCCGCTGGCAAAGTCACCAGCAGCACTGGAAGCATGGCAGCGCATGGGCACTGCCATCTTACCTTTGAACGTCGCTCCCCCGAACGTCATCGGGGGGCGGCGATCGGTTGCCATGACAGCCTTGGGTCTTCATCTGACCTGAGACTAAATGGCTTCTTCCTATTCATTACAATGAGCCAGTGGCTCATTGTAATGTATCATAGAATCATAGTATATAAGGCTGGAAAAAGACACAAGTCCATCAAGTCCAACCTTTAACTCTGGTAACGCCCCCTAGAGCCCTTCTAAATTATTAGCATGATTTTAAAAGTTAAAGGGGTATTCTCGTCTCGGCATTCACATTCAGTTTCATTAATCTGCCATATATAAACATTTCTTCAATTGAATGTTATTAAAAAAAATGATCCATATAGTATTTCCATCATTAGTAGTATAAGTCCTTTTCATGCCATTGAGTGACCCTATTCAGGAGTGTAATAGTGTGGCTCCATGGCTTCACTGTATGAATAGGGCACAGGCAACTAGACTGTTACCTGCTACATACACACTGTTACTTACTGCATGTGTGCAGCCAAGTTTGCCAGATAAAATTGTTGGCTACATTGAAAATAATATGGATGAATCTTTACACGGATTCTTGTGTAAACATTGTCAAAAACTAAGAATCAAAGCTATAGGATTATATGTTTGAAATGATGGAATTGAATCTGATTTCGAGCTTATCTACAATCATATTGATCTGGTCTGTGGTTTGAATAAGGGTCTACTGTATATGTAACTTGTGAGTTTTTTGTGGACACCATACATTGGTTTTAAGTACTCATATAGCAAAAGAAGTTTTTAGTTTACCATATGGAAACATTTTATTTGTGTATAGGAAGACGGTTGTTTAGTTGTACAATGGGACAACAGGGTTTATATGCGCCATGTGGGTTTACTAGACTGTACATGTGCTTACATAACCCTTCCATGTTGTCCATCATTGTTTTGGCCAGGGGCATCAATGGACCTTGATCAAGCTCTGCATAAAGTTATTTTTATGACGTATGGTAAACTACACTTTTCTTTTACATTTTTGTGTTTTTCATAACATCCTAAACTTATGTCATTGCTCAGCTGTAAGAACTTCTATCACTGGAACATTAGGTATTGCCACATCCCAAAATGCCCGATCTATCAAAATATAAAAATGGTTACGGCCGGCAGTGACCTCGGGAACGGGAAATCGCCCAAGTGTCCTAAATGCGTAAATGCGTAATGACATAAAAAATGTTTTAAAAAACTATCAAAATGTCACACCGTCCTCAAAATTGTAGCAATTAAAACATTGGTTCATTTCACAGAAAATGACCCCTCCCCCAGCTCCATAGACCAAAGTATGAAAAAGTTATTAGCGGCAGAAGATGGCAAAAAATTTTTTTTCTTTTTTGTACAATTTCGTTTAATTTTTGAAAATGTATTAAAATGCAATAAAACCTGTATAAATTTGGTATCACCGCGATCATACCAAACCAAAGAATAAAGGAGACGTGTTATTTGGAGCTTAGAGTGAAAGTCGTAAAAAACTGAGCCCACTAGAATGTGACACTTTTTTCTTTCAATTTTTCCACATTTGGAATTTTATTTCCAGCTTCCCAGTACACGGCATGGAATAATAAATAACATCACAGGAAAGTAAAATTTGTTATGCACAAAATAAGCCCTCACACAGTTCTGTACACAGAAAAATTAAAAAGTTATGGATTTTTGAAGATGGAGAGCGAGAAATGAGCGAAAATACCCTGCGTCCTTAAGGGGCTAGAGAATCCCAATATAATACTTTTTTTTTTTACTTTTACCTTACTTTTCTAAATTTTGCTTAGCTAACTTACTCTTTTCTTTGCCCTGCCTCTATGTTTATGTGGCCAATAAGCAGTACTCTTCATACACCAGTTTGAAAACTAGTATTTCCATCATTAGTAGTATAAGATAGTCCTGTGTATGCCATTCAGTGACCCTATTCGGTGAATAGGAGTGTAATAGTGTGGCTCTATGGCTACACTGTATGAATAGGGCACAGGCAACTAGACTGTTACCTGATACATATACGCTGTTACTTACTGCATGTGTGCAGCCAAGTTTGTCAGATAAAATTGTTGGCTACTTAGAAAATAATATGGATGAATCTCTGTAAACATTGTCAAAAACTAAGGATCAAAGCTATAGGACAGTGGTGGCGAACCTATGGCACGGGTGCCAGAGGCGGCACTCTGAGCCCTTTCTGTGGGCACCCAGGCCATCACCCCAGAATGAAGTTCACCAGACAGAACTCAAAGAATCTGCCTGGCGAATCTTCCTACAATGATAGGTGAATTTGCCCTCCTCCTTTCAACTGGGTTGGTGTCATTGGGAGGCTGAAGGATTGAAAGTTGTCAATGAACAAGGAGAAATACATTAAAGCTTACATTGCTGCGCTGGCACTTTGCAATAAATAAGTGGCTTTTGGTTGAAGTTTGGGCACTGAGGCTCTAAAAGGTTCGCCATCACTGCTATAGGATATATGTTTGACTTGATGGACCTGAATCTGATTTCAAGCTTATCTCCATTCATACTGGTCTGGTTTGTGGCTTAAATAAGGGTCTACTGTTTATGTAACTTGTGAGTTTTTTGTGGACACCATACATTGGTTTTACGTACTCATATAGCGAAAGAGGTTTTTAGTTTACCATATGGAAACATTTTATTTGTGTATAGGAAGACGGTTGTTTAGTTGTACAATGGGACAACAGGATTTATATGCGCCATGTGGGTTTACTAGACTGTACATGTGCTTACATAACCCTTCCCCTGTTGTCTTTAGTCCATCATTGTTTTGGCCAGGGGCATCAATGGACCTTGATCAAGCTCTGCATAAAGTTATTTTTATGACGTATGGTAAACTACACTTTTCTTTTACATTTTTGTGTTCTTCATAACATCCTAAACTTATGTCATTGCTCAGCTGTAAGAACTTCTAATTAGCAGCTTTCATTGTGCAAACACCCTGTTGGTTTATTACAGCACCTGTGACTTGTGTTATTCCCCATTGAGCTAGTAAAGCAACAGTTTTACTAATAAGCTCTTGGTAACACACTTGACTTCAATTTCTGTAATGAAAGGAGTCCTTAGGGAAATATTAACTAAATGATTCTTGACTCAGAGATGTTTCTCTGTAAAAATAGGGAATATGTCACAAAGGAAAAAGTTTACTTATTCCTAATAATAACTGAAATCAGTTGTAAGATTTACTCATGCCATGCTAAGTAACATGTTGTAAAATTGATAATGGTTACAACATGTTCAATCCTTCACAGCAATCTGTTACCGATCCCAACATATGATTAAGATCTAGCAAGTTTTCATGGCAGTCAAAATATAAGTCTCAAAAACCATTGAAAATTAAATGAAATCTACAGATATTAAATATCAAGACACATAAATGCCAACTACTCCCTGACTGATGAGGAAGAAGAAACATGTAGGAGCAGCAAAGGATCTCTATGCAAGCTCCCATAACTGAGCCAGAGGAGCAGCAAAGTCTGGGGTCAATACAGTAGGACCTTATTAACTATAACCAGAGCTGTGTAATAGGGTATCATGGCAATGGTGGAAAAGGCAGAACTTAAAGCAATGCAAAATCTCTACTATTTCTCCTGAAATCTAATGCAAACAGTCCCCATGGTTAAGAACAAGATGGCTTCCAGAGTTTGCTTCTTAGGTTGAATTTGTACAGTTGAAACCAGAAGTTTACATACACTATATAAAAAGACACTCACTATCTCACATGAAATCAGAATTAGTCTTTCCCATTATAGGTCAATTAGGATTAGCAGAATTAGTTATATTGCCAGAATAATGAAAATTGATCGGGTGCATCTCTAAGCACAACCCCCTCCCCATCTCTTCTCTCCTCTGACTGCCTGCTGACAGCTGAAGGATTTGGGGGGCTAAAGTTTCTTGGGAGGCTTCCCATCCTTAGGTAAACTCTTACTGCAGTACCAAAACTCCTGTTACCTCATCCTCCTCAAAGCTCAGCGATGCTAGAAGCAGAATGGACAAGCACAATGGGCAGAGATGAGCCTAGTTGGGTAGCACTGATGCAAGCTTGCAGGCACCTTATGACGCTTTCCTGTTAAGGCAACCTACCACAACTGCACTGCTGCTACTAAGACTGTTTCTGCCTTTACTACCTCCTCCACTGCCGCCCCCCAGGGCTCTGCCATTTGCTGCCTGAGGTAGGATTTTCATCCTCCCTCATGGCGGATGTGGCCCTGCTCAAACCAGTAATAACTGCTGGTAAAGGGTTAAAAGTCCTCCCTATATCATATAAAATTGCCTGCCACTGAGGCACATTACCTGAATTACAGTCATTTTTCTCATATGCAAATGAGTAGTTATGTGTCAACTTTTAAAGAGAAAAGTGAACTTTTCTCTCAGGCTGTTAATGGACCTCATGGTGGTACATTGCAAGAGATCATGTGCAAAAACACCATATGTTGCTATACTGTAGCTTAACAGTATAAGGTAGGATCAATCTGACCACATTTTGTTAATTTACCCTAAAGAGTAGTAAATATAAAAAAAAAATTGTAAAGTAAAAAAAATACATTTGAATAAAAGTTCATATGACCCCTCTTTCCCTAGAACTGATATTAAAATCATAGAGAGGTTAGGTATCAAAAGACCACATCTACCAATATTTAAAAGTGGTTATTCCAAAAGCACCCCCTAATATCCAAAACTCCACTTTTTGGCATTTTGCAACTCATAATTTGAAATAAAAAGTGATGAAAAGTTTGTACAGTCCCACAAATAGTACTAAGGTAAATGTCATCACATCCCACAAAATAATGACACCTTACAAAGCTCCATATCACAAAGTATGAAAAAGTTATGAGTTTCAGAATATCGCAAAATGAAGAAATTTTTAAACATTTAAAAAAAAACTTATTAAAACCCAGTAAAACCTATAATCACACAACCCAGTGAATAAAGAGGAGGTGTCATTTGGAACGCATAGTGAAAGCCACAAAAACAGAGCCCATGAAAAAATGGTGGAAAAAATTCCAAATGTGAAAAGCATGTGAAAAAAACGTATTTGCGTCACTTTCTTGTGGGCTGTTTTTATGTCTTTCACTGCTCTGAATAACACCTCTGCTTTATTTTTTGGTTTAGTACGATCACAGTGATACCAAATTTATACAGGTTTTATTGCATTTTTACAATTTTTATGTGATGTGTATGTGATAACCGTTTTTATATTTTTATAGATACCTAATGTGTTTGTGATTTTTACTGTTTATTAGTTTTATATCTGCTTTAGGGAAATGAGGTGATTTGAATTTTTTATATTTTATACATTTTTTAAACTTTTTTACATTTTTTTACTCTTTCTTAGATCCTCTATGGTACTTCAACCCTAGATGGTCTGATGGTTCCTACCATATACTGCAGTATACAGTATTGTAGTATATGGCATTTTATATAGGATTAATTAAAATGAGCCACGGCTCATTGTAACGAGTCTATTGAAACCATGAATCATCAGGTCTGATGAAGTATATAGGTAGCCACAGCACATGCCCCCAAGTACATAGGTAGCCACAGTACATGCCTCCCAGGAGATAGGTAGTCACAGCACATGCCTCCCAGTATATAGGTAGCCCTAGCAAATACCCCCAGAAGATAGGTAGCCACAGCACATGCCTCCCAGTATATAGGTAGCCACAGCACATGCCTCCCAGTAGATAGGTAGCCCCAGCACATACCTCCCAGTATATAGGTAGCCACAGCACATGCCTCCCAGTAGATAGGTAGCCACAGCACATGCCTCCCAGCAGATAGGTTGCCACAGCACATGCCTCCCAGTAGATAAGTAGTCACAGAACATACTCCTAGTAGATAGGTAGCCAGAGCATATACTCCCAGTAGATAGGTAGCCACAGCACATACTCCCAGTAGATAGGTAGCCACAGCATGTGCCCCCAAGTATATAGGTAGCCACAGCACATGCGCCCCAGTATATAGGTAGCCACAGCACATGCCTCCTAGTAGATAGGTAGTCACAGCACATACTCCCTGTAGATAGGTAATCACAGCACATACTCCCTGCAGATAGGTAGCCCCAGCACATGCCCGCAGTAAATAGATAGCCACAGCACATGCCCCCCAGTAGATAGGTAGCCACAGCACATGCCCCCAAGTAGAGAGGTAGCCACAGCACATGCCCCAAGTACATAGGTAGCCCCAGCACATGCTCCCCGGTAGATAGGAAGTCACAGCAAAAAAAAAAAATGAATATAAACTTACCAGTGCTTTCTGCAGCCAGCTCCTCATTGCTCCCATGCTCTTCTCTTTGACCCAGGCCTAGACAATGGCAGCGATGGCACCTGGGTCGTACAAAGGACGTAGGCAGCAGTAACATCGCTTCCTGTGCCCACTGATCAGTCTAAGAGACACACAGCAGCCATCACTATTTATTAAAGATCTGTCTGAGAGCCAGATGCAGCCACCAAAAGAGCCACATCTGGCTCCTGAGCCATAGGTTCCCTACCCCTGCACTAGGGAACTTCAACCCTAGATGGTCTGATCATTCCTACCATATACTGCAGTATACAGTATTGCAGTATATGGGATTTTTATATAGGATTCATTACAATGAGCCACGGCTCCTTGTAACAAGTCTACTGAAACCATGAATCCTCGGGTCTGACGAAGACCTGACGCTGTCATGCCAACTGATCGCCGTCCCCCGATGACGTTCGGGGGAGCGGCGATCTCAACAAAGATGGCAGAGCCCATGTGCCACCATACTTTAAATGCCGCCGTTAAGCTCCAACTGTGGGTGTTAGCGATGGGTCTTTGCTGCAATCTGCAGCAAAATCCTTCTCTGTATGAGGAGGGCTTGGCCCGTGAGCCCTCTTCATACACCCTTCATAGCTCTCCGGTGGATATTTCTATCGCAGAGCATGAAGGGGTTAAATACTACCACTAGGATGTACAATTTGTTACACAGAAAACAAGCCCTTAAAAAGCTCTGTACACAGAAAAAACAATTGTGGATTGTGATTGTTAAATAAGAGGAACAAAAACTGGAAACGCAAAAAAAAAAAAGGCCATTAATGGGAAAGGGTTAATGACTGGATAAACCCTAACATTTGCTTAAAATTGATGCTATTCCCAAAGCACTTTATTATCAGTGTAGTTGTGTCAATGTTCAGAGAGACCCTATTAATTAGCTATGCTGCATTAAACATATCAGCCCCTAGGGGTACACACTTTGTCAACAGGGACAACATTTACAAACTTAAAGCAAAATATAAGTGCTGTACTGTGGATACATTTTCGATATTAGCAATTCTTTCTGAAGTCATGATCAGAAATGTATTTATAATTGACACGGAAATGTTTGTATTAACAAAAAAACATGCAAACATTCTGCACCCAAATATGCTGCTCCCACACAGTAATATGTTATCATCCAACTGTCCAAAACTTCTCATTCAGTAGAGCCAGCTAATGCCCACACGATGAACAATTGCATTATGTATGAGTGAGACAACTCCATAATTCTTAGAGATGACAGACAAAAATCTGACATTTCAAGCCTACATTAAAGAATATAAATATATTCAATACTTACCATGTACAAATATGTATAAAATATAAATGTACTGTCTCATTTTACTGCCAAAAAGCCCTAAAATATCACTAAATCAGATTCATGCCCCCTTTTTTCTTCTTTTTTACTATTTAACGTGCCCAACGCCAGCCTGTCTTTAAATCACAAGATTTTTTATTTATTAATTAGTAAAATACGAATACAAAACAAACCATACCAAAAGGAAATAGGCAATGTAAACCAATATCAAAAGTAA
The DNA here is from genome assembly GCA_019512145.1 of Engystomops pustulosus. Taxonomy (NCBI): domain Eukaryota; kingdom Metazoa; phylum Chordata; class Amphibia; order Anura; family Leptodactylidae; genus Engystomops; species Engystomops pustulosus. The sequence continues at coordinate 50,242,541 of CM033644.1, read as the reverse complement.
TGCACTTGGTCATGGAATTTTATTGCTGTTCCTTGTCACAGTACTCTGGCTCTTCTGCTTGTATCACAGAACAACTCTGCTTTCTTCACTTATCTGAGCTGCACAAGTATCTAGTTCTGAGGGAATAGCGGGCTTTATAATTTATTGAGTAGCAATATTTTAACTGTATTCCTAAGTATGGCTTGAAATGATGAGGATCATATAATGGTACCTGTGTAAGGTGGGAAAATGTTTTTGGTAGACATTTATGACTAGAACATCATTGGGTAATGTGTTAGTATGTAAAGAAAAGAGAGCTCTTGTCAAGACCAAATTAAATTGGAAACCATTGGGATCCTACTTGGGTTTTTCTCCTGTAGGTTGTTTATTGTCTCTTATCTTTCTTCCTGGTTAAAATTTATTTTTGTTCAGTAACTAGTTTAAGAATAATGTTCTAGATGTGGATGTGGCAAAACTGCTAATTGCCAGTTTCTAAATAAAATGTGATGGAAAATGGATTCTCTGGGCCTATGTAAGGGGGCGGCCATGGGAATAGGGAGGACAGACAAGACAGTGAGCTCTAAACTGAGCACCCCAAAACTGTCACCTGCCTACGTGACTCCAGTATCCTAGGGGATGCAGGACAACCACAAAGACAGTCCCTCCCTAGGCCACAGTGAAGACACAAAACAAGACTTACAAACAAATAACACAGAAAGGGAGGTCAGGGGTCTGGGTCACAACAGAGATAGGGTATAAGGTACAGAATCAGAGTCCAAGATGGATAGTCGAAGATACAATAGCCGAGATCAATAAAGCAGAATAAGCAATAGAACAGCAATAACATAAGCGAGAAACAAGCTAAGATATGATATATAACCAGCACCATCTGATGGGACTGGGTAGGTATATAAAGCAGACCCTAGATGCACCTCCAGCAGTGGACTGGAGCAGCTGCCCAGCAGACTAGTAACCCTTTGCTGAACAGAGTTGAACTGCAGAGAGCAGGGTGTGACTCAATCATTCCAAATACAGAAGAAACCTAAGCCACAGTTCACACACAGAAAATACATACAGGAATTAACACCACCTAATCGGCCATCACACGGCCAATCACACAGATATTTTGTTTCTTAGCAATCAACATAATTATAAATGTTCGTATTGTAAATATCAATTCTATCATGTTGTTCTTAACCCTGGATACTCATCTTTGCATTCATTGTATCATTGTTTTTCTGCATTGTTTTCTGTTTTAATGTAATAGCTAGTAGTACTTCTCAGATCCTCAGGTAGGATTTCTTTTAACCTGCAAAAAATCCCGGAATACTTGAAATTCTTTTCATATCTTTATCCCATTTGCCCTTATCAATATTCCAGTATCTATATCCTGACTCCATTTTTCCCTACATACCATGGGAGGTTTCTCCTCCTCTTTTTTAGTGGAATTTTATATACAGATGAAATGGTACCTTTTATTTTCTTCCTATGTTTTAATTTCTCATAAACAATCGAATGTCCTTTGTATAATTTCCCACACTCTTTCTCCTTATTGATAATGGCCTTTAATTGGACGTATCTGAAATTGTCACCAATATCCTTTCCAATGTTTTTCTGAATATTTTCTCGTGTTTTTATTTCTCCATTTGTAAATAGTATTTCTATTGTTTTCCAGTATTTTCTTTTTTTTTTTTATATAATTGTGTTTTTATTATTATTTTTCAAAAATATTTAACAAACAAGTTATCATGTACAAATATCACATAAAAATTTTCCAATAATAAAATAATTAAAAGACAAAAGAGAAGGAATCCATTTCCCCTTGGAGTATCAGCAGTGTAAATATCCTGTTTGCGTATCATAATGCAAAATCCAGCAGTAACATATGCCTACTATATTAAAACAAATACCAAAGATGGCATCATATCAATGCTGAACCATTCTGAAGAGGTTGGGAAAAAGGGTACGGACAAAGACAAAGTCATTCATACTCACAACGACAACAATTACCACTTGGGAAGACACTAAAAGGATGTCCCTATCACTCTCCTCCTCTTGCTCGTTCCTCAATCCAGTAGCGGTCCCATCGATCCCAGGTTTTGTCAAACTGTGGAATACGATTGTTCAGGGAAGCGGTCAGATATTCCATACTGCGAGTTTCTCTAACCCTAGAGAGAAGATCCATTCGGGAGGGGGGGGCTTGTCTCTTCCAAAACTGCGCTATCAGACATCTCGCAGCTGTGAGAATGTGTAAGCTCAGTTTTGTGGTTGCCTTGGCCATGGGGTGTGGAGAGACGTTCAGCAAGTGAAATAATGGGGAGAGTGGGATATCCACCTCTACGACCTCCCGAAGGAGAGTCTTTACTGCCTGCCAAAAAGGCTGCAACAATGGGCACGTCCAGAAGATGTGTTGAAGAGTACCTCCAACTGAGCCACATCGCCAGCAAGTATCTGGTGTGTCTGGGAATAATCTGTGCAGCAAGGATGGGGTATGGTACCACTGCATCAACAGTTTGTACTGGTTCTCCTTATGTGTAGCACACAGGGAGGTCTTAGCCGCCCTATGCCAAATCAGTCGCCAAGTGTCCTGAGATATCGGCCCCCCCACTATGCTCTCCCACTTGGCCATATACGGGTGTGCAATGAGCTCGTCTGGGCTGGGATGGAGTAGTATCATGTAGATATCTGATATGAGTCCAGATGTTTGGGTCGCAGTTTTGCAGATGTGTTCAAACGTAGTGGGTGCCGAGACTGTCTCAGCACTGTCCAGGGATTGTAAAAAGTGTCTAATTCGAATGTAGTGAAAATTGGCCACCTGTGGGAGATGGAATTTATCCTGTAGGGCTGCAAAGGGCAAGATCTTCCTATCGCGGTAGTCCACAATATCTGCAAATCTGAATAAACCCTTCTCATGCCAGGGTTTAATTTCCTGCCCAGCCCCAGCTTGTTGCATGAGGGGAGTGTGTAAAAAGGATTGCATAGGGGAGCACTTGGACACCAATGGGAACCTGGCCAAACAGGCCCTCCATAACTTAATCGTGAATGAGATAGGGCCTAGTTGGGAATCGGGCAGCGCAGGCGCCTCTTTGGGCCAAAGGTAGGAGTTAGGATGAAAAGGGGCCAGCCACAGTTTCTCTATCTCCATCCATTTAGAGAATGCCAGTAGGGTGGACCATGCAGGAATGCGTCTCAGGTGTGTTGCCCAGTAGTATTTGGTTATGTCCGGCACCGATAGGCCGCCCCTGGATTTGTGAGAGAGTAGAACAGACCTGGAGACTCTGTGTCTCTTTTTCGCCCAGATAAAGTGCAATATTGATGCTTGCAGGGATCTCAGAGCGCCCAACGGCACCGCTACTGGCAAGGTTTCAAAAAGGTACAGCAGCTTAGGCAGAATAGTCATTTTGACCGCTGCTATCCTGCCAAAAAGAGAGAGGGGGAGACTGTTCCAGTTATTAAGTAGAGTCCTTATTTCCTGAAAACTACCAGGAAAATTCTGCCCATACAGTGTATTGTAAGAGGGGGTCAGGAGTATCCCCAGGTACTTGATAGTGTCTGCTTTCCAGTTATATCTGAATGTGCCCTTCAATTGGTCTACCAGCGGTTGGGTAAAATTGAGGGGCAATGCCTCCGTCTTTGAGGTGTTCACTTTATAGCCCGAGAGACGGCCATATTGTTGTAGCCTCGCTTGTAGGTTGGGTAGGGAGATTAGGGGCTGAGTGATGGTGAGCAGGATATCATCTGCGAACAACGACAATTTAAATTCCTTGTCTCTAACCATAACGCCATGGATATTGGGGTCTAGACGGATAATGGAGGCCAAGGGTTCGATGCACATAATAAAGAGGAGGGGAGAGAGTGGGCAACCCTGACGTGTACCATTCTTGATCCGCAGAGGTGGGGAGGATGCGTGTGGGAGCTTAATTTCTGCTGTGGGATTTGAATATAACTCCCTCAGAGCCTGGAGAAAGGGACCCTTTATTCCGATGTGTTCCAGGACTTGAAACATAAAGGGCCAGCTGAGGCGATCAAACGCCTTCTCTGCGTCTAAACTGAGAATTAGGGCCTGATCCTTTTGCTTATTAATTACATCGATAAGATCAATTGTTCTCCTCGTGTTGTCGCCACCTTGTCGTCCAGGTACAAAGCCATCCTGGTCCTTATGGATTACCTGAGGAATCCACTGAATCAGGCGATTGGCCAGTAGTTTTGTGAATATTTTTAGGTCTGCGTTTAGAAGTGCAATCGGCCTATAATTAGCACAATCGGTTGCATCTTTCCCAGGCTTGGGGATAAGGGTGATATAGGAATGGGTGAAAGTTGTAGGCATGGGTTCACCTTGTAAGAACGCGTTAAACACTTTTGTCATATGTGGCAGCACCACAGGAGAGAAGGTCTGATAGTAAAGATATGTGAGCCCATCTGGGCCCGGGGATTTCCCATTTGGCATTTCTTTGATCACCTCCTCTATCTCATCCGACGTTAACTCTGAGTTGAGCGTCTCGATGGCCTCTGAGGGGAGTCCCGGTAGGGAGCAGGAGCTCAAGAAGTCCGAGAGCAGTGTTTTTCTAAGGCCCTCATCCAGGGGTAGAGTATTTGGCAGGGAATACAGTTTGGCATAAAATTCTTGGAAGCGAGAGGCAATCGCTCTCGGGTCATGTAATAGATTTCCCCGGGGATCCCGTATAACATGGGGAGTTTGGTGCTCTCTCTTCTCTCTCAATTGTCTCGCTAGGAGAGAATGGTGTTTATTGGCCTGTTCGTAATACCGTTGCCTAGTAAACACTAGTAATTTCTCTACCTCTTGAGTCTGAACCTCTCGCAACTGCTCCCTAACCTCAATTAACTGTTGGAGTCTCCTCCTAGTGGGTTTGGCTAATAGGGCTGCCTCTTGCTTACCAATCTCCTTTCTCAATTCCTTTTCCAGATGGACCCTGTTTCTTTTCAATCTGGTTCCCTGTTCTATACAATGGCCTCTGAAGACCGCCTTGTGGGCTTCCCATATCATAGGGATAGAGGGGATTGAATCCTCATTAAGCTGAAAATATTCCCGTAGTGCTCCATTTAACTCCTCCTTGATCAGGGGTTTCTTAAGAAGGGATTCATTTAAACGCCAATGACATGCCCTCGTTGTGGTATGGCCCTCACCTAGCTTATGAACTGGCGCAGGTTCTGACCAAGATATGTCTCCACCTCTGCGGAATGCATCATTCGCAAGAATTGGATGTCTCCAAACCATAATCTATACGGGTATGGGTGCCATGTGGTGCAGAGTAGAAAGTACTGAGCGGTTCGCCCGGGTTGCCCACTCTCCACAAATCATATAAAGCAAACCTCTGATTTGACTCACGGAAAGCCGCTGAACATAGTGCTCTGTGATCTAGTGGCGGGATTGGGATCGATAGCCGCCGCCGTCCATATTTTCTGAGAAGTATTACACTTGAAAGTCCCTCCTATCAGTAGGGGTGTGCTGGGAGTCTGGGCGTTTATTTTATTCAGGACTGGTAATGAAGCGGACCTGCGATGAATTGGGGGCGAAATATTGCACAAAATCAAGGCGAGCCGAACATTTTGCCCTGAATAATGAGAAGCGGCCCATGGGATCCCAGTTACTGTCTCAAGCACTATGGGGCACAGGTGAGAACAGGATCGCCACTCCCTGCTTTTTTGTTCTCTGTAATATCATATAGATACCGGGTAAAGGTGTCTAGCACAAATAAAGTTCCCGTCTTATCATAGTGTGTCTCCTGCAAAAACACCACTCTGCTCTACCCCTTTAGCCAGTTAAGCGTGAGACGTCGCTTGGAGCTGAGTTGAGTCCCTTAACATTGAGTTCAAAAGCTGAACCATGTGAGTTTAGCTAACCAATACTCTTGGGCAAGATACACTGTCTCCCCTGAATAGGATGTAATGGACAAGTGTTGGTTTTAAGGAGGGGGGAGATGGGAGGTAGGAGAGGCTAAGTGTGGCCTTTCTCCTCCCTAAAGCCCTAGAGTGACTGCAACTAAAGGTTGTCAGTGTACAGAAGCCTAGAGCGTCAGAGAACCCGTAGAGGCAACAGGGGGGGGTCGACAGGGGAAAGGACAAACCTTGCACTCCACAAGACAAACAGTCAGACAGATAAAAAGAAAAAACGGTAATAGAAAACAAGGATAAAAGTTCCTAATACTATAAACCCAGAGAGGAGAATCTCCTGGCCCTAGTGCAGGTCATTCAGCTGGTCTAAACCCCAAAATGGGGGAGTATAGTCAGCTAACCGTTTTTCACCACCTCCTGTATCAACCCTATTCCAGGGTCAGAGGCGAGTCCGGAGTAGACCCCTCGGTGGGGAAAAACGTGCGCATAGAACCTATAGAGGAAAAAAGAAAAAAAGCATCAAGTGTAGTTCTACACAAAAATAGAAACTGAGAGATATAACTCTAAACTATCGAGACACTAACCCCGGTGCCCTGTGCAATTCATCTGAATTCACAAAGGAGGGGAAGGGTTAACCCCAAATCAATGCAAATATGGGCAAACATAAGACCCCCTTCAAAACAGTATAATAACTATAAAGGTTATGTTTCAGCAGATGTTCCTCTCTAATCATAAGAGTCCTGGGATGGAGCTTGGTTCGCGCCTCGTCCTTCTCTTTCTGTTGCAGCGGGGTCTATTCTGGCTTTGTCGCATCTGGGGAAGGTCCCCCCAGTCGTCCAGTCTGAGAGTCGGGATGTTCCATATGTCGGCAGAATTCTTCAGCTCCTCTCTAATCGTTGAGAGCGTCGCCGTTATCCTCTTTAGTGGCCGACAGGGCAAAGGAAAGTTCCAGCGATAGGAAATGTCGTGTTGCGTAAAATGTCCAGCAGCGGCCGTAAATCCGTCTCTTCTGAAGGGTGGATCCCAGAAGATCCTGATAAAGCTGTATGGTATCCCCATTGAAAGCAAAATTCTTTTTCTTCCGCGCCGCAAACATGAGGCGCTCCTTTAATTCAAAGTCATGTACACGCAGACCACGTCCCTCGGATTTCCCTCCCATTCCTTTAGCCTCAATGCTCTATGTCTCTGTCAGCTTTACTTGCGTTTCCGGCTCCCCCAATAGTGTCGAGAAAAGCGTTTGAGTGTGGCACGGACATCTTCTTTACCTTCAACCTCCGATAGGCCCCTCCCTTATATCTTACTTATAACGCCTTCCTCTATTGTCGAGGTCTTCCAGGTGTCTGGCCATGTCTTGTAGTGTGACAGAATGGGAGTGCAGGGTACGTTGCGTATGTGCAATCTGGCGCCTTAAGTCCGCCTGTCCAGCTTCTAGGTGGTCAATTGTCCTGCGTCATGCCTGTATGTCACGCGTATACTCCGAAATTCAGATCTGAAGCCTCCTTCACTTCAGCACTTAAAGATTTAAAGTTCCTCTTGTGTAGGGAATATTTGAAGATGAGAGTGCAAGAGTGGTTACTGAACCGGTGTACTAATTGGCCCGCCATTTCGTCTGTTGCCGAAGTTCTCAGCGATGACGCCATTGCTGGGAAGGTGCAGCCGTTGAGCGGGACAAGAGTAGGGGTTGCACTTAGATCATTTACCTAGCTTGGGACGGAGGATAAAGGGATGTCCCAGGAACAAATTCCCAGGCTGTGGGAGTTGGGGGGATCTCGTGGAGATGTTCAAGATGCGCCGCCCCTGTCCGTTCGCTTTTCATCAACTGACCCCTCATCCATAGGGTCGTGTTGCTCTTCAGAGGTCTGCAGATGTTGCAGGTTAGGCTGTTTCAGATGGAGGGGCGACCCCCCCTCAGTGTGGGGTGGGCTGCCTTTCTGGTCAGGATTCTGCAGAGGTGCCCCTTTAGTCTGGCGCTGCTGCTCTGCTGCATTCTGGCGCTTCTGCGCCGCTTCATTCTGGCGCTGCTGCGCCGCTTCATTCTGGCGCTGCTGCGCCGCTGCAGTCTGGCGCTGCTGCGCTGTTTCATTCTGGCGCTGCTGCGCCGCTTCATTCTGGCGCTGCTGCGCCACTTTATTCTGGTGCTGCTGCGCCTCAGGAGATCCGCGCTGTCTGTCTGGCTGCGTGCCAGAATGGCGGCTCGGCGCGGCCTGAGAGGCCCGGACTGGGTCGCCGCGGGCCACGTGTGGAGGCGGCGCGGCGGTGGATACCGCGGATCCCCGCTTACCCGCTGCAGGCGTGGGTGCCATGGTGAGGGCGTCTGTCGGCTGTGGCTGGTTCCTCGGCAGGCCGTCGGTTCTCTGGGCAGCACGTGGTCCTGTGCTGGCTGCTGCAGAAGAGCGGAGGAAAAAGCGGGTGAGTGGTATTTCGCCCACCCGTTTCGCGTTCTGGGGTCCTGAGGTCTTTACTCCCCTTCTGGGGGTCTTTTTAGCTTTAGGGGCCAGGGTAGGTCCCCTCCTTTAGGGTAAAATAGGCACCGGGGCTGCAGAGCTGTCTCAATGTGCTGCCATCAGGCTCAGGGTCTAGCCACGCCCCCGTTTTCCAGTATTTTCTACCATCTTCTTCTTTTAAACCTTTTAGATTCTGATTTACCCATAATGGAGGACATGGCAACACCCCCTCTGTCCCTTTAATTGTTTAATCCCCCTCTCCATACCTTCTGTATAATACTTAAAGGGATTATCTTTTTATCCAATTCAAACAACTCCACCTCAAGTGACTGAAAAACATCCCTGTTTTCCATATCTGGGTATAAGGACATGATCATCATTTGACAACTTTTGGTCATGCTAGCACACTAGTTGTTGTAATTGGCCGCATAATAATAAAGTCTCATATTGGGTAGCCCCATTTCTTCCTTATCCTTAGAGTACTGCAAATACTTAAGTCTCGGGTCTTTGCCCTGATAAATAACTTCACCTATTACAGGCAGTCTCAGGGTTACCTCTGTAGGTTTGTACTTAAGTCTAATTTGTATGTAAGTCGGAACTGTATATTTTATCATTCTAGCTCCAGCCAAATAGTTTTTGGTCTCTGTAACAGATTAGATTTTAAAAATTTTGGATTGTCAAAAGAACCAGGACTAACAATAAAGTCTAATTTCAGACACCTTTGATAACTGTTATAGCTGTTTAGTGAAGCCTAAGGCTAAAGTACAATAAATTACCAAAATTCAGAGGTCTGTTTGTAACTAGTGGTCATCTGTAAGTCGAGTGTTCTTAAGTAGGGGATTGCCGGTATTTGTTCTAGTGTATTAAATATTCCTCCCTTAATCCAAACTGGACAAGTAATAAAAATATACATAAATCTAGGTTATATCACAATATTTAACTAATGCAATTCTTGCTGTTAATTTGATGGGCAATGTCTTCCAATTTTTCTCTCTTTGACTGTATTACCAGCATCACATTAAGTTCGACACATTTATTCACATTACAACCCAAACTAATGCCCAAGTACTTAAATTTATCACCCAGGTCCGAAACTTTCAATGTTGTAGGTAGAATATCTGTTTCTTCATCCAGGGGTATTTCACAGCTAGCTTAACTCAAGTGATCAAGTTTACACAGCACACCTTGGATTCTTTGAGCTGCAGTGTCCTCTAAAATCCAGCTGGATAAGGTGGATAAGAGAAAACACGTAAGTGTGCCAAAGTTTTAAGGTGTAATTGGATGTGCTTTTCAGTTTAAAATATCTTCATGATAAAATGCTGTTGATGTGAAACATTTGTAATAAAATCATCTTTTTGGACCATGGACTGTTCAATAAACTCAATGGGAACTATAATGATAAAGAATGATGGAGGCAAGGGAAGTGAGTTCAGGCGCTCTATAAAAATATATTGTGAGCTAAAGAACTATGCGCCTAAAGTGAAAAAAGAATATTTGTTTGATGGTAAATTGAATGCACTATGTTGATAGTGGGACTAGTATATTTATTGGATGTGTAAAATGTGAAAGGCAACTGAAATCAGAACAGCAATTTTCATCTGAAACTTATACCATCTAAAATGTCTTCGTTTGTTCTAAAAAATTCCAAATTGAACAAGAGTTAGCTCAAAAATAAAAATGTCTCTACATGTAAAAACCAAATCTATCACCATAAGGGGAAACAATGTAAAAAAATTAAATATCAAATAAGTAATTCAAAAGTACAAATAAAGAATTACATAAAAATAAGACTTTATGAATCACCATAAAATTATTTTAATAATTTAATAACATTTATTATACCTTTTAAGAAGTACAAAAAGAAACCTGAAAATGTGTCTGGTCATGAACCAGGAAATATAGCCCAGACATGAACTTCAGAAGACGGAGGCTGCATTTTTATTTCATAATTTCTAGAAGAAAGTTTCAGACTTAGTAACTCTTAAAACAGTCATGGAATATGCTAGAAATACATAACAAATATTCCACTTCCTGTATGGACATGTAGCACTATACAGTAGAGAACTGAGTAGTTTTCAATCTGTAAAACATCTATTGCAAGGTACAGACATTAATGTTTCAGTGAACTTATTTTAAATAAGTTTGACTTTCCTATTTGCATTCTGGGACATAATCCCTTATGTAAACTGCAAAGTTTAGCTAGAGCTCACAAAGTGCTCATTAGGGAACCTGAAAGTCTTACAAATCCTGGCTCCAAACACAACTGAACACAACTTCTAAAGATCTTTTTCATCAACTTCTAAACGGCACCTTGTGCTAAGTCCAGAGACAGTGTACTGTATGCTGATGGAGTACAGACATATCTGTATTTCTTTTATGGCAATGTCACATATGGCTAATATATGAAAACAGGTGAGGATGAATATGATATTCTGCAATTCAATTTGAAATGGATATTTTCTGTGATAGTCATCAGGTACTTCTAAATACAAATGTTTCAATTACTAATAGAAATGAAGAATAAAAAGTAAACATGATGATTGTTGTAGTAATAGAAGCTACATTATAATTACAATCTGGCATCAATACGAAAAAAGTTAAATTTTTAGGCAGGTACGAAAAATGCTGCAAAGTAAGAACACACTCACAAATAGAAATGTTCATTTCTAAAAATTATTTTCTTTTAAAAAAAATCAAACAAAAAATCAAATCAATATTTGGAATTGACTACTTTTTGTCTTCAAGCTGCTGCTAAATACACTTTTACAGAGTTTTGTGAAAGAAAAAAGCAGGGATTTTACAAAAAGGTTAAAAGTCATTTTGGTTTAAGCGTATTTATGTTATGTTATTTATTTTATTATTGAAGCTTATATCTTTTTGTTTTTTTACTTTCTATATCAATTTCAAATGGTTCCCAAGACCTTTCTTGTTGTCATTGCAGTACATTTACATTGTTTATTTTCACTTGATATCTAATAGACACAGTTTTGTTAATGATGTGATAAACTATGAACCTCTGTGATCATCACACCAACACCCATCCAGAAATAGTAGAATTAATATTGTATTTTACAAATACACAGAATTTTGATATCTATTCTGAAAACTCAAGTCTCTCAATATTAACTTTATTAACCAAAAGTATTATCCATTCTTATAATTTGCTTAAGATTTTTCATTTTCTTAATGGATTCCATTTTTCCCAGAGATAAATGAATATTTATTTAAATGTATCTATATTTAGGTATATTTGCCATTTTTTAATTAAAAGAATACTCAATAAAGGCAGCTTTTCATTATAAATTGGGGTGCAAATCTCAAAGTTTTCATAGTATATATAACATATAGCCATGTGAAGAAAGGATGCAGGTGTGGTTTGGATGAAGTTTAGCACAAAAAATTTTCAGTTATTTTAAACATAACCTACTTTCTCATACATTTTCACCGGAGTTTCATCTACAAAATCTGGGCATTAGCATGGGCATGTGGAACTACACAACAATTGAGGAATTCTTTCTCCTTGGACTTACCAGCCTGCCAAGCCTACAGATTATATTGTTTGCAATTTTTTTACCATGTTATATTTTGTCACTAAAAGGTAATTTAGCCATCATTGTTATCAGCAGAATAAGCCCCCGGCTTTATACCCCTATGTATTTTTTCTTGAGTCACTTGTCATTTCTGGATATTTGGCACACTTCAGTTATTGTTCCTGTAATGCTCAGAAACTTTTTGTTAGAGAGAAAAAGCATTTCCTTTAATGGCTGTACCACACAGATGTTCATTCATCTCTCTCTAGGAGGGACTGAGTGCTTCCTCTTGTTATCAATGGCCTATGACCGGTACGTGGCTATATGTGTGCCATTACACTACACTACTATTATGCATCCTGCCTTATGCATTAAGATGGCGACTAGTTCCTGGGTTGGTGGCATAGTAAACTCCATTGTACACACAGTCCTTGCATTGCAGTTGCCCTTCTGTGGCCCCAATGTAATAAATCACTTTTTCTGTGAGGTCCCTTCGGTCCTGGAGCTGGCCTGTGCAGATACATCTGTTAATAAAACAGTTATTTTCTTCTATTTCCTCTTTGCAAGGTATTTTTTGGATGGTATGGTGCATGGCACCATGATTTACAGGTACGTGGTATCCCCATTGTTTGATCCACAACCGTTTTGGGTTGTGGTGATCAGTATAGTCGCCTAGGTCGGCGTCTATAGTACGGATTGTTGTTGTTGTTTTTAGAATTCACAACCTGTGACCTTTGTATATTTTAAGGTATATCTAATAAAAATATAAGTTTTAGTTCACTGGTATGGTGCATGGCACCGTGATTTGCAGGTACGTGGTATCCCCATTGTTTGATCCACAACCGTTGGGAGTTGTGGTGATCAGTATAGTCGCCTAGGTCGGCGTCTATAGTACGGATTGTTGTTGTTGTTTTTAGAATTCACAACCTGTGACCTTTGTATATTTTAAGGTATATCTAATAAAAATATAAGTTTTAGTTCACAGCCATGCTGATAAATTCTAAATGAATGTATAACCAGCACAATTTGACCATTCTAAATTTCACCTCCATTTTGATTCAATTACTACGAAGATCTCAAGGGGTTAACAATCTTCCTAAAAGCTGTTTCTGATAGTTTGAGGGGTGAAAATTTGAAAATGGGTTGATTATATAGGGGGTTTTGATGCTAAATTTCATTCAAAACAGTATTTATCCACAAAAGAGTAAATTCTGAAAATACAGAAAATCACTATTCGATTTGTAAGCCGGGTGACATCAAAATAAATTATCCGGACGTTTCAAAAATTATGAAAATGTAAAGAAGACATGGGAAATGTTATTCAGCAACTTATTTAGGTGGTAAATCTATTGGAAGAGATAAGAGGGTACCCGAAGCGGGGGAAGAGAGGAGGGGAGATAAAAAGGGAGATGAAAAACACGAAGAATGGAAGAAAGAGAAGGGGAAGGGTGGGGAAGAAGGTAAAACAAAAAGAAGGGGTTCCCCAAAAATCCATAGACTTTCTTTTCATGACAAACCAATTCCTGTGCTGGTTGTCCCACAGAATTTCGACTCCTCATCCTCTCTAGAGGACCGAGTGCACCTCTTGCTGTCAATGCCTATGACCGATACGTGGCTAATTGTGCCCCATTACACTACACTACTATTTCATCCCACCTTGTCCTTCAGATGGCGACAGGTTCCTGGTTGGTGGCATAGTAAAACTCCTTGTACACACGTCCTTGCATTGCAGTTGCCCTTCTGTGTTCCAATGTATAAATCACTTTTTCTGTGAGGTCCCTTCGGTCCGGAGCTGGCCTGTGCAGATACATCTTTTATAAAACATTATTTTCTTCTTTGCCATGTTGGTGGTGATGGGTCCATTTTTTCTTATCCTCATTATATGGTTACATCATTTCCAGCATACTGAAGATACAACTCAGTAGGACGAGGAAGGCCTTCTCCACCTGTTTTCACTATTATAGTTGTTTTCCCCTGTTTTATGGAACCATAATTTTTATTATATGAGACCTGGATCAACTCACGTGCGAACCAAACAAGATGGCCACTTGTTCTATAGTGTTGTAACCCCAATGCTAAATCCTTTGATATACACGTTGAGAACAAAGAATGTGAAAGGACATTAGTAGACTTAACTAAAAAAAGGTTAGGTCAGACAAATGATCTGAACTTTAATACCACCCATATGCAAAGTAGAGACTAAGCACCAAACTGTGTGTTGCTTTCTTTTATTGTGACAAAATTGCAGAGCACTGTATTACTGAGTTGTTTCAGCCATATGGTATTCATTAAACACAATGTGATACAATGTATATTGGAAAGGTGTTTGGGAGAACGCTATCTGTCATACAGGCAGATAAATGGTCTGTGGTAAAAGCCCTGGCTTTGTCTGCAGTAAGCTAAGGGTTAATACAAACATGTGGTAAGCAGAGTAGCCTGTTAGTCTATGTTGGCCTATGCTAATAGACACTTTTGTAATGGCCGTACAGGGCCGCTTAAAATGGTATAGGGGTAGGCTGGTAGTGGGATGCCTACTCCATCCGGCTTCAGTACAGTTTTTGGATAGCCACCAGGTCAAGCACACGCCCGTTAGAGCCTAATTTAGATTCCAGCCAAAGCAATAGAGGAAGCTTTACCTGGAGAGCTGAAAGCTGGACTGTGCTCATACAACAAAGTTAACTGAATGCCTCCTGATATACTGCTGACCAAGAGCGGGTGCCTGGCAGCCAGGTGCATGCATAGATAGGATTGTGATTGTGTTAGACAATACTCAGACAAGTATGATTTGTTTTTTTGTTTATGCCTAAGCGGAAGCTGAATTTATGTTATTGGACTGAAAGTGTGAATAAAACACTGGATATAGACTATACCTGATTGTGTTCCCGTTTCCTTCACTTTTACTTGGCATCTACCAGAGCGATTCCCCACAATATACTCGTAGTGCATATCCGGGGCGAATGAAGTTGCCACCTGTCACACTTATACAATATTGAGGCACATTTACTTACCCCCGTGTCCTGTCGCGATCCCCAGGTGCATTGTCTGATGAGGATGAAGTCCGGCGCGATTCCCGAGGATCGTGCCCCCGAAGTCCTTCATGTGTCGCTTCCCTTCCCGTCCGTCCCCTTTTGGTCCACCGAGTCACCTTCTTCTTTCCGGTGTATGCAAGTGCATGTCTTGCGACACAATTGGAATTTTAAATCCCGCACTTAGTCCGAATCAGTCGGGTTGTCCGATGGAATGCCCCCCTATTTTGTTGCATGAAAGTCGGCGCCAAACCCTGTTTAATTGCGGCACCACACTTTTTGCTGCTCAGTCTCCACTTTGGCATATCATATTGGTTGGATCCATATGCAGAAAGAACACACTCTTTCTGGGTGGCAGAATGCACTTTACTAACCATATACCAAAACTTGGAGAGAGTTTGTAAGGATTAACATTGCATTCCATATGCAGAGCACTATATTTATTCTTAATAAAAAAGAGAACTTTATTCTTAAATAAAAGAGAACTGGGGTCCAATACCCAATTGTTCTTTCACTTTTGGTTAAAGTTTCCTTCCCAATTGTTTATTCATGGACTATTAATTTTAATCCTAATTGTATTTCTCTATCATAGCAATCTTTTCCATATCATCATTTACAACAATGCTCCAATATTTAAAGTGAACCGGTCACCACACTAACCCCCCCCCCCTTTCATCAAGCAACCCAGCCTCCTCATCGGTAACAACCGCCTCCTGCATCAGTTCGCTCTTCCCACTCCATGCATATGCCCAGCCCTGCCCCTGAGCTTCAGAATAGCCAGAGAATGACTCACAATTAGGCTGGGGATTTCAGATGCATGGAGTGGACAGAGCAGACTGACTGCAGGACAGGGGTTCCCTGACTCAAAAAGAGTTTTGATGCCTGGTATAAGAGGTTTAAAAGTCTTGAGGATCTACTGTTGGACACCTCCGAAAGAAACCAAACAGTTTATAAAGTTTAAAATATCAGTGCTCTACTCCATACAGGTTCCTATTCACATATGATGATGATGCACTCACCACCCCTTTTTTTAGGTTTAGGAATAAAGGTCTCCTGGGGTCCCTGTTCCTCTTCCCGTCTCCACTCCCCTGGATCATAGAAGTGAGCCCCGTCTCACTACCGTGTCCGAGGCTCACCCGTCGTCTCTGTGTTATAGAGTATAGGCAGTAGTGTAGAACGCCAGGATAAAGGGTACCCATAATTTATTTTATATACTCACAAGAGAACATTAAAAGCATGTATATCAAAAATCCTTAAACCAAGAACGCCAAACACCTCGCCCGAAGAGCGAAACCTAGGTGGGTGTTTGCCGTTGTTTGATTTGAAAGATTTTTGATTTGCGTGCTTTAATGTTCTCTTGTGAGTATATAAAATAAATTATTGTACCCTTTATCCTGGTGTTCTACACTATCTGCCAACTCTCCAACACAGAGATGATGGTGAACCTCGGACACGGGAGTGAGACGGGGCTCACTTCTTCGATCCGGGAGTGAGACGGGATGAGGAACAGGGACCCCAGGAGACCTTTATTCCTAAACCTAAAGGAAGTGTGAGATGCTCATTGTCGTATGTGAATAGGGTTCCCTGACTGTCTGACTGCTCTACAAAGAATAAAATATGTTTTTTCAATCATGCTGCAACCTAGAAATATGCTTGAAACACCTGCAGGGGACATACATATTACGAAGAAGGTACTGTTACTTTAAATAGGAGCCTTTTGAATGGTCAAGTCTCCCAGCAGAATACGAAGAATGGTCAATGCTTGTAATTTTGTATTTCACGATTATAGAGCATGCACAAGTCTAACTCACCACTTCAGCAATTATATATTAACACTATTATTATGCTATCATTATAAATGGCAGTTCACACTTAGTTTGTAGACCTGAAAAGAACTCAATAAATCAACGATTTGAATAGAATTGAATCACATTTTATTAGGCTGTGACTAAAACTTATATTTTATTAGATATACCTTAAAATATACAAAGGTCACAGGTTTGTGATTCTAAAAAAACAACAACACAATCCGTACTATAGACTCTCCGACCTAGGCGACTATACTGACACCACAACCCCCAACGGTTGTGGTCAAACAATGGGGATACCACGTACCGGCAAATCACGGTGCCATGCACCATACCATCCAAAATACCTTGCAAGAGGAAATAAGATGGTTCTTACCACAACTGGTAATGGTCTTAGTTGTGTCCAGTGGTCAGCTGTGCTGTTTCCAAATGTACGTGTATTGACGGAGCATTAATATGGTAAAGGCCATACCTGTATATGTTAGAACCAAAAACGTCACGAACTGTAACAAGGCTACACTGTCCCTGTCCCCAGGTGTGATTAGCTCCGCCCTGACAAGGCAGTCCCATAACTTGCCCTAGTTTAGAAAAAAAAAAAACACCCTGCATCCCCTTCCCTGACGCGTTTCTTCTGCTGTAGGTTCTTCAGAGGGATTGCGGGGGAATCAATAAAACATGGGGTCTCCAATAAGGAGCTCCCTTGGGGTTTAGTAATAGTCTGATAAACCCAAGTGTAGGGTCATCACTGGGTCCCTGGTGTGGAGCCCCAGGCGTTGATCCCTATCTGATGGTGTTGATCCCTACACCATCAGATAGGGATCAACGCCTGGGGCTCCACACCAGGGACCCAGTAGATGACCCTACACTTGGGTTTTATCAGACTATTTACTACACCCCAAGGGATGCTCCTCTACATTGGAGACCCCATGTTTTTATTGATTCCACCGCAATCCCTCTGAAAACCTACAGCAGGAAGAAACGCGTCAGGGAGGGGAATGCAGGTGTTTTTTTTTTTTTTTTTCCTAAACTAGGGCAAGTTTTGGGACTGCCCTTGTCAGGCGGGAGCTAATCACACCTGGGGACAGGGACGTTGTAGCCTTGTTACAGTTCGTGACGTTTTTGGTTCTAACATATACAGGTATGTCCTTTACCATCTTAATGCTCCCGTAATCACGCTCTTTGGAACAGCACAGCTGACCACTGGACACAACTACAGACCATTACCAGTTGTGGTAAGAACCATCTTTTATTTCCTCTTTGCAAGGTATTTTTTGGATGGTATGGTGCATGGCACCGTGATTTGCAGGTACGTGGTATCCCCATTGTTTGATCCACAACCGTTGGGGGTTGTGGTGATCAGTATAGTCGCCTAGGTCGGCGTCTATAGTACGGATTGTTGTTGTTGTTTTTAGAATTCACAACCTGTGACCTTTGTATATTTTAAGGTATATCTAATAAAAATATAAGTTTTAGTTCACAGTCATGCTGATAAATTTTGAATATTGAGTGAACCAGAGGCAAAAACGTCCTTGATTTTGGGCCATAATAATACATACTTTGTGTCACATTTTAATTAGGAGTTAAATTCTCCATTTCACTATTAGTCAATATTCACTTACAATAGTATGCACTGTATTTTGTTATAACTAGATAGAAATAGTGTGAAGTATTGTTTATAGTGTAAAGAAATGCAGACAGATGGTTGACTATGGATAAAGCTGATCACATCACTCTGTCACTCTTCATCGGAATGGGTTGATGTTTTCATGTCACTGTGGATTTTATGGAACTATATATTCCAGGGAAAGCAAAGCCATGGTTTCTGTGATGCCCATGTAATAATTTACTAACCAATGAACTATGGACATTACTTCTTTAACTAACCAAGCCCAGGTCCAGCTCCTCTGAAAGTTTCTGTATAATCCTTTGTGACGCACATCTGCCTAGCCTTGCATGGCATCAGTTCTCCACAGAGATTGAGATCTTTTACCATACTTCTGTTTTGATGTGATTTCTTTGAGCTCACTCAGTGGATTTTTTAACAATTAGAGACCTGAGGTTGTGTAACAAGGGCAGAACTTGACAGCAGGGATAGTAAATCCCAATATACTGATTTCCAGGAACAATTAAACTAGAAGAGTATTATTGTATTTAATATTTAGTAACGTGTATCCAATATACTTTATTCCAAGAATAGTGAGAAACAGGCTGAGTATGCACTGTATGTTGCTACAATTCAAAGACTCTACCCCAGGATAAAAACTTTAGCAATTCAAATAACTGACAAAAGATAAAATATTTTTAGCCAGGTACGAAGAAAGCCAATACGGTAAAGAACACAACTCACAAATCTAAAATGTTCATTTCTAAAAATTATTTCTTTTTTAATTCAAACAAAAAATCAAATCAATATTGGAATGACTACTTTTGTTGCTCTCAAGGGTCTGCTAAATACACTTTTACAGAGTTTTGTGAAGAGAAAAAGCAGGGATTTACAAAAAGTTAAAAGTCATCTTTGGTCTTAATAGCGTAGATTCTACTTGGGAGGGGGTAGTATCTAGGAACTTTGGTAGTTTTGGATCGATGTAACTAAGTATTCAAGCTTATATCTTTTTGGATTGAGTTGTGATGTTGTTTTTCAAACTTCCGGGGGGGGGAGGGGGTAATGGCTCGGAGGAGGGGGGGGTGGCCAATTTCCACGCTGAGTGGGTCGGTCAAGAATGCTGGGTGAGGGGGGGGGGAGGGGGGTTGGGGGGAGGGAGTCGAGGCGCGATTGGGCCGGGGAAGAGGGGGGGCTGGCCTTTGGGGGGGTTGCGGCGGAGTGACAAATGTCCACATATTAAACTTGGTCGGTGGGGTGTGCATTCTGCAGTACAATTTGGAGCATGTGTGCTTATTTATAATTTGTTCAACGTCTTGTGATAGCACTACTAGGTACATAGGGACAACATGATTTGTGGTTCTTCTGTAAGAGATGGGTGGCGATGAACGGGTATACCCGTGGATTGATCTCGGGATAGGGGGGGCGACGCAAAGGGAAGGGAGGGGGAGGGGGCGAGGGGGGGGCGCCACTTTATTCTTAATAAAGAAGGTTCGCTACGATGCCAAAGTTATGAGAATGGATTAAGTACTTTTGGTTAATATTAATATTGAGAGACTTGAGTTTTTCCAGACTTATATAGCAAATTCTGTGTATTTGGTAAATACAATACTAATCTCTACTTACACTCTTGCTGAGATGGGTAAGGTAGAATTAATATTGTATTTTACAAAATCACAGATTTGATACTATCTCGAACAAAACTCAAGTCTCTCAATATTAAGTTTAGTTAAACACAGAATTTTGATATCTATTCTGAAAACTCAAGTCTCTCAATATTGAAGATTTGTATGATAAATCGCTAACTTTATTAACCAAAAGTATTATCCATTCTTATAATTTGGTTAAGATTTTTCATTTTCTTAATGGATTCCATTTTTCCCAGAGATAAATAAATATTTATTTAAACGTATCTATATTTAGGTATATTTGCCATTTTTTTATTAAAAGAATATTCAATAAAGACAGCTTTTCATTATAAATTGGGGTGCAAATCTCAAAGTTTTCATAGTATATATAACATACAGCCATGTGAAGAAAGGATGCAGGTGTGGTTTGGATGAAGTTTAGCACATAAAAATTTCAGTTATTTTAAACATAACCTACTTTCTCATACACTTTCACCGGAGTTTCATCTTCAAAATCTGGGCATTAGCATGGGCATGTGGAACTACACAACAATTGAGGAATTCATTCTCCTTGGACTTACCAGCCTGCCAAACCTACAGATTATATTGTTTGCAATTTTTTTACCATGTTATATTTTGTCACTAAAAGGTAATTTAGCCATCATTGTTATCAGCAGAATAAGCCCCCGGCTTTACACCCCTATGTATTTTTTCTTGAGTCACTTGTCATTTCTGGATATTTGGCACACTTCAGTTATTGTTCCTGTAATGCTCAGAAACTTTTTGTTAGAGAGAAAAAGCATTTCCTTTAATGGCTGTACCACACAGATGTTCATTCATCTCTCTCTAGGAGGGACTGAGTGCTTCCTCTTGTTGTCAATGGCCTATGACCGGTATGTGGCTATATGTGTGCCATTACACTACACTACTATTATGCATCCTGCCTTATGCATTAAGATGGCAACTGGTTCCTGGGTTGGTGGCATAGTAAACTCCATTGTACACACAGTCCTTGCATTGCAGTTGCCCTTCTGTGGTCCAAATGTAATAAATCACTTTTTCTGTGAGGTCCCTTCGGTCCTGGAGCTGGCCTGTGCAGATACATCTGTTAATAAAACAGTTATTTTCTTCTGTGCCATGTTTGTGGTGATGGGTCCATTTTTTTTCATCCTCATCACATATGGTTACATAATTTCCAGCATACTGAAGATACAAACATCTGTAGGACGGAGGAAGGCCTTCTCCACCTGTGCTTCACATATTATAGTTGTATCCCTGTTTTATGGAACCATAATATTTATGTATATGAGACCTGGATCAACTCACGTGGCGAACCAAGACAAGATGGCCTCCTTATTCTACAGCGTGATTGCCCCAATGCTGAATCCTCTGATATACACTTTGAGGAATAAAGATGTGATAGGATCATTTATGGACTTAATTAGAAAAAATATTAGGCAAGAAAAAGGAAATGGACTTTAACAGAAAAACTATGGAGGGAATTCAATATCATGCAGTTTTTTTTTTCCGCTGTACCTTATATTTCTTTAATGAGGGGGGTTAGGATATTAAATAATTGATCAATATACATCTATTACAAGTTCTGTACTGCTTTCTTGACATGTGAAGTAAAGCCACTGGTTCTCCAATGTCTTTTTCCTCTTCAGCAGCCTCTTCAGAAGCCATTGCTGTCCATCAAATGGAAGTAGGTGGAAGGCCATGTTATCGAAACTATCTATGACCAATCTCCCTTCCAGGATCTTAAGTTTGTATTCATGAATACTATCATAAGGACCTGGTAGGTCTTATCATGAGTCACTATGTCTTAAGGTTAATAAAAATTGGTGACAAAAGAGCAAATCATTTATTTCTAAAAATATTTTTTGCTGTACAATATTTGCAAAAATTTGTCATACTCCTAAATACTTGCAGAATAAAAGCTCAAATGCTATATATTCCACACAATGTGGGTCATTTATCTTTATTTTTATTCCTGTTTTCGCTGTCTTTTTTTAAACATTTTTTGGCGCATTGCAATTTTTGCGCCTTGTTGGGGTCATTTGGGGACGTTTGTTTTTCGTCAGTAAGAAACATTTATCTTCTATTCCAGAAGTGCCAAATGCTACAAATGACATTTATCATTTAAAATTGGCTAAAATTTGCTAAATTTTTTGGCACAAAAAATTCCAGTGAAACCATACTTAAGGGGGTATTCTCGTCTGGGCACTCACATTCAGTTTCATTAATCTCCCATATGTAAACATTTCTTCAATTGGATGTTATTAAAAAAAATGTTCCCGGGTTAAGATAATTTCTCATAAATGTAGTGGTTTTGTCCCTTAGAAACAAGATAGCTTCCTCGGATACGGCCACCTCTACTGGAGGGATTGCACAAAGAAACAAAAGGTTATTGTATATAAAATTTCTGGGAGTTACTACATGTTGCACAGCCACCCTGTGGTAATGATTGCTGAATCCTGGTGGTTCGGAAGGACTCTATAGCGTAAGTCTGGTCACCGCTGCCAGAGTGTGAGGTGGTCGTATCCGAGGAAGCTATCTGGTTTCTAAGGGACAACATGGCTACATTTATGAGAAATTATCTTCACACAGGAACATTTTTTTTTATGAACATCCAATTGAAGAAATGTTTACATAAGGCAAATGAATTGAATTAAATGTAAATGCCCAGATGGGAATACCCCTTTAAGGAAAACTTAGAAAATGGAAAGAAATGACTTGCGATATTTTTGCGACATTTGTTACAAATGTCTCAAAAAGAGATGAAAAAAAAAAAACATTTAACAGAAGGAAAAAGTGAGATTGATAAATTACCAAAGAAGCAGATGGGAAAACGACAGGCAAAAACTAGCCAAATGAAATAGAGTTAAGATAAATGACCCCAATGACATTTTAGACACAAAACAATTCCGTTTTCACACTTAAAGCATAATAAAGTTAATAATTTACTTGTAACTGAGTTCAGAGCTTATGAGCCACTTCCAGGCTGCCGGGTTGGGAGCCGATTGCAGCTTCCCTGCAGTATCTGTTCCCGGGAAAGTTGGGTTCATTCTGCAGGTCTGTGCAGGTCTCATCTGGTGGTTGAATGATGCAATATCCCAATTCTATGCTCCTTCCCCTCATGTCTCCACCTACCCTCCCATATAGATTGTAAACCCTGTTGGTCACTGTAGCTTTTGTATTTTTTTGCTTTCATTTGCTTTCGTGATATTGCAATGTTTGTGAACCCCTTATTGAATGTACAGCACCGTGGAATTAGCAGAGATCTGTAAATACATAAATATAAATAATAAATACATTTAAAAAACAACCATAGTAAAATGCAAGAATCCATTTTGCAACCAAATAGCTGAAGGGTGTTCAACTTTATACATGAACATAATTACCACTGTAATTACCCTTGCGGCAGTCCTGACAAGTTGGCACAGAATAGTGAGGAGTGAAGGATGCAGGGCATTGCTGTAAGTAAAGTTTCCTCAACAATCCTCTTCTGGGGTAGACATCTGTTAGGATGGCCAAAAGACAAATTGTAGGTATCAACTAACACTGTACACAATGAATAATGGGGGTTAATAGCAGGTGCAACATAGCAATTAGTAGCAATTCTTTTCGATTTGCTGTGATCCATGATCTATTGAAACTGTGATCTATGGGGCTAATCCTTTCTTAGCTACTTCTGAACTAGAGATGAGCGAGCACTAAAATGCTCGGGTACTCGTTATTCGAGACAAACTTTTCCCGATGCTCGAGTGCTCGTCTCGAATAACGAGCCCCATTGAAGTCAATGGGAGACTCGAGCATTTTTCAAGGGGACCAAGGATCTGCACAGGGAAGCTTGGCCAAGCACCTGGGAACCTCAGAAAAGGATGGAAACGCCACGGAAATGGACAGGACAATATCCAGTGGTCCGTTTGTAACTAGGGGTCGTATGTAAGTCAAGTGTTCTTAAGTAGGGGACCGCCTGTATTTCTTTAACCAAACCTTACATTCTGGCATTTAGGCTGTTACGTCTTTATTGGTTGTACACTTACCTCACGTAGAAGCTCTAATACCCCGCAAAACCACCAAAACGGTCTTAGAAATATTGTGACCACATGGACAACTAAATTAAACCAATTTACAGATTTTTTAATTTTTTTTGCTATTGCTTGCTTTCGATTTAATGCTGAGGCCAATTTGGATTTATGCTACCCTCACTTAAAAGCCATAACTTTTTCATTTTTTTGTTTATAGTCATATGAGGTTTTGTTTTCTGTGTAACAAATTATACTTAGTGGTGGCACCATTTAATATTAGTATTCCAGCTAGCACCTATCGCGGTCTTTACCGGTAAGCCTTTGCTGCAATATGTAATATATATGTAATATATAAGACTTACCGGCTATGGAGAGGGCTCGGCACCGGGACCCAGCTTGCGCGATGCCGCGGTCGCGCTGACCGCGGCATTTAATGGGTTACACAACCGCGATCGGAGCCCACTCGTGGGTGTTACACTAGGGTGCCGGCTATATGTTACAGCCGGCACCCCGTGTTTGCCGATGCCGGTTCGGCTCAGATCCAGAGCCGAGCAGGCATCATCTCAGCGGCGGATATATCGCTGAGCGGGAAGGGGTTAATGCCCACTTTATTTTCTAAGTAGTGTATAATATGTATCATAATTATTAATATCTATTATAATACTTATTCTTTTATTAGTAAATGGTCATATATTGCACATAATGCAATATGACTTATTCATTCAAAAGGTGACTCTTCTCATATCATTTGTATATGACTTTAAAGGCAATTTTATGTCGATGGTTGAGATTTTACATATGCTTTTAGCACATGTTAGGATTTCATATATGCTTATAGCATTTTACATTTCTATAAACTTCACAATGCTATAAATGAATTGCATTCACCATAATCTTTAGGCCACTAAACTCTAAATTCTTCTGTTAAACCTCGAACAATCTTCATTGAACATGGGCATTTTCTTAAATCTGTAGTGGTTGTAGTTTACATCTCTGCTTATCTTTTCTATAGGAGGTCGATGGATGTTACAGATTGGAAAGTGGGGCAATGATTTCACAAAACACTTCCATTGGATTGAATCTATCTAACTACAGGAGAGTGGGAGAATTCATTCTTCTTGGACTGACCAGCAACCGGGATATTCAGATACTGTTATTTGTTGTTTTTCTATCTTTTTATGTTACTTCTCTCATAGGAAACATAATCATCATTATTATCTATAGTAGAAGCTCCCGTCTTCACACCCCTATGTATTACTTCTTGAGTAATCTGTCAGTTTTGGACATCTGTTATACATCATGTATTGTCCCAAAAATGCTCATCCATTTCCAGTCAATGAAAAAAACCATATCCTTTAATGGTTGTGTCACACAGATGTTCATTTATCTAACTCTAGGAAGTACAGAGTGTTACCTCTTGTTGTCAATGGCCTATGACCGATACGTGGCCATATGTAACCCTTTACTTTACACTAACATTATGCATCCTGCCTTGTGCGTTAGAATGGCGATTGGTTCCTGGGTTGGGGGAGTAATAAATGCCATTGTACACACAGTCCTTGCATTGCAATTGCCCTTCTGTGGTCCCAATGTAATAAATAACTTTTTCTGTGAGGTCGTTTCTGTCCTGGAGCTGGCCTGTGCAGATACATCTTTTAATAAAATCATTATTTTCTTCTTCGCTGTGTTAGTGGTGATGGGTCCATTCTTCCTCATCCTTATTACATACGGTTTCATCATTTCCAGCATACTGAAGATACA
The DNA here is from genome assembly GCA_019512145.1 of Engystomops pustulosus. Lineage (NCBI taxonomy): Eukaryota > Metazoa > Chordata > Amphibia > Anura > Leptodactylidae > Engystomops > Engystomops pustulosus. The sequence goes on along the minus strand of CM033644.1, from coordinate 50,216,878 downwards.
AACATCAGTAGGACGGAGGAAGGCCTTCTCCACCTGTGCTTCACACATTACAGTTGTATCCCTGTTTTATGGCACTGCCATATTTATGTATATGAACCCTGGATCGTCCCACGTTGATAACCGAGACAAGATGGCCACTTTGTTCTACAGTGTTATAACCCCAATGCTGAATCCTTTGATATACACATTGAGGAACAAGGATGTGATAGGAGCATTTCTAGACTTAGCAAGAAAAGATTTTGTCAGATAAACAATCTGGTCATTCACGCAAGGAAGACCACATATGGCATCCATTTGGCATCAATCATTGGACTGGTGGTCATCTTTGTGAAGCTGGCGGCCATCAGAGGGAAAACACCCGCGATCGGTACTAGCACAGGTGTTACCGGTATTCTCAGAATTCTCTTGAATAGAAGTCAATGAACAATTGCAGTGCCCTATGGAGCATTTAGCTACTTGTAAAATTCTTGTTAGATGCTTTTAAATGAAAAATAACTGCAAAAAATGCATTGTTTTACTTACACTGTACTAGATAGGTATACTTACTACCCAGTTTATTTGCAGTTTGCAACCCTGTATTCTTTGTGTACTTATGTCAGGCAAGCACAGAGCCAGACATTTGGAACAAGAAAGGGTCTGTTTAGCTTGTTTAAGAAGAAAGTGGGGAATAATTTTATTCACCAGGTAAATGCTGTAAGCTGCAGTTCCGAGCTATAGCCATTACCCTGTCAGTTCTGATTGCTACTGCTCTATTCTGCTTTGCAAGTGCCGTGGCCCAGAGCTGCTGGGGGGACCCACATAAGGCTGTAAGTAAGGAATCCATGGAGGTAAGAGGGGCTGTATCTAATGAATACATTGGGGGTAAGGAGGTCTTAATATAAAATAACTATGAGGCGGCTGTTTGGTATGATAAACAAGGGAATATTTTAGGGAACAGGAGATTGTTTTAGTTTCTGAATCTTGAATGCTGCCACGAGAATTCACAGCAAAGGAGCCAACTGAGGCTCTGTCGCCCAGAGGCCTACTGTAACCTGGCGCCAACCCTGCATTCAGTGACGAGTTATATGCCAGGAAGTCAAAGGGGATCAGAGCTGTAGCATTGAGCACTCACAGACTAATCATTGCTGCTACGATACCCTCTGCTTTCTCAGCAGCTGCTGTATGAGAGCCGTAGTAGTCAATGCTATCCACTACACCTCTGCCTTCCTGGAATCAAAGTTATAGCGACTAGTACTCACAGACATAAACATGTAATAGTTAGTTTAGTTCTTGCTTAAAAATGCTGGAAAACCAGAGGCTGGCTGCGAAGCGTCATCAGAGTATTGATAAAATACGTAACCTTGTTTGTTAGCAACAACCATTAATAAAGTAAAATAAATAATCTGTTTCTATCTATTCTACCTACAGTCATTTACATAAAGTAACTTTTCCAAAAATCTTTAAAAGTTTCACTTTCCTACTTGTGCTGTGTGACATGATCCCTTGGGTAACTGGTAATACTTCATAAATAGCTCATTACAAGACATAAGGTTAATACAAATTCTGAACTGAAACAAACGTTAACATAACTTCTAGGGATATAAATCAGAAATCCACCTTTAGATGGCTTGACGTACCTTCAAAATATAAAGAAAACTATTTTACTGCCAAGATTATTAGAAGAAATATAGAAAGCCAATGCTATTGAAGTCTCCTTATTTTACCGCAATGCAACATAAAAAATAGGTGAGGGCATCATTACAGGTAACTATCACTGCAGTCATATTAAACTTTGTAAATAAGTTTGTCTGTGAATTATATGAAATGGAAATAGCACAATATTGTTGTTGAATATATGTTCACATCTGCATCAAGGACATTTGTCAACTGTGCCATGATACTAGTGTGATATCAAGACAACAGTTAACAAATAGTACTGTATGAAATACAAACTCTGTAGTGTAACTTAACATTTTCCATGCACAGATCCATTTCTTTATACTGCACAACAATACTACATTTTTATAATACTGCATTGTCTTTAGTCAGAAAACAAACTCTAAAATTCCACTAAAAGGACACAACTGCTTAATAGGGGGAGATCTATTTCCCCACATCTTCCATTCTTGCATTCATGCTGCTGCATCTTTATTGTTTGTACATTTATATTGCTACTTGGTAGCTTTACTGGTCTTATGGAATGAGACAAGGCTATAATACTCTGCACTATCACCACTTCCCCTTGTGGGAAAGTCTTACCACATGAAACACCATAATAAGGCAATTTTCTACTTATTTTGGAATTGCTTAAAAGGTAACCTACCATCAGGGTCCACCTAATAAGGTAGATCCCATGAAAGGTTTCTGCCATAATATAAATACGTATAATTTTTTAAAATAAATCGTTTATTAAAGCGTAACACCTCAGAATCATAATTTTTATATTTATTTAAATTAGAGTTGGAGGCTTGGCGACAAGTGAGCAGAGCTGTATAAAGCTGCACACTGAAGAGGAGCAGTGTTGATGGAGGCTACTAGGGCATAGAATAACCTATATTCCCACTCCATGGTGCGACTACTCCATGCCACAGTAGCCTCCAACGCTAATTTACAATTCTAAAGGGTTACGCTTTATTAAATGATTAATTAAAAATGATAGGTATTTATGCTATGGCAAAAACTTATCAGGTAGATCCCTGGTGGTAGGTTTCCTTTAAACATAGTAGGCAAAGAACTGTTCCTAGTGTAAGAGCTCTTCTTGTTGAAGTCAAGATTTGAAATTAAACATATTTTTAACTCTATTTTTATCACCCCACTAAAAACTATTTCTTGAATTTTCATAGTTGGGGAAATGCTGCAAAATAGCAATAAATCACAAATAGTGTCACATTCATATAGTCGATCTATGTTATTCCCTTCATGTTTAACATTTTTCCTCTGTCTTCCAAGTCTTGTGTCGATTGTCCCCAACAATGCAGAATCGATTTGCATGTTGCAGCTGCAGAAAGTCTCTCTATCAAATTTAAGTCCTCCTGGCCTGACTTTCCAATATGTTAAATATCATTATTTGTATTCATTATAATAATTACCTTTTAATTACTAAATTTTTCTATATCTCTCACAATTGTAGGTATCATCACTCAAAAATGTTTTATGTGTATATGAAGATTTATTAGGCTTTTACACCATTAAACTAGCAGAACCCTTGGGTATCCTTTCATGCATTCTCTCTTTTATATTAAAATTCCTTTTTACCTATTAAAAATCATCTTTATAAGCAAATCAGCTTATTTCTTGCATGTAATGAGTCACTTTTGAAGCATGGAAGAGAAGCATAATTTAAGATGCCCTTATATCCAAATCTATGGTATCTAAAACCACAATTGTGTGTCAAAGTAAAGCTAAGAGTCTCAAACTGCAACAGGATTTTGGTTCTGTGTGGTACAGAACCATAGATATAGGCAGTTAAGCCCATAGTTAGGAATGCTAACTACAGAACAAAATCACAGTTCCTTCTATGCCTTTAACTGTCTGTATCTTTGCTTCTGTAGGACACAGAACCACAAACCTGGTATGATTTGAAAAATGAGATTTTTATTCTTTAATATGATACCAAGCAGATTGAATGTATTGGCTATAGATTTCACGTTAGGGGCATCTAAAGTAAAGCTTCTCACCCAGCCTCTGAGCATGCCTCAAAAAGTGACTCTTCTCAGCTCATTTGTATATGACGTTAGAGCCGATTTTTAGTATGTAAATGCACAAGATTACAGATAAAAGAGGCCATGCTATAAATTATACTTTGTACCTGAGAGGTCTGTCAATAAAGTTCCATTAATTGCTTTTATCATGATCTTTGGGCCACTGAACAAAACACATAGGGGCAGATTTACTTACCCGGCCCATTCGCGACCCAGCGGCGCGTTCTCTGAACAGGATTCGGGTCTGGACGGGATTTATGAAGGTAGTTCCTCCGCCGTCCACCAGGTGGCGCTGCTGCGCTGAAAATCATCTGAACGAGCTGGACCAGGGAAAGGTAAGCGTTCCCAAGCGACACATTTTCGGTTATTAAATGCGGAGGTTTTTTCCGAATGACGTCAGGTTTTCGTTCGGCCACGCCCCCCGATTTCCGTTGCGTGCATGCCAGCGCCGATGCACCACAATCCGATCGCGTGCGCCAAAATCCCGGGGCAATTCAGGTACAATCGGCGCAAATCGGAAATATTCGGGTAAAAAAGCCTGGAAAACGCGAATCGGGCCCTTAGTAAATGACCCCCATATTTGTTTAGTCTTGATATCCATTGGACATGGGAATTTTCTTAAATTTGTGCTTTTGTAGCTTATATCTCTGCTTATCTTTTCTATAGGAGGCTGATGGATGTTACAGATTGCAATGTGGGGCACAATGATTTTACACAACACTTCAGTTCGATTGAATCTATCTAACTACAAGAGAGTGGAAGAATTCATTCTTCTTGGACTGACCAGCAACAGGGATATTCAGATACTGTTATTTCTTGTATTTTTGTCTTTGTATGTTATATCTCTCATGGGAAACATAATTATCATTATTCTCAGTATTTTAAGCTCTCGTCTTCACACCCCTATGTATTTCTTCTTGAATAATCTGGCATTTTTGGACATCTGTTACACATCATGTATCGTCCCAAAGATGCTCATTCATTTCTTGGCAGTGAAAAAAACGATATCCTTTGATGGTTGTGCCACACAGATGTTCATTCATCTTTCTCTAGGAAGTACAGAGTGCTACCTCTTGTTGTCAATGGCCTATGACCGATACGTGGCTATATGTGCCCCATTACACTACACAAATATTATGCATCCCACCTTGTGCCTTCAGATGGCAACTGGTTCCTGGGTTGGTGGCATAGTAAACTCCATTGTACACACAGTCCTTACATTGCAGTTGCCCTTCTGTGGTCCCAATGTAATAAATCACTTTTTCTGTGAGGTCCCTTCGGTCCTGGAGCTGGCCTGTGCAGATACATATGTTAATAAAACAGTTATTTTCTTCTTTGCCATATTCGTGGTGATGGGTCCATTTTCTCTCATCCTCATCACATATGGTTACATAATTTCCAGCATACTGAAGATACAAACATCAGTAGGACAGAAAAAGGCCTTCTCCACCTGTGCTTCACACATTACAGTTGTATCCCTGTTTTATGGAACCATAATAGTTATGTATATGAAACCTGGATCAACTCACGTGGCGAACCAAGACAAGATGGCCCCTTTGTTCTATAGCGTTGTAACCCCAATGCTAAATCCTTTGATATACACGTTGAGGAACAAAGATGTGATAGGAGCATTTCTAGACTTAATTAGAAAAGATTTTGTTGGATAAACAATCTGGTCATTCACACGAGGAAGACCACATTGGGTATCAAGCTTTGGATTGGTGGTCAGACTGGATAGCATATGGCAAAGCTAAACATGTAGCAATTCAAGATGTATGGATACAGCTAATTTGTGATAAAACTAATTAGACAAATAGATTATTTTTAGGATTTAGATAGGTGATAATCTAATCTTCTTAATGCTATACACAGTAGAGACTACCCACACAAAAAAAACAATCTGTGGAGTTGTACTCATACAGGAGAACACATGACTATACTCACATCTCTCCACATATTAAAAATAATAATAACAATATAAAATTTTGCCATTTAAATTTTAGGAGTATGTTAGCATATGAAGCAACTATGTTAGCACCTATTCAATAAAACACAGAGAAAGCTCTGCTCCCTCCCCTTATCAATAAAACACACTGTCAGCTCTGCTATAAAGACCTTATCTGTCTGTAGCTTGTGTAGTTAGGCTACATTCACACTACAGTATGGGGGACGTATATACGGCCGACGTATATGCGGCCGATATATACGTCCCCCCCCATACACTTCTATGGGCTCGCGGCGCCCTACGTGAGCGGTACAGTGCAGCACACGTGCGGCACCATACCGCTCCGTAGCCCGGGGAAAGATAGGACGCACATCGCTATGGAGATGGGCGGGGGTGAGCTGCGGTCACCTCCTCCTCCTCTCCCCGCCCTGCCGTGTGCCCGCCGTGCTACGGTCCGATGAGCACACGGCAGTGGGAATGTAGCCTTAGTCTGTACATGCTGAAGTTTGCTGGCAGGAAGTGCCTGTGTCTGAGCTGGTCTTGTGATGCAGGGGGAGGGGCAGGAGGCAGAGAGCACTGCAACCGTGCAGACAAGAGAAGCTATTTATGAGAAGAATTCAATCATAGTCAGTAGATTTACGGTCTTATCCAGGGACAACCAAAATTGTAAACACCAGGACTGATAGAGACAGGTTGGAAGTATATCTGTGAAATGCCATATTTTTGTTTATTACAGTGAATTAGATAATGTGTTATTTTGTTATCCTGAGTATATTTAAGAATCTTGTCTTTGTGGGAATACCCCTCTAAGCTAATATTGCTTTACTGTTCTTGAGAATGTATATTTCTAAATTAGAATGAGTATGGGTTCTCTCAAACCAAACTATCTTTATTAAAATACAATTTTATAATAATATATAATAAAAGTAAAAGCCTTAAAACAGAATCCATAAACAGTATGTTTAATTCATAATTATAACCCTTCATTTCAATACTAAAAATTCATCAATAATTATCTAGAACAAAAAAATATAAAAACAGCCAAGATGGAGTTCACAGAAATGAGTAGTTCTAGTTGCTCTTAAAGTTTTTAGATGATGCAGTATATCAGTAGAGGATTCCTTCTACAGCGGTAATAGAATTACGGATCATTTGACCTGACTTTGAATTTCTCATAAAATAACTCTATTTTCAAGCGTTGGGTCCTCTAAGGGCAGTCTCTACAGTCTGTCATCACTCACACTCTCTTGTTTATTGCATTTATGCTTCTTTACAGGTCACAAACAGTAGTGGATTATAATATAGGCAGTTTGGGTGGTAGCTCAGGGCCCAAAGCTTCTAGGGAGCCCGTGGTCACCGAAACCACCCACCAAATTTTATACTGGGGGCCTCATCCTCATACCCATCCTCATACATCTGTTCCAGCTATTAATACACATGCACATTTCAGGAACTTTGAAGGTCCTTTAAAGTTCCTGAAAACGCAGATTGAAAGCAGGCAGAAAGGATGCATATTCCATTCCCCAAGAAGCTTGATTCTAGCACCATATGCAGAAAATGATTTCTGGACTTGAAGGGGCTATAACATTCAAAAATATAATAGACTGTGCGTCACTTGGGTATGATTAAAAAAGAAGTGCATATATTGACAGAACAGTGTACAAAAAGGATGTTTCGCCCCCTGGGCCTTTGTCAACACACTGTGATTATGATCAAGTGTGTAGAACGCATAGTGAACAGTGCTGCTGCACGCTAGTTCAGCATATCATACCCAAGTGGTGCACAGTTGATTATTTTTTTGGATGATATTGGGGTTGGATGATATGGCTGTTGCACACCCATTATTAGTCTTATGTGCCCTTAGTTTTTTTGAAAATGGGCTATAATATTCATGCAGCCCAGGGCCCATTTCTAAAACCACCCCTGGTCAAGGGAAAAAGGGGAGAAAAGGCCACATCATCCAACCCTGGTCAAGGGACCACTCGTTGGGCCCTTATTGCACCCAGCTCAGCTCTACACCAAAACTATGGAGAATTATGTTATAGCCTGTGCCTGAACCTGACAAAATCTAAAAGTGGTACACAGGCGTGGGGTATCTGAACTGTAAATAAATCTCAACATGTACGCTGGGTTTCAAGGATACAAGCATGATTACTCCTCCAAAGAGCAATAGTGCAACAATTTGTGGACTGATGAACTAAATTTTTCTTCCTGGGCCTAGTTTACTGCAGACGACCATTAAGCACAGAAGTTTAAGCCACAATACACTGAGAAGACACTAAAGCGCTTGGTACTATAATCTTGCAAGGAGTATGATTTTCATACCACATTGTTAGACCTATTAGACCTATTAGAGCTTCTGGGTCCTGCGCCCGCAGCCCAAAACACCCTCCTCACTTTCTCTATAGAATGGGACTGTGGACACAAACTAAAGCACTGAGGAAAACTACATGTGTTGCAACAGGCAAGATGCGGCCACATTGCGAACTTCTGCATCCAACTCCCAGCTATCCTCCACTGAATACAAGAAAATAGATGAAGTGGACTACCTAACCTTCCATCCACTAAAAGTCTGCAGCAGCAGATTCAGTGCCACTCAATGCCTGGACGAGTTGGAATCCAGAGTAGCTGAGTAGAAAACGTCCCCAGCCCTTCATAACCAATCCGCTCTAGATTTGAAGAAGGAAAACAAGCACCTCTGGGAGAAAATAGAGGGCTCAGAGAACCATCCCAGGCAGAACAACCAAACAGTGGCAGGAATACCAGAATTGGTCCACAACTTGACCTCCTCTATATTTGCAAGGAATGAATCATAGTATCATAGTATATAAGGCTGGAAGGAGACTCAAGTCCATCAAGTCCAAACTTCAAGAATTAAATAAATGTTTTATCCCCATAACCCGTGATATTTTTTTTCTGGAATATCTTGTTCACTTTTTATTGTTCTGCATTTAAGTTTAAGCCAAGCACCTCAGCAGGAGAGGAAAGGCCGGAAGCTTGCTGCTGTTGTGTAACTGGACAACTTGGGATTCCTTCTGGTTTGTACCTACTGTTGAATACGCATAAAAAGCTTCTGTAGTGTCTTGGATTATCCTGATAGTCCTATTTCACCCTTTAGGACTAGAAACCTGGTTACAATTGTGCCTCTTATGATGATTAATTGAATCCAGTCCACTATTTTAGTAGATAAAGGGAGACAGAGGTAGACGGGTTGTATTAAAATGTTTCTATAAACTAATGATAATAACCAGAGTTACTTTAATATATCATTAATCTGCATTTGAGTTTGTAGATGGCTTTTAGGAAACCGGAATGAGGTTAATTTACATAGATGTGACACAGCGGTCACACACAGAGGTAACAGCAGAAGAACCACTCCTGACCTACCGTCTGTACAGGAGGCGGAGGTGAAGGCATGATGGAGGGGTTGTATAAAGGGCAGCGCGGTAGAATGTGCAGTTTTGGGATTCCTTATGATTCCTGACCTCATATTATAGTAAGTTTATCAACAAAACTATGAGACTTTGCAATAGCTGATAGGGCCTTCGTGTACAATGAAGGTCCATCTAGAAGTAAAACCATAAAGCTCATGAAGTGAACCATCTGAGTTACTAGAAAGCCTAGGGGAAAGGCAGCCTGGATCAGTACAGTCCGTGACCCTCGCTGGCCCAGTAGATTGTCTATACTTAAGACTATTACACCCAGCTCCAGACGGTGAAGAAACCACAGATTGGCGCAAAATAGGGGCCAAGAGGCGGAGGGTGGACTATGCAAACGGTGCCAAATTGTGTTGCCAAAGCCTTGGTTCCTATGATGGCTCAGTACGTCATGGACCGGACGCATCTGTCCAAGAGTGTATGATGTCATTGGTCGACAAGTATTGGGTAGCCCTGGATTTAAAATGTGACTACCGGTTTACCACAGCCTGATGATCTGTTGTTAAGCATAATGTAGGTAAATACGTGAAAACACCAGTTAACACACCGCCAAAGCCGCTTTACCCTCCAGAGGTTGCAGATTGGACTTTAAGTACCAAGTAAGTAGCTATGAATGGTACTGTTTGTGCGGACTCTTTTGGTGGCCTGAAGCTTCCTGTGACCAAAAGCCACGCAAAAACACAGCACAGAAGTTAATGAGGGAGCCTAGTCTGTAGATTTGGATTCCAGAGCCCTAGAGAGGGATAGAGGTTTCCCACTTTACAGGGGAGGGTGATGAGGGAGGTAATGGGAGCACTTGGGATTGAACAGGCCTTCCATACCCCTATCATCCACGAGTAGGGGAAGGTGGAGAGGTTAAATGGGACTCTTAAGTTAAAAATTCAGGAAAGAAAGCAGGAAGAAAGACAGGGAAGAACTGGGTTGATTGTCTTCTTTGGCCTTATTTTCTAAAGGTACACTCCAAACAGGAAAACAGGCCTCCTACCTTTGAGATTCTCTGTGGATCTGCTCCTAGAATGGCTGATATTTTCCCACAAGTTTACGGATGTACCAGGAGACTTGAAGGTACGTCCAAGACCTGCAAAAACATCTAGCATGAGTGCATAAAAAGTTTTGCTCTATTCCGACCGGATGCAGTTAGGAGGATCACATTAATCTACACCCTGGAGATTGGGTGGTCTTGAAGCGACAGGTAGAAAAGCCTTGAGCCCACGTTTTGAAGGACCTTCAAGGTCCTTTGACACATCTACTTCCGTGAGTTACAAGGGAAGCCTTAATTGGATACGCAAGCCCATTGCAAAAGGTATGATCAGCTGTCATGAAGATGAATCTGTAGTCTCCCAACATGTTAATATAATTAAGACATATTGATATTACCCCTTGGAGAACTTCAACGGATGTTGAGCGGGGATTGGGATAACTGCTCATAACATACCAGTCCTTTTAAAACGATATGAGGAGACATGAGTATTACCCAAAGATTGTTGGAGTTGTACCCACAGGTCCTTCGCTCTAGCAGTATGCTTATCTGCATCCAGTGGCTTTTAGAGGAAATATTTTTATGTAACCAAAGTACAGTAATACGTGCCTGCGAAAGTGAACAGTGAAGGGATGATGACCATTACATGTAGCTGAGTGGGTGGAAGAGCCGTGGATGAGATTTAATAGGGAGCGGTCCACCGTTAGAGCAGCGTCATTCTTGGGCTTTAAAAATGTTAATCTGCCTGTTATCCCAATTTCTATTGCAGTTGTATCCAAATTACGATCTAAAGGAATGTTTTCTCTAACTCCAACTATTACAGAGTGTGATGGTAACAAATTGACACTCAATGGTAGATCGTGCTGCCACTATTACATTCTACAATCCCATGGTTAGGCAGTCCTTGCAAAACCTTTGCGGTTTCCTTTCAAATGACACCTTTTCCAACAGAAGTGAGGAAACCTGCAGGTGAACATGTAGTCAGAGGGTAGCAGAGCTTTTAATGGCCCTGTGTTGGTGGAGTACCGAAAACATATATATGTTGTAATCGTGGCCATCAGCTTAATAAAGGCTTCTAGAAATTTACAGGTAGTGTGTACACTGGCTCGCCTTACTCTGCCACTTTTATTGTCCCCCATACAATGTAACTGTAAATCTTATTCACAAGCACACATTACACAAGAGAAACGCAGATAATTTCTGACCAGACAGACGCCCGATGCTGGGTGGAGATGGGCACGCTAACACAATCTCAGCACACTTTTTATTTTCCTATGAATGCAGAGTGGGATTAAATTGGTTAGAAGCCACAGTTTATCGAGATCCAACCAAGTTTCAGATTGGGGGCTGTGGAAATAAGACAAATGTAATCAGAGACAGTTATTGTGGTAACCAACCCAACATACATTAGTTTAGTCTACATCACTGCGTCCCCAGGGTGGCATGGTGTCAAGTGATAGGGCCAACATGTTGTCATTCTCGATCCTCAAGGCAACATGCAAATTAGACGATTTAGTAAAAATTGCTGTGTTTTAGAGAAGATAGAAGATGGCTACAAGAGCATGATCGTAATAGGAAGCTGGTGGTCTGACCATTCGCATACTTAAACCCCACCATTGGTTAAGGGTACTTGGGTGAGCTCATGGGGTTTTGCAAGCAATATTTCAAATATTGTGTTATGTGATTTGTTTATGATCCTGGCAACAAATGATACCCAAAAAAAGTCACAATGCACCCAAATTGACACTAGAAACACACAAAAAAAAACTTCAAGACCTGAACAGCTTCACCATACCTAATATATAAAAAGGCAACAGTGACAATACAAACAACTCCACATTCCCAATAGATCCTCCTCAATGGAGTCATCTCATCCTTTAATTCATGTACCATACCCCAAAAAGAGGCCTACAATTACAAAAAAACACCCTCACCCCACATAATACAGATCGACTCATAACTCCAAACTTCCAGGCATAACCATCTAGTATACATCAGAGCGATTAAACTTAAGTAACTTTCAGACTCCATATACATCAAGGACCATAGATTCTACCAATACTCTACACTTACGATATAACAGAATACCATCAATAAAATATTTTAAGAACTCTCAAAATCAAGTAATTACAGATAACGACCCCCCGTAAACAATCCACTTTTACACACCATAAAATAGCAAACAAAGACCACTGCACCCCATCAGTGCGCTTCAGACTAGGCTAATAGATATTCATATTAAATTTAAGAAATAATAGAAAACCAACTCCTAGTTCATACTAGCCCGCACACACCATCCTGAAATAGCCCGTTAAAAATATTACAACAGATCGATCCCTCCCCAAAAACCAACTGCTCCCTCTAACGCCGACCACATGAAAGCTGCCCCCTACCTTCCTCATATACGAAGCACCCCCTAAGGACCGATACTATACCTTAGTACAAATAAAAAACTTCGAACAAATCCACTCCATTAGTAGCCTCAGAAACAGCCGCAACGAATTCACTAACTATTAGAATATAATCTAATTTAGCTAATAGGCTAGAAAAAAGCCTGACCGATCCTAGGATTAAAGATAAAAGGTTTAAAAAAAAAGATAAAAGAGAGGGAAAAAAGTACAGGCAGTCATACAAAAGGACAAAGAGCAGAGAGTAAGATGAGATTAGAGTGAAGTAAGAGAAGAGGGAGAAGAAGAACAGAAGGAGAAAAAAGCAAGATAGAACAAGATCAATCAATTCAAATATCGTACATGTGTATAAGATAATAAATACATATAAATAAAAAAAGAACACAAATACAGAGCATGTAATCGGCTTGTTGTAAAAACTGTGGCGAAGGAAGGAAAAAGGATTGTGCGATTATCAACCTAGGCAGACACCTAATTTACAAAGGAGTGGTCTACTATGTACAATTGGGCAAGGAGTGTAGAGAACTACCATTAATTTAGGACCGACTTAATTGTGTGTGATATAATGTTCAGGGATGCTCAGATGGGAAGAGTGAAGAGGTTAGATACGTCTGGATGTGTGAAGCAACATGTCAATTGTACTCACCTGAGAAGTACCTTGAAATTATTCACAAAAAAAGGGAGGAAGTGTGGAGGGAATGGCAATCCATTTTTGAATTGTTCTTCTATCATGTATCTACAAAGCTTTTTGGGCTCTGCTTGGAAAAGATCCTATGAATAGACCATCCCCCAAGGACAATGATCATTTCAGTTCATCCTGTTGCTATTGCATGTGGGTTAGGGTCAATAGGCTCCTTGTCTCAAGAACCTAATAAAAACTGCTGCAACCTAAATAAATTGGAATCCTCTCAAACCACTTGTGAAGGTCTGAGTGATTCACAACGAGGCACGCTCGTATATACAATGATTTGGACCCCTCACATCGAGCTAAGGAGATTTTTATTCCCAACAGTGCTGTATTTGCAGTCCAAAAATGTTTCAACCAGAGGAGCGGTAGGTGGCCCTGCAGTTACAAAGGAATAGATTGAGTGACTGTATGTGGCACTCACAATAATGTTTTTCAAACAGAGATCCGGGTAGGTGGCCCTCCAGAAAAAATAAATGCATGAAGTATGATAGCAAGGCCAGCTGGGCCCTGTCAAAAATAGCCATTTTGACCTCTGCTACTGTCCAAAGAGGAGGAGAAGGAGGGAGGGGAAAATGCGGAGGAGGAGGCGTGGATCAATATTCAGCGTGAGATTCTTCACCTGGTGGCAGATTGGAAATTATGAGAAATCCAGCCCTTTATTCATTTTTAATAGCGTCAGCCTTCAGCGCTGTCAGTCGACAGGAGTGTACGTTATCGGTGATGATTGCCACAGTGCACTGAAAACCCGCTCGGACAAACGCTACCGCAGGGCAGGAAGAACCTCCAGGCGTACAGCGCCAGTTCGGCCACATGTCACTTTGAAACCCAGTAGTTGTGGGAGCGTGTGATCATTTAGGACGCTGGTATGGTCAGCTACGTACTCCATCCAATCTTTCTGTAAGATAGCCTACTCGCCGAGACTGGGGACCGGTGACAGTGTCTTGCTGGGTGACATAAGTGGAAAAAGCCTTGTCAGCGTACCTTGCGGGGTGGGGACAGTGTGGACAAGCGGCGCTCGCCTACTCTCCCTCGCCTACTTGTCCGCAAGCACTACGCATCTGCCGCTAGCGCTGTCAGAGGGAAATACGTTCGTTGTGCACAAGCTGTGGTATTCATGATTTCACATTCTTTCCTCTGCAGGGATGAGGAGATGGAAAGATTTTGCTTGTACCGTGGCGTCCAGGAGAGTGAACACCCAGTAAACTCGGTGGGCTGGAATAAATTCTTTGAACGCGAGGTCACGGGATAGGCGCCTAGCATGAAATCTGCCATATGCGCACAGAGAGTACCAAGGTAAGAAGTCATCACCTAACTGCATGACTGTTTTTCCTTCCTCCTCCTACAAACTCCTCAAACTCCTCTTCTTCTGCCCATAACACGCTGAAACAGTAAGGACTCAACAAGGGTCCCCTCTTGTGTTCACCAACCTTCTCCTCCTCTTCCTCCTCATCCTCGCTCCCTCCACCCTCCTCAGATATGCGCTGAGAAACAGACCTGAGGGTGCTTTGGCTATCAACAAGGGAGGAATATTCATTCCCATGCTCTCTTGGGACGAGAGCAAAGCTTCCGACTTTCATGTGACCAGAGAGTTTTCAACAGGCAAGCAGCGGGATTGTGCGGGATGATGCGGCATCGCCCTGACCATCGGTGTTGGACTCCTCAAAGTTACTCAGACCCGACACGATATCAGACATCCAAGTTCATCTCATTGTAGGATTGAGGAAGATGACTGACCTGACTTACCAGTTTGGTGGAAGTTGACATCTGGCAGTCTAACAATCGCTTGCGCTGCTGGTAAACTCTGGATAAAATGGGCAGTGTTGACCACCTCGTGGGAAGTCGCACAACAGTCGGTGAGCGGGCAGTTGGAGGCGGCGCTGCGCTGCCCTGGAGAGTGGCAGCATCTGGGCTGGACTTCCTGAAATGCGACAGCGCGGCGCACCTTCGTGAGCAAATCAGAAGATTGGGGTATGTCTTGAGGAGGAAAACGCTGAACTATCAGATTTAACCACATGGGGCCAGGCAGGCACATGTGTCAGTCTTGCGAGTTGCAGAGCCGCCACCAGGTTACGGCCGGCTGTACACACAACCTCCCGGCTTGAGGTTTTCAGGCGGTGCCAGACAGATCAGTCTGTGCGTGATTGCCCCTTAATAGCTCTGGGCGGTTGTGCCTTTGTCGCTAGGCTCAGCAGTTGAGCACCGCTGCGTGTCCTTAGCGACGGCACTGTGTGCTGTGCCTAGAGCTACGACGGATGCGCCGTGCCACGGGATGGTAGTTCGGAGGAGGAGGATGGAGGAGGGGTGGAGGAGGCAGGAGGCAAGTAGGCCTGAAACACCCTGGAACGAGGTAGGCCCCGCAATCATCGGCGCGGCAGATATGAGCAGCCCGTGTCAGACTCGGTCCCAGCCTCCACTAATTAAACCCATGTGCCGTCAGCGGATACTATAGTGGCCTGCCGGCAGCACTCGCACGTGTCCGTGGTCAGGGGGACCTTGTCCGAAACGGCGTTGGTCAGGGCACGGATGATGTTGTCTGAACGTCGGGTGCAGGGTGAGGGCCGGCACATCGGGAAAAGTAGTGGGCCGGCTGGGCCTGAAACCGAGGGGGCGGCCCGCCGCCATGACAAGGTTGCGAAGGCCGCGGTCTCTATAGCCTATAGGGCAGCATCTCCAGGCTAAGCAATCTGGGTGGGCACATAAGGGTGGGGCGTCGGGTGGGTGCCAAAACTTATTTTAAAATTTGCGTTCAGCTCAGCGTTGGGGTCTGGGTATGAGAGTGACGCTGGTGGATGCTTGGCGGACGTGGAGGCGACGGATGGGGTTTTTGTGGCAGAGGGTCCGGGCAGGGGGTGAATAGCAGCTGACACAGGGGAAGGAGCAGTGGTGTTGCTACGGCCGGAGGTGACACGGGCTGTTGCACTGAGTGGGCGTGTTGTTTAGCATTCATATGCCTGCGGCGATGGTGGTAGGTAAGCTAGTGGGTGTGGACCCTGCTGAGCCTGGTTTGGCAAATGTGAACCAAGTCGTAGGTCATCCGGGTTTCCTTAAGAACTCCAGACTCTGAAGATCTAGGCCCTGCCGCAGGAGGCCATCGCCACGGGACGCTTCACTAGTTGACACATTTGGCGCTGAAGGCACCAGTCTGGCCCTGCCTCTCCGTCTGGCCCCACCACTGCCTTTCCAACCTGTTCTGGGTCGAAGGACTCTCTCCGTTCAGAAGGCCTGTGGTCAACCGGCTTCAACCAGCTGGGGATTGTCACCTCATTAAATCGATCCCTCAGCTCTGCTCCCCCCTCGGATTCTGCACCTGACAAACAATTCCCCCACTGCTGACACCGTGTCTCTCATCGTCGGACACATCTTTACACACTTCCACTACGTCAGAAGGTCATCACACACACAAGCTGTGACTGTGGAAAACTGGGCATCGGAAAATTGCTCAGCGCAACGGACAATGGTTGTGATGGGGGAAGGGTCCAGGAAAACAGTTCCTCAGAGTATGCCGGTTCAAATCCAAAAATTTTCCTGGAGGGGGAAGACTGGGGGGGGAGGAGGCATGAGGTGCAGGAGATGGAGGAGTGGCGTTCGGTGACATGGGTAGGACGCGTGGAAGGACTGAATGGTGGTGGAAAAATTGCTCGAAGCATTGTCAGCAAATCACGACATCACTGTTCGCAATGTTTGGCCTCAACAGTGCGCTACAACGAGTCAGTAACTTCAGAATGAACTAGGGAGTGTAGCTCTGCGGCGTTCCTAGACTCCCTCATCAGCAGGGTTTTGGTGGGCTCTCACACCGCACAGGACCACGGACTCGGACCCCTGCAGTAGTTTGGACGCCCACGTCCCGCCCTCGCTCCTCTACCCCTAGCCCTCGGGTTAAACATTTTAAAATGAGAGTGTTATAACTTTATGTTTTTTTATTTTTTTTTTTTTTTTTTTGTGTTTTTTTTTTTTTTTTGTTGTTTTTTGTTTTTTTTTGAAGTTCTTTTAAACAAACATGCTATCCTATTGCCTAGGCTATTTATAGCCAAGTATAAAAGCACACTTACTATGCCAGTCGAATGAGAGGACACTGAGTTAGTGCCTAATTGAAATCCAACCCCTACAAATTGTCCCATCGGTCTGTGCTATGGATCTTGTGCGTCACTAAGCGCGACACAGCGGTAGCAAGTCTCACCTAACAAATTGCTCAGATGGCTAGTACATGCCTTGCAGAACGTACAGGCCACCAGGAATCAACCCAGAAATCAGATATATAGAACGCTACTGTAGCGTAAAGTAAAGTCTGTATTCGCCTTATGTGGCTATTTTCTAGCCAGTATCAAAGCAACACTACTATGCCAGATGAGACGACACTGAGTTAGTGCCTAATGGAATCAAACCCTACTAAATTTCCCCCTTCGGTCTTTGTAGGTATGTGCGGCCTAAGCGCAGAAAACAAGCGGGATCGAAGCTCACTAAAATGCTCCGAATTGGTAGTACATGGCACTGCAGAAAGACAGCCACAGCAGATCAACCAGAAATCAATTATATAGAACGCTACGTACTGGTAAAGTAGCCTTGTATTCTCCTATGGCTAGTTGCTAGCCAAGTATCAAAGCCACCGACTTGGCCAGATGAGATTGCCACTGAGTTAGTGCCTAATTGAAATCCAACCCCTATAAATTTTCCCCACTTCGTCTTTGCTATGGGATATTGTGCCACTAGGCTAAACACAAACGTAGCAAGTCACCCCTGCTAAATTCCTCACCAAAATGGTATAGATGCAAATTAAAATAAAAAAAGTTTAGAAACGGTTTGTCAGCCCTAAGAAAGGGCTGTGGGTTCTTGTGAGAAATCCACTCCTGCCACACAGTAACTAATTAGAACACCCTAGAACGTTTCCCCTGACCAGCAGCGCTCTCTCCATGCGGCAATCCAGACACAGAATGTCCGAGCAGCGCGGGCAAGCGCTAGTCTATCCCAGGGTCACCTGATGCTGGCCAGCCAACCACTGCTTCGACGTGTAAGGGTACCACGTGCATGCTGGTGGGAGTGCAAAGAGTCTCCTGGTGTGTATTGCGCGTTCTTTTCCTGTTTCTCTCTGGCCGCCAAAAAAGCAAAACGGCGGGAGCTGCCCATGTTCTTCAGAGCGGGCGAAAGTATCTGTCCCGAGCAACGAGCAGTTTTTCGAGTACCTAATTGCTCGACGAGCTCAAGCTCGCACGAGCAGTTCGTTCATCTCTATGTAAGATTCATTTCACTTATTAAAACATTTGCTGCAGAAGATTTTGCGAGTGCTGGGATTTACTTTTCTTCCTTTTTTGAAGACTGTGAGGATTTCCCTCCGATCAGAACAGTCCACATATCTAACAATGGTTTGGTATGGGTTGTTACTCTACTGTAGACCAGGATGGACCTCTTTGTCTCTTAAAAGTTTTGAGTGTGGGCCAATCCAGTGTGCCCTCCCACTTTTACATTTCTGGGAAAACCCAAGCAGGTATTCCAGGGGGGCTGGAAGAGATGGGAGATAAGGACAAAAGGAATACGACAGAAGGAAAAACATATAAAAGGTATGTACGCAAATGCCAGAAGCCTCAACAAACAAATGGAGAACTGGAACTCTTGATGTTGAACGGAAATATGATTATAGGGGTATAGCTGAGGACATGGTGGACCAGTAGATTGACTGGGGCTGTTACTATAGATGGTTATAGTCCTTTTAGAAAAAGGATACGTATAAACAAAAAGGGGTGAGGGGTTTTGTTATATGTGAATCTTGCCTCAAGCCCGTCTTGCGAGATGGACATAGTAACGCCAAAATGTGGAGTGCCTTAGGGTTGGAGATAAAGGAGGGAAAAAGAATAAATTAAATATTACTAGGGGTTTGTTATACAGGCTCCAAATATAATGGAGGGAGCAGAGGAAACGCTGATAAGTTAAAATGGAGCGGCTTCAAGCCAATTGGTTGGAAGTACTTATCATGGGGGATTCAAGTTACCCCAAGATATGTGACGGGGGGGCAGAAACCTGAGGTGCTTCAAAGGTAGCCAGGTTCTTGTCAACAACAAAAAGACAATTATCTGTCCGCAACTAGTCCCTGGAGCCAACAAGAGGGTGGGCAACTGCTGGGCCTTTATCCTTTACCTAAAGGACTGATAGGTATCAAAACTACAGGTGGGGGAACCTGGGGGATTATGAATCATAATATCCATGATTTTGTATTAAAACGCTTTAATAGCCACGTTAGTGAAGGCGGCCACCAAACACTACTAAATTTCAAGGAGGGGGCAAATTTCATCACAAGGGAAGACCTTAAAGGCATAGACTGGGATAATGCTCTCAAAAGACACAAGCCCCCCCCAAAAAGTCCTGATGAGAACACAACCTTATGGGAAAAGCATAAAAGGAACAGAAAAAGCCTATGGGCTAACTAGTCTTTTAAGGAAAGCAATAAGCGAGAAAGATAAGCGTTTAAGGTCCTAAAACGTGAAGGTTAGCGATGGTGCATTTACAAGGATATAGAGAGAAAAACATCCTGTAAAAGAAGATAAAGGCCGCAAAAATAGAGACTGAGAGAAATATTGCAGGGAGAGCAAAAATAATCCCAAATTATTTTCCAAGTATATAAATGATAAGAAATTAAAAACAGAGAGTGTGGGTCCCCTTAGAAATAACATGGGGGTCATGGTGGAAGGAGATGAGGAAAAGGGCCAATATACTGAATGTCGCCTTCTCAACTGTCTTTATCCCAGAAATCCCCTGGTGGAAGACACAATGAGGAATAAGTAAATTCTTTTTATATGTCAACAGTTTAACCCAGGAAGAGGTACGGCGCCGCCTCGCAACCACTAAGATAGATAAATCACCTGGGCCAGAGTGCAGTACCACAACCCCCGGGTTCTCGCATGAATTATGGTACGGTGTTAGACAGACCGTTATTTTTAATATTTGAAGATTCACTGAGGACTGGTTATGTTCGCACAGGAATGGCGCATAGCAAATGTGGTACCAATATACAAAAAAGGAGTCAAATAGCGATCCTGGAAACTACAGACCGTTAAGTCTCAACGCTGTGGTGGGAAATATTGAGGGTTTATTAGAGATGCTATCCTGGGAGTATCTCCACTGTGCACAACCTTATAACCCAGCGTCAGCATGGGTTTATGAGAGATCGGTCCTGTTCAGACTAATCTGATTGGTTTCTCACGAGGCGTAAGTTCAAGACTGGATCTGGGGGACGCTGTGGATGGTATATCTGGATTTTTCAAAGGCATTTGACCCGTGCCACAAAAAGGTTGGTATATAAAATGAGACTGCTGGGAATAGGAGAAAATCGTGTATCTCGTGGAAGTAATTGGCTTAGTGATAGAAAACGAGGGTAGTCCATTAATGGCACATTATCAGTTGGGTTGATGTTACAGTGGAGTGCCACAGGGTCAGTATTGGGGGCCACTTCTTTTTTAATATTTATTATTATGACCTTGTAGTGGGTTTACACAGTCAAGTTTTCAATATTTGCAGATGATAACTAGCTGGGTAAAGTAATAAATACTGATGGTCGATAGTTAGCATTACAGAGGAATTTGTGGAAGCTTGAGGGATGGGCGAGAAATGGTTGATGAGGTTTAATGTAGATAAATGTAAAGTTATGCACTTGGGGCCATGGAACAAAAAGTATAATTATATTCTAAACGGTCAATTACTTAGTAAAACTGAAGCTGAAAAGGACTTGGGCGTATTGGTGGATGGTAAACTTAATTTTAGTGACCAGAGCCGGCGGCTGCTGCTAAAGCAAATAAAATAATGGATGTATCAGAGAGGAATAGATTCTCATGATAAAGACATAGTTTCTGCCCTTATACAAGTTCCTGGTCAGACCACCATGAAGTTTGTGTACAGTTTTGGGCCCATTGTATCAAAAGGATATAGTAGAGCTGGGAACGGGTTGCAGGAGTACCAACAGATTATTAGGGGAATG
The DNA here is from genome assembly GCA_019512145.1 of Engystomops pustulosus. NCBI lineage: Eukaryota > Metazoa > Chordata > Amphibia > Anura > Leptodactylidae > Engystomops > Engystomops pustulosus. The sequence goes on along the minus strand of CM033644.1, from coordinate 50,195,781 downwards.
GGTGGGCTGCTAATACACTGACAGATTAAAAAATTTGGATTATTCAGTTTTAGAAAAAAGCCGACTGCGGGGAGACCTCAGTACAATGTACAACATAACCTGACGGACAGTAAAGGAGTCTCTCCAAAGATCTTTTTTACGGATAGATAGACTAGCCGTGAACCCAGACAAGGGGTCAAAATCACTTCACTACGCCTAGAGGAGAGTTATATCTACCATCACCATAGACACAGGTTCTTTACTGTAAGACAGTGAGACTATGGGACTTCTCCCACGGATGGTTGTATAGTGGCCGACTCATGTAACTGTTCAGAGGAGGGCCCTGGATGACTTTGCCTGCGGAGAAGAAAAGATTGGTCCCCTTGAAAAATGCTCGAGTCTCCCATTGACTTCAATGGGGTTCGTTATTCGAGACGAGCACTCGAGCATCGGGAAAAGTTCGTCTCGAATAACGAGTACCCGAGCATTTTAGTGTTCGCTCATCTCTAATCTTACATCATAGAACGCAGGTACATATAGGGAACGTGTTTTCTGCTCAGTAACTAGAGCCTTCGTCAGCCAGGCTCTAGTTACTCAGCCGAAAATGCATTCCCTAGATGTACCTGCGTTCTATGATGTAAGATTCATTCACTTATTAAAACTTTTGCTGCAGAAGATTTTGCGAGTGCCGGGATTTCCTTTCCTACTTGTTGAAGGCATAGTCCTTACCCGGAGCACCGCTCACAGAGTGCCGTCAACCTGCTTTTCCTCTATTCAAAAAAAGGAAGACCAAGTTAGATCATTGTGGACACTTCCTTCTCAAATTTGAAAGGCCTTAGCTCCAATATACAGAACTGTATAATAATCAAGTCAGGTTTGCACTCGATAGAGCCGTGCTACGAATCTCACATTCAGATGTGTGATGTCAACTTTACACCCAGAAGAAGCTAAGAATGCCTTGAAGGCTCTCTCAAAATACATTGTTACCACCTACCAGAAGATCACCACCATAACCGGAATAGAGCACTCCTCCACTGCCGTCTCTGAGAACGGTGGGTTCAGTGGGAACGGTGGGAACAGTGCTACAGAAGAGCGTCCTGGTCAGCATCAGCATTTTCTGTGTTTCCACAAAGTCAGGGCAGTTGTGAGTACCCGTTAAAGACATTATGTTTTCTTATTTACTTTAATTCCTCTAGTCGCAAAGGAGTGTTTTTTACAAAAATGACACCATTTTGGTAGGATTATTAGGAGAAAGAGTTGACACAGAGTATAGGAACTTAGTGACTGGATTTTCTCAGTGGTGTTCAGCGAATAGCCTCAAGCATAAATTCTCAAAACAAAAGAGATGGTAATCGATTTTTCCAGGAAAAAGCAGGATTGAATTGATCCGTTGGTTATTGATGGGATGGAAATAGAAAGTAAGGTAGTATAAATATCTAGGAGTTATAGTTGATGATAAATTGAATTGGCTTCACATGTGGATAAGGCGTATAATAAGGCAGTGGGGAAGTCCTTCTTCCTACGATCGCTACGTTCCTTTGTTGTCAATAAGAAGCTCCTGATAGGTTTTTATCAATCAGTAGTTATGGGTACACTATTTTATGGGGTATATGCTTTGGGTCCCTGTCTGTCTGCGGGAGATTCGGACAAGTGTAAAGAAATACTAAAGAAAGTGACAAACATAATTGGCCTAAGGGTGGGTGGATGGATGGGAAACGGTATTACTCCAACGTGTATGTAAGAAATTCAATATGATGTTGACGAACCCATTACATCCACTCTCTATTACAATCTAGGAGAAGTAGCTTTAGTGATTGTTTCATTGAAACGCACTGATAGGTACAAAAAATCTTTTGTGCCAAGCGGTCTCCATTTTATGAACACCCATGGTCTAACAGAATCTTGGTAAGGAAAGACAAGTGCTATTTTGTATGTGCTATCTTTTTGTGTTTATGTTTTTATATATGTTTTAGATATTTTAAATGGTATGTGTATTGTTTTTATGTATTGTGCATTTGATGGTGTTTTAAATTGGATATGACACATTCTTTTCCCCCCAGGGACAATACATTGTTTATTATTATTATTATTAGTCATTTTACTAGTGTAAATTACTAACGGCTGGTTAGCTCTGTACAATAAGGTCACACTTTAGACAGTTGTGCCATAGAGATCTTAATTGATTTAGGTTTCCCCAGGTTGCAGCTACTTATATCACTCAAACAGTGGTCACTCTCTCATTCCTTTCTTATGGGAGTTCATACCCTTGCTTATATCAAATATTGTGCACTCTCCGGGATCTCTTTATTTTATAGATTGCAGACTCAATTAGTACTTGTTTTGCTTAAAGGGATTGTTGGAACGGGGGGGGGGGGGGTTCCCAAAGGTGTGTCTTGTTTTAGGTTTGACCTTGTAAGAACTCCAGGGTTTGGGAGCTAGCATGCTTGTTTCCTTGAATGTGGTGATTCTTAGGTCCCCCCACAACTCATGCTACTATGTCATCTTAAGCGTCTGCATATCAATGTGTCCCTACTACAGAAGAAGCACACAATCTAACAAGTGGAGTGTGATACAGAAGACAAGATCCTATAGTTTCAATCCACATCTGGTAACTTCTTACTATATCATATTTACAGGTTCAATAAAGGGCACAATGACTCCACGTCTTAATAAAAAACGATAGGGTGTGACCTCAACCTAGTTACATCAGGTGAAGACATTAGGTGTAGACTTACTTACATTAGGTTTGGGGGGTGCATCTTACAAACCTTCATAATTGACACAGGAAGCCAGGAATTCAGAAGGGAGAGATTTACAATTCCAATGCTAGAATCAACTATTTCCTTGTGTCATGTGATGTTGCCAATAGAACAACACAGACCCATATCTTGGACTCGTTGACTTCAGACCATGCCCCCATTTCCTTACACTTGACTCCCAAAAGGCTCTGAGTATAAATGGCAGTTCTGCTCTGACAAAAGTTTCTGGCCTGACAATTTTCAGTGACAAATGTCTGCAAGGTGCTGTCTGTTCTTGATGATATTAGGACCCACCCTGACCGTTATTCTTCCCCAGTCATACTGTTGATTGATGCTGAAAAAGCCTTCTATAGTGTAAGCTTAGAATGGTTGAACAATGTATTTAACCTGATGGGGTTATCTGGGGCATTCAGGTTGTTTCTCAAAACTATACTTTATTCCAACGGTGATAATTATCTTACCTGGGTTTCTCCAGCAACCTTTTCATTCCATTTAGGGATGAGATAAGGGTGCCCCTTCACTTCCTTTATCTGGGAATTGAAATATCTTAGAATAGCACTCTGGAAACTCAAAAGACGAGGAAGGGTGGTGAACCTTCTTGATATAGGGAAATGTATCTCAGATCTTAGATTGGCTTAGCTGCAGGGCTAAGGGGAACTAGCATGTTCAATGTCTTTGGAAGCACTATTTCACACTCTCTTCGCTACCCAAAAATATATGCCAAAGATCTCACATAGATAGCCTGCAGGAAAATTACTAGGTTTCCCCTTCTTAGCTTTCAAATACTTACCTCTATGGGACCACCTGGAATTTAAGCCAAGGGAGGAAAAACAGTATGTTTAATATTTGAAAAACCAAAGGTATTCTCAATGCTACTTGTCTTTTACACAATGACAAACCCAGATTCATGACATTTCAGGAACTAATGTCCCAGATTTGACCTACCCGCAGGAAACTACTTAGCCTATTGCCAAATAATAGATTTTCTGTATAACCGCTTACATTGTAGACAATTCTATACAGTCATGTAAGTTCTATTCTATTTCATCCCTTTACTTAAAACTGAAGGAAAATACTCAAGGACAACCCAATTAACCATTATTTTCATCCTGGAAGAGGGTCTTAGACGTGAAGGACCTCTCTCCCCAAATAGTGGATGACTGGACATGTTTAGCTCCTGCCTCTGCCGCTTCGGGACCAAACCATATTTTCAGAATCTAACATGTCTCACTATAAGTGGTTATAACTTTAGAACGCTTTTACATATTAAGGGTATTTTGAGACTTTTCAAATTATTTTAACATTTTGAATGATATCTTTTGTACTTAATTATTAAAAAAAGAGAAATTCGGCAAAAATGTTGAAAAGAATTTTTATTTTTAAAGTTCTAATTTTCTGCTTTTCAGGAGCACCATTCAGTGCAGATTTTCATTGTACAAATTTTACGTAATATAAATATATGGCGCTTTTTTTCTGCAGAACAAGATCCTCTTTTCAAGTACAGTACATAATTTTGGGCCATCTATAGCAAATTGATGACATTTTCTTAACTCTTTCTTGGTGAAGGAAATGCAAGTCATCATTTCTTGTGTAGGATTTTGTGTTTAGAATATTTATGAAAAATCATCTTTTTTTGGAAGTTTACGACATTCAACATGTGGGTCTAATAATGATTATGTTTTATTGTACAGTTTGTTTTGATATACTTAAAAATAAAAATAAGATATAAACACTTGTGTGGATCATGTGGCCCTATACCAAAGAAGAAATAGCCTTGGAATGGTTGAGATATTGACTCAAACTTCACCAATCTGTACAATATTTTGGTTTCGGTCAAAAAGGATTGAGGTAACGGAGGTTCAAGTCCAAAACCCTAACCTTAAACCCACAGAGAACTTATGATTTATCTAAGACTGGTTTGTGGTCCAATCTTCCTTGACTGATGCTGAAAGTTGCTGAACACCATGAAACACAGGTATCCAGCAGTTCTCAGAACAATGGTTATGGCTCTTAATATTAATTTAGTGAAAATGAAATTTGAATCACTGTAGAATTTCCAGTGAATTTGCATGTAGGCAAATAAAGGTCATTATAATGATATTGCACTTTGTTTGCTTTTTTTTGCATAGTATTTCACCAATATGTAAAATATTTTAACTACAGTTATTTATAGTCAATAACTTTTCTATGAATCCATGAATTCCTATTTGCTTTGTTAGATATGATCCCTTGGGTTAGTTTACATTCTTTATAAAGAGCTCATTACAAGACTTAGATGTCATACAAATTCTGAACTGAAACAAAGCTGAAGACACCTAATAAGAATCTGAATCTAAAACTCACCTGTAGGAACCGTGACTTACATATAAAGTACACCTATTTCACTTATATAAAGCCATCATTACAGGTAACTTTTACTGCAGCTATATTGATCTGTTATTCGTTTTGTCTGTTAATTATATAAAATAAAACTAGTACAATATTGATGTCCAGCATATGTTCACAAATGTTAGAGACTCCTTTAGGAGCTTCTCCCATGTATGTATACTGTATCATGGAAACTATTGCTAACTTGATATTAAACAAGAATAAAGTAGTCAGATAATGGTAAACATTCACAACATTGTATCCTGGCACCAGAACATGCACTGATCTATATCTTACTGCATTTAATACATACTTCACAAAAAGCACAAAACTTTCAATTGGTAGAGAACTATTTTTTACCACAATGCTGTAATACCATGCACCATCACCACATCCACTAAGGGACAGATATTACCAATAATGTGACCGCATGAAACACTATATTGAAGCTATTTTCAGATTTTTTCGGTATTGCTTACTATAAATATTCTGGGCAAAGACATTTTCTTAATGTTCATTTTCAATTTTTTTTTTCATTTTCAAATTTAAACATTAACAAATTAAAAATATTTTTACTCTTTTTTATCACCCCTCTAATAGCAACTTTTTACTAAATGTTCATATGTTCATAACCACAAATCTGCCAAGAGCTACAGAAATATAGCAATAAAACCTGCAAAATATATAATATTAAAGGCGTCCCTAAAAAATTTGTCTTGATTAACAGTTGACAGCCCATTCGACCATCATGCAACTTTGTGACAAACACAAATTATTAAAAAATGCATTGAAAATGCAACAAAAACATTTTTACATAAAACTTACTTCAAAGTGGAGGTTTGCACACAAATAGGGATGGAAAAATAACACAGAGGGCCACATTTATTAAAGTGCTTGCACATGTATTTATGAAGGGTCTGCACCAGTTTTGTGTCGTGGCTGCACTGTGTCCGACATAGACGGAGCTTGCAGCACATTTATTACTCATGTGCACAATAATTCAGTCTGCACCGCAATTCTGCAGCATGACCAAAGTGCACCAAAAAATGGTGCACACTGCCAGAGTAGTGCAAGGGGCACAACTAAAGAAGACCAGGCTCCAGTTTTGATGAATCTGCCGCACACTGCACACTCCACATAAAAACTGCACATAGTACAGACTGCATTAGTTTTGATAAAGGTGGGCCAAGTATGCTAAAACAAAGCTATGCAATATTTGGTTGCAATACACAAATGTGTTTAAAAATATATAAAGCACAAAGTAAAAAAGCTTCTATTCTGTCAAAAGCAAATTTTTTGCAGAAATAAGATACAGAGAAAGGGTTAAACATATTTTTAATTCCTTTTTATCACTCACTAAAAGCAACTTTTTCATGAAAAAGTTCATAGTTGGGATAATGCTGCAAAATAGCAACAAATCACATAAAGTTTCATATTAATGGAGTTTTATGTTATTAGCTACATGGTAAATATTATCCCAGACACTCATCTATAGATGTTCTCTGTTCCTCTGTCCACTGAGTCTTCCTAGTCTTAACAGAATATGAAGGACATGTCACCAAATGCTGAATTAAAGGGGTATTCCCATTTCAGAAAATTAATGTTATTGTTTTTATAATAAAAAGTTATACGATTTTCCAATAGACTTTCTGTATCAATTTCCTGCTGTTTTCTAGATCTCTGCTTGCTGTCCTTCTATGGAAAGCTTCATTGTTTACTTCTAGTGGACAGAAATCTGACCACGGTCACACAGGTGCACAGCTCTTTATTTTACAGGGAGAGTAATCAGAACTGTGTGATATAACGGGTGCACCTGTGTGACCATGGAAAGATTTCTGTCCACTGGAACAATGAAGCTTTCTATAGAAGGACAGCAAGCAGAGATCTAGAAAATCATGAGGAAATAATACAGAAAGTATATTGGAAAATTGCACAACTTTTTATAATATGAGCAACATTATAACATTTAATTTGCATGTTGCAGCTGAGAGATGTCTCTCCATCAGATGTAAGTCTATCTGTCATGATTCTTCAATGTGTTAAATATTGCCCAACCCAGGGGTTTAAACATGGTTTTAAAAAGTCCAAGGTTTCCCAAAGTTATATTACCATTTTGGGTTTGTTGGCCATAGCCCATCAGATCCAAATAAATTAAACTTGCTTCATCACTAAATTGAACTGTGGACCACTTCTCCTCTGTTCACAACATGCTCCTCAGCAAGGTGAGTCCAGCCTTATGGTTCTTTAGGCAAACGAGAGGTCTGGTCACTGCAGAGTTGACTTGTAGTCCAAATCTTATTAAACATTGAGACATTACATGACGAGCAGTTCCAACTTCAGTGTTGATACAATTACCCATGGAGTTTTTCATGTCTTCACTTGCATTTGTCTTTTAATTCTTTTTGTTTGTTATTCTCTAATTTTGATCTGCAGTGAAAATACAATGGGGCTTATTTACTAAGGTTCCACGGGTTATGCGCAGCTGTGACAGGTATTTAGCAAGGGATTGTGTCGCACACGATCAGATTTTTGCGCAGCTGCGCTGGCTCTCATGCGATAGATATCTGGGGGTGGGCCATCGGTAGATCTGACAGATTCGGACCGAGCGTGGGATTTAACTTTCAAATTGTGTTGCAAGACCTAGCACTTACATGGACCAGGAAGAAGAAGGTGACTTCTATCGGACCTGAGCGGGTAGGCGTCACATGCTGGAAATCGGGCGCACCATCTTAGTGATTCGCCGCACAGTGCATGATCGTCGGACAATACACTTTCTGTGAACTCCAGGAAATGTGCCTCAATACTTGCAATAATTACTTTTATTCATTATAATATTTATTCTCCAAGTAGTAAATGATTATATGTTTCTCATAAATAGTAATAAGCAGACCCAATCTGCAAATTTTGGATCCATACCAAACATGGCGGATTTGGCAGCTTTGAACCTGGAGCTATACGATAGGCTGTCACTAGAGCTTTGGATTCGTGTTTAGGAAGATGTGGTGATTGGCTAGGTGGGACGTGTGGCCCTGTTGTATAAGAGTAGGATCACATGTCCACGATACATTACAGACAGCAAGGAAGAGGTTGCTGCTATCGACAGGGTCAGTCAGACAGGCAAGGACTTGGCAAACTATTGATAGGTAGGAAGAGAGAGTAGGCTGCTGTAATTAGGGACAGGTGGCAATCTTAAATAATTGCCGCTTTTATGGGAATAACTGCATGTTGCGACTCATAGGCTGCTATGGGCAGTATTATACAGGAATATTTTAACCCCTTAATGGCTTGGCCATTTGGCACCATCCTGGCACAGCCCTTTTTTTCAAATCTGACATGTGTGAATACAAGTGGTTATGACTTTGAAACGCTTTAACAAATCCAGGTGATTTTTAGATGGTTTTCTTGTGTTAGTTGGAAAACTTGTGTGCTATGTTTTGTGATTATTTATAAAAAATAAACTGATATTTGGCAAAAATTTTGAAATATTCCAGATTTTCTAAATTCTAAATTTTCTACTTTTACTACATAGTAATACCATCAAAAACTTGATATCTAACATTTATAGAAAGTCTGTTTAATGTTGGAGCAGGTTTTTTTAGGATGAGAGGCCTAAATAATAGTAAATCCATAGAAATTACCACATTATAGAAAATACCTCTCAATGTATGTAAAACAACTTTTATGAAGTTTGTTAACCCTCTAAGTGTTTCCCAGGGGGTAAAACAAAATAAAGGTGCAATTTTGAAATTGTAATTTTTTTGGCTAAATGAATGTATTTTTCAAAAAATGTGCACATTTACAATGGGTAAAATCCCAAACGCTCTGCTAAGTTTGATACCCAATTTCTCCCAAATATGCCAATACCCCATATGTGGTGGTAAACTGCTGTATGGGCACACTCCATGGCATTGAAGGGAAGGTGCGCCGTTCAGAGCAGATTTGCATTGTCACTTTTTAAAGGCTGTGCAATCTTTATTTTTGGGGGGGCAATTTGGCCATATGAGGGATTATTTTTTGCAGGATGAAATGTACTTTACAGTTGCTTCATTTTAGGACATTTTTGCTAATTGATAAAGTTTCATTAACTCTTTAATGTGTGGAGGAAAATCAATTTTTTGAATCTTTAGCATTTATTTGGGCTGTTCATTGTACTATAAAAATAATATATTATCTTTATTCTATGTACTGTGATTACTGCAATACCTCATGTGTATAGTTTTCTTTATATTTGTCAAATAGTGAAGAAAAACTAAAATAGAGAAAATCTATGCCTTAGCATTGTCATATTTTCAGAGGCAAAACTTTTTCAGGTGATATGGTTGGTTGTGTGACGAGTTGTTGGTACCATTTAACTTTTTTGATCATTTTTTAAAACATTTTTGTGAAGGGATTTGATGAGAAATTATAATTTTTCATGGTTTTTGTTCACAGTACGATTCTAATAATGTTTCAGATTTATTATACGGATTGTTACAGATGTGGCAATACCAAATATGTGGAGTTTTTGTACTTTGTACTTTAATTAGATATGTAAATGTAATTTTGGTGTTTAGGGAACTTTCACTTTCTATCTTTTTATGCAGGGGAGGAATCAGAGAATTAGAGGAATCTCAGATTGTGGGTGTTATAGACGGGTATCAGCTGTAATATACGCTTGGGAGCCATTCCCAGAAGCAGGATATAACAGTATGGCACAGGCACAGGCCATGTAGTACTATTCCATCATGCATCTGGAAGGGGTTAAAGGACCACTATTAATACTATTTGCATGCCCAGCATCATACATCAATATCTAAAAGGACGACTATTTGTACTTTTTGAAGTTCCAGCATCATACAGCTATATCTAAAAGGAGCAGGGTTAATACTATTTGCAGTTCCAGCATCAAAGAACCCAAATTTCGACCAACCTGCTCATCACTACTCATGTATGCTGTCAACACTCATTTTGTATATATGCAGTTTTAGTAGGCTTTTACACTTCTAAACTAGCAGCACCCTTTGGGAAGGGTACGAAATATCATTTTTACCTTTTTAGAATTCCTTCTTTTATATAGAAACTCACAATTTACCTATTAAAAATCCCCTTTAAATTTATATGCAAATTAGCTGAAAAGAGTCATTTCTAGCCTAGGAGCCACTTTTAGAGTCCAGAAAGAAACATCATTTGAGATGAACCTATATCCAAATCTAAAGTACCTAGAGACACATGATTTGGTGCATATTCAATAGAGCGAATGCCGTCTCACTGGTGTACAATTAGGATAAGGAGGTTCTCCCTGAACCTCCAATTGACATTAAGATAATCAAGTATCCCAATAACACACTGCATGCAACTTTGGTTTCAAGCTAAATATCCTTCTTTATCCAAGAATTTCTTATTCATACATACGCATAACATATATTGATACTGAGCGATCCTAAATTTTCTATAGATAGTTTAGATAGTATAGAAAGTCCATAAAACTGTACATAACTTCACTCCAAACTCCTAGTAGAGGTATAGCTGCATGGATGGGAGGGGGGTCCACCACCTTTCTCAAGCACATGCAAAGTTTAAATACATGCCTCTCACAACACCTTAGAGGGGTATTCCAGGAATCAGGATAATTCATATACAAATGGGCCCATAAAATATAAGCTTATATGTAATGAGTTGTTATTTTACATTTTGCTCCCATTAGCAGAAAAATGCTGATGACATATCCTGTAATGAAGAATTAAAATGCTACTGGCCCTTTAATCAGTGCGTTAATTTCCTCCGCGCGGTCCGTTGCAGAGCATACACAGGACAGAAGATGGCCGCTGGTCACATATCCACATCACATGTCCTGCAGCTGCCTGGGCAGGTCATGTGATCACCAGTACGTTTGGCTGTAGTCGGTTGGTTGCAGTACAGCCAGATTGGCTAGTGTTTTGGTGATGGCAGTTACACATCATTACTATGGTAACAGAGCAAGAAAACCTGTTAGATTATCACTGGGAGCAGAGCATAAGAGGGAGAAGGAGTTACTGAGAACTAAAGAATCTTGGGACTTGCAGGTTTCCGGTGGCAGCCATCTTGGTGATAACTTTAGAGAGGCCATAAAATTTTGTGAATCATAAAATCAAACTATTTAAGCTCCATTTTGTGACTAATGACATTTAGTTATGTTACATTCATTCATTTATAGAATTATGGGTTTTTGTATCAGACGTTATTCCCGGAATACCCCTTTAAAGAAACAAAGGCCCAATAGACCAAACCAAATTTAAAAATAGGATAGGTAATGTGTATCATGTGTATCTGCTAGGGACCTTTGCATACAAGCACATTCATAACACAGAGCTGTGTTATGGCTTATTTTCTGCATAACAAATTACACTTCAAAATGGTGGTATTAAATATTTCATGCCCATATACTGGGAAGCAGGAAGAAAAAATTCCAAATGCTGTGAAATTGGTGAAAAAAACGCATTTGCGCCGTATTATTGTGGGCTTGGATTTTACGGATTTCACTGTGCACCCCAAATGACATGTTTACTCTATTTTTTGGGTTAGTATAATTACAGGGATACCAAATTTGTATAGGTTTTATAATGTTTTCATACATTTAAAAACATTAAAACCTCCTGTACAAAAATATTTTTTTAGGATTTTGCCATCTTCTGGCGCTAATAAATTTTTTATACGTATATGTATATGGTATACAGTGCTTTGGGAGGTGTCATTTTTTGTGACTTTTGGTGACGTTTGCAATGTTATCATTTGTAGGACTGTACAACCTTTTTATCACTTTTTCTAGAATTTTTTATATTTTTTAAAATGGCAAAAAAGTGCCAATTTCGACTTTGGGTATTATTTTCCGTTACGGTGTTAAACACAGTGAAAAACCATTGTTATATTTTGATAGCTCGGGCATTTCCAGACGCGTTGATACCTAATCTGTTTATGATTTTTACTGTTTATTTATATTTATATCACATCTAGGGAAAGGGGGGTGATTTGAATTTTTATGTTTTTTATTATAATTTTTTTTTTTAAACCTTTTTTTTAATTTTTACTATTTTTCAGACTACCTAGGGTACTTTAACCCTAGGTTGTCTGATTGATCCTACCGTATACTGCCATTCTACAGTATGGCAGTATATGGGGATCTTCCTCCTCAATCTTTACAATGTGCTGATAGCACATTGTAATGAAAGATTTAACACAAAGCAGCCTTGGGTCTTCGGAAGACCAGATGCCGTCATGGTGACGGATCGCCACTCCCCGATGACGACACTGGGAGCGACGATCCTCGGTAAGATGGCGACGCCCATGCACTGCCATCTTTTTGAGCCCCCGGCGCTTTCGTAGGCCGTGAGCCCTCTCCATGCACCCGAACCCGGCATTTCGGTAAGGGGTTAATATAACTATGTTTTTACTCTGTAATGTCCTATTTTATTTGTATATGTTCCCCATAATCTGTAAATCATAAGAAAAGCACTATATCTATAAGCTATAGATTCCAAATTAAGGCCATCTGAAGTAATGCTTCCCCTCCAGCTTCATTTTACTTTCAGCATTTGCATATGACTTTGGTGGTGATTTTTATTAAGTAAACAGGCAAGATTTCACAGGCAAGAGGGAATGCTATTAATTATATCTTGTACTGTACCTAAGGGTTCTGTGGAGTTTCTATAATCAATAAAATTATCGAAATTCTTGTAGAAAGATAATTTTTACTTTATTTTATAAATTTCTAGTAATCCAAAATTCATTTGATTTTTCAGTCTCACTGACTTTCATCAGAAACGGATAACTGGGGGTAAAGTGGATAGGATTGTAGCCAGCACCAGACGCCCTAGACAGCGTGTTAACTGCAGCCTAGGGCTGGCTACTATCCGGTCCACTTTACCCCCAGTAATCCGTTTCTGTAGAAGGTCAGTGAGACCGAAAAGTCAAATGAATTTTGGATTACTAGAAATTTATTAAATAAAATGAAAATTGTCTTTCTACAAGAATTTGGAGTGCCGGGTTATTGTTATTTTGCAGATCTGGGTTGGTAGCCTACCCGTAGCACCCTACAACCAATAGGAGTGACGTATACCACGTATAAATTACGTTCTCCATAATCATTGGTCCACTGAACGCAAAATGTATTTGTTTAGTCTAGATCTTCATTGGACATGAGCAGTTTCTTATATATGTAGCTGTCTTAGTTTATATATCTGTTTTTCTATAGGTGGCTGATGAATATTTCAGATTGAAATTTGGGGCACAATGATTTTACACAACACTTCCATTGGATTGAATCTATCTAACTACAGGAGAGTGGAAGAATTCATTCTTCTTGGACTGACCAGCAACAGGGATATTCAGATTCTGTTATTTGTTATATTTCTATATTTTTATATTATTTCCCTCGTTGGTAACATAATCATTATTATTCTCAGTAGAATAAGCTCCCGTCTTCACACCCCTATGTATTTTTTCTTGAGTAATCTGTCATTTTTGGACATCTGTTACACATCATGTATTGTCCCAAAAATGCTCATTCATTTCTTGGCAGTGAAAAAAACTATATCCTTCAATGGTTGTGCCACACAGATGTTCATTCATCTCTCTTTAGGAAGTACAGAGTGTTACCTCTTGTTGTCAATGGCCTATGACCGATACGTGGCTATATGTGCCCCTTTACACTACACAAATATTATGCATCCCATCTTGTGCATTGCAATGGCGACTGGTTCCTGGGTTGGTGGTACACTAAACTCCATTGTGAACACTGTCCTCGCATTGCAGTTGCCCTTCTGTGGTCCAAATGTACTTAATCACTTTTTCTGTGAGGTCCCTTTAATCCTGGAGATGGCCTGTGCAGATACATCTTTTAATAAGACAGTTCTTTTCTTCTTTGCCATGTTTGTAGCAATGGTTCCATTTTTTCTTATCCTTATTACATATTGTTACATCATTTCCAGCATACTGAAGATAAGAACATCTGTAGGGCGGAGGAAGGCCTTCTCCACCTGTGCTTCACACATTACAGTTGTATCCCTCTTTTATGGCGCCGCCATATTTATATATATGAGACCTGGATCAACCCATGGGGTGAACCAAGACAAGATGGCCACTTTGTTCTATAGTGTTATAACCCCAATGCTGAATCCTATGATATACACGTTGAGGAATAAGGATGTGATTGGAGCACTTGTAGACTTAGTCCAAAAAAAGTCAGGTCAAACAAATGATCTGGTCATTCACACGAGGTAGTTCACATTGGGCAACAGGTTTTGGACTATTGGTCACGCTGATGATCACATGGAAGTGATACAACTGAAATGGGTAGCAAACTAATTACACAAATCAAATATTCTAGGATTTAATAGATGATCCTGTTAGTGCTATACATAGGATATACTATCTACACAGGAAAACAATCTGTGGAGTTGTGGTGAACACACAGGGGAACACATGAGTATGAAGAGGGTACAATAAATTGCACAGCTATAATCTTTCTACATTTTATAAATATAAATAAAATATAAAATTTATATATATATAATATCAATTCATGTTAGGAATTAGTTCATCAGGGTAGTCACAGAAGTTTCTTACAATATCCAAACCAAAGTGTAAGGATTTAATTCAATCCATGTATGTAATGTTAGATCATGAATTGCGTATGAATGCTGCTTCCTTAATTACATCAAGGTTTAACCAAATACATAAATCCAAAATATATTCTAGTCATATCATGTAATATTCATTGCATTTATAAAATCCTTCTATGTGTAAGTTTTTTCAATTGAATGTTACTGATCACTAAAGTTGTTGCAGTGGTTCATTTCTAGATCTGTTTATGTTCTAACGGTAAGTTCTTATAATTTATCAGCTCTTGGAAACAGTGTTACCACCTACAGTGTCTTTCTGTTGTATTGTGTGTCCTACTAGTTGGTGTACAGTGTTTGTCGCGTGGTATAGTTAGCCTTGGTATCCCCTTGGAGTGTTTGAATCTACTGTTTTGTCTCTGTCAGAGTTCACTAGATCTCAGTGTACAGGCAGTCCCCGGGTTACGTACAACATAAGTTCTGTAGGTTTGTTCTTAAGTTGAATTTGTATGTAAGTTGGAACTGTATATTTTATAATTGTAACTCCAGCCAAAATTATTTTGGTCTATGTGACCATTGGATATAAAAACTTTTGGGTTGTCATAAGAACAAGGATTAACAATAAAGCTAATTGCAGACACCTTTGATAACTCTTACAGCTGCTAATTGTAGCCTAAGTCTAATGTACAGTAATTACCAACATACAGAGGTCTGTTTGTAACTTGGGGTCGGCTGTAAGTCGGATGTTCTTAAGTAGGGCCTGTATATTGACCCTATACATTGTTGGCTTCCCATGGGAATTGATGATTGGTTATTTCCTGATTTCTAATATATAATAAAAGTAAAAACCTTATAATAGAGAATCCATAAACAAAACATTCACAATGTGCAGAATAATATGTATACATTGGTGCACAACTTCCAATATTAGTGTCAGGTCGGATGACAGTACCCATACCAGCTGCTATGGCTACTCCCTGTTGTTACACTCCTTAACTTAAAGGGGGTCTGCCCATGAAAAAAAATTCTCAAATTTCAATCCCTAGTGATGTTGACACAATAAAGATCATTCCGAATTGTCACTTTTTTGTCCTTTCACAACAAATAAAAATGTAATAAAAACTGATCTAAAGATTGCACAAGCCCCAAATTGGCAGCAATGAAAACATCAGGTTGTCCTGGAAAAAAATGACACCTTATTCATCTCCGTACTCCTAAATATGAAAAAGTTATTGGAGTCAGAATATGGTAAAAGTAATAATTATTTTTTGGTACAAATGGTTTTAATTTTTGGTAAAATGTATTAACACCTATTAAAACCTATGTAGATTTGATATCCCTGTGATCATATCACATTGACGCATGCTTTTTTATAAAAGCATTGTTGGCAACAATGTAATTAGGCAAATCTCTTCACAGCTGTTGCGATGTGTTTGAAAATGCATGCTTTAATACAAACTTAACGCAATGTGTGAACACAGCCTATGGCACGTGTGTCAGAGGTGGCACTCAGAGCCCTTCCTGTGGGCACCCAGGCTGTCACCCCAAGACAGAGTTCACCAGGCAGTCGCCCCAGACGACTTGAGATGCTGCTCTCAACGCTCTTTTAAGGTGACACATCCTTGACTTATTGGAACTGCAGGAAGAGTGAGAAGGTGTGAACAGGAACAGATTAACTTTTGAAGTCCCTTGCTGGCCCTATGATTCCTGTTCAGAGAGACCCTGGAGAGTAGCTACAATGATGTCTTACTTGCAACTATATTGGAGTACTCAGGGGGCTGATATGATCGAATGTTGTGGAAGAACAGGGAGCAATAAGTTACTGTTTAAATTGTCATGTTGGCACTTCACGATAAATAATTGGGTTTTGGTTGTAGCTTGGGCACGTGGTCTCTAAAAGGTTTACCATCACTGGCCTATAGAAACCTATCAAAGCTCAGAGCTAATATTAATGACCTGTGACAAAATAGAATCTGAACTGCTGTTAGTTGCTTATTGCAACAGCAGACAAAGGCTCCTGTATATGGCGGTTATCATTATCTCACATATTACTTCACATCTTACCTCACACTTAAGCTGTATTATGTTCATTGCCTTAAGTAACCAATCACAGCTCAGCGCTCATGTTAATGACCTGTGGCAGAACAGCAACCAATCACAGCTCAGCTTCCAACTTCCACAGCAGCAAAATTTGGTGACTGTAACCGCGACGGTGCAGATTCCTTTAGTGGACGTACACTCAGAATATATACATTTAATATATAAAGCTTTCATATCCATATATTGTCTACTAGCTGTAGTTCCTGGCATTTCCCGGGATAGTAATTAACTGCTCTTAGCTGAAAAAAATTTAATGGATTAACAAAAAATATTTTATATGTATGTATAGACTGTCTCAAACTGTCTTTGACCATCTCTGTTGCTGGCAGTTTCCTTCAGTGACTGTCTGTCACCGGCGGTCTCTTTCAGTGATGGTTTGTCACCAGCAGTCTCTTTTAGTGACTGTCTGTCGCTGGCAGTCTCAGTGACTGTCTGTTGCTGGCGGTCCCTTTCAGTGACTATCACCGGCACTCTGATTCCAGTGACTATCTGTCTCTGGCACTCTGATTCCAGTGACTGTCTGTCTCTGGCACTCTGATTCCAGTGACTGTCTGTCTCTGACATTCTCATTCCAGTGACTGTCTGTCTCTGGCACTCTCATTTCAATGCCTGTCTGTCTCTGGCACTCTCATTCCAGTGACTGTCTCTGGCACACTCATTCCAGTGATTGTCTGTCTCTGGCACTCTTATTTCAATGCCTGTCTGTCTCTGGCACTCTCATTCCAGCGACTCTTTGTCTCTGTCACTCTCATTCCAGTGACTTTCTCTGGCACACTCACTCCAGCGACTGTCTGTCTCTGGCACTTTCATTCCAGTGCCTGTCTGTCTCTGGCACTCTCATTCCAGTGACTGTCTCTGGCACTCTCATTCCAGTGACGTCTGTCTCGGGCATTATCATTACAGTAACTATCTGTCTCAGGCACTTTCATTCCAATCTCTGTAACTTTGTCTATGGGGAGATTTATCAGAAGTGTCTGAGAGCAGGAATGCTCTCGTTGCCCAATGCAACCAATCAGAGCTCAACTTTCATTTTTCCACAGCTGTTAAATTACTGCTGATCTCTGATTGGTTTCCATGGGCAACTGGAACAGTTTTACCTCAGGCATTTCTGATAAATCCCCCCCTATCTCTGTATCCCTATTCATCTTACCTCACACATAAAGGGTCTTATACTTATTACACAGCAGCAGCAGACAATGGCTCCTGTATACGGTGGATAATAAGTGGATTTTGGAAAGTGTGGGGTGAAAATTTTGGCAACAACTGTGCAAAATTTGGTGAGTGTAATGGTACAGATTCCTTTAGCAGACATACATACATAAACTCAGCTTTATATATTACATTTATTGCATTTTTATTTGTAACCACTTTTTTTATTTGCAAACATTTGTGGATGCAATAGTATAAGGATAATGTTACACTGCACATCTCTACATTCCCCCTTTCCACAAACCTAGCAGACAAAAATAAGATCCTTGACATATACATAAAACTTTAAACCAAAAGAATTATATTTTGGTTTACATTAAAAAAAAAAATTTGGTTATTAGTATGTTTTCCTTTGCACTGAGCTTTGTCCAGGGCAATAACAGTGAAAATGGACTTGCTTAATCCAGCCTCCTGGTTGGTTGCATAACTGTAAAATGGAGCCTGGATGACATCTGCCACCAAACTTCAATTAACAAGCTTCTATTAACTTATTGGTTTATATGTGAAGCTTTATTTTGTGCAGAGCAAAGGACGTTAAAACAGAGGCAAAAAATGGAAGGACCATGCTGGGTGGATAGGTGCTAAAACTAGGGAAATTAAAAGGTTATTATAGGCAATAACACAGGACACAACACAGTCCAACCACAGACCAACCACATCTAGTTTGTAGGAGCCCTAAATCTGATACCAGAATAGTACTATAAAGTCCAATATATGAACATCTGAAATTATACCAACCTCTACAATCCCACTGTCTGATTCATCCAAGGCAAAGATGAGTCAGAATGAGAGGTGGGAGGGGGAACATTACTAAAGATGCCCATATCTTGGATTCCATGAAAAAGGATCTTATCTGTAAAATCACATCAGGCTTATGGGTTTTTATGCTGTAGAACCAAGGATACAGGGAGTTAAAACAAAAAATGGAATTAGATCATTCCCCGGAGAATATGGGGTTAAGCAAAGGAGCAACTGACAAAGAGCATGCTCTCACAAATGTCCAAAACACACAAGAAACACTTAAAAGTTAGTGTTCTACTCCTTATTAGGAAAGCAATCTGCTTTATTTTGAAGATCCATCCCACCACTCCGATATGGTCAAAATGGAAAACCCTTTGTGATCCTTTATTCATCCACAATCCCCATATAATGGGGCAAATGTACTTACCTGGTCCTGCGTGTTCCACGATCCGGAGTGTACGACGAGAATGCTCTGTGCCACGATTCACTTACATCGTGATATCACCCGATATCCTGCATGTGTCGCTCCCTGTTCAGGTCCGCCGGAGTTCACCTTCTTCTTCCTGGTGTATGTAAGTGCAAGGCTTGTGACACAATTTCAAAGTTAAATCCCAATCCCAATCTATCCGAATCAGTCGGATCGTCTGATGCCCGCCCCCCCCCCCCATTTCTGATCCATATCAAAATCCAATCGCGTGCGACACAATCTCCTTATAAATCCCTGTCTCACGGCGGAAATGCGGTCGCAGGACCCTTAGGAAATAAGCCCCAATATCTTCAATGCAAGAATCAGTCCTTCTTCGTGTCCATAATCAGTGTGGATAAGGGCACAAACATAATGGGGGTCTTTTACTAAGGGCCCGATTCGCGTCTTCCAGACGTGTTACCCGAATATTTCCGCCATACTTACATGCACCAGGAAGAGATCAGTGAACTCCGACGCTACTCGACAGACCTCGGCGCAGCAGCGACACCTGGTGGACATCGGGCGCAGGACCTTCATGAATCGCCGGAAGACCCGAACACTCGTCGGAGAAGCCGCCACTGGAACGCGAATGGACCGGGTAAGTAAATCTGCCCCATTGTGTTAACAAGCATTAACATCTCATATATATTTATAAAAACTCCAAGCATCTGACCGGGCATTTCAAAGCCACAGATGAGATATCGGCAAGCTCTGGAGAAATTGGGTATCAAACTTTGTGGAGCTTTCTGTCCATTGTGAATGTTTAATTTTTTGGCCAACTTTAATATATTGTATAAAAAATAATTATAAAATCAATTGTTTTCTGTGGGGTAATTAATGGGATTTTTCTATTATTTAGGCCTCTCACAGTCACTTGAAAGATGAGCAGATGCCTGTAAAATGCAGAAAATCCCCCCAAAATTTAAAAACCGCACCCAAATTCTAAGCCTCATAGCATTATAGAAAAATGAGTGGATGCTTAAAAAAACATGTCAACATACAGCAGACATCTTGGAAATGAAAGTTATGAATTACTTTGGGTGCTATGACTATCTGCCTGAAAAGTAAAGAATTTAAAACTTTGGAAATAGAGAATCTTTCAAAATTATTGACAAATTTCCATCTTTTTCTTTAACTATAGACAAAAGATATTATCCAAACTTTTACCCTAATTTGAAGCACAGTGTGTCACAAGAAAACAATCTTAAAATCACTTGGATATGTTAAAGCGTTCCAAAGCTACAACCACTAGTAGCACATTTTAAAAAATGGGTTTGTGTTTTTGTGGCCAAAAAATGCCCTACGGGGTTAATGATCATTTCATCCCAAAACTCACCTATGAAAATGTCTAGTGGAAAAAGTTCACTGAATTTAATGAGAAAGTTTACTTTTTATTTCATTTTGTCACATAATTTTTTTATTCATCAGAGGCACAAAAATAAGAAGCCTGTAGGGAGAGAAGAGGGATTACAAATGGAACTTGTGCAGACCTTGCACTTATATCAACATGGCTGGAACTGAGACATGTGCTAATGCTAATATCATTCATGGTCACGTTTTATTCTGACATTGTTCTGCTGCGTGCTACATTAATGTTACTAAAGTAAAAGGTAATAATGGGGGTTATTTATTATCGCTTTTCAAAGGAAAACCTGGTGGGATTTTTTTTCTGTGCCTCTTGCATCTTATTTATGACGTGTTGGCGCCACAATTTTGGTGGTTTGTTTTGTTTTTGGGCACAAAACTCAGAGGCTGCTTGTGGTAAATCCAACACTTTGCCAGCGCTTCTATTTTTCCAAATTGTTTGGTGGTGCAATTTGTGGTGCACATTTACAGCAGCTAGAATCTGGTCTAGTGATTTATATTTCACCATATGAATGTGGAGACAGTTCTTAACCTTTTGGTGTGCCAAATCATTAATCTCCTGCGCCAAAAAAGTATATCACACAGAAAAATACAGCACACTTCAAGTGCCACCCTGCGCCCAAATTGATATATGCCCCCTAATCTATCCGGTGAACCTTTCCTTTTGAAGGTGGTAGTTGGGTTATGTTGATACTGAGCAACATGTCTGGATCAGTAGAATAATTTGTAACAGGATTTGTAGAAATTGATACATTAAGAGTGAGGGATATCTTCCTACAAAACTGAAAAGCACTTCATTTAGCTGATTTGACACAGTTCTGAATATATCATGTGCATGTTTTTCGTGCAGCAGATTTTGAAGCATTTAGTCCTTCTAAAGTGTATTTGTGTGCAAACCTGTCCTTTTTACTTACCCTCCTATTATGATACATACATGGTTCTGGCATAAGAAATCTTAATGTGCACATGTAACCTCAAATATATCCTTAGTTGAAAAAAGATAGATTTTTAAGTCACATCAATTTCTGCGATGAATCTACCTTTGTGTGCTCTAACTAGATGTGAAATGCAATGGATCTGCCATAGATACACTTCTAGTAATATACTGACCTCAAAATGTATTTATTTTTTATTGCAAAACATCTGATACATGTTATAGGCCTAAAACTATTTGTAATGACACTAAGCTATTTTTATCAAAGTATGCAGTATAACCTTCGACATCTATTCAGTAATTTTAGCTTAGATAGATAGATAGATAGATAGGATATAATACAGAGATAGATATATAGATGATTAAATGTAGGGTAAATTCACATATGTGTAATCAAAAATAGGTTTAGCTATCAGGTCATGTTATTCATAAGTACATCTGTATTATACAAAGCCACTATAAAAAGGGGAAAAATGGAAAGAAAAAAGGGGACAAGCGTAAAAGAACTATAGTGTAGTGGTGGTGAAGTGAGTGAGGTGAACCATACTAAGCGCATGTTCGTATTGGACATTGCAGTGGTTTCTTCTACTGGTGCAGCCTGGTGGGGTCGCGTTCTGGTATGGCATAAGGCAAAATAACTGTGAACTCCACAGAACTGAGTGCCTCAAGAGATTTTTATAGGCTTTTACTACCCTAATAAACCAATGCCACACAAAGCCACTATACAATACTGGAAATCCCTTGTTGGTTGCAACTTTAACTCTCTCTGCATCCTCAGGATGTCTATAGAGCTGAATGCAGAGTCAATTAAAGTCTGTGTTTGTGTTTTGTATGTGTGTTGGCTACCTTTATCCTATACATATAGTACTACTACCCTTATCCTGCACATAACGTACTACTACTACTATCTTGCACATAAACTACTACTCTTATCCTACACACATAGTAGTACTACACCTATCCTGCACATAAAGCACTATTACTCTTATCCTGCACATATAGTACTATTACTCTTATCCTGCTTATTCAGTACTACTACTCTTATCTTGCATGTACTGTACATTACTACTTTAGTTATACTGCATATGTTGCAATCTGATGGCGCGTGGGTGCCACCATCTTGTTTTCGATCAGCGCTCCCTGCCACGTCATCGGTAACCAGCAATCGATTGCCATGACAGCCCCAAGTCTTTGTAAGACCCAAAGCTGTATGGTCTCTGTTATAACCCCAATGCTAAATCCTCTGATGTACACCTTGCGAAATAAAGACGTAAAACTTGTACTTAGGGAAATTACAAGGAAGAAGATTTGGCGAGAAATTGCTGGAAATTTCAACATAGCTGTATAGCTGTGTTCAATGGGTACGGAAAGAATTCAGACTCCTTTAAATTTTTCACTCTTTGTTTCATTGAAACAATTGGTAAGATCAAAAAAGTTTATTTTTTGCTCATAAATGTGCACTCTACACCCCATCTTGACATAAAAAAAGAAATTTACTTATTATTTTCTAATTTATTAAACAAGAAAAACTGAAATATCACATGGTATATACATAATACATAAGTATTCAGACCTTTTGCTGTGACACTCATATTTAACTCACATGCTGTCCATTTACTTCTGATCCTCCTTGAGATGGTTCTACGCCTTCATTTGAGTCCAGCTGTGTTTAATTAAACTGTTAAGACTTGATTAGGAAAGGCACACACCTGTCTATATAAGACCTCACTGCTCACAGTGCATGTGAGCTCACACGAGAATCATTAGGTCTAAAGTACTGCCCAAGGAGCTCAGAGACAGAATTGTGACACAGATCTGGCCATGGCTAGCACACAGCTAAAATAACAAAGCAGTGGCTTCAGAACAACTCTGGAACCATTCATAACTGGACTAACCAGAGCCCTGACCTAAACCCAATTGAGCATCTCGGTCAAGACTTGAAAATGGCTGCTCACCAACATTCACCATCATACCTGAGGGACCTGGAGAGGATCTTCAAAGATGAATAGCAGAGGATCCCCAAATCCAGGTGTGAAAAATTTGTTGCATTATTATTATTATTCCCAAGAAGAGTCATGACTGTACTTGCTAAAAAGCTGCTTCGACTCAATACTCAGCAAAGGGTCTGAATACTTATGATCATGTGATATTTCAGTTTTACTTGTTTAATAAATTAGCAAAATATCTGTCATGAGTACTCCTGAGACCCATGTTCTGGGCTGCAGGCGCACCCGTGTGCCCCCCAGTGCCCCCTCACGCCAGCAGCAGCTTCACTCACCTAACCACGCTCAAGCAATGGTCTCCCTGCTTCAGCATGCACATCCCCGCCTCCTAGGGCACACACGCGCTGGCCATTTGCAATGTAAAGGGCCAGCGCACCGCTAATTGGCGCTGACAACCTTTAAATGGCCAGCCTCTTCCTGTGACCCCTGCCGGATCTTTGTGCCTCATAGCCTTAGCAAAAGCTTCTTACTGATGCCCTGTGCTTGTGTTGTGAATTCCCGTTGTGACCCTGGTTCCGTTATTGCCTTGGATCCCATGCTGCATGTCCTGACCTTCCCCGACTCTGATCCTGTGCTGCCTGTCCTGACTGTCTCCGACTATGATTCTGCTATACGACTTATTACTTCACCTTGGCCGCCACCACGGACAAACTCACGCCTGTGAAGTGACATGGGGGTACCACGCCACAGCAAGTCCAACCAGCTTTGTGACAGACTCTGGTGAAAACCGAGTACCACTTAGACTCCGCTCCCAGGTGTTGGCTTACGTCATCGTCCACTGTGGACCAGTGGGTCCACTACCCTTGGTGCCTGACAGTAAGATCCGGGCATGGATCCCCCAAGGTCCAACTATCTGAGCTGGCTGATCTTACCACCATCGTGGTCCAGCAGTCCCAGCAGATTGCCACACAAGGTCAGCAACTTGGACAAATTACTGAAATGTTGCAGCAATTGATGGCTACTCAACAGCAGTGAGCAGCAAGTTCCTGCAGCTCCTCCTGCTACTCCGGTTCATCTACCATCTGTGAAACCCAAGCTGAGACTGTGCATGCCATCTTAATATGATGGGGACCCCAAATTGTGAGGGGGCTTTATTACCCAGTGCTCCTTGCACATTGAACGTATGCCGACACAGTTTGTCACAGAACAGTCTAAGGTGGCTTTGATCATCAGCCTCTGCTCCTGGAAGGACCTGGCATGGGCTACTCCCCTCTGGGACAGAAAAGACCCAGTCGCAGCTAATATTACTTCCTTCTTCGCTGAGTTCAGGTCCTTCTTTGAGGAACCGGCGTCTTCTGCTGAGACCACACTGTTGAACCTGCATCAAGGGGACTCGCCTGTCGGTGATTATGCTGTTCAATTCCATACACTGGCTTCTGAGCTAACCTGGAATGAAACAGCCTTGGTCACAACATTTAAAAAGGGACTTACTGGACTGATTAACCCCATAGCGCTCCATTGCGGATAAATATCCGCCGAACCGGCATTGGAAAACACGGGGTGCATGCTGTAACTAATAGCCAGCACCCCAGTGTAACACCCATGATCGGAGTGGGCTCCTATCGCAGGCGTGTAACCCGTTAAATGCCTGCATGTGCATAGGCTGACACTGCTAATACCCTGCAATACATCAGTATTGCAGAGTATTATCATGAACAAGCAATCAGATGATTGCTTGTTCATGTCAAATGGTGGAAAAAGTGAAAAAGTAAAAAAAATGTTATTTAATAAAAAATAAAGTAATAAACCAATAAAAATGCCCATAAGCCCCATAACATATAAACATATAACCCCCAAAAAAGTCTCAATCATAACAAAAACCCCACATATATAGCATCACCGCATCTGTAACAACCTGTATAATAAAAATAAATCATTATTGAACCCGTACGATGAACGCCGTTAAAAAAACTGTTGAAAACCCACCAAAAAATGTCATTTTTACCTATTCAATCTTACAAAAAATGCAATAAAAAGTGATCAAAAAACATATGTACTCCAGAATGATACTGTTGCAAAGAACAACATGTCCCGTAAAAAAACAAACCATCAACCAGCTCCATAGGCAAAAAAGTAAAAATGTTAAGTCACTTGGAAGACGGCAATGCAAAAATGATAGATTTTTCCCCACATTACGGTTTTATTTGACAAATTTAGTAAAATGTAAGAAAATATATTCAAGTCTGGTATCCCCATAATCGTATCGACCCATAGAATAAAGATAACATATTATTAGGATATACGGTGAACACAAAAAAAAAGTAAAAAATCCAGTACAGAATTGATGCTTTTTTACTCCTGCCCTCAAACACGAGTTCCTAAATTTTCAACAATAGGTGATACCAACCCCAAAATGGGAACACTGAAAAAAGCATCTCATCCCCCCCAAAAAATGACATCACATGGCCCCAATAACGAAAAAGCGAAAATTTTATAGCCTACAAAAGGAGGCAACAAGAAAATAAAATCCTGGCAGCTGCAGGGTGTTCCTTCCTTTCTGCGCCTCGCTGTGCACCCATAAAACAAGTAACGTCAACATGTCGGGGGTCTCTGTACTTGGGAGAAATTGCAGAACAAATTGTATGGTGGGTTTTCTATTTTTATCTTTTGGAAATGTGTAAATTTTACGGCTAAATGAACGTATAACCGGCACAATTTGACCATTCTAAATTTCACCTCCATTTTGATTCAATTACTATGAAGATCTCAAGGGGTTAAAGATCTTCCTAAAAGCTGTTTCTGATTTGAGGGGTGCAGATTTGAAAATGGGTTGATTATATAGAGGGTTTTGATGCTTAATATGTAAAATTTAATTCAAAACAGTATTTATCCGCAAAAGAGTAAATTTTGAAAATACGGAAAATCGCTATTCGATTTGTAAGCCGCGCGACATCAAAATATATTATCCAGACATTTCAAAAATTATGAAAATGTAAAATAGACATATGGGAAATGTTATTCAGCAACTTATTTAGGTGGTAAATCTATCTACCTGAAAATGTAATGATTTTGAATTTCAAAAAAGTGAAATTTTTCAAAAAATTCATCATTTTTTCTTTTTTTGGAAAATAAACACAAAACTTATCAGCCAACATTTACCATTAGAATGAAGTACAACATGTGGGGAAAAAAATATCTCAGAATCAATTTGATAAGTAACAGTGTTCAAAAGTTATAACCATATAAAGCGACGCAAGTCAGAATCCAAAAAATGGGGCTGAGCCTTAAGCTGTAAAATGGCTGCGTCCTTAAGGGGTTAAAGACGCACTGTCTGCATGTGACCTGCCGTCTACCCTGAGTGGTCTCATCTCTCTGGCCACTCACATTGACATCCGGTTTATTGAGCGTTCTGAGGAGCAGCGTCTTGAACAAGTGCAAGTCAGGACCCCACGACTGCCCCACTTGGATCCTGCCTTTCAAAGACCTCTTCAGCCACATGCCGTGTCAGCTGCAGAGGAACCAATGCTGGTAGATAGAGCTTGCCTGTCTACTCAAGAGAATTCCCAACGAAGGCAGGAGAATCTATGTCTCTATTGTGCTAGTCCGGACCAGTCTTCTGTGATGTTTCCTGTTCTTCCACAGCGTTCGGGAAACGCTTGCAACTAAGGTTTCTTGGGTGAAGCGCCCCTAGGTGAGAAAAAAGCTTCTCCTCATCTGAATGTTCCAGTTCTACTCAGCTATGGAACAAGGGGTCCGGTTCAAGCTTCAGCCTTCCTGGACTCTGGCTCTGCAGGGAACTTCGTGGAAGTTGCCCTGGGAAATGGGGTTCCCGTGTTTCATCAGGAGAAGCTGCTGGTTATTGCTTCTCTCAGTGGGAAAGGTTCTCAGCAACACAGTCCAGTATAACACAGAGCCCCAGCGTTTGCAAGTTGGGGCTTTGCATAAGTACAGACTGTCCTTCTATGTCCCACCCCAGTCCACGTATTCTGTTCTACTGGGCCTCCCGTGGTTGCAAACACATGCTCCTGAGCACAACTGGCATACCTGTGAAGTTCTCAGCTGGGGACCAGAATGCCAGTCACACTGTTTTGTGGTACCTTGTCCTGTGCCCACCATATCCTCTCCAAGCCTCTGGTGGATCTCCCCGCTCCATATATGGACTTAGCCGATGTCTTATCAGAGAAGCAAGCGGAGACTCTGCCTCCAAAGGTCTTTACCAAACAAGACCTATGTGGGGCATATAACCTCATCCGCATCCTTGAAGGCGGTGAGTGGAAGACCACCTTCAATTCTGGTGATGGACACTTTGATTACCTCATCATGCCGTTTGTAACACTCCAGCGGTATTTCAGGAGTTTGTCAACAATATTTT
This sequence comes from Engystomops pustulosus, assembly GCA_019512145.1. Classification (NCBI taxonomy): domain Eukaryota; kingdom Metazoa; phylum Chordata; class Amphibia; order Anura; family Leptodactylidae; genus Engystomops; species Engystomops pustulosus. Next base: position 50,167,974 of record CM033644.1, on the reverse strand, counting down.
CAGAGACTTGCTATATACCTGTGTCGTGGTCTACCTCGATGATATCCTGGTGTTCTCTACGGACCTTGAGTCCCACCAGTCCCATGTACGGCAAATCCTCAGATGTCTAAGGGCCAGTCACCTTTATGCTAAACTCGAGAAGTGCCAGTTTCATCAGAAGAGCCTTCTGTTCCTCAGGTACATAATCTCCGACAAGGGCCTACATATGGATTCCACTAAGTTATCTGTGGTTCTCCAGTGGCCTTGCCCAGTAGTACTATGTGCTATACAGAGATTCCTCAGATTTGCCAATTACTACCAGCAATTTATACCACACTTCTCCTCTCTGGTATCTTCTATTCTGGCGCTGACCAAGAAGAACGGCAGCTGAAGATGCTTCTGCTGAGCTGAAGTCCACCTTCGCCTCTGCTCCAGTTACACGGCCTGATACTGAGAAGCCATTCCAGCTGGAGGTTGATGCCTCCTCAGTGGGAGCTGGAGCGGTGCTCACCCAGAAAGGGTTCTTCTCTAGGATTTTCTCCTCTCCAGAGAGGAATTACTTCATAGGAGACCGAAAACTACTGCCCATCAAACTGGCCTTAGAAGAGTGGTGCTATCTTCTGGAGGGAGCTCACTTTTCAGTCTGCATATATACTGACCACAAGAATATCTCCAGACTGCTTAACGTCTCCATCCACAACAAGCCCGATGGTCACTCTTCTTCTCCTGCTTCAATTTCTTGATCCACTTCCATCCAATAGAAAAGAACGTCAAGGCAGATGCCCTTTCTTGTGCCTCGGATATCATTGGGGAAGAACCAGCTCCTCAGCATTACATTCCTCCTGAGGAACTAGTTGTTGCGGCTCCATTGGACCTTCGGCAGCTTCCTCCTAGCAAGACCCCGTTCTCCAAGATGTGCCACTTTGTTCCACTGCAAGGTCTGCCATCAGCTCCACGCCTCGCCAGCCTGTTCTTCCTGCATTGTCTTCCGGCTTCATGGACTTCCCCTGCACATTACCTCGGACTGTGGGGTCCAGTTTGTTTCCCGTTTCTGGCAATCCCTGTGGTGTCAACTTCAAGTGAAGCTGGACTTCTCACCTGCGTACCCTTCCGCAGTCCAATGGACAAGTTTAGAGGGTTAATCAGACCCTGGGCTGTAATCTCCGCCATTTGGCCTGACAGGATGACAGGTCCACTCTGCCGCCATGGGCTGAATTCTCCTACAACTCTCTGGACTCTCTCTGTGTCTGCTGATATTCCTCCCGTGAAATAGTTGGGAGAAGACCTTAAGTCCACCTGGGAACAGACTTGTCAATCTCTATTTGGGGCCCGCCCGCACCAAAACTCAGGCTCAGTTTTTTCTCCAGGTCATAAAGTGTGGCTCTCCTCCAGATATGTCCAACTGAAGATTCCCAGCTATAAACTTTGGCCATGTTTCCTGGGTCCTTTCCAGGTGCTGAAGCGCATCAATCCTCTGTCTATAAGCTGTGCCTTCCTCCCACCATGTGCATCCCAAACTCCTTCCATGTCTCCCTCCAAAAGCCAGTCATCCTGTACCGCTTCTCCCGACAGGTACCTCCTCCTGCTCCTGAGGCTGATGCCACCGATGTCTATGAGGTAAAAGAGGTCCTGGTTATGAAGGCGGTCAGAGGAAAATGGTTCTTTATTATCGACTGGAAAGTGTTCAGTCCGGAGGAGAGGTCTTGGGAGCCTGAGGACAACTTCCTGGAATGTGCCGTTCTGCAGAGGTTTATTCTTCACACCAAGAAGAGGTGAGGCCAAAATATCTGTCACAGGTGCTCCTGAGATCCATGTTTCGGGTTGCAGGAGCACCTGTGTGCCTCCATAGGCCCCCTTACGCCAGCAGCAGCTTCCCTTACCTAGCCGCAGTCCAGCGATGGTTTCCTCGCTACAGCGTGCATCCCTGCCTCTTAGGACCTTCCACTACATCCCCGACTCTGATCCTGTGCTGCTTTGTACGACTTTGTACTTCGCCTTGGCCACCACCTCTGACAAAGTCGAGTCTGTGGAGCGACCTGGGGGTACCACGCAGCAGCAAGTCCAACCCTCTTTGCGGCGGACTCTGGTGAAAACTGGGTACCGCTTAGACTCTGCTCCCAAGACTCTGCTTACGTCATCGTCCGCGGTGGTCCAGTGGGGCCACTACCACTGGTGCCTGACAATATCTACATTTCAGTTTTTTTTATTCTGACAAGATGGGGTGCAAAGTGTGCATTAATGAGATTTTGATCTTACAAATGGGCTGCATTGAAACAAAGAGTAAAAAAGATAAAAGAGAATGAATACTTTCCATACCCACTGTATATGCTTTCTGATGCTTTGTTTTATTTCTTTTTATGTACCTTATATTTACTTATCTGTGATTACATTCCAGTTTTTTATGATGTTTTTGTACCAGAGATAATCTGCATTACATAAACAATAAAGAAAAAAACTATAATAATAAAGTAATACTAATAAAGTAAAAAATAATTTTTAGAAAATAAAAATAAATTCATTTCTTAAAGCTGACATTTTATTACTCAGCATCCCCAACTTACTGAAACCTTTCAAAAAGTCGAGCACTATTCATAATATTTACAAAACTAACTTCATTGAATTAATTGTAAAATCAAATAATAGAAGGTACATATAGCAATAAAGACACAACTGGGGATAACTACCACAACAGCAGCAGCCATATAAGGCTTTTATGGGGCCCAAAGTGTCAAGGAGGGAGGGAGACAGCATTTACTATTTTTTATTGTTTATCCCCTGTGTATAACAATCCACCTCATCTCCTCTGTATATCCTTCCACCTCCTTTAGCACCCCAGCTACTCACTTTCTACATGTAACTACAGGACACTTAGGTCTACATAATGGGGCTCATTTACTAAGGGCCCCACGGACCGCTTTTTCGCCAGACATCCCGACGATTTCCATTTTGCACTGCTGGGACAGGGATTTAAAAGAGGTTTTTGGCGCAAGCGATCGGATTTTGACGCAAATTGCACCAGCTTTTAAGCAACATAAATCGGGGGGTGGGCCGTCCGACGATCCGACGGATTCGGACAAACCGCAGGATTTAACTTGAAAATTGTGTTGCAAGCCAAGCACTTACATGCACTGGGAAGAAGAAGGTGAACTCCGGCTGACCTGATCGGGGAAGCGACACATGCAGGATATCGAAAATAAATGGTTGGGGTTAGTTATATTGCTAAACTTCCACATCTGTAAAGTATATAGCCAAATGGAAAAGAAAAAGACAGATGCATATTGAAAAATTACTACCATGTATACTCGAGTATAAGCCGACTCGAGTATAAGCTCGGACCAGCCTGCCCCCAGTAGTATACAGCCAGCCCAGCCTGCCCACTGTAGTATACAGTCAGCCCAGCCTGCCCACTGTAGTATACAGCCATCCCAGCCTGCCCCCAGTAGTATACAGCCAGCCCAGCCTGCCCATAGTAGTATACAGCCAGCCCAGCCTGCCCACTGTAGTATACAGCCAGCCCAGCCACTGTTGACGTCATACTATGCGGCGGCCGAAAGAAGAACATGGCGGCGCCCTGCGGAAGACAGAAGATAGAAGACAGAAGAGGACCCGCTGACATCGGGGGAGCATATAAGGGGAGTATATAAGTTTTTTTTTTTAGTGCTGGGCTGCCTATTGACTTGTGTATAAACCAAGTTGAGGATTTTCAGCACATTTTTTGTGCTGAAAAACTCGGCTTATACACGAGTATATACGGTATATACATATCAAAGACATATCAAAAACACTTAAAAACACCCACAATATGGGTGAGAGCTTGATTCTCCCCAGAAGGATAATACAATATATAATATAAACAAAATGAAGGTAAGTACAGAACATGCAAATTATTTGTTTGTTAAAAAGGCTGACCTGGGCAAGAATTAACCATGTAAATACTGGTTTAGAGCATGATTTACCATGTTAATATGCAAATAAGCAATCAGGTCTCCTAAAGTGCAAGTGCGATTAGTAATTCATGGATATGGGGCGCAAAATCTTCATGAATCGTGGCAGAGTTCATCCTCGTCGGACAGGCTGGATCAGGGAAGGGGTAAGTAAATCTGCCCCTATGTGTACTGAACCTTCTCTGCTCTGGGTCATGTGACTTGAAAATCACATGACCCGATTACATCATCAAAGGTCCTTCAGTGTTAGGGTCGGGTGGGCAGGAGACAGAGAATGCAGTGACAAGCCTCTGCTTTCTCAGAGTTGGAGAGAAACAGTGTGTGACCGCTTCCCCGATCTCCATTACACCGGTTAGGAGGGTGTCCCAGTGCTGGATCCTACAAGAGGCAGGAACTTTTCGGCAAGAATTTTTCTTGCTGAAAAGTGCGTCTTATAGTCCAAAAAACTTGGTATGCATTCGCTGGATTCAAAATTGAAGTTGTCAAATTGCCTAGGTATCGGATTCAAAATTGTTCCACATTTGCAGTGTTAAAAATTTGAATTGTCAAATTCTTTATTAGCTGGATTCAGAGTATAAATTGTCAAATACCCCAGTAGCTGGATTTTAACCTCAGTGAGAATAAGGGTTTGTGGTTTTCCCATTGCTTCTTTTATCACTTCTCCTACCCTAACAATTTAAGTACTTTTCCCATTTTTGTCAGGGCAACTACCCTGTTATTACTACCATTTTTCAGGCCTCTACCCCTTACTACTTCCATTTCACAGCCATTTTTGGGTCTTAAAATCTGGATTCCCATTGACTTCAATAGGGTTTGTGTTTGCAGTCAACTAATACAACTTATTTGATTAAACTTTTTGTTGTGTTTCATATACTTGTCTATTCACTGAATAACTTTGTATCACAAAAACCTAAAAAAAGGTTTTTAATGTGTTAAATCTCTAAACTTCAGCAATGTGCAGACAATAAAGTTTCCAAGAACCTGTTGTAGAAGTTTCACTTTACTGTTTGAGTTGTGGGACATAATCCCTTGTGAAACTGTGAAAACTTTATAAGTGACATGTTAAAGGACCTAAAGGACATATTAATGGTGATCTGAGATGAAGCTGAACAAGATATAAGGATTTGAATCTGACATCTCTCAGCAGATTGCTTTATTATCCAGAAATGGAGCGCCTTCATTATACTGATAATATTATTAGAAGAGAATTAGAATTATTATAAAGAAAGATCATTCTAATGAAAATTCCTTATTTTTCAACTATTACAGGTAACTATCACAGCACTGATATTCTTTGTAAACAGTTTTGCCTATTTGTGATGTGAAATGGAGCTAATATAATGTCAAGCATATTTTCTCATCTGCATTAGAGGCTCCATCTAAAATTGCAGATGTCAAAAGTTCTGCAGCAGTAGTGTTTTGTGTGGCAGAATGATGGATACAATAACAGATACCCAGCAGACCCCATTATAGAGTGGGGAATGTTGTACGTTATTGGATTCATCCTAATCCTAACTTGATGTGTCTTTTTTCAACCGTATAAGCTATGTAACTATGTAATCTCATGATTGAATATTAATGTAAACTAAACTTTAAGAAGAGCTAAGTACCCACCATGCAGTATACATAATAAAAACTTCCTTCCTATAATTAGCTAGTGTACAGGATGGCCCTTATTTATTATTAGTGAGGCAAAGTGCACGGATGTGCATTGTGTGCCAAATTACCGTATTTTCCGGACTATAAGGCGCACTTAAAAGCCTTGGATTTCCTTGGAAATCCAAAGTGCGCCTTATAGTCCGGTGCGCCCTATATGAGGGCAGCGGACCCTACTTAATAGGTCCCGCTACGGAGACACGCAGATCTCCAGCGGGAACTGCAGACCACGCGGCACGAACAACTTGCCGCGTGGTCTGCAGTTCCCGCTGGAGAGATCTGCTGTCTCCGGTAGCGGGGACCTATGTAAGTATGGTCCGCTGCCCTCCTCCACCTCCCTCACCTTCCCCACTCACTCCCCGCGTTCCGCATCTCTTCTCGGCGTCGCGTCCCGTCGGGTCTCCGCTCCGCCCCCGGACCTCCGCCACGCCCCCGACCCTGCGCCTTATAGTCCGATGCGCCTTATATATGGAATTATTACATATATAAGGCGCATCGGACTGTTGCGCCTTATATTCCGGTGCGCCTAATGGCCCGGAAAATACGGTATATATATATATACTCTATCTATCTATACACACACTGCACCAGTAATGAGTATATATATTCGACATTTTACTAATGATAAAGTTTCATTACTCTTTAATGTGTGGAGGAAAATCAATTATTTGAAATCTTTTAGCATTTATTTGGGATGTTCATTGTACTATAAAATAATATCTTATCTTTATTCTATGTACTGCTGATACGGCAATACCTCGTGTGTATAGTTTTCTTAGATTGTCAAATAGTGAAGAAAAACTAAAATAGAGGAAAATCTCTGTTCAGGTGATATGGTGGTGTGTGACGAGTTTGGTACCATTTAACTTTTTTGATCTTTTTAAACAGTTTTTGTGAAGGCATTTGATGAGAAATATAAATTTTCATTGGTTTTTGTTTACAGTGCGATTTCGAAAATGATTTAAGATTTATTATACGGATTGTTACAGATGTGGCACTACCAAATATGTGAGTTTTGTCTTTATTAGATATGTAAATGTTAATTTTGGTGTTTAGGAACTCACTTTCTATCTTTTTATGCAGGGGAGGAATCAGAGGAATTAGAGGAATTCAGATTGTGGGTGTTATAGGACGGGTATCAGCGGTAATATACACTTGGGAGGCCGTTCCCAGAAGCAGGATATACAGTTATGGCACAGGTCAGAAAACTTATCTAGGCCATGTAGTACTATTCCATCATGCATCTGGAAGGGGTTTGAGTTAAAGGACCACGTAATACCTTTGCATGACCAGCATCATACATCAATATCTAAAAGGACCACTATTTGTACTTTTTGCAGTTCAAGCATTCATACAGCTATATCTAAAAGGAGCAGGGTTAATACTATTTGCAGTTCCAGCATCAAAGAACCCAAATTCGACCAACCTGCTCATCACTTACTCATGTATGCTGTCAAACACTATTTGTATATATGCCAGTTTTAGTAGGCTTTTACACTCTAAACTAGCGAACCGTGGGAAGGGTACGAATAATATTTGTACCTTTTTGAATTCCTTCTTATATATTGAAAAAATCACAATTTACCTAGTAAAAATCCCTTTAAATGTATATGCAAATTAGCTGAAAAGAGTCATTTTAGCCTAGGAGGCACTTTTAGAGCCGGAAAAAGAAAACATCATTTGAGATGAACTTATATCCAAATCTAAATCCCTAGAGACACATGATTTGGTGATATTCATAGAGCGAATGCCGTCTCACTGGTGTACGATTAGTTAGGATAAGGAGGTCCTCCCTGAACATCCAATAGACATTGAAGATTAATCAGGTATCCCACTAACACACTGGCGTGCAACTTTGGTTTAAAGCTAAATCTCCTCTTTATCCAAGAATTTCTTATCATACATACGCACCAAAACATAATTGATACGTGAGCGATCTAAAATTTTCTAGAGATAGTGTAGATCAGGGGTCGGGAACCTATGGCTGCGAGCCAGATGTGGCTCTTTTGATGGCCGCATATGGCTCGCAGCCAGGCTCTATCCAGGGCTTACTACAGCCGTGGCATCTGTACGTGCCTGTACAAGGACCAGGGGCCCTTATCTGGCCTCTGTTGTGCCCCTGGCTGTAGGTCTGCCCCTGGATGTAATTGGGCGAGCAGCGCAGGTCCGCGGGGTTAATTAAGGGGCGGCCGCCTTCTCTCCCTCCCTGCAGCAGTCTCCTCCATGTGAGAGAGGGAGGGGAGGGGACTGTCTGCCTGCAGCCAATACCAGCGCGGGATGTAGCAGCATGGGGAGATTAAGACGAGGAAGACCAGAGGCTGCATACTGAGGAGGAATCCCGCACCTGAGGAGAAGGAGTCAGCAGCCGGGAATCAGCCACAGATAAGTGCTCCCCTCCCCCCAGTGTCTCCTCACACTCTGCACTAAACCCTTAGTGTCCTGTGGCAGAGCAGCTATGAAGCCATAAGTGTCCCTTACGACCCCTCTGCATCATCCCCTCATAATTCCCCAAAACTGCATTTAACATAGTGTGATGTTTCTTGCAACAGCTGAGGATAAAAAATAGCTAGGATAAGAAAAATTGTGGTGCACGTCAGTAATAAATGTGGCACATGGTCCGGCTTAGCAGGTAACAGAGTCTAGCAGTCTTGTGGGAACACAGAGCACAGCCACATAAAAACTGGCGCAGAAAAATTTTTAACAAATGTGTATTGGGATGTTCTGCGGGGAGGGAGGCGCGGTGGAGGGTGTATTAGAAGTTCTGAGGGGGGTGGAGTTCGTTGTGGGGGGCGGGTTGGTATAATGTTCTGCGGGGGGCTGTGGCAGTTGTGTATTATAATGTACTGCGGGGGGTGGCGTGTGTATAATGTTATGCGGGGGCCAGGTTGGAGGGCGTATTATAAGGTTATGAGGGGGGTGGAGTGTGTATAATTAAATGTTAGAGGGGGGTGGAGTGTTGTAATTAGTATGACGGGGAGGTGGACGTTGGTATGAATAAGTTCATGCGGGTGGCGTTGTGTATTATAATGTTTGAGGGGTGGTGGCGTGTGTATTATAATGTTCTGCGGGGGGTTGGGTGGTATTATAATGTTCTGCGGGGGAGGTATTGGCCGTGTGTATTATTAATGTTCTGCGGGCGATGGCGTGTATGTATTATAATGTTTCTGCGGGGGGTGGAGTGTGTATAATAATGTTATGCGGGGCCGGTGGGTTGTTGTGTGTATTATAATGTTCTGCGGGGGGTGGCGGTGTGTATAATAATGTTCGGCGGGGGGTGGCGTGTGTATAATAATTCTGTGGGGGTTTTTTGGGGGCAAATTTTTTTTTTTTTTTTTTGTGTTTAAAATTTATAATGTTCTGCGGGGGGTGGCGACTGGTGGGGTGTGTATTATAATGTCTGGGAGGGGGTGGCGTTGTATGTTATAAGTTCTGCGGGGGGGGTGGCGTGTGATATAATGTTCTGTGGGGGTGGCGTGTGTATATAATGTTCTGCGGGGGGTGCAGTGTGTATTATGTCGCGGGGGGTGGAGTTGTGTATAATATGTTCTGCAGGGCGTGCGTGTGTATTATAATGTTCTGGGGGGGTGTTGGCGTGTTGTATTATAATGTTCTGCGGGGGGTGGGGCGTTGTGTTTAAAATTAAAACAATTGTTCTGCGGGGGGTGGCGGTGTATTATAATGTCTGCGGGGGGTTGGCGTGGTATTATAATGTTTGCGGGGGGTTGGCGTGTGTATAATAATGTTCTGCGGGGGGTGGTGTGTGTAATTATAAATGTTCTGCGGGGGGTGGCGTGTGTATAATAATGTTCTGCGGGGGGGTTGGCGTGTGTATAATAATGTTCTGCGGGGGGTGGCGGTGTATATATGTTCTGCGGGGGTGGCGTTGTGTATAATAATGTTCTGTGGGGTGTGGCATGTGTATTATAATGTCTGCAGGGGGGTGGGGGGTGGCTGTGTATATAATGTTCTGGGGGGGGGGGTGGCGTGCTGTATTATAAGTTCGGCGGGGGGAGGCGTGGTATTATAATGTTCTGTGGGGGTTTGGCGTGTGTTGTATAAGAATGTTCCTTCTGCGGGGGGTGACGTGTGTATTATAATGTTCTGAGGAGGAGGCGTTGTGTGGATAATATGTTCTGCGGGGCGGTGGTGGTTCGTGTGTATAATATGTCTGCGGGGGAGAGGGGATGGCGGTGTATGTAATGTTTCTGCGGCGGGTGGCGTGAGATAATAAATGTCGGGGGGGATGGCGTGTGTATATAATGTTCTGAGGGGGGTGGCGTGTACCCGTGTTGTATGTATAATGTTCTGCTGGGGGTGGCGTGTGTATTATAATGTTCTGCGGCGGGGTGGGGGTGGCGGTGTATTATAATGTTCTGCTGGGGTGGGCGGACGTGTGTAGAATAATGTTATGCGGGGGGTGGCGTAGGTGGCGTGGTTCTATAATGTTTGCGGGGCGGTGGCGGTGTATTATATGTCTGCGGGCGTTGGCGTGTGTATTATAATGTTTGCGGGGGGTGGCGTGTTGTTGTTATAATAATGTTCTGAGGGGGGTGGGGGGTGGTGTATTATAAATGTTCTGCGGGGCGGGGGCGGGGGTATTAGAATGGGGTAGGGGGGGCTGTGGAGTGTGTAAATATGGTTTCTGAAGGGGGCGGTGTTTGTCCGCAAGTGTTTGAATGATTTGTGGGTGACGTGTGTTTATAAGTTCTGCGGCAGGAGGCGTGTGTATAATAGTTCTGCGGGGGGGGGGTGGGCGTGGGTGGCGTGTGTATAATAAATTTCGCGGGGATGGCGTGTGTATGGTAAGCTTCTGCGGAGGGTTGGCGTGAGTATATATTTCTGGCGGGGGTGGCCCACGTGTGTGTATAATATGTTCTGGGGGGAGAGGTGGGTATGTAATGTTCTGCGGCAGGGGGTGGAGGTGAGATAATAATGTTTCTGCGGGGGGTGGCGTGTGTTAAATATGTTCTGCGGGGGGTGGAGTGGTGTTATTATATGTTCGATGGGGGTGGCGTTGTATTATACTGTTCTGCGGCGGAGGTGCGTGTGTATTATAATGTTTTTCTGCGGGGTGGCGTTGGTATAATAAGGTTAGGAGGGGGGGGGGGGTGGGTGGTATAATAATGTTAGGAGGGGGTGGCGTTGTGTATAAATTAATGTTCTGCGGGGGCGAGTGGAGTTGGGTATATAATGTTCTGCGGGGGTGGCGTGGTATTATAATGTTCGCGGGGGTGGGTGTGTATAATAATGTTCTGCGGCGGGTGGGAGTTTGGCGTGTGTATTATAATGTTTGTGGGGGGTGCGTTGCTCCCCGGACAAAAATCGCAGCGGGACCCTCAGGAAATAAGCCCCATGGTAAGGCTCCGCAGAATTATATTTTAAAAATGTGGCGCTTATGGCTCTCGCAGCCCAAAAAGGTCCTGACCCTGGTTTAGATAGTATAGAAAGTCATAAAACTGTACATAACTTCACTCCAAACTCCTAGTACAGGTATAGCTGCATGGATGGGAGGTGGGTCTCCACCTTTCTCAAGCACATGCAAAGTTAAATACACGCCTCTCACAAACCTTAGATGCTGGTATTCAGGAATCAGGATAATTGCATATACAAATGGGCCCCAAAAATATAAGCCTTATATGTAACCTAGTTGTATTTAAAATTTGCTCCATTAGCAGAAAAATGTGATGACATACCTGTATAAAAGCTACCTGGCCCTTTAATCAGTCCGTTTAATTCATCCGCGCCGTCCATTGATAGCATACACAGGACAGAAGATGGCCGCTGGTCACATGTCCACATCACCTGTCCTTGCAGGCATGGGCAGGTCATGTGCTCCCACTACGTTTGGCGGTAGTCGGTTGGTGGCAGTACAGCCAGATTGGCAGTGTTTTGGTGATGGGCAGTTACACATCATTACTATGGGGAACAAGGAGCAAGAAAACTGTTAGATATCACTGGGAGCAGAGAATAAGAGGGAGGAGGGAGTTATGAGAAATATTGGATCTTGGGATCAGTGGCAGCCATCTTGGTGATACTTTAGGAGGCATAAAATTTGTGAATCATAAAATCAAACTATTTAAGCTCCATTTGTGACATGAAATTTTAGTTAGGTTACATCATTCATTGATAGCATTAGGGGTTTTTGTATCAGACGTTCATATCCAGGTATGTACCCCTGTAAAGAAAACAAAGACCAAATCGACCAAACCAAAATTTAAAATAGGATAGGTAATGTGTATCATGTGATTGCTAGGGCCTTTGCATACAAGCACATTCATAAACAGAAGACTTGTGTATGGCTTATTTTCTGCATAACAAATTACACTTGCCAAATGGTGTTTATAACTATTCAGCCCAATACTGGGTAAGCAGGAAGAAAAAATTCCAAATGCTGCTGAATTGGTGAAAAAAAAGCTTTGCGCAGTATTATTGTGGCTTTGATTTTACGGATGTCATGTGCACCCCAAATGAATGTTACTCTTTCTTTGGGTCTAGTATGATTCAGGGATACAAATTGTATATGCTTCTATATGTTTCATACCATTACAAAAAGACAGATGCTGTCATGTGACGGAATCGCCACTCCCCGATTGACGACACGGGGAGCGAGATCTCGGCAAGATGGTGGCGCCCATGCATGCCTACTTTTGAAGCCCCCGGCGCCTTAGTAGGCCGTGATTTGAGCCATTCCCATGCACCCGAAGCCCGGCATTTCGGTAAGGGGTTAATATAACTATGTTTTACTCTGTTAAGGTCTTCATTTTAGTTGTATATGTGTCCCGCCATAATATGTAAATCATAAATACACGGATTATATCTATAAGCTATAGTTTATCCAAATTAAGGACCATCTGAAGAATTGCTTCCCTCCAGCTTCATTTACTTTCAGCATTTGCCATAGGACTTTGGTGGGTGATTTTATAAGTAGTAAAACAGGCAAGATTTCACAGGAAAGAAGGGCATGCTTACTTTTGCTATTAATTATACTTGTACTGTACCTAAGGGTTCTGGGAGTCCCATTACGCAGTTTCTATAATCAATAAAAATTATCGAAATTCTGTAGAAAGATTAATTTTACTTATTTTATAAATTTTAGCTAATCCAAAAATTCATTTGATGTTCAGTCCACGACTTCATCAGAAACAAATAACGGGGGTAATGGATTAGGATTGTAGGCCAGCGCCAGACACCCTAGACGCCAGGTTAACTGCAGCCTAGGCTGGCTACTATCCTATCCACTTACCCCCAGTAATCGTTTCCTGTAGAAGGCAGTAAAACGGAAAAGTCAAGAATTTTGGATACTAGAATGTATAAAATAAAGTTGAAACTTGTGAGTTCTACAAGAATTGGAAGTGCCAGGTTATTGATTTTGCAGATCGGGTGGGTAACCCTACCGTAGTACCCTACAACCAATAGGAGTGAAGTATACCACGTCTATATACGTTCTTCATAATTCATGGTCCACTGTACCCAAAATGTATTGTTTAGTCAAGATATTCATTGGACATGAGCAGTTTCTTATATATGTAGCGGTCTAGTTTTAACAGTATAACGTTTTTCTAGAGGTGGACTGATGAGATTACAGATTGAAAGTTGAGGGTTCCCCCCCCACAATGATTTTAACAAGACTTCCTTGTATTGAATCATCTTAAATACAAGAGAGTGAAGAATTCTCATTCTTGGACTGAACCAGCACAGGATATGTTCCAGATTACCTGGTATTTGTTATATTTCTATGTTTATTTATATCCCCTCATTGCCGTAACAAATCATTGTTTTCTCAGCTAATAACTCCCGGTACACACCTCCAATGTATTTCTGAAATCTGTCTTTTTGGAACATCTGAACACATCAATGTATTGTACCCAAAAATGCTCATAATTCTTGTCAGTGAAAAAAACGATATCCTTGAATGGTGGTTGCCACAAATGTTACATTCATCCTCTTAGAGGTACGAGTGTTACCTGTATTGTCAATGGCCTATGACCGATGTGAGCAATATGTCCCCATTTACACTACACAATATTATGCACCCTTGCTGCATTGCAATGGCTGGTCTGGGTTTCTGGCGTGGTGGTCACTAAACTCTGTACACATGTCTTCCAATTGCAGTGCCTACTTGTGGTCCAAGTTATTAAATCACTTTTTTCTGTAGGGTCCTTTACATCTGGTAGATGGTGTGTGCAAGATAAACTTGTTAATAAACGACGTTCTTTTCTCTTTGCCATGTGTTGTGAATGGTCCATTTGTATTATCCTATTACATTACCGTGTTACATCATTTCCAGCATATTGAAGATAAAAAATCTCGAGAGCGGGAAGGCCTTTCCACCTGTGATTCAACATATAAGTTGTTTCCCTCTTTTATGGCAGCGCCATGATTTATATAATTGAAACCTGGATCAATCACGAGGGCATGAACCAAAGACAAGATGGCCAACTTTGTCTATAGTGTTATAACCCCAAATGCTGGGAATCCTATGATATACACGTTGAGGAATAAGGAAATGTGATTGGAGCACTTGTCACTTAGTCCAAAAAAAGTCAGGTCAAACAAATGACTGGTTCATCACACGAGGTAGTTCACCATTGGGCAACAGGTTTGGGACTATTGCCCGCGGATGATCACATGGAAGTTGATACAACTGAAATGCGGTAGCAAACTAATTAACAAATTCACATATTATAGGATTTAATAGATGATCCTGGTAGTGCTATACATAGGATATACTATCTACACAGGAAAACAATCGGGAGTTGTGTGTTTGTGGTGAAAACACACAGAGGAAAACCTGAGTATGAAGAGGGTTACAATAAATTGCACAGCTAGACTCTTCTACATTTTACTAAATATAAAATTCATATACAGGATATATATCAATATATGCCTAGGAATTAGTTCATAAGGGTTAGTCCACAATATTCAATACAAAGTGTAAGTACGGAAGTAATTCAATTCCAACGATGTATGTAGATCATGAATTGCGTATGAATGCGTTCCGTAATTACTCAAGGTTTAAACCAATACATAATCCAAAATATATTATGGTATATCATGTAATATTCATTGCCTTACAAAAATCCTTTCTTGTGTAAGTTTTTCAACTTGACTGTTACTGATACTCAAGTTGTTGCAGTGGTTCATGTTTAGATCTGTCTATGTTCTAACGGTAAGTAGTCTTTAATTTATAGCTCTGGAAACAGGTTTTGTGTTACCACCTGCTATACAGTGTCTTTCTGTTACATTGTGTGTTCCTATAGTGGGTTGTACAGTGTCTGTCTAATGTGACGTGTGGGTATTAGTTAGCCTTGGTATTCCCTTGGAGTGTTTGAATCTACGTTTTGTCTCTGTTGGAGTTCATAGATCTTCAGGTACACGGCAAGTCCCCGGGGTACGTATACAACATTAAGTTCTGTAGGTTTGGTCTTGTATGTAAGTTGGAATGTTGATATTTTTATAATTGTAACTCAGCCCAAAATTATTTTGGTCTATGTGACATTGTGGATATAAAAAACTTTTGGGTGTTGTCATAAGAACAAGGATACAATAAAGCTAATGCAGACACATTTGATAAACTCTTACAGCTGCTAAGTGTAGCCTAAGTCTAATGTACAGTAAGTACCAACATACAGAGGTCTGTTTGTAACTTGGGGTCGCTGTAAGTGGATATGTTTTAAGTAGGGCCTGTATATATGACACTATACACTTGTTTGGTTCCATGGGAATTGCGATGATGGTTATTTCCTGGATTCTAATATATAATAAAAGTAAAAACTTTATAACAGAGAATCCATAAACAAAACATTCAATCCATCTACAAAAAAATCAAAAATAATTATCTAGAACAAAATACAAACAAAAGAACAGCCAAGGTCAAGTTCCCAGGAATAAGTGGTTATTTCCTGATTGCTCTCAAACTTGAATAAATATTTCAGAAGATGGATTCCTTCCTTAGTGCTTATATGATTACTGATTTGTCCTCCTGGCTTTAAATACCCTGAGTAACTCCAGTTTCCAGCCGTGGGTCTTCTCATGGCAGTCTCTACACTCTGCCACGACACATACTTTCTTGCTTATTGCAGTCTAGAGGACCGATACTGCACCTTCAATTTTCTTGAATAGTAGTCAATGAACCATTATGGTTCCCTATGATCCATATAGCCTCTGTGGAAGAAACTCCTTATGCTGTTCACAATAGCAGAACTGTACATCAAGCGAGAGGGCTGCAGACATGTATAAATTCAATGTGAGCCAGGTAACTGCAAAGAGTTGGAATTCTGTGTTCCCATAGTCCTTCCTCCATCGACAGCACATGATAAGAACCTTGGTATGCTGTATGCTGTATACTGTTGTTGTCTCCCTAAAATGTCTTTTGTCATCCCAAAGTAAGATCCTGGGTAAACTAGGGATTGCACTCTTGACCAACATAGCCCAGTGGCTTTGTTCTGTCAGTCTTACTGGGCTAAGCAGAGGGTATTGAAGCTGTAGGGATTAGTCTGTCAGTGTTTTTACTACAACTTCTTTACCTTTTGACTTTCTGACACATAAGATGTCACTGATAAGCTGCTAGGAAGGTTTGGGGATTACAGGTATAGGGAATAGGTCAGACATACAAAAAGTAAGGGGCTAGTTCGTCTACAAAAGCCCTTACAAGTGCTGGAATGGAAAAAGGCAAGAGTGGCTCAGAACAGAGAAAGGAAGCCAACATCTGAAGTGACCGCTCTTGTACTCAGTTTGTAGAGAATATGGGAGATATATCACAGTGCCACACATTAGACCACTGCAGAGTAGGACTGGACTAGTCTTCTGCTGCTCCAGATTTATCACTTTTATGCTGGATGATACATTTGGAGTAGTTTAGGGCTGTGGAAGTGCACTTTACGCCATATATTGGTTGGTTACAGCACTGACTTCTTGCTGTGAGACCCTGTCCCCTTTTCTAGAGGCCATGCTCTTTTGTGGTTAATGCCGGAAAAGTGTCAATTCAATGTAAATTGTATGGCAAGGCATTTGTAGCGGCTTTCAGTTCAAATGATGCCAAAACACTGGCACAAATAGATTGATAAATCTCCCGAACTGAGTATGGATGTTCTCAATCAATGATCGGTCAAAGCATTGAGGATAACTTAAACAGGGGGATAACTAGCAGACTTCTGAAAGGGGTCCCCCAACTGCATAAAAACATACATATTTGTACAGCATATATACATCACATATTGTTATAACCTATTAAACTGATACAATGTGCAGATAATAGTATGACAAGGTGGTGCACACTTCCCATATTAGTGTCAGGTTCGGATGACGGGACCCATAGCAGCTGCTATGGTACGCCCTGTTGTTACATCCTTAACTTAAAGGGGTCTGCCATTGAAAAAAAAATTCTCAATTTCAATCCCTAGTGATGTTGAACACAAAAAAGATCATTCCGACTGTCAATTTTGCCCTTTCACAACAAATAAAAAAATGTAATAAAACTGATCTAAAGATTGCACAAGCCCCCCAATTGGCCGCAATGAAAAACCTAGGTTGTCCTGGGAAAAAAAAACTGACACCACCTTATTCATCTCCGTACTCCTAAGGATGAAAAAAGTTATTGGAGTCAGGAATATGGTAAAAGTAATAAGTATTTTTTTGGTACAAAATGGTTAATTTGGTAAAATCTATTAAACACCGATTAAAACCTATATAGATTCGATTATCCCTGTGATCATATCACATTGACGCATGTGCTTTTTATTAAAAGCAAATGTTGGCAACAATTGTTTGTAATAGGGCAAATCTCTTCACAGCTGTTGCGATATCTGTGTTGGAAAATGCATGCTTTAATACAAAACTTAACGCAATGTTTTGTGTGTGAACGCAAGGCCTAGGCTCTCTATTCACACTGCCGTTTGCACGCCCGTACCGTAACGTAGCGGGGCAACGGCAGGTACGGGGAGAGGAGGGAGGAGGTGAGCGCCAGCTCACCCCCGCCCCTCTCATAGCCCACCTATGGCGCACGGCGCGTATTACGGAAAAAGATAGGGACAAGGTCGGAAAAACGGGTACACGGAACGTCCGACTCCGTAGGGTGCCGTGCGCCCATAGAACCATCATAGAAGTGGTATGGGGGACGTATATCGGCCGTATATACGGCGCCGTCTATACGTCCCCCCATACGTTCGTTGTGAATATAGCCTAAGAGTTATTTATACTCTTGGCCTTATAAGCAGTGGGTGGCGAACCTTGGCATGGGTTGTCAGACGGTGGCACTCAGACCCTTCTTGGGACACCAGGCTGTCACAACCAAGACAGAGTTACCAGCAGTCGTCCCAGACGAACTTGAGAGCTGCTCTCAACGCTATTTTAAGGGACAATCCTTGGACTTATTGGAACTGCAGGAAGAGTGAGAAGGTGTGGTTGTGAACAGGACAGATATCTTTTGAAAGTCCCTTGCTGGCCCCTATGATTCCTGTTCAGAGAGACCATGGAGAGTAGCTACATGATGTCTTACTTGCAAACTATATTGGAGTACTCAGGGGGCTGATAAGATCGATGTTGGGAAAGAACAGGAGCAATAAGTTACTGTTTAAATTGTCATGTTAGCACTTAACGGTAATAATGGGGTTTTGGTGTTGTAGCTGGGCAAGCGGGTGGCTCGAAAAGTTTACCATCACTGGCCTCATTAGTAAGTAACATATCAAAGCTCAGAGCTCAGATTATTAATGAACCCTGTGACAAAATAAGAAGCTGAACTGCGGTTAGGTGCCTTATTGCAACAGCAGACAATGGCTCTGTTATATGGTTGCGTATCATATGAGTCCCAATTATTCACATCTTACCTCACACTTAAGCTGTATTATGCTCATTGCCTTAAGTATAACCAATCACAGCTCAGCGCTCATGTGTTAAGACTGTGGCACAACAGCAACCATTCAAAGCTCAGCTTTCCAACTTCAAAGCAGCAGCAGCCAGACAGAGAATGGCTCTATATATGTGGATTTGGAACGCACGGGGTGATATTTTTGCTCAAAAACCGAGTAGTATAAGGAGTATATGACATTTCCAGAGTCAAGGAGAGGAGGGCTTAGTGGTGCAAAATTTGGGACTGTAACCGCGACGGTGCAGATTCCTTTAGTGGACGTACCACTCAGAAACTAGAATATATACATTTAATATTTAAAGTGTAATATCCAATATATGTCTACTAGCTGTCGTCCTGGCAATTTCACACCGGGTAGAAATAACTGCTCTAGCTGTGAAAAAAATGTAATGGATAACAAAAAAATTTTATGTATGATAGACTGTCTCTCAAACGTCTTGACCATCCTCTGTGGCTTGGGCAGTTTCCTTCAGTTACTGTATGTCACCGGTTGGTAGTCTCTTCGTGACGGTTTGTCACAGCAGTCCCTTTTAGTTTAGTACTGTCGGTCAATGGCAGTTCAGTGAATGTCTGTGCTGGCGGTCCCTTTCAGTGACTTGTCTATCACCGGCACTCTTATTCCAGTGACTATCTGTCTCTGGCACTCTCATTCAGTGAGGACTGTCTCGCACTTGATCCAGTGACGCTGGTCTCTGGCATTCTTCATTCCAGTGACTGTCGTCTCTGGCACTCTCATTTCATTGCCTGTCTGTCTCTTCACTCTCATTCCAGTACTGTCTCTGTGCACAATCATTCCCAGCAGACTGTCGTCTCTGGCACTCTCTTTAGTGACTGTCTGTCTCTGGGACTCTCTTTTAGTGCTGTCTGTCTTGGGGGAGACTCTCATTCCAGTGACTGTCTGTCTCTGGCATTCTCTTCCAGGGATTGTAGTCTCTGGCCAATTCTTATTTCAAGGCTGTCTGTACTCTGGCACTATTCATCCAGTGACTGTTTGTATCTGTCACTCTCTTCCAGTGACTTTTCTCTGGCACACTCATCCAGCGGACTGTTCTTCTTGGCACTTCATTCCAGTGCCGTCGTATTGGCACTTCTCATTCCAGTGATGTACTCTGGCAATCTATTCCAAGTGAGGTCTGTCTCGGGCACTATCATTACAGTAACTGTCTGTCTCGGGCACTTTCATGACAGTCTCGGTAACTTGTATATGGGGCGATTATCAGAAGTGTCTGAGAGCAGGAATGCTTCTCGTGCCCAATGCAACCAATCAGAGCCTCAAAACTTTCATTTTCCACAGCTGTGAAATGACTGCTGATCTCTGATTGGTTTCCATGGGCAACTGGAACAGTTTTACCCAGGCCATTTCTTGTAATCCCCCCCTATCTCTTATCCCTATTCATCTTAATCACACATAAAGGGCTTATAGTTATTCACAGCAGCAGCAGACCAGGTCCTGTATACGGTGGTTAATAAGTGGATGTTGGAAAGTGTGCGGGTGTGAAAAATTCGGCAACCAAATGTGCAAAAATTTGGGGGAGTTGTAATGGTTACAGATTCCGTTAGCAGACATACATACTGACTCAGCTTTATATATACATTTATGCCATTTTATTTGTAAACCACTTTTTTATTTGCAACACATTTGATGGATGATAGTATAGGATAATGTGACACTGCACATCTCTAACATTCCCCCTTCAAAACCTAGCAGACCAAAAATAAGATCCTTGAACATATACATAAAAGTAAAACAAAAGAATAATTTTTGGTTTACATTAAAAAAAGAAAAATTGGTTTATTGTTCTGTTTTCCTTTGCACTGAGCTTTGGCCAGGGAAAATAAAAGTGCAAATGGGATTTGCTTTATCCAAGCATCCGGTTGGTTTGCATAACTGTTGTAAATGGAGCCTGGATACATCTGCCACCAAACGTTCAAACTAAACAAGCTTCTATTATTAACTTATGGTTATATGTGAAGCTTTATTTTGGGCAGAGCATAAGACGTTTTAAAACAGAGGCAGAAAATGGAAGGACCATGCTGGGTGGATGGTGCTAAACTAGGGAATTAAAGGTTATTAGTGGCAATAACACAGGGACAACACAGTCCAACCACACGACCAACCACATCTAGTTTGTAGGGCCATTAATTCTGATTTTACCAGAATAGTACTATAAAGTCCAATATGACATCTGACTTATACAACCTCACAATCCACTGTCCTGATTCATCCAAGGCCAAAGATGAGTCAGAATGAGAGGCGGGAGGGGAAGGGAACATTACTAAAGTGCCCATATCTTGGATTCCATGAAAAAGGATCTTATCGGTTGAAAATCAATCAGGCTTATGGGTTTGTTTTATGCTGTAGAACCAAGGTTACAGGGATTATTTTAAAACAAAAAAGGAATGAGATCATCCCCGGAGAATGGGGGTTAAGAAAGGAGCAATGACCAAGAGCATGCTCCACAAAATGTCCAAAAAACACACAAGAAACACTTAAAAGTTAGGTTCTACTCCTCATTAGGAAAGCAATCTGCTTTATTTGAAGATCCATTCACCACTCCGATATGGTCAAAAATGGGAAAAACCCTCAATTCTTTATTCATCACAATACCCAGATAATGGGGCACATTTACTTACCTGGTCCTGCGTGTTCCACGATACGGAGGTACGACTGAGAAGGCTTGATGCCCGCACCCCATTTCTGATCCATATCAAAAGTCCAATCGCGTGCGACACAATCTCCTTATAAATCCCTGTTCACGGCACGCCAACGGATACCCAAAACGTTGGAAACAACGGACGAAGAAATGCGCCGCAGGACCCTTAGGAAATAAGCCCCAATAGTTCAATGCATAATCCAGTCCTTCTTCGTGTTCCATAATCAGCGATGGATTAAGGGCACAAACAAAAGGGGAGTCTTTATAAGGGCCCGATTCGCGTTTTCCCGACGTGGTACCCGAATATTCCGATTTGCGCCGGGAGGGGAATTGGCGCACGCGATCGGATTGTGGCACATCGGCGCTGTGGCATGCACCACGACGGAAAATCGGGGGGGGCTTGGTCGAACAAAAAACCGACGGAATTCGGAAAAAAACCGACGCATTTAAAAAAAAAAATTGGTCGCACGCGCCCATACTTTCCTGCCCAGGAAGAGCATCAGTGAACTCGACCGCTACTCGGCGGGACATCGGCGCAGCAGGAAAACATGGTGGGACATCGGGCGCAGGACCTTCATGAATCGCCGAGAAAGACCCGAACGGCTCGTCAGAAGACGAAGCCGAGCCACTGGAAACGCGAAATGGACCGGGTAAAGTACTATATACTCGAGTATAAGCCTGTTTTAGACAAAAAAATGTGCTGAAAACCCAAACCGGCGTATACTCGAGTAAAAAAAGATAGTTTTACTAGGTTTTTGTGCGTTAAAATTAGGGGCCTGGCTTATACTTGGGTCGGCTTATACTCGAGTATATACGGTAAACTGCCTCATTGTGGTAAACAAGCCATTAACACTCATATATATAAAAAAACTCCAAATGAACGGGCATTGTAAAGGCCACAGATGAGATATCGGGAAGCTCTGGAGAAATTGGGTATCAAAATTTGGGAGCTTTTGGTCCATTGTGAATGTTTCATTTTTGGGCCAACTTAATATATTGTACAAAAAATAATTATAAAAATCAATGTTTATGTGGGGTAATTAAT
Organism: Engystomops pustulosus; assembly: GCA_019512145.1. Classification (NCBI taxonomy): domain Eukaryota; kingdom Metazoa; phylum Chordata; class Amphibia; order Anura; family Leptodactylidae; genus Engystomops; species Engystomops pustulosus. Next base: position 50,145,831 of record CM033644.1, on the reverse strand, counting down.
GGGAATTTTTTCTTTATTTAGGCCTCTCACAGTCACTTGAAAGAGATGAGCAAGAGGCCTGTAAAATGCAGGAAAATCCCCCAAAATTTAAAAAACCGCACCCCAAATTCTACGTCTCATAGGGCCAATATGAAAAATGATGTGGATGCTCTAAAAAAACAGTCAACATTACAGCAGAATCTTGGAAATGAAAGTTATGAATGACTTTGGGTTGCTTGACTATATGCCTGAAAGTAACGAATTTTAAAACTTTGAAATAGAGAATCTTTCAAACATTATTGAAAATATTTTTCTTTAAATATAGACAAAGAAGGTATCCAAAACTTTTACCCTAATTTGAAGCACAATGTGTCACGAGGGAAAAACAATCTTAAAAATCTCTTAGATATGTTAAAGCGTTCCAACAGCGACAAAACACTAGTAGCACCTTTTAAATAAAATTGGTTTGTGTTTTTGTGGCCAAAAGCCTGACGGGTTAAGGTCATTTCATCCCAAAAACTCACCTATGAAAATGTTCTGTGGGAAAAAGTTCACGAAGTGAATGAGAAAGTTTATTTTATTTAATTTGTCAAATAATTTGTATTCATCAGAGGCACAAAAATAAGAGCTGTAGGGAGAGAAGAGGGAGTACAATGGAACTTGTGCAGACCTTGAACTTATATCAACAGGGCTGGAAACTGAGACAAGGTGCTAATGCTAATTCATTCCTGGTCAGTTTTATCGGACAGTGTTCTGCTGGTGCCTACAAATGTTACTAAAGTAAACGGTAATAATAGGGGTTATTTATTAGCGCTTTTTCAAAGGAAACTGGTGGGATTTTTTTCTGTGCTCTTGCATCTTGATTTATGACGTGTGGCGCAAAACATTGTGTGGATTGTTCTGTTTTGGGCACCAAAACTCAGGGCTGCTTGTGGTTAAATCCAAACTTGGCCAGCGCTTCTATTTTTCCAAATTGTTGGTGGTGAAATTTGTGGGGACAATTTACAGACAGTAGGGAATAGGTCTAGTGATATATGTCACCATATGAATGTGGAGGGGAGGACAGTTCTTAACCTTTTGGGTGTGCCAAATCATTAACTCCTGAGCCAAAAAAAAAAGTATATCACACAGAAAAAATACGCACATTTCAAGTGCACCCTGCCGCCCAAAGATATATGCCCCCTAATCTATCGGTTGACCTGTCATTTTTGAAGGTGGTAGTTGGGTTATGTTGATTACTGAGCAACATGTCTGGATCAGTAGGAATAATTTGTACAGGATATTTGTGAGGAAATTGATTACATTAAGGGCACATTCACATGGACGTGCGGGGACGTACATGCGGCCGGCAAAATTTGGAGGCCGCCATGTACGTCCCCATAGACGGCAATAGGGCGCGTCGCAGATGCGGCTGCCACAAATGTGGTGGCACGATTCCGGCCCGCCACACGCAAAAGATAGAGCATGCTATCTCTTTTTGGAGGTGTGCGGCCGGTGCGCCGCTATTCTTCTATGGAGGGAGGAGGGGCTGGCCTCCTCCTCCTCTCCAGCAACGGCGGGTATTTGTGTCCCGCAACGGAGGGCATTACCGCTGTGGAATGTACCAGAGTGCAGGGATATCTTCCACAAACTGAAAGCCAACTTCATTTAGCGATTGACACAGTTCTGGAATATATCATGTGCATGTTTTTCGTGGCAGCAGATGTGAAGCATTTAGTCATTCATAAAGTGTATTTGTGCGGCGCAAACCTGTGCCTGTTTACTCTTACCCTCCTATTATTATACATACATGGTTCGGCATAAGAAAATCTTAAGTGCCACATGAACCATCAAAATATACTAGTTGAAAATGAAAAAAAGATAGATTTTAAGTCACCTTCAATTCTGACGATGAACTACTTTGTGTGCTTAACTAGACGATGTGAAATGCAATGGATCTGCCATAGATACACTTCTAGTTATATACTGACCTCAAAATGTATTTATTTTTTATTGCAAAAAAACATTCTGATAAATGTTATAGGCCTAAAAACTATTTGTAATGACACTAAGATATTTTTATCAAAGTATGCAGTATAACCTTCGACATATATCAGTAATTGTAGCTTAGATAGATAGATAGATAGGATATAACCAGAGATAGATTGATAGATAGAGATATAGATGATTAAATGTAGGTAAATTCACAGTATGTGTATCAAAATAGGGTTTTTTTAGATATAGGTCATGTTATGCATAAGTACTATTCTGTTATTATACAAAGCCACTATAAAAAGGGGGGAGAAAAAGTGGAAAGAAAAAAAGGGGACAAGCGTAAAAGAACTATAGTGTAGTGGTGGTGTGAAGTGAGTGAGGTGAACCATACTAAGCGCTATGTCGTATTGGACATTTGCAGTGGTTTCTTCTACGGTGCAGCCTGGTGGGGTCGCCGCGTTTGGTATGGCATAGGCAAAAATAACTGTGTGTGAACTTCCACAGAATGGATTGCCTCAAGAGATTTTTATAGGCTTTACTACATAATAACCAATGCCCACACCACAAAGCCACTATACAAATACTGGGAAATACCTTGTTGGTTTGCCAACTTTAAAATACTCTGCATCTCAGGATGTCTATAGGCTTGAGAGCTGAAATGCAGAGTCAATTAAAGTCTGTGTTGGTTGTTTTGTGTTGGTATGTGGTTGGCTACCTTATCCTATACATATAGTACTATACCCTTATCGCACATAACGACTATACTACTATCTGCACATTTTAAAACTACTACTCTTATCCTACCACACATAGTGTACTACACCTATCCACTGCACAATAAAGGCACTATTATCTATCCTGCACATATAGTACTATTACTCTTATCCTGCACATATACTACTTCTACTCTTATCCTGCACGTATAGCACTATTACTCTTATCCTGCACATATACTACTTCTACTCTTATCCTGCACATATAGCACTATTACTCGTATCCTGCAAATATAGTACTATTACTCTTTATCCTGCACATATAATACTTCTACTGTTATCCTGCACATATAGCACTATTACTCTTATCCTGCACATATACTACTTCTACTCTTATCCTACACATATAGCACTATTACTCTTATCCGGAACAATAGTTACGATACTCTTATCATGCACATTATAGCACTATTACTCGTTATCCTGCAATGTAGTACTATTCTCTTATCCTGACACATATAATACTTCTACTGTTATCTGCACAATAGGCACTATACTCTGATCCTGCACATATCGAATTTATACTCTGTATCCTACACATATAGCACTATTACTCTATTCCTGCCACATATAGTACTATTACTCTTATCTGCACCATAGTACATTTACTCTTTATCTGCACATATACTACTTCTACTCTTATCCTGCACATATAGCACTATTATTCTATCCTGCACATATAGTACTATACTATTATCCTGCACATATACTACTTCTACTCTTATCCTGCACATATAGTACTATTACTCTTATCCTGCACTTATACTACTACTACTCTTATTCTGCTCATATACTGCTACTATTCTTATCCCAAACATAATACTCTATCCATGCTATTCAGACTACTACATATCTTATCTGCAGTTGTACGGTACATTACTACTTAGTATACTGCATATGTTGCCAATTGATGGCGCGTGGTGCCACCATCTTGTTTTTCGATCAGCGATCACTGGAACCGTCATCGGTAACCAGCAATCGATTGCCATGACAGCCCCAAGTCTTTGTAAGACCCAAAGCTGTATGGTCTCTGCAGATTCTTTACAGTATGCCAGTATCACAATGGTGATAAAAAGCCTTATTATTACTGTAAATGTATCACTTAAACTTCCCCCATGTTGAGGGAGTTGGAGTCAAGGGAAAATGATGAGTCGGAGTTGGAGGTTTGGCACACTGACTTCACAGACCTCTTCAATTCTGTGAAAGACACTACTCTCTGTGCCTGAAGGGAATGCCCTGCTCCCTCTCACTCTACCTGTCCTGGCATACATGTCTTCATAAATGTCCCCCTATATGTCTAATATCTTTAATCACCATCAACTGTTTGGAGGTACGATCTGTAATGATGCCACTGTAAACGAGAACATGGTGTTCGACCTATTACCATCCACATCTAATGCCAATAAGGTTAAGTAATTGGGGTGAAACCAGTTTGGGAACAATGAATGAAGTGAAATACATTCCCATAACCAAAAAAATTAAACATAAAATATACTGATTTGAAGGAATTACATTAACATAGTAGTATTCCTTTGTATAATGTACATCTTTGCTTTCAGGATGTTGAAATGAATTCTAACGTAATTTCACCACTGGTGGAAAGAGTTCAGCTTACTGGGACTTACAGCTAGAAGGACACGCGATAGTGTCTCTCATTGTATGTCTCACATTACATTTTTTCATATGGTTAATATAGTGATATAGGTATTAGTAGCATCTACCTCGATCAACATTCCATGTACTTCTTTTTGAAAAATCATCCTTGTTGGACACTGTTATACGTCAAGGTTGTTCCCAAAATGACTCACTAAATTCTTATGAAAAGAAAAACCCATAGCTTTTGATGCTTGTTCTCCAGCTGTGTGTCACCTCTCTCTTGGAGGGGTCCGGCCGAGTGCTTTCTTATGTTGATCCATCGGCCTATGACCGCTATGTGGCTATATGCAGCCCCTTACACTAACACATATTATGCATCCGGTCTCTTGGCAATGAAAAATGGCATCTGCATCCTGCGGTCAGGAGGAATAGCACTAATACAATACCTGATACTTTCAATCACATTACAGTTACCTTTCTGTGGTACCGAAGATATAACCATTTTTTCTGTGAGGCACCATCTCTGATAGAACTTAGCCTGCAGTGATACAACTATTTAAGTAGAACTTGATTTTCCCTTAGCGTGTACGTAGGGCTGTTGTGCCTTTTCGTTCAATTCTTTATTACCTATATGTCAAATCCATTTTCAGGCATCTAGAAGATTCGTACAACTACAGGACGACAAACGCCTTTTCTACTGTGATCACATGTATTGTGGTACATTATTTTATGGCACCATTTTCATTATATATTTCAGGCCTGGGAGTGTTCATGTCAATAACCACAGACAAGATGGCCACCTTGTTTTACAGTGTTATAACCCCAATGCTAATCCTCTGATATTACACCGCGAAATAAAGACAGTAAAACTTGTACTTAGGGACAATAAGGAAGAAGAGTTTGGCGAGAAATTGCTTGCAATTCAACATAGCTGCTGAAGCTGTGTCAATGGGTACGGAAAGAATCAGACTCCTTTAAATTTTCACTATTTGTTTCATGAAAACTTGGTAAGATCAAAAAAGTATTTTTTTTGTAATTGTTTGCTCATAAAGTGTGCATCTACACCCCATCTGACATAAAAAAAGAAATTTCTTATTATTTTCTACTTTATTGATGTATCAGTACTACTACTCTTATCTTGCATGTACTGACATTACTACTTAGTTCTACTGCTATTGTGCAATATGATGGCGCGGGTGGGTGCACCATTTCCCCCGTGTTTTCGATCAGCGCCTCCCTGCCACGTCATCGGTAACACAGCAATCGATGCCATGACAGCCCCCAGTCTTTGTAGACCCAAAGCTGTATGGTCTCTGTTAAACCCCATGCTAAATCCTTGATGTACACCCTGACGAAATAAGACGCAAAAACTGTACTAGGGAAATCCAAGGAAGAAGATTTGGCCGAGAAATTGTGGAAATTTCAAACATAGCTTATAGCTGTGTCATGGGACGGAAGAAATTCAGACTCCTTTAAAGTTTTCACTCTTTGTTTTTGATGTGAAACATTGTAAGATCACAAAAGTTATTTTGCTCATAAAACTGGTGCACTCTACACCCCATCTGACATAAAAAAAGAATATTACTATTATTTTCTAATTTATTAACAAGAAAAACGAAAATCACAGGTATATACATAATACATAAGTATTCAGACCTTGCTGTGACAACTCATATTTAACTCCACATGCTGTCCATTTACTTCTGATCCTCCTTGAGATGGTTCTAGCCTTCAATTTGAGTCCAAGCTGTGGTTAATTAACTGTTAAGACTTGATTAGGAAAGGCACAACACTGTCGTATATATAGACCGTCACGCTCACGTGCAGTGAGCTACACGGAATACATTAGGTCATAAAGTTACTGACCAAGGAGGCTTCAAGGACAGGAATTGTGACACAGATTGGCCAGTGGAACTAGCACACAGCTAAAATAACACAAGCAGGGGTTCAGAAAAATCTGGAACCATTATAACAATGGACTACTAACACAAGAGCCCTGGACACCTAAAACCCAATTGAGCCATCTCGGTCAAGACTTGAAAAATGGCTGTCACACAACATTCAACCATAATACTGGGACCTGGCGAGGATTTCAAAGATGAATAGCAGAGGATCCCCAAATCCAGGTGTTGAAAAAATTTGTTGCATTTTATGCTTATTCCAAGAAGAGTCAGGACGGTACTTGCTAAAAAGCTTGCTTCGACTCAATACCAGAAGGGTCATGATACTTATGATCATTGATATTCAGTTTAACTTGGTTCATAATTAGACAAACTATCTGTCATGAGGATCTGAGACCCATGTTACTGGGCTGCAGGAGCAACCGGTGCCCCCCCAGTGCCCACTCCACCAGCAAGCAGACTTCAACTACACCTAACACGCTTCAAGCAGTGGTCTCCCTGACTCAGCATGCACATCCCCGCCTCCTAGGGCACACACGCGGCGGCCATTTGCAATGTAAAGGGCCAGCGCACCGCTAATTGGCGCTGAAACCTTTAAATGGCCACGCCTTCCTGTGACCCCTGCGATCTGTGTGCCTCATAGCCTTAGCAAAAGCTTCTACTGATGCCTGTGCTTGTGTTGTGAATTCCCGTTGTGACCCGGTTCCGTTATTGCCTTGGATCCCATGCTGCAGTCCTGAACTTCCCCGACTCTGATCACTGTGCGCCGTCCTGACTGTCTCCGACTATGATTCTGCTATACGACTTATTACTTCACCTTGGCCGCCACCAGACAAACTCACGCCTGTGAAGTGACATGGGGGGTACCACGCCACGCAAGTCCAACCAGCTTTGTGACAGACTTTGGTGAAAACCGATAGTACCACTTAGAACTCCGCTCCAGGTGTTGGCTTACGTAATCGTCCACTGTGGACCAGTGGGTCCACTACCCTTGGTGCTGACAGTAAGATCCGGCATGGATCCCCCAAGGTCCAACATATCTGAGGCTGGTGATCTACCACCATCGTGGTCCAGCAGTCCCAGCAGATTGCCACACAAGGTCAGCAACTTGGACAAATTACTGAAATGTTGCAGCAATTGTGCTACTCAACAGCAGTGAGAAGCAAGTTCCTGCAGCTCCTCCTGCTACTCCGGTTCATCTACCATCTGTGAAACCCAAGCTGAGATGTTGCATGCCATCTTAATATGATGGGGACCCAAATTGTGAGGGGGTTTATTACCCGTGCTCTGCACATTGAACGTTATGCCGAAACAGTTTGTCACAGAACGTCTAAGGTGGCTTGATCATCAGCCTCTGCTCCTGGAGGAACCTGGCATGGGTACTCCCCTCTGGGACAGAAAAGAAAAGACCCAGAGCGCAGCTAATATTACTTCCCTTCTTGCTGAGTTCAGGTCCTTCTGAGGAACCGGCGTCTTCTGCTGAGACCACACTGTTTGAACCTGCATCAAGGGGACTCGCCTGTCGGTGATTATGCTGTTCAATCCATACACTGGCTTTGAGCTCCTGGAATGAAACAGCCTTGGTCACAACATTTAAAAAGGGACTTACTGGACTGATTAACCCATAGCGCTCATTGCGGAAAATATCCGCCGAACCGGCATTGGGAAAACACGGGGTGCATGCTGTAACTAATAGCCAGCACCCCAGTGTAACACCTGATCGGAGTGGGCTCACTATCCAGGCGTGTAACCCGTTAAATGCCTGCATGTGATAGGCTGACACTGCTAATACCCTGCAATACATCAGTATTGCAGAGTATTATCATGAACAAGCAATCAGATGATTGCTTGTTCATGTCAAATGTGGAAAAAGTGAGAAAAGTAAAAAAAAGGTTATTTAATAAAAATAAAGTAATAAACCAATATAAAAGCCAATAGCCCCATAACAATAGAAAACATATTAACCCCCAAAAAAGTCTCAATCATAACAAAAACCCCACATATATAGCATCACCGCATCTGTAACAACCTGTATAATAAAAATAAATCATTATTTGAAACCCGTACGATGAACGCCGTTAAAAAAACTGTTGAAAAACCACCAAAAAAAATGTCATTTTTACCTATTCAATCTTACAAAAAATGCAATAAAAAGTGATCAAAAAAACATATGTACTCCAGAATGATATGTTGCCAAAGAACAACATGTCCCGTGAAAAAAAACAAACCATCAACCAGCTCCATAGGCACAAAAAGTAAAAAATGTTAAGTCACTTGGAAGAGGCAATGCAAAAGATTAGATTTTTCCCCACATTACGGTTTTATTGACAAATTAGTAAAATGTAAGAAAATATATTCAAGTATGTATCCCCATAATCGTACGACCCATAGAAAAAGATAACATATTATTAGGATATACGGTGAACACAAAAAAAAAGTGAAAAAATCAGTACAGAATTGATGCTTTTTAACTCCTGCCCTCAAACACGGAGTTCCTAAAATTTTACAACAATAGGTGATACCAACCCCAAAATGGGAACACTGAAAAAAAGCATCTCATCCCCCCCAAAAAATGACATCACATGGCCCCAATAACGAAAAAGCGAAAATTTTATAGACTACAAAAGGAGGCAACAAGAAAATAAAATCCTGGCAGCTGCAGGGTGTTCCTTCCTTTCTGCGCCCGCTGTGCACCCATAAAAAAAGTAAGTCAACATGTCGGGGGTCTCTGTACTTGGGAGAAATTGCAGAACAAATTGTATGGTGGGTTTTTCTATTTTTATCTTTTGGAAATGTGTAAATTTTACGGCTAAATGAACGTATAAACCGGACAATTGACATTCTAAATTCACCTCCATATTTGATTCAATTACTATGAAGATCTAAGGGGTTAAAGATCTTCTAAAAGCTTTTGTTGTGGTTCTATGATTTGGGGGTGCAGATTTGAAAATGGGTTGATTATATAGAGGGTTTTGATGCCTAATTGTAAAATTTAATCAAAACAGTATTTATCGCAAAGAGTAAATTTGAAAATACGGAAAATCGCTATTCGATTGTAAGCGCGCGAACATCAAATATATTATCCAGACATTTCAAAAATTATGAAAAATGTGCAAATAGACATATGGGAAATGTTATCAGCAACTTATTTAGGTAGGTTTTAAATCTATCTACCTGGAAAAATGTAATGATTTTGAATTTCAAAAAAGTTGAAATTTTCAAAAAATTCATTATTTTTCTTTTTTGGAAAATAAACACAAAAACTTCTCAGCCAACATTTACCATTAGGCAATGAAGTAACAACATGTGGGAAAAAAATTTCAGAATCAAGTGATAAGTAACCGTGTCAAAAGTATAACAAAAAGCGAACCAAGTCAGAATCAAAAAATGGGGCTGAGCCTTCCCCCCCCCTAAGCATGTTAAAATGCCTGCGTTCCTTAGGGGTTAACACCACTGTCTGCATGTGACCTGCGTCTCCCTGAGTGGTCTAATCTCTCGGCCACCACATTGACATCGGTTATTGAGCGTTTGAGGAAGCAGCGTTTCTCTTGAACAAGCTGCTCAGTCAGGACCCCACGACCTGCCCACTGGATCCTGCTTTAAAAGACCTCTTCAGCCAACATTGCCGTGTCAGCTGCAGAGGAAACCAATGCTGGTTAGATAGGAGCTTGCCTTACTCACGAGACTTCCCAACGAAGGAGGAGAATCTAGTGTTTTCTTGGCTAGTCCGGACCAGTTCTGTGATGTCCTGTTCTTCCACAGCCGTTCGCGGAAACGCTTGCAACTAAGGTTCTCGGGTTGAGCGCCCCTAGGTGAGAAAAAAGCTTCTCCTCATCTGAATGTTCCAGTTCTACTCAGCATGGAACAAGGGGTCGGTTCAAGCTTCAGCCTTCCTGCGACTGGCTCTGCAGGGAACTTCGTGGAAGTTGCCCTGGGAAATGGGGTTCCCGTGTTTCATCAGGAGAAGCTGTGGTTATGCTTCTCTCAGTGGGAAGGTTTCTCAGCAACACAGTCCAGTATAACACAGGGCCCCAGCGTTTGCAAGTTGGGGTTTGCATAAGTACAGACTGTCCTTCTATGTCCCACCCCAGTCCACGTATTCTGTTCTACTGGGCTCCCTGTGGTTGCAAACACATGCTCCTGAGCACAACTGGCATACCTGTGAAGTTCTAGCTGGGGACCAGAATGCCAGTCACACTGTTTTGTGGTACCTTGTCTGTGCCCACCATTCCTCTCAAAGCCTCTGGTGGATCTCCCCGCTCCATATATGGACTTAGCCGATGTCTTATCAGAGAAGCAAGCGGAGACTTGCCTCCAAAGGTCTTTACCAAACAAGACCTATGTGGGGCATATAACCTCATCCGCATCCTTGAAGGCGGTGAGTGGAAGACCACCTTCAATTCTGGTGATGGACACTTGATTACCCATCATGCTCGTTGTAACACTCCAGCGGTATTCAGGAGTTTGTCAACAATATTTTCAACGGACTTGCTATATACCTGTGTGTGGTCTACCTCGATGATATCTGGTGTTACGGACCTGAGTACCACAGTCCCATGTACGGCAAATCCTCAGATGTCTAAGGGCCATCATCACCTTTATGCTAAACTCGAGAAGTGCCAGTTTCATCAGAGAGCCTTCTGTTCCTCAGGTACAAATCTCGACAAGGGCCTACATATGGATTCCACGAAGTATTGTGGTTCTCCAGTGGCTTTGCCCAGTAGTACTATGTGCTATACAGAGATTCCTCAGATTGCCAATTACTACCAGCAAATTATACACACTTCTCCTCTCTGGTATCTTCATTCTGGCGCTGACCAGAAGAACGGCAGCTGAAGATGCTCTCTGAGCTGAAGTCCACCTTCGCCTCTGCTCCAGTTACACGGCCTGCATACTGAGAAGCCATTCCAGCTGGAGGTTGATGCCTCCTCAGTGGGAAGCTGGAGCGGTGCTCACCCAGAAAGGGTTCTTCTCTAGGATTTCTCCTCTCCAGAGAGGAATTACTTATAGGAGACCGAAAACTACTGCCCATCAAACTGGCTTAGAAGAGTGGTGCTATCTTCTGGAGGGAGCTCACTTTTCAGTCTGCATATATACTGACCACAAGATGATATCTCCAGACTGCCTTAACGTCTCCATCCACAACAAGCCGATGGTCATCTTCTTCTCCTGCTTCAATTCTTGATCCACTTCCATCCAATAGAAAAGAACGTCAAGGCAGATGCCCTTTCTTGTGCCTCGGATATCATTGGGAAGAACCAGCTCCTCAGCATTAATTCCTCCTGAGGAACAGTTGTTGCGGCTCCCATTGGACCTTCGGCAGCTTCCTCTAGCAAGACCCGTTCTCCAAGATGTGCCATTTGTTCCACTGCAAGGTCTGCCAATCAGCTCCACGCCTCGCCAGCCATGTTCATGCATTGTCTTCCGGCTTCATGGACTTCCCCTGCAATTACCTCGGACTGTGGGGTCCAGTTTGTTTCCAGTTTCTGGCAATCCCTGTGGTGTCAACTTCAAGTGAAGCTGGACTTCTCACCTGCGTACCCTTCCGCAGTCCAATGGACAAGTTAGAGGGTTAATCAGAACCGGGCTGTAATCTCCGCATTTGGCCTGACAGGATGACAGGTCCACTCTGCCGCCATGGGGCTGAATTCTCCTACAAACTCTATGGACCTCTCTGTGTCTGCTGATATTCCTCCCGTGAAATAGTTGGGAGAAGACCTTAAGTCCACCTGGAGACAGACTTGTCAATCTCTATTGGGGCCGCCCGCACCAAAACTCAGGTCAGTTTTTTCTCCAGGTCATAAAGTGTGGCTCTCTCCAGATATGTCCAAATGAAGATTCCCAGCTATAAACTTTGGCCATGTTTCCTGGGTCCTTTCCAGGTGCTGAAGCGCATCAATCCTCTCGTCTATAAGCTGGGCCTTCCCTCCACCATGTGCATCCCAAACTCCTTCCATGTCTCCCTCCAAAAGCCAGTCATCCTGTACCGCTTCTCCGACAGGTACCTCCTCTGCTCCTTAGGCTGAGCCACCGATGTCTATGAGGTAAAGAGGGTCCTGGGTGAAGGCGGTCAGAGAGGAAAATGGTTCTTTATTATCGACTGGAAAGGTTCAGCCGGAGGAGAGGTCTTGGGAGCCTGAGGACAACTTCCTGGAATGTGCCGTTCTGCAGAGGTTTATTCTTCACACAAAGAAGAGGTGAGGCCAAAATATCTGTCACAGGTGCTCTGAGATCCATGTTTCGGGTTGCAGGAGCACCTGTGTGCCTCCATAGGCCCCCTTACGACAGCAGCAGCTTCCCTTACTAGCCGCAGTCCAGCGATGGTTCCTCGCTACAGCGTGCATCCCTGCCTCTTAGGACCTTCCACTACATCCCCGACTCTGATCCTGTGCTGCTTTGTACGACTTTGTACTTCGCCTTGGCCACCACCTCTGAAAAGTCGAGTCTGTGGAGCGACTGGGGGTACCAGCAGCAGCAAGTCAACCCTCTTTGCGCGGGACTCTGGTGGAAAATGGGTACCGCTTAGACTTGCTCCCAAGACATCTGCTTACGTCATCGTCCGCGGTGGTCCAGTGGGGCCACTACCACTGGTGCCGACATATCTACATTCAGTTTTTTTTATTCTGACAAGATGGGGTGCAAAGTGTGCATTAATGAGATTTTGATCTTACAAATGGGTGCATTGAAACAAAGAGTAAAAAAGAAAAAGAGAATGAATACTTTCCATACCCACTGTATATGCTTTCTGATGCTTTTTTATTTCTTTTTATGTACCTTATATTTACTTATCTGTGATTACATCCAGTTTTTTATGATGTTTTTGTACCAGAGTAATCGCATACATAAACAAAAGAAAAAACATAATAATAAAGTAATACTAATAAAGTAAAAAATAATTTTTAGAAAATAAAAATAAATTCATTTCTTAAAGCTGACATTTTATTACTCAGCATCCCAACTTACTGAAACCTTTCAAAAAGTCGAGCACTATCATAATATTTACAAACTAACTTCATTGAATTAATTGTAAAATCAAATAATAGAAGGTACATATAGCAATAAAGACACAACTGGGGATAACTACCACAACAGCAGCAGCCATATAAGGCTTTTATGGGGCCCAAAGTGTCAAGGAGGGAGGGAGCCAGCATTTACTATTTTTATTGTTTATCCCTGTGTATAACAATCCACCTCATTCCTCTGTATATCTTCCACCTCCTTTAGCACCCCAGCTACCACTTTCTACATGTAACTACAGGACACTTAGGTTTACATAATGGGGCTCATTTACTAAGGGCCCCACGGACCGCTTTTTCGCAGACATCCGACGATTCCATTGGACCTGGGACAGGGATTAAAAGAGGTTTTGGCGCAAGCGATCGGATTTTGACGCAAATTGCACCAGCTTTTAAGCAACAATAAATCGGGGGGTGGGCGTCCGACGATCCGGCGGATTCGGACAAAACGCAGGATTTAACTTGAAAATTGTGTTGCAAGCCAAGCACTTACATGCACTGGGAAGAAGAAGGTGGAACTCCGGCTGACCTGATCGGGGAAGCGACACATGCAGGATATCGAAAATAAATGGTTGGGGTTAGTTATATGCTAAACTTCCACATCTGTAAAGTATATAGCCAAATGGAAAAGAAAAGACAGATGCATATTGAAAAATTACTACCATGTATACTCGAGTATAAGCCGACTGAGTATAAGCTCGGACCAGCCTGCCCCCAGTAGTATACAGCCAGCCCAGCCTGCCCACTGTAGTATGCAGTCAGCCCAGCCTGCCCACTGTAGTATACAGCCATCCCAGCCTGCCCCAGTATATACAGCCAGCCCGCCTGCCCATAGTAGTATACAGCAAGCCCAGCCTGCCCACTGTAGTTACAGCCAGCCCAGCACTGTTGACGTCATACTATGCGGCGGCCGAAAAGAAGAACATGGCGGCGCCCTGCGGAAGACAGAAGAAGACGACAGAGGACCCGCTGACATCGGGGGCATATAAGGGGAGATAAGTTTTTTTTTTTAGTGCTGGGCTGCCTATTGACTTGTGATAAACCAAGTTGAGGATTTCAGCACATTTTTGTGCTGAAAAACTCGGCTTATACACGAGTATATACGGTAATACATATCAAAGACATATCAAAAACATAAAAAACACCACAATATGGGTGAGAGCTTGATTCTCCCCAGAAGGATAATACAATATATAATATAAACAAAATGAAGGTAAGTACAGAACATGCAAATTATTTGTTGTTAAAAGGCTGACATGGGCAAGAATTAACCATGTAAATACTGGTTTAGAGCATGATTTACCATGTTAATATGCAAATAAGCAATCAGGTCTCCTAAAGTGCAAGTGCGATTAGTAATTCATGGATATGGGGGCAAAAATCTTCATGAATCGTGGCAGAGTTATCCTCGTCGGACAGGCTGGATCAGGGAAGGGGTAAGTAAATCTGCCCTATGTGTACTGAACCTTCTCTGCTCTGGGTCATGTGACTTGAAAATCACATGACCCGATTACATCATCAAAGGTCTTCAGTGTTAGGGGCGGGTGGGCAGGAGACAGAGAATGCAGTGACAAGCCTCTGCTTCTCAGAGTTGGAGAGAAACGTGTGTGACCGGTCCCCGTCTCCATTACACCGGTAGGAGGGTGTCCCAGTGCTGGATCCTACAAGAGGCAGGAACTTTTCGGCAAGAATTTTTTGCGAAAAGTGCGTCTTATAGTCCAAAAAACTTGGTATGCATTCGCTGGATTCAAAATTGAAGTTGTCAAATTGCAGGTATCGGATTCAAATTGTTCCACATTTGCAGTGTTAAAAATTTGAATTGTCAATTCTTTATTAGCTGGATTCAGAGTATAAATGTCAAAACCCCAGTAGCTGGTTTAACCTCAGTGAGAATAAGGGTTTGGGTTTTCCATGCTTCTTATCACTTCTCCTACCCCAACAATTTAAGTACTTTTCCCATTTTTGTCAGGGCAACTACCCTGTATTACTACCATTTTCAGGCCTCTACCCCTTACTACTTCCATTTCACAGCCATTTTTGGGTCTTAAAATCGGATTCCCATTGACTTCAATAGGGTTTGTGTTTGCAGTCAACTAATACAACTTATTTGATTAAACTTTTTGTGTGTTTCATATACTTGTCTATTCACTGAATAACTTTGTATCACAAAAAACCTAAAAAAAGGTTTTTAATGTGTTTAAATCTCTAAACTTCAGCAATGTGCAGACAATAAAGTTTCCAAGAACCTGTTGTAGAAGTTTCACTTTATGTTTGAGTTGGGGGACATAATCCCTTGTGAAACTGTGAAAACTTTATAAGTGACTGTTAAAGGACCTAAAGGACATATTAATGGTGATCTGAGATGAAGCTGAACAAGATATAAGGATTTGAATCTGAAATCTCTCAGCAGATTGCTTATTATCCAGAAATGGAGCGCCTTATTATACTGATAATATTTTAGAAGAGAATTAGATTATTATAAGAAAGTCATTCTAATGAAAATTCCTTATTTTTCAACTATTACAGGTAACTATCACAGCACTGATATTCTTTGTAAACAGTTTTGGCTATTTGTGATGTGAAATGGAGACTATATATGTCAAGCATTTTTCTATCTGCATTAGAGGCTCCATCTAAAATTGCAGATGTCAAAAGTTCTGCAGCAGTAGTGTTTGTGTGGCAGAATGATGGATACAATAACAGATACCCAGCAGACCCCATTATAGAGTGGGGAATGTTGACGTTATTGGATTCATCCTAATCCTAACTTGATGTGTCTTTTTTCAACCGTATAAGCTATGTAATATGGTAATCTCATGATTGAATATTAATGTAAACTAAACTTTAAGAGAGCTAAGTACCCCCATGCAGTATACATAATAAAAACTTCCTTCCTATAATTAGCTAGTGTACAGGATGGCCCTTATTTATATTAGTGAGGCAAAGTGCAAGGATGTGCATTGGTGCCAAATTACCGTATTTTCGGACTATAAGGCGCACTTAAAAGCCTTGGATTCCTTGGAAATCCAAAGTGAGCCCTTATAGTCGGTGCGCCCTATATGAGGGCAGCGGACCCTACTACATAGGTCCCCGCTACGGAGACAGCAGATCTCCAGCGGGAACTGCAGACCACGCGGCACGAACAACTTCTGCCGCGTGGTCTGCAGTTCCCGCTGGAGATCTGCTGTCTCCGGTAGCGGGGACCTATGTAAGTATGGTCCGCTGCCCTCCTCCACCTCCCCCTCACCTTCCCCACTCACCTTCCCCGCGTCGCCGCGTCTCTTCTCGGCGTCGCGTCCCGTCGGGTCTCCGCTCCGCCCCCGGACCTCCGCCACGCCCCGACCCTGCGCCTTATAGTCCGATGCGCCTTATATATGGAATTATTACATATATAAGGCGCATCGGACTGTTGCGCCTTATATTCCGGTGCGCCTAATGGCCCGGAAAATACGGTATTGTAGACCACTGCACAGTCACCCTGCGCCAAACACGCTCAGGGGGCATTCACATGTGCATGCACATTTACATGTATTTATGTGAAAACTGCATCTGAAAACAGAAATAAATCTGGGCATTAATATGTAGTATATGTACCATCACTTGGTACGGGTTACCGGTATAAAGCAACAGTCCGTATATTCTATCTTAAATAGTACAGAGAAGCATATAACTTGAAATAAGGCAGCACATAGTAACTGTGACACAGCAGCATGCCTTGTGCCAAAATATTCATTTCTACCTTTCGTTATCATAAGACGTACCTTGCTGTATTCTATATATACAGACACCCTCCAAATTGTGAATTATTATGAATTGTATTATGAATTATTATGAACTTTAGATGCCCTTTTATACTAAATACCAGTACAGTATATTTTATAATATTGGGAGATTACAGGGAGATTCTGAGAAGTAGATCTAATAATTTCAATACAGGCAGTCCTCGGGTTACATACAAGATAGGGTCTGTAGGTTTGTTCTTAAGTTGAATTTGTATGTAAGTCGGAACTGTATATGTTATCATTGTAATCCCAGCCAGAACTTTTTTGGTCTCTGCGACAATTGAATTTTAAAAATGTTGGGTTGTCATTAGAATCAGGATTAACAATAAATCTTCCTTACAGACACCTCTGATAACTGTTATAGCTGTTTATTATAGCCTAGGACTAAAGTACAATAAATTACCAATATCCAGTGGTCCGTTTGTAACTAGGGGTCGTATGTAAGTCGATTCGAGTAGGGGACCGCCTGTATTGAAGATTACAGGTAATCAATATTGTAAAATCTAAAAAACATCTTTATTTCAATAAATAATGTGCATCATGTGTAACAAATAATGTGTTATATACAACCAAAGGCTTACTTAGTATTATAGAGATCTCTTAGGTTTTGGTTTTTATCTAACTTTTATATCTTTGCAGAACTTTTGGGAAAATAAGGGAATACGAAATTCACATTTCTAAAAATTGGCACAAAATGTACTTTGTAATAAGCTTAGATTATTAATTCTGATATATTTCTGTACTGCCTCTGGCACCTTCACACTGTAGGACTTATTATCTTAGTGAATTATTATGTTGCCTAAGAAGCATAGGGGCAGATTTATTAAAGGGGTATTTTCATTTCAGCAAATTAATGTTATTGTTTGCATGATGAAAAATTATACATTTTTTCAATATACTTTTTTTGTATCAATTCCACATGGTGTTCTAGATCTCTGCTAGCTGACATTCTATAGAAAGTTTGTGTATTTTCTTCCAGTGGACAGAAATCTGACCATGGTCACACAGGTGCACGTCTCGTTAATATCAGAGAGTAATCAGAGCTGTGACTTATAACGAGCCGTGCACCTGTGTGACCATGGTCAGATTTCTGTCCACTGGAAATAAACATAGAAGCTTTCTATGGAATGACAGCAAGCAGAGATCTAGAAAACTGTGAGGAATTGATACAGAAAGTATATTTGAAAATAATATTTTCAAATATTTATCTATTTGTGCCTTGATGACCAAGGCCTATTTTTCAAAACCAGCATGTGTCACTTTATCCGATTATAACTTTAGAAGGCTTTAACTTACCCAAGTGTTTTTCCATTACATTTTGTACTTTTGTAAATTTTGATTGATATATTTATTATTTATTGATATATTTAACATTTATTTATGAAAAAATATGAATTTGATAAACATTTTAAAAAACATTGCTATTTTAGAATAAATTATTTTATTTCTATAAGGTTTTGTATGTTCTGTTAATAGAAACTCACCACATATCACCCCGTTCTATTAACTATTATTATTCTATTAAAATATTTAAAACAGCAGGTAGGAAGCTTGTTAACCCTTTAAGTATTTTACAGAAATTCTAACAAAATGAAGGTTTGATTTGGAATTCACTAATATTTATCATTAATACATTCATCTGGCTGCAAAATTTACCCACATTAACTGAATAAAAGCAGAAAATGCATCTAGAAATATATTGCACAGTTTTATCCGAGTAAGAGGACATCACCTGAGTGAAGTTGGCCCCCCCCACCTTGTTCAAATCTAACAAATTTTTCTAACATGTAACTGGTGCCAATCAATTCTGCTGCATTTGTGCTGGTTTATGCTGCTTTTGTTTTGAAGATATGAACTAATTTGTAACGTTCAAAAGGTCAACCAGACCCCCCCACACACACACACACATTAACCGAATCAAAAAAAACTGGTGTCAAATGTTCAAGCTACGTTTGTGCTGGTTTGCGCAGCAAAAAATTTTCATTTGAGCCGCTTTTGTTTTTAAGTATGTTTAGGTTTTTACCAAAGCTAAGGTGTTTAGGATTAGAGGCTTTGGAAGGAATGAACTCTGATAACCTCTGCAAAAAATGATCAATACATTAAAAACTATAGCAGCACAAACACAAATTTGAGCAGGACAAACCAGCACAAATGTAGCAGAATTGATTGGCACCAATTTTGTTTGATTTGGGTAATGTGGGGGGGTTGGTTGACTTCTGATGACGCTGGAAACTTTTATTAATATCTTAAAAACGATAGCAGCACAAACTAAAGTTCTACTGCACAAACAAGCACAAACATAGCAAAAACATTTGACACCAATTTTGTTAGATTTGAACAAGGTGGGGGGACCAACTTTTCTCAGGTGAGCCCGCTGTCAGGGAACATGTAGGGCAGAATAGTTTTCGGATGCCTTGACGTGTTTTATGGAGCTCCTGAGGCCACGTTGCATTCTGAAACACAATCCACCTGTGATCACATGTTGATGTAAGATCACTTTTCCTTCACATTCAGTTAACGTGTTGGAAACACGATACCAAAATATGTAATCACGAGTATAGCCTTTGGATTTCATTTCCAAACGCAACCAAAATGCCACGTGTGAGTATGGCCTCAGGTACCACAAACCCTTATCCTAGAGAATTTGTAAACTTTTTATCATGTGGTATAAAGGGCATATTAACCCCTTGTCCCTGATCGGCTTTTTCCAATTTACTTTATGTTTATCGCTCCCTAATTTCAAAAATCAATAAAACTTTTTTATTTTTCTGTGTATAGAACTGTATTAGAGTTTGTTTTCTGCATAATATTGCCAAGAAACTGCATTTGTGCCATTTTCTTAGGTTTTATTAGGCATTAATAGATTTTACCAAAAATGAAAACCTTTTGTACCAAAAAAAATTATTACTTTTACCATATTCAGTTTTTATTTTCATTTTTCTGTACAGTGTACAGTGCTGTATGAGGGCTTATTCTCTGCGTAACAAATTGTACTTCCTAGTGGCAGTATTTTATATTCCATGCCGTGTACTGAGATCTTACAGTGTTATGTGGGCTGAGCGCACCTGGCAGTGCAAACACATGATGCCGGGAGAGCGCAGCCACAGCTAGTTACGTACTCACATATATTTAAGGCATCTCTTCTCTGACACCCTCTGATTGGATGGTGTCAGAGGATATTAGCATGATCACACACCCCAACCCGTACTGCAGTTCCTTCTCTCTGACGGTACAGCACAGTCAATAGTCAGATCCCGGGGCTCATATCTCAGGAATGGAGGGTGCTAGCAGGAAAACTCAAAGTGCCCCTGAATTAGGATGCAAGTGCCTACATGATGGTATGTTCACTTTAGGATGTTTGGGGTGGTGAAAAGTCGTACTGATCCTGCATCCACCAGCACTTGATGTTTGTCCCCATGTCTTTAGTCACCCCTGATATCTAGAGGTTGCAGCTTATACACTGATATTAAAGCAGAGACGTAATGAACAGGCCAGAGTACAGGGGCCCACATCTTTCAGAAAGTAGATTGCAGGTCCATGAAGCTGATACGATCTAGACATCTTTCATCACTAAACTGATGTTAGATGTCCATTAAAGATTTACAAAATCTATGATTCTGCGGTATATAGAGGTTGTGAGACACTGAAGGGGTTAACTGTGGATGGGCGGTATGTTTCCCCTAGGTTTTGCTATTATGCAAGGCCTTAGTGCTGAGGTTGGGTGTCCAGCACCTTGGACACAGGTGATGGGAGCAGCCCAATCAGTCTTTTTTTTAAACCGCTCAGCAGAGCTGGAAGTGTTGTCTCTCTCTGGAAGGAGGCTGGAGAGCACACAGCCCTGACCTCTGTGCCTGGAGCAGCCAAGTGATTTTGTATAGTGGTGAGTTAGTGAACACCTGTATAGTTAGCACCCTGACGGGTAGGATTTTTGTTTATTTAATGCCTGAATGTGAAGGCTGTTTTATTTTGCTGCTGCAATAAACGCAGGCGAGACCTGTTTTGGACTGTACTTTGGTGTCACTGTCTTGAACTGCATCACAGCACCCCGCTACCACGGTCTCTACTGGGCCAAATCTCCCACAAGGTATAATAAAAGAAGTCCTGAGGAACAACTTCTTAGTAGGGCACATCTATTATACTAAACTGATGTTTAACCTCTTAAGGATATCAAGCCTTTGCACCTACAGATCATCTCCACGACAACCCTGGAGTACAATGAAGGACCCCAGGGCTGCCTTGTCTCAGTACATGCTAGGTGAGACCCAGTGGTGCATATGTCAGCCTATGCATTTGCATAGGTTGACTGGTATAATATAATGTCATACATCAATATGGCAGCGTATTAATTTGAACAAGTGATCAATTTTCAATTTTTTTTACAAGTAAGTGCAAAAACTTTCAACTAAAATATGGCATCAATGTGAAGTAATGCCATCAAAAACAGTTTGAAAATAAACTTGACAAGATAAAGGGGCTTATTTACTAAGGGTCGCGGATCGCACTTTCGTCAGTTTGTTCGCTGTTTACAGGATTTAGGCAGCTTTGACAGGTTAGGAACAATAGGAGATTAAGAATAGAGAATTTTCTTTTTTTGGTAAACCCCTTTAAATGTGTAAACCCCTTTAAATCTGTTTATTTTGGTTCCTCTCCCTCTAAAGTCATGCAAATAATAATTAATTAATTGCACCGTTTCCTTATTACTGAAAAAACTTCTGCTATTGTCAATACAAACATAGTTTTCCACAATATATCACTGGCTGTAGGAACTGTACTACAAGTCACATACTAATGTAGATTGCTGCTTTTCTTTTCTATAGGAGACTATTGAGTGCTACAGATTGGAAAGTGGGGCACAATGATTTTATACAATGCTTCCATTGTATTTAATCTATCTAACTACAAGAGAGTGGAAGAATTCATTCTTCTTGGACTGACCAGCAACAGGGATATTCAGATACTGTTATTTGTGATATTTCTATCTGTTTATGTTATATCTCTCATTGGTAACATAATCATTGTTTTTCTCAGTACTATAAACTCCCGTCTTCACACCCCTATGTATTACTTCCTGAGAAATCTGTCATTTTTAGACATCTGGTACACAACAAGTACTGTCCCAAAAATGCTCATTAATTTCTTGTCAGTGAAAAAAACGATATCCTTTGATGGTTGTATGGCACAAATGTTAATTCATCTTTCTCTAGGAGGGACTGAGTGTTACCTCTTATTGTCAATGGCCTATGACCGGTATGTGGCTATATGTTCCCCATTACACTACACAAATATTATGCATCCCACCTTGTGCCTTCAGATGGCAATTGGTTCCTGGGTTTTTGGCCTGGTGGACTCTCTTGTACACACAGTCTTTGCAATGCAGTTGCCCTACTGTGGTCCTAATGTTATAAATCACTTTTTCTGTGAGGTCCCTTCAGTCTTGGAGATGGCCTGCACAGATACATATGTTAATAAAACACTTATTTTCTGGTTTGCCATGTTGGTGGTGATTGGTCCATTTTGTCTTATCCTCATTACATACGGTAACATCATTTTCAGCATACTGAAGATAAAAACATCTTCGGGAAAGAGGAAGGCCTTCTCCACCTGTGCTTCACACATTATAGTTGTTTCCCTGTTTTATGGCACCATCATGTTTATATATATGAAACCTGGATCAAATCACGAGGCAGACCAAAACAAGATGGCCACTTTGTTCTACAGTGTAATAACCCCAATGCTAAATCCTTTGATATACACGTTGAGGAACAAAGATATGAAAGGAGCATTTGTGGATTTAACTAGAAAAAAGATTAGGTCAGACAAATGATCTGCACCTTAATACCAAAATAATATGCAAAGTAGAGACTGAGCACCAAATTGCATGTTGATTTCATTTACTGTGGTAAAATTGCAAGAACACTGTATTACTGAGATGTTTCAGCCATATGCTCTTCAATAAACACAATGCCATGTAATGTATTTGCAACATCCCTCACAGGGGCCTGACCTTTTGGCTTGGAGGCATCTTTGTTTCCCTAGTACACAAGTGGCTGGCTTGGGCGTGGTGTAGCACTCAACTGGGTCATGGTCAGGTGGAAATAGTTCTTCCTGGGGCACACCCATTGTATATGTGTATAAGGATCCCCGGGTAGACGGTGGAAGGGAGGCCTTTAATCTTAGTGGAAACAAGGGACTACACTTAAACAAGGGATGTGAAACAACTTACAGTTCCTTAATTCCAGAACACAGCAAAGGCAACAGGCCAAGGTAACAGTCCAAGTCCAAGGTAGCTGTTTGGATTATGTCTGGCAAAGGATGCTCACAGCCTAGTTTCTATAACTTGGTGGAGAGGGTAGAAGCTTCTTTAGCAGTAGTCCTAGGCAGATTCTGGTAAGGATCAGAGCTGCTGCTCCATAGCCTTGGTTTCTGCAGGCCATGTGTCCTGTAGCAAGGACTCTCTTGGTCAAGAAACCTGGAACTTTCCAGCCACAAGGAGTTGTATGACCTTCTCTTTGGGTGGGTGGGGGGGGGGTTAGTTCAGGTATCCGACCAGGGACCTTTTTACAAATAAATCTACATTAGAGATGAGCGAACATACTCGTCCGAGCTTGATGCTCGTTCGAGCATTAGCGTACTCGAAACTGCTCGTTGCTCGGACGAATACTTCGCCCGCTCGAGAAAATGGCATCTCCCGCCGTTTTGCTTTTTGGCGGCCAGAAACAGAGCCAATCACAAGCCAGGAGACTCTGCACTCCACCCGGCATGACGTGGTACCCTTACACGTCGATAGCAGTGGTTGGCTGGCCAGATCAGGTGACCCTGGAATAGACTAGCCCCTGCCCGCGCTGCTCGGATCATTCTGTGTCTGGATGCCGCTAGGGAGAGAGCTGCTGCTGGTCAGGGAAAGCATTAGGGTGTTCTATTAGAATAGTGTTAGGCAGGAGTGATTCTACAAGAACCCAACAGTCCTTCTTAGGGCTACAATAACGTTTTATTTTCCTTTTTTTTTGGTTTGCTTGTGGCTGGGCTTGCTGCTATTAGTAGTGCAGCTAGTACCATATTGTGAGTAATTTGCAGGGAGACTTGTGTTTAGCTCTTAGTGACACACATATCCGCCGTCATACAATACAATGCGTTATTTTCCTTTTTTTTGGTTTGCTTGTGGCTGGCTTGCTGCTATTAGTAGTGCAGCTAGTACCTATTGTGAGAATTTGCAGGAGACTTGTGTTTAGCTCTTAGTGACACACATATCCACTCAATAATACAATAGCGTTATATTTTCCTTTTTTTGTTTGCTTGTGGCTGGGCTTGCTGGCATTAGTAGTGCAGCTAGTACCATATTGTGAGGAATTTGCAGGGAGACTTGTGTTTAGCTCTTAGTGACACACATATCCACCTCAATACAATACATTAGCGTTATATTTTCCTTTTTTTTGGTTGCTTGTGGCTGGGCTTGCTGGCATTAGTAGTGCAGCTAGTACCATATTGGAGGAATTTGCAGGGACTTGTGTTTAGCTCTTATGACACACATATCCACCTCAATACAATACAATAGCGTTATTTTTTCTTTTTTTTTTGTTTGCTTGTGGCTGGGCTTGCTGGCATTGTAGTTGCAGCTAGTACCATTTGTGAAGAAATTTGCAGGGGACTGCGACCTTGTGTTTAGCTCTTAGTGACACACATATCCACCTCAAAACACGAAGTGGACAATTTATAGGGGTTTGATTTTAATTACGCCGAGTCTGCTGATTAATTTTTTTTTATGTTTATTTCTTTTTAGAACTCACATTATCTGCCAAAGCAGTGTGCTTTGAGTGTGGGCTGAAAATACCATAGGAGAACCCCAACGGCTTATTTAGGCCTACAATAGCGTTATATTTTCCTTTTTTTTTTGGTTTGCTTGTGGTGGGCTTGCTGGCATTAGTAGTGCAGCTAGTACCGTATTGTAGGAATTTGCAGGGGACTTGCGACGTTGTGTTTACTCTTAGTGACACACATATCCACCTCAAACACCGAGTGGACAATTTATTAGGGGTTTGATTTGAATTACGCCGAGTCTGCTGATTTATTTTTTTTTACGTTTATTTCTCTTATAACTCAAAGTCATCTGGCACAGCACAAAATCCAGTTGTGTGCTGTCAGTGTAGGTTAGAAACTAGCCATAGCAATAGGATAGCATCGTTTTGTTTAAAAAAAAAACAAAAAAAATTTGAAGTTTACACTTTAATTTTGAAAATGTTTAACCCGAGGGCTAGGGGTAGAGGACGAGGGCGTGGACGTGGGCGTCCAACTACTGCAGGGGTCAGAGGCCTTGGTCCTGGGCGGGGTGAGACACCACCTGCTGATGAGGGAGCAGGGGAACACCGCAGAGCTACACTCCCTAGGTTCATCATGTCTCAAGTTACTGGGACTCGTGGTAGAGCACTGTTGAGGCCAGAACAGTGCGAAGAGGTGATGTTGTGGATTGCGGACAATGCTTCTAGCCATTTGTCCACCAGTCAGTCTTCCACGCCAGTCCACCCATGTCACCGAAATCAGCACTCCTCCAGCTCCTCCACCTCAGCCTCCTTCCACCCAGTCTGCCCCCTCCCAGCAAAATTTGGCACTTGAACCGGCATACTCTGAGGAACTGTTTTCTGGACCCTTCCCACAGTCACAAACCACTTGTCCGGTTGCTGCTGAGCAATTTTCCGATGCCCAGGTTTTCCACCAGTCGCAGTCTGTGGGTGATGATGACATTATTGACGTAGTGGAAGAAGTGTGTAAAGAGGTGTCGGACGATGAGGAGACACGGTTGTCAGACAGTGGTGAAGTTGTTGTCAGGGCAGGAAGTCCGAGGGGGGAGCAGACTGAGGGATCGGAGGATGATGAGGTGACAGACCCAAGCTGGGTTGATAGGCCGGGTGAACACAGTGCTTCTGAGACGGAGGCGAGTCCTATAGCAGAACAGGTTGGAAGAGGCAGTGGTGGGGCCAGATGGAGAGGCAGGGCCAGAGCTGGTGCATCAGCGCCAAATGTTGCCCGTAGTCAAGCTCCCGTGGCGAGGGCTAGATTTTCAGAAGTCTGGAGGTTCTTTAAAGAAACACAGGATGACCGACGGACTGTGGTGTGCAACCTTTGCCAAACCAGGATCAGCAGGGGTTCCACCACTACTAGCTTAACTACCGACAGTATGCGCAGGCATATGAATGCTAAACACCCCACTCAATGGCACCAAGCCCGTTCACCTCCGGCCTGGCACACCACTGCTCCTTCCCCTGTGTCATCTGCTAGTCAGCCCCCTGCCCAGGACCACGGCCCAAACACCTCCCATGCGAAAACCCCATCTTTGCCTCCACGATCCTCCACAGCATCCACCAGCGTTCAGCTCTCCATACCCCAGACGCTGGAGCGTAAAAGGAAGTATAGCGCAACCCACCCACACGCCCAAGCCCTCAACGTCCACATCTCCAAGTTACTTAGCCTGGAGATGCTGCCCTATAGGCTGGTAGAGACCGAGGCCTTTTGAAACCTCATGGCGGCGGCTGCCCCTCGGTATTCGGTCCCCAGCTGCCACTACTTTTCCCGATGTGCCGTCCCAGCCCTGCACAAGCACGTGTCAGACAACATCATCCGTGCCCTGACCAACGCCGTTTCTGACAAGGTCCACCTGACCACGGACACGTGGACGAGTGCTGCCGGGCAGGGCCACTATATATCGCTGACAGCACATTGGGTTAACTTTGTGGAGGCTGGGACCGAGTCTGACCCTGGGGCTGCTCATATACTGCCGACGCCGAGGATTGCGGGGCCTACCTCGGTCCAGGTCTCAAAGGCCTACTATGCCTCCTCCTCCTCCCACCCCTCCTCCACCTCCTCCTCCTCCGAATTACCATCCGTGGGCATGGCGCCATCAGTCGGTAGCTCTAGGCACAGCAGCAGTGCCATCGCTAAGCGACAGCAGGCGGTGCTCAAACTGCTGAGCCTAGGCGATAAAAGGCACACCGCCCAAGAGCTATTACAGGGCATCACGGTGCAGACTGATCTGTGGCTGGCACCGCTGAACCTGAAGCCAGGCATGGTTGTGTGTGACAACGGCCGTAACCTGGTGGCGGCTCTGCAACTCGGCAGACTGACACATGTGCCATGCCTGGCCCATGTGTTAAATCTCATAGTTCAGCGTTTCCTCAAGACATACCCCAATCTGTCTGATTTGCTCACGAAGGTGCACCGCATCTGTGCGCATTTCAGGAAGTCGACCACAGATGCTGCCACTCTCAGGGCAGCGCATCGCCGCCTCCAACTGCCCGCTCACCGACTGTTGTGGGACGTGCCCACGAGGTGGAATTCAACATTAACCATGTTATCCAGAGTTTACCAGCAGCGCAGAGCGATTGTAGACTGCCAGATGTCAACTTCCACCAGAACTGGTAGTCAGGTCAGTCAGCTTCCTCAAGTCTACAATGAGGAGTGGACGTGGATGTCTGATATCTGTCAGGTGCTGAGTAACTTTGAGGAGTCAACACAGATGGTCAGTGGCGATGCCGCCATCATCAGCCTCACCATCCCGCTGCTTGGCCTGTTGAAAAACTCTCTGGTCACCACCAGGTGAAAGAAGCTCAACCTGAATAATATATGCACTCCTCCTCCTCATTGTCCTCCTTCTCCTCCTCTTTGTACACTAAAGCATAGGAAACTGGCTATTTTTTGCCAGGGCCAACTGGCTCTAGCTATAGTACTCTATGTATTTAATTTTTCTGGAGGGCCACCTACCCGGTCCTCTGTTTTAAGCAATTTTTGGGAGTGCCACATACAGGCACTCAATCTATTTAATTTTTCTGGAGGACCACCTACCTGCTCCTCTGGTTTGAAAACTTTTTTGGACTGCCACATACAGGCACTATCCAAATTAAATTGTCTCCATAGCAGCCTCCACATGTCGTCTTTTTAGCTGGCTCCACACGTGTCGCCATTGCTACCTCCACACGTCATCGTCATAGCTGCCTCCAAAAGTCGTCCATATAGCTGCCTCCATACATGGTCTCCTTATCAAACGAACTGTGTCAGGCAGAATTTTGGGTTGGTTTTCAGGCTTCCACATCAAACTGTTTAACTTTGGTCGCCACCCCTGCTGTGTAATACCACAAATATACTGGCCAAAACTTTTTATCATTTACCGATATTATTTCACTCGTCTTCTTGCTGCATACTGTTTTACATTCCCCTCAACCCCCATATCCTAAACTATAAAACGCTACTACAACTACACCTGTCTTATACAAAGGTTCTTAGAAGTGCTGTTTGGGAGTAGCCTGGCTTGGATTGGCGAAAGCTCGCCTGGCACGGAGCGCCAGCCACCATCTCAAGATCCACTAACATATTTTTAACTGCAGCTGCGACCTTTAATCTACTACTAGTTCACTGCCTCCATATATCGTCCCCTTATCAACGAGCTGTGTCAGCAGAAATTTTTCAGGTGTTTCACCATATACATAGTGGAACTCGGCCCATCTGTGTCGCCGCCATGCTGGAGACCTAAGTTGCATCATAGCAGCGGCAATATGGATGCCCCATACTGTCGCTCTTAATCATGGAACCATTTCCGTAAAAACAATAAAAATAGAACCACTATGCTATTCGGGTGGTGTGGCCCCTTTTACCAAATTCCTAGGTGAAATATTCAAACGACCCCGCCTCTTTGAAAATTATAATTTTTTCAAAGTAAACCTTCGGCCCCATGCCCCCAGCCATTTTGGGTGGGGAGGAGCCAGAGTAGACATGGCGGTTGACAGGCAAAGCTCGCCTGGCAGATTGGACCGCCACCCATCCCAGAGTATTAGCGAGCATCCAAGAGGCATCCATTGCATGCTGCCCCTGCTGCTGTTTCCTGTCCATTTGTGCCATCACGATCCTCCACAGCCGTGCCACCATGTCTCATTTCAACCTCTATCCCCCATAGCTGGAGCACGGAGAGGTACTGCAGCACATCATCCCCTTATCAACGATCTTGTGTCAGGCGAGAATTTTCAGGTGTTTCATCACCAATACATATGGAACTCGGCCCCTCTGTCGCCGCCGTGCTGGAGACCTGAAGTTGTAATCAAGCACGCAATATGAATGCACCGCCAATCACTGTGCGCTCTTAATCATGGAAGTCGTCTCCATGGCTGGCCTTCCACATTCGTCCCCTTATCAAAAAGCTGTGTCAGTCTCATTTTTCGGGTGTTCCCAGATACGTTATGAACTGTCAGAGGGGTCGCCCCATGCTTTTGGTTATCGACTAATATAACCGCACTTTTGTTCCACATAGAAATCATTTCAGCGGGCTTCTTGCTCACCCTCCTTTGGTGAAGCCTGAGTCCATTTAGGTTATGATGTCGCCAGGGAACAATCTCTAGCCTGCGCTGCGCCGCGGCCTCTGCATGCCCCCCTATAGTGGCAGGGGTCATGATCTGTTTTAGATGCGATCTAGCCGCAGTCGGCACGCTGTCATGCCATGCGGTTGCCCATACTTTCTGCATAATGTGCGATAAGCCCCTCATAGGCATCCATGCATGTCTGCCCCTGCTGTTTATCCTGTCCATTTCCGTGGTGTTTCCATCCTTTTCTGAGGTTCCCAGGTGTTTGGCCAAGCTTCCCTGTGCAGAGCCTTGGTCCCCTTGAAAAATGCTCAAGTCTCCCATTGACTTCAATGGGGCTCGTTATTCGAGACGAGCACTCGAGCATCGGGAAAAGTTCGTCTCGAATAACGAGTACCCGAGCATTTTAGTGCTCGCTCATCTCTAATCTACAGTATATGTAACTATAGAGTTTTAGCTCTAAGACCCACAGCAATCTGCTGATCAACAATTGCCTTATGGGTCCTCATTTGCAAAAAATAATACAGTAGAATAAAGATTTTCAAGAGATTGAATAGTACTAATAAAAAACAAATGCTGCATAGTTTTGTTGTTACGTAAAAATATATTGCTTTTATCTTTATGCATTTTGTTCATTCTTTTGGTAATTTACAGAGTTTTTTTTATAATGGTGTTTGATAAGAAGACTCATTTTACCTGTTAAAAGTTTAAACTCTTTAAAAGAAAGTATAATAAATAAAGTTTGTTGTTGCTTGCCTTTGAGCAACATCTAGTGGTCTGTTTATCTGTGGATATATTATTTATCTTTTAGCAAAGAAGAATTATATAACTGATTTCTGGTCAACATCATGAACTGAAGGAGTAAATATTTTTCACTGTATATTTGTCACACTTCGTGAGGGACGAACCGTCTGTGTCTCTTTGGGAAGAGCCTGTGGACCCTCTGGACCACCGCGGAGGTTGATTTGGGACCCACAGTGGCAGCCAAGGCAACAAATGCAGGAAACAGTCAAAACCTGAGATGACAGCAGGAGCGCAGAGGAGCACTGGTAACGCTGGTACAGAGTGAAGACACCGCTGGGCTGGAGCCCTGGAAGACACAGCAGGAGCACAGTTGTACGGAAACGGATCACAGGATACGGACCACAGAATACGGACCACAGGAGTATTTGAATGCCAGTTAAATATTTGATTATGGGTTGAAAAGGTTGAAATATTAAAGAGACTTAACCTTTGAAGCATTTTTTGCACTTTTTTTTCCTGCTGTAAGGTCTGTTTCTGAGTTAATACCACTTAACTTAAAAATGCATGCTTTGCAAAGAGATAAGACTATGCAGCTTATAAACAGTTCAGTCAGAAACGTTTAAGCTTGTTATCTAGCAGGTTCTGCGAAAACTGAAGGGAATACTGATTTAGGCTTCATGCACATCTCAGTATGAGCAAAAATGTGCCATGACCCGTAAGCCGGGTGGAGAAGGGATGAGCAGCGACATAGGGAACTGAGTGGGTTTGTCGCAAATCCCACCAGAAATTGGACCTGCCCTATCTTTACAGTCTGGCCGTCTTGCTTGGACTTGTATAATGCATCTCTATGGTGGCCATGAGCTAGGTACTGTTTTGGCGGCCGCCATTTGCAGAGGTGAGCATGGAGCCATAGAAACACATCTAACATTAGAAGAAGGATCATGAAGTAAAAGTTCTCCTTACGGATTACCATTTAAGGCCGCATTGTAGGAGTGTAGAGACTTATGCTTCATTAGGGGAATCTGGAAAATATATCTCTTTCTGGAATAGATATGTTAGTTTGGCTTTAATCCCACGTCATGTCATTAGGCTTCTTGAAAGTCATGCTTTGTGTTAAGGGGGCTGCCTTTAAATGTATGAAAAAAAGGAATTGTTTTCCTTTTCCCATCCTGGAAAAAGTATTTGCATATTTCTCCGAATCCCCTAGTGGATCATCAATGGCTATAAGTCTATACACATCTACAAGGCGGCCTTAATTAGTAAAGTCTCTGTAAGGAGAACTCTTACTTCCTGACCCTAGTCAATAGCTTCTCACTCAGTCAAACCAGTTTCCTATGGTAAACCCCTATCAAGTGGAGTAAGTAATCAAGTACCAAAGGATGGTTAACAAAATTCAATATACCTTATTAGATAATCAAAAAAGCTTCCCGTAGGGATAAAATATGGGAACACAAGTATAACAAACAGACTAATACACAATGCACAAGACCAGGATAAAAAACATAATGAAAAGTGGTACAATCACTAATGGTACATCACTGCTGTCAAAAAGGACTTAATCCGTCCAAACAACTTGCATCACAGTACATAATCTCCTGATAAAGGATATATCCTACATGCCTCATTGGTCGGAGGACAAAACAGGGAAAAGGTTCTATGTATATAGGAAAAAGATAGACCACTAATGTGAAATATACAGACCACGGTGATGTGCAGGGACACCGACACGTGTTTCGCCTCCAAGGCTTCTTCTGGGAAAAAAAAAATGCAGCCACATCAAAACAGTGCTGTCTACAGTTTGGAGCATTGACTTCAATGGGGCTCGTTATTCGAGACGAGCACTCGAGCATCGGGAAAAGTTCGTCTCGAATAACGAGTACCCGAGCATTTTAGTGCTCGCTCATCTCTAATCTACATTAATCAATCATTACATATCATAAGTCAATATGTAATCAGTTCTTTTCCAGGCGGGTGCTTTGCAGCTGCAATACTAGATATAGTATATCTGTATACATGTCACTCCGCTTGGAAACAGGTGCACAAGTAGGTACCACCCCAATTCAATATAGAAGAAGTAACTTGGCAATCATATGTTTAACAAATTTAAAAAATAGTTTATTCCATCCAAATATATATATATAAAATCCACTTAATTTTTTACATTTTGGTCAATTCATGACCTTCCTCAGAAAACGGACTGCTGGAGGGCAAATAGGATGAAAAAGAAAATGAACCCGTGTCCTTCATATCCTTATTTTCTTTTTCATCCTATTTGCCTTCCAGCAGTCCATTTTCTAAGGAAGGTCATAAATTGACCAATTTGTCAAAAATTAAGTGGATTGCATTTATTTGTATGGAATAAAATATTTTTTGAATTTGTTCAATATATGAATGCCGCAATACCAGATATAGACAGTAGATGGTGCATAGAGTTGATCAGGCTCTATGGGCATATGCAATCTAATAGGAGTGTAATATTTCGCGACAAATGTACTGGCAGGGAAATTACATACCCCATTAGTAATTGAAGGAGCCGCTTGGCACTGGACTTGTCAGGAATTAAATTGGAGCTGGTAGGCATAGGCACAGCCTCCAGGAGGTCCGGTTATGCTGACAAACCTGATAGGTGAATATAATCTAAATTCCTGTCCACTTCTGGGAAGTGGCTAGGCAGCAGGTATAGAAGAACATGTCTGATGTTGAAGACAAAGCACCTATGGTTCAGTTCATGGAACCGTAGTTGGTATTTGACTAAAACACAGTACATATAAGCACAAGTAGGGTTAGTCGCTCCTCGCCATAAAACCAGCCATCTTCTCCAGATAAGGCATGGTGGCATCTCCTGTAATCCACTCCTTGCACCAAGGCCTGAAAATTTGCCCGTAGGTGCTCCAATACAGTCTATTCTATGAGGCTGCAAATCCTAGTCAAAGTAAGAGCAAGCTAGCTATATATAGGAAACATTACTATCATGGTGTAAACTCTACCATAAAATGGTAGAATGGTTACGTTGATAAAATAATGTTACATAATGTTACAAAAGCAATAATGCTTATACACTAAGAATAACAAAAAAACAGCTCAACAGCTACTGGTAGCCACATGGATGGACAGTGCATGGATACAAAGAGGTACAACTTCAAACATAGAAAGAAAAAATCCAGCTTCACATCCTCCTGATATTTTGGCAATGTTTATTACAGCATACTGCTCATATTAAAAATGGCGTAAGCCTTAGTCTTGATCTACGCATAATGACAATAACACACTTTTTAAAAAGAAACTGCCTCCATAACATGACTAGAGAACGTGGTCTCTGCTTCCCTCACGTGACGGCAAGGAGGCGTGAAACCAAATTCATCAGCACCAAATTAATAAAATTTAAATTTAAAAGAATAGATATAAGTTGAGCAATTAAGTTATCAATATATCAAAAATATGTCAAATATTACTTGAAGTAATAAGAATAGTATTATTCTTTTTTCCCTACAAAAGAACAAAATACTTGTAGTAGCAATTGTAGTTTGTTTTCCCCATAAAAGCATAATGACAATAAGTCTCTCAGAGAGCTCTGCAAGGTAGAATCTATTCTCTGGGCACAGTCATTGATGGAAAAAATTGGTGACACCTGGATGCTCAACATATAAAAAAGTTATCGAGAGTCAGCTCACCTGGACATCAAGATTTGTGCAAAGTCTTGTTAGTGGTTTGCAGCAGATAACCCGGGTCTCGGGCAGGTAACATGAAACATGAAAAAAAAAAAGAACTCCAGATCCCGCTTTTGGTAAAAATACTTATCTTCCAGCTTTATTTCTCAATTTAAAAAGCAGATACATGATAGGCAGAAACATCAGGAAAAATAGGGAAGCAGTGCACTTTTTATCACAACATTACCAATATATACAGGTGATATTAGGAATTACACTATGATGATGATGCGCATGAATACGACTTCACATATCTAATAAAAACAAATCACATCTTGTTTTCTTTTTAAACCATGTGGGATATGAGTTTTCAAAGAAAAAATAAAAAAAGTTTCTCTATTTAAGAGTTTTCTTTTGTGATTGCCTCCTCGGTTTGGTTTCAAAACTCGCTCAATAGCACAAACTATAAGTGAACTGGTATCATTTTTGTGTGTATTGCGGAAATGTTTGGAAACTGCCGAAATATTTACTGCATTATAATTTGTAATATCTGATAAATGTTGCCTAATTCTTGCCTTTAGGGAGTTAGTGGTGCAGCCCACATATTGAACTCTGCATGTATTACATAAAATTAAATAAACCACATATGTTATGTTACAATTGATATATTGTTTGATATTAAATTGCTGACTTGTAACAAATGATGTAAAAGTTTTGGTTGGAACAACATGTTTGCAACACTTACTAATGTTGTGTCCACATTTAAATAAACCTATAGTGCTAAGCCAAGGATGGTTTCAGGTTTGCAAGCTTTTTGTGAGTGTGCATTGATCCTCAGTGTATGCAGTGTGCAAAGTGGGATTTAGCTTTAAGGAACTTACATATGAATAATGAATGAAATTGAATGTAAATGCCCAGATGGGATTACCCCTTTAAGCTTGTTTGTGGAACACTTTTTCTTCCATATTTTCTCTTGTATTCACCATTCGTACAATAAACTTCATAAGTGTCAATGCTACACTTGATTTAAATGAGCAAGTTTCAAGGCTGCGGGCAATTGACAATATGAAGCACAAACCTGGCGCACAAACTCTCTGGGGGAAATGGGTGTTGGGATGGTAGAATGGAGGTTCAGAGTGAGGTGGCAGCTAGTTGGGTAAC
The DNA here is from genome assembly GCA_019512145.1 of Engystomops pustulosus. Taxonomy (NCBI): domain Eukaryota; kingdom Metazoa; phylum Chordata; class Amphibia; order Anura; family Leptodactylidae; genus Engystomops; species Engystomops pustulosus. The sequence continues at coordinate 50,110,923 of CM033644.1, read as the reverse complement.
ATGTAGAAGGCGGGGTAGAGGGAAGAGTTGAAAGTAGTATACTCCTGATCTGGTACACCCCAATACATTTGCCAAGGTGGCAGATGAGGGAGATATCAGCTCAGGGATAGCAATGCTGCAGCAAAACATGGCCTCTAGCAACCAGGAGACTGTCTGCTCCAGTAAGAAGGGGAAGGGGAGCACAGGCAAGGTCAGAGAGGTGCTGGTAGTGGGAGATTCCATAATTAGAGGAAGAGACTGAAATACTACCTATACCACGTGCCACAGAAGAAAGGCAGAGGGAGGTAAATAAGTGGTTCAAAAGTTGGTGTAGGAAGGAGGGCTTTGGGTTCATGGAGAACTGGGCTGACATTGCTGTCGGCTACAGGCTCTGCAGTAGAAATGAGCTGCATCTCACTGGGGAGGACACATCTGTTTTGGAGGAAAAAAAGCCTTGAAGGTTGGAATAGCGTTTAAACTAGAGACCTGGGGGAAGCCAACTACACTTGTGCAGGGCAAGAAGACAATGTAGATAAGGAACTAGAAAGAGTCATGGTACATGGGGGAGGAAGGGGGCCTGGGAAGATCAGGGAATAAGAACCAAGGGAATAAGGATAGGGAAAACCATATAAAGTGTATGTACACTAATGCCAGAAGCCTCTCACACAAAATGGAGGAACTGGAACTCTTAATGTTGAAGGGAAAATATAATATAGTGGGTATCAGTAAAACATGGCTGGACAATAGCTATGACTGGCATGTTACTATAAATGGTATTTGTCTTTTTAGAAATGATCATATAATGATCGCACAGGCTCTGCTTCTGAGCATGTGCAATCCATAAGACATTGGGGAGCATCTTGGTGGCGCAAACAGAAGCTCACCAAGTGGGGACTTCAGAGGACTTTTATTCTTTTTTCAGAATTTTGTAAATTGCACATTTGGTAAGAGGTCGGATCAATTAAAACTAATTTGCCAACCTAATTTTTTTTTAATAAGGTCATTGCTAGAATAAGGCTGTGGGAGGATTATGGGGGACATATTTGGTGAGGGTCTTTTGAGGAGGGTGACAGGTCCTCTTTAAGGAGTGATATCTGAAAGTTATCTAAAAGTTGCAATTCAGATAAAGTCATCTACATGGAAAGGCTAAACAGGACCACAAGTTTGTTTCAAGATGTATGGCTGCAACTAGGTTTGGACTAATGTAATTAACCATAAGGAATATTCAAAGATGTAATACATAATAATGTAATGCTGCAGTTCATAGGAAGTCCTACACACCGGAGAGACTCCTCCCCTGTCTACATAGAAGGCAAACACTATACTGATGGTAAGATCAGTGATCACATGTCTATAAAATGGGCAAAATAAATTACACAATCAGAACATTGCTATTGAGTGTGTCACATGTCCAGAAAATATTTGTCCTACTGCTTAATATAGGTGTAAATTAGAGATGAATGAAATTTTCAAAAACTGGATTCCGTTGGTTCACTGATTTTTTTTCCAAAAGTTTGATTTGATCAGAATTTATTAGTTGCAAAGTACTTTTGAGCACCTGGAGTGCATGTGTATTTCCATCCCTAATGTTGTTTCAAAATGCAGACCCTATTCCTTTATGATAGTGAAACAGTCATTGAGCCCCAAGTAGGCAATACTCATGCAGCACCATTAGCCAACAGTCATACAGCCCCCAGTAGCCAGTATTCACGTATAATAATATGCTCTGTATTTTGCTGTAACTGAGGGGATAATGAACCCCAATTTACTGTATTTCCTAGAACAATTAGACACTAGCGGAGTATGAACTATATTTTGCAACAACTAAGGGAGACAGTGGACCCTAATATATTGCGTTTCCAAGTACAATTAGAAACCGGCAGATTCTACATTGAGAGTGAGAACAATGTGGATCCTGATATACTTTATTTCCAATAATAATTATAAATTGGTTGAGTATGCATTGTATTTGGCTATAACTGAGGTTAAGGGGAACACCAATTTAATGTATTTCCATTGACAATTGGAAACTGGCAGATTATACAATGTATTTTGCTATAATTGAGGGGGACAAGAATCACAGCTATCAGCTTCAGCTGCTGTAGTATGAATTGAAATCCTGTTCACATAATATGGTATTGCATGGCATCCGCTGCATCTGTTGTGCGGTGCTGGTGGGGATCCTGGGCTTGGAGCCATGGGGGCTATGCCTGCTAGTATGGGTGCTAGGGGGCTACCGTGTCTTGGTCCCTGCTGGTGCTGTGCTGCGGCAGATGCCATGTGATGCCGCACACAATAGCGTAAGGACCCACTACAACTAGGTCACAGTGAAGTGGTTAAAAATGTAACTAAGAACCTTAAGTTTGTTATAAAATGTAGCCTTGGACTAGGTGAACAGGCCTCTACTACACCAGGGCAAGCAAGGGGATTCAAAAAGAGGAGGGGTATGGGATGTTTTCATCAGCTAGGGATCACACATGGAGACAGGGTTTATTCCAAAACTCCAACAAAGCAACAGTAATAGGCTGAGGTAGTAGGTCCTTTCTGTCAGGTCCAAGGTAGATGGTGGTTGAATGCAGTCTGGTTTGTAGTTTAGGCAAGTTCTGTGGGAAGGCAGAGTTACAGTCCTGATGGAGGTGAAGCCCTCTCTGGGGAGACAGCAGCAGACTGCTAGTCTCTTGTCCAGTGAGCAAAATAGAAAGTTTCACATAGAACGACCTAGATTGTAGGACAGAGATGGTCCAAACTCTATTCCAGTAGCTAGAGGCCAAATAATGTGTAAAGATTTGTAATGGCCCCAACCAGCGGGCCATTACATACCCCCCAAGCTATGGACCTGTTCGGAAGAACTAGAGCTGGCAGGCAGAGCACAGCCCCCAGGAGGTTAGAGTATGCTGTAAATATATAAAGGTAAATAAAGTACAGTTAAATAAGTGCTGCTGTTGTCTGGTTAGTGTGAAAACACTCTGGAACCCTTGGTCCTGTCTACAGAAACCAGGGTTGGTGTCTGACTTAAATGACATATACATATACAGTTAGTAGGTAAATGCCCTTAAACCAACTGTGTACACAAGTAAGGAGAGGTGTCAGGTACTGTAATCAATTACCAATTACCACAGAGCTAGATCACCTGGCAGATGACTGTTTCTCCCAAACATCAGATAGTAGGAGTAGTACCCAGTGGAGCTGGATTTGTTGTAAATGCACACCAGTGCAGGTAGGAGTCTAGGCCCGTTTCCCTGTGAGTGGTAAACAGCAGCACTCAGATTCTTACAGTTGAAGAGAGTACCACATGGTCCATTAGTATCTTGTCCAGTCACCCATAAGGTAGAATAAAGCGTTTCCATAGGGTTGTTGCAGTGGAATGCCAGTAAGATCATGAAGGGAAGAGCTACCACAAATTTGATGTAATGGTCAATGATGGTCAAAGCATAGATGTGACCTGATTGACTTGGCAGCAACTTTACATGGTTGTTGGCTACGATCTCCAGAGGACCCTGGCTCACCATGGGGTGTAACAGAGCACGTTGATTATGTTGCTATCATTGGGTGATGACAGCCTGGAGGCTTAGCCACAGATCTTTTTCCGCTGGTGGCCAGTTGCTGCTTCTTGGCGGCGAGAAGCAGCAACTTTGGAGGGCAAGGAATTGACATACTGTGAGTCTTGTCTTCTCACTTTGCATCAGAGGAGGGTCCAGTATCCTGGGAGAAAAGATGGGCCGGGGCGTCTGCATTGTTGTTGGCCTTGTAGGACTTGAACAAGATGTGAAAGTTGAAGTTGGACAGATGGGAAGCCCGCTGCTCATGTGCTCCTAGCTGAGTGGTATTCAAGTTGGCCAGCGAGTTATTGTCCATGAATACTGTAAAAGAGGAAGCAACCAGATCATCTTTAATTTTTATGGTCACTATCCAGACTAAAGCCAGGAATTCCAACTTGAAAGAGCTATAGTTTTGGTTGCTCTGTTTAAGCTCCTGCAAGGAATGGTTGGTGTAAGTGATTACTCTCTTTGTCCCAATTTGAAGCTGGGAGAGCACAGCTCTGAGGCCCTGTTACTGGCATTGGTGTAAAGGATAAAGGGTAGGTTGTTATCTGGGTATCATCACATCGGTGGCGCCGTCAGCTTTTGCTTCAGTATTTGAAACACAGCTTCTCACTCTTCTGTCCAGTCTATGGAGGTCACAGTCAGTAATGCTGGGTCAAAATTTGAAATACTTTAGCCATATGTTGGAGGTTTTCCTCGTAGGTTATAGAGTAGATGTTGTTGTCAAGATATAATATGATAGTTTTAAAGTTATTATTTCCGAGACGTCTCTCCTTCAGCCGTTGAAAGTTGCCATGGGCATTGTGCAATGTTTTGCATGGGAATGTTATTGAGTTTGGGGAGGCCCTTTGGAGTGGTGACGGCTGTCTTTTCCCAATCTTCAGACTCCATGGCCACCTGCTAGTAACCACTGATAAGGTCAAGAGTGGAGAAAAAGGCAGCCGAACATAAGGCCGCTAAGGATTGTTTGTCTTTGTGCGTAATACTGTTGATTTCTTGGTAGTTAATTGATAGAAAGTTAGTTAGAAATGAATGATCCCATCCTTCTTTTTTATAAGGACCATACTTCTTTACTTCTTGTTACCAAGCTAATAGGAAGATAAAATCCAGTAGGGGTATTATGCTTTATCAAAGTGGTGAGACTGAAGTCCAGTGGATGTTTTCTGAAAGCCTGGTGATGTTGCATGACAACTTCTAGCACACCCTTACTTGATCAGCGGGGATGATATCATCATCCCAAATGTTTAGTTAAAACTACCAAGACTGGTCAGGTGGATCTCCTTCTGTTCTCCTGGTTACCTCTAGCTGTTGGGATACTGAAGAGAGTTGCAGCAGCCTGCTATTTCCTCAGATCCACTGGAGTCTCCAATATTTAGCACCCTATTAGGGATACACTGACCAGGCCTTTGGCAGCCAGAATGGGTAGGTCCCCCTCAGTTGGTAAGAGCTCAACAAGAGATTGGTAGTCTTGACCATGGATACTCATGCAGGCTTGGCACCACACCATCTGGTTAAACTCGGACTGGCCTGGAAGCCTTGATATGAACTATGCAGATTTCCCCGTCAGGGCTGGCAAACTTTTGCTGCACTGCCAGTACTTGCAGAGTATCTTGAATAGCCTTCCAGGAGTCACAAGGCATGGATGGTAGGGAATTTTGTAGAGCTTTGTGCACTTCAAGGTAACAGTAATACATTGGAGTACATTGGTACCTAACACGAGGGTACACCAAGGAGAATTCAGACACTTGCATTACTTCCAGCCTTGTCTTGGTAATTCAGTATCCCTGATGATTAGAGTGGTCTCCCAGTATCCTCGTATGGTTACTACCTAGCAATACCTAGGCCTCTGGGGGCTGTTCCAGTGTTGCTCCTTCCTGGCATTTCTTAACGTAAAACTGCATATGGTGGTTAACTGAGAGCCAGTAGGGTCACTGCATTGATGTTGACATGAACAATGGGGCCTTGGCATCCAGGTGGAGTTTCTGTGACTTAGTGGTTCATCCCCTAAGGATTGTTCCACAACCTCAAAGGTTTGTGATTTTACCAATGGCACTCAGCCTCTAAATGTCCAAATCGGTGACGTAAACTGTATTATGGTCTCTCTCTGGCTCCAGGTGTTTAGGGACTTTGCTGGCGGGCTGGCCCTGGAGTCACAAAGAAGTATCAGGGCCAATTAATCTGCCAGGATAGCAACTTCTTGTGACATTGGAGGTTATGCAGCTTGTTGTGCCAGATAGGCAGTGGTATCTGCTAGCCTCACCTGATATGACCCCTGCTGATGTTCAGCAGGTAGTAGTTCTCCTAAAATCTCATTGAACTGTATGAACTCTAGGTTTGTTGGAGAGACAACATCCTTAACTGACTTTAGTGGTTTTTATCTAGAGCCTCGATAATACATTGTTCCCGCAGGATTTGGTCTGGGTTTAGAGCTTCTTTAGGTTTTAGGTGTATTATGGGCTTTCAAGTCTCCTGTAAGGAAAGGGCAAAATCTCTGAGGGATTCACGGGGCTTCTGATTGTTCCCAAAGAACTGCTACTTTAGCTCAAGGGCGGTATGGTATTCATAGATAAACAGCCTTTCTAGGATTTGGGCCACAGGCTAATGTCCTTCCTCAATTGTCTATTTGGGATCTCTAACTGTAGGGGTACAGTGCAAAATGTAAAGGTGTACAGGGTACAGTGTAAAGGTGGCAAGCATGCCCTAAATTCAGTGAGGGTGTGTAGTAACCGAAGTGGCATTGGTAGTGGTGGAAGTATGTGGAAGGCCTGGGGTGCCTGGCACTCCAGAATAGCTTCCTCTCTCTGATCTGACATGGTGGCACCAGTGGTTCTAAGCCTGAAGGACTAGGAGACTTTACAGCATGTGTTGCTATGAGCAATGTCTAATAATGGGGACGTGGCCACTTTAAGACACAGTCACTGTTCCTTAAAGCTAGGAGGTAAGCCAACAAACACCTAGCTTCAGAAGCAATCTCTTGTCCATTTAACTTCCACAATGGTACAAACTCTGGTGACTATGATGGGATAGCTCTGGTGCACAAATGATCCTTCTCCAGACAGGCAAGAGACAGCAGGCAGAAGTAAGCAATGTTCCTCGCTGGTCGCAGGGCACTTGGATTGGCACTCCGGCTGATGCAAACACTGCCAGCAAGTCCAGCAGAAGCATTCGGAAATATTCAAAATGGTTACTTAACCCCTCTTTCGGCGGAAGGCTGCAGCACTGGTTGTCACCTCGAGGTTCCATGTGCCACACACAGGGGCGGAGTTTGGCAACTGCTGAATGGCAATTGCTTGGCAACTCCTGAATGAACCGTTGCTGCGGGGTCAGTACTTTCCGTGCAAGAGCAGCGCTCCCGCAGCACAGCAATAGAACAGTTCAAAACCCGTTTAGCAACAGGGTTAGACAGTACAGTTAAAATAACATAGTTCTTGAACAAGGTAGCAATTTAGGCAAGCTTTGTAGGAAGGTAGAGCTGTAGGCCTGATAGAGGGGAAGCCCTCTATGGGGTGACAGCAGCAGGAAAACCTAGAAAACCAGGCAGTAGGGATATTTATATCCTCTGTCTGTAAGGGGTACTCCAGACTTTAAAGGGAACCTACCACCCCGATTCTACCTATAAAGGTAGAAGGGGTGGTAGGTGGATGAATGGGACGTGAGGATAGCCCTTTTTTCCTTTCTCCAGTTCAACTATAGGTTATGGCCTATTCACTAAAGGTTGCTTGATATATAGATCAAAGAAAAATGTGGCATACTCCATATTTCAGCTTCACAAACTTCTGCTAGGTATAATAGGAGGAACAGATGACATGTCATGTTGCAGTTCTCCATTTGAGAACTGAACTTCTAGGAGGCTGAAATGTGCAGATTGACATATGTCAATAAAAATAATGATGACTGCGATTTGAAATGGAATATAAGGGATTCTGTATTATTGCCAATGACACTGTTGGGCTTTAAAGTTTTACATGGATATAAAAGTAAACTTCCAGTTTCTAACTTTTCTAAGTTTCTGTGATTTAAAGTTTGACACATAATCCCTTAACATATAAATCTGCAGGGATTACAAAGCAGCAGATATTATAGTACCTGCAGGAACCCTGTTCTGCTAATATTAACTTCAATATGGCTGGAAGCACAGAATGCTGTCATACTAAAGTCTTTGGCAGGATACAATTCTTACAACCCATTTGTATGAAAACATAAAAGAAGTTAAGAGATCATTTTACAGACCGTATCAGTTGGCCATTTCCTTATCAGCTGCCCTTTAAAGTGATAAGTCATATATCATTGATCAGTTTTACTTATTGAAATATTTACTGCAGCTATAAGGTAAGAAATCTCCTTGTGAATGGATTATAACATGACTATGCTAGACTTACACATTCATTCATTATATACACAGCAGCTGTTTTATTATATTACCCTTCCTTTTATCATTTCTATTTATTGACCATTTTATATATATAAATATTTCATACAAATTATTCCATTTATAGGACTTATACATTGCAGTTTATTAGTTTTCACAAGTAAAATGTATTAAAGGTGTTGTTTACGCAAGTTAAATGGTGTTTCACCGTACAGATTGATAATATTATTTAAAGAGATGCATTAATTCCATGATGCCATACATTCAATAAGGGGGTCACATACATTACTTTAAGATAAGAACAAATACGGTAGCAGTACGAAGGTAGGAAACTACATTGAACTTTATAGAAGTGGGAGGAGGACCTACCCATGATGGCTCACAATGTATATGAGAGGGAAGATGGCAAAATTTGAATGTTTGAAAGGTGGGGGACAGCCTGATATGTTATGCTAGAAAGTTCCAGAGTATGAGAGATAGTAGGATAGTGAAGGTCTGGAGATCATAAGTGGGATGATGTTGGCTGATGAGGCCAGAGATGTATGGATGGGACAGGTTGTGGATAAAAGTTTAAACTGAATCATTGTGTTATGCTCAACCAGTGAAAAGACTGACTAAGAGGAGAGATAGGATGAGTTGGGCATCAGAGTTAAAGATAGATTGGAGGGATAGTTAGAGTTAGTTGGGAGAACACAGAGAAGAAGGTTGCAACAGTCTATGAGGGCATAGAGAAGCACTTTTGTAGTGACGGCTGGGATGTGAAGCTTGTGGGATAAAGCAGAGTAAAGGATGACTCCAAGCCAGAAGACTTGTATGAAAGGGGAAGATATGCTATAAATGTCTGAGGAATTTCTTCAATCTAGAATCCAGTTGTGTAGATCAAAGTCCACCTAAATTACTGCCCAAACACGCACAATGGCCACTTCATAGTGGCACCTCAAAAGGTGGTTGAGTTTACCTCTAAATATAGATGCAGCTCTCTGCTCTTACACTTTTATAAATATAAGGACCTTCAGTGTCAGTATGTATTTTCCCTCATTACAAATTCTACCATCAGGCAAGTTCAAACTATCATCAGGATTTCCATCCATTTATAGATGATGAACAGAAATAAGCTGAACATAACTAAAAATAGAAGAGGATATTTATCATTAGGCAGGCTCATTTGGATAGTCTATGTTAGTGACTTACAAAAACTGCATGATAATTACAAAATAATTAACCCCTTGCCTCTGCAGCTAGTTTTGGCATTTAAGACCGGGCCTTATTTTCAATATATTCATGTATCATTATGAGTGGTTATAACACTTTAACATTTGCAGGGAATTTAGAACATTGTACTTTCAATAAAATGTCATTGATACATTTTTGCTTTTAGTTATGAAATTCTCTGCTTTTCAGGCTGATAGTCTTAACACCAGAATAACTTTTTATGAATCCTCTCATTTTTCTAGGATGTTGTGAGGCTTAGAATTTTCTGACTTTCAGAGACCTAAATAATGGTAAAACTCCCTAAATTATAGCATTATAAAAAATACACCCTTCAACATGTGAAAAAACACTTTTAATAAGTTGTTAACCCTTTAGACATTTCAAAGAGGTTTAAACACAATGGAGGGTCAATACAGAAATTTTACTTTTATGGATAATACATAAATTTCAGCTCAAATTAAATATTTATCATTTTTAGAACATTTTTGTGAAGCCTCTAGATGAAAAATCTTTATAAAAGCTTTCTTTTTATGACATTCACTGTGCGGTTCCAATATTCTGTTTTATTGTACGGATTTTTACGGCTGCAGCAATATGTAGATGTTTATTGTTTATTTGTGTTTTCTATAGGGGTTGGGCTTTGGTTTGGATGCATTTAAAAAAAAAAAGTGATATATCTGTACTGCAGACTCCTCAGCTCTTGGCCCCCACCTGTGTGCTCCTGCACAGTTCCTCCCTCACCCCACTGATGTCAGCTCACCAGGCTGCGAGATCTGTGAAGGAGCAGGAGGGAGGAGCTGTGTGAACCTGATCATATACCAGAGCAATAGATACATTTTCATAAAAAATATATGGACCACTGTCTGTTGTTGTTACTTTGTGTGGAGTATCTTACACTAATTTCATTTACAATGTTTCTTTCAGTTCCTTATAATGGTCAAATGGAACTTTACCAACGTGGACAAGTTCATCCTTTTGGGGCTAACCAGCCGACAGGACTTACAAATCTTGTTGTTTTTTATATTTCTGATATGTTATAATATTACTTTAGTTGGTAATATAATAATAATTTGGCTTAGTAGCGTACACCCTCGACTCAGCACTCCAATGTACTTTTTTCTGAGAAATCTCTCCTCATTGGACATTGGCTTTACATCAAGTGTTGTTCCTAAAATGCTCATCAATAACTTATCAGTGGATAAATCTATTTCTTTTAATGCTTGTTTTACCCAGTTGTTTATCCATCTCTCTCTGGGAGGGACAGAGTGTATTTTGTTGCTGGTAATGGCCTATGACCGCTATGTGGCTATATGCAGCCCCTTACACTACACTAATATTATGCATCCTTCCTTCTGCATTAAGATGGCTGCTGCAGCGTGGATTGGAGGCTTAATAAACTCTATAATACACACAGTATTCGCATTAGAATTACCTTACTGTAATAGAAATGTGGTAAACCATTTTTTCTGTGAAGTGCCCACAGTACTGGAGTTGTCCTGCATAGATGCATCTTTTAATAAGACTGTTGTGTTCATTTGTGCCATGATCGTAGCCTTTACCCCCTTTTGCTGCATTCTTATTACATATGTCAACATTATTTTTAGCATCATGAAGATTCGTACAACTACAGGACGGATAAAAGCCTTTTCTACTTGCGGCTCACATGTTATTGTGGTCACATTATTTTATGGAACCATTTTCTTTATATATTTGAGACCTGGAATTGTTAATGTCAATAACGAAGACAAAATGGCCACCTTGTTCTACAGTGTTATAACTCCAGTGTTCAATCCTATAATTTACAGTTTAAGAAACAAGGATGTGAACATAGCATTTAAAGAAAGTACAAAAAAGCTACGCTGCAAATGACTTTAATTTTATGATATCTGTCAACTTGCAGATACATATTAAGTAACTATACAGATATCAAAACAATCCAATGATAATAATATATTATTTTTGGTCTCATTTAGAAATTTAGCAAAATTTAGCAATTTAACAAAAATATATTTCTGAAACCCATCTTTTCATAAAGTTAATAAAACCCATAATAATGCAACAGTAGGCAAAATGGTAATTGTAACTAAGAAACTATGGAGTGTACAGAATATGATGCAGTAGAGTCCTGTATGCAGACACACATTGGCATAATACACCTACTGTACTTCATACAAATAGTCAAGCATTTCAACCCTTATATAAATTTATATCTTGACATATAGATATATTAGGGAAGAGGAAAAACAGGCACAGCACCAATAGCGTAATATTGTTAGTCAACTGGTTAAAAGTTATAACTAATCCTGTCTTTCTATAGGAAGCTTCTATGTTTATTTTCTGTAGATAAACACCAGTCCAAGGTCATGTGATGTCACAAGAGGTTAAATGCTTGCATAATGGTCCAGCCATTCTTTGTAAATGGAATAGAACAAAATAAAATAATATAACATAATAAATAGAGCCGATGCTGCTTGAACCAGCTATTGGCCTCCATCTTATGTACAAAGTCTAAGGTGAAAGTGACTGCAGAGAACCCTGAAGCTTGGTATCTGGTAGTTGCTGGATAAAGATGGGAGGAGGACATAGGATGGATTAGAAAGGAGAGTTGATGTTTTATGCAGTTAGCGAGTGTGATAGGCTTGGGTTTTAAGAGCACATTTGAAACTTTGGAGGTTGGGTATTAGACTGATAGTCCGGGGCAGAGCTTTCCATAGACTTGGTGCAGCTTGGGAAAAGTCCTGGAGATGAGAGTGAGAGGTTTCGAATTAAGGAATAGATTGGGTTGGGCCGTAGACTTAGATAGAGACAAGGTAAGGAGGAGACTGGCAACTAGTGTAGTGACTGGCACAGACTGGAGGTCCCCGTTTAGGGTTTGGTCTGCTGCATTAAGAATAGATATTTATAGAAATTGAAAGATATACAGTATATATATATATAACAGAAAGATCTATATAGAAATTGAGAATTCTTCAGATCAATAAATGTTCAGATAACAATGGATCATGAAATTCTAATAACTGATGTTGTAGCCATTTTCTCAGGATTGAATAACAACCCCTATATCTTGGAAAGCAGCTGTCTGTATCAGAAATGTGAAGATGGAGACTATGGAGATATATAATTCTATTTGTTAAGTGTCATGATGCTATGGGACACATTAACTAAGGGCTTTGCGCCACACTTTTGTTGGACTGTTTATGTTCTCATAGGCTCAAACAGCTTGCCGGTATTTAAGAAGTGTCTGTGCTGCTATGGGCCGCTGTGCCCTTTTGTGGCCCAGCTTCACTAGCCTCCATGTGACACAAATTAGGGGGCCTGCTGTTGGATGGTTCGACTGATTCGGAGCAAGCGCCGTATTTAATATGCAAATTGTGTTGCACGCCCTATGTGAAAGGTACACCACAAAAAAGATGATGAACTCTGTCTGGCTAGCATGGGGAAGAGACAGATTTGTGATTCTGGCGGCCAATCTTAATGAATCACTGCACCAAGCATTGTACACGAAAATAGCACTTTTAGTGCAGTTTCTGAATTTCTAAGTAAATGTGCCCCAAAATGATTAAATTAATGAGATTGTTAAATTTATATGTTTCTTTTTAAATTGTGTATAGTATGCATGAATTTTCTTAAAAACCTTTCCTTTATTTCAAAATATATATTTTTTAAAAACATAAAAACAATATAAACACAAAAATATATCAAGTAAAAAGTAGTGAAAAATATAAAAATGTAATGTGGCTCACAAGCGTACAAGATCACCCATTGAACGGACTTTTGGATAGTGAAAAGTAATAATGCTACCAAGGACATTGGGAGTGCCAGTTCCCCTTCTAGGGACATATGTGGATTAATTTTTATGGTGCTATTTCTGGTACATAATTTTGGGACATCTACAATGTAGCTAATTTAGGATTTTGAGGGTTGAGTATTTATGAAAAATCATCTTACTGTAGTATGGCAGTATATGGTAGGATCAAACAGACAACCTAGGGTTAAAGTACCCTTGGGGGCTAAAAAATAGTAAAAAAAAATAAATAAACTTTAAAAAAAAATTGAATTTAAAAAAGCTTAAAATTCTAATCAACACCCTTTCCCTAGAACTGATATAAATATAAATAAACAGTAAAAAATCATAAACATTGCTGCGTCCTAAAATTCCGATCTATCAAAAAATAATAACGTTTTCCCCTGGCTTTTAACCATTTTGCAAAATATAAGAAATTTGTCAGGCTCTAGGGGTAGTGGACCGACTGCACTACAGTGGATGATGACGTAAGCGGACACCTGGGACCGGAATCTAAGTGGCACATGGTTTTCACCAGAGCCTGCCACAAAGCGGGTTGGACTTGGTGCGGCGTGGTACCACCAGGTCGTTCCACAGGTGCGATTTTGTCGGCGGTGGCAGCCGAGGCAAGGTACACAGATGTTAGGCAGAATAGTTGTCGGGTACAGGCAGGAGGTCAGAATCGGTAGCACGGAAACAGAGTTGGGGATGTAGCAACAGGTCAAGGCAGGCGAAACAGGATCAAAGTCAAACACGGAACCGGGGTCAAAACGGGAAATCAATAAACAGGCACAAGGCAAGGACACAAGCATAGAGCACAAAGATCTGGCATGGAATGCTGGTAGAAGCCCTTTAAATGAACTGACTCCGGCACACACCCTAGGAGATGGGGACACGTGCATGGGTGTCGGACAGGGAGCAGGAACACGGATGGGTTAGTGAACGCTGCGGATACGGGGCACACAGAGAACCATGGGTGAGCCATGACCCAAGACCAGGGTCGCAGGAGCACACCTAAGAAAATTCAATAAAAAGTAATCAAAAAGCCGTACAGTCCTCAAATGGTAGCATTGAAAATGTCATCAAAAGTCGCACAAAATTACATCACCCACAGCTGCGTACACCAATTTATGAAAAAGTTAGTGCCAGAAGATGGCAAAATGAAGAATTTTTTTATTTTTTTTTGTACAGGAGGTTTTAGTTTTGGTAAATGTATAAAAACATTTAATGTAAATGTATGAAACCTATACAAATTTGTCATCTCCGTGATCGCACTGACCCAAATAATGAAGTAGACATGTCATTTGGGGTGCTCAGTAAAAGCTGTAAAATCCAAGCCCACAAGAAAATGGCGCAAATGTGTTTTTTCATTTTCACAGCATTCAGAATTTTTTCCTGCTTCCCAGTAGACAGCATGGAATATTAAATACTGTCACTATGAATTGCAATTTGTTAAGGAGATTTGAGATTTGTGGTGGCGCACACATTAGATTGTCAGCAAGCAACTGGCATCATTACTGGGACACAGAGCTGATCCCGGAGCATCAATGTATAGAAGAGAACCTGCCCCTGTTAAGGGGAACCTGTCATCAGCAACTGGCCTAAAAAACTACTACCAGCTTGTCGCCTAGCAGTTTTACACCTTATTAGAGATGAGCGAGCACTAAAATGCTCGGGTGCTCGTTATTCGAGACGAACTTTTCCAGATGCTCGAGTGCTCGTCTCGAATAACGAGCCCCATTGAAGTCAATGGGAGACCCGAGCATTTTTCAAAGGGACCATGGTTCAGGAATAAAATGTGTTATTTAATTAAAAAGAATGTATTCTGATAAGTTCAGATGTATGCAAACATCTGCAATCATTCTTCACTGTTTCCCGCGTATATTATCTCCCGACAAGTTACACGATGTGAAGACAGTGAATAATAGAATAAAAACAGTGAACACAGATCATTTAAGTGAAAAACCAGTGAAAACACAGTGAAGAAAGATTAACAGATGTTCGGCACATCTGCTACTTTTCGGGGTGATACGCTGTCCCGGGATCCGCTCTCTTTTCTTTTCCACTGAAGTCTCCCCGTGCTGCCCGATGTCTCCACGTGCTGCCTGATGTCTCCCCCGTGCTGACCGCTGTCTCCCCGTGCTGCCCGATGTCTCCCCCCGTTCTTGCCCGATGTCTCCCCGTGCTGCCCGACTGTCTCCCCGTGCTGCCCGATGTCTCCCCGTGCTGCCCGAGTGCTCCCCGTGCTGCCCGATGTCTCCTCCCCGTGCTGTCCCGATGTCTCCCCCGTGCTGCCCGATGTCTCCCCCGTGCTTCCCATGTCTCCCCGCGCTTCCCGATGTCTCCCCGCACTGCCCTGTCACCCCCGTGCGCCCGATGTCTCCCCCGTCTGCCCAGATGTCTCCCACGTGCTGCCCGATGTCCCTCCCCCCGTGCTGGCCCATGTTCTCCCCCGTGCTACCCGATGTCTCCCCGTGCTGCTTGATGTCTCCCTGCTGCTTGATGTCTCCCTGCTGCCGTTCCGCGCGTATCTTCCGACAAGTAAGCAGATGTGCCGAACATCTGTAATCTATTCTTCACTGTGTTCTTCACTGTCTTTTTCACTTAAATGATCCTGTGTTCACTGTTTTTATTCTATTCTTCATTGTTCTTCACTGTGTTTTTTTAATTAAATGCTCAATCTCGAGCAGGGGAAATACTCGTCCGAGCAGTATACTCGCTCATCTCTACACCTTATAAATCATGTTTCTTTAATAGTCTAGCACGGTTCCCTCACCCAGAAAATAAACTTTTAAGTGAAATGGAAACTAGTAGTATTAAGTCAAGGAGGTGCAGAGTTTAACTCTCTGTAGCTCTCCCTGCATCTGAGCACCTCCTCTCCTTATTAAAATCATGCACCAGACTTCAGGAGATCTGGTTACTGTTTTGCCTGGGTACAGGACCATTAATTACAGTGATGGGGGCATTCTTGTCACGGGTGGTCCCGCGACCCGTATCGCGGGTCGCGGGCTCACCCGTGCCCCCCGAGTCTCACCTCTCCCCGCTCCGGAATCGCTGCCAGGTTCCGGCCGCGCGCGTCCCTGCCTCCTAGGGCGCGCACGCGGTATCTTCAGGAAATTTAAAGGGCCAGTGCACCGCTAATTGGTGCACTGGCTGATCACTTCCCCTTTAAAAACCCTGCACCTTCCTCACACTCTAGCCGGATCTTTGTGCCTCACAGCCTTAGAGAAAGCTCTGTTGCGATTTGCCTGCGTTCCAGTGTCTCCTGCGTTCCTGTGTCTCCTGCGTGCCTGACTCCCTCCGTGTTCCTGTGTTGCCTGACTACCTCCGTGTTCCCATGTACCAGTGTCCCTCCGTATTGCTGTCGTGAGTTCTGTGTTCCCGTACCCTTCTGCTTGGACCTGGGAACTGCTCCACCGGCATGGGAGTAGAGATGTCTCACGTGCGGAGCTATACCATTCTGGGGCAGGTGTGAAGGTGGTGCATGCCGCTACATGGTTTCTGTGTTGGGAGACACCATCCTTAAAACGACTTTAGAGTGGTTTTGATCTAGAAGCCTCGTAATACATTGTTTTCCACGCAGGAAATTTGTCTGGGTTTTTAGAGCTTCTTTATGGTTTTTGGTGTATATATGGGGCTTTCACAAGTCTCCTGTAAGGGAAAGGCAAAATCTCTGAGGGATTCACGGGGCCTTCTGATTGTTTCCCCAAAGAAACTGCTAGCTTTAGCCAAGGGCGGTATGGTGTATTCTCTAATCAAACGCCTTCTAGGATTTTTGGGGCCCACAGGCTTAATGTCCTTCCCTTCCAATTTGTCTTTTATTATGGTATCTCTAAACTCTAATGTGGGTACAGTGGCAAAAATGTAAATGTGTACAACGGGTCAGTGTAAGAAGGTGGCAGCAATGCCCTAATTCAGTGAGGGTGTAGTAGTAACCGAAGTGGGCCATTGGTAGGGTGGGAGATGTGGAAGGCCTGGGGTGCTGGCACCCGACTAGCTTCCTCTCTCTGGATCTGACATGTGGTGGCACCAGTGGTTCTAAGCCCTGAAGGACTAGGAGACTTTACAACAAGCATGTTGGTGCTATGAGCAATGTCCTAATAATATAGGGGGACGTGGGCCCACTTGTAGAAGCAACTCCTGTTCCTTAAAGCCTGGAGGTAAGCCACAACCACCCGTAGCTTCAGAAGCAATCTCTTGTCCATTTACTTCCACACCATGGTAACAAACTCTGGTGACTAATGATGGGATAAGCCTCTGGTGCACAAAATGATCCTTCTCCAGACGGCAGAGACAGCATGCAGAAGTACAGCCAATGTTCCTCGCTGGTCGCAGGGCACTATTGGATTGGCACTCCGGCTGATGCAAAACACCTGCCGCAAGTCCGCAAAATCATTCGGAAATATTTCAAAATGGTTTACTTAACCCCTCTTTCGGCGGAAGCTGCCAAGCACTGGTGTGTCACCTCGAGTTCCATGTGCCACAACACAGGGGCGGAGTTGGCAACTGCTGACCCCCCCGAATGGCATTGCTTGGCAACTCCTGAATGACCTTTGCCTGGCGGGCCAGTACTTTCCGTGCGCAAGCAAGCCGCTCCCTGCGCACAGCAATAGAACAGTTCAAAAACACCCGTTTGAACTACAACGGGTTTAGACAGTTAACAGTTAAAATACATAGTTCTTGAACAAGGTAGCAATTCTGGCAAAGCTTTTGTAGAAGTTCGAGCTGTAGGCCTGATAGAGTGGGAAGCCCTCTATGGGGATGACAAAGCCGGAACTAGAAAAAAAAAAACCAGGCCTATAGGGATATTTGATAATCCTTCTGTCTGTAAGGGGACCCCAGACTTTAAAGGACCTACACCCCCGATTCTACCTATAAAGGTAGAAGGGGTGGTAGGTGGTAATGGGACTGAGGAAATAGCCCTTTTTTTGGGCTATCCGACATCCCCTGGCTAATCTTTTTGATAAAATTTTTATATTGCGGCAATATGCAAATTTTATTATGATGCGGCTACTTGGGGCCTGGAGTAGCCCCGGAGCATGAGGCACTAGTCGCTGTCTACTCCACGCCCCAGTAGCCACATTATTCTTACCTTCTCGCCTCACCATTTAATCTTGCAGACGACGCAGCCTCCCATGCTTTGCGCGCCCTCGTCTGAGTCCCCTGCCGTTCTGGCGCATGCGGCAGAACCCCGCGCCCTTTGGCTGCGTCCAGCCAGCGCTAAGCCGGGGCCGGAGCTACTTGCGCATGGCGCAGTATGCCCGCAGTGCGCTGGTGGACTCGGACGAGGCGCGCATGCTCCCAGGAGCTGCCGCTGCCGAAAGATTAAATGGTAGGCGGAGTAATTGGCTAACTGGGGGCGTGGAGTTAGCCGCGCTAGTAGCCTCATGTTCCTGGCTACTCCACGCCCCAGTAGCCCTAAATAAATTTGCATATGCCCATACTAAACTTTTCTAAAAGATAGCCGGGAACGTTGAGGATTGCCCAAAAAGGGCTATCCTCACGTCCCATTCATCCACCCTACCACCCCTTCTACCTTTATAGGTAGAATCGGGGTGGTAGGTTCCCTTTAACTCTTTCCTTCTGGCAGATGAAGATTACGGCTAAAATTCAAAAAAGGTGGCTTCACATAGAACCACTTAGATTGCAGGAAAGAGTTTGCTTAACTCTATTCCAGTAGCTAGGGGAGAAATTAAACTGATGTCCCATCGATCCAGCGGCCACAGTTACAATTTCCCCTGTTTTACTAGATTGTCATGTGGTTCAGTACTTGTCTCTTTCACCAAAAAATCAAACGCTCACCCACAACTTTGAGAGTTAACAATCTTATTGTGTGTCCGACTGCTTAGATTTAGTCTTACAAAGGGGTAGAAAAAGACAGTAAAAGACTACAATCCAATTTTAATCCTTATGTGCACAAAGAGAAGAGACTGTAAAGGATGATGGAGGACACCAGTATGGCCACATACAGCTCTAATACATGAGTGCACTGCAATCTTTAAAGGTGTAAGCTTGAAAAACTATCAAACCTTCTTTTTAAACAACTGCATAATATCTACAAAGGGGTTGAGGTAAAAGGTCTTTATTTCTGGTTAAAGTCTATGCAACTGAATATAATTGCTGTCTATCTTCGTGACTACACCATAAACTTGTATACTTAAATTGTCTGCTTCATATGCATGCTTCATATGGAGAAAAGAGGATAAACTGCTGCTAGGTATTGTAGGAGGAATAAATGACAGGGAATGTTAGAAGAAAAATGTACTTTTACATTTGAGAACTGGACTTTCTAGGAGGCTGATTTATGCACATTGACATATGTCAATAAAGATACTGATAACTGCGATTTGATATGGAATATAAGGGATGCTGTATTATTGCCAATGACACTGTTGGGCTTTAAAGTTTTCAATGGATATGAAAGAAAAAACTTCCAGTTTCTACAACTTTTGTCTAAGTTTTCTTCTGTGATTAAAGATTTGAGCACATAATCTTCCTTAAAACATATAAATCTGCAGGGATTAACAAAGCAGCATATATTATAGTAACCCTGCAGGAACCGCTGTTCCTGCTAATTTAATAACTTCAATATGGCTGGAAACCACAGAATGCTGTCATATCTAAGTTCTTTTTGGCAGGATAACATTCTTCTCAACCCACTTTTGTATGAAAAATAAAAAAGAGAGTTAAGAGATCATTTTACAGACCGTGTCAGTTTGGCGCCATTTCCTTATCACTCTGCCCTTTAAAAAAGTGATACAGTCATATATACATTGATCAGTTTTTACTTAATTGAAATACTCTTACTGCGCTATAAGTAAGCATCCTCCTTGTGAATGGATTTATAACATAACTATGCTATATGCAGACTTACACATTCATTCCATTATATCACAGCAGCTGTGTTTATAAATTAATATTAACCCCCTTTTCCCTTTATGTTCATTTTCTATTTCTTGACCATTTTATATATATAAATTATTTTCATACAAAATTATTCCATTTATAGGACTTTACATTGCAGTTTATTTAGTTTCTGCACAAGTAAAATATTAAAGGTGTTGTTTACGCAAGTTAAATGGTTTTTTCATACCGTAACAGATTGATAATATTATTTAAAGAGATGCATTCAATTCATGATGCCATACATTCAATGGGGGTCCACATACATTACTTTAAGAATAAGAACAAATACGGTAGCAGTACAGAAGGTGGTGAGAACTACATTGAACTTTTATAGAAGTGGGAGGAGGACCCTACCCATGATGGCTCACAATGTATATAGAGGAAGATGGCAAATTTGAATGTTTGAAAGGTGGGGACAGCCTGATATGTTATGCTAGAAAGTTTCCAGAGTATGAGAGATAGTAGGATTGAAGGTCTGGAGATCATAAGTGGGATGATGTTTGGCTGATGAGGCCAGATATGTATGATGGGACAGGTTGTGGATAAAAGTTTAAACTGAATCATTGTGTTATGCTCAACCAGTGAAAAGACTGACTAAGAGGAGAGATAGGATGAGTTGGGCAATCAGAGTTAAAGATAGATTGGAGGGATAGGGTTAGAGTTAGTTGGGAGAACACAGAGAAGAAAGGTTGCAACAGTCTATAGGGCATAGAGAAGCACTTTTGTAGTGACGGCTGGGATGTGAAGCTTGTGGAAAGCAGAGTAAAGGATGACTCCAATCCAAAACTTGTATGAAAGGGGAAGATATGCTATAAATGTCTGAGGAATTTCTTCAATCTAGAATCCAGTTGTGTAGATCAAGTCCACCTAAATTACTGCCCAAACACGCACAATGGCCACTTCATAGTGGCACCTCAAAGGTGGTTGAGTTTACCTCTAATATAGATGCAGCTCTCTTTGCCTCTTACACTTTTACATAAATATAGGACCTTCAGTGTTCAGTATGTATTTTCCCTCATTACAAATTCCTAACCATCATGCAAGTTCAAACTATCATCAGGCATTTCCATCCATTTATAGATGATGAACAGAAATAAGCTGTAACATACAAAAAAATTAGAACAGGATATTTATCATTAGTGCAGGCTCATTTGGATAGTCTATGTTAGTGACTTACAAAACTGCATGATAGTTACAAAATAATTAACCCCTTGCCTCTGCAGCTTAGTTTTTGGCTTAAAAGACCGGGGCCTTATTTTCAATATATTCATGTATCATTATGATTGGTTATAACACTTTAAACATTTGCAGGAATTTAGAGAACATTGTACTTTCAATAAAATGTCATTGATACATTTTGCTTTTAGTTATGAACTTCTCTGCTTTTCAGGCTGATAGTCCTTAACACCAGAATAACTTTTTATGAATCCTCTCATTCTTTTTCTAGGATGTTGTGAGGCTTAGAATTTTCTGACTTTCAGAGACCTAAATAATGGTAAAACTCCCTAAATATAGCATTATAAAAAAAACACACCTTCAACATGTGAAAAAACACTTTTAATAGTTGTTTACCCTTTAGAACCATTTCAAAGAGGTTTAAACACAATGGGGGTCATACAAAATTTTACTTTTATGGATAAATACATAAATTCAGCTCAAATTAAATATTTATCATTTTAGAACATTTTTTTGAAGCTCTAATGAAAAATCTTTATAAAACGCTTTCTTTTTATGCATTCACTGTGCGGTTCCAATTCTGTTTTAATTGTACGATTTTTAACGGCTGCAGCAATATGTAGATGTTTATTGTTTTATTTTGTGTTTTTCTATAGGGGTTGGGCTTTTTGGTTTGGATGCATTTAAAAAAAAAAAGTGATATATCTGTACTGCAGACTCCTCAGCTCTTGCCCCCACCTGTGTGCTCCTGCACAGTTCCTCCCTCACCCCAACTGAAATGTCCGCTCCCCAGGCCTGCGAGATCTGTGAAGGAGCAGGAGGGAGGAGCTGGTGAACCTGATCATATACCAGATGCAATAGATACATTTTCATAAAAAAAAAAATATATGGACCACTGTCTGTTGTTTGTTATTGTTGTGTGGGTATCTTACACTAATTTCATTTTCAATGTTTCTTTCAGTTCCTTATAATGGTCAAATGGAACTTTACCAACGTGGACAAGTTCATCATCCTTTTGGGGCTAACCAGCCGACAGGACTTACAAATCTTGTTGTTTTTTATATTTCTGATATGTTATAAGATTACTTTTAGTTGGTAATAATAATAAATTGGCTTAGTAGCGTACACCCTCGACTCAGCACTCCAATGTACTTTTTTTTCTGAGAAATCTCTCCTCATTGGACATTGGCTTTACATCAAGTGTTGTTCCAAAATGCTCATCAAATAACTTATCAGTGGATAAATCTATTTTCTTTTAATGCTTGTTTTAACCCCCGTTGTTTATCCATCTCTCTCTCCTGGGAGGGACAGAGTGTATTTTGTTGCTGGTAATGGCCTATGACCGCTATGTGTGCTATATGCAGCCCCTTACACTACACTAATTTATGCATCCTTCCTTCTCTTGCATTAAGATGGCTGCTTGCAGCGTGGATTGGAGGCTTAATAAACTCTATAATACACACAGTATTCGCATTAGATTACCTTACTGTAATAGAAATGTGGTAAACCATTTTTTTCTGTGAAGTGCCCCCGTACTGGAGTTGTCCGGCATAGATGCATCTTTTAATAAGACTGTTGTGTTCATTTGTGCCATGAATCGTAGCCTTTACCCCCTTTTTGCTGCATTCTTATTACATATGTCAACCATTATTTTTAGCATCATGAAGATTCTACAACTACAGGACGGATTAAAGCCTTTTTTTCTACTTGCGGCTCACATGTTATTGGGTCACATTTTTTTATGGAACCATTTTCTTTATATATTTGAGACCTGGAATTGTTAATGGTCAATAACGAAGACAAAATGGCCACCTTGTTCTACAGTGTTATAACTCCAGTGTTCAATCCTATAATTTTACAGTTTAAGAACAAGGATGTGAACATAGCATTTAAAGAAAGTCAAAAAAGCTACGCTGCAATGACTTTAATTATTTATGATATCTGTCAACTTGCGATACCTATTAAGTAACTATACAGATACAAAACAATCCAATGAAGAATATATATTATTTTTGGTCTCATTTAGAAATGTTAGCCAAAATTTAGCAATTTAAACAAATATATTTCTGAAACCCTCTTTCATAAAGTTAATAAAACCCATAATAATGCAACAGTAGCAAATGGTAATTGTTACTAAGAAACTATGGAGTGTACAAATATGATGCCGTAGAGTCCTGTATGCCAGACACACATTGGCATAATACACCTACTGTAACTTCATACAAATAGTCAAACATTTCAACCCTTATATAAATTTATATCGTGACATATAATATATTAGGGAAGAGGAAAAACAGGCACAGCACAATATGCGTATATTGTTAGTCACCTGGTTAAAAGTTATAACTAATCCTGTCTTCTATAGGAAGCTTCTATGTTTATTTTCTGTAGATAAACACCAGTCAAGGTCATGTGATGTCACAAGAGGTTAAATGCTTGCATAATGGTCCAAGCCATTCTTTGTAATGGAATAGAACAAAATAAATAATATAACATAATAATAGAGCCGATGCTGCTTGAACCAGCTATTGGCCTCCATCTTATGTACAAAGTCTAAGGTGAAAGTGACTGCAGAGAACCCTGAAGCTTGGTATCTGGTTAGTTGCTGGATAAAGATGGGAGGAGGACATAGGATGGATTAGAAGAGAGAGTTTATGTTAAATGCATTTAGCGAGTGTGTAGGCTTGGGTTTTTAAGAGCAACATTTGAAACTTTGGAGGTTGGGTATTAGACTGATATCCGGGGCAAGCTTTCCATAGACTTGGTGCAGCTGGGACATTCCTGAGATGAGAGTGAGAGGTTCGAATTAAGGAATAGATTGGGGTTGGGCCGTAGACTTAGATAGAGACAAGGTAAGGAGGAGACTGGCAACTAGTGTAGTGACTGGCACAGACTGGAGGTCCCCCTTTAGGGTTTGGTCTGCTGGCATTAAGAAGATATTTTATAGAATTGAAAGATATACAGTAATATATATATAACCACAGAAAGATCTATATAGAAATTTGAGAATTCTTCAGATCAATATGTTCAGTAACATGGATCATGAACTCTAATAACTGATTTGTAGCCATTTTCTCAGGATTGTAATAACAACCCCTATGACTTGGAAAGCAGCTGTCTTATCAGAAATGTGAGAGGGAGACTATGGAGATATATAATTCTATTTGTTAAGTGTCATGATGCTATGGGACACATTAACTAAGGGCTTTGCGCCACAACTTTTGTTGGACTGTTATGTTCTCATGGCTCAAACAGCTTGCCGGTATTTAAAAGTGTCCTGTCTGCTATGGGCCCGCTGGCCCTTTTGTGGCCCAGCTTCACTAGACCTCCATGTGACACACAATTAGGGGGGCCTGCCTGTTGGATGGTTCGACTGATTCGGAGCAAGCGCCGTATTTAATATGCAAATTGTGTTTGCACGCCCCTATGTGAAAGGTACACCACAAAAATATGATATGACTCTGTCTGGTAGCAGGGGGAAGACAGATTTGTGATTCTGGCGGCCAATCTAATGAATCACTGCACCAAGCATTGTACACGAAATACGCACTTTTAGTGCAGTTTCTGATTTCTAAGTAAATTGTGCCCCAAATTATTAATTAATGAGATTGTTAAATTTATATGTTTCTTTTTAAATTGTGTTAGTATTGCATGAATTTTCTTAAAACTTTCCTTTATTTCAAAATATATATTTTTTAAAAACATAAAAACAATATAACACAAAAATATATCAATAAAAAGTAGTGAAAAAATAAAAATGTAATGTGGCTCAAAGCGTACAAATCACCCATTGAACTACTTTGGATAGTGAAAAGTATAATGCTAACCAAGACAATTGGGAGTGCCATTCCCCTTCTAGGACATATGTGGATTAATTTTATGGTGCTATGTCTGGTACATAATTTTGGACATCTACAATGTAGCTAATTTAGGATTTTGAGGTTGAGTATTTATGAAAAATCATCTTACTGTAGTATGGCAGTATATGGTAGGATCAAAACAGACACCTAGGGTTAAAGTCCCCTTGGGGGCTAAAAAATAGTAAAAAAAATAAATAAACTTTAAAAAAAAATTGAATTTAAAAAGCTTAAATTCTAATCAACACCCCTTTCCCCTAGAAACTGATATAAATATAACATAAACAGTACAAACTAAACATTGCTTGCGTCCTAAAAATTCCGATCTTCACAAAATAATAACGTTTTCCCCCTGGCTTTTAACCATTTTTTTGCACAATGCATATTATAGAAATGTTGTCAGGCTCTAGGGGTAGTGGACCGACTGCAACTACAGTGGATGATGACGTAAGCGGACACCTGGGACCGGAATCCTAAGTGGCACATGGTTTTCACCAGAGCTGCCACAAAGGCGGGTTGGACTTGTGGGCGGCGTGGTACCACCAGGTCGTTTCCAGACAGGTGCGATTTTTGTCCGGCGTGGCAGCCGAGGCCAGGTACAAGATGTTAGGCATAGATATTTGTGGGTATCAGGCAGGAGTCAGAATCGGTAGCACGGAACAGAGTTGGGATGTAGCAACGGTCAAGGCAGGCGAAACAGGATCAAAGTCAAACACGGAACCGGGGTCAAAACGGGAAATCAATAAACAGGCACAAGGCAAGGACCAACATAGGCCAAAGATCTGGCATGGAATGCTGGTAAGAAGCCCTTTAAATGAACTGACTCCGGCACACACCCTAGAGGAGATGGGGACACGTGCATGGGTGTCGGACAGGGAGCAGGAACAACGATGGGTTAGTGAACGCTGCGGATACGGGCACACAGAGAACCAGGGTGAGCCATGACCACACCAGGTTCCAGGAGCACACCTAGAAATTCCAATAAAAAGTACTCAAAAAGCCGTACAGTCCCAAATGGTAGCATTGAAAATGTCATCAAAAGTCGCACCAAATTTACATCACCCACAAGCTGCGTACACCATTTATGAAAAGTTAGTGCCAGAAGATGGCAAAATGAAGATTTTTTATTTTTTTTTTGTACAGGAGGTTTTAGTTTTGGTAAATGTTAAAACATTTTAATGTAAATTATGAAACCTATACAATTTGTCATCTCCGTGATCGCACTGACCCAAATAATGAAGTAGACATGTCATTTGGGGTGCTCAGTAAAAGCTGTAAAATCCAAGCCCACAAGAAAATGGCGCAAATGTGTTTTTTTTCATTTTCACAGCATCAGAATTTTTTCCTGCTTCCCAGTAGACACCCACCGAATGAATATTAATACTGTCACTATGAATTGCAATTGTTAAGGAGATTTGAGATTTGTGGTGGCGCACACATTAGTTGTCAGCAAGCAACTGGCATCATTACTGGGCACAGAGCTGATCCCGGAGCATCAATGTATAGAAGAGAACCTGCCCCTGTTAAGGGGAACCTGTCATCACAACTGGCCTAAAAACCTACTACCAGCTTGTCGCCTAGCAGTTTTACACCTTATTAGAGATGACGAGCACCTAAAATGCTCGGTGGCTCGTATTCGAGGCGAACTTTTCCAGATGCTCGAGTTGCTCGTCTCGAATAACGAGCCCCATTGAATCAATGGGAGACCCTACATTTTTTCAAAGGGACCATGGTTCAGAATAAAATGTGTTATTTAATTAAAAAAGAATGTATTCTGTATAAGTTCAGATGTATGCAAACATCTGCAATCATTCTTCACTGTTCCCGCGTATATTATCTCCCACAAGTTAAGATGTGAAACAGTGAATTAAATAGAATAAAAACAGTGAACACAGATCATTTAAGTGTAAAAAACCCAGTGAAAAACACAGTGACAGAAGAGATTAACAGATGTTCGGCACATCTGCTTACTTTTCGGGGTGATACGCTGTCCCGGGATCCGCTCTCTTTCTTTTTCCACTGAAGTCTCCCCGTGCTGCCCGATGTCTCCACGTGCTGCCTGATGTCTCCCCCGTGCTGACCGCTGTCTCCCCGTGCTGCCCGATGTCTCCCCCGTTGCTGCCCGATGTCTCCCCGTGCTGCCCGCTGTCTCCCGTGCTGCCCGATGTCTCCCCGTGCTGCCCGGATGTCTCCCCCGTGCTGCCCGATGTCTCCATTCCCGTGCTTCCCGATGTCTCCCCCGTGCTGCCCGATGTCTCCCCCGTGCTTCCCGATGTCTCCCCCGGCTTCCCGATGTCTCCCCGCACTGCCCTGTCACCCCCGTGGCTGCCCGATGTCTCCCCCGTCTGCCCAGATGCTCCCCGTGCTGCCCGATGTCTCCCCCCGTGCTGGCCCCATGTCTCCCCCGTGCTACCCGATGTCTCCCGTTCCTGTTATGTCTCCCTGCTGCTTGATGTCTCCCTCGCCCGCTGTTCCGCGCGTATCTTCCGACAAGTAAGCAGATGTGCCGAACATCTGAATCTATTCTTCACTGTGTTCTTCACTGTCTTTTTTCACTTAAATGATCCTGGTTTCACTGTTTTATTCTATTCTTCATTGTTCTTCACTGTGTTTTTTTTAAATTAAATGCTCAATCTCGAGCAGGGGAAATAATCGTCCGGCAGTATACTGCCCTCATCTCTACACTTATAAATCATGTTTCTTTAATAGTCTAGCACGGTTCCCCTCGCACCCAAAAATAACCTTTAGTGAAATGGACTGTATTTTGTCGGAGGTGCGCAGTTTCACTCTCTGTAGCTCTCCCTGCATCCTGCAGCCCTCCTCTCCTTATTAAAATCATGCAGGCCAGACTTCAGGAGATCTGGTTACTGTTTTGCCTGGGTACAGGACCATTAATTACAGTGATGGGGCATTCTTGTCACGGTTGGTCCCAGCGACCCGTTCCGCGGGTCGTCGGGCTCACCCGTGCCCACCCGAGTCTCACCTCTCCCCGCTCCGGAATCGCTGCCATTTCCGGCCGCGCGCTGTCCCTGCCTCCTAGCGCGCACGCGGTATCTTCAGGAAATTAAAGGGCCAGTGCAACGCGCTAATTGTGCACTGGCTGATCACTTCCCCTTTAAAAACCCTGCACCTTCCTCACACTCTAGCCGGATCTTTGTGCCTCACACCTTAGAGAAAGCTCTGTTGCATTTGCCGCGGTTCCAGGTGTCTCCTTCGTTCCTGTGTCTCCTGCGTGCCTGACTCCTCCGTGTTACGTGTCCTGACTACCTCGTGTTCCCGTGTACCAGTGTCCTCCGTATTGCTGTCGTGAGTTCTGTGTCCCCGTACCCTTCTGCTTGGACTCCTGTTGCTGACCCCGGTTTGGATTCTGACTTGCATCCTCTGGCCGCCTGCCTGACCCTGTGCCTGGACTTTGACCACGAGATTGATTGCCGTTCTTGTACCTCAACCTTGGCCGCCACTGCAGACAAGTCACGCCTGAGGAACGACCTGGTGGTACCACACCGCAGCTTGTCTAACCTGCTTTGCGGCGGGCTCTGGTGAAAACTGGGTGCCACTTAGACTCCGGTCCCAGGTAGTGGCTTGAGTCATCGTCTGCAGTGGTCCAGTGGATCCACTACCCGCAAGCCTGACAGTAAGATCCGGCAAGAGTGTGAGGAAGGTGCAGGGTTTTTAAAGTGATCAGCAAGTGCACCAATTAGCGGTGCACTGGCCCTTTAAATTTCCTGGCAGCGATTCCGGAGCGGGGAGAGGTGAGTCGCGCCGGCACCGCGCCTGCGAGACTCGGGGGTCGCGGGACCACCCGTGACAGTGGACGCTCTGGCTGCTCGTGACCTACCATCTTCTCTGAGTGGGCTCATCTCCCTAGCCACCCGGATTGATGTGCGCTTCAGGGAGCGTGCCGAAGAGTCACGTTTCGAGCAGAATCCAGTCCGACCACGACGCCTTCCTCGACTAGCTCCTGTCTTCCAAAGACCGTTCCAGTCTCCAGTCGTACCACCTGCAGAGGAGTCTATGGAGGTGGATAGAGCCAAATTGTCTCCTCAGGAGCGTATCAGAAGATGCCAAGGAAACCTTTGCCTCTATTGCGGTAGTCCTGAGCATTTCCTTGCATCTTGTCCTATCCGACCCCAACGCCCGGGAAACGCCAGCACCTAGGGTTATTGGGAGAAGCGTCCCTAGGTGTGAACAGTGCTTCTTTACGCCTGTTGATTCCGGTGCTGCTCAGCGTTGGGTCCGGCAATCAAACCCAAGTATCTGCCTTCCTGGACTCCGGCTCCGCTGGGAACTTCATGGATGCTGCATTGGTTTCCCGGTACCACATTCCAGTGATTCTTCTTGACAAACCACTTGTTATTTCTTCGGTCAGTGGACAAATTCTCTCAGACCCAGTACGGTACCGCACGGAGCCGATAATCATGCAAGTTGGTGCTCTGCATAAGGAGACTCTGTCCTTCCTGGTTCTGCCACGCTCAACCTCGCCCCTCCTGCTAGGTCTTCCGTGGTTGCAGTTCCATTCACCAGTCCTTGATTGGAGGACGGGGCAGGTTCTACGTTGGGGTCCTGACTGCCATTCTCGTTGCTTGGATGCTCTTCACCCTCTCATGCTAACTTCCGTAGTTGCCAAGTCTCTGAAGGACCTTCCGGTTTGCTACCGAGACTTTGCCGACGTTTTCTCTGAGAAGCAAGCAGAGGTTCTGCCTCCTCATCGCCCCTATGACTGTCCCATTGATTTGCTGCCAGGTACGTCTCCTCCACGAGGTCGGGTTTATCCGTTATCCGTGCCCGAGACTGAAGCTATGTCCGCTTACATAAAGGAAAATTTGCAAAAGGGGTTTATCCGCAAGTCTTCCTCCCCCGCTGGAGCTGGATTTTTCTTTGTCTCTAAAAAGGATGGTTCCCTCCGACCCTGCATAGACTATCGCGGTCTCAACAAGGTTACGGTGAAGAACCGCTATCCTTTGCCTCTCATCACCGAACTCTTTGACCGTCTACGAGGTGCCAAAGTGTTTACCAAGCTGGATCTGCGAGGAGCATATAACCTCATCCGAATTCGGGAGGGCGATGAGTGGAAGACAGCTTTCAATACTCGTGACGGGCATTTTGAGTATTTGGTAATGCCCTTTGGTCTCTGCAATGCTCCAGCGGTATTCCAGGAGTTTGTTAATGATATTTTTAGAGACCTGCTCTACTCCTGTGTTATAGTCTACTTGGATGACATTTTGGTGTATACTTCAGATCTTCCCTCTCACCAACACCACGTCCGGCAGGTTCTCAGACGCTTATGGACTAATCATTTATACACCAAACTCAAGAAGTGTCAATTCCACCAGAGCAGTCTTCCGTTTTTGGGATACGTCATTTCTGGCCAGGGACTCCAGATGGATCCTTCTAAATTGGCAGCCGTACTTGAGTGGCCTCGCCCAGTGGGACTGCATGCTGTTCAGAGATTTCTGGGCTTCGCCAATTACTATAGACAGTTTGTTCCACACTTCGCTTCACTTGTGGCTCCTATTGTGGCATTGACTAAGAAGAATGCCAATCCTAGACAATGGTCTCCAGCTGCTGAGGAAGCCTTTACTAAGTTAAAATCTGCCTTTGCCTCTGCGCCAGTACTTACAAGACCAGATACGGAGAAACCTTTTTAGTTGGAGGTTGATGCTTCATCCGTCGGTGCTGGTGCAGTTCTTACCCAGAAGGGGCCCAAGGGTCGTACCTTCACCTGCGGGTTCTTCTCGAAGACATTCTCTCCTGCCGAGAAGAATTATTCCAGTGGAGATCGGGAACTGTTGGCCATAAAGCTGGCTTTGGAGGAGTGGCGCTATCTCCTGGAGGGGGCTCGTCACCCCGTTCACATTTATACCGACCACAAGAACCTCCTGTACCTCCAGACCGCTCAGCGACTGAATCCTCGTCAAGCCCGTTGGTCTCTTTTCTTCTCCCGATTTGATTTCTTAATCCATTTCCGTCCTGCGGAAAAGAACGTTAAGGCAGATGCTCTCTCCCGTGCTTTGGATGTGGTTGGAGAAGACCATGTGCCCAGTCATATTGTGCCTCCAGAACGTCTGGTCCTTGCAGCTCCAGTGGACCTTAGGCAGCTTCCACCAGGCAAGACGTACGTCAGACCTGCCCTTCGTAAGAGGATCCTGATATGGGGACATTGCCCCCTGATATGGGGACACCCTGGAGTGCAGCGTTCCGTAGCCCTTATTTCCCGTTATTATTGGTGGCCAGACCTGGCCAAAGATGTGCGGGATTTTGTGGGTTCCTGCATCTCCTGTGCCCGAAACAAGTCATCACGCCTCAAACCTGCCGGTCTCCTGATGCCGTTGCCGATACCCAGCCACCCGTGGACTCATGTGGCCATGGACTTCGTCACTGACCTGCCACCATCCTCGGGGAATACTGTCATCTGGGTGGTAACCGACCGGTTCTCGAAAATGTCCCATTTTGTCTCCTTGTCAGGTTTGCCATCTGCTCCGCGTTTTGCCAGCCTGTTCATCTCCCACATCTTTCGGCTGCATGGACTCCCATTGCACATTGTTTTGGACCGTGGGGTCCAGTTTGTCTCCCGTTTCTGGCGATCCCTGTGTAACCATCTTCAGGTGAAATTGGACTTCTCGTCAGCATATCATCCTCAGTCGAATGGACAGGTAGAGAGAGTCAATCAAACCCTTGGCTGCTACCTTCGGCACTTTGTCTCGGCCCGCCAAGATGACTGGTCTTCCTTATTGCCATGGGCGGAGTTCTCATACAACTCCCTGGACTCTGAAGCTTCTGGTTCTACTCCCTTCTTCATTGTTTATGGACAACATCCACGTCCTCCTC
Organism: Engystomops pustulosus; assembly: GCA_019512145.1. Classification (NCBI taxonomy): domain Eukaryota; kingdom Metazoa; phylum Chordata; class Amphibia; order Anura; family Leptodactylidae; genus Engystomops; species Engystomops pustulosus. The sequence continues at coordinate 50,079,270 of CM033644.1, read as the reverse complement.
TCCCTCTGCATGTGTCCACGGAGGTTCCTGCTGTCGACGAGTTGGTACGAGACCTTAAGACCATTTGGGAACAAACTCGCCTTTCGTTGAAGCAGGCTTCCGCCTGTACCAAGCAGATAAGAAACGAAGTCCATCTCCTGTTTTTTCTCCTGGAGACAAGGTCTGGTTGTCAGCTAGATACATCCGGTTAAAGATTCCTGGATACAAGCTTGGTCCATGGTTCTTAGGTCCTTTCGAGGTTATATCCCGCATAAATCCGGTGTCTTACAAACTGCGCCTTCCTTCCACCATGCACATCCCGAACTCCTTCCATGTCTCTCTACTCAAGCCTGTTATTCTGAACCGCTTCTCCCGGCAAGTACCTCCTCCTGCTCCGGTGGCTGACTCCTCAGATATTTATGAGGTAAAGGAGATCCTCGACATGAAGACTGTAAAGGGTAAGCGGTTCTTCTTGGTTGACTGGAAGGGGTTCGGGCCTGAGGAGACATCTTGGGAGCCTGAAGACAACATCCTGGACCATGATTTACTACAGAGATTTTTACAACCCAAGAAGAGGGGGAGGCCGAAGGGGGGGGGTACTGTCACGGGTGCTCCCGTGACCCATACTGCGGGTCGCGGGCTCACCCGTGCCCCCCGAGTCTCGCAGGCGCAGTGCAGGCGCGACTCACCTCTCCCCGCTCCGGAATCGCTGCCAGGTTCAGGCCGCGCGCGTCCCCGCCTCCTAGGGCGCGCGCACGAAATTTAAAGGGCCAGTGCACCGCTAATTGGTGCACTGGCTGATCACTTCCCCTTTATAAACCCTGCACCTTCCTCACACTCTTGCCGGATCTTTGTGCCTCACAGCCTTAGAGAAAGCTCTTTTGCGATTTGCCTGCGTTCCAGTGTCTCCTGCGTTCCAGTGTCTCCTGCGTTCCAGTGTCTCCTGCGTGCCTGACTCCCTCCGTGTCCCTGTGTTGCCTGACTACCTCCGTGTTCCCGTGTACCAGTGTCCCTCTGTATTGCTGTCGTGAGTTCTGTGTTCCCGTACCCTTCTGCTTGGACCTCCTGTTGCTGACCCCGGTTTGGATTCTGACATTGCATCTCTGCCACCTGCCCTGACCCTGTGCCTGGACTTTGACCACGAGATTGATTGCGTTCTGTTTTACCTCAAACCTGCCACTGCAGACAAGTCACGCCTGAGGAACGACCTGGTGGTACCACGCCGCAGCTTGTCTAACCCGCTTTGCGGCGGGCTCTGGTGAAAACCGGGTACCACTTAGACTCCGGTCACAGGTAGTGGCTTGAGTCATCGTCTACAGTGGTCCAGTGGATCCACTACCCGCAAGCCTGACAATTCTAAAACAGGAAAAGCTTGAATTCAGTTTTAAACTCTCTGTGGCACATTTACTTACAAAGTTCACTAAAAGTGCATTGACTGAGTATTGTGCTTGGTGCAACGGATTCACAGAGAACGAGTGCCAGAAATCATGAATCTGTCATTTCCCAGCACTGGTATGACAGAGTTCACCATCATTTTTGTTGTGCACCTTTAACGTAGGGCATGCAACACAATTTGAAAGTTAAATATAACGCTTGGTGCAAATCAGTCAGACCGACCAACAGCACGCCCCCTAATTTGTGTTGCATGGAAGCCATCGCAGCTGCGCCACAAAAGGGTGGTGTGCAACACAATAGCAGCACAGACACTTCTTAGATACCTGTGCAAGCCGTTTTAGCCTAGTAGAACATCCTTAGTCAATCTGCCCCTCCACCTCCTTCACTTTATACAACAAATTTTCACTCACTTAAAAGTTGATTTTCTGGATTATGCCACCACCTTGGGTTATGAAAGAAATATGCTTCACATACTGGTAGTGGTTTATTAGGTAAATTTCTGCTGACAGATACTCATTGATAGAAGCCCCCTGTTCCTCTGTCCACTGAGTCTTCCTAGTCTTAACAGAATATTAGGGACATAGTGCCTATGAATCGATTTGCATGTTGCAGCTGAGAGAGGTCTCTTCTTCAGATTAAAGTCCTCCTGGCCTGACTTTCCAAGATATTAAACATTGCCCAACCCTAGAGTTTAACCCCTACAAGACTCAGCCTATTTTGGCCTCAAGGCTTTAACATAACCAGAGTAATATAAGATTATTATTATTTGGATGATATTTTTTGTGTTTAGTTATGAAAAAATGTTATAAAATGCTAGCATCTTCAAATTTTTATATTTTTCGGCTGAAAAATCTAGTTAAGAGAAGACTTTTGAGCTGTCTTATTTTGGGACACGTAACATTTTTAATCATGTTTAGAGCATTTTAAAGGTTAATAATTTAAAAAAAAATTATAAATATTTTTCTTTAAACAAATTTTGTTTTTTTACAGCATTCCCCATGAAGGTCCAAAAATGATTATGATTTATTGTTAGAGATGCAGCTACACCAAATATGTGTGGTGTTTTTGTGTATTTGTGTTTTATATATTTAATTAAGTGTTTATACGGGAATATATTATTTTAGAGGCTCATGTTTTATTAGAAAAATCCTTTATAATCCTAATTTATCTACAATCCCTGAAACACATGAGGCTTTATTAGTAAAACCAATTTCAGAAGAAGAAATTACTAAGGTAATTTTGTCACTAAAACTTGACAAATCGTCTTGCCCTGGCGGACTCACTAACAAATCTTTTTAAAAATAGACACGATACGATACAATACCCATCTTACCCCATTTATGACTGAGGTATTTAATAGTATATTTCACTCACAATACTTCCCAAAAGAAATGTTAGAAGCAATAATAATCACATTTCCCAAACCACGAAAACGAAAAACATGGCCAGCTAATTCCAGGCCAATTTCAGTACTAAGCTCAGACCTGAAGGTATATTCAAAAATCCGAGATAACAGACTTGTGGATATAATTCCCAGTATGGTGAATTATAAACAAGCAAGAGTTGTTAAAAGCTGACAGACACTAAATTCAACCAGAGGCTTCATTAATATTGTAGCCAAAGCAGGGCGGACCGGACACCTTCTCTGCTCCTTAACCTGGATGCGGAGAAGGTGTTCAATAGAGTCTACTGACAATACATGAAGGAAACCCTCAAGGAATTTGGGTTATGTTTACAATTTATTACTTTAATTTTAGCACTGCACAACAACAGCAGCAAAGACATACACGTAAGGATCCATTTCTAATTATTTTCGAACAACTAATGGAACCTGTTAAGAATGTCCTCTTTCTCCATTAATATTCACATTTATAATAGAACCCCTAGCACAACATATTAGAAAGTGCCCGCACGTATCATGACTACAAATATTCAATATAGATCACTGCATTTTGGATTTTTACCTCTCCAGAAAATTCACTAACACACATCCAAAATAATTAAAGAGTTCATCTCAGTAAGCTATTATAAAATTAATGAATCCAATTATTTAATACTGAATATGTGCAGCTCAAGAGGTCTTAGAAGCTAAATTCCCATACACTTGGGCTAAAGAGAAAATACTGAATCTTCGAATTACCTTAATTTATCCAATAAAAAATTTAGCATCTACCATTATTCACTACTACTAAAACAAATACAAGAAGACATACAGGGGGAGATTTATTAGAAGTGCCTATTCCAGGATATTGGATGCAGAGCTGATGCTGATCTGAGCCGAACGGGCATTGGGATACATGGGGTGCCAGCTGTAACTAACATATTCAAGTCTGGTATCCCCGTAATCATATTGACCCATAGAATAAAGATAACATTATTATTATACTATACGGTGTACACCAAAATAAAAGTTAAAAATCCAGTACAGACTTTTCTTATCTTGCCCTCAAAAAAAAGTTCCTAAATTTTCAACAATAGGGGATACCAACCCCAAAGTGGTAACACCGGAAAAAGCATTTCATCCCGCAAAAAAATGCTGTCACATGGTCCCAATAATGAAAAAGTTAAAATTTTATAGCCTGCAAAAGGGGCCAATGAGGAAACTAAAATCCTGGCAGCTTCAGGGCATTTTCTTCGTCTTGCTGTGCAACCCTTAAAACGGCCACATGTGGGGGGTCTCTGTACTCGGGAGAAATTGTATAACAAAATTTAAGATGGGTTTTCTCTTTTTATCTTTTGGAAATATGTAAATTTTTAGGCTAAATGAACATATAACAAAATTTGACCCATTCTAAATTTCACCTCCATTTTGATTTAATTTCTATGAAGATCTCAAGGGGTTAACAATCTTCCTAAAAACTGTTTCTGATTGTTTGAGGGATGCAGATTTGAAAATGAGTGGATTATATAGGAGGGGGGTTGATGTTAAATATGTAAAATTGCATTCAAAACAGTATTTATCCCCAAAATAGTCAATTCTGAAACTAAGGAAAATTGAAATTCAATTTGTAAGCCGCGTGACATCAAAATAAATTTTCCAGACATTTCAAAAATTATGAAAATGTAAAGTAGACATATGGGAAATGTTATTCAGCAACTTATTTAGGTAGAAAATCTATTTGCCTGAAAACGCAATGATTTCAAATTTCAAAAATGGCAATTTTTTCAAAAAATTCTTCATTTTTTCTTTTTGTAGATAAATGCAAAACCTTATCAGCGTAAATTTACCACTAAATTGAAGTACAACATGTGAGGAAAAAACTTTCTTAAAATCATTCTGATAAGTAACATTGTTCAAAAGTTATAACCATATAAAGCGACGCAAGTCAGAATACAAAAAATTGAGCCTTAAGCTACAAAATGGCTGCTTTAAGGAGTTAAAAAATATAACCTGCCTTTTTTTTAGACATTTGAGTAAATTGTTGCAGTATGGCAGTATATGTGGATTTTACTCCCAATTCATTACAATGTGTTGATTGCACATTGTAATGAATGAGTTAAAATGAAGTAGCCTCCGGTCATCGGGAGACCCGAGGCTACCATGGCGATGGATCGGCACTCCCCGATGACGTCCCCATGCGTCGCCATCTCTTTGAAGCCTCCGGCGGCGATCGTCTGAAAAACAAACGCGATCGGTGCTAGCACCGATCGTGGGTGTTACCTGTAAGCCTTAAGGGCTATGGAGAGGGCTCGGCCCACGAGCCCTCTCCATGAACCGGGACCCGGCTTGCACCGTACTAGTATGCCGCAAGTCGGGAAGGGGATAAAATTGCTATTTTTCATATTGCATTCATGCATGCTTGTATCCAAAATAGGACGCAAATTAGAGACAAATTCAATAATTGTGCAAAAACATTGCTCAAAAACCGGAATTAACAGTCTAAAAAATTATCCCCAATGGCTCAATTGTTCTGATTTTTGAATGAACAATAAATATATACAGCAGTTTGCTTGAGATCTACTTGTCAGATAATGACCAGTTATCTGACTTATGTCAATAAAACAATGCTTACACTCCCTTTTTATTGACACACCAGATGTTGGTTAAACAGTTAGCGCCAGGTCATGCAGTGCAGGAGGTGGACCCACCTAATAAACATTTGAATGAATATATGAACATTGATAAATGCAGACTTTAGATGGAAAAGTCGTTAGACTATAACTACTTTTAGTAATACAGGGAGTTAAAAAAAGCAGAATTGATGTATCTGTCAGGTGGCTCCAACCTAGTGTAGTGTTGCATAAAAACCAGCAAATTTTTGCAGGCTTTTAGAAAATGTGCAAGCACATGGCTGGAACGCCCCACACTGCCCACGATGTGGTAAATGTGATATTTCTAATACAGTAAAATTTAAAAAAGGACATTTCAATCCCTACCTGAAGGTGTTGCTAATTTAGTGGGGTAAAAACTGTTGACAGGTTCCCTTTAATGATCATGTCATCACAAAACTGTATTCACTTCTGAAAATGTCCAATGGAAAAAGTTCACTGAAATTAATCAGAGAGTTTACTTTTTATTTTATTGTTGTCACATAATCTCTTCATTCATCAGAGACACAAAAATAAGAAGCCTGTAGGGAGAAGAGGGATTACAAATGGAACTTGTGCAGACCTTGCACTTATATTAACATGGCTGGAACTGAGACATGTGCTTATTGTAATGTCATGCCTGGTCACGTTTTATTCTAACATTGTTCTGCTGCATCAATGTTACTAAAGTAAAAGGTAAGGATAATCTGTCTATATCTGGGGACTCTTTGCTTCTGTAGGTCGTAGTAGGGTTCTGTTTATACTGAAGAACACGTCTGGATTAGGGGAATATTTTTGAACAGGGCTTGTAGAAATTGCATTAAGAGTAAAGGTTATCTACCTACAAATCAACAGATTTTCTGCAAAAGCACCAAATAGTGTTTTTCCCCTTTTAATCTAGTACATTTGACACATCAGTTCTAAATACATAATTTTTCAGATGTTGAAGCATTCAATCCTTCTAGGGCAGTGGTGGCGAACCTATGGCACAGGTGCCAGAGGCGGCACTCAGAGCGCTTTCTGTGGGCACCCAGGCCACCACCCCAGTACATCAGACAGTACTTAAAGAATCTTCTTGCAGTTCCAAGCAACTTAAAATATGCTGCTTTCAGTGATATTTTAAAGTGATACTTACTTGGCTGCTTGTGACTGTAGGAAGACGGAGAATGTGTGGAGAGGGCCAAATTATCTTTGGAGGTCCTCCTGCTGGCCCCACAATTCTCCATGTACAGTGCAACAATAAGTTACTTCTTTAATTTTTGGGTTGCACCTTGGGATAAATAAGGGGGGCTTTGGGTTGCAATTTGGGCACTTGGTCGCTAAAAGGTTCGCCGCCACTGTTCTAGGGTGTATTTGTGTGCAAATTAGCCTGTTTTACTTAGCCTCTTATTGTGATCCATACCTAGTTCTGTCACATAAAACCCAAATGTGCACATGCATCTTCAAATATACCTTCAGTTGAAAAATGATTGATTTTTAAGTCATAAATTTCTGCAAGGAAACTGCCAGATGTGAAACGTCTGCAATGGATCTGCCAGAACCTTTGTTCTTGATCTAGTAATATACTGACCTCAAAATGTATGTATTTTTTATTGCAAAACATCTGATACATGTTATAGGCCTAAAACTCTTTGTAATGACACTAAGCAATTTTTATCAAAGAACCCATATAACTCTCAACATCAATTCAGTAATTTTAGCTTGTAACTGCTCGCAAATAGATGCACATAACTATACACATATATACAGTAAATTACAATCTACGTTTGTGTTTTGTATGTGTTGGCTTCCTTTATCTTGTACATATAGTACTACTAATTGTATTCTACATATTCAGTAGTAAGACTCTTATCTTGCATGTACTGTATATTACTACTATACTTATTCTGTTTATATAGGAACAGCACAGTATTAATACTCTTCTGCTGTATAAATAGAAATAAAGATTATTCTGAAAAAAACTGGGTTACTATAGCTTTTGAAAGATTTATTACATGTATTTATGCCCCTGAAGAGAACCCTTTGTTTTTGTTATTAAAACTAATTAGTATTCTTTTATTTTTTAAAGGAAACCTACAACGAGGAATCTACCATCAGAGGTAGATTTCTCCTAACTACATCATCTCTAACCTTTATTTTGTTTATCGGAATACCTAATATAAAAAACATTGTAAAAGTAATATGTAAATTAGCTGCAGAGGCTGCAGCCGTGGAGTAGCCTGGCTAGGCTCCAAGTGCAGTGGCTACTCCACAGTAGCCTTTGCAGGGAAACCCACTTGTGTCCTCCTCTTCTTCTTCAGACTCCTGTCCCGCCGCAATCCTGTTCTTCTTCAATCATCGCTGGCTTCAATGGCGCTACTGCGACCACTGTGACTACTGCTGGCTTCAATGGCGCTATATGCAGCTGCGCAAACTCAGCACGCTCCTACTCTTCTTTCAAAATTTGGGACAGAAGTCAGAGCTACTGGGGCGTGGAGGAGCCTCTGCGCCAAGCGCCTGGCATGGCTACTCCACGGCCCAGTAGCCTCTGCAGGTAGTTTACATATTACTTTTACAACATGTACTATAATTTAGCCTTAGGCTACAATGAATAGTTATAACACTTATCACATGTTTCTGCAGTGAAGCTTTATTGTTAATCTTGGTTCTCGTGACAACCCAACATTTTTTTAAATCCAATTGTCACAGAGACCCAAAAAAGTTTTGTCAGTTACAGTTATAAAATATACATTTCGACTTACATACAAATTCAACTTAAGAACAAAGCTACAGAACCTATCTTTTATGTAACTGTCTGCATTAGGTTATTTGATTAGCAAAATTAAGATCAGGGCTGATATAGTTACGAGGAATCTACCATCAGATACACATTCCTCCTGGAAGGTTTTATTTATGCTTTATTCATTAAAGCAAATCTACCAGTGGTTTTCAGCTGAGTTCATCTTATCTTTATTAGTCCCAGGAGAGCCCCATGGCAGAGATAAACAGTGTTTCAGCAAAGGCTAATAACACCTTGGAGCGCTGTGTGTGATGCCAGGAGAATGGGAAGGAGGAGGAGAGAAGAAGCGCCTCTATGCGCCTCTTTGCACTCACCTTCTTTACAATATACCTATTCTTTTTCTGTATGGTATATTCTTATTTGTATTACAAAAATGTATAAACTTGTTTTTAAAATATTAGATTGTGAATTACAGATAAATCTCATTATAAATTATGGAGGTTAGTCACTAAAGATATCCAACTGTTTTAGATACACTTTTGCTTCAAAATGCAGTCATATAGAATGATGTTAGAAGGTTTATACATATTCATCAGGATCATGGCTCGGCCTCCTAAAAGCAAACCCCTACCATCTGTAGCAAACTAAACTTAACTAGAAAAAGAGGAAGTTTTAAAATGCACCTAAAAATTGTATACTTTTAGATTGTTTTTTACAATATCTAGTTTGTACATGTAATGTGTAACCTAACAAAGCCCCAAGATAAAAAGTGTAATGTTTAACTATTATAATCACATCACACAAAAAGACTGAATTTTTACTTCATAAACAAATGTTAGGAGTGAAAACTACCACACACAAACTATAGCGTACATTTATCATACAATGGTTAATTATGTGCCTGCCCATGATGTAACCCTCGACCCCCTCTTTCCCAGATTTATTAAGAGTTTCAGCCTCCAGATGAATCCGGTGGACGGTTGCACAGCCAGTCAATTCCAGGGCTTTGGAGGTGGAGTTGTGTAGTCAGATTTGATGTCAGAGACCATTTTGGTGGAGCTGGAATAAAATGGACTCCATTAAAATGAGTTCACTGCAATTTGTGCTGAATATTTTTTTTCATCAGAGTTTAGGGAATTTATGGAATGTCCTATAAATGTTTTTTCTGTTCCTGACCTGATGATGTTTTCTTTTAGTTGAAATGAATGTGGATGCCCTTTTTGCTCATGCTCAGTAGCGAAGTCCCTCTTCCCTCACGGATTTGAGGGGAGTGACTGCACTAATATTAGACTTCTGGAGTGATCAGGAAAATTTAATTCATGCAGGATTGTTCACTTTAGGTTCTTGCTGTATACTGTTTAATGTTTTAGTTTGCTTTTCCATGTTCACATTTGTAGAGGTTAGCTGCTCTGATGGATTTCATGCACTATACATAAAATAAGAGGGGAAAACTGTTTTCTAACTCAAATACAGAAACATATACATAAAAAGTACTATAGGTATAGAAGTCAAGCCTTCATGTTATCTAGCACTTCTAGATTGTGTAGCCTTGTGATGTGAAACACTTAGTAAGCTGTTCCCAGAGAAAAGCTTGATATTGCAAGCTCAACTGTTTATCATAACTGACTGTTCATGAGGCAATCCCTTTATATCTGGAATATGTTAGATGTTGCCCATGTGGTTACTGCATTGCCACCAACCCAAGTCAATGTAAAGAGGCTGTTCTCTAGTCTTAAAATAATTAGGTCAAACTTAAGGTCATCTGTGAAGGAAGATCTGCTGAAGGCGATACTGTTTCTAAGATTCATAGACTCACTAAACAAATATTATTCATCACACTGTTGTTGAAAAATGTTTTTTTCCACTTAGTATTTTCCATAATTACAGTTTAATAAAGTTATGGTTCTAAGGTTGTATTACAATAAATATCCTTTTATCTTCTAGCTAAATAACTTGGTTGTTCTATGACAATGGTGATTTGAAAAAACCCTTATTACTGTAAATGTATACATTAAACATGCCCCACGTATGTCAGGGTCAGAGTTAAGGAAATTGAGTCGTTGAAGGTTTGGCTTACCGACTCCACAGACCTTCTCAATTCTGCGCCAGGCACTGGAATGCCCAATAACCCTCACACTCTACCTTTACTGGCATACAAGCCTTCATAAATGTCCCCCTATATGTCTAATAATAATCACCATCAACTGTTTGGAGTTGAGATCTGTAATGATGCCACTGTAAATGAGAACATGGCGATCCACCGATTTCCATCTACAGCTAATGCCAATAAGGTTAAGTAATTGACGTAAACACCGTTTCGGGAACAATGAATAAAGTGAAATACCTTCACATAATCAAAATAATCAACATAAAATATACTGATTCAAATGAATTACATTAACATAGTATTATTCCTTTGTGTAATGTAAATCTTTGCTTTCAGACTGTTAAAATGATCCTAAGTAATTTCACCACCACCGTGGAGGAGTTCATCTTACTTGGACTTACCGACAAGAAGGACACGCAGATAGTGCTATTCATTGTATTTCTCACATGTTACATTTTTTCCTTATTTGGTAATATAGTGATTATATGTATTAGTAGCATTCACCCTCGACTCAACACACCGATGTACTTCTTTTTGAAAAATCTATCCTTGTTGGACATCTGTTATACGTCAAGTGTTGTTCCCAAAATGCTCATAAATTTTTTATCGGAAAAGAAAACCATAGCTTTTGATGCTTGTTTCATCCAGCTGTTTATTCACCTCTCTCTAGGAGGGGCTGAGTGCTATTTACTGTTGACCATGGCCTATGACCGCTATGTGGCTATATGCAGCCCCTTACACTACACTAATATTATGCACCCTGTCTTGTGCATGAAAATGGCATCTGCATCCTGGGTTGGAGGCATAGCTAATTCAATACTGCATACTTTCAATACATTACAGTTACCTTTCTGTGGTCCGAATGTAATAAACCATTTTTTCTGTGAGGCACCCATCTTGATAGACTTAGCCTGCAGTGATACAACTTTTAATAGAACTATCATTTTCTTGTGTGCTATAGTGGTGGCTGTTGTGCCCTTTTTCTTAATTCTCATTACATATGTCAAAATAATTTCTAGCATCATGAAGATCAGTACATCTACAGGACGAAAAAAAGCCTTTTCTACTTGTGCATCACATGTTATTGTGGTTACATTATTTTATGGCACAATTTTCATTATATATTTGAGGCCTGGGACTGCTCATGTCACTAACCAAGACAAGATGGCCACCTTGTTTTACAGTGTTATAACCCCAATGCTAAATCCTCTAATATACACCTTGCGAAATAAAGATGTAAAACTTGCACTTAGGGAAATTACAAGAAAGAAAATTCGGCAAGAAATTTCTTGAGATTTTACAATAGTTGTATAACACTACACCTATACCTGTGTAGGATTTGTGATGCTTCTCTTTTCATGTACTCATATTTTCTCATCTGGTGATTTATGATGTTTATGTACCCAAGATAAACTACATTATGTAAATAAGAAAGAAAAAAAACATAATTTCTATAGAATAAAAATAAACTAATTGATTAAAGCTGTCATTTTATTACTCATCATTACGCCGAGTTTACTGCAAGTTCAGCACTTTTCACATTATATGTAAAACACCAACGTTATTGGATTAATTGTAAAATCAGATAATAAAAAGGAGAACCATATAGTAGTAGAGTTACAAAAGAAGTAAGGGCACAACTGGGGATAACTACTACACCAGCAGACATACAATAGCTACGGAAAATATTTAGACCCTTTTAAATTTTTCACTCTTGGGGCCACATTTATCACTTTTGTGCGCCTAAGTGTAGTAGTTGCGCCTAAATTCTGGCGCACTGTTTTGCCAGAATTATCACAAGCTACAACCATCTGTGATAAGTATATTTTCTGCCTCTTATTAATCACTTTACCTTAACACAGTTTAGGCGCAGTTTAGGCGCAATGTTAGATTCGGGCACTTACATGTGATCCTGCTACAAGCTCCTCTCTGCTTCTCCCACAGCCCAGAATGAAGATAACACTCACAGCAGCACCCAGGTGTGTGACACCCTGCACCCAGTGACCTCCTCAGCAGGGGCTTCTCCTGGAGGGGATCCCCCAGTGCTGGTCTCCTGCTGCACCCCTGTAATTCTGCACAGTATCCCCCTCAGACACTGTGCAGAATTACATGGGGGACACTAGTTTGTAGTATCTGCAAACTTCTGCAAGCTTCTGCAAACTTGTGCAAACTTCTCTTGCTCTTGCTTTGAGCTCAGCGTTTTGCAGAATATTTTGTAAATAGAAGGTGATGAACTGTAAATAGAGTCTGCAGCAACTGTCTGCAGTGTATCTAATTGTATCTATTATATGTCCTAGTGCAGTGGTGGCGAACCTATGGCACTGGTGCCAGAGGTGGCACTCAGAGCCCTTTCTGTGGGCACTCAAGCCAATCGCTCCAATTTCACCGGGACCAAATCCACCAAATCTTCATGCAGTCCCAAGCAACTTAAGGGATGCTGCTGTCAGCGTTATTTTAAAGCTGCAATTCATTGGCTGTTTTAAACAGTGTGAAAAGTGAGAAGGTATTGACAGAACTGCATTGTCTTTAGAGGTCATCCTGCTGACCCACCATTCTTCCGGGAGAGAAGCTACAATGATCGTTTGATTTTATTTGCCCACCCTTTTTCAACTGTATCGGTGGCCTTAGGAGAGCCATTGCAATTGAATGATGTAGAAGAACTGGTAGCAATGTTACTGGTTAGCAGTTACTGCTTGATATGCCATGTTGGCACTTCCTGGTAAATAAGTGGATTTTGGTTGTAGTTTGGGCACTCGGTCTCTAAAAGGTTCGCCATCACTGTCCTAGTGTCTGGCTGAGCTCTGCTGCTAGAAATGAGCTCTTCTGCAAAGGGGCTCAGTGCTTTCTTCTCAGATAACGCCACCTTCGAGCTGGAGTGTTTTTGCGCCCGTTTTTGCGCCTACATGCAAAAGTCGCCCTTGATGAATATCATTAGGCGCAGCAAAACATCTGGAAATGAATGATAGATGAGGGAAAGGTGGTTATTTTAGCTGCGTGGCTAATTTGAAGTTTAATCGCAAAAATGGCGCAAAAACGGTGCGCCTAAACGAAAAGGCGCAAAAACAACAGAAAAAACAAGTGATAAATGTGGCCCTTGGTTTTATAGCAGCCAACTGGTAAGACTAAAAAAGGATTTTTTTTTGCTCACTAACGTACGCTCTGCACCCCATCTTGACAGAAGAAAAACCCTGAAATGTAGATATTTTTGCTTATTTATTAAAGAAGAAGAACTGAAATATCACATGGTCATAAGTAATCTGACCCTTCGCTAAGTATTGAGTAGAAGCACCTTTTGAGCTAGTACAGCCATGAGATTTCTTGCGAATGATGCAACAAGTTCTTCACACCTGGATTTGGGGATCTTCTTTCATTTTTCCTTGCAGATCCTCCCCAGTTCCCTCAAGTTGAATGGTGAGCGTTGGTGGACAGCAATTTTCATTTCTTTCCAGAGATAGTCAGTTGGGTTTAGGTCAGGGCACTGGCTGAGTCAGTCAAGCATGGTCACAAAGTTGTTCTGAAGTCACGGCTTTGTTAATTTAGCTGTGTGCTTAGAGTCATTGGGGCAGATTTACTTACCCGGTCCATTTGCGATCCAGCGGCGCTTTCTCTGCGGTGGATTCGGGTCCGGCCGGGATTCACTAAGGTAGTTCCTCCGACGTCCACCGAAATGAACTCAAGTTCACGGGCCTATTCCTAGTAAAGGTAAGTGCAAGTTTCGCGACACTTTATTTTTAAATGCGGCGTTTTTTCCGAATCCGTCGGGTTTTCGTTCGGCCACGCCCCCCTATTTCCATCACGTGCATTCCAGCGCCGATGCGCCACAATCCGATTGCGTGTACCAAAATCCCAAGGCAATTCAGGGGAATCGGCGCAAATCGGAAATATTCGGGTAACACGTCGGGAAAACGCTAATCAGGCCATTTGTAAATGACCCCCATTGTCTTGTTGGAAGGTGAAGCTTCAGCCCAGTTTGAGGTCCACAGCAACTCTGGTTTTCATCAAGGATATCTCGCTTTGCTGCGTTCAACTTTCCAGCTGTCATGTCCTCCCCACCCCATAGCCTGATGATGCCACCACCAGTCACTGTTGGGACTGTATTTGGCAGGTGATGTGTAGTGCCTGGTTTCCTCCACACAAACCACTTAAAATTAACACCAAACAGTAGTAGAACAACTACTTATGTAGAACTACAGTGATAGTTGACTTTGTGGAACCATCTCCCATCTCCCTACTGCATCTCTGAAGCTCAGCGATAATGATCTTGGGATTCTTCTATACCTCTCTCACCAAGGTTCTTTTCCCAAGATTGCTTAGTTTAGCTGAATGGCCAGGTCAAGGAAAAGTTGTGGTCGCCTCAAACTTGAAAATGGCGCTAGTGTCTTCTTTGGAGAAAACATATGGTTTACAGGTCTTAATAGTATTTTCATCTTTGTTACCTTACAGTATCAGTCTTAGTGCTATTTGCAACATTGCTACCTTACAGTACGATTCCTAGTACTATTTGAATTTACAGCATCATACAGTGTTCCTTTCCACTACCATTCCTAGTCACACTGAGCAATAGAAATAATAAAAAAAGGGAATAGTATACTGCTCACCCAGCAAGATGATTTTCACAAGACTTTCCTGGCATACAGTTCCGATCCACATGTGACCAATGTGTTTGATCTTGATTATAGTCAAACAGATCCCTCGGGAAATTTATTTTTTTAGTTTCAGATATAGTTTCCTCTATAGTATTAACCAATCCTCTGTTCTGTCTCAACCATCGCCATATATTCCATTTTTGTTTTTAACTCTTGTTTGATACTCTCTATTTCTTTGTCGATATACAGTAATTTAGTATTGTCTTGTGCTATAATTAACTTCATGTGCTCAAATGAACAATTCAATAACAATTAAATTAATTTAAAACGAATAATATTTGCAAAAATGTGTCTCGTAATACCATTTTGCATACCTGTAACTTATGCCTCCATTATTCTATCAGCTTGATACCTGTGGTGGAGAGGATTAGATCTAAAAGAAACCGTAGTTCCCAGTTGGACTTTGAAAGGGAAGCAAGCAATATTGAGAAGAGGTTATCAAAAAGAGGTTGTTAGAATAGAGCTAACAAAATTGCATCAAGTAGATCAAGAAGGGAACTGTTATTGGAAAAACCACAAAAAAGTTAAAAAAATATACAAAACTGAAAACAATGCCTTTTTGACACCTATGGTTGCACCATTGTGTTTAAACACGCTTCTACAATTACAGTAAAAATGTTTTTGACAGAGAAGCTTACTGGATATTTGTTCTTGATACCAAGTTTCCTAAATGGATGAATTTCAGACATGAATTGACGTTTTATTATTAAAATATAGAATTATTAAAATGTTAAATGTTGAATTTCATTAAGATATAAAGATAAAGGAGGTTATGTTGGGGGGTGTAGCTTAGGTGTGATGCGGTGAGGAGGCTCCGACTGGAGCTCCGCTAAGACCAGGGTCCAGACACTGAATAACGCCATCACCGACGATTTACCTGCCTAGGATGCTGGCAAGAAGGGCAAGTGATTTACTCCCCCAGACGAAGCGATTCACACGACTCTTGGTCGGTAAAACATTTCTATCTATGCACTACTGCAGGTTTTATATTTCATCTAGTAGGGTGCTGTTCATGCTTCTGTGGTTATACCCCAATTGGGCTTTATATGTATATTGCATACCTGACCTGGATTTCAACCTGTTTGAGCGGTTGATTTATGTTATAACTATTTCAGTGTTATTTCTTGTATGACCATACATAGACCAGAGAAGTGCTTGCCGTTTTATCTGTCTGTTACTCCAGTTACTCCTTTTTTTAATGTATTTGTGTCTGTGTTCACATAATAAAGATGATTTGCATGTAGCTGTGCCTTTGGTTATATAATTTTATGCACACAGAAATTTAATTTTTTGGTTTTTTTTTGCATATTGGGGGTGTGTTGTGTGGAGCCCAGCTCATACACCCCAACTAACTTTGGATTTATTACTTGTCATCAAATAGAATAATTAGGATGCTTGTTTTACAGAGGTCTATGAGATGGACCCTCCCTTGTCCGATGGACGTATGATGATGTTGTGGTTAGATTTTAAATGTTTCATGGCAATGCGTTCACTGGGATGGTCCAAAACTGTAGAGAAATGTTTGAAATTTAGAGATGATGCTGAGGTCTTCTTGTTAATTACTTCTTCGTTTGATGTGTCATATAAGTTCTGGCATCATTTTCTATGTTTTCTGCTGGCTCTTTTATATTTCTGTAAAGTGGTTGTCTTCCCATTTTTGGAGTGTATGTGGGTTTGATACTGGTAGGTAAATTTGATTCTGTATCCGAAATATGGGTATTGCCACCTGAATCATTTTCAGAAGATTAGAAAGTAACCCTTCCTTTGGATTTATTTGGTTTGGTTTTTCTTTTAAGAATGGATCATAATCTGAAGTTTTGTTGACCTGGTTACGGACAGACTGTATTTGTAGTATAGTCTTCCAGATCACAATTAAACTTACTTTTCTTAGTGTGTATAATTTGTATTTTCAGGCCAGCCAGAGGACTATTTATTTTTTGTTGTGAATGCAGGAATTGTTTTCAAGTAGAGAACATTTGTAGGTCATGTTGTAGTTGATCAATTTCATCTTGTATGTTTTTCAATTCTTCTTCCTTTTTGATTATTAGTTCCATTAATTTTAGTGAGCAAGTTGATAAAATAGTATTCCATTCTGTTTTAAAGGACTCATTGGGGCACATTTAATTACCCAGTCCCTGCGCGATCCCCAATCTGGAATGTCCAACGAGGATGAACTCTGCGCCCGATATCCTGTATCCTGAAGCTTACCCGCTCAGGTCTGCCGGAGTTCAACATCTTCTTCTCGATACATAAGTGCTTGGCTTGCGACACAATTTCAAAGTTAAATCCCGCGCTTAGTCCAAATCAGTCGGATTGTCTGACAGCCCGCCCCCTCGATTTGTGCCATATGAAAGCCGGCGCCGGTGCACCAAAATCCAATGGCTTGCACAAGAATCCTCTGCTAAATGCGACGCAGATCGGAAATCGTCGGACTATCAGACCAAAGTGCAGCCGCAGGACCCTTAGTAAATGAGCCCCATTGTATCCAGCAGTGGGGAACTTCCCGATTCGGAGACAGCTGGGAATCATTTTTTATTACAATAGTTTTCCAATGCTGTAGAATCCCACCAAATTTTAAGCTGGTTGGTGAGGGCACCTGGATTTTCCAGTGCCAAAATCAGTGAAATCACAACGGGACACATTTACTTACCCGGTCCTGCGCGATCCCCAATCCGGAGTGTCCACCGGAATGCACATCTGCTGCGATTCAAGAAGATGCTGCGCCCAATATCCTGCATGTGTCGCTTCTCCACTCAGGTCCGCCGGAGTTCACTTTCTCCTTCCTGGTGCATGTAAGTGCTTGGCTTGTGACACAAATTTAAATGTTGTTTCATGCTTAGTCCGAATCCGTCGGATTGTCCGGCGGTCCGCTCCCCTCCCCGATTTCTGTCATGTAAAAGCCACCGCCGATGCGCCAAAATCCGTTCGCGTGCGACACAATCCCCAGTACGATCCCCAAAAAGACGAAAATGTGGCCACGGGACCCTCAGTACAAAGCCTCAGTGTGTTCTTGATCTTTTGGATCCACAGTGTAGAAAAACAACGTTTGGATAAAATGAGTAGCCACGTCAATGTAAAAAGATAGTACGTGGAATTTACCCTCTATGACCAATCAAAAGAACTACCATATATGGAAGAGGTTGAATGAGCAGTAGCACAAAAAAACTGATTACAACAGCCGGAAAACCAAATTTCATCCAACCTACTCGTCACTAGTTATATTATAAAAGACTATATTATTAAAAATAATTTATATTTAAACTAAAATGCATACAACTTCTTTGTTTAAACTCTCTGTTGTGTTTCATATACTTGTCTCTGCACTGAATGACTTTGTATCACATATACCTATAAGAGGTTTTGAATAAGTAAAATCTCAGCAATGTGCGGACAATAAAGTTTCCAAGAACCTGTTGTAGAAGTTTCACTTTTCAGTTTGAATTGTGGGACATAATCCCTTGTGTAACTGTGAAAACTTTATAAGTGACATGTTACAGGACCTTAAGGACATATTAATGCTGATCTGACAAAGCTGCACATGATATAAGGATTTGAATCTGAAATCCAACTGTCAGCAGATTGCTTTATTATCCAGAAATGGAGCGCCCTCATTATACTGATAATATTATTAGAAGAAATAAAGAAAGCTCATTCTAATGAAAATTCCTTATTTTAGAACTATTACAGGTAACTATCAGGCACTGATATTCTTTGTAAACAGTTTTAGCTCTTTGTAAAGTAAAATGGAACCAATATAATGTCAAGCATGTTTTCTCATGTGCATCATAGGCTCCATCTAATGAAGATGTCAAAAATTCTTCATGCAGAAGTGTTTTGTGTGGCAGACTGATGGATACAATAACAGATACACAGCAGACCCCATTATAGTGTGGGGAATGTTGTAGGTTATTGGATTCATCCTAAGTTCCATCTGATGATTGAATGTTAATGTGACCTAGACTTTAAGAAGAGTTAAGCGCCCAGTATGCTAAAATAAATTAGAAATTTAGTTCTTTTTATTGACTTATTAAAATCGTTAATAAAATTATTCAGAAAACCACAAATGCATCAATTGGCAGCATACATAATAAAAGCTGCCTCAGTATAATTAGCTAATGTACAGTATGCAGCTAACACATCAATGTACCTTGTACCAAAGTATGTGTTTCTACCTATCATAAGACATACCTTGCTATATTCTATATTCTGTGATTTATTATCCTACTTTTAGATACTTTTACATTTTATACTAAATACCAAAAAACTATATTTTATAATATTGAATTGTCTTCAGGCAAGGACAAACTGTAATATTTCCGCAAACTGTAGATTTACTGTACTTTAGGCAAACTGTATATAACTACAATATTTAGGCAAGAGCAAACTATAATATTTGACAACAAGGACACTGTTTGCCTTAATTGGATGTGTTCATCTTCCTGTATGCCATCTACTTAGCTGTTTTGTCTGATGAAGTGAATGGTGCTGTAATAGTCAACAGCATTATCCTAGACAGGGAGATTCTAAGAAGTTCCTGACAGGTAATCAATATTGTGAAATAAAAAAATAGAATTATTTCAAACAAAAATTTGTACCATTTGTATCAGTAGTATATATAATCAAAGGCTTACCAAGTTTTATAGAGATCTCTTAGACTTTGTGGTTTTTATCTACCTTCTATACTTTTGCAGAACTTAAAGTGTAACCGTCATTCTGAGCAAAAAATAAACAAAAAACCCATAATTCTGCTCCGGGTGTCCCAGGAAATCATTCCTCAAACTATTTTGCCTCAGTCGCTCAGAATTGTATCTATCTGTCTATTGCATCTATCTATCATGTTTATGGTATCTATCCATCTGTCTATTTATCCATCAGTCTTTTGTACCTATCTATCTATCTATCTATCTATTTATCTAAAACAGCAGCACAGCAGATGGGGCAGATTGGAGACATGGAGAGGACATAGGGCCAGATTTAGTTTTTTTGTTGTTTTAACGACTTCTCTTTGTTTTTTGTAGCAGTAATTTTTTGCTCCAGTTTTCGCCTAAACACCAAACTAGCAGCACATCAGAAATAATCATGTTTTCCTCATTTATTCTATCTAGGTTAATCCTAACTATTTAATTGTAAGTACATAGACTAAAAATTAAATATATGTTAAAAATATATAAGTTGTCTTGCTTAAATAAATCTGCCTTTGTATTATAATGTATAGGAAATGGAGTCTGCTAACATTTTTAGATGTGCACATTAAGACTGACAATAATCCTACTCAAAAATATGACATCCTATAAAAATGATGAAGTATGTTCTTGAGGCCATTTAATCATATGATGAGATTTTACACTTTTAAATTATGCTACTGCATAGAGTTAATCTGTAATTTGTGAAGCATAAACCTTTTTATCCAGTAATGAATAGAGTGCACCTGCTCGGAGTAGGTGAGTTTTTGCATTTAGATGCGATTTTTTAGACGCAAAATAAAGATAGATACAGTGCAAACATCTGCAGACCACCCATTCACAACGTCAAATAACAAGCAGAGACTGAAAACCACTATGTGATGAATTTTAGTCTGAACCCCAAAAAGTCACAAATTAGGGACAAATCTATTAACTGCACCAAAAAAAGGAAAAACAGATTGGTCAAGCAGTGCAGGGAGAGAGTGGGTGTGGCTAACATGTACATTCTCACTTCGTACATTCTTACTTCATACTCAGTAGGAAAGACATAATGTCCATAGCAACGGCAACTGACAGAGGCTGATAGCAGGGGAAAGACTGCTATACAGAAGTGAATGGAGCAAGATATAAGTAACTAATCCAATTGCAGAAGGGCTTTAAATTGCATGCCCTATGGCATATCAAAAGTTTTTTTTATGATAGTTACTCTTTAAGGGCATATAAGGGAATTCAAAAATTCCAATTTCTAGAAAAAGGGCTAAAAGCACTAAATGTAGTTTGTAATAAACTTAGTTTCTGGTGTTTTCCTGTACTGCCTCTGGTACCATCTTACTGTAGGACGTATCATCTTAGTGAATATCATATCGACTGGGCAACATAGAAGGAAGATTTATTTTAAGTAATGATGCTCCATGCGCCAGCACTTGATGTTGGCCTCCTCCTCTTGAGTCACATAGCTAAGAGTCATATAAGGGTTGGGCTTCTACACTGGTATTAAAGTGTACAAACAGGGACGTTATAATCAGGTCAGGATACAGGGGCTGGCATCTACCAGACGGCAGATTGTGGTTCCATGCAGTTCTTAAATGCACAAATACAATTCAGTGTGAGAGAAGCAAGCAGGTAAAGTTTCTCTACCACCACCGCCTCCTTTACTGGAAGCCATGTAAAAGAGAGGCCAGGAAGAGAAGAGGAAGCAAAAAATGCCCAGTAAACGAGTAATACTTTTATTGTTTTATTTTTAAATGCCACAGTCTTGAGGCTATTTAAGGGGGCATTGTACTACATATTATTATTATGGCAGCACTATGGTGATGGACAGCTCCACACTGCTGCAGAGCACTAGAGGGATGTAAAGATAGTCTGTTTTATTATTTTCAAACCAACTGGGGCCATTAGTCTTTCTGTTTAAATTTCTGGTTTCCCAGGGATCCAACCATAAATTCTTATCTATGGTTGGGCAGGTCTTGTGCCGTAGGGTGGGTTGGGGAGTAGTTTTCCCACTGCTGTTCACTGCTTGCTCCTCTGAATGTGCTTGCAACCCACCTCTTAACATTACTGACAGATTCCCTCTTCAACCCTTTCCTGATCCTGCTCACTGCATGCCTGAATGCTTCAAAGCCTGACTACTAATTATTAATGTTCTACAGTTGTGGATGAGCAACTGTCAACCTCCTCACATAAGTGGCCAAAAAAGATAATTGCCCTACACTTTAATTGCCATAATTTACTGCAGGCTACAGCTGTAGTGGGAGTTAACGTGTTAAGGCAATAAGGTTTCTTTGTAGTTGTGTTTAATATGTTTAGTGTTTAATAAGGGTTCTGATACATCAAGGGTTTAAATTCTGCATGTGAGGTGAAACAAGGGGTTAATATGCTTAACAGTACTGCCAAGACCATAATCATTTAGCTCCAGGTCAACCCTACCCACTAATAAGTTATGAGAAATTACATGCAAATCTTACTAGTACATGATACTAGTCTGTATGTAAATTATGATGACATGTAACATTTGACTGTTCAGCTAAATCCTACACTAAGTTGTTGTAGTAGTGAGCAAAAGAAGTAAAAAACTGAGTAAAATTGCTACAAAATGGTACAAAGTGATTTTTAGAGAACCTTCTTTTGTGGGTAAACCCCTTAAAATCTATTTATTTCAGTTCATATCCCTCTAAAGTCATGCAAATAATAAGGTTAATTCCCTCTTTCACTTATTTCTGTAAAACTAAAAATCTGCTATTGTCAATACAAATCTGGTTTTATATGTATATTATATAACTGGCTGTATGAACTGCACTATAAATCTAAAACATCTTATTCAGATTGCTGCTTTTCTTTTCTATAGGAGGCTATTGAGTGTTACATATTGGAAAGTGGGGCACAATGACTTTACACAACACTTCCACTGGATTGAATCTATCTAACTACAAGAGAGTGGAAGAATTCATTCTACTTGGACTGACCAGCAACAGGGATATTCAGATACTGTTATTTGTTGTATTTCTATCTGTTTATGTTATATCTCTCATTGGTAACATAATCATTGTTATTCTCAGTAGTATAAGCTACCGTCTTCACACCCCTATGTATTACTTCCTGAGAAATCTGTCATTTTTGGACATCTGGTACACAACAAGCATTGTTCCAAAAATGCTCATGAATTTCTTGTCAGTGAAAAAAACGATATCCTTTGATGGTTGTGCCACACAGATGTTCATTCATCTCTCTCTAGGAGGGACCGAGTGCTACCTCTTGCTGTCAATGGCCTATGACCGATACGTGGCTATATGTGCCCCATTACACTACACTACTATTATGCATCCCACCTTGTGCCTTCAGATGGCGACAGGTTCCTGGGTTGGTGGCATAGTAAACTCCATTGTACACACAGTCCTTGCATTGCAGTTGCCCTTCTGTGGTCCAAATGTAATAAATCACTTTTTCTGTGAGGTCCCTTCGGTCCTGGAGCTGGCCTGTGCAGATACATCTGTTAATAAAACAGTTATTTTCTTCTTTGCCATGTTGGTGGTGATGGGTCCATTTTTTCTTATCCTCATTACATATGGTTACATCATTTCCAGCATACTGAAGATACAAACATCAGTAGGACGGAGGAAGGCCTTCTCCACCTGTGCTTCACATATTATAGTTGTTTCCCTGTTTTATGGAACCATAATATTTATGTATATGAGACCTGGATCAACTCACGTGGCGAACCAAGACAAGATGGCCACTTTGTTCTATAGTGTTGTAACCCCAATGCTAAATCCTTTGATATACACGTTGAGGAACAAAGATGTGAAAGGAGCATTAGTAGACTTAACTAAAAAAAAGGTTAGGTCAGACAAATGATCTGAACTTTAATACCAACACAATATGCAAAGTAGAGACTAAGCACCAAACTGTGTGTTGCTTTCTTTTATTGTGACAAAATTGCAAGAGCACTGTATTACTGAGTTGTTTCAGCCATATGGTATTCATTAAACACAATGTGATACAATGTATATTGGGAAAGGTGTTTGGGAGAAGCGCTATCTGTCATACAGGCAGATAAATGGTCTGTGGTAAAAGCCCTGGCTTTGTCTGCAGTAAGCTAAGGGTTAATACAAACATGTGGTAAGCAGGAGTAGCCTGTTAGTCTATGTTGGCCTAGCTAGAATAGACACTTTTGTAATGGCCGTACAGGGCCTGCTTAAAATGGAGTAGGGGTAGGCTGGTAGTGGGATGCCTACTCCATCCGGGCTTCAGTACAGTTTTTGGATAGCCCACAGGTGCAGGTCACAGCACCCGTTAGAGCCTAATTTAGATTCCAGGCCAAAAGCAATAGAGGAAGCTTTACCTGGAGAGCTGAAAGCTGGACTGTGCTCATACAACAAAGTTAACTGAATGCCTCCTGATATACTGCTGACCAAGAGCGGGTGCCTGGCAGCCAGGTGCATGCATAGATAGGATTGTGCTATTGTGTTAGACAATACTCAGACAAGTATGATTTGTTTTTTTGTTTATGCCTAAGCGGAAGCTGAATTTATGTTATTGGACTGAAGAGTGTGAATAAAACACTGGATATAGACTATAACCTGATTGTGTTCCCGTTTCCTTCACTTTTACTTGGCATCTACCAGAGCGATTCCCCACAATATACTCTGTAGTGCATATCCTGGCGAATGAAGTTGCCACCTGTACACATTATACAATATTGAGGCACATTTACTTACCCGGTCCTGTCGCGATCCCCAAGGTGCATTGTCTGATGAGGATGAAGTCCGGCGCGATTCCCGAGGATCGTGCCCCCGAAGTCCTTCATGTGTCGCTTCCCCGCTTTGGTCCACCGGAGTCACCTTCTTCTTTCCGGTGTATGCAAGTGCATGTCTTGCGACACAATTGGAATTTTAAATCCCGCACTTAGTCCGAATCAGTCGGGTTGTCCGATGGGAATGCCCCCCTATTTGTGTTGCATGAAAGTCGGCGCCAAAACCCTGTTTAATGCGGCACACACAATTTGCTGCTCAGTCTCCACTTTGCATATCAATATGGGGTTGGATCCATATGCAGAAAGAACACACTCTTTCTGGGTGTGCAGAATGCACTTTACTAACCATAATACCAAAACATTGGAGAGAGTTTGTAAGGATTAACATTGCATTCCATATGCAGAGCACTATAATTATTCTTAAATAAAAAAGAGAACTTTATTCTTAAATAAAAGAGAACTGGGGGTCCAATACACAATTGTTCTTTCACTTTTGGTTAAAGTTTCCTTCCCAATTGTTTATTCATGGACTATTAATTTTAAATCCTAATTGTATTTCTTCTATCATAGCAAATCTTTTCCAATATCATCATTCTACAACAATGCTCCAAATATTTAAAGTGAACCTGTCACCACACTAACCCCCCCCCCCTTTCATCAAGCAACCCAGCCTCCTGCAGTCAGGTAACACCGCCTCCTGCAGTCAGTTAGCTCTGCCCACTCCATGCATATGGCCCAGCCCTGCCTCCTAGATCTTCAGAATAGCCAGAGAATGACATCACAATTAGGAGGCTGGGATTTCAGATGCATGGAGTGGACAGAGCAGACTGACTGCAGGAGGCAGGGTTCCCTGACTCAAAAAGAGTTTGATGCCTGGTATAGAAGGTTTAAAAGTCTTGAGGATCTACTGATTGGACACACTCCGAAAGAAAGCCAAACAGTTTATAAAGTTTAAAATATCAGTGCTCTACTCCATAGCAGGTTCCTATTCACATATGATGATGATGCATCTCACCACCTCCTTTTAGGTTTAGGAATAAAGGTCTCCTGGGGTCCCTGTTCCTCTTCCCGTCTCCACTCCCTGGATCATAGAAGTGAGCCCCGTCTCACTACCGTGTCCGAGGCTCACCGTCGTCTCTGTGTTATAGAGTATAGGCAGATAGTGTAGAACGCCAGGATAAAGGGTACCCATAATTTATTTTATATACTCACAAGAGAACATTAAAAGCATGTATATCAAAAATCCTTAAAACCAAGAACGCCAAACACCTCGCCCGAAGAGGCGAAACCTAGGTCGGGTGTTTGCCGTTGTTGATTTGAAAGATTTTTGATTTGCGTGCTTTTAATGTTCTCTTGTGAGTATATAAAATAAATTATGTGTACCCTTTATCCTGGTGTTCTACACTATCTGCCAACTCTCCAACACAGAGATGATGGTGAACCTCGGACACGGGAGTGAGACGGGGCTCACTTCTTCGATCCAGGGAGTGGAGACGGGATGAGGAACAGGGACCCCAGGAGACCTTTATTCCTAAACCTAAAAGGAAGTGGTGAGATGCATCATTGTCGTATGTGAATAGGGTTCCCTGACTGTCTGACTGCTTCCTACAAAAGAATAAAATATGTTTTTTCAATCATGCTGCAACCTAGAAATATGCTTGAAACACCTGCAGGGGACATACATATTACAGAAGAAGGTACTGTTACTTTAAATAGGAGCCTTTTGAATGGTCAAAGTCTCCCAGCAGAATACGAAGAATGGTCAATGCTTGTAATTTTGTATTTCACGATTATAGAGCATGCACAAGTCTAACTCACCACTTCAGCAGATTATATATTACACTATTATTATGCTATCATTATAAATGGCAGTTCACACTTAGTTTGTAGACCTGAAAAGAACTCAATAAATCAACGATTTTGAATAGAATTGAATCACATTTTAATTAGGCTGTGAACTAAAACTTATATTTTTATTAGATATACCTTAAAATATACAAAGGTCACAGGTTGTGAATTCTAAAAACAACAACAACAATCCGTACTAAGACTCCGACTAGGCGACTATACTGATCAACCACAACCCCCAACGGTTGTGGATCAAACAATGGGGATACCACGTACCTGCAAATCACGGTGCCATGCACCATACCATCCAAAATACCTTGCAAAGAGAAAATAAAGATGGTTCTTACCACAACTGTAATGGTCTGTAGTTGTGTCCGTGGTCAGCTGTGCTGTTTCCAAATTACGTGTATTGACGGGAGCATTAGATGGTAGGCCATACCTGTATATGTTAGAACCAAAAGCGTCACGAACTGTAACAAGGCTACAACTGTCCCTGTCCCCAGGTGTGATTAGCTCCCGCCCTGACAGGGCAGTCCCAATACTTGCCCTAGTTTAGAAAAAAAAAAAACACCCTGCATTCCCCTTCCCTGACGCGTTTCTTCCTGCTGTAGGTTCTTCAGAGGGATTGCGGTGGAATCAATAAAACATGGGGTCTCCAAGTAGAGGAGCATCCCTGGGGTGTAGTAAATAGTCTGATAACCCAAGTGTAGGGTCATCTACTGGGTCCCTGGTGTGGACCCCAGGCGTTGATCCCTATCTGATGGTGTTGATCCCTACACCATCAATAGGGATCAACGCCTGGGCTCCACACCAGGACCCAGTAAGACCCTACACTTGGGTTTTATCAGACTATTTACTACACCCCAAGGATGCTCCTCTACATTGGAGACCCCATGTTTATTGATTCCACCGCAATCCCTCTGAAGAACCTACAGCAGGAAGAAACGCGTCAGGGAGGGAATGCAGGGTGTTTTTTTTTTTTTTTTCCTAAACTAGGGCAAGTATTGGGACTGCCCTTGTCAGGGGGAGCTAATCACACCTGGGGACAGGCAGTTGTAGCCTTTTTACAGTTCGTGACGTTTTTGGTTCTAACATAACAGGTATGTCCTTTACCATCTTAATGCTCCCGTCAATACACACTTTTGAAACAGCACAGCTGACCACTGGACACAACTACAGACCATTACCAGTTGTGGTAAGAACCATCTTTTATTTCCTCTTTGCAAGGTATTTTTTGGATGGTATGGTGCATGGCACCGTGATTTGCAGGTACGTGGTATCCCCATTGTTTGATCCACAACCTTTGGGGGTTGTGGTATCAGTATAGTCGCCTAGGTCGGCGTCTATAGTACGGATTGTTGTTGTTGTTTTTAGAATTCACACCTGTGACCTTTGTATATTAAGGTATATCTAATAAATATAAGTTTTAGTTCACAGTCATGCGATAAATTTTGAATATTGAGTGAACCAGAGGCAAAACGTCCTTGATTTTGGCCATATAATACATACTTTGTGTCACATTTTAATTAGGAGTTAAATTCTCCATTTCACTATTAGTCAATATTCACTTACAATAGTATGCACTGTATTTTGTTATAACTAGATAGTAAATAGTGTGAAGTATTGTTATATGTGTAAAGAAAATGCAGACAGATGGTTGACTATGGATAAAGCTGATCACAGTTCACTTCTCTGCATCGAGGAATGGGTTGATGTTTTCATGTCACTAGTGATTTATGGATACTATATATTCCAGGGAAAGCAAAGCCATGGTTTCTGTGATGCCCATGTAATAATTTACTAACCAATGAACTATGGACATTACTTCTTTAACTAACCAAGCCCAGGTCCAGCTCCTCTGAAAGTTTCTGTATAATCCTTTGTGACGCACATCTGCCTAGCCTTGCATGGCATCAGTTCTCCACAGAGATTGAGATCTTTTACCATACTTCTGTTTTGATGTGATTTCTTTGAGCTCACTCAGTGGATTTTATTAACAATTAGAGAACCTGAGGTTGTGTAAACAAGGGCAGAACTTGACAGCAGGAGATAGTAAATCCCAATATACTGTATTTCCAGGAACAATTAAACTAGAAGAGTATTAATTGTATTTAATATTTAGTAACGTGTATCCCAATATACTTTATTTCCAAGAATAGTGAGAAACAGGCTGAGTATGCACTGTATGTTGCTACAATTCAAAGGACATCTACCACCAGGATAAAAGACTGTATGCAAATGAGCTTGAGTGGCTCCAGACACCATCAGTGTAAATGGAGCCTGGAGCCGCTCAGACTCATTTGCATACAGTCTTTCATCCTGATGGTAGCTACTCTTTACGATAAACCCCAATATACTATATTTCCATGAACAATTAAAAACTGCTAGACGCTATAATTTGGTTAGGATAGTGTATCCCAATATACTGTAGTTGTATAAATAAATAGTGTGCTAACTACGAAGACCGTGACACTCCCCCCCCCCCCCAAAAAAAAACGTTGTTGAAACCTGCAAAGCTAGTAAGTTGCCACATTACAATAATGCACCAGGGCACAGAACAACACCAGCATAAGACAGGCGGTATACAGTACAATAATCACAGCCATCAGTAAATAAGTAAAGTAAACCATAAAACAGAGGCACATTTAGCGTATATTGTTATACTTGACACATGATGTAAAACGTACTACAAAAACTACTGCACTGTTATATATAGGCATTGTAATTTTACATACTATTAAATGTAACAGTACAGTAATGCTGCATCGTCCTCCCACTTTGTGTGTGGGGAGCAGCTGTTTTCCTCTGGAACCTAAATACTGGCATTGAGCATGGCCTAGCACTAGCCATGTCACGTTTATATTGGACCAGGTGAACAGGCCTCTTTCACACCGCACGCAGGGCCAGCAAGGTGATGCAAGAAGAGGTGGAGGCTGCAATATATGGAAGGTTTCCCCTGGGCACTCCCATTTTGGTGTGGGGTCGGGATCACAGTTCAGAGACAGAGTTATGTATATCATACCATGGTCTCTTTATTAAACCAAACACAACAATGGTAACAGGCTGGTAGTAGGTCCTTTTGTCCATGTGGATGCAGTCTGTTGTAGTACAGTGTAGGCAAACTCTGTAGAAAGTCAGTGCTGCAGGCCTGACGGAGCAGAACTCTCTTGGGAGATGGCAAACTGCTAATGTCATGTCCAATTCTCTCAGACAGCTCTAGACTCCATGCTTCGACTACCATGATTACAGGCTGCGTGGTTCACCTATTATAGGGTAGACAGGTTTTATTTAAAGGAGGAAGCCATTTCTTCTCCAGTGTCTGTTGTTAAGAGGTGGAGTTCTCCAAACACTGTCCAATTTTGTATTCTCATAATTTTACAGAGACCCCTGCATGGCAAGGCTATTGGAAGCTCAATTTGTCTCTCCTGAAAGAAGCAGCAATCCTTTGAGAACTTTCTTCATAGCCAGGTACCATTGCTGGGCCTTTGGAGCAGTAAGTCAGAGTGGTGGGAGATGTTCAAGAAAAGGGTGGCAAGAGTCTTCTGCCACCCTCAACTCAGCCCCCTACAGATCCTTATACTCTACCTCTTGGGCAGAAGGATCTAGATTGAGATGTGATGTCCGCTTTTCTTTGTTGAAACGATCCCCGACCCAAATAAATCCCTCTCTTGATGTTTTGATCGGGAAGAGGAAGTCCAGCCGGCGACTGAGGGCTAACCCTCAAGAAATCGCCAGGTCTGGATGGCTTATCATCCCAGTTATCGGCTGGTGCAGTTTGCACCCCGGCTGCTTTCGTGGACCCAGCACTACTATGTTCCAGGCCACAGTACATTTAGGAAAAAAGAGTTTCTTTGTCACTACTCCGGCACAGAGGATCTTTAAAACTTCCAATCTTTATTTGTCCAAAAATCGGAATGTATAAAAATAGCTACAAACACATCCTGAACACATCACCAAGTACAAATCGTGTGGAAATAGCGGAGCCTATACTTTTCAGGTGTGTACTACACCTTAGTCATGGCACAGTACATTTAGTGCTGTACTATGTGTCTGTGAGCAGTGGAGCAGGGCAGAGTGAGCCACTGAAAGGTTTCTTGCTGTCCTTGAATCAGGCAAAAGCATTTGATCAGGTTAACCACAAATACCTCTGGTCTGTCTTTCTGAGATATGGCTCTCCTGGGGAGTTTGTCAATGGCTAAAGTTTTGTATGCAGGGGCAGAGAGTTTCCTGCTTTAGAAAGGCTGGATCAGTCGCTTTTTTGAGCGCATTAACTCATTCCTTAGGAGGGTTGATCGTGCCCGTTCGTGAGGTCGGGATGGACCAGGTGGCACTGGAAGCCACTCTGAGCATATGCTGATGATGATAGTTTTGTGTCCTCACGAGGAAGGTCAATGGATGATGTGGGAGTTTGACCGCTACTCAGAGGCTGCTGTGTCCAAGACTCAACTGAGTAGTGTGAGAGTCTCTGGCTGGAGGTAGAGGTCCAGGCTTTGATCTCGGCATCAAAGTGGCGAGGGAGATTACCCCAGTAAAATCGAGACGCAGGCTTAAGATCCCCGCTCAGAAGTGAACCGGTGGAAGGGTTGGTCTTTGACCCGAAGTGAAAGGTTTAACCTGATCAAAACTTACCTTTCCCATTGCTGATATATCTGGAACTGTGTGCATCTTGCCAGAACCTTTCTGGCTTGGGTCTACAGTCTGTATTCCAGCTGTGGGAATAGGCTGAACCTAATCAAGAAAGATTACTTACCGCTTCAGGAAACAAGCAAGGTTGTGTATGTTCATCGTGTGGTATCCTAGTAAATACCTCCTTAAGATCATGTGTCAAACCTCTGGAAGAGAGGGCTCCTCTGTGGGTATACTACTGTAGGGAATGGTTTCAACCTTTCTTCCAGAAATGGGAGCCAAGAGGGCAAGTGAAGGATCTCCAACACTCATGGGCATCTTCTGGCTTACAATACACGAGATTCTGAAGGTCGATCTGGTGTCTGGAAATGTGGATGATTAGGACCATGTTGAAGAAACTCCTTAACAAGAGAGTTATGTTGACCCATTTCAAGAAGCCTTGGCCCTCAGAGTGTTCAATTTTGATTTGCATTATGTTTTCTTTGTTATGTTGTAAATATTGTAGATAGTGTGGTTTGGGGATATAGTTTTAGCCTGGGATGATGGTGGTGGATTATTTCTGAACTCCTCACTGTTCTGGACTACGCAATGAAAATTTTGATGTTTAACCAGTGTTTGAGAGGAGGGTGTGGGGTTACACCCATTGGGTCAGATTTATCAGC
This sequence comes from Engystomops pustulosus, assembly GCA_019512145.1. NCBI lineage: Eukaryota > Metazoa > Chordata > Amphibia > Anura > Leptodactylidae > Engystomops > Engystomops pustulosus. The sequence continues at coordinate 50,047,827 of CM033644.1, read as the reverse complement.
GGGCTAAAAAGAAAGAATGTTCTTTTTTTTAAAATCAGATCTTTTATTGAACATCTCCATCACCTTTTTCCATTTACAACAATGAAGACAAATCCCAACAACAATACCCCCCTACCACCCCTCTAGCCCAACCCCGATACAATTCTGTAAGAGTCCGGGTGTGATGGGCAGCGATGCGCGGTGATTCTCTCACCGGTAACGCCAGAGCTCCTCAGCGTGCGTCCGATCACATCCCTGGTCAGGCCACGCCCTAGTAAGAATGTCCTTAGTTGCCCAGGGCAATCGATTACAGCTCAGCTTTCATTTTACCAGTGCTCATGAATATTTTATAGGGGAGCTCAATTGGTTGTCATGGGCCTAGAACATTCTTACTTTTGACAGCTTGATAAATCTGCCACATTGTGTATTCTGCGTTTATTTATTTAAAAAAAAAAAGGGTATGGGATGTGTTTATTTGTGTGGGGAGGATTGTTATTAGAGTGTGTGGTCTGTGTTATTTATGTTATTTTATGGGTGTGACTTATTTTGTTGATGGGTTTTGTATCTCTGTGATAATTGGTTTGTGCATGTGGTCTTGCCCGGTGCTACTGCACCCATGTCTCGGGTTCAGCGTCTCATAGGGTGCGTACGCCGGGTCTGTAAAATTTAAATGGCCATGTGTGCCGCTGATTGGCCCTGTCAGGCTGCTGCCCTGATGAAAGCTGCCTTTTCCTGTGCTCCCTGCCCAATCTTTGTGCCTCATTGCCAGTGAAAAAACATCTATGAAATTGTGACCTCCTGCTACACTCCTGACTATGATTCTCTGCCGCCTGCCTTTACCTTCTGCTAAGTCCCCGACTACGATCTTGTGCAGCTTCCTGACCTTCTGCCTCAGCCCAACCCCATTCTGCCTGCGATTCTGTATACTTGAACAACTGGTCACGGCTAATCTCACCATATTCCTGTCATATAAATGTTTCTTTTGCATGAAACATGCCATTTTGCTGAGTGACCGCATCATCACCCTGGCCACTTGGATCGACAGCCGTTCTCTGAGCACCTGGAGTAGTGGTGTCCTGTACAAGTAAAGATCAGAACACGTGACTGCGCCTGTCTGGCTCCAGTCTTCTAAGACCGCCACAGCCATCCTCATTGTCTGTTGCAGAGGAGGACATGCAGTGGATAGCTCGCCTGACACCACAAGAGCACTCCAGACGTCGAAAGGTGTATCTGTTTCTCTACTGTGCCAGCCTGGAACATTTTCTCGAAACCTGTCCACAGCGTTTGGAAATTCACACACACCGGGTTGGGAGAACCGTCCTGAGTGAGAACAAAGCTTCTCCACGTCTGAATATCCATTTACTTAGCTCTGGGACAGGTAGCCCTGTTTCAGCTACCGGCCTTCCTGGATTCTGGCTCTGTAGGAAACTTCTTGATGCTGTCCAATCTCCCACATCTTCTTCCTGTGGTCATTGAGAAGCCATTGGTCATCTTGTCCGTCAGGGGAGATTCTCTGCGATCCTGTCGGTACTGCACCAGCCTCTGTGCGCTTCAAATTGACACATTACAGAAGGAGAGACTTTCGTTCTTTATGTTACCTCGGTTACGTCTTCCTCATTCTGCTGGGTTTCTCGTGGTAGCAATGTCACGATCTCTTATGCTCACTGGCAGACCGGGGAGGTTCTTCCTGGGGACCAATGCCAGTCATGCTGTTTGGTGGTTCTTCATCCCATATCCACCACGGCTCTCCAGATCCTCCAAGCCTCTGGTTGGTTTCCCTACTTCATACATGAACTCGGCAGATGCTTTTTGGAGAAACAAGTGGAGATTCTGCCACCACACATTCCTACGACTGCCCTATTAGAACTGTTGCTGGGTACATCTTCCCCACGGGTTGGTGTACCCACTTTACCCAAAACCAGGGCTATGTCAGTCTATTTGAGGATAATCTGCAAGGGGTTCATACGCAGTCCTCTTCCCCTGCCAATGCTGGGTTCTCTTCGTGGCCAAAGGATGGTTCTCTCCGTCCATGCATAGACTATTGCGGACTTAACAAAATTACTAAGCCACTGCCTCGGATCACAGAACCCTTGACGCCTTGTGGAGCCAAGTTCTTCACCAAATGGCCTACATTGGGCGGATAATCTCATCGACAACCGTGAATGTGAGGATGGAAGACTGCCTCAATACTCGTGATGGGCGTTTCGAGTATCTCCTCATGCCATTTGGACTCTGTAATGCACCAGCCGTATTCCAGGAGTTCGCCAACATTTTCAGAGACTTGCTATCACCTGTGTTTGCCTACTTAGACAATCCTGGTGTCTCTGTGGACCTCGATCCCATCAGGCTCAGGTGAGACTAAACAAGGCACATAAGAGACAATCGCCTTTATGCCAAACTCAAAGTGCCTATTCCACAGGTATATTATCTCTGACAAGGGACTCTAGATCGATCCCGCAAAATTCTCCTCCGGTACTACGTGGCCTCACCCATGGATCCAGAGATTTCTGGGTTTCGCTAATTACAACCGGCAGTTCAAACCACATTTTTCCTCCCTCGTGTCTCCCATTGAGGCGCTGACCAAGAAAAACGCCAATCCTAGCTCTGGCCTCCAGCGGCTGAACTACTTCTCCTCCACAGCCTTCATGGAGACTGCTGTAATTTCATGTTATAAGATACAACTGTGCAAATGTAACAGGACCTTAGATGACATCACCCTGGTCACATGACATGATTGGCCCATGATGTAACAGAACTCTCTTTAATGTTCCATATAGCATCATGTTCAGTAGCACTGAGACCTGTCAATCAGGGAAAAGAAGGCAGGGCAATGGAAGTAACCATGAATATTCGGTACTCATTGGTCAGTAGTGACATTGGACTCACATTATCAACAACATTGCAGCCATAGAACCATTTACGAATAGGGCAATTCCTTTAACTTTCGTTTTTAATACAGTATTATTTTTGGAAAAATTACTTTGCATGACAGGTACTATTTAAGTTGGTGAGCATGCTACATACAGAAATGAAGCTAAACTGATGCTAGTTATATAAGAAGAACAAATGAAAGGGCATGTTATAAAAAGGTTAATATTCTATTTAGAATTAGACTTGGAGGCTGAATTGTGTAATTGACATATGTCAATAAATCTATTGATGACTGCATTTGCTATGAAATACAAGGTGCTGTTATTGCCAATGAACACTGTTGTACTTTAAAGTTTTCCATGGTGGTAAAAGTAACTTCCAGTTTCAATTTTTCACAGTTTCTAACTAAGTTTCATACTATGGTTCAAAGTTTGACATAATCCCTTAACATATAATCTGCAGGGATTACAAAGCAGCATATATACCTGCAGGAGCCCTGTTCTGCTAATATTCAACTTCATATGGCTGGAAGCACAGAATGCTTCATACTAAAGTCTTTGGAAAGATACACTTGTCACAACTCATTTTGTATAAAATATAAAAGAAAGAAGCAAAGAGAACATTTTACAAAACTTCAGTTGTTTATTGGCCATTTACTTATAACGGCCCTTTAAAGTGAAAGGAATATTATTATCAGTTTACTTATTGAAATATTACTGCAGCTAAAAGGTAAGAAATCTGCTCTACTTGTAAATGGATTATTACATGACTATGCTAGACTTACACAATTCATTCATTAGATACACAGCAGATGTTTTATTTATATTACCATTGCCTGTTTATAATTAGTTTTTATTGACTATTCTATTTAATATTTCATATAATTCTTCCATTTATAGGCCTTGTACATTGTTTTTTAAGTTTAACTATTAAAGTGGAAAAGGTGTTTCACCTTACGATTATTCATAATATTTAAGAGATACTTTAATTCCATGATGCTACATATTCATAACGGGTTGCATACATTACTTTATGAATAGAACACATAGAAGTACAAAAGGTAGGAATCCACATTGAACTAAAAAAATGGGAGGAGGAACAGCCCATGAGGGCTCACAATGTTATGAGATGGTAGATGGCAATGCTTTAGTAGAAAGTTCCACCTTATGGTGCAGGCACGGGAGATAGTAGGATAGTGAAACAGATGTTCAGGAGATTATGTGTGGGACGATGGGCAGCCACTGAAAAGACTGGCGGAGAGGAAAGGCAGAAATGAGGGACAGATAGGTTTAGTTGGGTATCAGAGTTAAGGAAATTGGAGGGTGTTAGTTAGTCTGGGAGTCCACAGAGAGAAAGTTGTAGTATTCAACAGCAGGTGATGATGAGGGTATGGGGCACAATTTTGTAGATTCCAGATTGAGGAAGATCTAATGCAGGAGATATCTGAGGTGGAGGATGCATCTTTAGTAAAACCTTGATGTGAGGGCTAAAGGGATATGCCCATTTCAGCAATTAATAGTATTGGTTGTATGATGAGTTATACAATTTTCAAATTACTTTCTATATCATTTCTCATAGATCTAGAAAACTATGAGAAATTTATACAGAAAGTATATTAGAAAATTACATAACTTTTCATCATACAAACAATACCATTAATTTGCTGAAATGGGAATATCCCTTTTAGGGATAAGCAGAGACAAAGATGACTCCAACGCAGTGGACGTTGTGAATGGAAGAACATGCTATAAATCTCTGAGGAATTTTAAAATCTGGAATCAACATCCAGTGCAGAAAACAAAGTTCACCTAAATTACTGCCCCAACACAGATTGGCCACTTGTGCACCTCAAAAGGGGCTGAGTTTACCTCCGAATATAGTGCCACTCCTGATCTTACCTCTAATATATATATAATTCTACTTTTAGTGGCATCCACATAACTTATTCCGGTATACCACAATTCACTCCTTCACTGATTTGCAATGTAAATCAGATAAAAAGGGTTTCCCTTCTGTGTTAGGACCTTCAGTGTCCGTATGTATTTCCCTCATTACAAATTCTACCATCAGCAAGTTCAAACTATCATCAGGATTTCCATCCATTTATAGATGATGAACAGAAATAAGCTAACATAACTGAAGGCAGAAGAGTACATTTATTGTAGGCAGACTCTATAAGTAGAAACCCTTTTTTAAAAAAAAAAAATTTCCATAATAGTTGCAACATAATTAACCCTTTGCCCCTGCTGCTGTTTTGGCCTGCAGCCTGTTTGGCCTTAAACTTCAGCAAATAAATATATTGTATGTTTAAAGAAACATTATTTAATTTTCCAATATACTTTCTGTATTAATTCCTCACGGTTTTCTAGGCTTACTGTCCTGCTGTAGAAGGCTCTGTGTTCTTCCAGTGAAGAAATCTGTCCTGTTCTGTGATGGGCATACAGGTGCATAAGCATTGAGAGTAATCAATCTGTGCAGTACTAACTGCTTGTGCACTGAATATCCATCAAAAGAATGGACAGATTATATCCGTGAAAGTAAACGTGAAGCCTTCCATATCAGAACACAAGCAGAATCTAGAAACCATGAGAATTGATCAGAAAGTACATTGGAAATTGGATACTTTTCAATACACAGAACATATCAATATTTGCTGAAAGTGGACAACCCCTTTAAGACCAGGCCTTATTTTTCAATTGTACATGTGTCACTATAAGTGGTTATACTTCAAAACACTTTTTTTTTTCAGGGATAATGAGATTTTTTCTTGTACCACATCGTACTTCTCATTTGTTCAAATTTAATAATATCTTTTGCTTTTGTTAGGAATAAAAACTGAAATTTGGCAAAAACTTGGCTGTGGGTGTATGGAGTGGGATCATGGACTGTGCCACCTCCATACAAGGTGAATATTTGCAGCAAAGACACCCTGGTAACACCCAGCCCATCGCACTTTGCCAGTGGCAGTAAAAGACAGCCATCTTGGCTTTGATCATCACTCCTTGAGGTCAATCGCCGTCACCTAAGCTGTATAGCTCTCTATCATTCTTTACAATGAACCAGTGGCACATTGTATAATATGATCAGTAAATCCCCACATACCGTATACTACTACCCTCCTTTCCCTAAAACTGATATAAAAGTTGTATTGTATTGTGTTATAAAAAACTGTAAAATTTCATAAACATGTTAGGTATTGCCTTGTCCCAAAATGTCCAATCCATCAAGGTATATTAACAGTTATAACCCCTAAACACAATATAGCGCATACATACAGTCCTCAAAATAATAGCAATGAAACCATCATCTCAACGGCAAAATGACACCTCACCAGCTCTGTACACCAAAATAGAATGTTTTAATTTTTTTGAATCTATCTATATAAATTCGGTTCCCCCGTGTCATTTGGGGTGCACAGTGAAAACCGTAAAAATCAAGAGCACAAGAAAATGCAGCCAATGCATTTAACCAATTTCACTGCATTTGGAATTTTTTTCCAGCTTCCCAGTACACGGCACGAATATTACATACAGTTAATATGAATGTGCAATTTTTACACAGAAAAAAACCTTCAGACAGCTCTTTACAAGGAAAAATAAAAAAAAGTATAGTTAGTCCTTTCCACCCAATAAACGTCATAACTAATATTTCCCTAATGTGTACTTATGTTGGCATGGGTTTTTAGGCATCCTCTTGTTTTTTGAAGGTACTGTGTGGTTTAGATTTGGGTGTGAGTTTTCAGTATTTATGAAAATAGCCACATCTTTTATTTATAGGACCCTGCACAGCTTTCAAGTGGACCTAAATAATAGCAAAACCCTTAAGGAAACCTACCACTTCGGATAGGCTTATAAGCGCACAAGCATTTTAACACTTTATTCATGTTTTATATCGGAAGTAGCTTTCCTGCACCAAGGTCAGCGCTCGGCACCATGCGCGCTACCACTCTTATTCATCAGGCCCACGCACGGTTTGCGCGCATGGTGCGCCCGAGAACGGAACTCGTGCAGGAAGCTAGTTCCGAGATAAACATTAATGAAGTGATTAAATGCTTTAAAACATTTTAAACACATAAGGAAATAAGCGCCGGCACCACTCACCCCTGAGCTGGTGCACGGCATGTCCTGCTTATGAGACCTATCCCAAGTGGTAGGTTTCCTTTAAGTTACTGCATTATAGAAACAACACCTCTCAATGTGTGAAAAAAACATTTTTTAAAAGTTTTGTACTGTTTAGATGTTTCACAGAGATTAAACACAATCGAGGTTTGATATAGAAATTGCAATTTTTATGGAAAATACATTAAAGGAGTATTCCCACAAGACAATTCTTAAATACCTTAGGATAACAAAAAACACATTCTCTAATTCAATGTTTTTTACAAAAATCACATATTACAGATATATTCCACCGTCTACTGTCCTGGTGTAAAAATTTCGGTTCTGACCGTGAATCTTCTGACTAGGGTCTGGGAACCATATTGTTCTTCTGTCTGATGCTGCACTGAGCGGAGCTGCTCTCGCTTTTTGCCTCCGCCCCCACCCTTGCATTCCAGGACAAGCTCACATAGAGACTTCTTGCAGTCATGAAGAGAGTAAGCTACAAGCTACAGACGATATTCTCTTTATTCAGGGGAGGGAGGCATATCAACCTGACAGTGTGTGTGTAGCTGAGATCCTATCATCTCATCTCTGATCTGTCTCATCTCTCTTTCATGTGTCCAAGCTACAATGGTGTATATAATCCTGTACCCTGATGATCTAACACATTTCAGCACTCTACATCTCACAACACAGAGGGATCCGTGAAGTGCCTGCTTAGAGATCCCCGTCCACACACTGAAATCTTACTCGACCATCACTGTGAATTATATAGCTAAAACATGCATAAAACTGAGTAAATTATAAGTAAGGGGTTGAAATGACTTTAATCAGGGGGGATTGAAACTTGAGAATTTTCTTTCATGGGGAAATCCCTTAAAAGGAAATCAACCACTTGGAGCTCCTGTATTGTAGCCAAAGCTACTTACTGGTCAGACGGGCCCGTACTAGGGTGACGTCACCGGTACCTCTGTTAGTCAGATCCAGGAAGCACCTTATACTATTTGGCTTGGAAACGCTATCCTAGTGGAATATACTTCACGGAAAGATTATTGCTCTACCTACATAAGCTTACGGACTACGGGACTAACCCTCACAAAGGAAGGAACAAATTTCCCAACAGGAGGGTGGCCGCATACAGGTTAGTGCATTGTGCACACTGATGTTTAAATCAATTGTAGGACCATTAGTGGTATAGCGGGTCTTTTCGAACCTTAATAGTCTAATTTTATAGCCAGCGCATGTATCTTGATTTTTATTTATGGTTTACAAGCGGTTTATTTTGGCTGCACGTTACATTTTTTGATCACTTTTTAGAACATTTTTTAGTGAATTATAGATGGAAAAAAATTTTTAAAGATTTTTTTACCGTTTATCACGCATTTCCAATAATGATTCTGTTTTAATAGTACAGATTTTGACGGACATGGTGATAACCAAATATGTGGGTATTTTTCTTTTATTTGTGTTTATATTTTAGAAGGTGGTTTCTATGGTATATGCCATTTTAGGGCTAAAAATGCTTTACACTTCTTGTTTTACTTTACTTTATACACACTGGAGGGATTCAGCATGGATGTTTGCCTTTTTTGATGTATAAAATTTGCAAAAAAGTGCACAAAGGTTTTTGCAACTTTTCATTGCTCAAATCGCACAGGACTCCGCCACTTAATATACTTGCATAATTAATTAATGAGGTTGTCCGAGAGTTATGAAAATAAACTAAGGTGGCTGGAGGGGGCTGCTTAAAAAATAAGATCTACTACCTTCCGGCTTCCCTTGGGTGTCCCGCGCTGCTGTCCGCTCGCTGGTCCGGGCGCCATGTAAACAAACAAGGCCACCAGGGCAGCACTAGACTCAGCTTACGGCAGACCCAACAACTTCCGGCCCACATTCACAATGACAGGCAGGCACTGCACTGCTCCGGCGGCCATTTTTGTTTGTGTTTGAGCGAACAGCAGCTCAGGACAGCCGAGGTGCCGGAAGGTAAGAAAAATCTTTATTTTTTAAGCAGCCCCTCCGGCCACCTTTTCATAACTCTCGACACCTCCTTTACTACTGCTAGTGCAACGCGACAAAGTCAGATTCATGACTTGCGCCTTTTTTAAAAAGTCACAAAGTCTTCCAACCCCTCACTGGGTAGTTGTGCGTGACTTTGGCGCCTCTTTGAAAGAAAAATGCCAGACACAATAAGCTAAAAACATTTATTAAGAGCCAAAGCCACTTTTATGAATCAGACATAGAACTGTCCCAAGGAGCTATCTAACTGATAAATCTCTCTCTGGACCGAACCAGTGATGCTCTGATCACGGTTCACAAGTTGAAGACACTGCACTGCAATGCCAATGTATTACACAGGTAACACTACTGGTTCTAGTGTCCGCTGTTTTTAGAAGTTGGACATAATGTTATGTCTAATTGCCAAAAGAAATGGCAATTTAACGTAATTTATGTCTATTTGTGTGAAGAGATAGTAATGGCAACACAAACACCAGGAGAAGAGTAAGGGACTATGCAATTGTTTTTTTAAAAATTACAACTTTACACAGCATTGCACTAGAAGTGATTTTTGATAGGCCTTATTTTTGAGTTGCAAGAAAAGGCCAGAGCCATTTTTGTTGCCACATGTTTTGCCAAAAAGTCAAGTAAATCCTATGAAATGTTTTCCCATAGTGTCACTTAAAGGGTGATGTTAACATAAAAAGATCCTTTTGACCACTTACTTTCTATTTTACTGCTGTTTTTTGCTGTTTAGCGCCTATCACTCTCTAGGCTTCTCATTCCAAAACCCAGAATCTCTTAACAGATACATTATGATCCATCGTTCTGTGTGGTGACAATGTGGTTAGATTACCAGACAGTGTGTTTATACACTTCATCTGGCTTCTGACTTTGTACTAACACACTGACACATAGAAGAAGTACAGATAAGAGATGCAAGAAATGCATGACAGACAAGGGCTGATTTTCAGCACTGCTACATCTACAGACATGTCCCTGCATCCCCTTTCCCTGGATCTTATCTCCTTGTGTTTTTAGGTTTGCAGCTGGTCCATAACCTATTTATAAAACCCTTTATGCACCTGGAAATCTGTGTATCCTCTATCAAAATTAACCGATTGTAAAAAAACAAACACTTTGGGGGACATTAATCACAGTGGGCATATTTACTAATAAAAACTGAACTTACTAAAAGTGACTCTTTCTAATGGATAATACTGGGTGTGAACAGACTTCATTAAGAACGTGTGCTAGAAATCATGAATCTGATAGCTTCCTCCATCTGGCCTGACAGAGTTCACCACTTTTGTGGTGCAGCTTTAACATAGAATGGTGCCCATCCAACAGAATGCGTTGCAAAGCCCTTACTAATTGTGCCCAGTGTGTTTAAGGGTTGTCTATTTTTGCGCCTGGTTTGTTCCTTTTCTGGCTTGTATTATGTAAGTTTGTGTCCTGCTTTGTTAAATGTGTTAAATTGTGAATTGTCGCACGTCATTTTGCGCCTAATTGGCAACTGCACAAATGCACACTGCACTGTTCCTAGTAAATGTGCCCCTATGTTTGATATTAAAAGAGTTTGTGTATTGATATGCAGCTGATTATGCGCGTATTCATGATGCTGAATTGTGTGAACCTGATCATATACCAGAGCACTAGGTACATTTCATAAAAAGCAAAGACTTCGTGTGTTTCTGCTGCATAGTGCATCTTACACTAATATTATTCACAATGTTCCTTTCAGTTTCTTATAATGGTCAAATGGAACTTTACCAACGTGGACAATTTCATCCTTCTGGGGATAACCAGCAGACCCGACTTACAGATCTTGTTGTTTATTATATTTCTGAATGTGACATTATTCTTAGTTGGTAATATAATAATAATTTGGCTCATATTGTACACCCACGACTCAGTACTCCAATGTACTCTTTCTGAGAAATCCTCTCCTCTTTGGACATTTGCTAACATCAAGTGTTGTTCTAAATGCTCCATCAATTACGTATCAGTGGATAATCTATTTCTTTTAATGCTTTTTTACCCAGTTGTTTACCCATCTTGCTCTGGGAGGGACGAGTGCATTTTGTTACTATCGATGGCCATGACCGCTATGTGGCTATATGCACCCCTTACACTACTGAATATTATGGCACCCATCTTCTGCTTTAAGTTGGCTCTGCATCGTGGATTATAGGCTTAATGGACTCTATAAATACACACAGTATTTGCATTACAATTACCTTAACTGTAATAGAAATGTGGTTGAACCATTTTCTCTTGTGAAGTGCCCACAGTAGTAGAGTTGGCGTGTGCAGATGTTCTCTTAATAAGACTGTTTGTTCATTCTTGCCATGATTGTAGCCGTTTCTGCTTTCCCATTTTTTTCTCTGCATTCTTATTACATATTCAACATTGTTTTTTTAGCATAATGAAAATTCGTACAACTAAAGACGGATTAAAGGGCCTTTCTACTTGCGGCTCACTGTTATTGTGGTCACATTATTTTATGGCACCATTTTCTTTATGTATTTGAGACTGGACTGTTAATGTTTAATACTCAAAGACAAAAGGCCACCTTGTTCTACAGTGTTATAACCCCCATGTTCATCCTAATAATTTACAGCGTAACACAAGGATGTGAAAGTAGCATTTAAAGAAAGTACAAGAAAGTTCGCTGCCTGTAACTTGATTTTATAAGTATCTGTCAAGTTGCGATAATAACCAAAGCAAAAACTATGCATATATCAGAACAATCCAATCATAATATAAGAAGAAGAATATAGTATTTTGGTCTTAATTAATAATTATCAATTTAAATTAACAAAATTAGATATTTTGGCAACCCAACTGTAAAAGTTAGAACCCTAAACCCCTAAAAAGCGGAGTAGGTGAAATGGTAATTAGAACTACAAACTATGGAAGTGTACAGAATATGATGCAGTAGAGTCGCTGTATGCAGACTCATATTGCCCACGGGTGAATCCACTGTATTGACCTATAGCTGAGTGGTCCTCCACGTCTGCATGGCTAGTTATACCTACTGCAGTACTTCATTTCAACCCTTATAATTTGGCTCTTGCATTTAGATATACTAGGAGGGAGGGAAACGGGTACTCAGCCACATAGGAGTAATATGTTGGTTAGTTGGATAAAATGGAACAAATGCTTCTCACTTCAGTGATGTGCAAGTTGGCACACTGACAACGTTTATTTCATGTAAACCTTGTTGGCTGCTTGTCTTAAAATTAGTTTTTAAAGACCAATAAAATCTTCTAGATCCTATTGTCTTACTCTTATGTGTACTGGTAAGAGTAATGATTGCATGACTACTATGTTGCCACTAATACTCAACCATGACAAAATACTTTGTAGAAGAAGTGTAATTGACAAACCTTCAATTGATGTCTAATTGATCAATTAATACATAAAAAGTGCAGTTCCTTGTCATATTGTTTCGTAACTAGAGATGACGAGCACTAAAATGCTCGGGTACTCTTTATTCCGAGACGAACTTTTCCCCGATGCTCGAGTGCTCTTTTCGAGTAACGAGCCCCATTGATCAATGGGAGACTCGCGCATTTTTCAAGGGGACCAAGGCTCTGCACGAGGGAACTTGGCCAAAACACCTGGAACCTCAGAAAAGGTGGAAACACCACGGAAATGACAGAAAACAGCAGGGGCAGCATGCATGGATGGCCCTCTGAGGCTGCTTAAATGCACCATTATGCCAAAATTAATGGCCACAGCATGGCATGACAGAGTGACAGAATGAAGCTAGGCAATCTAAACATCCAATAATTGACCCTGACACTATAGGGGACGGCATCCGAGGCCAGGCGCAGCAGCAGCGAAGGCTAGAGAGTGGCATGGCGACATACCCTAAATGGACTCAGGCTTCAAACCATGGGTAGCAGAGAGGAACCAAAGGAGGTGAGCAAGAAGCGCTCAAATAATATTGTACATGATAAATTTTGCCAGTATATTTTTGGGATTACACAGCAGGGCGACAAAGTTAACATGGAACCATTGAAACAATATCAAAATTCGCCTGACACAGCCTCGTTTGATAAGGGGACGATGTATGGGGCAGTTGAACTATAGTATTAAAGGTGCGGCAGTTAAAACAAACTATTTAGTTGGTTCTTGGCATGGAGCTGGCGCTCCGCTGCCAGGCGAGCTTTCGCCAACCAGCCCCTGTCTTTAGGCTACTCCCCAAACACACTTCTAAGAACCTTTCGATAAGATCAAGTGTAGTAGCGTTCTTATAAGTTTGGGATATGGCGGGTGAGGGGAATGTAAACAGCTGCCAAGAATCGCTGAAATAATATCCGTAAATGAAAAAAGTTTTCTCAGTATATTTGTGTGCTTCCACAGCAGGGTGGCGACAAAGTTACAAGTTTGTGTGGAATGCCCTGCAATAGCTCTTGGGCGGTGTAACCTTTATCACCTAGGCTCTGCAGTTTGAGCACCGCCTGCTGTCGCTAAGCAACGGCACTGCTGCTGTCCTAGAGCTAACCGACTGATGGCGCCATGCCCACTATGGTAATTCGGAGTAGGAGGAGGTGGGAGAGAGAGGTGTGGGAGGATTTGGAGGTAATAGCCTTTGAGACCTGGACGAGGGTGGCCCCCGCAATCCTCTGCGCGGCATATATGACCAGCCCCAGGGTCGACTCGGTCCCAGCCTGCACCAAGTTTGACGTATTAGTAGCTTTCTTATAATTTTGGGTATGGCGGGTGGAGGGGAATGTAAACAGATGCGCAGAAGCGCATGATGCGCATGGAGCTGTCGCTCCGCTGCTAGGCGAGCTTTCGCCAATCCAAGCCCCTGTCCTAGGCTACTCCCCAAACAGCACTTCTAAGAACCTTTTGATAAGAATCAAGTGTAGTAGCGTTCTTATAAGTTTAGGATATGGCGGGTGAGGGGAGATGTAAACGTATATGCGCAAGAAGCGCTGAAGAATATACCGTAAATGGTAAAAGTTTGCCAGTGTTTTTGTGGATAACACAGCAGGGTGGCGACAAAGTTTAACAACTTTGATGTGGAATCCATGAAAACAACCCAAATTTCGGCTGACACCCTGTTTGATAAAGGGACGATTATTGGAGCAGCTATATGGACACTTTTGGGTATCAATGGAGACACCGTGTGGAGCATGCTATGGAGACATTCAATTTGGATAGTGCCTGTATGTGGCAGTCCAAAAAATGTTTCAAACCAGAGAGCAGGTAGGTGGCCCTCCAGAAAAATGGAATAGATGAGTGCCTGTATGTGGCAGTCCCAAAATGTTTAAAACCAGAGGAGGCAGTAGGTGGCCCTCCAGAAAAATGGAATAGATTGAGTTGCCTGTATGTGGCAGTCCAAAAGTTTTCAAACCAGAGAGCAGGTAGGTGGCCCCCAGAAAAATGAAAGATTAGTGCCTGTATGTGGCAGTCCAAAAAAGTTTTAAACCAGAGGAGCGGTAGGTGGCCCTCCAAAAAATGAATAATTGAGTGCCTGTATGTGGCAGTCCCAAAAAATTGTTAAAACAGAGGACCGGAAAGGTGGCCCTCCAAAAAAGAATAGATTGAGTGCCTGTATGTGGCACTCCAAAAATTGTTTAAACAGAGGACCGTGTCGGTGGCGCCTCCAGAAAAATTAAATGCATAAAGTACTAACCTAGAGCCAGTGGCCCTTTCAAAAACAGCCAGTTCTGCTACCCCCTCGGACTTCCTGCCCTGACAACAACTCCCCACTGGTCTGACAACCGTGGTCTCCTCATGCGCGGACACCTCTTTACACACTTCTTCCACTACGTCAACAAGGTCATCATCACCCACAGACTGCGACTGGTGGAAAACCTGGGCATCAAAAATTGCTCATCAGCAACCGGACAAGTGGTTTGTGACTGTGGGAAGGGTCCAGAAAACAGTTCCTCAGAGTATGCCGGTTCAAATGGCAAATTTTGCTGGGATGAGGGGGCAGACTGGGGGGGAGGAGGCTGAGGTGCAGGAGTGGAGGAGTGCCGATTTCGGTTGACATGGGTGGACTGGTTGGAAGAATGGACTGGTGGACAAATTGTCGAAGGGCATTGTCGGCAATCCACGACATCACCTGTTCGCACTGTTCTGGGCCTCAAACAGTGCTCTACCACGAGTCCAGTAACTTCAGACATGAACTAGGAGTGTAGCTCTGCGGCGTTCCCCTTGCACTCATAAGCGGGTGGTGTCTACCACCCGCCCAGGACCACGGCCCTCTGACCCCTGCAGTAGTTGGCGCCACGTCCCGCCCTCGCCTCCTCCACCCCTAGCCCTCGGGTTAAAACATTTGAAAATGAGAGTTATAACTTGTATTTTTTTTTTAACTTTTTTTTTTTTTTTTTTTTTTTTTTTTTGTGTTTTTTAGTTTTTAAAACAAACGATGCTATCCTATGCTATGGGATTTTCTAGCCAAGTAGTACAGCACACTACTATGCAGATGAGATGACGCGAGTTATGAAAAAACTAAACGTAAAATAAAAAAGGAAATGGCAGAGCTGTGCCTAGTTGAAATACAACCCGGGCCCTCCAATAAATTTCCCACTTCCGGTCTTTGCGATGGTATTGTGCGTCACTAAAAACACAGTGGTCGCAAGTCTGCTCCAAATTGCTCCCAATTGATAGTAGATGCACTGCAGCAAGTACAGCCACAGCAGATCACACAGAAATCAAATTATATAACGCTATGCAGGCGTAATTAAGACGTTTGTATTCTCCTATGGCTATTTTAGCCAAGTATTACAGCACACTACTATGCCAGATGAGATGACGCTGAGTTTATGAAAAAAATAACGTTAAAATAAAAAGAAACTGGCCGGACTGTGCCTAATTCTCCATAACCCCTAATAAATTTCCCACTTGGTGTTTAAGGTAGATATGTGTGTCACTAGAGCTAAACCACAACGTAGCAAGTCCCCCTGCTAATTCCTCACAATATTGGTCCTAGCTGCAATAAAAAAAAAAAAATTATAACGTTATTGTAGCCTAAGAAGGGCTGTTGGGTTCTTTACAGAATCACTCGCCAACGTAAGTAATAGACACCCCTAACGCTTTCCTGAGCCAGCGCAGCTCTTCCCTAGCGGCATCCCAGACAGAGAATGATCCGAGCAGCGGCGGGCAGCGGCTAGTCTCATCCCGGTCACTGATCTGGCCGCCAACCACTGCTATTAGCGTACAGGGTACCACGTCATGCTGGGTGGGAGTGCAGAGTCTCCTGGCTTGTGATTGGCTCTGTTTCTGGCCGCCAAAAAGCAAAACGGCGGGGGAGCGCCCATTTTCTCGAGCGGGGCGAAATACTCGTCGAGCAACGAGCAGTTACGAGTACGCTAATGCTCGATCGAGCATCAAGCTCGGACGAGTATGTTCGCTCATCTCTATTCTTTATCCATCATCCGCACAATCTTGCGTTTGAATTTTTCTCATGAATTTTCTTTCCCGTCCACATCTAGGGAGGTGCCACAGTGCCAGGGCTTTACACTCTTCATCTAGGGAGGGTGCCCGGGTGCAAGGAGTTTGCCACTTCTTCATTCAGATCACGTGCCAGGAGCTTTGCCTCAACTAGGCGGTTGCCAGTGCCAGCGGCTTACACTTCATTGGGATGGGCAGAGTGCCAGGGGCTTTACAACTTCATCATCTAGGGAGGTGCACAGTGCAGGGGTTACACTCATCATCTAAGAAGGTGCCAGCGGTGCCAAGGGCTTTACACTTCTTCATATAGGGAGGTGCCCACAGTGCCAGGGCTTTACACTTCTTACATGAGAGCAGGTGCCAGAGTGCCAGAGGGTTCTTTACACTCTATATTAGGGAGTGCCAGAGTGCAAGGGCTTTACACTTTCTTCATATAGAGAGGTTGCCACAGTGCCAGGGGCTTTACACTTCTTCATCTAGAGGAGGTGGCCACAGTGCCAGGGGCTTTCCATTCTTCATATAGGGAGGTTCGCCACAGTGCCAGGGCTTTACACTCTTCATCTAGAAGGTTGCCACGTGTGCCAGGGGGCTTTACACTTCTTCATTTAGGGAGGTGCCACAGTGCCATGAGCTTTACACTTCTTCATATAGGGAGGTTCCACAGTGCCAGGGGCTTTAACACCTCTCTAGGGAGGCTGCACAGTGCCAAGGTTTTTACACTTCTTCATCTAGGGAGGTGCCAGAGTGCCAGGGGCTTACCACTTCTTCATCTAGGGAGGTGCCACAGTGCCAGGTGGGCTTTACACTTCTTCATATAGGAGGTGCCACAGTCCATGGCTTTACACTTCTTCTATAAGGGAGGTTTCCACAGTGCGCAGGGGCTTTACACTTCTTCATCTAGGGAGGTGCCACAGATGCACAAGAGGTTTTCACTTCTCATCTAGGGAGGTGCCAGAGTGCCAGGGGCTTTACACTTCTTCATCTAGGAGGTTGCCACAGTGCCAGGGGCTTTACACTTCTTTCATATAGGGAGGTTGCCACAGTGCCAGGGGCTTAATACGTCTTCACTAGGGAGTGGTGCCACAGTGCCAGGGCTTTACACTTCTTCATCTAGGAGGTGCCACAGTGCCAGGGCTTTACATCTCATCTAGGGAGGTGCCCAGTGCAGGGGCTGTTACACTCTTCATCTAGGGAGGTGCCACAGGCCAGGGGCTTTACAATTTTCATCTGGGAGGTGCCACAGTGCCAGGGCTTACACTTTTCATCTAGGGAGGTTGCCCCCGGGCTTTACCACTCTTCATCTAGGGAGGCGCTTTCAGTTTCGCACTGTGCAAGGGTTTTACACTTCTTCATCTAGGGAGTGCCACACTGCCAGGGGGCTTTACATTCTGGATGACATGCACACGGTAGATACATGAACATTCAGGTTTGGAGATGGACTTGTAGCCTTTAGATTGCTCAGGCTTCCTCACAATTTTGATCTCAAGTCCTCAGACAGTTCTTGGTCTTCTTTTCTTGCCTCCTTGCTCAATGTGCTACACACACAAGACCAGGACAGAGAATTGAGACAAACTTTAATCCATTTCTACTGGCTGCAAAATGTGATTTAGTTATTGCCACACCTGTCAGGTGCCACAGGTAAGTCAAATGAGATAATAATATCAAAGAATTTCTTATTGCAATCATTTTTTTGGAAAAATGAAGATAGTATCTATCCGACAGATTGCAGCAGTGCCAATACTTTTGGCCACCACTGTATGGTTCCTTCAACACATCTTCTTGAAAAAGACAATGGAGGCACTAGGGATTGGTTTAATAAGACCAACAAATATTATGGGTATATTACAGGCCACTTAGTCTTGTAATCTCTTATTATATGTGAAAAAGTTATATAGCTTCTACATGTTTCTTAGTTGACAGCTCCCAACAGTCCCTTTGTCCAGAGTCTCTTTACGTACCGTTGTCAATGTGAAATGTAAACTCTATGAGATGTTTGGAACCGGATTGTAACCATTGTAATTCTAAGAATTATTTGGGATTCACAACTCCTAACAGTCCGGCATATGGACTTTCTTACGTGTCTTATTCATCTGTGAGATGTGTTGTCCACGTTCAAAGGCTCAGGGTTTCTTAGTTTCTACAGCCCTTGGAAAATTATCCCGTAAGACACAGGACATTTTCGACAATTTACATCAGTTGAAATAACACAATACAACCGAAACAGATTTCAGTCATCCAGAAGACAAACATCATATTTTCTTCCAAGGACTTGCCCTAGAGTCAGCGAAAGTCCAAAAAACATTGAACAATACACAAAGACGGTACAAAACTCGAGGGTTCTCCTGGATACAGAGGAGGCTTCTCTTTCTGAAGGAAGTTTCTATGTGATAAATATGTAATGAAGCATCGCTGCCCCGACATTCACTTCACTCCATTACTATGTTGTTTGTTTCAATATTAAAAGACATGAAAAAAAAATCTCAAGAGAGAATTTTTTTTTCTTACATAACCTTCATTGAACTAGGAAAATGGGGAAAGAAAGTCAAAATTCTGGTGGAGATTGATAGACCATACATCAGCTGAGCTTTGCATTTTTACAGAAATTGGAGGGAATGGAGGAGGTATTTATTGAGATGCGGGGTTGATTAGAAAGTTGGCGTTTACAATGCAAAAATTTTTGGAAGAATTTGGAATATTGGAATGTCATCTTGGCGAAAATGACTGGGTCAGATTCATATAAGTCACCTATGTACTACTGGATTGTTTTGGCATACGCACCCTGAGCCAACCTGTGGGACATGGACCATGCAAGGTCCTAATTCCCCACTCAACAAACAGTGCCCGACACGTAATCAGGGACTCTATCATATATCGCCCTGATGTAGAGAATCCTACCCCAGCAGCCAGCAGCAAAACTGCCCTTCCACATATCCCCTAAACAAACACAGATCTCTTTCTTAAAGGTAGATCTACTACCAGGATCAAGGGAGTCAATATATACTAAGCACACTTACATGAGGGGGTTTGTGCCCCCTAGGCAGGTTATCCGCTCTATTTTAGCTTCTTTTGGCTTGTTTTTAGAAAAAAAATTGCTTTAAAATACTGCAATTTAACCTGAGGGGCTCTGGCCAGCTTATAGTGTGATTGTCCTGGAGCTTTTTTTTGTAAAAACAAGGGCACAAGAAGCTAAAAA
The DNA here is from genome assembly GCA_019512145.1 of Engystomops pustulosus. NCBI lineage: Eukaryota > Metazoa > Chordata > Amphibia > Anura > Leptodactylidae > Engystomops > Engystomops pustulosus. The sequence goes on along the minus strand of CM033644.1, from coordinate 50,028,264 downwards.
AGAGCGGATCTGCCAGAGGGGGCACAAACCAGTATAGTAATAATGGCTTGGTCTACAATACTTATCCTGCTGTTAATTTCCTTTAAGATTCTACCCATTCTACGGCGTGGCGTGACTGATATACACATAACTTCTTCAGTCGATCACTTGTCTCATGGGTCTTGTACCTCGAGGCCACGGAAATCTCACTTCTACAGCAAAGTTACTCATCGGCCAACCGGCTATGATAAATACACCGGTGCATCATTTGGGAATGTTCAGTGGGTAATTTTTCACAATTTGGAAAGCACCTTCAATGATGTACCCTGAAAATATTCTTTTTGGAAAGTTTCAATTGGAAGGTTCAATATATGTCTGGAGTATTGTATTAAATAGATCCTGTCATCAGGAATGTGATTTTTAGCTGGTGACAGTTTCCAATACCCATGTTATGCTCATTTTGAAACATCCTTTGTCCGTATTCTGAATAATTTCAGTACTGATATATATATAGTTTAATTCACCTTGCCTGGCTCCCTGCCAGTAGCCTGTGGTGAGTCCCCGGTGAAAGGGGAGGCAGGCTGTAGCCTGTGGTGTTGTTGTCATTCTCCTCCTCACTCATCCAGCTCCTCCCACTTCATATTATGTGCATTGAGGAAGGCAGGGAGGGTGGCGGATGGTGTGGAAGTATGCAACGAGGAGACACAGGCACACAAAGGCTGCAGCTTCCTGGGGATCACACACATGCTGGCGGGGCATAGTAATGTGAAAATAAAGTTATAAAGTAGTGGCAGTTTTAGTATTTAGTAATGTTTTTTTTAAACAAAATCAACAGATAGCATCAACTATTGAAACCTGTCACCAGCTAAAAATGACATACCTGACGATCGGTTCACTTATTTAAAGGTAATTTCAGTTAAGGAATAACCAAAGACCATGTAAAGGGACAAGCTATGAATCATTTGTCATTCGATTGTATTAGTGCACCATGGATATTACTAATATAAACATTACAATGCATTACGATATGAGAGCCTGTGATATTGTCCTGGATGTGGTGTGTGATCATTACATGATATTAACATGCAGAGACGATGCTCTTTAGTTTTACACATTTGCCTTTAGGCTTCACTATAGACATAATGGTGCCATGGGAACTGATGTGATCTGATGTGGCTCCAGGAATGGAAATGAAATGACTTGCAGCAGGTTACTGTAACCCACAGGATGATTAGTTTTTTTTTGTTTTATGCTAAAAAATGTTATGATAATTTTTCTGTGACAAGCTAAAAAAAGATCATAAGTTACAGAAATGACACATAATATACAGAGCACACAATTGTTCTGCATGCATGGTCATTCACAAACTCATATCTCGTGGTGGACATGTACATGATATCTCAAAGCAATCAGACTGAATTTTCCTCTTCGATCTCCCGCACAGACGTTCAGCAACGGTAATACTGAAATAATGAGAAAATGTAAAAGTAAACAGAAGAGAAAATCATTGCCGCTATGTTAGTCTTGAAGCAGTGAGTCCTACTAATGATTAATATTCCTGGAAGCCACAGGGTTAAGTTTACAGAAGAGATAGCTGGGGTTGGGGAATTTCCAAGTGGGTGTGGCTTAGGATATTGATGAGGAAAAGGTGTGGTGTGGACAAATGTGATCTAAAGTTAGAAGATTTAGGAAGGTGTGCACTTCAGATTATGACCCAGATCATATTGACCGCAACACTACTCTTTCTGCCCCCTGATGGCCAGTTTCTGTCACAAAAGCCTTGGGAGTCTCCTTACAGAGGACACGCTTGCACTGCCTGCTTTTAGAATGCTGTGAAAAGTGATGAGCAAACCCGAAGCACAAAATTTGGGTATCTGTCCTGAATATTTCGGGTTTGGCACCCAAGAACACTGAAGACCGCTTGCAAAGCACTGCTGTTCTGGAACATTGCTGTTCCCGTTTCAAGAAAGAGCCCAAAGCTGCTTGATGACAGCTGAAAGCTGTAATCAAACAGGTTTTGAACACTGTCAGAACCAGGAGGCATGTCCTCTGTAGGCAGTCTCTGGTTGGCTGGGCTGGACATTGTGACTTGGAGACAAAAAAAGCCAAAATGCCCTGTACTGGTTGAGTGAGGTATATTAAGATATATTTAGTCTGGAAAAAGACAACTAAGAAGGGACATGATTAATTTATATCACTATATTGAATGGTCCACACAAAATATGGTGCGAAAGTTGTTCCAGATTAAATCAAATCAAAAGACAAGGGGGGCAATGTCTCCATCTTAGGAGAGAAAAACAAGGTTTATCATCAGAAGCAACAGGGCTTTCGTTTACTATGAGAACTGTCATACTGTGGAATAGCCTGCCTCAGGCGGCCTGGGTCACAGGCAGAGACAGCAGAGAGCTCAATCAGGGTCTATATGGCTTTTTACACCGAAATAATATTGTGGTTAATTATGTAAAATAGTTCCCCTAAATCCCTTCCTCATCCATTGCATTCCCTTCCTTGAGTTGAACTGTTGGACATTTTTATTTTTTCAACCATATAAACTATGTTACTTTGTATATGTAGGAGGTTTCTTGTTATTGGACAGGAGGTATCTGAAATGCCCAGCCCGGTGAACAATTGGAATCCAGCAATTTTCATCCATGCACCGGTAAGGTGGGACATCTACGAAGGTGGGTTGAAAAATATTTTTTGTATTTGTCTTATCAAATCAATATCTGAAATAATTGCCTTGTAGGGCACTAATGAATATCTGTGTTTGCTACTGATACACAGTGCATTATCGGGATTATTCTTAGTCGTTATAGAGGATTTATACCACATATACTTGCAAAAGACCAGTGTCACGGGTGTCCCTGCGATCATGTCTCATCTCAGGACACACCGTTCCCACTCCGTGGCAGCGCTGCCCCATACCCTGGCCCACATCCACCTATCCACCACTCCTTGCTCCATTCCTGACTAGGCCTGCGACGGATGCCACGAGAAGATTTAAAGGGTCAGCTCACCGAAATTGGAGCGGCACTTCTAGGTTTCAATAAAGACCGGCGGGGCTCCCTTCACTCCCTGACGGATCTTCGTGGCTCATTAGCCTAGAGAAAGATTCCCTGTGTTGTTCCTTGTGACTTTTTTGTTCCCGTTTCCTGCCTCTGCGCTGATTCTGTGTTGTTTACCTCAGACCTGACCTGTGGACCTTGCCATCTCTACCGCTAGCCCTGATACATGGCTGGACGCTTAATTTCTGTACCTTCGACCTTGGCTGCCACCGGGCGGCTAATCACACCTGTCAAAACAACCTGGTGGCACCCTTCCACACAGCACGACCATCCCGCCTTGCGGCCGGCTCTGGGGAAAGGCAAGGGGCCCACTATTAAATTCCGGTCACCAGGTGTCGGCTAGTACAATCTCCACGGTGGTCCGTGGGTATCACCTAGCTGAACCCCGAGTCTTGATAACCAGCAGGGAATATGCATTATGTATGAATTATATAGCAAGATCCTTACAAGGTCATGTCTCTCTATGATAAAAGGATGTAAGGTGGAAGTTAGGACGAGAGAAGCGAAGAGGGGAACAGTGCCATTTGGATTGGCAGGGAAGCTAAGCGTGGGATCTTCTGTATTAGGCAGATCAAATGTAGACTGATCATATCAATGGAATTCACGAACAAACGTGAGCCCTCATTTTCCTATTCTCACCACCCCAAATACTGAGCCCCACAAAATTTCCATTACCACTCGGTTATAGGTGCAGTACGCCTTAGCTCTTCTTGCCAGTAGCTTTTTATGGGGAGTGAGAGTAGTTTATAGTTAAGTATGATCAGCAGGGGGATTTGTTCTCGCTTTGCCTGGTTATTACCCAATCTGGAATTAAGCCCGTTTGAACTCTGGTGATATTGATTGGCACTGTTTCTCGAGTTTCAGCATCTCACATCGTCCTCTGAGGTGTGCGTCTTGGTATACCGCAGGAGAAAGAATAATGTTTGTTTAAGAAGCCAATGCCCTCCTGTTGTTGTGAAAGCCGGTACATGGGAACCTGCCGGGGGGGGAAGATTGTCATATTCACATCACATGGAGATTGATAGCATGCATCATAACAGCTGAAGAATAAAGAGAAAAAACCGTCCTTTATTAAGTTATAAATGATGAGATGATTATCCATTTGTCTTTTACCAATTATACAGAAACATCTTCACCGGGATACATTGTTATCATTAACGGCAAAAAAATAGTAGTCATAGATGGGTATAATTATTGTATGATTATGTAGTATATTCTGTCATGGAGGGTATATAGTGTTTGTTCTGGGGGCGTATATATAGTTATTATGTTATAGGATATAGTAATGTAGTTAGCTTGTATGGGCCATATTAGTAAATTCTCATGGGGGCAGTATGTAGTAGTTATATTTGTACATAGGGGGCAGTATTATAGAGTTATATTCTTTACATAGGGGCAGTATTATAGTAGTTATAATTCTTGTACATAGGGGCCAGTATATGATAGTAGTTATATTCTGTGTACATAGGAGGCAGATTATAGTAGTTACATTCGTTGTACATGAGTGGCAGTTTATTGTAGTTATATTCCTGTAAATAGGGGCGTGAGTATTTATAGTAGTCATATTCTTGTACATAGGGGGGCAGATATTATAGTAGTTATTATTCCATGTTACATAATAGGCGGCAGTTTGATAGTAGTTATATATCTTGTACATGGGGCAAGTATTATAGCGTGCATAGGGAGTTTATGAGTATTTGTTATATGTGTTTTTCAACTATAGGGGGCAGTATTTATAGTAGTATAATATTCTTGTACATCGGGGCAGTATTGATCGTATTTCCGGATAGAGGTTTTTAGTCTATCCTGTACAATAGGTTGGCAGTAGTATTATAGAGTTATAGATTCTGTGACATAGGTGGCAGTATTTGATAGTTAGTTATAGTCTGTATAAGTTCACCCCACTCCCCACCGCGTTCCCGCGCGATGTTTGGCCTACACTGAGGGATCGGAGGATGATGAGGTGACAGACCCAAGCTGGGTTGATAGGCCGGGTGAACACAGTGCTTCTGAGACAGAGGAGAGTCCTCGACCAGAACAGGTTGGAAGAGGCAGTGGTGGGGCCAGACGGAGAGGCAGGGCCAGAGCTGGTGCATCAGTGCCAAATGTGTCAACTAGTGAAGCTCCCGTGGCCAGGGCTCTTGCGGCGAGGGCTGGATTTTCAGAAGTCTGGAGGTTCTTTAAGGAAACACCGGATGACCGACGGACTGTGGTGTGCAACATTTGCCAAACCAGGCTCAGCAGGGGTTCCACCACTACTAGCTTAACTACCACCAGTATGCGCTCATGGAAATATAGTATATTGGGGTTTATCGTAAAGAGTAGCTACCATCAGGATGAAAGACTGTATGCAAATGAGTCTGAGCGGCTCCAGGCTCCATTTACACTGATGGTGTCTGGAGCCACTCAAGCTCATTTGCATACAGTCTTTTATCCTGGTGGTAGCTACTCTTTACGATAAACCCCAATATACTATATTTCCATGAACAATTAAAAACTGCTAGACGCTATAATTTGGTTAGGATAGTGTATCCCAATATACTGTAGTTGTATAAATAAATAGTGTGCTAACTACGAAGACCGTGACACTCCCCCCCCCCCCCAAAAAAAAACGTTGTTGAAACCTGCAAAAGCTAGTAAGTTGCCACATTACAATAATGCACCAGGGCACATGAAACACAACCCAGCATAAGACAGGCGGGTATACAGAGTACAATAATCACAGCCATCAGTAAAATAAAAGTAAAGTAAACCATAAAACAGAGGCACATTTAAGCGTATATTGTTATACAGTTGACACATGAATGTAAAACGTACTACAAAAAACTACTGCACTGTTATATATAGGCATTTGTAATTTTACATACTATTAAATGTACACATGTACAGTAATGCTGCATCGTCCTCCCACTTTGTTGTGTGGGAGCAGCTGTTTTCCTCTGGAACCTAAATGACTGGCATTGAGCATGGCCTAGCACTAGCCATGTCACGTTTATATTGGACCAGGTGAACAGGCCTCTTTCACACCGCACGGCAGGGCCAGCAAGGTGATGCAAGAAGAGGTGGAGGCTGCAATAATATGGAAGGTTTCCCCTGGGGCACTCCCATTATTGGTGTGGGGTCTGGATCACAGTTCAGAGACAGAGTTATGTATATCATACTCATGGTCTCTTTATTACTAAACTCAAACACAACAATGGTAACAGGCTGGTAGTAGGTCCTTTTGTCCATGTTGGATGCAGTCTGTTGTAGTACAGTGTAGGCAAACTCTGTAGAAAGTCAGTGCTGCAGGCCTGACGGAGCAGAAGCCCTCTCTTGGGAGATGGCAAACTGCTAATGTCATGTCCAATTCTCTCAGACAGCTCTAGACTCCATGCTTCGACTACCATGAATTACAGGCTGCGTGGTTCACCTATTATAGGGGTAGACAGGTTTTATTTAAAGGAGGAAGCCATTTCTTCTCCAGTGTCTGTTGTTAAGGTGGAGTTCTCCAAACACTGTCCAATTTTGTATTCTCATAATTTTACAGAGACCCCTGCATGGCAAGAGGCTATTGGAAGCTCAATTTGTCTCTCCTGAAAGAAGCAGACAATCCTTTGAGAACTTTCTTCATAGCCAGGTACCATTGCTGGGCCTTTGGAGCAGTAAGTCAGAGTGGTGGGAGATGTTCAAGAAAAGGGTGGCAAGAGTCTTCTGCCAGCCCTCAAATCTCAGCCCCCTACAGATCCTTATACTCTACCTCTTGGGCAGGAAGGATCTAGATTGAGATGTGATGTCCGCTTTCTTGGTTGAAACGATCCCCGACCCAGGAGTAAATCCCTCTCTTGATGTTTTGATCAGGGAAGAGGAAGTCAGCCTGGCGACTGAAGGGCTAACCCTCAAGAAATCGCCAGGTCTGGATGGCTTATCATCCCAGTTATCGGCTGGTGCAGTTTGCACCCCGGCTGCTTTCGTGGACCCAGCACTACTATGTTCCAGGCCACAGTACATTTAGGAAAAAAGAGTTTCTTTGATCACTCCGGCACAGAGGATATCTTTAAAACTTCCAATCTTTATTTGTCCAAAAATCGAGAAATGTATAAAAATAGCTACAAACATCCATGAACACATCACCAAGTACAAATCGTGTGGAAATAGCGGAGCCTATACGTTTCAGGTGTGTACTACACCCTTAGTCATGGCACAGTACATTTAGTGCTGTACTATGTGTCTGTGAGCAGTGGAGCAGGGCAGAGTGAGCCACTGAAAGGGGTTCTTGCTGTCCTTGAATCAGGCAAAAGCATTTGATCAGGTTAACCACAAATACCTCTGGTCTGTCTTTCTGAGATATGGCCTGCCTGGGGAGTTTGTCAATTGGCTTAAAGTTTTGTATGCAGGGGCAGAGAGTTTCCTGCTTTAGAAAGGCTGGATCAGTCGCTTTTTTGAGCGCATTAACTCATTCCTTAGGAGGGTTGATCGTGGCCCGTTCGTGAGGTCGGGATGGACCAGGTGGCACTGGAAGCCACTCTGAGCATATGCTGATGATATGATAGTTTTGTGTCCTCACGAGGAGAGGTACAATGGATGATGTGGGAGTTTGACCGCTACTCAGAGGCTGCTGTGTCCAAGATCAACTGAGTAGTGTGAGAGTCTCTGGCTGGGAGGTAGAGGTCCAGGCTTTGATCTCGGCATCAAAGTGGGCGAGGGAGATTACCCCATGTAAAATCGAGACTGCAGGCTTAAGATCACCGCTCAGAAGGTGAACCGGTGGAAGGGTTGGTCTTTGACCCGAAGTGAAAGGTTTAACCTGATCAAAACTTACCTTTTCCCATTGCTGATATATCTGGAAACTGTGTGCATCTTGCCAGAACCTCTCTGGACTTGGGTCTACAGTCTGTTATTCCAGCTGTGGGGAATAGGCTGAACCTAATCAAGAGAAAGATTACTTACCGCTTCAGGAAACAAGCAAGGTTGTGTATGTTCAATCGTGTGGTATTCCTAGTAAATACCTTCCTTAAGATCAATGTTGCAAACCTCTGGAAGAGAGGGCTCCTCTGTGGGTATACTACTGTAGGGAATGGTTTCAACCTTTCTTCCAGGAATGGGAGACAAGAGGGCAAGTGAAGGATCTCCAAACACTGCATGGGCATCTTCTGGCTTACAATACACGAGATTCTGAAGGTCGATCTGGTGTCTGGAAATGTGGATGATTAGGACCATGTTGAAGAAACTCCTTAACAAGAGAGTTATGTTGACCCATTTCAAGAAGCCTTTGGCCCTCAGAGTGTTCAATTTTGATTTGCATTATGTTTTCTTTGTTATGTTGTAAATATTGTAGATAGTGTGGTTTGGGGATATAGTTTTAGCCTGGGATGATGGTGGTGGGATTGATTTCTGAACTCCTCACTGGTCTGGACTACGCAATGAAAATTTTTGATGTTTAACCAGTGTTTGAGAGGAGGGTGTGGGGTTACATGCCCAATTGGGTCAGATTTATCAAGCTGGCTAAAAGTAAGAATGTTCTTTTTTTTAAAATCAGATCTTTTTTATTGAAACATCTCCATCACCTTTTTCCATTTACAACAATGAAGACAAATCCCAACAAACAATACCCCCCTACCACCCCTCTAGCCCCAACCCCGATACAATTCTGTAAGAGTCCGGGTGTGATGGGGCAGCGATGCGCGGTGATTCTCTCACCGGTAACGCCAGAGCTCCCTCAGCGTGCGTCCGATCACATCCCTGGTCAGGCCACGCCCTAGTAAGAATGTCCTTAGTTGCCCATGGCAATCGATTACAGCTCAGCTTTCATTTTACCAGTGCTCATGAATATTTTATAGGGGAGCTCTAATTGGTTGTCATGGGCAACTAAGAACATTCTTACTTTTAGACAGCTTGATAAATCTGCCACATTGTGTATTCTGCGTTTATTTATTTAAAAAAAAAAAAGGGTATGGGATGTGTTATTTGTGTGGGGAGGATTGTTATTAGAGTGTGTGTGCTGTGTATATTTATGTTATTTTATGGGTGTGACTTATTTTTGTTGATGGGTTTTGTATATGCTGTGATAATTGGTTTGTGGCATGTGGTCTTGCCCCGGATGCTACTGCAACCCATGTCTCGGGTTCAAGCGTCTCATAGGGTGCGTACGCCGGGTCTGTAAAATTTAAATGGCCAGTGTGCCGCTGATTGGCCCTGTCAGGCTGCTGCCCTGATGAATAGTCTGCCTTTTCCTGTGCTCCCTGCCCAGATCTTTGTGCCTCATTGCCAGTGAAAAAACATCTATGAAATTGTGACCTCCTGCTACACTCCTGACTATGATTCTCTGCCGCCTGCCTTTACCTTCTGCTAAGTCCCCGACTACGATCTTGTGCAGCCTGTCCTGACCTTCTGCCTCAGCCCAACCCCGATTCTGCCTGCCGATTCTGTATACTTGAACAACTGGTCACGGCTAATCTCACCATATTCCTGTCATATTAAAGATGTTCTGTTTGCATGAAACATGCCATCTTTGCTGAGTGACCGCATCACCCTGGCCACTTGGATCGACAGCCGGTTCTCTGAGCACCTGGAGTAGTGGTGTCCTGTACAAGTAAAGATCAGAACACGTTGACTGCCCTGTCTGGCTCCAGTCTTCTAAAGACCGCCACAGCCATCCTCATTGTCTGTTGCAGAGGAGGACATGCAGGTGGATAGCTCGCCTGACACCACAAGAGCACTCCAGACGTCGAAAGGTGTATCTGTTTCTCTACTGTGCCAGCCTGGAACATTTTCTCGAAACCTGTCCACAGCGTTTGGGAAATTCACACACCTAGGGTTCCTGGGAGAACCGTCCCTGAGTGAGAACAAAGCTTCTCCACGTCTGAATATCCATTTTACTTAGCTCTGGGACAGGTAGCCTGTTTCAAGCTACCGCCTTCCTGGATTCTGGCTCTGTAGGAAACTTCTTGGATGCTGTCCTAATCTCCCAGCATCGTCTTCCTGTGGTCAGTCTTGAGAAGCCATTGGTCATCTTGTCCGTCAGTAGGCAGATTCTCTGCGATCCTGTCGGTACTGCACCAAGCCTCTGTGCCTGCAAATTGACACATTACAGAAGGAGAGACTTTCGTTCTTTATGTTACCTCGGTCTACGTCTTCCATTCTGCTGGGTTTCTCGTGGTAGCAATGTCACGATCTTATGCTCAACTGGCAGACCGGGGAGGTTCTTCCTGGGGACCAGAATGCCAGTCATGCTGTTTGGTGGTTCTTCATCCCATATCCACCACGGCTTCTCCAGAGTCCTCCAAGCCTCTGGTTGGTTTCCCTACTTCATACATGAACTCTGCAGATGTCTTTTTGGAGAAACAAGTGGAGATTCTGCCACCACACCATTCCTACGACTGCCCTATAGAACTGTTGCTGGGTACATCTTCCCCACGGGGTTGAGTGTACCCACTTTACCCAAAACCAGGGCTATGTCAGTCTATTTGAAGGATAATCTGCAGAAGGGGTTCATACGCAAGTCCTCTTCCCCTGCCAATGCTGGGTTCTTCTTCGTGGCCAAGAAGGATGGTTCTCTCCGTCCATGCATAGACTATTGCGGACTTAACAAAATTACTAAGCCACTGCCTCGGATCACAGAACCCTTGACCGCCTTTGTGGAGCCAAGTTCTTCACCAAATTGGACCTACATTGGGCGGATAATCTCATCGACAACCGTGAATGTGAGGAATGGAAGACTGCCTTCAATACTCGTGATGGGCGTTTCGAGTATCTCCTCATGCCATTTGGACTCTGTAATGCACCAGCCGTATTCCAGGAGTTCGCCAACATTTTCAGAGACTTGCTATACACCTGTGTTGTGGCCTACTTAGACAATATCCTGGTGTTCTCTGTGGACCTCGAGTCCCATCAGGCTCAGGTGAGACTAGAACAAAGGCACATAAGAGACAATCGCCTTTATGCCAAACTCGAAAAGTGCCTATTCCACAGGTATATTATCTCTGACAAGGGACTCTAGATCGATCCTCGAAAATTATCTCCGGTACTACAGTGGCCTCACCCAGTGGATCCAGAGATTTCTGGGTTTCGCTAATTACAACCGGCAGTTCATACCACATTTTTCCTCCCTCGTGTCTCCCATTGAGGCGCTGACCAAGAAAAACGCCAATCCTAAGCTCTGGCCTCCAGCGGCTGAACTACTTCTCCTCCACATGCCTTCATGGAGACTGCTGTAATTTCATGTTATAAGATACAACTGTGCAAATGTAACAGGACCTTAGATGACATCACCCTGGTCACATGACATGATGTGGCCCATGATGTAACAGAACTCTCTTTTAATGTTCCATATAGCATCATGTTCAGTAGCACTGAGACCTGTCAATCAGGGAAAAGAAGGCAGGGCAATGGAAGTAACCATGAATATTCGGTACTTCATTGGACTCAAGTAGTGACATTGGACTCACATTATCACAACATTGCAGCCATAGAACCATTTACGAATAAGGGCAATTCCTTTTAACTTTCGTTTTTTAATAAAGTATTTATTTTGGAAAAATTACTTTGCATGACAGGTACTATTTAAGTTGGTTGAGCATGCTACATACAGAAATGAAGCTAAACTGATGCTAGTTATAATAAGAAGAACAAATGAAAGGGCATGTTATAAAAAGAATGTTAATATTCTATTTGAGAATTAGACTTTGGAGGCTGAATTGTGTAGATTGACATATGTCAATAAATATAATGATGACTGCTATTTGCTATGAAATACAAGGGATGCTGTATTATTGCCAATGACACTGTTGTACTTTAAAGTTTTCCATGGATGTAAAAGTAAACTTCCAGTTTCTAAGTTTTTCAAGTTTCTAACTAAGTTTCATACTATGGTTCAAAGTTTGACATATAATCCCTTAACATATAAATCTGCAGGGATTACAAAGCATCAGATATAGTACCTGCAGGAGCCCTGTTCTGCTAATATTCACTTCAATATGGCTGGAAGCACAGAATGCTGTCATACTAAAGTCTTTGGAAAGATACACTTTGTACAACTCATTTGTATGAAAATATAAAAGAAAGAAGCAAAGAGAACATTTTACAAAACATTTCAGTTGTTTATTGGCCATTTACTTATCAACGGCCCTTTAAAGTGATAAGGAATATATTATTTATCAGTTTTACTTATTGAAATATTTACTGCAGCTAAAAGGTAAGAAATCTGCTCTACTTGTAAATGGATTATTACATGACTATGCTAGACTTACACAAATTCATTCATTAGATACACAGCAGATGTTTTATTATATTACCATTCCTTGTTTTATAATTAGTTTTTATTGACTATTCTATTTAATATTTCATATAAATTCTTCCATTTATAGGCCTTGTACATTGTTGTTTATAAGTTTACACTAGTTAAAGTGGAAAAGGGTGTTTCACCTTACGGATTATTCATAATATTTAAAGAGATACTTTAATTCCATGATGCTACATATTCAATAAACGGGTTGCATACATTACTTTATGAATAGAACACATAGAAGTACAAAAGGTAGGAATCCACATTGAACCTAAAAAAATGGGAGGAGGAACAGCCCATGAGGGCTCACAATGTATATGAGATGGTAGATGGCAATGCTTTAGTAGAAAGTTCCACCTTATGGTGCAGGCACGGGAGATAGTAGGATAGTGAAACAGATGGTCAGGAGATTATGTGTGGGACGATGGGCAGCCACTGAAAAGACTGGCGGAGAGGAAAGGCAGAAAAGTGAGGACAGATAGGTTTAGTTGGGTATCAGAGTTAAGGATAAATTGGAGGGGTGTTAGTTAGCTGGGAGTCCACAGAGAAGAAAGTTGTAGTAGTTCAAGCAGGTGATGATGAGGGTATGGGGCAGCAATTTTGTAGATTCCAGATTGAGGAAGGATCTAATGCAGGAGATAATCTTGAGGTGGAGGATGCAGCTTTTAGTAAAAAACCTTGATGTGAGGGCTAAAGGGATATGCCCATTTCAGCAAATTAATAGTATTGTTTGTATGATGAGTTATACAATTTTCAAATATACTTTCTATATCAATTTCTCATAGATCTAGAAAACTATGAGAAATTTATACAGAAAGTATATTAGAAAATTACATAACTTTTCATCATACAAACAATACCATTAATTTGCTGAAATGGGAATATCCCTTTTAGGGATAAAGCAGAGACAAAGATGACTCCAACGCAGTGGACGTTTGTGAATGGGAAGAACATGCTATAAATCTCTGAGGAATTTTTAAAATCTGGAATCAACATCCATGTGCAGAAAACAAAGTTCACCTAAATTACTGCCCCAACACGCATAGTGGCCACTTGTAGCACCTCAAAAGGTGGCTGAGTTTACCTCCGAATATAAGTGCCACTCCCTGATCTTACACTCTAATATATATATAAATATCTACTTTTTAGTGGCATCCACATAACTTATTCCTGTATACCCACAAAGTCACTCCTTCACTGATTTGCAATGTAAATCAGATAAAAAGGGTTTCCCTTCTGTGTTAAGGACCTTCAGTGTCCGTATGTATTTTCCCTCATTACAAATTCTACCATCAGGCAAGTTCAAACTATCATCAGGATTTCCATCCATTTATAGATGATGAACAGAAATAAGCTGAACATAACTGAAGGCAGAAGAGTACATTTATTGTTAGGCAGACTCTATAAGTAGAAACCCTTTTTTAAAAAAAAAAAATTTCCATAATAGTTGCAACATAATTAACCCTTTGCCCCTGCTGCCTGTTTTGGCCTGCAGCCTGTTTGGCCTTAAACTTTCAGCAAATAAATGATATTGTATGTTTAAAGAAACATTATTTAATTTTCCAATATACTTTCTGTATTAATTCCTCACGGTTTTCTAGGCTTACTGTCCTGCTGTAGAAGGCTTCTGTGTTTACTTCCAGTGGATAGAAATCTGTCCATGGTCTTGTGATGGGCATACAGGTGCATAAGCATATGAGAGTAATACAATCTGTGCAGTACTAACTGCTTGTGCACCTGAATATCCATCAAAAGAGAATGGACAGATTTATATCCAGTGAAAGTAAACGTAGAAGCCTTCCATATCAGAACAGCAAGCAGAGATCTAGAAAACCATGAGGAATTGATACAGAAAGTACATTGGAAAATTGGATAACTTTTCAATACACAGAACATATCAAATATTTGCTGAAAGTGGACAACCCCTTTAAAGACCAGGCCTTATTTTTCAATTTGTACATGTGTCACTATAAGTGGTTATAACTTCAAAACACTTTTTTTTTCAGGGGATAATGAGATGTTTTCTTGTACCACATCGTACTTTCAATTTGTTTCAAAATTTAATAATATCTTTTGCTTTTAGTTAGGAATAAAAAACTGAAATTTGGCAAAAACTTGGCTGTGGGTGTATGGAGTGGGATCATGGACTGTGCCACCTCCATACAAGGTGAATATTTGCAGCAAAGACACCCTGGTAACACCCAGCCATCTGCAGCTTTGCCAGTGGCAGTAAAAAGACAGCCATCTTGGCTTTGATCATCACTCCCTGTGATGTCATCGCCGTCACCTAAGGCTGTATAGCTTCTGATCATTCTTTACAATGAACCAGTGGCACATTGTAATATATGATCAGTAAAATCCCCACATACCGCTATACTACCCTTTCCCTAAAACTGATATAAAAGTTGTATTGTATTGTGTTATAAAAAACTGTAAATTTCATAAACATGTTAGGTATTGCCTTGTCCCAAAATGTCCAATCCATCAAGGTATATTAACAGTTATAACCCCATAACACAATATAGCGCATACATACAGTCCTCAAAATAATAGCAATGAAACCATCATCTCAACTTGCAAAAATGACACCTCACACAGCTCTGTACACAAAATAGAATGTTTTAATTTTTTTGAATCTATCTATATAAATTCGGTTTCCCCGTGTCATTTGGGGTGCACAGTGAAAACCGTAAAAATCAAGAGCACAAGAAAATGGCACAAATGCATTTAACCAATTTCACTGCATTTGGAATTTTTTTCCAGCTTCCCAGTACACGGCACAGAATATTAAATACAGTTAATATGAAGTGCAATTTTTACACAGAAAAAAAACCTTCAGACAGCTCTTTACAAGGAAAAATAAAAAAAAAGTATAGTTAGTCTTTCCACCCAAATAACGTCATAACTAATATTTCCCTAATGTGTACTTTATGTTGGCATGGGTTTTTAGGCATCCTCTTGTTTTTTGAAGGTACTGTGTGGTTTAGAATTTGGGTGTGATTTTTCAAGTATTTATGAAAATAGCCACATCTTTTATTTATAGGGACCTGCACAGCTTTCAAGTGGACCTAAATAATAGCAAAACTCCTTAAAGGAAACCTACCACTTCGGATAGGGCTTATAAGCAGCACAAGCATTTTAACACTTTATTCATGTTTATATCGGAAGTAGCTTTCCTGCACCAAGGTCAGCGCTCGGCGCACCATGCGCGCTACCACTTCTTATTCAGGCGCACGCACGGTTGCGCGCATGGTGCGCCGAGAACGGAACTCGGTGCAGGGAAGCTAGTTCCGAGATAAACATTAATGAAGTGATTAAATGCTTTAAAACAGTTTAAACACATAAGGAAGATAAGCGCCGGCACCAGCTCACCCTGAGCTGGTGCACGGCATGTCCTGCTTATGAGACCTATCCCAAGTGGTAGGTTTCCTTTAAGTTACTGCATTATAGAAACAACACCTCTCAATGTGTGAAAAAAACATTTTTAAGAAGTTTGTTAACTGTTTAGATGTTTCACAGAGATTAAACACAATCGAGGTTTGATATAGAAATTGCAATTTTTATGGAAAATACATTAAAGGAGTATTCCCACAAAGACAAGATTCTTAAATACACTTAGGATAACAAAATAACACATTCTCTAATTCAATGTTTTTTACAAAAAATCAGCATATTACAGATATAATTCCAACTGTCTACTAGTCCTGGTGTACAAAATTTCGGTTCTGACCGTGAATCTTCTGACTTAGGGTCTGGGAAGCCATATTGTTCTTCTGTCTGATGCTGCACTGAGCGGAGCTGCTCTCTGCTTTTTGCCTCCAGCCCCCACCCTTGCATTCCAGGACAAGCTCACATAGAGACTTCCTTGCAGTGCATGAAGAGAGTAGAGCTACAAGCTACAGACAGATATTCTCTTTATTCAGGGGAGGGAGGCATATCAGACCTGACAGTGTGTGTGTAGCTGAGATCTCATCATCTCATCTCTGATCTGTCTCATCTCTCTTTCTATGTGTCAGAAGCTACATGAAAGTGTATATAAATCCTGTACCCTGATGATCTAACCACATTTTCAGCACTCTACATCTCACAACACAGAGGGATCCTGAAGTGCCTGCTTAGAGAGTCCCCGTCCACACACTGAAATCTTACTCTGACCATCACTGTGAATTATATGAGCTAAAACTGCAATAAAACTGAGTAAAATTATAAAGTAAGGGGTTGAAATGATCTTTATCACTAGGGGATTGAAACTTGAGAATTTTCTTTCATGGGGAAATCCCTTTAAAGGAAATCAACCACTTGGAGCTCCTGTATTGTAGCCAAAGCTACTTACTGGTCAGACGGACCGTACCTAGGGTGACGTCACCGGTACCTCTGTTAGTCAGATCCAGGGAAGCACCTTATACTATTTGGCTTGGAAACGCTATCCTAAGTGGAATATACTTCACGAAAAGATTATTGCTCTACATAAGATTTACGGGACCTACGGGACTAAACCTCATCAACGGAAGGAACGAAACTTCCCATACAGGAGGGGTGCCGCATACAGGTTAGTGCATTGTGCACACTGATGTTTAAATCATTGTAGGACCATTAGTGGTATAGCGTCTTTTCGAACCTTATAGTCTAAATTTTATAGCCAGCGCATGTATCTTTGATTTTTATTTTATGGTTGACAAAGCGGTTTATTTTGGCTGCACGTTACATTTTTTGATCACTTTTTAGAACATTTTTAGTGAATGGTATAGATGGAAAAAAAATTTTTAAAGATTTTTTTACCGCGTTTATCACGCATTTCCAATAATGATTCTGTTTTATAGTACAGATTTTGACGGACATGGTGATACCAAATATGTGGGTATTTTTCTTTTATTTGTGTTTATATTTTAGAAGGTGTTTCTATGGTAATATGCAATTTTAGGGGCTTAAAATGCTTTAAACTTCTTGTTTTACTTTACTTTATACACACTTGGAGGGAGATTCAGCATTGGATTTGCCTTTTTTGATGTATAAAATTTGCAAAAAAGGTGCATAAAGGGTTTTTGCAACTTTTCATTGCTCAAAAGTCGCACAGGACTCCCGCCACTTGAATATACTTGCATAATGAATTAATGAGGTTGTCCGAGAGTTATGAAAATAAACTAAAGGTGGCTGGAGGGGGCTGCTTAAAAAAATAAAGATCTACTTACCTTCCGGCTCCCTTGGGTGTCCCGCGCTGCTGTCGCTCCGGTCCGGGCGCCATGTAAACAAACAAGGCCACCAGGGGCAGCACTAGACTCAGCTTACGGCAGGACCCAACAACCTTCCGGCCCACATTCACAATGACAGGCAGGCACTGCACTGCTCCGGCGGCCATGTTTGTTTTGTTTGAGCGACAGCAGCTCAGGACACCGGAGGGTGCCGGAAGGTAAGAAGATCTTTATTTTTTTAAGCAGCCCCCTCCGGCCACCTTTTCATAACTCTCTGACAACTCCTTTAACTACTGCTAGTGCAACGCTGCACAAAGTCAGATTCATGACTTGCGCCTTTTTTAAAAAGTCACAAAGTCATTCCAACCCCTACTGGTGTATGTGCTGTGACTTTGCGCCTCTTTGAAAGAAAAATGCCAGACACAAATAAAGCATAAAAACATTTATTAAAGAGCCAAAGCCACTTTTATGAATCAGACATAGAACTGTCCCAAGGAGCCTATCTAATGATAAATCTCTCTCTTGGACCTGAACCAGTGATGCTCTGATCACTGGTTCAAGTTGAAGACACTGCACTGCAATGCCAATGTATTACAGCAGGTAACACTACTGGTTCTAGTGTCCGCTGTTTTTAGAAGTTGGACATAAATGTATGTCTAATTGCCAAAAGGAAATGGCAAATTGAACGTAATTTATGTCTATTTGTGTGAAGAGGATAGTAGATGGCAACACAAACACCAGGAGAAGAGTAGAGGGACTATGCAATTGGTTTTTTTAAAAAATTACAACTTTACACAGCATTGCACTAGAAGTGATTTTATGTATAGGCCATTATTTTTGAGTTGCAAGAAAAGGCCAGAGCCATTTTTGTTGCCACATTGTGTTGCCAAAAAGTCAAGTAAATCCTATGATAAATGTTTCCCATAGTGTCACTTAAAGGGTGATGTTAACATAATAAAGATCCTTTTGACCACTTACTTTACTATTTTACTGCTGTTTTATTGCTGTTTAAGCGCCTATCACTCTCTAGGCTGCTCAGTCCAAAATCCCAGAATCTCTTAACAGATACATTATGATCCATCTAGTTCTGTGTGGTGACAATGTGGTTAGATTACCAGGGTACAGGTGTTTATACACTTTCATCTGGCTTCTGACTTTGTACTAACACACTGACACATAGAAAGAGAAGTTACAGATAAGAGATGCACGAAATGCATGACAGACAGAGGCTGACTTTTTCAGCACTGCTACATCTCACAGACATGTCCCTGCATCCCCCTTCCCCTGGATCACTTATCTCCTTGTAGTTTATAGTTTGCAGCTGGTCCATAACCTATTTATAAAAACCCTTTATGCACCTGGAAATCTGTGTATCTCTCTATCTAAAATTAACCGATTGTAAAAAAACAAACACTTTGGGGGACATTAATCACAGTGGGGCATATTTACTAATAAAAAACTGAAACTTTACTAAAAGTGCTCTTTCTATGTATAATACTGGGTGTGACACATTCATTAAGAACGTGTGCTAGAAATCATGAATCTGATGCTTCCTCCATCTGGCCCGACAGAGTTCACCAACTTTTTTGTGGTGCAGCTTTAACATAGAATGTGCCAAATCCAACAGAATTGCGTTGCAAAGCCCTTACTAATTGTGCCCCAGTGTGTTTAAGGGTTGTCTATTTTTGCGCCTGGTTTGTTCCTTTTCTTGGCTTGTAATTTATGTAAGTTTGTGTCCTGCTTTGTTAAATGTGTTAAATGTGAATTGTCGCACGTCATTTGCGCCTAAATTGGCAAACTGCACATAATGCACACTGCACTGTTCCTAGTAAATGTGCCCACTATGTTTGATATTTAGAAAGAGTTTGTGTATTGATATGCAGCTGATTATGCGGCGTATTACATGATGCTGAATTGTGTGAACCTGATCATATACCAGAGCAATAGGTACATTTTCATAAAAAGCAATAGACTTCTGTGTGTTTCTGCTGCATAGTGCATCTTACACTAATATTATTCACAATGTTCCTTTCAGTTCCTTATAATGGTCAAATGGAACTTTACCAACGTGGACAAGTTCATCCTTCTGGGGATAACCAGCAGACCCGACTTACAGATCTTGTTGTTTATTATATTTCTGACATGTTACATTATTACTTTAGTTGGTAATATAATAATAATTTGGCTCAGTAGTGTACACCCACGACTCAGTACTCCAATGTACTTCTTTCTGAGAAATCTCTCCTCTTTGGACATTTGCTTTACATCAAGTGTTGTTCCTAAAATGCTCATCAATTACTTATCAGTGGATAAATCTATTTCTTTTAATGCTTGTTTTACCCAGTTGTTTATCCATCTTGCTCTGGGAGGGACAGAGTGCATTTTGTTACTATCGATGGCCTATGACCGCTATGTGGCTATATGCAGCCCCTTACACTACATTAATATTATGCATCCCATCTTCTGCTTTAAGTTGGCTGCTGCATCGTGGATTATAGGCTTAATGGACTCTATAATACACACAGTATTTGCATTACAATTACCTTACTGTAATAGAAATGTGGTGAACCATTTTCTCTGTGAAGTGCCCACAGTAGTAGAGTTGGCGTGTGCAGATGCGTCTCTTAATAAGACTGTTTTGTTCATTCTTGCCATGATTGTAGCCGTTGCTCCATTTTTCTGCATTCTTATTACATATGTCAACATTGTTTTTAGCATAATGAAAATTCGTACAACTAAAGGACGGATTAAAGCCTTTTCTACTTGCGGCTCACATGTTATTGTGGTCACATTATTTTATGGCACCATTTTCTTTATGTATTTGAGACCTGGGACTGTTAATGTTAATAATCAAGACAAAATGGCCACCTTGTTCTACAGTGTTATAACCCCAGTGTTCAATCCTATAATTTACAGCTTAAGAAACAAGGATGTGAAAGTAGCATTTAAAGAAAGTACAAGAAAGTTGCGCTGCCTGTAACTTGATTTTATAATATCTGTCAAGTTGCGATAATAACCAAAGCAAAAAACTATGCATATATCAGAACAATCCAATCATAATAATAAAGAAGAAGAATATAGTATTTTGGTCTTAATTAATAATTATCAATTTAGAAATTTAACAAAATTATATTTTGGCAACCCAACTGTAAAAGTTAGAACCCTAAAACCCCTAAAAAAGCAGGAGTAGGTGAAATGGTAATTAGAACTACAAAACTATGGAGTGTACAGAATATGATGCAGTAGAGTCCTGTATGCAGACTCATATTGGCCCACGGGTGAATCCACTGTATTGACCTATAGCTGAGTGGGTCCTCCACGTCTGCATGGCATAGTATACCTACTGCATACTTCATTTCAACCCTTATATAAATTTGGATCTTGACATTTAGATATACTAGGAGGGAGGGAAACGGGTACTGCACCAATAGAGTAATATTGTTGGTTAGTTGGATAAAATGGAACAAATGCTTCTCACCTTCATTGATTGTGCAAGTTGGCACAGCTAGACAAAGCGTTTATTCAGTAAAACCTTGTTGGCTGCTGTGTCTTAAATAATATGTTTTTAAAGACCAAATAAAAATCTTCTAGTATCTATTGTCTACTCCTTAATGTGTACTGGAAGAGTAATATGATTGCATGACTACTATGTTGCCACTAAATACTCAACCATGACAAAATACATTTGTAGAAGAAGTGTAATTGACAAACCTTCAATTGGATGTCTAATTGATCAATTAATACATAAATAAGTGCAGTTCCTTGTCATATTGTTCGTAACTAGAGATGAGCGAGCACTAAAATGCTCGGGTACTCGTTATTCGAGACGAACTTTTCCCGATGCTCGAGTGCTCGTTTCGAGTAACGAGCCCCATTGAAGTCAATGGGAGACTCGAGCATTTTTCCAAGGGGACCAAGGCTCTGCACAGGGAAGCTTGGCAAACACCTGGGAACCTCAGAAAAGGATGGAAAAACCACCGGAAATGGACAGGAAACACGCGGGCGAGCATGATGGATGCCTCTGAGGCTGCTTAAATGCACCATTATGCCAAAATTATGGGCAACAGCATGGCCATGACAGAGTGACAGAATGAAGCTAGATAGCATCTAAAACATCCAATAATTGACCCTGACACTATAGGGGACGGCATGCAGAGGCAGCGGCAGCAGCGGAAGGCTAGAGAGTGGCATGGCGACATACCCTAAATGGACTCAGGCTTCAAACCAATGGGTAGCAGAGAGGCAAACACAAAAAAAGGTGGGAGCCCGCTTTGTGAGGCAAGAAGCGCTGAAATAATATCGGTAAATGATAAAAGTTTGCCAGTATATTTTGTGGAAAACACAGCAGGGTAGCGACAAAGTTAACAAGTTTGATGTGGAAGCCATGAAAACAACCCAAAATTCTGCCTGACACAGCTCGTTTGTTAAGGGGACGATGTATGGAGGCAGTGAACTAGTAGTAGATTAAAGGTGCTGCAGTTAAAACTATGTTAGTTGGATCTTGGGATGGAGCTGGCGCT
Source organism: Engystomops pustulosus (assembly GCA_019512145.1). Taxonomy (NCBI): domain Eukaryota; kingdom Metazoa; phylum Chordata; class Amphibia; order Anura; family Leptodactylidae; genus Engystomops; species Engystomops pustulosus. The sequence goes on along the minus strand of CM033644.1, from coordinate 50,006,249 downwards.
CCGCTGCCAGGCGAGCTTTCGCCTGTCCAAGCCCCTGTCTTTCAGCTCCTCCCCAAACAGCACTTCTAAGAACCTTTTGTATAAGATCAAGTGTAGTAGCGTTCTTATAAGTTTGGGTTATGGCGGGTGAGGGGAATGTAAACAGATGCGCAAGAAGCGCTGAAATAATATCGGTAAATGATAAAAGTTTGCCAGTATATATTGTGGATAACACTAGAGATGAGCGAGCACTAAAATGCTCGGGTACTCGTTATTCGAGACGAACTTTTCCCGATGCTCGAGTGCTCGTTTCGAGTAACGAGCCCCATTGAAGTCAATGGGAGACTCGAGCATTTTTCAAGGGGACCAAGGCTCTGCACAGGGAAGCTTGGCCAAACACCTGGGAACCTCAGAAAAGGATGGAAACACCACGGAAATGGACAGGAAACAGCAGGGGCAGCATGCATGGATGCCTCTGAGGCTGCTTAAATGCACCATTATGCCAAAATTATGGCCAACAGCATGGCCATGACAGAGTGACAGAATGAAGCTAGATAGCATCTAAAACATCCAATAATTGACCCTGACACTATAGGGGACGGCATGCAGAGGCAGCGGCAGCAGCGGAAGGCTAGAGAGTGGCATGGCGACATACCCTAAATGGACTCAGGCTTCAAACCAATGGGTAGCAGAGAGGAACCAAAGGAGGTGAGCAAGAAGCACTCAAATAATAGCACACCACAGTCCGTCGGTCATCCGGTGTTTCCTTAAAGAACCTCCAGACTTCTGAAAATCTAGCCCTCGCCGCAGGAGCCCTCGCCACGGGAGCTTCACTAGTTGACACATTTGGCGCTGATGCACCAGCTCTGGCCCTGCCTCTCCGTCTGGCCCCACCACTGCCTCTTCCAACCTGTTCTGGTCGAGGACTCTCCTCCGTCTCAGAAGCACTGTGTTCACCCGGCCTCTCAACCCAGCTTGGGTCTGTCACCTCATCATCCTCCGATCCCTCAGTCTGCTCCCCCCTCGGACTTCCTGCCCTGACAACAACTTCCCCACTGTCTGACAACCGTGTCTCCTCATCGTCGGACACCTCTTTACACACTTCTTCCACTACGTCAACAAGGTCATCATCAACCACAGACTGCGACTGGTGGAAAACCTGGGCATCGGAAAATTGCTCATCAGCAACCGGACAAGTGGTTTGTGACTGTGGGAAGGGTCCAGAAAACAGTTCCTCAGAGTATGCCGGTTCAAATGGCAAATTTTGCTGGGAGGGGGCAGACTGGGGGGGAGGAGGCTGAGGTGCAGGAGCTGGAGGAGTGCCGATTTCGGTGACATGGGTGGACTGCGTGGAAGACTGACTGGTGGACAAATTGCTCGAAGCATTGTCGGCAATCCACGACATCACCTGTTCGCACTGTTCTGGCCTCAACAGTGCTCTACCACGATTCCCAGTAACTTCAGACATGAACCTAGGGAGTGTAGCTCTGCGGCGTTCCCCTGCTCCCTCATAAGCAGGTGGTGTCTCACCCCGCCCAGGACCACGGCCTCTGACCCCTGCAGTAGTTGGACGCCCACGTCCCCGCCCTCGTCCTCTACCCCTAGCCCTCGGGTTAAACATTTTGAAAATGAGAGTTATAACTTGTATTTTTTTTTTAACTTTTTTTTTTTTTGTTTTGTTTTTTTTTGTGTTTTTTAGTTTTTAAAACCAAACGATGCTATCCTATTGCTATGGCTATTTTCTAGCCAAGTATTACAGCACACTACTATGCCAGATGAGATGACGCTGAGTTATGAAAAAAATAAACGTAAAATAAAAAAGGAAATGGCAGACTGTGCCTAGTTGAAATACAACCCCGGGCCCTAATAAATTTTCCCACTTCGGTCTTTGCGATGGATATGTGCGTCACTAAAAACAGTGTCGCAAGTCTGACTCAAATTCCCCAATTTGATAGTAGATGAACTCAGCAAAGTACAGCCACCAGCAGATCAACCAGAATCAAATATATAAACGCTACTGTAGGCGTAATTAAGACGTTGTATCTCCTATGGCTATTTTCTAGCCAAGTATTACAGCACAACTATGCCAGATGAGATGCGCTGAGTTTGAAAAAAATAAACGTAAAATAAAAAGAAACTGGCAGACGTGCCTAATTGAAATACAACCCCGGGCCCTAATAAATTTTCCCACTCGGTCTTTGGATGGATATGTGCGTCACTAAAACAAGTGGTCGCAGTCTGACTCCAAATTGCTCCCAATTTGATAGTAGATGCACTGCAGCAAGTACAGCCACCAGCAGGTCAACCAGAAATCAAATATATTATAACGCTACTGGAGGCGTAATTAAGAACGTTTGTATTCTCCTATGGCTATTTCTAGCCAAGTATTACAGCCACTAATATGCCAGATGAGATGACGCTGAGTTATGAAAAAAATAAACGTAAAATAAAAGAAAACTGGCCGATGTGCCTAATTGAAATAAACCCGGGCCCTAATAAATTTTCCCACTCTCGGTCTTTGCGATGGATATGTGCGTCACAAAACACAGTGGTCGCAAGTTAACTCCAAATTGCCCAATTTGATAGTAGATGCACTGCAGCAAGTACAGCCACCAGCAGATCAACCAGACATCAAAATATATATAACGCTACTGGGGCGTAATTAAGACGTTGTTTCTCCTATGCTATTTTCTAGCCAAGTATTACGCACACTACTATGCCAGATGAGATGACGCTGAGTTATGAAAAAAATAACGTAAAATAAAAGAAACTGGCAGACTGTGGCTAATTGAAATACAACCCCCGGGCCCTAATAAATTTCCCACTTCGGTCTTTGCGATGGATATGTGCGTCACTAAAACACAGTGGTCGCAAGTCTGACTCCAATTGCTCCCAATTTGATAGTAGATGCACTGCAGCAAGTACAGGCCACCAGCAGTATCAACCAGAAATCAATATAATAACGCTACTGTAGGCGTAATTAAGACGTTGTGATTCTCCTATGGCTATTTTAGCCAAGTATTACAGCACACTACTATGCCAGATGAGATGACGCTGAGTTATAAAAATAAACGTAAAATAAAAAGAAACTGGCAGACTGTGCCTAATTCTACTCAAACCCCTAATAAATTTTCCCACTTTGGTGTTTGAGGTGGATATGTGTGTCACTAAGAGCTAAACACAACAGTAGCAAGTCCCCCTGCTAATTCCTCACAATATGGTACTAGCTGCAAATAAAAAAAAAAAAAAATTATAACGTTATTGTAGCCCTAAGAAGGGCTGTTGGGTTCTTTTAGAATCACTCCTGCCTAACAGTAAGCTAATAGAACACCCTAACGCTTTCCCTGAGCAGCAGCAGCTCTCTCCCTAGCGGCATCCAGACAGAGAATGATCCGAGCAGCGCGGGCAGCGGCTAGTCTATCCCAGGGTCACCTGATCTGGCCAGCCAACCACTGCTATCTACGTGTAAGGGTACCACGTCATGCTGGGTGGAGTGCAGAGTCTCCTGGCTTGTGATTGGCTCTGTTTCTGGCCGCCAAAAAGCAAAACGGCGGGAGCTGCCATTTTCTCGAGCGGGCGAAATACTCGTCCGAGCAACGAGCAGTTACGAGTACGCTAATGCTCGATCGAGCATCAAGCTCGGACGAGTATGTTCGCTCATCTCTATTCGTAACATAACAATTTTTACATGAGTGTTGCAATTCTGTTTCAAGAGCGGGGAGGTATCGTATCACTTTAGCTACAGAAGTTGTAGCTACCCAAAAAGGAGGGCTGGCGTTTATTCTGCTTTGAAACAGATGGCAAACACTGTATGGCGATTTTATGAGCTTTAATACCACTCCCAACATATGTCGTTTGTGTGCTCTGTTTCTTGATAAATTTAAGTAAGATGGAATAGAGGGTTTTAACAATACGATGAATAATTAACAGGACACTTTTGAAATCCCAATAAATAGATACTGTAACGATTTTGGATATCTAAAAAAATTAGGTATCAAATTGGATATAAGTTAAGGGGAATTTCATGGGATGGGAATACATAGAGAAATGTGTAAAGAGACGGAACTTGTCAATGTAATCTTTATGTTGAATGAAGGGGTGTGCTAGAAATATTAGTTGGATAAAACCTGTTTTAAATGCCCTGAGTGGTATTCTATCAGTGTTGATTGAGTCTGCAATGGAGAGACTGTGTCACGTCTGCTTTCTCCTCAATCCGTGCTGGCAAAATTAGGAGACATTGGGGCTTATTTACTAAGTGTCCGCACTTTTGTCAGATTTTAGAAATTTTCGGGATTTGCGTCGCTGTGACAGTTTTTTTGAAGAGGATTGTGTTCCACGTGATCGGATTTGGGCGCATCGGTAACGGCTTTCATGCAACAGAAATTGGGGGGGTGGGCCGGCGGAACAATCCGACTAATTCGGACTGAGAGCGGGATTAATATTCAAATTGGGTCACAACCATTGCACTTACATGTACCAGGAAGAAGATGGTAAACTCCTGCAGACCTGAGCAGGGAAGCGACAGATGCAGGAAATCAGGAGCACAATTTTTGTGAATCGCATTGGACAATGCACTTCGGGAGAACTCTGTCGGCCGGGTAAGTAAATGTGCCCCATTGAGTTTTGTCTCATTCTGTAGTCTGTACTAGGCTCAAGTGGCTGACTTGATATGATGTTTGCCACAACCCTCACTTTGCACTCTGCTCCTGTCTTGCAAGAGTTAACACTGTGGGCCTGTGATTGCTTGCTACTTCCACCTGCGGCAGGGCCTAGTTTTTCTATAAGTATCAAGCTATGCCTTCATTCCTTGCTGGTCAAACTGCGATCTTGCTTACTATCTCTATTCTCTTATGCTCTAGCCTTATTGTGTTTTTTCTGTCTGTCTTGTTACATGCTCACACCTTACCCAGGGAGGGAACGTTGACCAGTTATTGGCCTCCATTTAGGGGGGACCCAATCAGTAGGTAGGGACAGATTGGGGTCTCAGTGCCAGGGCTTTCTGTCCTTGTTTTGTGTCCTGCCATTACATTGTGTGGTTTTTCCAACGTACTGCAAACTACAACAACAATCTTTAAGATAAATTACAAAATGTTATTGCCATTTTAGAGAAAATTTCTCTCCAGTAACATGTGAAATAAATTCCATGCAGTATTTTATGGCTAAACAGCAAAAACACTTTGGAGTATTGCATTTATGATTCCCTTTATTTGGTTCTCTAGTTAAATTCTGTTTGCTCTTAATTTCTTAAGATGTATTTTTGGCGTTCTACTAAAGATGCAGAACAGATTTTTTAGAAATTCCTTTTTTAGTTGTGAATCAGCTTGAAGAATATGCCATCGTTTTTGTAAATGGTCAGAATTTCTTTGCTATCATTGTTAAAATTTGTGATAAAGTTTAATGAATATTTGTCTTCATTTTGGGTGCTGCTAGTTTTTATTCTAGCTTTGAGGCTTTCTTTCTGACTTTGATTGCTGGCTTTTTTGTATGCATTTTCTACAAGTTGTTTTGGAAACCCTTTCTGTATCCAGTTTTATACTCATTTTTTTAGATATCCAAAGTCATTTCGATATCTATTTATTGGGCTTTTTAAAGTGTTGTGTTAATCATACATGTTATTGTTAAAACACTCTATTTCATCTTACTTAAATGTATCATACGGCAGAGCACACAAACGAGATACATTGGGAGTGGGATCCAAGCTCATAAAATTACCGTACAGTGTTTCAAAGTGGAATAAACACCAACCTTATCATTTTCGATAGCTACAACCTCCGTAACTAAAATGATATGATACCGCTCTGCTGGATGGCAACACTCATGTAAAAAAAAAATTTGTTATGTACAATATAACAAGGAGCTACACACATTTATGTATAGACCCGTTTCTTGCAAGGGGGGTAGGCTGCATTGTGCTTGGGCTACCTAAGTACAAAGGAAGGCTGCATTATACTGGGGCTACCTATAGACTTGGGGGGGTTTCAGTGTGCTAGGGCTATGTATATATTGGAGGGGCTGTAGTGTCCTGGCTCGTTATATACTGGGGGGCCATGAGCTGGGTAACTATATACTAAGGGAGTGTGAAGTGATGGGGAATTGGTCCTGGTCCTTTCTTTACGAAGCTCGGTTCTAGTACTGTATTTATAAATTGAATTCCTTGCATATATGTACTAAGTTTGGTTCTGGTGAAGTATATATGTTTATTGCTGTTATAAAAATCCATGACAGACACAATATTATAATTTGAAAGACACTTTATATTTTAATTAAAGGGGACACTGCATATGTTAGAATAAATTTGGGGTGAGCAACGTATAAGCCAACTTAATGGGAAAGTGCGGAATTCACTATGATCCATACATAAATGAATGGATTATGGATCCATACAGCAAATTACCTAGAAACTGCCCTGTTAATGTATTAATTGATCAATTAGACATCAAATAGTAAGTTTGTCAATGATGTTTCTTCTGTAAATGTATGTTGTCACGTTTAAGTATTTATGAATGAAAAACAGTAACAAAATAGTAGTCACGTCAATCTTATTAGTCTTTGGTGGACGGTAAGGAATGGACACTAGAAACCAGAAGATTTACAATTTAATCTTTATTTTATTTTGTTTTCATTAATGAATTAAATATATGTAAAAAATTGTGATTGTTATTGGTTATAACATATTATTTAAATAAAGAAGATTTTTTTATATAAAAAAGAACCGTATTAGCCTTATTTTGTGCAGTACTTTGAGGAAGAGAGAAATGACAAACACATGAGAAACCTCATGGAGGAGAACTCAGAGACGCAGCAGCCGATGAGGTTTTACTGAATAAACGCTGAGTCTTGTTGTGTTGTGCTGTCCCGCACAACCAATTAAGGCGAGAAGCATTCCTTCTAACATTTATCCGGTTAACCAACAATATTACACCGTGCCCTGCCTGCTTTTCCTCTTCCCTAGGATATCTACATGTCAAGATACAAATTTATATAATGGTTGAAAATGCTTGATGCTGAATATTTGTATGAAGTACAGTAGGTGTGCTATGTCATGCAGACAGGGAGGACCCACTTAGCTATAGGGCCCTCCAGTGGATTCACCTGTGGTTTAGACCAGATGAAATGTCATAGCATCTTCATTAAAGGGGTTGTCCACGTTAAGCAAACTACAGCAAATTATTAATTTTGATTGTATAGGCAATATTCTTATGATATCAATTCCTCAATGTTTATTAGATCTCAGTGTGCTGTCTTCCTATAAGAAGCTTCTATGTTTACTTCCTGTAGATAAACACCAGTCCAGGTGTATGGCTCGTTAGCATCACACAACTTTGATAACACTGTGGTCCAGGTTTATTAATGCCCCTGCACTAGTTTTCTGTCTGCACATATTTTTAAAAAAGTGTCCGCAACACGCGATACATATTTCTGCACTAAAAGGGGCATTCCGGTGCACAGCCAGACCATGAGATACATTTATCAAGCAGAATTGTGTTTTGCACGCCCTTTGTAAAAGAACCACTTTTACACACTGCTCCCTCCACAGGCAAATTGCACCCTCTACAGGCAAATTGCACCCTCTACAGGCAAACTGCAAATAGTGCAGTTTGCACTATTTTTGATAAATCTGGGCCTATGTGCAGTGTGAGATCACATGACCATGGACCGCTGTTTATCTACACAAAGTAAACAATTAAAGGGAACCTGTCACCGCTGTTTGAAAAAATTAAGTTGCTGGCAACTGTTCTTCATTTAATAAAATCTCTGCTCCGGAATAGGAAAAAATTAACATTGATTCTCTGCCTGGTATCTAGGCAGAAAGTCTAGGGAGTCGAGGTGGGCGGAAACATATAAGCGAGTTTTGTTTACAGCTACTTTCCCTACGTCATCCGGCTATCAGCTAAATTATCACACAGCGTATGCATGGCTTCACTGCTTCCGAGCATGGCAGCTGTAGCCATTTGTGTGATAATTTAGCCGACAGCTGGATGTGCAACAAAGTGCAACATCAGCATCCCTCTATCCCAAGGCTATAAAGTTCTCCCTTCAATCATTCAATCATTTATATACGAACCCCCCTTTAATCTGGTGCCACATTTATTTATTTAGTCATGGGAACCCTCCTCCCAATATACAGTACCCTTCTTTTTCATTTATAGGGGACCCCCAGATATACAAGGCTCCATCATTGGTTTAAATAGGCTGTTGTGACCTGCTGAATATATATATATATATAATATATATATATATATATATACTGTATATGGCTGCTGGATTATATATTAATAATGTGGAGGGTACTGCTGTCCAATATATTAGTTAGGCCATGTGGCCCTCATTCCTCCTATAAGTACTGAAGATATACATAGAAATTGTAAATTCTTCAGATCAATAAATATTCAGATAACATTGGAACATGAAATGATAATCATTGATGTTGTAGCCAATTTCCCTAGAATGAATAATGACTTCTTTATCTTGGAAAGCAGCTGTCTGTATCAGAAATGTGAAGATGGACACTATGGTGAGCTGATCCTAATTGGTAAGCATCATGATACTATGGGGCACATTTACTTACCCGTCCCATCGCGATCCCCGCCACGCGTTGGCCAACAAGGATTCAGGTCTGCCGCGATTCACTTAAATCGTGCGGCCAATTTCCTGCATGTGTCGCTTCCCCCGCTGAGGTCCACCGGAGTTCACCTTCTTCTTCCCAGTGCTGATCTTGCGACACAATTTGCGTTTTAAACTCCGGGGTTTGTCCGAATCAGTCGGGTTGTCCGACAGCCACGCCGCCCCGGTCTGTGTCGTATGCAAGCCGGTGTACCACAATCCAATCGCGTGGGCCAAAAACCCGGGGCAGTTCAGTGCAAAAAGGAAAAATTCGGGAAACCCGACAGAATCGCGGTCCGCAGACCCTCAGTAAATGTGCCCCTATATGTATAAATTTATGACATTAATTGCTAAAATATAGCAATATATATTGTGTAAAATATATGATACGTGCTTATACATGCCCAGTTTTATTCTTTAACCTTCATATGTGGGTGAACAAGGCTTTGAGCAATAGCAGGTGGTGCTCGATCTATTATAAATAAAACCCAGTATAGATAGGCCAAAAAGTTAGTAAAAGAGGCACTCGTCTGTTTCTTTCTGCTCAGTTATTTTTCCTTTATTCATAATTCTTGTAAAAGATACATACCAGGGAGGGACAACAAAACAACGTCCAGTTCACACGTTTAGCGCCTTATCTGGCTATAGCTGTCATTTGATTGTGACCAAGCCTCTCTTTGAATACCTCTTAGTTAACGCCCACTGTTTCCAATTGGTTGGTACAAGAAACCCATTTGCTAAGCATAAACAACTATTTAATCATAAGAACAACAGTTAAAGAAAATCTACCATTTGATTTGATGCATTATGAACCAAACATACCTTGAGAATGCTGTAGCTACACTGCTTCAGTTACATATCTTGTTTAATCTCTGTGCTGAGTGGTTTGTGCCTGCATCAGATTTGTGCCTGCATCAGTGTAGCTACAGCATTCTCAAGGTATATTTGGTTCATTATGCAAATGCAAATCGAATGGAAGATTTCCTTTAATTACTTGTGTTTCAAACCTCTAATCATAATGACATGATAATGCATTTTTCTGCTGCTATTTCTATACATACAGGCAGAAATACCTCCTTTATTTTAACGCCTTAGTCACAATCACCTAAATGCGTAAAGTGGTCATCGTTTTGTTGTCCACATACACTACATAGCACTGGTTTGTATCTTTTACAAGAATCATGAATAAAGGAAATATTTTTTACTGAGCAGAAAGAAACGGGCGATTGCCTCTTTTACTTACTTTTTGGCATAACCAGATGTGTATGTTATGTTTTAAATTGCAGATAGAATGCATTATTTTATTAAAAACCTTTACTTTATTTACCGTATATACTTGTGTATAAGCCGAGTTTTTCAGCACAAAAAATGTGCTGAAAATCCTCAACTCGACTTCTACACGAGTCAATACAGCCAACCCAGCACTTAAAAAAAAAAACGTATATACTCACCCTGTGGCGGCCCTCTATGCGCAGCGCTGCTCCCCCAATGTCCGCGCTGCTCCCCCGATGTCAGCGCGGGTCCTCTTCTGTCTTCTTTCTTCGGTAACATCGTGCAGGGCGCGGTCATGTTTATTTCCCGGCCGCTGTTGACGTCATACTATGCGCCGGCCAGCTGGGAAGAACGTGGCCGCGCCCAGCAGGATGTTACTGAAGACAGAAGATGGGCGCGGAAGACAGAACAGGACCTGCACGGACATCGTGGGAGCAGCGCTGTGTATTGGGACCACCAGAAGGTGAGTATAAGTTGTTTTTTTTTTGTGCCGGGCTGGCTGTATACTACGCGGGGCAGGCTGGGCTGGCTGTATACTACTGGGGGCAAGCTGGGCTGGCAGTATACTACTGGGGGCAAGCTGGGCTGGCTGTAAACCACTGGGGGCAGGCTGGGCTGGCTGTGTACCACTGGGGGCAGGCTGGGCTGGCTGTGTACCACTGGGGGCAGGCTGTGCTGGCTGTGTACCACTGGGGCCAGGCTGTGCTGGCTGTGCACCACTGGGGGCAGGCTGGCTGTATACTACTGGGGGCATGCTGGCTATATACTACTGGAGACTTTCTGGTTATTTACTACTGGGGACTTGCTGGCTATATACTGAGGGGGGGGGTCTGTGATCAATGCATTTCCCACCCTCGGCTTATTCTCGAGTCAATAGGTTTTCCCAGTTTTTGGTGGTAAAATTAGGTGTCTTGGCTTATACTTGGGTCGGCTTATACTCGAGTATATACGGTAAAAAAAAAATTGTAACAAAACATGAATATAAAAGTAAAAAGTTGTGAAAAAGAAAAAAAATGTAACGTGGCTCACATGGGTACAAGATCACGCTTTCAATGGGCTTTTGGGATATCTAAAAGTAATAGGGCTACCATGGATATTGGGTGTGCCAGTTCCCCCCATTATGTGGATTAATTTTTGCAGTATGAAAAACACATTTACGGTACATAATTTTGGGACATCTACAGTATAGCTAAAAGATGAGATTTTTTTAGCTCTTTCTTGGTGGAGAAAATCTAAATTGTCAATTCTTGTTTAGGACTTTGAGTGTAGGGTATTGATGAAAATCAGTCCCTGTACGGGTCTAATAATGAATCATTTTCATTGTACAGCTTGTTTTGGTTGCAGCCAAATATGTGGGCCGTGGGATTTGTGGTTTTATACTTTAATTGGTATTTCTATGGGAAGCCACTATTTTAGGGACTTTTACCTTCAAAAAGTTTCAAAATGTTTTTAACTATTTTTAATACCTGTTTAGATTTTTTTTACACTTGTATTTCAACATGCAATGCTCTCATCCCTTGTTCAAGTCCAAGCCACTGCACTACAGTAGTAATGTATAGCAGTTCAGTGTAATCTCTATGAGCATGAAAACGCATGTACAATCTACTCAGAAAGGATCTGACTGCCTCAGTCATCAAGTAGCACAGAAAATCCAATCCACGGGTGAACCCCTTTAAGGGGGTCAACACCCACTAACTGATTATCTTGCGGATGTTGATATACACTCGCTGTGATATACACTTGCTACTTCTAGCACCTGCTCCGCTTGATCTACTGATATGCACTTACAATGCTTATTACTCTGCATTGATTATTGGGGCTTGCATGCCCAACCTCATGTGGTATTGCGTTCTTGAATATTTGAAAACAATAAAAATTAAGTTCATAAAAAGCCAACAATGTGTGAACAATATTTTGGTTACGAGAGGAATGAGGTTATGAAGATGAATGAGGTAATGGAGGTCTTAGTCCAAAACTCTTACTCTAACCCCACAGAGAACTTGTGCTTGGCCAGAACTGTAGTGTGCCGTCCAATCTTCATTGACTGAAATACCAGGAAGTCCCCGGGTTACATACAAGATAGGGTCCATAGGTTTGTTATTAAGTTGAATTTGTATGTAAGTCTAAACTGTATATTTTATAATTGTAGTTCCAGACAAAAAAATGTTTTGCCCCAGTGACAATCGGAGTTTAAACATTTTTTGCTCTAATGGAACCAAGGATTATCAATAAAGCTTCCTTGAAGACACCTTACAGCTGATCATTGCAGTCTGGGACTATAGTAAAGCATCCAGAGAGCTGCACAAGAGGTCACAGTGAGCAGAGGGGACCGTCTTTAACTATGGGTCGTCTGTAAGTCGGATGTCCTTAAAGGGGTATTCCAGGAATCAGCATAATTCATATACAAATGGGCACTCAAAATATAAGCTAATGTGTAATTAGTTGTTATTTAAAATTTTGCTCCCTTTAGCAGAAAATGCTGATGACATAGACTGTAATGAAGAATTAAAATGCTACTGGCCCTTTAATCAGTCCGTTAATTTCCTCCGCACGGTCCGTTGCAGGACAGAAGATGGCCGCTGGTCACATGTCCACATCACATGGCCTGAACCTGCCTGGGAAGGTCATGTGATCACCACTATGTTTGGCTGTAGTCTGTTGGTTGCAGTGCATCCAGTATGGCCAGTGTTGTGGTGATGGCAGTTACACATCATTACTATGGTAACAGAGCAAGAAAACATGTTATATCATCACTGTTAGCAGAGTATAAGAGGGAGGAGGAGTTACTGAGAACTAAAGGATCATGGAACTTGTAGTTTCCAGTGGCAGCCATCTTAGTGATAACTCCACCTGCTTTAGAGAGGCCATAAACTTTGTAAATCATAAAATCAAATAATTTAAGCTTTGTTTTGTGACTAGTGACATTGAGTATTGTTGTATTCATTAAATTATATCATCATGGGTTTTTGTGTCAGACGTTCATATTCCTGGAATACCCCTTTAAGTATTTGCTTTATTTGCTTTTTGCATTTTATTTTTTCAAATTGTAAAATATTCTAACTACAGTTATTTATAGTCAATAATGTTCCTATGAATCTGTTTTGTAAGACATGACCCCTTGGGTAACTGTAAATAAATTACAAGACTTAAAGGTCATACATATTCTGAACTGAAACAAAGCTGAAGACTTCTAGGAAATTGAATCTATACTAAACCTACCATTTGATTTAAAGTATTATGAACCAATCATACCTTGAGAATGCTGTAGCTACACTGATGCAGGATCATATCTTGCTTAATCCCTGTGCTGAGTGGTTTTGCTGATAAAACCGATATAACATTATGATAATGAATCTCTGTCCCTTCTATGGCTGGTTCAGCGCTTCTCCTAGCATTTGAGTTATTCACTGCAGGAGAGGGTGATGTACTTCCTGGGTTGTGACTGAAGGCAAAATAATCAATTGCTGCACCATCCCCCAGCTGCTGTGTATGAGTGATCCAGCTCAGGCTGATAAGTCATGTCTTGACTAACCTTAATTTGTAATTACAAGCTCCATGTCAAATGTGTTTATCTAGGTAGCCAGCCTGACCCAGTTTTCCCAAGGTCCTGAATGTTATAATTGCTTTTTCAGCAAAACCACTCAGCTCGGGATTAACCAAGATATGATCCTTCATCAATGTAGCTACAGCATTCTCAAGGTATGTTTGCTTCACAATGCATCAAATCAAATGGTAGGTTTCCTTCAAGAGACAACAAATCTCCTTTTACTTTTGTACCTACAACTGTGTCTGTGCTGATAGTTTAAAGTTGAGGAAATGCTGCATAGTTGTTCTATGTTATTCCCTCCACATTACCACATTTTACCAGACACTACTTGAAAGATGTCTCCTGTTCCTCTGTCCTCAATATTCTGTTTAGACTACTAGTGGACATAGTGGGGAGTGTGAGTTGTCCCAGAACAATGCAGTTTTGCACGTTGATTTGCATGTTTCCGCTGAGAGAAGTCTCTCCATCAGATTTAAGTCCACCTAGCCTCACTTTCCAATATATAAAATATTGCCCAACCTTGGGTTTAACCTCTCACACACTGCGATAATGCTTGACTGTGGCATGTAAGGGGTTAACACCCTTGATCGGAGTCTCTGAAGTCTGGAGTCTTTCTCAAGCCCATTAAACGGTGCAAAATGTGAATATTTTCATAGTCAAGTGAGCGAATAGTGCAATCAGTATGCAAATTGTGTGACATCAGAATAATTAGCATATGTAAACATAGAATGACATGTGAACATTACAATACAAAAGAGTATTTCATATTCATAACCTATCAATATCCATCATATTAGTGCATTGTGAACTGTACATCTCTGACATCTCCACATATGTAAAAAAAAAAAAAAAAATATATATATATATATATATATATATACACATACCAATCCCTTGGAACTCACCACCTATAGATCCATAGCAGAAACTCATGCTGGCTGTGACATTAAGCTGTAAACAACATGTGAGCCTATCTCGGTGTGCAGAACCATCTACTGAGCATGACAGGAAGTTCAGCTCCGAATCTGGAAGAGTGTTTCACAACTCTGCAATGTTTCTGCATTCTATCTCCCTCTGGTGGCAAGTATACAGATTGCTTGCTGTCATGATTCAGCATTCTCACTCCCTCTGGTGGTGAATATGCAGATTGTTCCCTGAACTCCCTCTGGTGGCTGGTGCTCTGCACTGCCACCCTATCCTGCAACTTCCTCCTGAGGTCACGTGAACTATTCTGTGGGATGGGCTATAAATGTATTTCCTGCTCGAGTATCTGGTCTCTACCATGTACTCCAGCCCCCTGTCTGCTCCATTGCACCGTGTATTCATGTGTATTCACTGCGTTGTGACATCTACTCCGCAACCTGTTCATGGCTCCGATGCAGAGTCCTGCTCTGCCATTTGCTTCTCCTCAGCCCCGGCCTTGTATCAGTCACCATGGGTCAAGCTTTCACCATCTGCCGCTTTGCTATTGGCTAAGTGTCTTGCAAGTGCCTGGCAGCAAAACCCATCCTGCTTTGTGGCGGGCTCTGGTGAATACCGGGGGGCCTGCTGGCTCTGCACGTCAGCAATTATAAGTGCTTAGGGAAGCTGGCAAAGAGGCAACTCATCCGACCTGCAAGGTTAGTGACTGTCGGGAAAGTGTGGCATACAAGGAGCACTATATATCCAATGTTACTAGCTTTGGAAGGGAGCATGGGCAGCAATATACTTAGCGGTCGACATATTAAGTGCTGGGGCAGCAATGTAAAATTAAAGATCCAGTAAATCATATTAATGAGAGATAACCACTGGCCACCAATTCTATCTATAAAGATAACAAAACACCCCACTAGCCAATTAAACCTCAATGGGCCTCCCACCACCTTAATATGTAAATTACATATACAGATTAGTAATCAGCCCATAACTGAGGTGTCATGCATGACTGCTGGCTAAAAATACGGGGCTATGTCAAATACAATGCACTATAGCAAATACCTAATATCCACAGTCATGGTCTGGCTTGCACTGGATAGGGCCGTATAATAAAAACAAAGAAATTTTTCATAGAAAATAAATCAATTACATATGGCAAGTCTTAAAGGGGAAGCAAAGCATACTGCTGCCCATGCTCCATTCCCTAGCTAGTAACATTGGAAGTATAGTGCTCCTTGTATGACATGCTACCGGGTTCGGAGCTGAACTTCCTGTCATGCTCAGTACATGGTGCTGCATGCCGAGATGGGCTCACATATTGTTTACAGCTCACTATCACAGCCAGCATGAGTTTCTGCTATGGATTTATAGGTGGCAAGTCCCAAGGACTTATTAAAAATATTTTATATGTATATATCTCTCCCTGCCCATCTCTCACTCTGCCTGTCTGCCTGCCTCCCTGTCTCTTTCCTTATTCATCTTACCTCACACATAAGATGTCTCATGCTCATTGCCTATGGTAACAAATCAAAGCTCAGAGCTCATATTAATGACATGTGGCAGAATGGGATGTAGCATTATTAGAGAAATATTTAGCAGAACAAATACCACAAGGCAATAACTTCTAAGTGGGGATCAAAAGTCGCAAGATTTAAAAATGTGGGTATATTTTTTTTTTTGAGTCAGTGTTTATTTAAGGCCATGCAAAATATTATTGGCCTCAGAAAAAGGAAATTATTATTACTATTTTTAGGTGTAGGAGACATGATATATGTCCCAGGTCTGATGTGGCCAATGCAAGTCTTATTCGCATAATGTGGAACTGCTCTAGGCTCCTTAGATATTGGGAGGAAATTCTCAACCTAATTAATAACGTTTATATGACTAATATTTCAAGACTACCTCTGATGTGCAATCCACGGTGTATTGCTGATCTTAACATACTAGAAGGTGACAAGTTTGCCATTTTACGTCTACTATATTTAGCTAAAAAATGAATTGCTTGCATTAAAATGATGTATATTCCCCACGTGTGTCAGAGTTTATTACAAGAGTTAACTTATACCTACAATTTTGTTTATCATAAAAGAAATGTCCTCAAAAATTTTGAATTGCTGTGTGGCCTATGGCGTAACACTGCCATGGTTATCTTTTCTGTTGATCAGAGAAAGAATGTTTGGTAGAATCTCTCGTTGAGACCTTAAGTGCAATATTAAGACGGGGTATGGTAATACAAGCGGTCCCCGGGTTACGTACAAGATAGGTTCTGTTCTTAAGTTGAATTTGTATGTAAGTCGGAACTGTATATTTTATAATTGTAACTTCAGTCACATTTTTTTTGGTCTCTGTGACAATTGGATTTTAAAAATGTTGGGTTGTCATAAGAACCAGGATTAACAATAAAGCTTCATTGCAGACACATTAGATAACTATTATTGCTCTTTATTGTAGCCTAAGACTAAACTACAATAAATTACCAACATCAAGAGGTCCGTTTGTAACTAGGGGTCATCTGTAAGTTGAGTGTTCTTAAGTAGGGGACCACCTGTACTGTGACCCTCTACATTATACACTATATATTTTAGCTGTACTGTGTTCATCTACATTTAGCAATGTATCAAACTCCGTGTTGAGGGCTTCTGTAAAAAAATTTTAAGAAATGGCTCAGGCGCGTGATTAGGAGATATACAGTTGGTTAGCTATATCCATTGCAAACTTGGTACTTGCTTGTGGGGGGAGGGGAGGGAATGTTTTGTACTGTTCTGTTTTGTCTTTTATGCAAAAAAACCCCCCCAAAAAACTTAAAAAAAAATGGAAGCCAACTTAATGGCCCCATAAAAACAGACGAATGGTCATTTTAATAATTCTGCAGATAATTGGAAGGAATATTGACAGCAGCAAAAAGACAACGGATTTTAACAAAAAAGGAATTTTGTTATTTAAATATGAAATACCCTAGGGTCCCTGTTATATATTTCTTATCAAAAATCCATAAATATAAACAACCCACAATGCGGATCACAGGCTCTGGGATTAATTCCCTCTTGAGTAGCATTTCAAAGTACAGTGATAGTTTCCTTCAGACCTACTTTATTTTTTTGAAACTTGTTAATTAAACAAAAGAGAAAATTGCCACATACAATCGTTGCATCACAATGGCATTGCTTACATGTATATCTTAGTACCATCAAAGACAAACTGCATACACATGCAAGTGGACGGAAATAACATAAAAAAAAATAAACAGAGTGGTGCACACTGGCTACATGTTACATCGAGCACCTCGGGCGGAATTCAGCCAACTAGCCAAATACAAATCACATCGTAATAACAGCGAAGTCAGGAACGGAACAGAGATCACAACGGGAATTTACAATATCAGCGTATAGCATCAGGAACAAGCTTTCTTTAGGGCAACAGGTGCAAAGATCCGACAGGGCTTGCAGGAAGAGGCCTGATATTTATAAAAACCTGGAATGGCTAGAACCAGTTAACGTCGCGCTGGCCCTTTAAATCACGAGAAGTTGGCGCCACACACCCTAGGAGGCGGATTTGCATGTGCCGATTGTGGGAGACAGTGCTGGAGTGCTGAGGGGTAAGAGAGACCTGTCACAAGAAGAAAGAACTTCTGATGTGGGAGGTGCCAGTTTGCATCCTGTAATATACTAGACTGACTGAATGTAAACACGATCCAATCTAAGCTCAATAAAATCAATGTGTACATGGGCCTGGACCAGATGGATTACACCCCAGAGTTCTCAGTTCTGTTATTGCTGTATCGCTGTCTAAACTCTTCAGGGATTCCCTAATGTCTGGTGTGGTGCCAAGTGACTGGTCCAGGTGAATGTTGTGTCAATATTTTAAATAGGCTCTGGAATTTCGCCAGGCAATTACAGGTCTGTAAGCTTAACTTCCATTGTGGGGAAAATATTGGAAGGGTTAGAACAAGACTACATACAAGAATATGTGACATCAAATAGTGTATTAAGTGACAGCCAGCATTGGATTACCAAGGATAGAATTTGTCAGACTAACCTGATCTGCTTCTATGAAGAGGTGAGCAGATTCCTGGACGGAAGAGCTGATGTGGATATTGTGTTCTTGGATTTTGCAAAGGCATTTGACACTGTCCCTCATAGATGCCTGAAAATGTCTAGTGGTTTGGCAGGAATCATTTGCAATTGGGTTGAAAACTGGCTGAAGGATCATATCCAGAGAGTTGTGGTCAATGATTCTTACTCAGAATGGTCACCAGTTATGAGTGGTCCCAGGTTTCTGTGCTTGGACCACTACTATTTAATATATTTATTAATGATATAGAGGTAGGAATCAATAGCACTTTTTGCAGATGACACCAAGCTGTGTAGTGTAATACAGTCTATGGAGGATGTTCATAGGCTGCAGGACAAGCTGAGTATTTGGTCATCCACTTGGCAAATGAGATTCAATGTGGATAAATGCAAGGTTATTTACCTGGGGGCTAATAATCCACAGGCAACATATGTCCTTGGGGGAGTAAATCTTGGAGAGTTCCTCGGCCCGGGCATACTAGTAGATCATAAATTGACATTGCATGCTGTTATTTATTTAGTTGCCTATTTAGTTGCCTCTAAAGCCAGCAAGATCTTGTCACATATCAAAAGTGGTCTGGACTCTCAGGATAGGGATGTAATATTACCACTTTACCTGGAGAATGCTTGCCAGTTCTGGGCTCCGGTCCATAAAAAGGATGACCTGGAGCTGGAGAGGATTCACCGTAGAGCCACAAAAATGAAGGGGTATGGAGGGTCTCAGTTATGAGGAAAGATTAAAACAACTAGATTTATTTAGTCTGGAAAAGAGACGACTACGAGGGGACATGATTAATTTATATAAATATATGAATGGTCCATACAAAAATATGGTGGAAAATTGTTCCAGATTAAATCAAACAAGGTTTAATCACCGGAGGCGACAGGGCTTTTTTACTATGAGAACTGTCAATCTGTGGTATAGCCTGGCTCAGACGCTGGTCACAGCAGGGACAGCAGAGAGCTTCAAGAAGGGTCTAGATGCTTTTTTACATCTTAATAACATTGATGGTTATGTTATATAGAATTGTTTAACCTAAATCCCTTATTCATCCAACCCCTTCCTTACTTTAGTTGAACTTGATTGACATGTATCTTTTTTCAACCGTATAAACTATGTAAAAAAATACTTATCTATGTACATGTGATGTTTACAATACAATAAAGATTTATTGATCCCTGAGGAATAACATGTATCCCTCATTCACAGGGATTCAAAGCATTAAAAATCTTTCTTGATAATGATCAGGATCTCCCCCTTGAACAAAAAATTTCTATATAAGAACTGTTTTTGGTATGATGGATCTTTTTTTCTGCAATCGGCTAGGACAGCCACAGGTGCAAAATTTTCACCCAGCTATGCAAACTTATACATTGCATTGTGGGAAGAAGAGTGTATTTTTAATCACAATGCTTTTGCACATAACCTCTTGACATATGGTCGATTTATAGTCGATATAATAATAGTATGGCAGGAGGATTTGAATATGTGGGAGGTTTTTTAAAAATATATAAACGATAATCAGAGAAATTCACGCTCCACATTCACTCATAGCCTTGAGAAAATCCTATTCTTAGAAATATTCAAGGAAAAACACAAATTATGTACTAAAAAGTTAATAGATGTTAATCCTTTACCAACAAACCGTCCCTTTTCTATACAAGGTGGGTGTTTGCTGCATATTGCGATCGGTGGTGTTAACCGTGTAAATGACTCCAGCAAAGCTGTATGATTCATTTAAATCCCAGTGCTACGCGCTGCCATCTTGTATTCGATCGCCACCCCCTGTGAAGTAATCAGGGGGGATCAGGGGGGCTGGGTTTGGTTGCCATGACAGCCTCGGGTCTTGAATGTGGTAAATATTGCCATAGTGTAGTATGGAAGTATATGGTAGAATCAATCAGACAACCTAGGGTTAAAGTACCCTAGAGGGTCTATAAAATAGTAAAAAATAAAAAAAGTTAAAAAAATATATATATATATATATATTGAAAAAAGCTAAAAATTCAAATCGCCACCCTTTCCCTAGATCTCATATAAATAGAAATAAATAGTAAATGTCAGATCTATCAAAATACAATAACGGTTATTCTCGGCGGTAAACCCCGTAACAAAAAATAGCGCCCAAAGTCAAAAATGTCACTTTTTACAATTTTTAAAAATAAAAAGAATTCCATCAAAAGTGATAAAAAGGCTGCACAGTCCTTAACCCCTTAAGGATGCAGCCATTTTGTAGCTTAAGGCTCAGTTCCATTTTTTGGATTCTGACCTGTGTCTCTTTATATGGTTATAACTTTTGAACACTGTTACTTATCAAAGCGATTCTGAGATTGTTTGTTTTTTTTTTTCTTCACATGTTGTACTTCATTTTAGTGATAAATTTTGGCTGATAAGTTTTGCGTTTGTTTACAACAAAAAAAAAAATTATGAATTTCAGATGGATTTTCAGAATTGACTATTTTGGGGATAAATATAGTTTTGAATGAAATTTCACATATTTAACATCAAAACCCCCCTATACAACCAACTCATTTTAAAATCTGCCCCCCTCAAACTATCAAACACAGCTTTTAGGAAGATTGTTAACCCCTTGAGATCTTCATAGTAATTACATCAAAATGGAGGTGAAATTTAGTATGGTCAAATTGTGTTGGTTATACGTTCATTTAGCCCTAATAATTTACACATTTCCAAAAGATAAAAAGAGAAAATCCATCATACAATTTGTTATGAATTAACAATACCCCCCACATGTGGCTGCTACTTGTTTTATGGGCGCATGGCGAGGCGCAGAAGGGAAGGAAGGGCCTGCAGCTGTCAGAATTTTAGTTTCCTCATTGGCCCCTTTTGTAGGCTATACAATTTCTGCTTTTTCGTTATTGGGGCCATGTGATGGCATTTTTTTTTTTTGCGGGACGAGATGCTTTTTCCAGTGTTACCATTTTGGGGTTGGTATCCCCTATTGTTGAAAATTAAGAACTTTTTTTGAGGTCACGAGTAGAAAAACATCAATTCTGTACTGGATTTTTTACTTTTTTTTTGGTGTTCACCGTATAGTATAATAATCATGTTCCAAGAAGAAAAAACGATGTCCGCGCTTCAAGGATATCCAAGTAAAAAACTATTCTTTATTTTCACATTCTTATAAAATCCATGTTAGGCAAACATGTACAAGTGTGGTGGCCCAGGTAAAAAACCAACGCGTTTCGCCCTCTCTCAGGGCTTAGTCATGGTCTCACTCACTCATGAATCATAATGAAATTTAAAGATCCCGCTGCGGTGACGGCGTGTGACGTACCGGTCACGTGACAGAGATCACGTGATCGGACTGGGACGCGTCCAACAGACCACAGAAAGATAATAAAGTACGTTAAAAACTCTAAATGATAAAACAAAGCATAATGAAAGGTAAGTAGGATAATCGAAAGGTACTGGATATGTGAACTAGGGTATAAGAAACAGATTGCATATCCACTAAAATAAGAGAGAAAGCCGTTAATCGGGAAAGGATGGTGTAAATATCAAGCATAAGAATCCTAATAATGATGCAATAGAATATGCATAAATATAGCAGGGTGACAAATCTCATATATGTAGTTGGATTGATACACAGACATGAATACCAAAAGAGGAAAACACGTAAATACAGTCATGTTCCAAGAAACAGATTATAACTTATTATAACTTATTGACAATGGCAGGTGCCTGGTTAATGATAACATAAAATTAAATCCTGCCTTAGGTTCATGCCTAGGGGTTGGGTGGTTTTAAGTACAAACATCCAATATGTCTCCCTATTCATAAGTTTCTTCCTATGATCACCCCCCCTTTTTGGTCTTTTAACTTTTTCTATGCCTTGCCATCTGAAACAACTATTGTCACCATGGTGTATATCCCGAAAATGGTGTATATCCCGTATATCCATGAATAATCATGTTATCTTTATTTTTACGGGTCGATACAATTACGGGGATACCAGACTTGAATATTTTTTCTTATGTTTTACTAAATTTGCCAAATAAAACCCTAATGTGGGGGAAAATCTATTATTTTTGCATTGCCGTCTTCCAAGTGGCATTGTTACATTTTTTGGCTACGGAGCTGGTTGATGGCTTGTTTTTTCGGGACATGTACGTTGCACTATAATTATTATGGAATACATATATATGTTTTGATCACTTTTTATTGCATTTTTTGTGGGATTCAATAGGTAAAAATCATATTTTTTGGCGAGTTTTTAAAGTTTTTTTTCACCTTTATATGTGAGTTGTCAATTGCTGTTTGCTGTGGTTGGGAAGCTGTACAGTAGGTACAGTTTCTTGGAAGTGAGGAAACTACTGTATTGTATAGTTAGTGTCCAGACAGCCTAGGATTTTATTTCTGTATTGTTTTGCTATTGTTCCCGCTTGAAAAAAGTTAATAAAACTGGTTGCGGCCAGTTGCACCCAACTTGTCTGGAGTGGACTGTGTCTGTGATGTGCCAAAAAGTGTTTGTCTATCCCAGGAGACAGCTATCCCAGAGCTAATACCGTTACAATATGTTAAAGAGTTCTGAAGCTATAACCACTTATAGAGACATAGGGCGGTTTTGAAAAAATGGGCCGTGTCAGGAAGGTGAAAACTGGCTTCGGGTTTAAGGGGTTAATATAGTTTTTTTAACCCCTTAACGCTGAAGCCACTTTTCACCTTCCTGACACGGCCCATTTTTTAAAATCTGACATGTGTCTATTTCAGTGGTTATAACTTTGGAACGCTTTAACATATCCAGTTGATTTTGAGATTGTTTTTTCATGACACATTGTACTTCATGTTGGTTGAGAAATTTAATCAATATATTTAGTATTTATTTATGAAATAAATGGAAATTTGGCAAAAATGTTGAAAAAAAACAATGTTTTCCAAATTCAAAATTTTCAACTTTTTGGAAAGTTGGTCATATCACTAAATTAACTTGATAACTAACATTTTCCATACGTCTGCTTTAACTTGGCATCATTTTTCAAACATCTTTTCCTTTATTTAGGATGTTAGGAGGCTTATAACTTTAGGTGCAATTTTTCAGATTTTCACGAAAATCATCAAAACCTACTTTTGGAGGGTCAATTTAGGTAGAAGTGACTTTATAAGGCCCACATGACAGAAAACCCCCACAAATGACACCATTTTAGAAACTACACCCCTCAAAATATTCAAAACAACCTTTGGGAATTTTGTTAACCCTATGAGCGTTTCATGAGGGTGAAAGATAAATGAAAGTGAAATTAGAGAAATGTAATTTTATCTTACTTTAGATTCATTGAACACTAAAATTTGCACCTTCACAATGGGTTAAAAAGGAAAATGCATTTTACAATGTTGAAGGCAATTCCTCCTGAGTATGCCAATACCCATTTTGTCACTGTACCCTGCTGTCCGGGCACAGGGGGGCACTGGGAATGGAAAGAGCGTTGTTTCGTTTTTGCAGGGCAAATATGGCTGAAAAAGTTTTCATGTGTCAGGATGCATTTGGAAAGCCATAATGGTACCAAAACAGAGGAAAGCCCCAACATGAGACACCATTTTGGAAAGTACACCCCTTGGAGAGTTTGGCAACGTGTAATTTGTGTATTTGACCCAACAGGTGTTTGATTCAATTAGGCCCCAAAAGGGAAAAAAGGTGAAAATTTTCTCAAAAAAGTCACTTTTACCCCAAATTTTTGTAAGCCACAAGGGATAAAAGATGAAACAACCCCATAAATGTGTAAAACTATTTCTCCTAAGCACAGAACTGCACCACTTTTGCATATAAAGTGTTGTATGAGTACACAGTAGGGCTCAGAAGGGAAAGAGGAGCCAGATTTGACAATCATCCTTTACATGTGTCAGGATGCATTTGGAGAGCCCTAGTGGTACCAAAACAGAGGGGAACCCCAACAAGTGTCACCATTTTGGAAAGTGCACCCTTTGGAGAATTTAGCAAGGTGTAATATGTGTATTTTCCCTTACAGGTGTTTGCTTCAATTAGGTCCCTAAAAGGAAAAAGATGAACATTTTCCTAAAAAATCACTTTTACGGCTAATTTTTGTATCCCATAAGGCATTAAAGATGAAACAACCCCAAAAAATGTGTACTAGCATTTCTCCTGAGTATAAAATTGCCCCACACATGCAAATAAAATGTTGTATGGGTACGCAGTGAAGCTCAATTTGACAGACATCCTTTACATGTGTCTGGATGCATTTAGAGAGCTGTAGTGGTACCAAAACAGAGCGGAACTCCAACAAGTATCACCATTTTGGAAAGCACACCCCTTAGAGAATTTAGCAAGGTGTAATATGTGTATTTGTCCGTAAAGGTGTTTGATTTAATTAGGACTTAAATAGATAAAAGGTGAAAATTTTCTTATAAAGGTCATTTTACTCCTAATTTTATATAGCCACAAGGGATAAAAAAATGTAATAACCCCCCAAAATGTGTAAACCTATTTCTTTCAAGTGTAGAAGTACCCCACATGTGTATATAAAATGTTGTATGGGCGCACAGTAAAAGGAAAGGGGGATGTTTGCCTTTTAGAAGCCAAATTTGACAGAAATGTTTGACATGCATTTGGAGAACCCTAGTGGTATACAACAGAGAAGAATCCGAAAAGTGTCCCTAATCTTTGAATGCACACCCCTTAGAGAATTTTGCAATGTGTAATATATGTATTTGCCCCTACAGGTGAATGATCCAATTAGGCCCCAATCATTAAAAAGGTGAAAATTTTCCTATAAATGTCACTTTACCCCTAATTTATGTAAGCCACAAGGGATAATATATTCAATAACCCCAAAAAAGGTGTAAAACTATTTCTCCCGAGTGTAGAAGTGCATATAAAATGCTTTATGGGCGCACAGTAGAGGAAAAGAGGGATGTTTGTCTTTTAGAGGCCAAATTTGCAAGAAATCCTTCACATGTGTCCGGATACCTTTGGAGAGCCGTAGTGGTACCAAAACAGAGGAAAACCCAAAAAGTTACCCTAATTGTTTAATGTACACCCCTTGGGGAATATAGCAAGGTGTAATATGTGGTGTAGTGTAATACATGTGGTGAAATGAGCATTTTGAACATACAGGTGGTTTCCAAATATGATGTGCAATGGAGTCTAAGATGGAAATTGCAATTATTTCTGGAAAGTTCAGTGCCCGTTATGTGGCGCCCCTTATGAAATAATGGAGGGGTATAGAGAGCAACGGGACATAACAGTTGTTACAATTATTAATTTTACCGAAATTAATTCACAACAGGTTGGGCGTGAATTGTGAATGTCTAGTGTATAAGGAGGTAGAATATATCAAGGGACCAACTAAACTTTTGTCACTCTGGAGTTGTCGCAGGTCTCTTAGTAGTATATAGTGTCCATCCTAACTCCTCTTTTGGAACAGACTCTTTATTGAGTCCTACCTTTAGAAGCAGCAGAATTCACCGGGAAAATGCTGTCCTGGCAAAACACAGGAACATCTAAACCAGAGGTACTGGGGCTCTGTCCTTATTGTCCCAATATTAGTTTCCTAATATTTTCCTCTTGAAAACGGAGAAATTATACGGCAGGACATGCGCATTGGAACAGCTCGTAAGAGTTGTACAGCATAATCTGTACAATGTACATGGCCAGCACTTTTGTACTATATCTTCGTTTTAGTAGGGAAATTATCGCCAAGTGTTGCTCTTATTCACCCTAGCGATGCCCATTGTGACGAATATTGCTGCTTTAGGCTGGACCAAATCGGCCAGCCAATAGCGGCAAACATGGACAGAGGGGGGCAACAAAACCCCTCTGGACCGCAAGGCAAAATTGGTGGCTGTCAGGAACAGCCGGCACCCTGACCCGATTACCGTGTCTACAGACATGGTGACCGGTATTACTGACGTCATAAGTAAATTCGCTGCTATTGGCTCGTCTGAATTGATGAGCCAATAGCAGCGATCATAAACTGGGGGGGTGTAGGGGGGACGTAACCTTTTTGGTCCATGGGGCAGGATGGATGGCTGTCAGGAACAGCCGCCGTCTTACCCCGATCACTGTGTCTGACCGGTGTTGGAAAGTCACTACCCGCCGCACCGTTCTATAACAACGCTCGTTGGGAATAGGCTATACAATCTTTATTTTTTAAGCAATTTAGACAAATAAGGGCTTATTTTTTGCGAGATGAGATGCACTGTAAAAAAAAAACTTAATTTTAGTGGGATTTTAGCTTATTGAAGCAATTTTATTAACTTTTTACGGAGGAAAATAAAATCATCAATTCTTGTTTTGGATTTTTAGCATTTTTTTGGGGGGTGTTCACTCTAGCATAACAATAATATATTACCTTTATTCTACGGATCACTACGATTACGGTGATACCTCATTTATATAGTTTTATTTATATTTGTCCAATTTTATTGAAGGAAAACTAGAATAGAAAAAATTGCATTTGTTTTAGTTTTGCCATTTTTATAGCGGCATAACTATAGTATTTTTTGGTTTACGGAGCTGGTTGTAAGCTTATTTTTTGCGTGACAAGTTGCTCTTTTTATTGGTATTGTAACTTTTTTGGATCACTTTTGAGAACATTTTTTGTAAAGCAATTTGATAAAAAGTTTTAATTTTTGGCAAGTTCTTTTTTTTTTTTTTTTACCACGTTCCCCGAGCGGGTCCAATTATGATTAGGATTTCTTGTACAGATTGTTACAGACGCAGTGATACCAAATAAGTGGGGTTTTTTTGTGATTTAGTGTTTTTCATATTTTATTACTTGTGTAAAGGGAAATGTGGTGTTTGGGGGGACTTTCACTTTCTTTTATTACTTATTTTTATTTTAAAAAACCTTTATTTATTTTTTTTACTTTTTTTTACAGTTACTGACATCTAAGCTTGAACAAGTGATCTTCTGATCACTTATCAAGCTTTTTTACAGGTTACTCAGTGCGCATGCCCAGTGTCTTACAGCCGGGTCCTGCCAGAAGGCAGGGACCCGGCTTCCGGAGGAAGATCTCCCAGCCCCAGGCACCGGCAGTCCCGGGGCTGCGATCGGAGCAGCGGACCCCCCCCCCCCGGTAAGCGCTGCAGGGGGGTCCGATTCACTTTAACTTTAAATGCATCTAACACGCCGCGACCGCGGAGAAATCTCTGATCGCGGGTGTTAGAGGCGGGTGTCCGCTATAATATATAGACGACACCCGTAGCTTCTGGCGCCGGCTTCGTACAGGAGCCGGCGCCAGAAGCTTGACGTAATAGTACTGCATTTTGCGGGAACGCACCTCCCGTGATGCAGTACCATTACATCAAATGTCGGGAAGGGGTTAAATATATTTTTACAATTTTACTGAAGAAAAACTAATAAACAGGAAAATCTCATTTATTTTCGTATTGCCATCTTTTCTGAGACACTTTTATATTTTTTGTTTGACAGAGCTGGTTTAGGGCTTATTTTTTCTGTTTTGAGTTGTCCTTTTGTGGTTTTTGTACGTTATTTGTATGTATAGGGAATGGTGGTGTTTAGGGGACTTTCACTTTAATTCTTTTTATTAAAAAAATGTTTTTATTAAGTGTTTTTAAACTTTCTTTTTTTTTTACTTTGTTTGGCTTGAACAAGCGATGCTCTGATTGCTTGTTCAAGCGCTTATTCATACAACACAGTGCAATACAGATGTATTACACTGTGTTATGTAACACACTGAGCATGCTGGGAATGGTCAGTGTGTTACAGCGGGGTCCTGCCAGGAGGCGAGACCCGGCTCCAAGAGACAATCGCACAGCCCCGGGGCACTGTCAGACTCCGGGGCTGCCATCTGAGTGTCGGACACCCCAGGTAAGGGTCACGGCAGAGGGGGGCAAATTGGTACACATTGCCCATACATGCCGCGGTCATGCGTGACCGTGGCATGTAAGGGGTTAAACACCTTGATCACTTGTGTTAGCGGCCGTTGTCGGCTATAATATATAGCTGAGAACCGCAGCTGTTGGAACCAATGCCGTTCAGAAGCTGGTGCCAGAAGCAGGGCATAGTACTACGTCATGACGAGTCAAGTCCCTGTCGTATTACTACCCCCAGTGTCGGTAAGAGGTTAAAGGTGGTGCACTAGTGTTTGTTCCCCTTTTCTTCCATCTTCTGGATGGAAAGCAGGTCTGAGCAGGTTGCCCTGTGGTGAGGAACAGTATTTGAATATACTTTGTTTCTGGAGGACACATTCAGCATGGTGAACATCAACGGGGATTAGAAGAAACAGACTTCATGACTAACCTCATGTTTCCTCTTTTTATCAAAATTATTAGAATGTGATACTGTTTTCTTTGTATATAGACAAGGAGGAGCAAGTTGTTGCAGCAGAGAAACATTATATTTTGTTCTGAAAAGTTGTATGTACATTATGGGACCAGTTCATTTCTTTTTTTTCTCCAGCTCTCACTGAAAGCCTTCACCTTTGTTCACAACACTGCAAGTCCTCTTATGCAGCAGTGGTAACTTTTTTATCTACTACTCACTAAAGGTCATAGGTATAAATCCCCATCTTGAATTGTAGATCAAATAAAACTGTTGCATAATCCATATTTCAACTTCACAAATGTCCAAATGTCCATAATAAGTACAGGTAGGCTTCTGCAGTTCCAATATCATTGGCTAAGAGGTTGCTTCACTACAACAGGAAGCAATTACATAACTCCTAAATCAGTGATGGTGAACCTTTTAGATACTGAGTACCCAAACTACAACCAAAACTCACTTTTATGTTGCAATGTGCCAACATGACAATTTTAGCAGTAACCTATTGATCTCTGATGTATCACAAGTTTTTATCGTATTGGAGTCCTCAGTACACAATGCAATAGAAAGCCGGAGACATTTGGATTGTAGCTTCCCACCAGGGTCCCCTAAAGAGGAAGAAGGAACTCTAAAGATAATCCATCTGTGTCCACACCTTCTCTCTCCTCCTGTAGTCCTGGTAGCCAAGTAGGTGTCACTTTAAAATAGAGTGTGGCGCATCCCGCGCTGTCTTGGACCACAGGAAGAAGCCTCAAGTCCTATCTGGTAAATTCTGTACTGGGTGCCCACAGAAAGGGCTCCGAGTGCCACCTCTGGCACCCGTGCCATAGGTTCGCCACCACTGTCCTAAATTATCACAACTGAAATCATCATGTGTAGTATGTACACATACATTATGAGGGAAAATACGGAATTAAAGTTTAAATAATATATAGGATGCTCATGGACAAGATATCAGCAAGGAAAGAGTCTGAGGCATATAAGTTTGCTTTATAACTACATATAAAAGGCAATTATCATATGCCAGGCCTCCTGGTGTCAACTCAAGCAGGGGGGCTGGTCAGAGAATGTTAGAGACTTTCATCTAAATAGAATCTATGTCAGGATTCAAACCTGTGTTTGATGCCTTGGTACCTGGTTCTGTATCTACTTGTTTGCTGTGCCACTCAGCTAGTTGAATTGTAGTCTGCTGGACTATTGTGTTGAACCTATTGTAAGCCCCGACACCTGTTTCTCCTGATTAGAACCGCCCTGAGTTTACCTTGATTGGTCTGTATATATATATATATATATATGTTCTGTGACACTTCCTGCTTGTGTTAGTATTGTGTTCAGTTTACTGAGTACAGCCTGTACACCCAGGAGACCTCCTTGCTAGAGAACTTCTAGTTCCTTGGAACATTACCTTTGCTGACTGCAAGTTGTCTATACTGCACCTTTAGCTCCTGAGATACAACAGACTCTCTCTCTGGTCTCTACACTACTGTTCAATCAAGACTGCTACTGCAGCCCCCTGCGGGCTATCAGTGTACTGCTTCCAGCCTCCTCTACCTTACCTGAGTACTGGACTCCTGCTCCCGTCCCACTAGTATTGTGACAGGATACTAACACCCCTACGATGGAGTCCATTGGGAAAGAAGCTTGGGAGGTCCGCTTCAAAAAAGTAGAAGCTGCCTTGAATGCAATGTATGTGGAGGTCCAAGATATGAAACAACAATGGGAGTCTTTTGATCAGCTGATCACTAGTAAAATTACTATGCAAAGCCAAGCTCTGCAGGAATCCGTGAATAAGGTCACAACACGTATTGGTCTGCTGGATACGCAAGGCCTGTTTCCCGCCTCTGTTCCATTTCCGAGATTGCCTCCATTTAGATTCAATGGTGACCAAGACAAATTTAGAGGATTCCTAAACCAATGCTACCTCTACTTTGCCATACATACAAGCCAGTATCCAACCGAGAGATCAAGAGTGCTGTGCGTTATTATGCTATTAACAAACAAAGCTATTGCCTGGGCAAATCCGCTAATCGAAACCGATGACATCTGCCTAAATAGTTACAAAGACTTTATGGAATCCATAAAAGGTATGTTCCATGACCCAACAGAATGGTTACAGCAGAGACTACCATATTAGCGTAATGGCAAGGCAGACGTTCTGCTGCGGATTATGCCATGGAATTCCGAAGATGGATTGTGGATACTAGCTGGAATGACTCAGTAAGATTAGCACTTTTCAAGAGTGGACTTTCTAGCATTATTAAAGATGAATTAGCACGAGCGAAAGCACCCTCAGTTTTCTCTGAATTTATTGATCACTGCATTCAGATTGATACTGTCTGACTGAACGTCGACAAGACAAATGGGGCTTTGCAAACTGCACAACTGGTCAGCACATCACCACATCAACACTGGGTTTTAAAATGTCATCTGATCAGCAGTCTTGTGAATCCCAACCAGAACCAATGCAAATTGATGCAATTCAGAAACAAGAGAATGCCAGACGAAGGGAACATAGGTGTAAAGAAAATCTGTGCCTATATTGCGGGAAATCGGGACACTGCCCAAACCGCTCTGTAAATCGCTCTAGGAAAACAGTGGCAGCTGTAGTGGATTCTGATGCATCCAATGAAGAGTCTTCTGCTTCAGAGGGGGAACAATCAGAAAGAGAGAGTGTTCATTATATATCATCAGTGACCTCTCAAAAGGTCTGAAAAGAAGAATAAGGACTCACATTACTTTATTCCCCTTAAATTACTGATTAACTCCATGTGGATCTCAACATCAACTATGGTGGATTCTGGAGCAAGTGGAAATTTCATGGACTCTGGTTTCACTCAGAAACATGGAATATGGGGACGTTTCCGGATGCTGAGAGAGGAAGCCGTGTGCTAGCTCGGCTCCATCTCCCGAAGCTCCCTCCAGCAGTTTAACTCCTGCCTACCTCCGAGCCATGGGCAATAAAAGACGGACCAGGCTGCCCGCTACCTCCCCGGACCGAACTGGGACACTGCAAGCCCCCGATTAGTGGACTTCTTTACCCACGAGACGCAGGCATCTGCCACCAAGATGGCGCTGCCACGTGCAGCAGCGCTGCACACAGAGGACTTCCCCTTGCTCGCAGCAACTGTGGGAGGCCATGACTCTCAATGGCAGACTCAAAGTGGCTCAAAGTGTTGATACGCTGGAAGACAACAACACAGCAGCCTGCAAAGCTATCAATGTGCTCCATAACCAAGTCATGACCAAGGCGGAGACAATCCAGGACCTGCAGTCACATATAGAAGACTTAGACAACAGGGGGATAAGGCATAACATTCATGTTCGGGAGCTACAGGTCAGGAGAATGTATTTTCTATCTTGCAGGGACTCTTTAACTCTATTCTGGGTAACCCCCCTGATGCTCCCCTAAAAATGGACAGGGCACATAGGGCGCTGCGCCCCAAGTCAGCATCTATCCGTCCCAGAGACATTATCTGCTGCATTACAGACTTCCTGCTTAAAGAGGAAATCATGACTAAAGCCAGACGCCTGCAGAATGTGGACCTATCATGGAGCACAGATTCATCTATTCCAAGACCCATCCTGGGTCACCCTGCAGCGGAGTAGGGACCTACGTCCACTGCTGACGACTCTACAGGACCGTAACAACCCCTACCTCTGGGGTTTCCCTATTAGTCTCAGTGCCAGTAAAGACGGAATCACTGCCACCCTTTGCAGCTCCAAAGATTTGCCGGACTTTTGCATAACGCTAGACGTGATGTTCTTTTCTTCTGTGCCGAAGGTAGGCACTACCATTCCACATATCTAGGGACCACCGGGGAGCTGGCTACATAAGAGCCCACTCTCCCAGGATTAGCCATGATCCCCCTTGGCGGGCGTACTAGATGCCTTGGTGACACCTTGGTTTTGAGGGGTGCTCCCATCGCATCACGAAAGAGACCTTGGTACGCTTGCCTGCTAGACCTTGACGGGGAACTACCTCAGCGGAGTCTCCCTAAAGGTCAAGGCTATGTCATAACTTCATGTTTCTTCCTTACAGTTATTTTAACTTGTTAAGCTTTTTCTGTTTTGTTGTATTTTCTAAGTTCCGATCCGGTCTTGCCGCGGCACAACTGGTGGATATCGAGGGAGTAGTCTGGCATAGCGATGTAAGGGTTTTACTGGGCCGAACGCCTGCACCCATGCAATTTTATATTGATAAGCGCACTTTCAGAAACCGTCTGATATGGTGAGATTATAGTCTCTAAATGTTAAGGGCCTTAACTCACATAGTAAATGGGCTGTTGCAGGAGTTGAAAAAACTATCCTCAGATATTGCATTCCTCTAAGAAACTCACTTTTCTGGTTCGGGCTCCTGTAGATTTGAATGGTGACAATACTAGCATCTTCCCAGACTAAAAATGCAGGGGTTGCAATATCGATGTCCCGCACATGCCTTTTTCCGGTCTCCAATTCCCTATCCAACCCAAACGGCAGATACATCATTTTTCAGGGCTCTCTAGAGGGCCAACCCATAGTATTGTGCAACATTTATGCGCCAAACTCAGGACAACTTTCGTTCCTCTCCCAAATCCTGACACAACTAACGCAATATAGAGGTACCCCCGTCCTAGTAGGAGGGGACTTTAATGCCCCCTTCTCAGAATGCAGAAACAGACTCTCGATCTCGGGCCACGACCCGTCACGACAAACCCAACGTTTGGCCTCCGGCTTTCAGAAACTGATCCATTTACATGACCTATGGAGAGTGGACAACCCGACGGCCAGGACGAACTCCTTCTACTCCCCTCCCCATAACACATACACATGCATTGACTAATTTTTTGGTGACATCCCTATCCTTAGATCTTTAAATGCATCCTACATTGAACCTATCACATGGTCGGACCACGCTCCTGTACTACTCGACTTGAGCCTTACCTCTTCCCCTACTCACCCTCTTCACTGGAGACTTAATGAAACATTGCTTTCCGATCCCACACTGCGGGCTGAACTACACCAATGTCTGCAATATTATTTTGCTGAAAATTCTCCTTCTGCTCCCTCACACACGATACTGTGGGAGGCTATAAATCCCTTATCCGCGGTGATTGTATTCAAGTTGCTTCCAGGAAAAAACTAATTCAAGCAGTTTGGATGCAGTGTGAGAGGGAACTCCGCACCCTGGAGTCAAGACTATGCTTATGAGCAGCGAGAAATTGCCCCGCTACTCCCGCAGACGTTTTTGCGAGTATGGCAATAAAGCTCACACCCTACTGGCTAATCTGCTGACAGCTGAAAATAACCCCTATGGCATAAAGGATTCCTCTAGGGAAATCCAATATAACCCAACAAAAGTAGCTCAACTCTTTGAGGATTACCATAGTAACTTATACTCACTCCCCCCCAGTTCTCCCAGGGATGGCACAGAAGCAACTGACTCCCTACGCCAGGGGTCAGGAACCTTTTTTGCTGAGAGAGCCATGAACGCCACATATTTTAAAATGTTATTCCGTAAGAGCCGGACCATATGCACATGCCCCCCAGTAGATAGGTAGTCCCAGTGTCACGGGTGCCACTGCGGTCTAGGTCTCGGACCCAACCATGCCCTTCTCCGTGGCGGCGCCCCTTTTCGAGCTCACTCAACTCACCACTTTCCGGTTCCTGTCCCGGCATGCGCCGGCACTTGTGGATTTAAAGCTCCAATGCGCCGCTGATTGGCGCTGCCCACTTCCCGGGTTCCTATAAAGAACGGCGGCTCCCAACATTCCCCGTCGGATCTTAGTGCTTCATGCCTATGAGGAAGCTTTCCACAATGTTTCCTTCCAAAGTGTTGACCTCCCATTGTGACCCTGGACCTGTTCCTGATTCTGCTCCTTCGCTGCCAGCCCTGATCTCTTGCTCTGTCCCCGACCACACATCATTGCCGCCTGCCTTGACATTCTGCCTGTTCCTGAGCACTAGACTGCCTAGTGATCCTGTACCTTGACCTTGGAAGCACCGTGGACAAGTCGCGCTTGTGGAATGACCTGTTTGTACCACGCTGTAGACTGGTGGGATCTGGTGAAGACTGGGTGCCACTTAGATTTCAGTCCTAGGTGTCTGCTTAAATCATTGTTTGCGGTAGTCCAGGGAGTTCCCTACTCTAAATTCTGACACTCACCACATGCCTCCTAGTAGATAGGTAGCTACAGCACATACTCCCAGTAAATAGGAAACCACAGCACATGCCACCAAGTAAATAGGTAGCCACATCACATGCTTCCCAGGAGATAGGTGGTCACAGCAATGCCTCCTGGTATATAGGTAGCCCCAGCACATACCCCCAGTAGATGGGGAGCCACAGTACATACTCCCAGTAGATAGGTAGCCACAGCACATGCCCCCAAGTAGATAGGTAGCCACAACACACGCCCCAAGTCAATAGGTAGCAACAGCACATACTCCCAGTAGATAGGTAGCCACAGCACATGCCCCCAAGTCGATAGGTAGCCACAACACACGTCCCAAGTATATATGTAGCAACAGCACATATTCCCATTAGATAGGTAGACCCAGCACATACTCGCCGTAGATAGGTAGCCACAGCATATGCCCCCCTTATTGCTCCCACGCTCTTCTCTTTGACCCAGGCTTAGACGATGGCGGTGGTGGCGCCTGGGTCGTACAAAGGACGTAGAGAGAGGTAAGATCGCTGCCCGTGTCCAGCGATCAGTCTAAGAGACACACAGCAGCCATCACTATTTATTAAAGATCTGTCTGAGAGCCAGATGCAGGCTCTCGGGCTCAAGGGGCCTTTCTTACAGGCCCTTTGGGATTTAAATTCTAATCCACGCACGTTAGTACACTTGCCACATGCCCATTCCTCCCCCTTCCTGATACGGAACGGTACACGCCAGGGATATCCACTCTCCCCATTGTTGTATGTTCTGAGCATCGAACCTCTAGCGCCGTATATCAGGGCTAACCCTGATATATCGGGAATAACGCTGCGTAACACTCAATTTAAAATCTCCCTATTTGCCAATGATGTCCTGCTTACTCTATCTAAACCGGTGGTGAGTCTGCCAAACCTACATGAGACCTTACGTCAATATAGCCACCTGTCCGGATACAAAATCGATTAATCAAAGTCGGGAAGCTCTTCCAATTAACTTACCACAAAGGGAGCTGGAGGCACTAAAATCAGCCTTCCCTTACTCACGGAAGAGCTCTTCCCTTAAATATTTTACACTCTTGCTTCAGGAGATTCACCACCTCCTAGGCAAATGGAAGCCTTTACATGTGTCACTTCTGGGACGTTTCGCAGCTGTAAAAATGTCAGTGCTTCCGAAGATACTGTATTTGTTCGAAAACACTACCAGTCAGGGTAGCGATGTCTTGACTAAATTACAGTCTATGTGTCTGGACTATGTTTGGAATGGGCGTAGACACCGTATCTCGAAGTCAGTTATGACAGCGAGCACCTCCAATGGGGGCCTCGCTTTGCCTGACCTAAAGTTTTATTACTTTGCAAACCATCTTAGACATATAGCCTCTTGGACGATGCTCCCGGCATACAACAGATGGACTGAACTAGAAAAATTGTGGTTCGCCCCTTTTCAACCGGCTACACTAATTTGGGGTCCCGTCTCTGACGTGACCTCCTCCCCCCTTTTGGGTCCTATTCAATTCACAAGGGAAATTTGGCTCAAATGTAGGGTACAATTTCATCTGTCCACCTTATGTTCACCGTTGACTCCGGTCCTCTTCACCCCACAACTCCCCAATGGTGTATCCTCCGCAGGGTTTAAACCCTGGTTTCAAGCTCAGAATTTCCAGATAAAGGATTTTATAGATGCCCACACAAGGCAAATCCTCCCACTGGTTGATAGACACCCTGAACTAACGGGAGGCCTGTTGACATCAGCAAATTAGGCGCTTCATACTAGCTACTTTAGGTCCAGATACAGTCGCCCGGCCCACACCTTTTGAGCTGATCTGCGCTAGTGGCCCATCTAGTAAGGGCCTAATTTCCAGTATCTATAGCATCCTCAACTCCCCAATGGCACCAGACCATGTGTCACATAAGTACATGGATAGGTGGGAATCCTGGGTAGGTAGCCGGTTCTCCAGAGCGCAATGGGAAATCATTTGGGCCAGGGCCAAAAAAGCCTCGGTTAATACCCTCTATAAGGAAAACCAAATCAAAATCCTTATGAATTGGTACCACACTCCAGAGTTGCTCCGCAAATTTAATGCTGATATTCCTGATGTATTCTGGCGTTGCAGCGCAGCCGGGGGTTCCTTGATACACATTTTCAGGGATTGCCCTATCATTCGACCCCATTGGAACTCAGTCAGACAATTAGTCACTGACTTGATAGGAATAGATATTCCTCTGGACCTTGCAGTACACTTACTCAACCTGCTACCTGCAACCGTAAGGGGACCAAATGGCAGACTGCTCCTTCATGTCCTCACCGCCGCCAAATGCCTAACCTCTCTGTTCTTGAAGAAGTCTACTCCTCCTTCCACCATAGACCTGTACATAGAAATTAAAGATGTGCGATTGATGGAACACAAATAAATAACCAGACGAATAAGTTTGATGCTGTTTGGTCTACCTGGGATAACTTCTGCGCAACGCATGTGCCCAGATAATAATGTCAACTGCTCTACTTGTTCTCTTTTTTTTTTGTTTTATTGAGTGTCTTAATTAAGACGGGAATACCAGTTTCAGTTTTTGTTTATTGCTGTTTTTTACATTTGATAATGTGCTATTATACATTCTGTATATGTGGATGGCCCTCCTGCTGCGCCAGGAGTGAAGACCCTTCCATGTGCTTCTTCTTTGCTTTTGCTAAATGTGTATGTGAAAATTAATTTTCAAAAAATAAAGAGTTGATTAAAAAAAGAAACATGGAATATGTTTCCAGATTAGAAGGACACAAGGGAGTACAGAAAACACAAGAACTGTTATCCTGTCTCTTCTGGTGGTCCGGCTGTTTAGAAGATGTGAAAAAATATGTTCTCTCTTGTAGTACTTGTGCCTGCCCTAAACCTTCACGTTCCTCACCGATAGGCTTGCTGCAGCCATTGTCCATTTCAGTACGACCTTGGTGTTCGATCTCAATGGACTTCATAGTGGATCTACCTAATTCTAAAGGAAAAACATCAATATTGGTAGTGGTGGACCGACTCACTAAGGCAGCTCATTTCATCCCTTGTACCGGTTTGACTTATGACAAAGAAACAGCTGACTTAATAGTCAACAACATCTTTTGCCTTCATGGTGTACCGGATGAAGTAGTCTTGGATCATGGAGTCCAATTCAAGTCTAAATTCCGGTGGAGTTTCTGTACATCGTTAGGTATTAAACTTCACCTGTCAACTGCTTACCACCCCCAGACTAACGGACAGACAGAATGCACTAATCAAACCTTAGAGCTGTTATCTGCGCTGTTACATTTGCCATTTGCAGGATGATTGGGTAGACTTATTGCCTCTTGCTGAATTCTCTTACAACAACTCTCAGAATTCTTCAAAAAAAGCAAACACCATTTTTTGCAAACTTAGGATATCATCCAAGCATTCTCCCCAAAAATTTTGTTGCTCCGCTAATTCTAGCAGTTACGGAAAGAATCACGTCACTGCAACAAAATCTAAGGGTGTTAAAGGAAACATTGTGAGCTGCTCAGGAGTGATATAAGAAAGCGGCAAATAAACATCGGAGACCAGCGCCTGAATTCAAAATAGGGGATCGAGTATGGCTTTCGACTCAGAATATTAAGCTGAAGGTTCCTGCATCCAAACTTGGACTGAATTAGTCCTCTGGCAGTACGTCTACAACTTCCGGAAACAATGAAAATTCACCGTTTTTTAAGGGTCTCTACTAAAAAATGCTATGGTCAATTCATTTCCTGAACAATCTTCTCCACCTCCAGATGCAGTTGAAGTTGATGGACAGGATTCTGGACTCCCGTAAATACAGAAATCAACTACAGTATCTTATGAAATGGCAAGGCTATGGTGTAGAAGAAGAGTCAAGAGAAACAGTATCTAACATCAATGCTCCTCTAACATCAGGAGTATCCAACAAAACCAGGTCCTGTGGCGCCCAGAGGTCGCCGTTAGGAGGGGAGTGATGTCAGGATTTGAACCTGTGTGCCTGGTTCTGTCTCTACTTGTTTAGTGAGCCACTCAGCTAGTTGAATAGTTTCTGGACTATAGTGTTGAACCTACTTGAAAAACCTGACACCTGTTTCTCCTGACTAGAACCGCCCTGAGTTTACCTTGATTGGTCTGCCTATATATATATGTGGCTCTGACACTTCCTGCTTGTGTTAGTATTGTGTTCAGTTTACTGAGTACAGCTGGTACACCCAGGAGACCTCATTGCTGGAGATCCTCTTCTAGTTCCTTGGAACATCACCTTTGCTGACTGCAAGTTGTCTATACTGCACCTTCAGCTCCTGAGATACGACACACTAAACCCAAAACTTCGTTCTTTACTGGGCCTAAGGCAGAATAAAAGGAATCCATGTTAGAACGCTAGGAACTGGATCATCTATGTCTGATCTTGAACTGAACTTTGCATTTGTTATTATGTAATTAAAGAAAACAAAATTAATGTGCCTAAGTTTTGTAAATGTGGTTCTATTGCTGAAACCTTATGTTTGATATTTAGAAAGAGTTTGTGTATTGATATGCAGCTGATTATGCGGCGTATTACATGATGCTGAATTGTGTGAACCTGATCATATACCAGAGCAATAAATACATTTTCATAAAAAGCAATAGACTTCTGTGTGTTTCTGCTGCATAGTGCATCTTACACTAATATTCACAATGTTCCTTTCAGTTCCTTATAATGGTCACCTGGAATTTTACCAACGTGGACAAGTTCATCCTTCTGGGGCTAACCAGCAGGCCGGACTTATAGATCTTGTTGTTTATTATATTTCTGACATGTTACATTATTACTTTAGTTCGTAATATAATAATAATTTGGCTCAGTAGTGTACACCCTCGACTCAGTACTCCAATGTACTTCTTTCTGAGAAATCTCTCCTCATTGGACATTTGCTATACATCAAGTGTTGTTCCTAAAATGCTCATCAATTACGTATCAGTGGATAAATCTATTTCTTTTAATGCTTGTTTCACCCAGTTGTTTATCCATCTCTCTCTGGGAGGGACACAGTGTATTTTATTGTGGTAATGGCCTATGACCACTATGTGGCTATATGCAGCCCCTTACACTACACTAATATTATGCATCCTTCCTTCTGCATTAAGTTGGCTGCTGCATCGTGGATTGGAGGCTTAATAAACTCTATAATACACACAGTATTCGCATTAGAATTACCTTACTGTAATAGAAATGTGGTGAACCATTTTTTCTGTGAAGTCCCCACAGTACTGGAGTTGTCCTGCATAGATGCGTCTCTTAATAAGACTATTGTGTTCATTTGTGCCATGATTGTGCCATGATTGTAGCCCCCATTTTGCTGCATTCTTATTACATATGTCAACATTATTTTTAGCATAATGAAGATTCGTACAACTACAGGACGGATAAAAGCCTTTTCTACGTGCTGCTCACATGTTATTGTGGTCACATTATTTTATGGCACCATTTTCTTTATATATTTGAGACCTGGAATTGTTAATGTTAATAATCAAGATAAAATGGCCACCTTGTTCTACAGTGTTATAATGTTAATCCTATATGTTAAATCCTATAATTTACAGTTTAAGAAACAAGGATCTGAAAGTAGCATTTAAAGAATGTACAAAAAAGTTACGCTGCCTGTGACTTGATTTTATGATATCTGTCAAATTGCAGATGATGACCACAGAAAAATGCTATATCAGAACAATCTAACCCAACAATAATATTATGGTATTTTTGTTCTCAATTAAAAATTAGCAATTTTGCAAAATTTAACAATATATTTTCGCAACCCAACTTAATTAAGTTAGAACCATAAAACCCATAAAAAACAGGAGTAGGTGAAATAATAATTAGAAGTACGAAACTATGGAGTGTACAGAATTTGATGCAGTGGAGTCCTGTATGCAGATACACATTTGCCCACAGGTGAATCCACTGGAGGGCCCTATAGCTGAGTGGGTCCTCCACACCTGCATGGCATAATACTCCTGTACTCCATACAAATATTCAACATCAAGGATTTCAACCCTTATATAAATTTGTATATTGATGTAGATATTCTACAGGAAAAACCAATAGCATAATATTGTTGGATATCTGGAATTCTTCTCACCTTCATTGGTTGTGCAGGGCAGCACAACAAGACTCACAAGAGTAAAACGTTCAGTAAACCCTCATTGGCTGCCGTATCTTAAATTATATGTTATAAAAGTTTCAAGCCCTTACGGTTCTTTTCATCAGTTACATAACATACCTATTTTTTGTGCTTGCACAAAAATAAAATAAAAAATATAAAAAAATAAATAAATAACCAATCACTATTCGTCACATATATTGAATTCATTAATAAATACAAAAATAAAATAAAGAATAATAAAAAAATTGGGGGTTATAGCATCTATTCCTACCGAAGAGTAGTACAATTGACGTGCCTACTATGTTGCTACTAAATACTTAACCCTAACAATATACATTTATAGAAGAGGCATAATGGACAAGCTTACTATGGGATGTCTAATTGATCAATTAATACATAAATACGTGTGAAAAACAGAACATTTTGAAGTTTGAAAATGGCTAATTTATTCAAAATGTTTACCTAATTCAACTTTTTTTTCATAAATAAATTCTTAATATATCAATCAAATTTCCCACTAATTTGAAGTGCAAAATGTCACGGAAAAACAAACTCAAAAACAATTGGGTAAGTTATAACCAGATAAAGTGACGTATGCTGGTTTTGAAAAATAGGCCTTGGTTATCAAAGTGCAAATGAGCTTGGTCACTAATGGGTCACTAAGTAAAGAACGTGCAAAGTATGACAGAAAACGCAGGGCCTTTTGAAAATCTTGGCCAAAGTGTTTGGGAAAAATGTATGTGCTTGCACCAACCGCAGCTATTGACCCTTCCGATGCCACCCATGGCATTTAAAAGATGGCAGTGTGTGGGCGCCGCCATCGTGGATCCAATCGCCACTCCCCCAAAAGTCATCAACAGCCTCGGGTCTTCATCAGACTGTCTGATTTTGAAATATTCGTTACAATGAGCCAGTGGCTCATTGTAATGAATACTGTGCAAAAATGCCATAAACTGCAATACAGTAGTAATGCAGTACATGGTGGGAACGATCAGACCATCTAGGGTTAAATAATCGTAAAAATTGTCTAAAAAATCTTTTTAAAAAGTTTCAAAAATAATAAAAATAAGTAAAAAACCTAAAAGTTCAAATCACCCCCCTTTCCCTAGAACTGATATAAAATGTAAAAACACTAAAAATCACAATAAGACACATAGGTATTGTTTCCCAAAATGCCCGATCTATTAAAAAATAATGGAAAATAGCGCCCAAATGTCCGAAACGCAACTTTTACACTACATAAAAAATGGAATCAAAAGTGATCAAAATGTTGCACAAACTTCAAAATGGTAGCAATGAAAACATCGGCTCATTTCGCAAAAATGACACCTAACACCTAGATCCGTACACCAAAGTATGACAAGTTATTAGCGTCAGAAAATTGCGAAAAATGTTTTTCTTTTTTTGTACACAATAGTTTACCGAACCAAAGAATAAAGTAGAGGTGTTATTTGGAGCGTTATTCGGTTAGTCGTAAAAACGTAGCCCACAAGAGCGTGACGCAGACTTGGTTTTTTTTCCAATTTTTCAACATTTGGAAATTTTCCCAGCTTCACCGTATACGGCATGGAATAATAAATAATGGAAAAGTAAAATTTGTTACACACAAAATAAACCCTTAAACAGCTTTGTACATGGAAAAATGAAAAAGTTATGGATTTTTGAAGGTGGAGAGCAAGAAATGAGCGTAAAAACCCTGCGTTCTTAATCTGATCCATATGTGATCCATATAGACCACCCATGAGGAAAACTGCATAAGTCGCTTGCCTGCTGCATTTTGTATTGGTAGTGTAGTTGTATGGAAAATCTTCATCAGGAGAAAATGGAGAAGTATGTACAACCTGCGGTGGACTCTCCCAATGTGACCCGGCCTAACAAAGTCCGATGAAATTCATCCTGACATACACAACACTTACTGTTTAAAAATGTTGCATTTGTTGTCTACTTTCTGTGTGCTGGCATGGTCTTCATACCAGTGGAGTACTTACAGGTGACATGAGTTCTCCATCTGATTCCGACAACTTCTTCTGGACACGACTTATCACTGCAGAATACCAGATGTCTGCAGGTGGTGGCAGCACATCTCCATCTCAGCAGGAGTCCTTCTTACCTGTCCACGTTCCACCGGCAGTCTCCTCGCACTGGCTGCACACGTCCCCGCCTCCTAGTGTGCATGGGCATCGGTGTTCCGGGTTTTAAAGGACCTGCACACCGATAATTGCCGCCGGCCGGCCGCCTTCCCTGTTAAATTTCCAGCCCCTAACTGTGTCCCCTGCAGAATCTTTGAGCCTTGTGCCTTAGAAAAAGCTTGTTCCCTATATCCTGTGCATTTTTAGTGATTTCCCATTGTGAACTCAATTCCGTTCCTGACCTCTCTCTCTCATGCTGCCTGTCCTGACCTTCCGCTATGTCCTGACTCCTGCCTGTCCATGACTCCATGTCTGCTCCACAATTCTGCACCTCGCTTTGGCCACCACCGTGGACAAAGTCGTGCCTATGGAGCAACCTGGTGGTACCACGGTGCAGCAAGTCCAATCCGCTTTGCAGAGGGCTCTGGTAAAACTGGGTACCACTTAAGACTCCACTCCCACGAGTCAGCTTACGTCATCGTCCAGAAACTTGGACAACTCATCACTATCCTGCAGCAACTGTTGGTGACCCAGCACCAGTGTCCAGTACCTGCGATACTCTCCAGTGCTATGGCTTCACTGGCTACTGATGAACCCAGGCTGCCACTCTCCGTGAACACCAAGTATGACTGAGAGGCCAAGCTATGCAGAGGCCTCATTACCCAGTGCTCCTTGCATATCGAACTGATGCCTACACAGTTTGGTACAGAACAGGCTAAGGTGGCTTAGTGTCACGGGCACGTGCACCCCGCAAACCATACCGCGGATCACGGGTGCACCTGTGCCCCTCTCCGCTGCCCCGGCCCCGCTACCGCTGCAGTGGACTTACCTCTCCACGCTCCCACTCCCGTCCAGACTAGGCCCTGCGTGCGGCCCTGCTCCTTGATTTAAAGGGCCAGCACACAGGTGATTGGCGCTGGCCACTTTGGGAAATGCATTTAATCTGGTGGCTCCCATTATTCCCTGTCGGATCTTCAAGCCATTTCCCTGAAGATAAAGCCCTTTCCTGCGTTCCTGTGTATCCTGCATTCCTGTACAGTGTGCCAGTCCGTTTCTGGTCCGTGTGCCAGCTCCTGCGATTCCTGACGTATGTCCTAGTGTGACTTACTGTGCTGTTCTCCCGCTGTCACCCGGGTACAGACTGTCTCCTGCATTGCTACCTTGGCTGCCACCTCAGGCTAGTCACACCTGTAGAACGACCTGGTGGTACCCTGCCGCAGCAAGACAATCCCACTTTGTGGCGAGCTCTTGTGAAGACCAGGTGCAACTTAGACTCCGGTCCCAGGTGTCGGCTAGTACCATCTCCAGTGGTCTAGAGGGTCCACAGACTCAAAGCCCTGACACTTTCGTTATCAGTCTTCTCTCTGGGAAGGCCCTGGCATGGGCCATCCCCCTCATGGAATACTGGTCCGTCTTTGAGGAACCAGCCTGGGCTTCATCTGCTGAGACCGTCCTGCAGAATCTACGCCAAGGAGACTCCTCAGTTGGCGACTACGTAGTCTAGTTCCTTGATTGCTGCCTTTAAAAAAGGACTGTCTAGTCAGATCAAAGACGCCCTGCCTGCACAGGGTCTGCCGTCTTCCCTGAGTGGCCTGATCTCCCTGGCCACTCGGATTGACATACACTTCTCTGAGCGCTCAGAGGAGCAGCAAGCTGAACAAGCACAGGGTCCGATGTCTTCCCCACTTGGCTCCAGTTTTCCAAAGACCACCTCAGCCACGCTTTGTGTTTGCTGCCGAGGAACCAATGCAGGAAGATAGAGCTCGGCTGACCCCCCAAGAGCGATCCAGGCGGTGACAGGAGAACCTCCGCCTCTATTGCGCCAGTTTGGAACACTTCCTTCAGACTTTTCCA
This sequence comes from Engystomops pustulosus, assembly GCA_019512145.1. Classification (NCBI taxonomy): domain Eukaryota; kingdom Metazoa; phylum Chordata; class Amphibia; order Anura; family Leptodactylidae; genus Engystomops; species Engystomops pustulosus. The sequence goes on along the minus strand of CM033644.1, from coordinate 49,961,338 downwards.
TTCCGTACTCAGCGTCTGGGTAACACACGCACCTAGGGTTCCTGGGAGAAGCGCCCCTAGGTGAGAACGAAGCCTCTTGAAGCCCGAATATTCCAGCTCTACCAAGCTTTGAAACAAGTGGTCCAGTTCAAGCTTTAGCCTTCCTTGATTCTGGCTCTGTAGGAAACTCTGTGGATGCGGCCTTGGTCTCCCTTGGTCTCAGTCGGTAGAGCCTCTGCAACATAGTCCAGTATCATACCGAGCCTCTATGCCTGCAAGTCGGGGCCTTGCATAAAGAGAAACTGTTGTTCTATATTCTACGGCAATCCACATCTTCTGTTCTACTGGGCTTCCCGTGGTTGCAATGACATGCTCCTGTGCTAAACTGGCCTACCAGCGAGGTTCTTCCTTGGGGACCGGAGTGCCAGTATCGCTGTTTGGTGGTCCCTCATCCTGTATCCACCAAACCACTGGTGGGTCTCTCCGCTTCATACATGGACTTTGCTGATGTCTTTTTGGAGAAGCAAGAGGACTCTGCAATTACACCAGCCATATGATTGCCCAATAGTCTTCATTCTGGGCTTGTCTCCACCATGGGGTCAAGTGTATCTCTTCCTGAAACCGCGGCCATGTCGGCCTATGTAAAGAAGAACCTGCAGAAAGGCTTTATACGCAAGTTTTCTTCTCCTGGTGGTTCTGGATTATTCTTCGTGGCCAAAAAGGATGGCACCCTCCGTCCATGCATCGATAACCGCTGTCTTAAGGTGAAAAAACTACCCACTGCTTCTGATCACAGAACGTTTTGTTCGTCTACGTGGTGCCAAGGTTTTCACCAAGCTTGATCTGCTGGGGACATATAACCTCATCCGCTTCCGTGAAAACAATGAATGGAAGACAGCCTTCTATACTCGAGATGGACACTTGTGTTTCTTGTTATACGCTGTGGACTCTTTAATGTGCCAGCAGTTTTCCAAGAGTTTGTCAAAGATATTTTCTGGGAATTACTGTATACCTGTGTTGTGGTCTATCTTGATGTTATTCTGGTGTTCTCTACAGACCTTGAGTCCCACCGGTCCAACGTACGGCAAGTTCTCAGGTGCCTAAGGGCATATCACCTATATGCCAAGCTTGGGAAGTGCCAATTCCATAAGAACAGTCTTCCGTTTCGGATACATTATCTCTGACAAGGGACTACAGATGGATCCTGACAAGTACTTCAGTGGCCTCGCCCAATAGGACTTTGTGATTCCTGGACTTCGATAATTATTACCGGCAGTTCATACCAAACTTCTCTTCCCTCGTATCTCCCGTTGCGGCCCTGACCAAGAAGAACATAAATCCTAAACTCTGGCCTCCAGGAAGCTTTCTCTAAGCTGAAGTCTGTCTTTGCCTTTGCTTCCGTTCTCACCCAGCCTGATACTGAGAAACCATTCCTGCTGGAGGTTGACGCCTCTTCGGTTGGTGCAGGAGCCGTTCTCACCCAGAAAGGGCCCAAAGGTCAAACCCTTACCTGTGGCTTCATCTCTAAGACCTTCTCCTCTGCAGAGAGGAATTATTCCATAGGTGATCAGGAACCTCTGGCCATAAAGCTAGCTTTGGAGGAATGGCGTTATATTCCGGAAGGAGCTCTACACCAACCACAAGAATCTCCTGTATCTCCAGACTGCTCAGCATCTCAATCATCGACAGGCTCGCTGGTCCCTCTTTTTTTCATGTTTCAAATTCTTTATTCACTTTCGTCAATCAGAAAATAACGTCAAAGCTGATGCCCTCTCTCGTGCCTCTGATGTTGTTGGAGAAGAACCGGCTACTCGACATATTGTTCCTCCGAACGACTGGTTGCTGCTGCTCCTGTAGACCTATGGCAGCTTCCTCCTGGCAAGACCTATGTCCAACCAGCTCTTTGCAAGAGGATACTAACTTGGGGACATTGCTCTCGTGTGGCTTGGCACCCGGGGGGGCACAGATCTATCACTCTCCTGTCTCGTTACTACTGTTGGAAGATCTGGTCAAGGACGTTCAAGATTTTGTGAGTGGCTGTGCTTCCTGTGCCCATAACAAGTCGTCAGGTCTCAAGCCAGCAGGTCTTCCGGCTTCATGCTCTTTCTCAGCACATCATCTCAGGCCTTGGGGTTGTTATTTTCCAAGTTCTGGCGATCCCTGTGCAGTCAACTTCAAGTGAAGCTGGATTTCTCCTCTGCACCGCGCAGTCCAAAGGACAAGTAGAGAGAGTTAACCAGACTCTGGGCTGTTATTCCTCATTTTGTCTCTGCCCGTCCAGATGACTGGTCCACTCTGTTGCCATGGGCAGAATTCTCCTACAACTCTCCGGACTGCCGGTAACACTCCTTTCTTTGTTGTTTATGGATGAGATGCTCCCACACCCACCGATAAGAGACCTCCCCCAGTTTTTCTCCAGATGATAAAGTTTGGCTCTTCTCCAGATATGTCCGGCTGAAGATTCCCAGCTGCAAACTAGGTCCATTTGAGGTGTTCCTTCCTCCCACTATGCAAATCCCGAACTCCTTCCATGTCTCTCTTCTGAAGCCAGTAATCCCGAACTGCTTCCGGCAAGTGCCTCCTCCTACTCCTGTGGATGACTCCACCAATGTCTTCGAGGATAAGGAGGTCCTGGATACAAAGATGTTTAGTGGGAAGTGATTCTTCCTTGTCAACGGGAAGGGGTTCGGGCATGAGGAGAGATCATGGGAGCCTGAGGATAACATCTTGGATCATACTCTCCTGCAGAGGTTTCTTCAGACCAAAAAAAGGGGGAGGGCAAAAGGGAGGGTACTTTCACAGGTTCTCCTGCATCCCATGTCCCGGGTTGCAGGCACACCCGTATGCCTCACTGTGTCCCCTCATCTCAGCAGCAGCCCTTCTTACCTGTCCGCGTTCCAACGGCGGTCTCCTTGCTCCAGCCTGTCCACGACTCCATCTCTGCCCCATGATTCTGCACCTCACCTTGGCCACCACCACGGACAAAGTCGTGCCTGTAGAGTGACCTGGTGGTACCATGCTGCAGCAAGTCCAACACGCTTTGCAGCGGGCTACCAGGTGCCGCTCCCAGGTGTCGACTTACGTCCGTGGTGGTTGAGTTGGTCCACTACCCCTGAATCCTGACAGATTACATATTAATAATGTAGAGGGTACTGCTGTACAATATATTAGTTAGACTCATTCATCCTACAAGTACTGAAGATATACTGTTTATAGAAATCGTAAATTTTTCAGATCAATAAATAATTTAATTAAAAAACATTAAAAATATAAACACAATAGAAATATAAAGTAAAAAGTAGTAAAAAAAATTAAAAATGTAATGTGGCTCTCAAGTGTACAAGATCACGCATTGAACAGGCTTTTGGGATATTAAAAAGTTATAGTGCTACCAAGGACATTGGGTGTGCCATTTCCTCTTCAAGGGACATATGTGGATTAATTTTTGCGGTGTAAAAACTATACCAAAGAAGAAAAGAAGTGGGTTGACCCAAAAGCCAACAATGTATGAACAATGTTTTTGTTACGGACAAAGAGGATTGAGGTAATGGAGGTCTCAGTGAAAAACTCTGATCCTAAACCCACAGAGAACTTGTGACCTGTCCAGAACTGTGGTATTTGCTCCAATCTTCGTTGATTGAAATTGCCAAAGGTTGGTGGACACCATTTATTACAGGTATCCGACAGTTTTCAGAAACAATGGTTATGCCTCTTAATATTAATTTAGTGGAACTGAAATTTGAATTATTTTTTAGTTTATAAATTAAAATAAATTATTACACTGCTTTAAAAACACTACCTAACATATATTTTTCTATATTTTCTCTATAATATCAGAAATTGCATAAATGTTGTCACCATTTTGATTTGGAATTGAGTGTGTTGTAATTCTAGTGCATTTGCATGTAGGCCAATAAGTCATTATAATTAGAGACGAGCAAATTAATTCTAACGAAGAGTGGAATTAATCGTCAATTTTGGTTTCCTTTCTTTTTGTATTTTTTGGGGCTCATAAACCCTACACTAAAAAAACTATATTATCCTTATTCCATAGATCACTATGATTACATTGATACCTTATTTATATAGTTTTTTAATATATTTTTACAATTTTACTGGGAATAAACTAATATAAAGAAAATATCTTTAATATAACATTAATACTTTTTGGTTGACAGAGCTGGTTTAGGGCTTATATTTTACGTGTTGAGTTATCCTTTTCAGTGGTACCATTTTGGTGAACATAACATTTTTTGTTCTTTTTGGAACATTTTTGTGAAGAGATGTAATGAAAAATTAACATTTTTGGTGAGTTTTTTTGTTTTTGCGCCTTCATTTTTTACTTCCCACCTTCAAAATATACATTTTTTATTTTTCCTTGTAAAGAGCTGTGTATGGGCTTATTTTCTGTGTAACAAATTGCACTTCGTAGTGATAGTATTCAATATTCTATGCCGTGTACTGGGAAGCGGGCAAAAAATTCTAAATGCAGGGAAAATGATGAAAAACCACATTTGCGGCATTTCTTGTGGGCTTGGTTTTTAAAGCTTTCACTGTGTGCCACGAATGACAAGTCTACTTCATTCATTGTGTCAAAATAAAACCTCCTGTACAAAAATAAATTGCATTACAAAAAAAGGAAAAGATGTGTGTGTATATAGGACAAAATGCTTTATTAGACAATACAATTGATAAAAACACTAAAAAAGCTATAAGAAGCTCAACAGTACAAATCCTGTGCAGGGCAAAATAGAAGGTACAAATAGACGGCAATGTGCTAATTAGCTCCAAGGAAAGATTGGGGCACATTTACTTTACCCGGTCCATTCGCGTTCCAGCGGCGGCTTCTCTGACGAGTGTTCGGGTCTTCCGGCGATTCATGAAGGTCCTGTGCCCGATGTCCACCAGGTGTCGCTGCTGCGCCGAAGTCCGCCGAGGTGCCCCAGAGTTCATCGTCTTCATTGTGGTGCATGTGAGTATGGCCCGTGCGACCAATTTTTTTTTTAAATGCGTCGGTTTTTCCGAATCCGTTGGGTTACCGTTCGGCGACGCCCCCAGATTTCCGTCACGTGCATGCCAGCGCCGATGCGCCACAAACCGATCGCGTGCACCAAAATCCCGGGGCAATTCAGGGAAAATCGACGCAAATCGGAAATATTCGGGTAACACGCCGGGAAAATGCAAATCGGGCCCTTAGTAAATGACCCCCAGTGTCTCAATAATATAGTACCAAAGAATCAATGAACATTGGAGCAGAGAAAGTGCATCAGAATCAATGTTGCAAACATGATAAGATAATTATATAATGTTACATACACTCACCGGCCACTTTATTAGGTACACCTGTCCAACTGCTTGTTAACACTTAATTTCTAATCAACCAATCACATGGTGGCAACTCAGTGCATTTAGGCATGTAGACATGGTCACGACAATCTCCTGCAGTTCAAACCGAGCATCAGTATGAGGAAGAAAGGTGATTAGAGTGCCTTTGAACGTGGCATGGTTGTTGGTGCCAGAAGGGCTGGTCTGAGTATTTCAGAAACTGCTGATCTACTGGGATTTTCACGACCATCTCTAGGGTTTACAGAGAATGGTCCGAAAAAGAAAAAACATCCAATGAGCGGCAGTTCTGTGGGCGGAAATGCCTTGTTGCTGCCAGAGGTCAGAGGAGAATGGGCAGACTGGTTAGAGCTGATAGAAAGGCAACATTGACTCAAATTGCCACCCGTTACAACCAAGGTAGGCAGAAGAGCATCTCTGAACACACAGTACTTTGAACTTTGAGGCAGATGGGCAACAGCAGCAGAAGACTCCTTTCAGCTAAGAACAGGAAACTGAGGCTACAATTTGCACAAGCTCATCGAAATTGGACAGTAGAAGATTGGAAAAACGTTGCCTGGTCTGATGAGTCTCGATTTCTGCTGCGACATTCGGATGGTAGGGTCAGAATTTGGCGCCAACAACATGAAAGCATGGATCCATCCTGCCTTGTATCAACGGTTCAGGCTGGTGGTGGTGGTGTCATGGTGTGGGGAATATTTTCTTGGCACTCTTTGGGCCCCTTGGCACCAATTGAGCATCATTGCAACGCCACAGCCTACCTGAGTATTGTTGCTGACCATGTCCATCCCTTTATGACCACAATGTACCCAACATCTGGTGGCTACTTTCAGCAGGATAATGCGCCATGTCATAAAGCTGGAATCATCTCAGACTGGTTTCTTGAACATGACAATGAGTTCACTGTACTAAAATGGCCTCCACAGTCACCAGATTTCAATCCAATAGAGCATCTTTGGGATGTGGTGGAACGGGAGATTCGCATCATGGATGTGCAGCCGACAAATCTGCGGCAACTGTGTGATGCCATCATGTCAATATGGACCAAAATCTCTGAGGAATGCTTCCAGCACCTTGTTGAATCTATGCCACAGAGAATTGAGGCAGTTCTGAAGGCAAAAGGGGGTCCAACCCGTTACTAGCATGGTGTACCTAATAAAGTGGCCGGTGAGTGTAGTTTTACTGTCATGTAGTGAGTCAGGATAGCCCATATGAAACACAGGAGAGGAACCCCATGCGTATCGCCTGACAAGCAGGCTTCATCAGGGGATATCCATGTATAACAAATAGTCTGCCCTTTATAGTCACTGTGGCCTGGGAGGAGAGACCGGTAGTGAAATCACATCCGGGTGCTGACCACGCCCACCAGATGCCATGACCCAAACAGAATAAAGAATAATTAAAAAATGCAGTAATTGGTAAGAAGTATGTCATGGAGCATATTATACCCACGTTTAAGCTGAGTCTAGCGGTCAGACACTGAAGCAGGAAAGTTTACACATCCCCAGTGGATAATGTATGCCGACCGGAAGTACGTCACATGCGCGTCATGTGCGTTACATTAATTCTATGCGTTCCATTAGCGATCAGGCATCAATTTTGTCTTCTTGCGCTAATAACTTTTTCATACTTTAGGCTGTCATGACAACAGATCGCCGCTTCCCGATGACGTCCCGGAGAGCGACGATCGGAGCCAAGATGGCGGCGCCCATGCACTGCCGGCTCTTTAAATCAAATGGTTAATACGGGCAATCGGTGCTAGCACCGATCGTGGGTGTTAGTGACAGGTATTTGCTTCATTGTGAAGCAAACGCCCGGTGAGTATGAAGAGGGCTCAGCCCGTGAGCCCTCTTCATACGCCCTCATGCGCAATAAGACGTAAGGTTACGTTTTATTGCGCTATGGGGTTAAAGACACTGTTGCAATTGTAAAATTGGTTCAAGAGATAACTGTAGATGAAAATACTTATCTATGTACATGTGATGTTTCCTCACTATATACATATATTTCTCATTCACAGGGATTAGAAGCATTAACCCCTTAAGGACATATCAAATATTTGCTGAAAGTAGACAACCCCTTTAAACTACAAAATGGCTATGATTTGTGTAAGGAAAAGTTATACAATTTTCTAATATACTTACTGGGGCAGATTTATCAAGCTGTCTTAAAGTCAGAATATTTCCAATTGCCCATGGCAACCAATCACAGCTCCTCTTTAAAATATTCATGAGCACTGGTGAAATGAAAGCTGAGCTGTGATTGGTTGCCATGGGCAACTGGAAATATTCTGACTTTCAGACTGCTTGATAAATCTGCCCCACTGTATCAATTCAAATGGACAGATTGTCCAATGGACAAATTTTTATACACTGAAAGTAAACAGAAAGAAACTTTCTATAGCAGTATAGCAAGCAGAGATCTAGAAAACTGCGAGGAATTGATACAGAAGTGCCCCAGAGAATTAAGTTGGTAGTTTGTGTGTTGTGTGTTTAAGCAGTAAGTTCTTCTAACCTGTGGACAGAGATGTACCAAGCCTGTCTGCTGCCTGAGGCGAGCCATAGAGAGACGCCCCCCCTGCCCATATATGTAATATATCAGGGAGTGTTAGGACCAGATCAATCATATTGGTTTGGTGTGAAAATAAAGCAATTTAAAACGCATACAGTGTGCCGCCATGTAGTATAAAATGCATATAGCGTACCGCCATGTAGTATAAAATGCATACAGTGTGCCACCATGTAGTATAAAATGCATACAGCGTATGCCATGTAGTATAAAATGCATACAGTGTGCTGCTATGTAGTATAAAATGCATACAGCCTACCGCAATGTAGTATAAAATGCATACAGTGTGCCACCATGTAGTATAAAATGCATACAGTGTGCCACCATGTAGTATAAAATGCATACAGCGTATGCCATATAGTATAAAATGCATACAGTGTGCCGCTATGTAGTATAAAATGCATGCAGCGTACCGCCATGTAGTGTAAAATGCATATAGTGTGCCGCCATGTAGTATAAAATGCATACAGTGTGCCGCCATGTAGTATATAATGCACACAGCATATCACCATGTAGTATGTAATGCATACAGCGTCCTTCCATGTAGTATATAATGCATACAGCATATCGCCATGTAGTATAATGCATACAGCATATAGCCATGTAGTATAAAATGCATACAGTGTCCTCCCATGTAGTATATAATCCATACAGAATATCACCATGTAGTATAATGCATACAGCATATCGCCATGTAGTATATAATGCATACAGCATATCGCCATGTAGTAATATACACATCACATACACATCACATACACTTGGGGGGGGGGGGGCCCCTGGAGCGGAAGGGGGGGGCAGCGGGGAGTAGGAAGCGGAGGGGGGGGGGGGGAACAGAGCAGGGGTGGGAGGAGCGGATGGGGGGGCGGAGTGGTGGGCAACGGACCTGAGGGAGCGGAGCGGCGGGTAAAAGCATGTGCTTTGGGCAGGGGGATGTGGCGGCCAGCAGGAAAGAGAATGTGCCAGCATGAAGGGGGGGTGTAGATGTTAACCCCTTACCCCCTCCATACAAGGTAGGTGTTTGCTGCATATAGAAGTGCTGGCATTGCTGGCATTGTAATAATTACCGTATATACTCGAGTATAAGCCGACCCATATAAGGCCCCTAATTTTACCTCCAAAAACTGGGAAAACCTATTGACTCGAGTATAATCTGAGGGTGGGAAATGCATTGGTCACAGCCCTCCCAGTATATAGCCAGCAAGCCATGTAGTATACTGCCAGCTTGCCCCCATGTAGTATACAGCCAGCCTGCCCCCTGGAGTATACAGCCAGCCCATCCAGCACTTAGAAAAATAAATGTATTTACTCATCCTCCGGTGGCCCCAATGCCAAGCGCGGCTCCCCAATGTCGGCATTGGTCACAGCCCCCCCAGTATATAGCCAGCAAGCCCCATGTAGTATATAGCCAGCCAGCCCCCTGTAGTATACAGTCGGCCTGCCCCTTGTAGTATACAGCCAGCCTGCCCCCATGTAGTATACAGCCGGCCTGCCCCTTGTAGTATACAGCCAGCCTGCCCCCATGCAGTATACAGCCAGCCTGCCCCCATGCAGTATACAGCCGGCCTGCCCCCATGTAGTATACCCCCTTGTAGTATACAGCCGGCCTGCCCCCATGTAGTATACAGCCAGCCTGCCCCCATGTAGTATTCATCCAGCCTGCCCCCATGTAGTATACATCCAGCCTGCCCCCATGTAGTATCATCAAGCCTCGCCTCCATGTAGATACAGCCAGCCTGCCCCATGTAGTATACAGCCAGCCTGCCCCATGTATTATTTACAGCAGCTGCCCCCATGTAGTATACAGCCAGCCTGCCCCATGTAGTATACAGCACAGCCTGCCCCACTGTAGTATTCAACCAGCCTGCCCCATGTAAGTATACAGGCCAGCATCCCCATGGATTCAGCCAGCTTGCCCCCATGTAGTATTCAGCAAGCCTGCCCCCTGTAGTATACAGTCAGTCTGCCCCCATGTAGTATACAGCCAGCCTGCCCCCATGTAGTATACAGCCAGCCTGCCCCCATGTAGTATACAGCCAGCCTGCCCCCATGTAGTATACAGCCAGCTTACCCCCATGTAGTATACAGCCAGCCTGCCCCCATGTAGTATTCAGCCAGCCTGGCCCCTGTAGTATACAGTCAGTCTTCCTCCATGTAGTATACAGCCAGCCTGCCCCCATGTAGTATACAGCCAGCCCATCCAGCACTTAAAAAAATTAACTTATATACTCATCCTCTGGTGGCCCCAATGCCAAGTGTGGCTCCCCAATGTCGGCGAGGCTCCTCTTCTGTTCTCCTCTTGGCTCCTCTTCTTTCTTCGGTCTTCTGTAACAGCCGGCAGAAAAGCAGCCATGCGCTCTGCCGGCAGGAGCATACTATGACACGGCCACTGCTGACATCATAGTATACGCCGCCCAGCAGATAATATGGCCGCGTCTATACCGGCTGTTACAGAAGACCGAAGAAAGAAGAGGAGCCACGGGGAAGACAGAAGCCACATCCGGAAGCCACGCTGAGCTTCGGGGCTCCCGGAGGGTGAGTATATAAGTTTATTTTTTTTATTGACTCATGTATAAGCCGAGGTGAGGTTTTTCAGCATATTTTTCGTGCTAAAAAACTCGGCTCATACATGATCATATACGGTAATGTAGTAAATCCCCATTTATTACCATACTGTAGTGTGGCAGTATATGGTAGGATCAATCAGACAACCTAGGGTTAAAGTACCCTAGGGGTTCTGAAAAAGCGTAAAATAAATTAAAACGTTTTTTAAAAATATATTAACCTAAAAATTATAATTTTCCTTTCCCTAGAACTTACCGTATATAAATATAAATAAAAAGTAAAAATCATAAACACGTTAGGTATCACCACATTTTAAAATGTCAGATCTATCAAAATATAATAAAGGTTATTCCGGATGTTTAACCCATACTAGAAAATAGCGCCAAAAGTGGAAAACTACACACTTTTGCCATTTTGAAAAACATAAAAATTTCAATAAAAAGTGATCAAAAGGCCATACAGCCATTAAAATGGTAGCATTGAAAATGTCATCAGAATTCTCAGAAAAATTACACCGCACACAGCTCCGTACACTGAAGTATTAAAAAGTTAGCGCCAGAAGATGACAAAATGAGGATTTTTTTTTGTATGGGAAATTTTAATTTATGTAAATGTCAGAAAACATTATAAAACCTATACAAAATTGGTATCCTCAAGATCATACCGACCCAAAGAATAAAGTAGACATGTCATTTGGGGCGCACAGTGAAAGCTATAAAATCCAAGCCCACAAGAAAATAGTGCAAATGCGTTTTTTCACCATTTTCATTGCATTTGGAATTTTTTTCATACTTCCCAGTACCCATGTAATATATTAAATACCATTCTTTTTCTTTATATGGTGCCTACAGATTATGCAGTGCTGCACAGTCACAATCTAATCAACCTGCTAGTATGTTTTGTAGTGTGGGAGGAAACCAGAGGATCCAGAGGAAACCCATGCAAACATGGAGAGAACATACAAACTCTTTGAAGATAATGACCTGGGTGGGACTTGAACCCAGGACCCAAGCACTGCAAGGCTGTATTGTTACCCACTCAGTCGGGCTTTCCATAACCATCGATATAAAGTGCCTTTTTTATGCAGAAAACAAACCCTCACACAGAGCTTTACATGGAAAAAATAAAAAAGTAATAGATTTTTGAAGGTGGGGAGTAAAAAAAGGAAACACAAAAATGAAAAGGGGCACCAGCATTATGGGGTTAATAGCTGTCACTATTCCCCATGGCTACAGAATATTCAGATGAAAAGAATAGAAAGTAATTGCACTTATTTGAAGGATTTGAAAGCACAAACCACTCTATTGGAAAATATATTTTAAAACAAATTTATGAACTAAATATCTGGTTAAATGGGCGAGATATGAAATATTACAAGAATGGATTAAAAGGAAAGAAAGGGTGGTGAAAGAATAAACATAAGAAGGAAGTAAAAGTTCTCCTTATGGAGAGATTGCCAATTAAGGCCACCTTATAGGCATGTAGAGACATAAAGCCATTAATGCTCCACTAGGGATTTCTGGGAAATATGCAAATATGTTTTCCAAGGTGGAAAATGGAAAACATTGCCTCATTTTGCTACCTTGAAAGGCAACCTCCATGACACCAAGCATGATCTTCAATAATTCTAATAAGGTGATGTAGGATTAAGAAGGAACACATGGTAGCACAAATGAGGAGGTTGGTATTAGAGAAGAGAAGGATGAATGGCCAATAGAGATCTATTTCATTACAAAATATACACCACAAGATTCATATACCGTATTTTTCGGCCTATAAGGCGCACCAAAAATCCTTTAATTTTCTCAGAAATCAAAGGTGCGCCTTATAGGCCGGTGCGCCTTATATATGAACTTTTACAGAAATGTACTACAGACAAGATGTACTGTACATTTACCAGTGTTTAACCCCTACGAGCCTCTTTTGGCCTTAAGGACGCGGCCCCATTCTTCAAATCTGGCCTGTGTCACTATAAGTGGTTATAGCGTGGGAACGCTATGAGATATCCAGGGGATTTTGAGATTGTTTTCTCGTGACACATTGTACTTCAAATTAGTTTAAAAATTTGGATGAAATCTTTTGAAAAAAACCAAAATTTGGCAAAAATTAGGAAAAATTCTTTATTTTCAACGTTCTATATTCTCTACTTTTGATGCAGATAGTCATAGCACCCAAATAAATTCATAACTTACATTTCCCAAATGTCTGCTTTATGTTGGCATGGTTTTTTTAAGATTCCACATATTTTACTAGAATGTTATGAGGCTCAGAATTTAGGTATCATTTTTCACATTTTTTGTAAAATCACCAAAACCTGTATTTAGATGGACCTGCTCAACTTCTAATTCACACTGAGAGGCCTAAATAATAGTGGGACTCGTCAATTACCCCATTGTGGAAACTACACCCCTCAACGTATGAAAAACCACTTTTAAGAAGTTTGTTAACGCTTTACGTGTTTTATAGGGGTTAAAACAAAATGGAGGTGCAGTCTGCAAATTGTAATATTTTTTCACAATACACCCATTTTGGGTGGAAAATTAAACATTTACAATGGATTAAATGAATAAAGGCTCCACAAAGTTTGTTACCCAATCTCTCCCGAGTCCACGGATACTCTACATGTGGTGGTAAACTGCTGTATGGGCGCACGGCCGGGCATAGAAGGGAAGGAGGCGCCATCCAGATCAGATTTGCTATGTCACATTGTACAGGCTATAATTTTTTTCTTTTTTTTAATGTGGACTCTTGGGGGGGAATCTATAGCTAATTGGTGAGATTTTATTAACTCTTTGTTGGTGGAGGAAATGAAAATCATCACTTTTTAGGAAGATTTTTATGGGGTTTTTTTTGGCCGTTTACCATACCATAAAAATAGTATATTATTTTTATTCTATGGGTCGCCACGATTACAAAAAGACCTCATTTATATAGATTTTTTATTTTTTCCCTTTTTTACTGAATAATAAGTAATTTGGCAAAAATGTTGTTAATTTCAGCATCACCGTCTTTCATATGCATAACTTTTTTATTTTTCGCCTGTTGGAGTGAAGCAACCTCTTAGCCGTTGACATAGGAACTGCAGAAGCATACATGTAATTATAAGGGACATTTGTGAAGCTGAATGTCAGGCACCAGGCGCTGTATGGGCGCACGGCCGGGCATAGAAGGGAAGGAGGCGCCATCCAGATCAGATTTACTATGTCACATTGTACAGGCTATAATTTTTTTCTTTTTTTTTAATGTGGACTCTTGGGGGGGAATCTATAGCTAATTGGTGAGATTTTATTAACTCTTTGTTGGTGGAGGAAATGAAAATCATCACTCATCACTCACAAATCTGTTTAATGGTTTATTTTTTGCGAGAAGGATTGTTCTTTTTAGTGGTCTTATTTTAGAGTGCATAACATTTTTTAAATAACTTTTTAGAGCATTTTTTATAGGGTATTAATTGAAAATGATCTTTTTTCTGGAGCTTTTTTTTGTTTTGTTTTTTACGGGGTTCACTTTGCGGATCTAATAACGATTCTGTTTTATTATGCAGATTGTTACGGACACAGGGATACCAAATATGTGGGGGTTTTGTGTATTTTATTCAATTGTACTGAATAAAAACCAATTTGGAGAAAATCTTGTTCATTTTAGCATCACCATCTTTTCATGTGCATAACTTTTTTATTTTTCGGCTGACAAATCTGGTTAGGGGCTTATTTTTTGCGAGAAGAGTTGTTCTTTTTAGTGGGCTTATTTTACTAGACAGCTGACAGCCGCTGCTTCTGGTGCCGCCTCCGTTCGTGAGCCGGTGCCAGAAGCAGGACGTTATAGAACGTCCCCGTGCGCCTAGGGGTTAATAGGTCCAACCCCAGAAATTTCCTGCACCTTCCCAGACAGTATACAGGGTCCCTAGCTCCTGAAGTGCCCTGGCACCACAACTAACATTGTGCCCATCCTGCCCTCCCCTAGCACGGAGAGACCGGAGCCGCCATAGTGCCGACCACGAGGCAATCATCATCAGTAAACAATCCCCCATACCTGACAGCCCTGTAACAGGGGAAAGAGAAGGAGCCACAGAGAACCCCACAGAAATAACACCCTGGCTGAGGAGGGAAGGAGAAGGGGCAGAGGGAGGCCGCTTAACCCCTGCTGCATCACACTGCATTAACCCCCAGCAGCCCATACCTCTGAGATCGGAGCTCTGTCACACGCTGAAGACAAGTTTCCTGGGAAGTGTAGCTGGCTTGAACTGTGCACAGGTCTGCCACCTGCTGGTCATTTTTAGGTACTGCATTTGATCCTGCGCCTTATACTCCAGTGCGCCTTATATATGAACCTAGATGGCTTAGCAAGCATTTATTAGAGGTGCGCCTTATAGGCCGAAAAATACGGTAACATTTGTAAAACATTGGCATTTGCTTCAGTATGATCTTATATTGGGTGCCAAGCTGTCTTCCAAACCCAGAATTATATATCATAAAAATAGAAGTATTAAGGACAAAACAGTTTTAGCTCTAACAGTGTAAGTAAAGATAAGAGGAATGAATCAAAAAAAAGGTTTCTTTTATTTTCTTAGATGAAAACTGTGTCATGATGCTGGAGTGAGGAAAATAACAGGAGGTATTAAGAAGTTCATACCTTTGGATGGGAAAATGGAGTATGATATTAAAACTTTTGTTTCCTGTGATATAGTAGGAGTAATTTATTTGATTCTATGTCCATGTGATTTAAAACATATTGAATGAACTTGCAGAAAATTAAAAATACGCTTGGGGGAAAATTTTAATATTATTAAGACAATAAAAATAGATAATTTCTTATTTGCACGCTATTTAAATTATCATGGTAAGAGTTCATCAGAAAATACATTCTATATATTGGAAAAAATAACTGAACATTAGAGGGGGGGAAGGTTTTATTCATAAAATGATTCAGAGGGATTAAAGGAAACCTACCACTTGTAGTGGCAGGTTTCCGATGGCAATACCGGGCACCAGCTCAGGGTGAGCTGGTGCCGGAGCTTATTTTAGTTAGTGTTTTAAACCGCGGTATCGCGGTTTAAAACACTTTTTAAACTTTATAGCCGGCGCAGGCAGGTACGCGCGCGGCTCTCATTCACTTCCTATGTAGCCGCGCGCACGGTAAGCGCCGAGCGCGTACCTGCCTGCGCCGGCTATAAAGTTTAAAAAGTGTTTTAAACCGCGATACCGCGGTTTAAAACACTAACTAAAATAAGCTCCGGCACCAGCTCACCCTGAGCTGGTGCCCGGTATTGCCATCGGAAACCTGCCACTTCAAGTGGTAGGTTTCCTTTAAAGGATTAATTTGTAGTTGTAGTTTTTGTTGTCAATTTTTAAAGATAGATCAGGAAGAGTTTTGTTAACAATGATTAATATTGAGCAGTTCACCTCTTTTCAGACTGTAACTCCATGTACTCATTAACAAGTTAAAACTATAAGAGGTGTGATAGGAATAGGAAGTGGACATGCCTCTGATAAAGCTGTACTGACTGTCAAAACTCGAGTTGGGCTGAGAGATTTTTATGCATTACCCAGAGACTTGCAAGAGGAAGATTAAAGATAAATACAAATGCCTTTTTATACCTAGTTGGTGCACTAGTGTTTGTTCCCCTTTTTCTTCCCTGGATGGAAAGCAGGTCTGAGCAGGTTGCTGTGTGGTGAGGAACAATAGTTGAATATACTTTGTTTCTGGAGGACCAGCTGCCTGGTGACACATTCAACATGATGGACATGGATGGGAATAAGAAGAAGCGGACCAACCTTATGCATCCACTTTTTATCAAAACTATTAGTATACAATCGAGGAGGAGCAAGTTGTTGCGGCGGTGAAACATTGTATTTTGTTCTGAAAAGTTGTATGTACATTCTGGGACTAGTGCATTTTTTTTTCTCCAGCTCTGACTAATTGAAAACCTACACCTTTGATCACACCACTGCAAGTCCTCTTGTGCAGCAGTGGTAACTTTTTTGTTTAGTACTTACTAAATGTTACAGGTATAAATCCCTGTCTTTATTAATAGACCGGAAAAAAAATGTAGCATAATTCATATTTCACTGTCAAGGGTGCTCCTGCTCCTAGAACCTTGTGATAGACTACAGCCGCGGCGAGCTGACTCACCTTCCCATGGTCGATGGTTCCTGTGTTTGAGTGCGCATCCCCGGCCCCTAAGGTGCGCATGCGCCAGCTCTTTGAGATTTAAAGGGCCAGCTTTCCGCTAATTGGCACTGGCCATCCACTGATCTATAAATGCCCTGCCTCTTCTTGTTGCCCCTGCCGGATCTTTGTGCCTCATTGCCATTGAGAAAGTTTGTTACCTATGCCCTTTGCTGATATTGCGATTTCCTGTTGTGACCCCGTTTCCGTTATTGACTTCAATCCCGTGCTGCCTGTCCTGACCTCCTGCCTATCCCAGACTACGATTCTGCTATTTAACTTTATACTTCACCTTGGTTACCAGCGCGGACAAAGTTGCACCTGTGGAGCGACCTGGTGGTACCATGCCGCAGCAATTCCAACTCGCTTTGCGGCGGGCTCTGGAGAAAACCGGGTGCCTCTTAGACTCTGCTCCCAGGTGTTGGCTTACGTCTTCATCTACGGTGGTCCAGAGGATCCACTACCCCTGGTGCCTGACATTCAGCTTCACAAATGTCCCTTATAATTACATGTATGCTTCTGCAGTTCCTATGTCAACGGCTAAGAGGTTGCTTCACTCCAACAGGAAACAATTACATAACTTTTAAATTATCACAACTGATTATCATCATGTGTAGTATGTGCGTGCGGAACATTAAGATGGAAAAGGGCAAGACATTAGCAAGGTAATATTCTGAGGCATATAAGGTTGGTTTACAGCTACTAGTAATAGTAGGCAATTACCATATGCCAGGCCTCCTGGTGTCATCACAAGCAGAGGGGCTGGCCAGAGAATGTTAGATTCTATTTAGATGAAAGTCTCCATTTAAAAAAGGGTCCTTCTTTTGCGGGGTGACATAACGTCACATAATGTATTAAGTTCTGTTTTCTTTATCCCTTTTTATTTTACCAAACTGTTTTTTTTTGCATTGTATGTTTATTTCTGTTTATTTTGTCACCCCTCATTGTATAATAACCCTTTTTAATTGGAAGCACTGTCCATTTAATATTAAACTTCCATTTAATAATAGCCTTCTTGTGTTCTAGAGATTCCATCACTGTAAGAAGACGTTACCTACATGGATCGCTTAATTTGTGGCTGTAATATTATATTGGTGCATAATATATCTTAGGTGTTTCGTCTGCCTATATATGACGAGTGGTGGCAGTGGAAATCACTCAGGTTTTTGGAGGGCGGAGAGCTGTCAGAGAACGGTGCAGTAAAACCTGGCAGGCTCCCTTCCTGAGCCTACTTTAGCTCCAGACAGCAAACATGAGGGCACTGTGATATTTAAAGGTGCAGTTATATTAACTGACTTTTAACCTGAAATAGGGCAAAAAGGGCTAAGATAGCAGGTTTAAACAGAGTCTCAAACTTAGGCTACATTCACACTACAGTATGGGGGACGTATATACGGCCGACGTATATGCGGCCGACGTATATGCGGCCGATATACGTCCCCCATACACTTTTATGGGCTCGCGGCGCCCTACGGGAGCGGTACGGTGCAGCACACGTGCGGCACCGTACCGCTCCGTAGCCCGGGAAAAGATAGGACATGTCCTATCTTTTCCTGTATTACGGCGCCGCAGCCATACATCGCTATGGAGAGTGGCGGGGGTGAGCTGCGCTCACCTCCTCCTCCTCTCCCTGTGTTGCCGTGTGCCCGCCGTGCTACAGTGCGGCGGGCTCACGGCAGTGTGCATGCAGCCTTAATGTTTCCCCTGGTTAAAGTATGAAACTGAATAGAATTTCTGTCTATCTTCGCAACTACCCCTTAACCCTGTATACTTACATTGCCTGAGCATGCTTCATACGGAGAAAGGAGGATAAACTGCTTATTGGTATAACAGGAGGAATAAATGACAGGGCATGTTATAAGAAAAATTTTACTTTTCCACTTGAGAATTGGACTTTGCAGGAGGTTGAATTGTGCATATTGACATATATCAATAAAGATAATTGTGACTGCTATTTGCTATGGAATATAAGGGATAGTGTATTATTGCCAATAACACTGTTGGGCTTTAAACTTCTAACTTTTTTTCTAAGTTTCATACTGTGATTCAAAGTCTGACTCATAATCCCTTAACATATAAATCTGCAGGGATTAGAAAGCAGCAGATATTATAGTACCTGCAGTAGCCCAGTTCTGCTAATATTCACAATATGGCTGGACGTGCAGAATGCTGTCATACTTCTGTCCTACTTAGTAGGATACAATTCTTACAACCCATTTGTAAGAGGTAATTTTACAGAACATTTCAGTTGTTTAATGGCCATTTCCTTATCAGCTGCATTTTAAAGTGATAAGGCATATCATTTATCAGTTTTACTTATTGAAATATTCACTGCAGCTAAAAGGTAAGAAATCTCCTCTCCTTGTGAATGGATTACAATGTGACTATGCTAGACTTACACATTCATTCATTATATACAAAGCAGGCAGCTGTTGTTTTATGATATTACCCTTACTTGTTTTATCATTTCTATTTATTGACTATTTTTTTTAATATTCCATACAAAATCTTCAGTTTATAAGCGTTGTACATTGCAGTTTATTTGTTTACACAATTTAAGGGGTTCATGTACAAAGGTAGGTAACGAAATTGAACTTTATAGAAGTTGGAGGAGGACCTGCCCAAGAGGGCTCACAATGTATATGAGAGGAAAGAGAAAAAGACAAGAGCCAGGGGCGCTCAATCTGCCGGTTATCCCAGGTATTTTTTTTAGAACATCTTAATCGTATAGGTTTCTGCTCACCTTGTTTGATTGTGTTGACAGCACAACGCGTATGAAGGCAGTATGGATGACAGTAAAAAGAAAATGCCGATATCTTTACCCAATATGGATATCTATTGGAGTACCCCATTCATCCATGAAACGGATCCGATACAATGTTATATTTATCCAGTCCGGATCCGAAACGCGTTTTGCTATTTTACTATTTTATACATTTTGCTATGTCTACTTCTTAATAAATATAACATTGTATCAGATTGCGCTGGATCTTGTTTCACGGATGAACGGGATACTCCAATAGATATCCATATTCGATAAACATATCAGGAATGTTTATGAAAGGGTAGATGGTAACCTTTATACAAGTATAGGAGATAGTAGGATAGTGAAGCAGAAGGTCTGGAGATCATATGTGGGATGATGTTGGCTGATAAGGCCAGAGATGTATGGATAGGATAGATGTGGTACAATTTTAAACTAAATCATTGTGGATAGGATGAGTTGGGCATCCGAGTCAAGGGTATACTGGAGGGGTGTTAGAGAGTTAGCTGGGAGAACACAGAAAAGAAAGTTGAAGTACTCAAAGCAGGAGATGATGAGGGCATGAAGCAGCAATTTTGGAGACTCTGAATGAAGGAAGGAGAGATTCTTGAGATAGCGGCAGCAGGTTGTAGTGATGGCCGGGATGTGAGGCTTAATGGATAAAGCGTCAAAGATGACTCTAAGGCAGTGGACTTTTATGAATGGGGAGAATATGCTATAAATGTCTGAGGAATTTCTTAAATCTGCAATTAACACCCATGTGTAGATCAAAGTCCACCTAATTTGCCCCAACATGCACAGTGGCTACTTGTAGTACCTCAAAAGGCGGTTGAGTTTAACACTCAATATAGGTGCAGCTTTCTGATTCTACACTTTAAATTTATAAATACCAACTTTTCAGTGGCATCCACACAATTTAATCCTGCATGTATTGCAGGAATTTTTTTCCTGCTTCCCAGTACACGGCATGTATAAATAACATCACGGGAAAGTAAAATTTGTCACGCAAAAAATAAGCCCTCACACAGGTCTGTAAATGTAAAAATGAAAAAGTTATGGATTTTTGAAGGTGGAGAGCGAGAAATGAGCGGAAAAAAAACTGCGTCCTTAAGGGGTTAAGGTGCACCTTACAGCCTGTCATAAAATTCTGTCAAGACACTGTATTAAATGTGTCACAAACTCTAACTAAACACCACCACACCACCAAAACATTTTTTCTGTATTGTTGAACAGACAGAAAACTGGCGCAGACAGTTTAATATATCTAGCCCATTGTGCTTTCAAATAGTTGAAGAAATTGCTATCTTTTGCAGTTAGTTATGAAATAAACTAAAATTTTACAAAACCTTTTTTGGTTTGGAATTTTGGGTGGGATTTTGTAAACTTTTATGCAAATAAAAGACCCGAGGCTGCACGGTTTCTGCAGTTTCATTTCAATGTGCCACTGGCAGAAATGTGCTGAAATGCCAGTAGTATTGTAGAGGGTCTAAAAACTGTAAAAAAAAAAAAAGTTTCATAAAAGTTTTAGAAATAATTAAGAGTTCAAATCACTCCCCTTTCCCTAGAACTAACATAAAATGTAATAAACAGTAAAAGTCACAGCCACAATAGGTATCGCCGTGTCCCAGAATGCCCGATCTATCAAAATATAAAACCGGTTATTGCCAGCGGTGACCCCCATAACGGAAAATGGCGTCAAAATGTCCGAAATGCGACTTTTACACTATTTTACTTCGCATAAAAAATGGAATAAAAAGTTACCAAAATGTCGCACAGTCCTCAAAATGGTAGCAATGAAAACGTTGGCTCATGTAGCAAAAACTGACACCTCCCCCAGCTCCGTACACCATAGTATGAAAAAGTTATTAGCGTCAGAAGATGGCGACATTTTTTTTTCTTTTTTGTACACATTCGTTTAATTTTTGAAAATGTATTAAAACACAATAAAACCTGTATAAATTTTGTATCATCGCGATTGTACCGAACCAAAGAATAAAGTAGAGGTGTTATTTGGAGCGCAAGTTGAAAGTTGTAAAAACTGAGCCCACAAGAACGTGATGCGAACATGGTTTTTTACCAATTTTTCAACATTTGGAATTTTTTTCCAGCTTCCCAGCACATGGCATGGAATAATAAATAATGTGACTGAGAAGTAAAATTTGCCCTCACACAGCTATGTAAACGGAAAAATGAAAAAGTTATGGATTTTTGAAGGTAGAGAGCAAGAAATGAGCGAAAGAACCCTACGTCCTTAAGGGGTTAAAGTTTGTTAACCTACACGGTGTAACAAAACACAATGTAAATTTTGTTGGACAGTACATTAATTTTGTCCCAAAAATGAAACATTCATAATGGCTAAATGACAAAAAGTTCCACAAAGTTTGATTTCCTATTGGAAAGTGTACCGATGAAGGTGGTAAACTCCACTATGGGCACACAACAGGGCATTGAATAGAAGGAGCACCTCTCAGAGCAGATTTGCATTTTAACATTGTACAAGTTATAAAATGTTTATTTGTTTTTTGTAATATAGAGCATCTATGGCTTACTAACTCCTTCTTGGGGAAGGAAATGAAATTCTCATGGAAACCTATCAGAGATCAATTTTCATTTTCCCACAGCTGTTTATGAAATTAAATCTGAGCTCTGATTGGTTGCCATGAGCAGTTCTGCTCTCAGACACTTCTGATAAATCTCCCCCAAAATGTTATTTTCATTCTACGGGTCACTACGATTACAGCAATACCTCAGATTTTTCTGAATAAAAACTAATCTAGAAAATATTGTTTGTTTCAGCATTGACATCTTTTCAGAGGCATAACATTTTTCTGTAAAATGGTATATATGAAAAATAGTTTCTTTTAGAAAGTTTTTTTTTCCTAAGGAAATGTGCAGTTTTAGTGCCTTATAATTTATGTAGCAGGTGAGGACCTATTTCAGCCAAAAGAGGGAACACTGGGTTACAGAGTTTGTGCACCCTACCAGCCAGAAGGAATACAAATTACAGAATCATATGAATTGCTGATCCAGCAATGTGGTATATGCATTAATCTGCCCATGCCCCAAGGTCTACTTGGGACAGATCACTCAAGAACTCCGGAAAAGGGTGCAAAAACACATCTCAACTATCACCAATGTGGAATTGCATTTCAACCAATGAAAAACTCTTTCATCTGTGGCCACGCACTTTTGGAGCTGCCAAGCAGGTTCTACAAGTTATAAATAAGTCTTGATATAAGTTAACAAAGGAATTTCTTTGTTGAACAGAATGGGGGTCATTTACTAAGGGCCCGATTCGCGTTTTCCCGACGTGTTACCCGAATATTTCCGGATTTTCCCCTGAATTGCCCCGGGATTTTGGCGCACGCGATCGTATTGTGGCGCATCGGCGCTGGCATGCACGCGACGGAAATCGGAGCGCGTGGCCGAATGAAAACCCGACGGATTCGGAAAAAACGCCGCATTTAAAAAAAAAAAAAAACTGTTGCGGAGCTTGCACTTACCTTCACTCGGCCCGGCTCGGTGAACTCCAGTGCGTTCTGATGCTTTTCAGCGCAGCAGCGCCACCTGGTGGACGGCGGAGGAACTACCTTAATAAATCCCGGCCAGACCCGAATCCAGTGCAGAGAATGCGCCGCTGGATCGCGAATGGGCCGGGTAAGTAAATCTGCCCCAGTGCCTCTAAATTACTCTCTTGACAGCCTACGACCCCATGAAACTAAATCCATTCTTGCTTTCAGCAATTCTAAGGCACCTATATACCCACCTTTTGGATTATGCCCCACTGAGACCATTCTTCAGTTGTCCTTCTCACCTTGAAGATGACTGTGGATTAACACTTTTAGGTGTTCCAATGTGTCTACCTGGACTATTTCAATGGGGACTGTGACTGGGTCCCTTTTCTCCGGAATAAGAAATTCTATCCCCATAATTCTGTGTTAAAGTTGAATTGCCTACACTATCAGGTACCTGAGTTCTCAAGTGAAATCTGTCCTCTACTGTCTATGTTGGATGATTAGACGATACTGACCTCATAGTCATATTTTGAACTTTTAACCCCTTAAGAACCAGGCCCTTTTTCATTTTTGCATCTTTATTTTTCACTCCTCACCCTCAAAAAATATATAACTTTTTTATTTTCCTATTTACTTTTCCAAGTAAAGAGCTCTGTGACGGCTTGTTTTCTGCATAATAAATTACACTTCATAGTGATAGTATTTAATATTCTATGCCATGTACTGGGTGTCACGGTTGACATGCGTGCTCCGTCCCCAGACTCACACTCGCCTCTCCACGCTCCCGCTCCCGTCCAGGACTAGGCCCGCGCGCATCCCCACTCTCTAGGGCGCGTGGCTTTACTCTGTGATTTTAAGGGTCAGCATCCCATTAATTGGCGCCAGCTAATCCGGCGCGCACTTATAATCCGGCACCTCCCTTCACTCTCTGCTAGATCTTCAAGTCGTCCACTGAAGAGAAAGCCTCCTGTGTTCCTCCTGTGTGTTTCCAGAAGCCTCCGTGTTTTCCTGTGCGTTTCCAGACGCCTCTGTGTTTCCCGTGGTCCTGTGGCGTACCTGTGGCAGTCCTGTGTTCCTGTGGCAGTCCTGTGTTCCTGTGGCGATCCGGTACTCCTGAGGTCCTGCCTTCCCTGTGTCCCGACCTTGGCAGCCACCGCGGGCCTAGTCGCACCCGTGAAGCAATCTGGTGGCTCCCCGCCACAGCAAGACCATCCCGCTTTGCGGCGCACTTAGATGCCGGTCCCGGGGTGCACTTAGATTCCGGTCCCGGGTTGCGGCTAGTACCATCATCTCCAGCGGTGGTCCAGGGAGTCCACAGACTCTACCCCTAAGAGACTCTTTGGCCATGGGCTCCGCCGAGGTCATGTGTCCGGCTAAAGCCATGGACTGTGCTAAGGATCCACATCAGTTACTGGCAGATTTGCCCGACAAATTTGATGGCAACCCCAAATTGTGCAGAGACTTTGTTTTCCAGTGCACGCTGCACATTGAACTGATGTCCTCCCAGCTCACCACCGAATGCTCTAAGGTGGCGTTTGTCTTCTGTTTGCTCTCTGGAGGGGCCCTGGCCTGGGCTGCTCCTCTATGGGATAGTGGTGATCCGGACATGGCTGCGGCCTCCCAGGGCTGATACAGCAATGTGGTGTATGGCCCAAGGGCCACTCGAACCTCCAGCCAAAGGACACTCCAGACGTTCCCAGAATAGCCTCAGCTTGATCGCTGCCAGGGGTGTACTGTCACAGGTGCCCCCGCGATCCTTGCCACAGATCGCGGGTACACCCGTGCTCCGCTGTGTGACGTGCCCCATCCTCGCACCCGCACTCACCTCTTCCCACTCCTGGTTCCGAAGACCAGGGGTCCACTTACATTCCGGCTTGCAGCTAGTACCATCATCTCCCGCGGTGGTCCAGGGAGTCCACAGACTCTACCCCTAAGTGACTCTCCCACACCCCCGTGTGTGTGACACTGGGAAGAGGGAAAAATGCTAAATGCAGTGAAAATGATGAAAAAAAGCATTTGCTCCATTTCTTGTGAGCTTGGATTTTATGACTTTCACTGTGTGCTCCAAATGACAGTTCTAGTTCATTCTTTGGGTCAGTACAATCACTGAGATAACAAATTTGTATAGGTTTGATAAGGTTTTCATACATGTACAAAAATTGGGTGGTGTCATTTTTTGTGACTTTTGATGACGTGTTTAATGCTACAATTTTTAGGACCGTGCAACCTTTTGATCACTTTTTATTGAATTATATATATATATATATATATATATATATATATATATATATATATATATATATATAATTATATACTCAAGTATAAGCCTAGTTTTTCAGCACAAAATTTGTACTCAACAACCCTAACTCGGCTTATACTTGAGTCAACTAAAAATAAAGTCAAAACTCACCTTTCTGACGTCACCCATAGGTCCTCTTCTATCTCCGATGCTCCGGTGCCACCTCGGCTCCTTCGGATCCTCTCTGGGTTCTTTGGCTCCTCTTCGGGTCCCCTCGCGATGCCAGCGGCTCACAAACAATGACGTTGTGCCTCTTCGGATCCCCTCGTGATGCCAGTGCCTCACAAACAATGACATTGGCAAGCGGCCGAAGAAGAGCCGAAGATAAGTGGAAGAATCCAAAGAGGACCGAAGGACCCGAGGCGGTACCAGAGCATCAGAGACAGAAGAGGACCTACAGGGGACGTCGGAAAGGTGAGTACAGTGTTATTTTTTTTCCTACTACAGGGGCTGGGCAGGCTGTGTACTACAGGGGCTGGGCAGGCTGTGTACTACAGGGGCTGAGCAGGCTGTGTACTACAGGGGCTGGGGAGGCTGTGTACTACAGGGGCTGGGGAGGCTGTGTACTACAGCGGCTGGGGAGGCTGTGTACTACAGGGGCTGGGCAGGCTGTATGCTACAGGGGCTGAGTAGGCTGTATGCTACAGGGGCTGAGTAGGCTGTATGCTACAGGGGCTGGCAGACCATATAGTACAGGGGGCTGCAGACTATATACTGGGAGGCTGTGACCAATGCATTTCCACCCTCGGCTTATACTCGAGTCAATAGGTTTTCCCAGTTTGTGTTGAAATTAGGTGTCTTGGCTTATACTCGGGTCGGCTTATACTCGAGTATATATATTTTTCAAAATGGCAAAAAAGTGCCATTTGCGACTTTGGGCGCTATTTTCCGTTACAGGTCAAACAAAGTAAAACTTTTATTATATTTTCGGGCATTTTCGGACGCGGCGATAACTTATGTGTTTATTATTCTTACTGTTTATTTATATTTATATAACTTCTAGGGAAAGGGAGCCGATATGAATTTTTTTAGCCACCATAAAAAATTTAAAAAGAAGGGCATAACAGATGACTGTATAACGTCACATATTTATTTATTGTATTTACATAACAAAATATATGAAATTTACATTAAAGTCAGTGGGAATGTTGACTTATGTGCTAAACTGGCATCCTTTACTGGGCCTAAGGCTGAATAAACATAACCCATGACAAAAGGCTAGAAACTGGGTCATCTGTGCCTGATCTTGAACTGTTCTTTATTTTGCAATTGTTATTATGTAGTTAGACAAAACAAAATTAATGTAAACAACAATAACTAAATTAATGTGCCTAAGTTTTGCAAATGTGGTTCTATTGCTGAAACTTTATGTTTGATGTTTAGCCTGATCACATACCAAAACAATAGATACATGTTAATATAAATATATAACCCACCGTGTGTTTCTGCTGTATAGTGTGGAGTATCTTACACTAATATCATTCACAATGTTCCTTTCAGTTTCTTAGAATGCTTGCATGGAATTTTACCAATGTGGACAAGTTCATCCTTCTGGGGCTAACCAGCAGGCCGGACTTACAGATCATGTTGTTTATTATATTTCTGACATGTTACAATATTACTTTAGTTGGCAATATAATAATAATTTGGCTTAGTAGCGTACACCCTCGACTCAGCACTCCAATGTACTTCTTTCTGAGAAATCTCTCCTCTTTGGATATTTGCTATACATCAAGTGTTGTTCCTAAAATGCTCATCAATTACTTATCAGTGGATAAATCTATTTCTTTTAATGCTTGTTTTACCCAGTTGTTTATCCATCTCTCTCTGGGAGGGACAGAGTGTTTTTTGTTGATGGTAATGGCCTATGACCGCTATGTGGCTATATGCAGCCCCTTACACTACACTAATATTATGCATCCTTCCTTCTGCATTAAGTTGGCTGCTGCATCGTGGATTGGAGGCTTAATAAACTCTATATTAAACACAGTATATACATTACAATTACCTTACTGTAATAAAAATGTGATGAACCATTTTTTCTGTGAAGTCCCCACAGTACTGGAGTTGTCCTGCATAGATGTGTCTCTTAATAAGACTATTGTGTTCATTTGTGCCATGATCGTAGCCTTTACCCCCTTTTGCTGCATTCTTATTACATATGTCAACATTATTTTTAGCATAATGAAGATTCGTACAACTACAGGACGGATAAAAGCCTTTTCTACTTGCGGCTCACATGTTATTGTGGTCACATTATTTTATGGCACCATTTTCTTTATATATTTGAGACCTGGTAGTGTTAATGTTAATAACCAAGACAAAATGGCCACCTTGTTCTACAGTGCTATAACCCCAATGTTAAATCCTATAATTTACAGTTTAAGAAACAAGGATGTGAACAAAGCATTTAAAGATAGTACAAGAAAGTTATTCTGCCTGTGACTTCATTTTATGATTTTGAAGTTGCAGATGAAAAGTATAGCAAAAAAACTATACATATATCCAAACAATCCAATCATAATACTATAGTATTGTCTCAATTAACAGTTACCAATTTAACAAAAATATATTTTGGCAACCCAACTGTAAATCTAGTTACCGTATATACTCGAGTATAAGCCGACCCGAGTATAAGCCGAGACCCCTAATTTTACCACCAAAAACTGGGAAAAACTATTGACTCGAGTAAAAGCCGAGGGTGGGAAATGCATTGGTCACAGACCCCCCCCCCCCAGTAAATAGCCAACCAGCCCCCTATAGTATACAGCCAGCCCAGCCTGCCCCCAGTAGTATACAGCTTGCCCCCAGTAGTATACAGCCTGCCCTTAGTAGTATACAGCCTGCCCCCAGTAGTATACAGCCTGCCCTTAGTAGTATACAGCCTGCCCTTAGTAGTATACAGCCTGCCCTTAGTAGTATACAGCCTGCCCCCAGTAGTATACAGCCTGCCACCAGTAGTATACAGCCTGCCACCAGTAGTATACAGTTTGCTCCCAGTAGTATACAGTTTGCCCCCAGTAGTATACAGTCAGCCCCCAGTGGTATACAGCCTGCCCCCAGTGGTATACAGCTTGCCCCCAGCATTAAAAAAAAAACAAAAAACATATATTCACCCTCCGGTGGCCCCGATGTGCAGCGGTGCTCCCCCGATGTCCGCGCCGCTTGTCTTCAGGCTTCTTCTTTCTTCTGCTGGGCGCCGCCATTGCTCTCTCCCGACCGGCGCCTAGTATGACGAAAGAAGAAAGAAGACAGGCGTGGAAGCCTGAAGACAAGCGGCGTGGACATGGGGGGAGCAGCGCTGCACATCGGGGCCACCGGAGGGTGAGTATATAAGTTTATTATTTTTTAAGTATTTTTTTGACTCGTGTATAAGCCAAGGGGACGTTTTTCAGCACATTTTTTGTGCTTAAAAACTCGGCTTATACACGAGTATATACGGTAGAACCGTAAACCCCACACAAAAGCAAGAGTAGGCAAAATGGTAATTGAAACTAAGAATCTATGGAGAAGAAAGAAGAGAGAAAAGGAGCCGCCGGGAAGTGTGCCAAAGATCAGGAGCCGCGGGCCGAAGATCGGAAGCCGCGCCAAGGATCCGGACACCGGAGGGTGAGTATTAAGTTTTTTATTTTTTAATTGACTCGTGTTTAAGCCAAGGTGAGGTTTTTCAGCACATTTTTTGTGCTGAAAAACTCGGTTTATACACCAGTATATATAGTACTCATATCCCGACATATCTCCATATTTGGTTTAAAAACTGCACGATCCAATGTATGTGATACAGACACATACATTGAACCATCAATGTTGCCTCCGTTAAGAGATTTTATATATGTTACCTCTTGGTGGGTTTTATGGGACTTTTATTTAACTTATAATGTTTGTATACATTGATGTTATTTAGGTCATTTGTTTGATCTTACTCTTTTAACACTTTATCATTTTAATGCTCTTCGGTTCACGAACAGAACCCTTTCGACCTTTGACCCCCGGTAACCTACGTCATCCACCCTACGTATTTCCTTTTATCCGGTTAAAAATGTGTATATATTACTGTGATGTTCTGCCATGTAACTTTATGTCAAGCCTAATGAAGGCTCTGGTACGGAGTCGAAATGCGTAGCTCTAAACGACGCCGTCTTGTGACCTGTTTCGGGTTTTGAGCATGCTTCCCTCACGACACCGGGATCCTGGTCTTTGGATGAACGTGGCCACCTTGGACTGGCTGCCAGGCTCCTAAAAATCAGAAAAGTGTTAACATCATTTCGATCAGGTGAGAGTCCTGTAACGAGTGCTCTATTCCACACTGTTTTTTGCAATATTATACGAGGTGTGCGCTTTTGTCTTCCTCTCTCTTGCTTCTTCACTATCTTGGGGGGTCTGAGCTGACACTCTACCCCTCATCCCAGGCTTTGTCGTCTATTTTTTCTAAAAGGATATCTACCACCAGGACGAAAGACTTTATGCAAATGAGTCGTAGGGGCTTATTGTCCCTCATTCATATCTTGTTACTGAAAAAAACAATATTCTTTAATGGTTGTGCCAGTCATCTCTATCTAGGAAGTACAGAGTGCTACCTCTTATTGTCGATGGCTAAGGACCAGTACTTGTCTATATGTATCAAATTACACTACAGAAATATTATGCAACCTGCCTTGTGCATTGGAATGGTGACTGTTTCCTGGGTTGGTGGTACAATAAACTTCATTGTTAACATATCCCTTGCATTTCAGTTGCCCCTTTGAGGTCCCAGTGTACTTAATCACTTTTTCTCTGAAGCCCCTTTAATCCTGGAGCTCACCTGTGGATATACATCTTATAATAAAGCAGTTTTTCTCTTCTTTGCCATGTTTATTGCTGTGGTGATAAGATCTAAATTATGAGAGAAAGAGGCTTTAAAATTCTTCTGCTATTCTTAACACAGGCTGGAGGCCAAGACAATCAACACCCCAGAAGTGCTCATCCAGACCTACATCCTTTCTCCAGTTCAACTATAGGTTATGGCCTATTCACTAAAGGTTGCTTGATATATAGATCAAAGAAAAATGTGGCATACTCCATATTTCAGCTTCACAAACTTCTGCTAGGTATAATAGGAGGAACAGATGACATGTCATGTTGCAGTTCTCCATTTGAGAACTGAACTTCTAGGAGGCTGAAATGTGCAGATTGACATATGTCAATAAAAATAATGATGACTGCGATTTGAAATGGAATATAAGGGATTCTGTATTATTGCCAATGACACTGTTGGGCTTTAAAGTTTTACATGGATATAAAAGTAAACTTCCAGTTTCTAACTTTTCAAAGTTTCTAACTGTGATTCAAAGTTTGACATATAATCCCTTAACATATAAATCTGCAGGGATTACAAAGCAGCAGATATTATAGTACCTGCTGGAGCCCTGTGTTCTGCTAATATTCACTTCAATATGGCTGGACGAGCAGAATGCTGTCATACTAAAGTTTTTAGTAGGATACAATTCTTACAACCCATTTGTATGAAAACATGAAGAAGAAGTTAAGAGATCATTTTACAGAAAATTTCAGTTTTTTTATTGGCCATTTACTTATCAACGGCCCTTTAAAGTGATAAGGCAGATCATTGATCAATTTTGCTTATAGAAATATTTACTGCAGCTATAAGGTAAGAAATCTCCTTGTGAATGGATTATAACACGACTATGCTAGACTTACACATTCATTCATTAGATACACGATAACTGTTTTATTATATTGCGCTTATTTGTTTTATCATTTATATTTATTGACTTTTTTATTTAACATTTCATACAAATTCTTCTGTTCATAGGCCTTGCACAATGTATTTTATTAAGGAGGAGAATGGCGTTTCACCTTATGCATCATTAATATTATTTAAAGATAAACATTAATTCCATGATGCCATACATTCAATAAGGGGCTCATACACATTACTTTAAGGTGAGAACAAATAGAAGCATAAAAGTAGGAAACTACATTGAACTTTATAGAAGTGGGAGGAGGACCAGCCCATGAGGGCTAACAATGTATATGAGAGGATAGATGGCAACGTTTGACAGTTTGTAAGGTGGGGGACAGCTTGACATGTTTTGGTAGAAAGTTCCAGAGTATGGGGGATAGTAGAAGAGTGAAGCAAATGGTCTGGAGATTATGTGAGCGATGATGATGGCTGATAAGGTCAAAGATGTATGGATGGAACAGGTTGTGGCTACATTTTAAATTGAACTCATTGTGCCACCAGTGAATAGACTAACTGAGAGGAGAGGAGAAGTGAAAAAAGATAGGATGAGATGGGCATCAGTGTCAAGGGTAGATTGAAGGGGTGTTAGAGAGTTATCTGGGAAAACAACGAGAAGAAAGTTGTAGTAGTTCAAGCGGGAGATGATGAGGGCATGGGGCAATTTTGTAGACACCGGATTAAGGAAGCATCTGACGCAGGAGATATTTTTGAGATAGCGGTAGCAGGTTGTAGAAAGGGTCGGGATGTGAGGCTTAAGGGATAAAGCAGAGTCAAAGATGACTCCCAGGCAGTGGACTTTTATGAATGGGGAGGATATGCTATAAATTTCTGAGGTCTGAACCCTGGATTTCGTGATCTATGGAGGTCTCATAAGAATAAGTTGAACATAACTAAAGGCAGAAGAGGAGATTTATCATTAGGCAGGCTCCTTTAGATATATAAATCTATAAGTAGTAACCTAAAAAAATGATAATAATTGCAACATAATTAGCCCCTTGCCTTTGCAAAGTGTACTGGAAAGTGTAGCAATGGTGGTGCTAATCTGCTGTATGGGCACACGACAGGGCATTGAAAGGAAGGAGTGCTGCTCAGAGCATATTTGCAATTTAACATTGCACAAGTTATAAAATGTTTATATGTTTTATGTAATGTGGAACCTCTATGGCTTATTTTTTTCAGGATGAGATCCACTTTTCACTTACATCAGTTTGGGTCATACATAGCAAATTGAGAAAATGTTATTATCTCTTTCTTGGGGGAAGAAATTAAACTCCTCAATTCTTGTTTACGATGTTTAGCTTTTGATTTTTTGTCTGTTCACAGTACCTAAAATATAATATGTTATTTCCATTCTATGGGTCACTTCAATTACGGCAATACCTCATTTAAATCCTTTTTAAAAACCCTATATCAAAAATTTTTTGCCCAATTTTACTGAATAAAGACTTATTTAGAGAAAATATTGTTTGCTTCAGTATGTCATTCTTTTAAGCTGGTTTATTTTGGGACAGGTAACATTTTTGTTCATTTTTTTGAAAAAATTTTGTTTGTTGAAGGGTACATACAGTATAAAGAATAATTTCTTTTGGAATTTCTTTTTCACTGTCTTCACTGTGCGGTACCAATAATGAATTTGCTTTGTTGTACAGATTTTTATGGATGTGGAGATACTAAATATGTGGGTTTTTTTGTTCATATGTGTTTTTTATACTTATTGTTTAAAATGTTTCTATGGAAATGTGCAATTTTAGGGGCTTATAGTTTAAGTACCATATGAGAACTATTTCAGCAAAAAGAGAGACCAATGGGGGATAAGCTTAGGGATAGTATAATGTTTAATAATTAATGGACTTAGCTTTATACCATTACACAAAGACTCTGGAATATCCTCCAAGGCGACTCTAGGTTTGCCCCATTGATCTTGAAAAAACCACAGTTCATAGCCCAAAATGCCCATAACTTGAAAGAAAGTCTCTCAAGGAGCCACTTCCAATGACTGAAAACTTCTCTTGGAAGATGTATAAGATTATAGAGTTCCTCTCTATGTGGATATTGTTCCATTTGTCCACTTATGCGACAAATTACAGAGTCAGGAGGAATATAAATAAGAGAATTATGAGTATTACAGATTAATCTGTCCATGTCCAAAGGTCTTCATAGGACAGGCCACTCGAGAACTCCAGAAAAGGGTGCAAAAACACATTTCGAATATCACCAATCTGGAACTGCATTTCAACCGATGGAAAGCTCTTTCATCTGTGGCCACACATTCGGAGCTGCCATTTAGGTTTCTACAAGAAATATATAAGACTTGATACAGGAATTTAAAGGGGTATTCCCATTACAGCAAATGAATGTTATTATTTCTATTATAAAAAGTTATAAAATTTTCCAATATACTTTTTGTATCAATTCTTCATGGGTTCCAAGATCTCCGCTTGCTGTCATTCTGTAGAAAGCTTCTGTGTTTACTTCAAGTGGACAGACATGTGCACGGCTCATTATATCAGATAGCTCTTATTCCTCTGTGATATAACGAGCCGCATACCTGTGTGACCATGGTCAGATTCTGTCCATTGGAAGTAAACATGAAGCTTTCTATAGAATTACAGCAAGCAGAGATCTAGAAAACAGCAAAGTATTGATACAGAGAGTATATTACAAAATTGTATAACTTTTCATCATAAAAAAATAACATTCATTTGCTGAAATGGGAATAACCCTTTAACAATGGAATTTCATTGTTGGTCAGAATGCCACTAAATTACTATCTTGACAGCCTAAGACCCCATGAAGCTAAATCTATTCTTGCTTTCAGCAATTCTAAGGCACCTAAATATTTATTGGTTGGATTAAGATATACCCAGTGGGTTACCCACTTTTAAGTGTTCCAACGTGTCTTCTTGGACTCCTTCATTGTGGACCTTGATCGGATCCATTTTCACCGGAATAAGAATGTCCTGGATTGCCTAGAATGTCCTGGAT
Organism: Engystomops pustulosus; assembly: GCA_019512145.1. Lineage (NCBI taxonomy): Eukaryota > Metazoa > Chordata > Amphibia > Anura > Leptodactylidae > Engystomops > Engystomops pustulosus. Next base: position 49,927,409 of record CM033644.1, on the reverse strand, counting down.
TGCCTAAACTAACAGGTAACTGAATTCTCATGTGAACTCTGTCCTGTACTGTCCATGTTGGAGGATGCAATTACTCTGGCCTCAGGGCCATATTTTGAACTCAGAATATGTTTGACATAATAACCAGGTTGCTCTTCTATTTTGTTTCATACTTTTTCACTCTTTTGTGTATTATTATGTCAGCTAAGTGATTATTTGAATAAAAAAATTATCAGTCATATAGGTCCCAAATTGATATAAATGAATATGCCAACACATACCGTAAGACACCAAAGTGTGAAAAAGTTATTGGCCTCAGAATTTGGCAAAATGGAAAATATTTTTTAAATAAAATGTTTTTTTCAGTTTTTAAATCTATTAAAACCTAATAAAACTTATATAAATTTGGTATCCCTGTGATTGTACTGACCCAAAGAATAAAGAGATAGTGTCATTTGGAGCGCAGAATAAAAACCGTAAAAACAGAGACCACAAGAAAATGTCACAAATGTGTTTGTTTGTCAATTTCACTGTACTTGGAATTTTTTTCTAGCTTTCCAGTACATTGCATGGAATATTAAATGGCACCACTACAAAGTACAATTTGTCCCACAAATAGCCCTAACACATCTCTGTAAACGTAATAAAAAAAAAAGTTATTGCTTCAGGCATGAGGGGAGTAAAAAACATAAAAGGGCTGAGTCTTGTAGGGGTTAATAAAGATAAGTTGTTTACATCTAGCTGGCTTTTCACATGTCTTTTTTCTCCTTTTGTATGTCATTATATTTTACACGTGTGGGCTTTGAATATGTGGATTTATAACCTACATTAGCAGTGCCTTTCATCTGTAATAGACAGCTGTCACCCGCTTCTGCCAGCAACATCTTTACTTAGTAATGCCAAAAATCAGGAAAATCATAATCCTGATAAATGTTCCCCACAATGTCCCTTAATACCTTAGTATTTCATGATTACAATAAAAGACCCTCTGCTTTCAGTTCATGTCAGTTCCTGCTTGTTTTTAACATTTATTATGACTTGTGATGAGCGGATACTGAGTGCAGCCAAACCTGAATTTTAAAAATCGGTTTGGGTTTAGTACCTGGGACTGAATCCAAACTGGATCAGTTTGAGGTTTAAGCTGGACTAACATACTAATGAATCTTGTTGTTCTTGTTTGCTTAACACTAACATATATCTTATATCTATCTCCCACATACATCTATCCATCTATCTCTATCTATCTCACATTCATCTATAACCTATTATCTGTGTATCTCTCTATCTAAATTCTTTCAAAGAGAAAAAATTGCATAGTAGCCACCGTAAAAAAATTTTAAAAAAAAGAGGGCATACCAGATGACTGCATAACTTCACAAATCGAATATGTAAAATTAGCATTGAAATCAATGGAAATTTTAATGCATTAAACTTTTGTTCTTTACTTTTTTTGTGTGTGTAAAGTTAGGGAGCTAGGCCTAAGGCGGAATAAAAGGAATCTATTATAGAAACTACAACTAGATCATCTGTACCTAATCTTGAACTTTATTTTGCAACTGTTATTCTCTAATTACCGTAGATCAATGTAAACAACAAAAACTAAATTAATCCTAGTTTTGTAAATGTGGTTCTATTGCTGAAACTTTATGTTTGATGTTTAGAAAGAGTTTGAGTATTGATATGCAGCTGATTATGTGGCATACTGCATGATGTTGGATTGTGTGAACATGATCATATACCAGAGCCATAGATAATTTTTCTTAAAAAATATATAGACCACTGTGTGTTTTTGCTGCATTGTGTGGAGTGTCTTACACTAATATCATTCACAATGTTCCTTTCAGTTATGGTCACATGGAACTTTACCAACGTGGACACGTTCATCCTTTTGGGGCTAACCAGCCGACCAGACTTACAGATCTTGTTGTTTATTATATTTCTGACATTTTACATCATTACTTTAGTTGGTAATATAATAATAATTTGGCTTATAGGCGTACACCCTCGACTTAGTTCTCCAATGTACTTCTTTCTGAGAAATCTCTCCTCTTTGGATATTTGCTACACAGCCAGTGTTGTTCCTAAAATGCTCATCAATTACTTATCAGTGGATAAATCTATTTCTTTCAATGCTTGTTTTACCCAGATGTTTATCCATCTCGCTCTGGGAGGGACAGAGTGTTTTTTGTTGATGGTAATGGCCTATGACCGCTATGTGGCTATATGCAGCCCCTTACACTACACTAATATTATGCATCCTTCCTTCTGCATGAAGTTGGCTGCTGCAACGTGGATTGGAGGCTTAATAAACTCTATGATAAACACACTACATGCAATACAATTACCTTACTGTAACAGAAATGTGATGAACCATTTTTTCTGTGAAGTCCCCACAGTACTGGAGTTGTCCTGCATAGATGCGTCTCTTAATAAGACTATTGTGTTCATTTGTGCCATGATCGTATCATTTGCCCCATTTTGCTGCATTCTTATTACATATGTCAACATTATTTTTAGCATAATGAAGATTCGTACAACTACAGGACGGATAAAAGCCTTTTCTACTTGCGGCTCACATGTTATTGTGGTCACATTATTTTATGGCACCATTTTCTTTATATATTTGAGACCTGGGACTGTTATTGTTAATAATCAAGACAAGATGGCCACCTTGTTCTACAGTGTTATAACCCCAATGCTAAATCCTATAATTTACAGTTTAAGAAACAAGGATGTGAACATAGCATTTAAAGAAAGTACAAGAAAGTTATGCTACCTGTGACTTGATTTTATAATATCTGTTAAGTTGCAGATGATAACCATAGAAAAAAACTATACATAAATCAAAACAATCCAATCATAATACAATTTTGGCCTCAATTAATAATTAACAATTTAACAAAATTTAGGAAATTTAAGGAAAATATGTTTTGGCAACCCATCTGTTAATAAATTTAGAACCCTAAAACCCATACAAAAGCAAGAGTATGCAAAATGGCATTTGGAACTAAGAGACTATAGAGTGTACAGAATATTATATTATCTTGTGCCACATTTACGCATTTAGTAATAGGGAGCCCCGTCCCCCTTTACAGTGCTCTCCTTATTAATTTATAGGAACCCCCAGCTATACAGGGCACGGCATTGAAACACCAGTGATGGGGGTGAAAAAGAAGACAGGCTTGGAGCCTCTGGTGCTGCTCCAGTGACAGTAGTTCTCCTCTGGCAGCTGAATCCAAGATGGCTGCAGCAACTCCCAATCTGACGTCCTCCCAAGCCACACCCTCCTCATCAGCTGCACAGCTGCAGGAATCCCCCCACACACAGGGCGGCCCCTCTGCTTTAAGTCACTAGCTCCACTTCCCTCAGAGACGCTGCCACCAAAACAGCCTCCTCTTCCAGACACCTCGCTGCAGTCGCCATTATCAATACCTTCACAATTCCGTGGACTGAGTTGGCTGGATTAGTCCCAATATATAATTACACAGATGTACCAGTATGACAAATTAATCCTATTGTACCAATAAAATATAACTTTTAACCCCTTTTTACACAGAGCTGTGTGGCGACTTGCATTCTGCACTTCATAGTGATGGTATTTATTCTTCCATGCCGTGTACTGGGAAGCAGGGAAAAAAATTCCAAATGCGGTGAAATTGGTGAAAAACGCATTTGCAACATTTCTTGTGGGCTTGGATTTTACGACTTTCACTGTGCACCACATATGACATCTATACTTTATTCTTTGGGTCGTTGCGATTACATGGATACTAAATTTGTATAGCTTTTATAATGTTTTCATACATTTACAAAAATTAAAACCTCCTGTACAAAACTAATTTTTCCGTTTTGCCATCTTCTGGCACTAATAACTTTTTCATACTTTGGTGTAAGGAGCTGTGGGTGGTGTAAATTTTTGCGACTTGTGATAAAATTTTCAATGCTAGCATTATTTGGGCTCTATAACCTTCTGATCACTTTTTATTGAATTTTTTATATTTTTCAAAATAGCAAAAAAAGTGCCATTTTCAAATTTGGGCGCTATTTTCCGCTACAGGGTTAATCGCAGTGAAAAACCGTTATTACGTTATTATATTTTGATAGATCGGGCATTTTCGGATGCAGCAATATATGATGTGTTTATGATTTTTACTGTTTATTTATATCAGTTCAAGGGAAAGGGGGGTGATTTGAATTTTTTTTAATATAATTTTTTTTTAAACTTTTTTTTTATTTTTACTTTTACTATTTTTGAGACTCCCGTGGGTACTTTAACCCTAGGTTGTCTGATTGATCCTATCTTATACTTCCATACTTCAGTATGGCCGTGAGCCCTTTCCATGCACCCGCAGCTGACCCATGACGTACTATTACGTCACCGGTCGTGAAAGGGTTAATTAAATTATTAAAATTACAAACCAAGGTACCCTCTGAGTAAATTTTAAAATTTTCAGGGTAAGGGAGAGAAGAAAATATATCTCTGGTGTCATAAAGTGTTGCACTCTGTAAAGTGTTGTAGTACTGTCCTTGAGAGAAGAGTGCTCTCTCATCAGCGGTGATCTCTACATATGTGTCAGGATCAAAGGTAGTGGATCCTCTGTACCACCGCAGACGATGGCGTAAGCCGAAACATGGGACCGGAGTCTAAGTGGTACCCGGTTTTCACCAGAGCCCACCGCAAAGCATGTTGAACTTGTTGCAGCGTGGTACCACCAGGTTGTTCCAAATTCGTGGTCAGGAACAAGCAGGAGGTCAAGACAGGCAGCACGGGATCAGAGTTGGGACGTAGCAATAGGTCAGGACAGGTAGCACGGGATCAGAGTCAGGAACGGAATCAAGGTCACAACGGCAAATCGGGATAATCACAGGGATTAGGAATACAGCAGGGGTCACAGGAAGAGGTAGGGCATTTATAGGAGTCAGATGGGAACATGGGTCACAAGAGCACCCGTGACAATATGTATTGAGCTACAGGGTGGCTGGGGGACCATATATAGGTGCAGACAATTTCCAGCCTTGTTTCACCCAATTATTATCACCACAAGAACTCCAGTGTATTCAACTAGCTATCCGTGTGTTTCTCATATTGCAAGCTGAGCCCTCGCTGTCTCAGGTATTCATGTCACGTTTATTCTCTAGATCTTAGGCATACACTTCTGATCGCTATTTAACTTAGTCTCTACATTACACCAATCTCTCCCTCACTATCTGCATTAAAAAACCTAACATCGCCCAGTCTCAAAATTGACAATGATACTCAGGATCTCTGATAACAGTCGGGCATTTATAAGTGAGAAATTCTATAGTAGCAATATGAATAATTAATGTTGGGTTCATACACTGAAAAATGCAAGTGTGCCATCCTATCCAGTATTTTGTCCAGTGACCCCCCCCCCCCTCCCCTCTTGAAGGTAAAATAAAGAAATTCCATCTATTGAATGCATCCACGCATGCGCTATGAAATGTCTGCAATATAAATTAAGTATTCCCGCATGTGCTAAGATATGTACTGTTACACAATGTGCTAAGACATGTACTGCTACAAAAACCTAAATACTCACGCATCCGCTATGAAACTCACTGTGATATAAACTAAAGTTTTCATGCGGCGCTATGAAACAAATTGCGAGAAAATCTAAGTACTCATACATGCGCTGTGACATTGATTGCCACAAATCCTAAGTAATTACGCATGTGCTATGAAAACCATTGCTACAATGTCTGTGTTTACACATGCACTATTAAGGATCGGAAAATATCTTTTGGACATACGGAAGGTCCGACGAATCAGATTGAAGGGGGAGTGACGAACCCATGGCTCCAATTGGAGGATGGGCACACACACCAAGTGAAAACATCGTACCAGGATATAAAGAACAGAGCAAATCAATTTCAGCCAAATTCAGGCTGTATTTGGTTCGCTCTGTTCTTTGTATCCTGATACCATGTTTTTACTTGGATGGAATTAAAGCATTGAAAGTTTTTTAATCCTACTTTGTCGGTGGATTTGATCTTTTGGAGCAGGATTATATCTTTTTCTATGGCTTTCACGCTTGAAGCTGGAGTGTCCGTGCTCAAGATACACACCGGAATAATTACGATCAGTCTGCAGGTGAACTGACTATTTCTCCGTGTTGATGGGCACACTCCTCCTCTCTGGCATCACAGCAGAGGCTTAAAAACCTTATGCTTCGGCGTCCGACCGTAGTTGCCCCAAACCCCTGATGACCACAAGTTAGGTGGCGAAACATATCGGGGGGAGGGCGATGTTAGGTTTTTTAATGCAGATAGTGAGGGAGAGATTGGTTTAATGTAAAGACTAAATAGCGATCAGAAGTGTATGCCTAAGCTCTAGAGTGTAAATGTGACAGGAATACCTGAAACAGCGAGGGCTCAGCTGGCACTATGAGAAATACACTGATAGCTAGTTGAATACATTGGAGTGCTTGTGATGATAATAATCAGGTGACACAAAACTGGAAATTGTCTGCAGCTATATACGGATGCCCAGCCACCCTATAGCTCACTACATATGTAGAAATCACCGCAGATGAGAGAGCACTCTTCCCTCGTGGACAAAATTACTTTAAGAATGCAACATTTTATGACACCAGATACTCAAAGGGTACCTTTGCTTGACATTTTAATAATTTATTTAAAAGTTATATTTTATTGGTGCAAAAGGATCAATTTGCTATACTGGCACTTCTGTGTAATTATCCATGCCCAGCCCATACTCGACTCCTTGGGTATGAAGCTTAAAGGGAACCGTTCATTAGAAATTGGCCTAATAAACCACTACTAGTATGTTGTGATGAAGCTGTGCAGCTTCCAGATGATGTTTCTTTCACGGTCTGGTGTGGTGACATCATCCAGAAAATCAACTTTGAAGTGAGATCTCCTGAAGTCTGGGGCATGATGTCAACCACATGGGAGGAGGTGTTCAGAGGTAGGGAGAGCTTGACTTCAATGTTAAACTCTCCGTCTCCCTGACTTTATACATCTAACTTCACAATTGATTTTCTGGATGATGCCACCAAGCTGCATCATAAAAGAAACTTTATCTAGAAGTTATCCATCTGCTTGACAACATACTGGTAGTGGTTTATTGGGTCAAATTCTGATGACAGGTTCCCTTTAAATAACAATATCCTTAAAGATGCGATCTGTACGGAAGATGTCAGGAGACGGATCACCAGTTTCTTGGAGTCCCGCTCTCACGATCGGTCCTCACTCCCTGATCAATGGGGAACATTAAAGGGTATGAATAGGGGGGAATTTATCAAAAATGGAGCGAGCTTGAAGAGTGAGAAGGTTGCCAAGATTTAGGATTTGCTTAATAAGATCTAGAAGCTAAAGCAGTGTTGAATGAGCTGCTCAATACCCTGAGAGGAACATACTAGACAAAAAGGGCCTTCGATATAGGGACAGAAATAAACTGTTCTATAATGAGCATTCTAACAAAAGCAGAGGGCCTCTGGCTAGGTTCTTACACCATAGGACAAAAGGTAATTACATCCAAAAATACAAGACAGAGGGAGATAGTTGGCACATGACCTGACTACATTTTCTGATATTTTTCACTCCTATTACCAGGAATTATATAACATTCAGTGCCAATATTCTGACATGAACCCTGCGCAGGTTCTAGACAAGATTTAGGCAAGGCATATATTGAGGAGATTGCTCTCCCAAGTCGATGTGAGTGGGACAGAGGAACCGTTGAGGAAGATCTCACAGAACAATAGCTCTCGAAGTTAAGTAAGTTGACCCCAGCAGGCAAGCAGCAAGACAAGAATTAGTCCTATTCCTATTCCATCTGTTTGTGTACCCCTATTCCTCCTCAGCCGCTTAGGAAGTCCATCTCTATCATACCTAAACCAGGGAAAGAAAAAACAGTGTGCACTAATCGCCCCATTTCCCTGATTAACGTGGATATTAAACTGTTTTTCAAACTTTTAGCCAATCGGTTGGGGAGAATCCTCTCTTTTGTTATCCACAGAGATCAGGTGGGCTTCCTGCGCAGGAGGGAGGCTCGGAACAATACCAACAAGACTCTTCTGTTAAAATACTTTCCACACGGGGACGTCCCTCATCTGGCACCGGCTCATTAACGGAGCCGGCACCAGAAGCAGCAGATGATCCCCTATGGATCAGATCCCACGTGTCGCTTAGCGCAGGATCTGATCCTTTTCTGGGTAGCCCCGAGGTCTGCCAAGTGCTCTGGGGCTAACCGACCTCTTCTGCAATCAGACCCCTTCCGGGTATGACTTTAAACTGTCTGCACATGCATCTGCATGCCAGTTTATACTGCTCTACAATGCATTAGTATTGAACAGCAGTGTATTGGACTTGAACCAGCGATCAGAGCATCACCGGTTCAAGTTTAAGTTTCTATAAGTAAAAAAAAGTTTAAAAAGTAAAATGTAAACATTCGAATAAAAAAAAAAAATATATATATATATATATATATATATATGCCTCTAAAATGTCACTTTCCCATACAAACACTTAATAAAGTATGAAAAACACAAATACACAAAAAAAAAAAACCATATATTTGGTATTGTCGCTTCCCTAGCATTCTGTATAATAGAACCGAATTATTACTGGACCCACATGGTAAACGCCATGAAAAATACCCCACATAAAACGTTCCAAAAAAAAGATAATTTTTAATTAATACCTGATACAAAAATGTTACACATTCTAAAATAAGACCACTAAAAAGAACAACTCTTCTCGCAAAAAATAAGCCTTAATTGTTGGTGGAAATTAGCATAGATAATATCTATGGATAGAACAACTGTCTATTTCCCCCCCTATGTGACCCACAAGGTGGTATTATTGCAGCCCAGCACGCAGGTCCCCACCTCCTAGGAAGCACGCGCGCCAGCACTCGAGGATTTAAAGGGCCAGCGCACTGCTGATTGGTGCTGGTCATTTCCAGGAATTTAATAAAAGCCAGCCTCTCCCAGCATTCCCTGCTGGATCTTTGTGCTATATGCCTCAGAATAAGCTTGTTTCATTGCCTAGTGGCTGTCTGCTGATTTCCTGTTGTGACCCCGGTTCCGTTCCTGACTTTGACTCCGTGCTGCCTATCCTGACCTCCTTCTTTGTCCCTCATGTTGATCCTGTGCTGCTTGTCTCGACCTCTTGCCTACCACTGACCATGATTCTGCCTCACGACTTTGTACCACACCTTGGCCACCACGGCGGGCAAAGTTGCGTCTATAGAGCGACCTGGTGGTACCCTGCCGCAGCAGGTCCATCCCGCTTTGTGGCGGGCTCTGGTAAAAACCAGGAGCCACTTAGATTCCGCTCCCAGATGGCTTACGCTATCGCTCACAAGGTCACAGGTATTGAGTGCATAATTACATTTCTTAGGCCACGTTTAGGGAACATTATTAGATGGGTGGCACAATGAGGGGAGTGTAATGTTTTATGTAAAGTATGGAGCCATATACTGTGGAGGGGAAGCAATAATGGAGGCCACAATAGGGACAATGTAGTACGTGTAAACCTGAATCCCTCTTATTGTGCCTCCCTCTCAGCTCTCCCTCCTCTCTGCTCCTCTTCTTATTGTGCCCTCCCTCTCTGCTCCTTTTCATATTGTGCTCCCCTTCTCCAGTCCCCCTCTTATTGAGCCCCTCTATCATGACACCTATTTTGTTGAATAAAAGTAAACAAACTGTATTCACTTTTCCTCATTTCCCGCTGCGGATTGTGATGACTTCACTGAGCTGATGGCTCTCTGTATCACACTAGTGATTCATCTGACTCTATTGGCGACTGGGCCATACTTCCTGTCGGGCAGGACAACGGGACAGAGCCCGAAATCCAGAACGGTTGGAAGGTATGTTACAGGGGATTACTTTTATTCAATTAACAATCCCTTTAATTGTCAAAAATAATAAGGGCTAGTTCACACGTTGGTTTGTGGATCGTGCCTTGAAATCAAGTACAAAAATAGGGTCGAGGCAGGACCATGACAGGTAATCCTCATTCTCATGCAAGAGCAGAACCCCGCCAAAACCAATTGTAGGGTTCAACAAAGCTGTTTTTGATAGACTTGTCTATATCTCAAATTTTACTGGAAAAATCGAGAATTTCTTCAGCTTTACCCAATGGCAGCTTCCCTTTGTTATCCCCTTCTTGCAATCCGTGCCGAAACCTGTGTGAAGACACTTCTGAAAATACATTCTGCAATACATAGCCCTTTTTAGGCGGGTGACAAACGAGGCGTTTTTGGTGTGTTATTTTCATTGAGTTTCTGCATCCTTTATAAACGCAAGCAAACATTTGAAAATGCATGCACTTTCAATTCTTTCCAAATCACAAAATCGCCACATGTGTCACTGGCCGTAATTGTTGAAATCTACATAATTAACCCCTTAAGGATGCAGCCATTTTACAGCTTAAGGCTCAGTCCCATTTTTTGGATTCTGACCTGCGTCTCTTTACATGGTTATAACTTTTGAACTCTGTTACTTATCAAAGCGATTCTGAGATTGTTTTTCCCCACATGTTGTACTTCATTTTAGTGGTAAATTTTGGCTGATAAGCTTTGCGTTTACAAAAAAGAAAAATGATGAATTTATGTAAAAATTAGCCATTTTCGAAATTCTAAATCATCGCGTTTTCAGGCAGATAGATTTACCACCTAAATAAGTTTCTGAATAACATTTCCCATATGTCTACTTTACATTTTCATCATTTTTGAAATGCCTGGATAATTTATTTTGATGTCACGCGGCCTACAAATAGATTATCGATTTTACGTATTTTCAGAATTTACTATTTTGAGGATAAATACTGTTTTGAATTAAATTTTACATATTTAGCAGTAAAATCCCCTATATAACCAACCCATTTTCAAATGCACCCCACAAACTATATTGGACAGCTTTTAGGAAGATTGTTAACCCCTTGAGATCATCATTGTAATTGAATCAAATTGGAGGTGAAGTTTAGAATGGTCAAATTTTGTTGGTTCATTTAGCCCTAAAATTTACACATTTCCAAAAGATAAAAAGAAAAAACCCACCATACAATTTGTAATTTCTCCCGAGTACAAAGACCCCCCACATGTGGCCGTGACTTGTTTTTTAATGGGTGCACGGCAAGGCGCAGAAGGGAAGGAGGAACCTCAGCTGCCAGGATTTTAGTTTCCTCATTGGCCCATTTTGTAGGCTATATCATTTTATTATTGGGGCCAAATGGTACCACTGAAAAGAACAACTCAACAAGTAAAAAATAAGCCCTACACTAGCTCTGTCAACCAAAAAATATTAAAGTTATGTCTCCGAAAAAATGGTGATGCAAAAACAAATGAGATTTCCTCTATATTAGTTTTTATCCAGAAAAATTGTAAAATTAATGAAAAACTATATAAATGAGGTATCGCCGTAATGGTAGTGATCTGTAGAATAAAGATAATATAGTATTTTTAGTGTACAGTTTACGACCCCCAAAAAATACGAAAAGAAAGTAAACTAAAATTGACAATTTTCTTTTCACCCATACATTCAAGAGTTAATAAAATCTCATCAATAAGCTAATGACCTACTAAAATGAAGTGTAAAGTGCATCTCATGTCGCAAAAAATAAAGATTGTATAGCCAATAAAAAGTGACAATGCATCTATAGATCTGCTCTGAATGGCGCAGCTTCCCTTCGATGCCCTGGTGTGTGCACAAACAGCAGGTTACCACCACATGTGGGATATTGTTATACACGGGAGGGATTGGGTATCAAATTTTGTGGAGCGTTTTGGTATTTTATCCACTGAAAATTTGTACATTTTTGGAAAAACACATTCATTTAGCCAAAAAAACTATTACTTTCAAAATTGCATTCGATTTTGTTTTAACCCCTTGTGGGGATTTGGCCCAGTAGAGACCGTGGTAGCGGGGTGCAGGGATGCAGTTCAAGACAGGGACACCAGGGTACAGTCCAAACAGGTCTCGCCTGCGTTTATTGCAGCAAAATAAAACCAGCCTTTACATTCAGGTATTTGAATAAACAAAAGAAAACCTACCCGTCAGGGTGCTAACTATACAAATAGTCCACTAGCTCATACTAAACAAAGATCACGTGGCTGCTCCAGACACACAGGTCAGAGCTGTGTCCTCTCAGCCTCCTTCCACAGAGAGACAACCCACTCAACTCTGCTGAGTCATTTTATCCAGGCTAATTAGGCTGTTCCCATCACCTGTGTCCAAGGTGCTGGACAAACCCACCTCAGCACTAAGGCCTTGCATAGAAGCAAAACCTAGGGGAAACATACCGCCCATCCACAGTTAACCCCTTCAGTGTCTCACATACCCTCCCCCTCTGTTTGACCCTGTGGGGACGAACACTTTTGGCCATCAGACAGTGGGTACGGGATAGGGCATCGGCATTCCCATGCAATTTTCCTGCTCGATGTTCCACCGTGAATTTAAAATTCTGGAGCATTAGGAACCACCTTGTGACCCTGGCGTTCCTCTCCTTGGCCTGACTCATCCAGGTTAGGGGAGAGTGATCGGTCACCAGTGTAAACTGCCGCCCTACCAAATAATACCTCAGGGATTCCAGAGCCCATTTGATCGCCAAGCACTCCCTCTCAACTATACTATAGTTCTTTTCAGGAGGTGTGAGCTTGCGGCTCAGGAATGTTACAGGATGTTCCTCACCCTCCACTACTTGGGACAGGACAGCCCCCAAGCCCACGTCAGAAGCGTCAGTCTGCACAATAAAGGTCTTGGTGAAGTTAGGGGTGATCAGTATCGGTCCCTCACACAAAACCGTCTTAAGTCGCTGAAACGCCCCCTCAGCCTCTTCACTCCACTTTACCATCACCGCCCTGCTACCCTTAGTCAGGTCAGTCAGAGGTGCCGCTATTGTCGCAAAATCAGGGATAAATCGGCGATAATAGCCCACTGTGCCCAAAAAAGCCCTCACTTGCTTCTTGCTCAAAGGTCGTGGCCACTGCTGGATCGCCTCTACTTTGTTTACTTGGGGTTTGATGACCCCTCGCCCAATACGGTACCCCAGGTAACGGGCCTCTTCCAGACCCAGTGCACACTTTTGGGGGTTCGCTGTCAGCCCTGCTGCCCTCAGGGAGTCTACCACTGCTTGTACTTTGGCTAGATGACTCTCCCAGTCGTTACTATAGACTATAATGTCATCTAAGTAGGCCGAGGCATAACTCCGGTGAGGTTTTAGCACGAGATCCATTAACCTCTGGAATGTGGCGGGAGCCCCATGTAGCCCAAAGGGGAGTACCACGTACTGAAAAAGCCCATCAGGGGTAACAAAAGCGGTCTTCTCTTTGGCCTTGTCAGTAAGGGGCACCTGCCAATACCCTTTCGTCAGGTCAAGGGTGGAGAAGAACCTAGCCTGTCCAAGTCGTTCTATCAACTCGTCAACCCTGGGCATGGGATAAGAATCAAATTTGGACACCTCGTTCAACTTCCTAAAATCATTGAAGAACCGTAGGGAACCATCAGGTTTGGGAATCAACACAATAGGACTCGACCAGTCACTTTTAGACTCCTCGATAACCCCCAGGTCTAACATCTGCCTGACTTCTTTAGATATGGCAAGCCGGCGTGCTTCGGGGACCCGGTAGGGTTTTTGGTGTACCCGGATGTGGGGTTCGGTTATGATGTCATGCTTGATGACTGAAGTACGTCCCGGTAACTTAGAGAACACATCCACATTTCGGAGTACAAACTCCTTCGCTTCCTGAATCTGGGCCCTGGAGAGGGACTCCGAGATCCGTACTTCAGACACCTTGGCATCGGGTACACCTACCTCCGGTGTCCCCTTCTTGGGGACAGACGCTTTTTCTACTCCCATGGCCATCAGGGACTCTCTTTCCCTCCATGGCTTTAGGAGGTTCACGTGGTATATCTGTTCGGGTTTCCTCCTCCCCGGCTGAGATACCTTGTAGGTTACCTCCCCCACTTTCTCCATGACCTCATATGGTCCTTGCCATTTTGCCAAGAACTTGCTCTCAACGGTGGGCACCAGAACTAGCACTCTGTCGCCTGGGTTAAAGGTCCTGAGTCTGGCTGACCTATTGTAGACCCTAGACTGGGCCTCTTGTGCCCTTGTCATGTGCTCCTTTACAAGGGGCATTACCGCCTCTATGCGGTCCTGCATAAGGGAGACGTGTTCTATCACACTACGGTGGGGGGTCCTCTCCTGTTCCCAGGTCTCCTTGGCTACATCCAAAAGCCCACGTGGGGAACGGCCATATAACAGCTCAAAGGGTGAGAAACCCGTGGAGGACTGTGGAACTTCACGTATGGCAAACATCAAATAGGGCAACAAACAATCCCAGTCCTTCCCATCTTTGCTGACCACCCTCTTTAGCATCCCCTTCAAGGTCTTATTAAACCTCTCGACCAGGCCATCTGTCTGAGGATGATACACAGAGGTGCGGAGCTGTTTGACCTGCAGTAACTTACACATCTCCTTCATTACCCTAGACATGAATGGGGTACCCTGGTCAGTCAAGATTTCCTTGGGGAGGCCTGTGCGTGAGAACACCTGGAACAGCTCCCTAGCAATATTTTTGGAGGAGGTGTTCCTTAATGGAATCGCCTCGGGATACCGCGTAGCGTAGTCCAGGATAACTAGGATGTATTGGTGTCCCCTTGAGGATTTGACTATGGGGCCAACCAGATCCATTGCAATCCGTTCAAATGGCACCTCTATGATTGGTAGCGGGACCAAAGGACTCCTGAAGTGGGACACCGGGGCAGTAAGTTGACACTCAGGGCAGGAGCTACAATACCGGTTTACCTCCTCCCACACCCCGGGCCAGAAAAATCTCTGCAGGATCCTCTCTCGGGTCTTCTCAGCACCTAAGTGCCCTCCCAGCACATGTTTGTGTGCCAACTCTAGCACCAGCCTACGGTGAGATTGGGGTACTACAAGTTGCTCAACCTCCTCACCCCGTATCTGGTCGACCCTGTACAACAGTTCCCCAACAATCACCATTCGGGGGTATATTTTGTCAGCCCCTGGTATTTGGAGTACCCCATTTATCACCTTAACATTCTCCCGTGCTTTAAACAAGGTAGGGTCCTGTAGCTGTGCAGCCCCAAAATTTTCACGGGAAATCTCAAAGTCCGGCATGTCGGCCACCTCCTCGTGGCCCTCGACCTCACCAGCTAGGACCTCTAGAGGAGAGAATTCATCACATGGGGTCACCCCTACTGCTGGTGTGGGTACATCGGCCTCAAAGGGTTCAGGGGCCAAGGCCGGACATACCTGATGTCCATTATCTGCAACAGCACCTGAGGTGGGTCTTCGTCTCCAGAGGTCCCAAAACACAGGTAAGTCTCTGCCGATAATAGCCTCATGAAACAGGGTCCCCACCACCCCCACTTCATGGGCAATAGTACCACAAGGGGTATGTAGGTTGATGACAGCAGTGGGATATTCGCGAGTGTCCCCATGTATACACAACACTCCCACTCTCCGCCCACTGTATAGTCCAGGATCAACCAAAGTTCCCCGCACCAGGGTGACCAGACTCCCTGAGTCTAGCAAGGCTTCCACTGTGTGACCACCGATTGTGACCATGCACACTTGGGGTTCTGCATCCGTGACTGACTCGGCCGCCAGAACCGGCCGGGCAAACAGTGACACTCGCCGGGTCTGGTTGCAGTCCATTGGCTCCACTGACAGTGGACAGTTGGCAGCAATATGGCCCATTTCATGGCACCGCCAGCACTGGATACGGCCATGACCTCTGTCACGAGCCTCACTGGGTTTCTGGGTATCCACGCCCCCCAATGAACCCCCTCCCAACCTGACATGTCTCCCCTTTTCCGCAGTAGCAGTCTTACCAGCTGGTTTGGTGACCCTGTCACTGGCACTGCTTCGTGTGGGAGAGGTAAGTAGAAGGTCCTCCGTAGCCCGATACCTCTCTACAAGGGACACAAGCTCCTCAGCTTTTGTGGGACCGGCCTGTCCAACCCACCGCTGGAGCCGAGAGGGCAGAGAACGGGTGAACTTGTCGAGGACCACTCTCTCTACCATCTGTGCTGGGGTGCAGTCCTCTGGTTGTAGCCACTTCCGGACAAGATGGATCAGGTCATGCATTTGGGAGCGTGGGGGTAGTTTTTCTGAGTACGCCCACTGGTGGACCCGGCTGGAGCGAACTTGAACGGTGACCCCAAGACGAGCCAGAACCTCCGCCTTTAGCTGGGGGTACTCACGGGCCTCCGTTTCACTCAGGTCGTAGTAAGCCTTCTGCGCTTCGCCCGTCAGGAACGGTGCCAGGACATCTGCCCACTGCTCAGCTGGTAACTCCTCTCGCTCAGCTACTCGCTCGAACACAGTGAGATACGCCTCCACGTCGTCGGTCGCCGTCATTTTTTGTAAAGCCTTTTGTACTGCAGCCCGTGCGGAATGCTGGACACCCGGGTACCCTTGCAAACCAGTATGGGACCCCTCAGTAGTCATCGCTTGCGGTGCTGCCATAACGCCAGAAAACTTTTCCATCATCAGCTGGAACATGGCTCGGGACTCTTCCTGCTGCTGGCGGGACCTCTCCTCCTGCTGCTGGAGCATGGCTTGCTGCAGCTGTCGATTAGCTCGGGACTCTTCCTGTTGTTGCTGGAGCATGGCTTGCTGCTGGCGGGACCTCTCCTCCTGTTGCTGGAGCATGGCTTGCTGCAGCTGCCGATTAGCCTGGGACTCTTCCTGCTGCTGGCGGGATCTCTCCTCCTGCTGCTGGAGCATGGCTTTAATAAAGTCCTCCATCTTGGCTTTATCCTGCAATTTGCCTGCTGCTTTCACCCAGGCCATGCAATGTTGCAGGATGTAGCGAGCCTTCCAGGTGTGTGTCTTTTGAACTGCCCGCAATCCGAAGCACCATATGTGGGGATTTGGCCCAGTAGAGACCGTGGTAGCGGGGTGCAGGGATGCAGTTCAAGACAGGGACACCAGGGTACAGTCCAAACAGGTCTCGCCTGCGTTTATTGCAGCAAAATAAAACCAGCCTTTACATTCAGGTATTTGAATAAACAAAAGAAAACCTACCCGTCAGGGTGCTAACTATACAAATAGTCCACTAGCTCACACTAAACAAAGATCACGTGGCTGCTCCAGACACACAGGTCAGAGCTGTGTCCTCTCAGCCTCCTTCCACAGAGAGACAACCCACTCAACTCTGCTGAGTCATTTTATCCAGGCTAATTAGGCTGTTCCCATCACCTGTGTCCAAGGTGCTGGACAAACCCACCTCAGCACTAAGGCCTTGCATAGAAGCAAAACCTAGGGGAAACATACCGCCCATCCACAGTTAACCCCTTCAGTGTCTCACACCCTGTAAAACAATGGAAGGGTTAACAAACTTCATAAAAGTTGTTTTACGTACGTTGAGGGGTGTAGTTTCTATAATGGGGTAATTTATGGGGTTTTACTTTTATTTAGGTCTCTCAAAGTGACTTGAAACTTGAGCAGGTCCTCATGCATAAAAAGCCATGTCCACATAAATTAGACATTCGGTGAATGTTAGTTATTAAGTATTTTTGCGGTTATGACTATGTATGGAAAAAGTAGAACATTTTGAAGTTTGAAAATCAAGAATTTTTCCAAATTTTCACCAATGCAAAACATACCACCAAAATTTTTCAACTAACATGAAGTACAAAGTGTCACGAGAAAACAATTTTAAAATCACTTGGATATGTTAAAGCGTTCCGAAGGTATAACCACTTATCGTGACACAGGGCAGATTTGAAAAAATGGGCCGTGTCAAGAAGGTGAAAAGTGGCTTCGGTGTTAAAGGGTTAAATGAATAAAACTTAGTTAAAATTTGACAGCTTTCGGCTCGGTACATGCCTGAGGAAGGCTCATGTACTGAGCCGAAACGCGTCCCATTTTAACAAAGTTTTATTTGTTTAAATAAACTACCCGTGTTGAACAATACGATGCATCTGAGCGCCTGCATTCCTCCACATCCACGTTGGGTTCATCCATTTGTCATCTGCTATCCTGTCCTCTGGTAATGGAGACGCTGACTTCAGGAGGTCGTCGGCTGCCAATGATCATCGGATCCATATATGCACTTTACGCTCATGGACTAAGGTGAGCAGCTTTTCACTCTTATACCAATCACGTTTTTATACATGCTACACGAGGCCAGCGCTTCCTGTCTCTTTGTTTTATATATATATATATATATATATATATATATATATATATATATAGATATATATATATAGATATATATATATATTCCTCTTGCTCCCCTACTCCCCTAGAGACCCTTTGACTGCGACCAAGAGGGACAACCAGTTTGTTGCATATTGTCTTTCTATAGAAAGCTTCATTGTTTACTTCCAGTGGACAGAAATCTGTAAACAATGAGGTTTTCTACAGAATGACAGCAAGCAGAGATAGAGAAAACCTTGAGGAATTGATACAGAAAGTATATTGGAAAATTGTATAACTCTTGTATAACTCTGTAATATCCCTTTAAGGAAAAACACAGCAGATTTACGTGGGGAGTTTAGAAAAATAAATGTGACGTGTGAATGAGACCCAAGAACAACTATATAAAAGCAATAATATATGATAATAATAACACCCAACAAATATTTTATCCTGCAACTTTTTCAATGAAGTATGCAGTGAACCCCGAAGATTATTGGGTGGGAGTGTAGCTCCAAAGAGAACACTTCAAGAAATATGAAGTGTAATATTTTATATTGGAAGAAATATCAGTAATATCCTATTTTATCAGATGTACCGATGCTTTTACATATGTTATATATTGAGCAGACACCTCTCCATATGCACAGCACCGTACCCCCAGCAATTACCATTACACTTATTCTACACATTGGTGGGAATTTCCTGTCAGAAACCTGAGGTAAATCAGCAGAGGTACCTGCATCGTGTGTACAGCTCCTCAGGAGGCGTCTGTCAGGAGAAAAGGGCGGGAAGGCGCCGGGTGGGTGACGTTACGCAGCTCCAGGCTGGTGTCGAGGCTGCTGCGGCTGGTGAGCGGCTCCACTGCGTCTGTGACGTGGTATTGAAGTGTATACCGTGTATTCATGCCATCTATAAGCTTGTGTATAGGAAATATAGCCGAAGAGAGCTCAGTGTTACCACATACAGATGACATATGTAGGAGTTCTGGTGTGAAACTACAACTCCCAGCATGCACTGACAAGGGACAACAGCTATAGCTTCAGGGAATGTAGAACTACAACTCCCAGCATGCACTGAAAGGGAACAATAGCTATAGCTTCAGGGAGTGTGTGTGGAACTACAACCCCCAGCATCCACTGGCAGGGAACAATAGCTATAGCTTCAGGAAATGTGAAACTATAACTACCCTGTTTCCCCGAAAATAAGACAGTGTCTTATATTAATTTTTGCTTCTTAAGAGGCACTAGGTCTTATTTTCAGGGGATGTCTTATTTTTCCATGAACAAGAATTTACATTTATTGGTGAACAAAAAAATCTACTTCTCTAGCATTCCTATAAATCTCCAAATTCTGAATTTCTTGCTGTATTTCTTAGAATCATTGGCCACAATCTCTCATGTTTAGTGAAAGCACTTTCCATAAATGACCCTTCTTATCCTGGAAGCTGTTGGTATCACATTTGCAGCACAACAGCCGGTGATTACTGCCATGAATTCTTCCCCATGGTACACCCTTTGCAGCACCAAAAGATTTCTTATACTAATGTATGGCGCGGGGGGAGCTGCCGCAATGAACTGCCGCTAGGTCTTATTTCGGGGAGGCCTATATTCTAAGCCTAAACAAAATGTGTATAGGTCTTATTTTCAGGGGATGTCTTATTTTAGGGGAAACAGGGTACTAGCATATACTGACAAGGGACATTAGCTATAGTTTCTGGGATTGTGGAACTACAACCTCCAGCATGCACTGACAAGGGACAATAGCTATAGCTTCAGGGAATGTGGAACTACAACCCCCAGCATGCACTGAGAAGGGACAATAGCTGTAGGTTTAGGAAAAGTGTAACTACAACTTCCAGTCTATACTGACAGGGACTATTAGCTGTATGTTCAGGTAATGTGATACTAAGGCTGTCAGCATGTAGTGATAGTAGCAGACTGTCTGGGGTCTTGGAGATATACATGGTGGGTTCTGGTACAGATTGGGCTCCTACAGGTTATAATTTGCTGGGGCCCCACACACACACACTGCTTACTGTGCAAGCAGGAAAGGACATCTGCTTGCTGTTTCCAGACACAGAGGAGGAGGGGGAGGCTCTGTGGGAGGAGCTGGCAGTAGCCTTGTTCCACCTCCTGACCCCTCCCCTATGCTGCCAATCAGGTGGGAGTACACAGGGCTCTAGAAGGAGACAGAGCACTTGGATAATACCTCTCCACAAGGTTATCCGGTTGCTCATTGTCCTTAGGAACTCCTTGACTGACCAAAAGCTGAATTTTATGCTGCATTCAGACAAGCGTATGCCTGCATGGCTGGGTGGACATAGGTCCGCTGCAATGGAGTCGAGGAAGGGTGACCCATCCCCTCTCCATAGAGATGCACTGCGTGCGGGCCGTAGCACAGGAAAAGATAGGACACATACGTGTGTATCACTTTTATCTCCAAACAGTAGCCAATATAGCAACAGTGTACCCATAGTAACCATTATATGGTAGCCAATATGGTCACAATTACACCACAGACGGTAAAATAGTAAGTGCCTCCACAGGAGCCAATATAGTAACAGTGTCCCAAAAGTACATAATATAGTCAAACCCCCCTCCCCCTTTATAGTAGCCAATATAGTACAAATGGTCCCACAGTAGTCTATATAATAATAATAATAATGCTGTCATAGTAACTAAAATTGTCCTAGTGCCCCCACAGTATTCAATATAGTCACCAGAGGTCGCACTAACATATTTCTAGAAGGGTAATAATACTCCTCTTACTATTTTTGAGGAGTATTTTTAGCCGGGGAGGAGGATGACATTTCAGTAATACAAGTATATAACTCATAGCTGTATAAATGTTGATAGAGCTATTTATATTTATAAGAAAATCATGTGTCCGTATCTTCTGTGTTTAAATAGCAAATTGAGGCAGTTATGTGATGTACATCATGCATTGCCCAGACTGGAGCTGGAGCCACCAACCCCCAACCACAGTCGCCGAAACCTCCCACCACCACACTGCGGCCCACCGAAGCTCCACCACCAAACGTGGCTAATGCCGTGACACACAAACGTCCAGACTGCGGCACGCACAATGGGGCAGAGTATTACCACGGTACATTCGCGATCCAGCGGCGCGTTTCTTGGTGATTCGGGTCCGGCCGGGGTTCATTAAGGCAGTTCCTCCGACGTCCACCAGGTGGCGCGTGCGCTGAAGAGATCGGAACGCACTCAATTTCAACGGCCATTCTAGTGAAGGTAAGTGCAAGCTCGCGACACTCTTTTTTTAAATGCGGGCAGTTTTTCCGAATCCGGGGTTTTCGTTTGGCCACGCCCCCCGTTTTCCGTCGCATGCATGCCAGCGCCGATGCGCCACCATCGATCTGTGCGGCAAAAATCCCGGGCCAATTCAGTGGAAATCGTCACAAATCGGAAAATATTCGGTAACACGTCGGGAAAATGCGGATCGGGCCCTTAGTAAATGACCCCCAATGGTCCCTCTCCCCATGTGACCAGAATGTGGCAGCCGCCGCCGAGCCCCATGGCCAGACTGCAGCTGACACTGCAAATCGATAGTTGCTTTGTAAAAGCTTTTTTTTAAAATAAATTTTGGTTTATTTTTTTTTGGTGTCGGTGGTGGGAGGGTTTTTTTTGAGGTCTTTTATTAATTGAATTTGCGTTGACATTTTACGTGTTTTTACTGTTTTGCAGTCCTGTTTCACATACACCTCATGCCACCTCAGCCCTGCCAGACACGCAGTCAGTAACATATACCTCATGGCCACCTCAGCACCAGACATGCAGTCCACGTAAACACACCTGCCACCTCAGCAGCTGCAGACACGCAGTCCACAAAGGCCGCGGTCACAGTACCGCTAGACGTCCGTTCAAACGCGACGTAGCGCATAGGGGGAGGTCCTCGGCCGAACGCACATGCGTTTCCGAGAAACGCATGCGATGGCTTAACAATCGCATGCGTTTCCAGGGAAACGCATGTGCGTTCGGGCCAAGGACCTCCCCCTGTGCGCTAGCGTCGCGTTATGAAGGACGCCTAGCGGTACGTGTGACCGCGGCCTAACATGTACCTCAGCACCAGACATGCAGTCCCACGTAACACACACCTGCCACCTCAGCACTCGCCAGACATGCAGTCCTACGTAACATACACCTAATGCCACCTCAGCACCTGTCAGACATGCAGTCCTATGTAAAATACACCTCATGCCAACGCAGCACCTGCGAGACATGCAGTCCCATGTAACATATAGGTCTTCCCTGACCTTATCACATCCACTCCTGTTAAGCCCCCTCACCTCCATACACTTGTATGCACACAGTGTATGCACACTGTACACGTTCTACTTGCAGGCAGCCATTACAGCTCTACTTCCTGTGAGGAGACACGCCCCTTTCCCGGAGGCCCCTCCCCTCCTGTGACATCACGGCTACCCGGAGCAGCTCCATTCTAGAGGCTACCAACGCTGTAGTGTGTGCTGAGTAGTGCCGGCCCGCGCGCTGCCAGTGTAATGTCCTGCACACCAGTGCTGTGCACTCCGGACCGCTCAGCTCACACACTACAGGGGATAATTGCCAAGCGTACTTTTACACTTGGCAATTATTCTGGGGAGTAATGCCTCTATAGTAACAGTGACCAACAGAGCCATATAACCTTGCCTGCACCTAATATTCACAGTAGCCAATACAGTAACGGTTCCCCTACAGTGGCCAAGTAACAGCCTGCCTGCCTGACAGTAGCCAAAAGTCACATGTAGCCCATAGTCTTTTAGATTTTAGTGAGGACAAAAGGAAAATAAAATTGACAGGCTCTGTAGTGGGCATAGGAAACAGGGAATTGCACGTGATTGGGGAAAGAGGGGCAGCACAGAGGGTGAATTAATTTTGAAGTTGGAGGGGAAGGTGCCATGTGATGTGGGCAATCAAAGTTTATGTGGCCATATAAATATAAAGCTCTCAATGTAGAAAGGCAGTACATGGGCTATGACGCACTACTAGGGACAATCTGTGGGTGGCATGGAGACAATGGGGTACAGGAGGTGGTTGGGGGTGTGAGACACTGGGTGAAGGGGCTATGTGGGTGAATAAAGATTGATTACCGCTGCCTGCATGGTGTGCAGGCAGCTGCTAGGACTCTGTAACCACCCAACACACTCCATAGTCACTGACTTGCTGTGGACTGTAGAAAAGCAGACTTTTCTGTTTCAAGGAACTTCTGACGATTTCCCCTCTTCTCCTCTTCCCCTACAGCTTCTCCATGTTGTCAGTCCTAGCAGCAAGAAACAGGGAGCAAAGCTGCAACCTACTGGACACAATGGGGATTATTTACTAAGGTCCTGCGGACGCATTTCCGTCGGGTTTTCCAACGTTTTTGTGCATCGCGTCGGAAATCAAGGGGGCGGGCCGTCGGACCATCCGATGGATTCGGACAACACGTGGGATTTAACATTTTAAATTTTGTCGCAATCCAAGCACCTGCATACACCGGGAGGAAGAAGGTGAACTCCAGCGGACCTGAGCGGGGAAGCGACACATGCATGATATCGGGCGCACGCTGGTAGTGAATCGCGGCAGACTTCATCTTCGTTGGACATTGTGGATCGGGGATCGTGTAGGGACCAGTTAAGTAAATGTGCCCCAATATTTATCTAAAAAACATAGGGGAAATAATGTGGAGGGCACTCAAAGTTTATGTAGAATGGGAGAACTACTCGTCCTAGTTCTTAATGTCGAAACGTGAAAATAAATGGTGATCAATATTAGGTACCTAATGACCCATGACCAATAGGGTGAGTGATAGATCAGGTCAGCTCTTTCAAGTATAAAGTAAAGCAATGCCCGTAATGTACCTTTAAAGAAAGCTTGCATATGCACCAGAATGTTGAAGATGTTCTATGAAACAACAACGGCATTGGCAAGTATTAAATTATTTGTATTTTATTATTCCCATGGTTGGAGTTCCCTTTAATCCTTTTTTCTTCCAATAATGGTATAATTAGAAATTGATTTTTGGGTTCGGGTTTTTTTGTCTATTGTGGCTGCCTTAAACTGTTAAAGGGCTTTGCTCATGAAAGAAAATCTCAGATTTCAACCCCCTAGTGATGTTTACACAATAAAGATTATTTTAACTCCTTACTTTACAATTTTCCTCAGTTTTAGCTCCTATAACTCGGTCATGATCAGTGTGAGCGGGTACTCTCTAAGCAGACAATGATTCCTCTAGTGCTATGAGATGCTGTGTGCTTACAATGTGCTTAGATTATCAGGGTACAGGGTTTTTTATACACTTTCATTTAGATTGTGAACATTCACTAGTATCTGACATATAGAAAGAGAGATGAGACAGATCAGAGATGAGAGATGATGAGATCCATGAGATGCATATAACATACAATGACATTCTCAGCTCTGCTACATCTCAGCCACCCTCCCCATCCCCTGGATAAAGACCTTATCTGCCTGTAGCTTGTAGCTTTACTCTCCTCACATCTCTGTGTGAGCTCGTCTTGGAATGTAAGGCTGGGGGCTGGAGTGCAGAGATCAGCTCAGTGCAGCCTCAGACAGGAGAACAATATGTCTGCCAACCCTAAAGTCAGAAGATTAACGATCGGATCAACTGAAATTGTGTATACCATAACTAAGACAGGTTGGAATTATATCTGTGAAATGCTGTATTTTTGTTAATAACAGTGAATTAGAGAATGTGTTTTTTTTGTTATCCTGAGTATATTTAAGAATCTTGTCTTGGTGGGAATACCCCTTTAATGATTGTTAAAAATATCCCCCTATCTTGTAAAAAGTAATGAAGTGTTGAAATGCATTTAGCTAGATTTTAGTAGACATTAGACACAGTGCCCAGACCAAGCTGATCATGAGGCTAACACTACTCCAAACCCATCCATCTGACACTATTGGCCTATCCTAAGGACAGGCCAGGCATTTTGTGAAACCAGAAAAACTTCACAAACTAAATTCACTTTTACTGCTTTAATGAGGGTTTGGAAACGAATCCCCTCTGCTCAAGAAAGCAAACAAATAAAGATGTCTGCAGGGAGTTGAGTACAATTATAAATAATGGTTGTCTGTTGCTGCTGAAGAAATCTCTTACCAGAACTTATTGAGACAGGAAAGTGGAAAACCTTAATTGCTGTTTCACCTGTGTCTGTCGTTTACTGAAGTGTTATATGCCAGTAAATTAATCTGTTGTCTTTCAACTGTGTTCAGTAAAGTATTATGAAATGAAAAGGTAAGGAATCGTATTTTCATTTTGTTTTCAACTTATAATGGAAAGGACTCTCTTATAACTTTTCATATATATTCCAAATGTATCAATAATGCTTGCAATATAGATAAACAGTATTAAAGGTCAACACAAAATTAGAGGGGTTGCCCAGAGGTTGGAAAATATTGCTGCTTTCTTCTTAAATAGTTTGTGGTATTGCTAAGCTGAGCTCCATTCATTCTATACACCAGGGGCAGACTGGCCACTCATTCAGGATGCAGCCATTTGTGATGGAAAGGAATGAGGAGGAGGAGGTTTCTTAAGGATTCTACTCATAAAAGGTAAGTGAATATGTGTGTTAAGTTTGCCTAATTTATGCAGACATTTATGAACACTTATGTGTGTGAGTCTGAATGCATGTATATGTGTGAGTGTGATGGATGTGCATATGGGGTTGTGAAAATATGTATATACTTATCATAAGAAGAAAAGAAATTATGCGGCTCACCCTATTTGTCTTGTCGTCATAGGGCTCCACACAGTGGGGAAATCAGAATGTATATCCAACACACACCGGAGAGCAGCATTATAAAATGTTTCTGCTGTTTCTCACATTATGAAATATAGCTACTGTATATACATAGGAGCTATACCGCTCCTATGCATACACCTGCTTCTGGCCTTGTGTAGATCTCAGCTCTAACCTTCTACAGTATTTTAGCACACTCTATAGTAAATTTGTTGCCCACTTTGCACCCAACCCCTCCACACCCACTTTTTGAAAATTGCCATGAAGGTGGTAAAAGGGGTAAATAGTTGCAATTTCCTGGCCGTTTACCGGTAATTCAGAGTATTCCATGCCGTACATGCCAGGAGAGAGGCATACAAGTCATGATAAACATCTCCTTTATTCCTGTATTAGCTTCCTGTTATATTCTTGTACACAGGGGGCAGTATTATAGTAGTTATATTCTTGTACATAGGGGGGCAGTATTATAGTAGTTATATTCTTGTACATAGGGGGGCAGTATTATAGTAGTTATATTCTTGTACATAGGGGCACTATTATAGTAGTTATATTCTTGTACATAGGGAGCAGTATTATAGTAGTTATATTCTTGTACATAGGGGGCAGTATTATAGTAGTTATATTCCTGTACATAGGGGGCAGTATTATAGTAGTTATATTCTTGTACATAGGGGCACTATTATAGTAGTTATATTCTTGTACATAGCGGGCAGTATTATAGTAGTTATATTCTGGTACATCGGTGGCAGTATTATAGTAGTTATAATCTTGTACATAGGGGGCAGTATTATAGTAGTTATAATCTTGTACATAGGGGGCAGTATTATAGTAGTTATATTCTTGTACATAGCGGGCAGTATTATAGTAGTTTTATTCTTGTACACAGGGGGCAGTATTATAGTAGTTATATTCTTGTACATAGGGGCAGTATTATAGTAGTTTTATTCTTGTACACAGGGGGCAGTATTATAGTAGTTATATTCTTGTACATAGGGGGCAGTATTATAGTAGTTATATTCTTGTACATAAGGGGCAGTAGTATAGTAGCTATATTCTTGTGTTTCTGTGCTGTATTGTTTAAAATTACGCACATTAAACCTCTCATTGATAGAAAACACACATTTTCCTTCAGACTGTAGTGATGCTTCCATGGAATACCACGACCACTGTGGACGAGTTCATCCTTCTGGGATTGACCAACAATCAGAACATACAGGTCCTGCTGTTTTTTGTGTTCCTCATATGTTACATTATTTCCATGACAGGTAACATATTAATCATCTGGATCAGTAGCGTACACCCGCGACTCAGTACTCCAATGTACTTCTTTTTGAGAAATCTCTCCTTCCTGGACATTTGGTATACATCAAGTATAATTCCCAATATGCTGAAGAACTTCTTATCAGTGAAGAAATCCATATCATTCATTGGTTGTTTTACCCAAATGTTCATTCACCTCTCTCTAGGAGGGGCAGAGTGCTACCTTCTGTTGTCCATGGCCTATGACCGCTATGTGGCTATATGCAACCCCTTACACTACACTAAGAGCATGCATCCTGCCCAGTGCATTCAGATGGCTATTCTCTCCTGGGTCGGAGGCTTAACAAACTCAATATTCCAAACAATTTATACATTACAGTTGCCTTTCTGTGGTCCCAATGTTATAAATCACTTTATCTGTGAGGAGCCCATCCTGTTGGAGTTGGCCTGCAGAGATACATCACTGAATAAGACAATTATTTTTATCTGTGCTATAGCGGTGACCGTGGTCCCTTTTTTCCTAATTCTTATTACATACATCTATATCATTTCCAGCATCTTGAAGATCAGCACCTCCAGGGGGCGTAAGAAAGCCTTTTCCACCTGTGCTTCACATGTTCTTGTGGTCATCCTATTTTATGGCACCATTTTCTCAATGTATTTAAGACCTGGACCTATTCATGTTGCCAACCAAGACAAGATGGCCACCTTGTTCTATAGTGTTATCACACCTATGTTAAATCCTCTGATTTATACTTTTAGAAACAGGGATGTAAAAGAAGCATTTAAAGAAACCACGAGAAAAATACTAAGTCAGTAAATCAAAGAGGATATTCACCTTGCATCAGATTATCCAGGAGTGCTTGAAGGGAAAGGATTGGGTATTAAAGGGCATTTTTTCTCAACAATTAATTTTATTTGATGAAAAGATCAGAACAAGGGGGGGGGGGGCACTTATCAGATGATGGCACTTGTGTCTTGGCTTA
Source organism: Engystomops pustulosus (assembly GCA_019512145.1). Taxonomy (NCBI): domain Eukaryota; kingdom Metazoa; phylum Chordata; class Amphibia; order Anura; family Leptodactylidae; genus Engystomops; species Engystomops pustulosus. The sequence goes on along the minus strand of CM033644.1, from coordinate 49,899,263 downwards.
TGATGAACATCAGCGCCGAATACATCAGGAGGCTATGAAAGTCTGCTGTCTGTAGCAAGTGAGCTAGAATTCCCCCTGGCCAGCCCACTCCTGCAGAGTTTTTTCATACACGGATGAGATACCAGGGAATACTAATTTTAGTATTTTTTTTACTTAAAGGGGTTGTCTAGAGGATGAGAAACATGGTTGCCTTTCTCCAAAAATAGTATCATACCTGACCATGGTTTATGCTGGTTTTGCAACTCAGCTCCATTCACCTCCTATGCAGCTGAGTTTCAATAATGGCACAAACCATGGTCAAGAGTTTTTGGAAGAAATCAGCCATGTTGTTCAACCTGCAGACAACCCTTTTAATATTTTATTTTTAAAGTCTCTGCATAATTTATTAATTGGTGTAAATACATGTACCTTGGTGTGATACATTTAGAAGCATTTTACATAGTGAGTGTTTTGTTCTATATGAATTATTGAACATGTTTTATGTTGCTTTAAATTAAGAGACACTTATCTCTTTTTTGTAAAGACCCTACATGGCACAAGTAAGTTTATGCAATAAACCTGAAAACAGCATTTATTGTACACTGGTTACTGCACCTGTAAAACTGAAATATGTCTAGATAATGTATAAATATGTCTTTGAATAAATTTCATATTGGTTCATTTTTTTCATTTTTTATCTTCCGGATATCTTCTGGAAATCTTTCAAGCCCATCTTACCTGGAATTCGTTTGCACCCCCCACCCCATTAGAGGTCATATATAGCTACATAAAAATAAGAAGTACCAAAATGTTTACAAAGTATCTTCATAGTAAAAGGACTGAGTGAATAATATTATAATAATACACACCAACTGAATTGATTCATCAGCGGTCAGTTAGGTAAGGTAAGTAAAACAGTTTGAAGACACAACAATTTTTATTGTGTTTATGTGTTTTTTAAATCTACATAGCCAAATAAAGGCACCATTTAAAAAGACAAGATGTACTCTTTAGCACCTTAAAGGGGTTTACCCACAAAAGAAAGTTCTCAAATTTAATTCCGTAGTGATGTTTACACAATAAAGATAATTTTATAACCTCTTACTTTACAATTTTACAGAGTTTTATTGCTGTTTTAGCTCCTATCACTCGGTGATGCTCAGTGTAAGATTCCAGAGTGTAGGCGGGGACACTCTAAGCAGACACTTCATGATCCATCTAGTACTGTGAGATGCTGTGTGCTGACAATGTGCTTAGATTATCAGGTTACAGTGTATCTACACTTTTATTTAGCTTCTGAACTCTCACTAGTAGAGATGAGATCCATGAAATGGATATAAAACACAATTACACACAGATTCAGTCCTGCTACATCTCAGCTATAACACACACTGGGGCAAATTTACTTATCCGGTCCATTCGTGATACAGCGGCGCGTTCTCTGAGGTGGATTCTGGTCCGGCCGGGATTCACTAAGGTAGTTCCTCCGACGTCCACCAGGTGTCGCTGCTGCGCTGAAGTCCGCCGAGGCCCTTTGGAATGCACTGAAGGAAGTTCACCGCCCTATTCCTGGTGAAGGTAAGCGCGAGTCCCGCGACACTTTTTTTTTTTTTTAAATGCGGTGGTTTTTCCGAATCTGTCGGGTTTTCGTTCGGCCACACCCCCTGATTTCCGTTGCGTGCATGGCAGCGCCGATGTGCCACAATCCGATCGCGTGCGCCAAAATCCCGGGGCAATTCAGGGAAAATCGGAGCAAAACGGAAATATTCGGGTAACACATGGGGAAAACGCGAATCGGGCCCTTAGTAAATGACCCCCACAGAGTCAGTTCTGTTACATCTCAGCTATAACCCAAACAGAGTCAGATGTGCTACATATCAGCTATGGTAGTGAAAGTATGGACTACAATCATGGCCAAAAGTATTGAGAATTATACAAATGTTAATTTTTACAAAGTCTACTGCATCAGGTTTTATAATGGCAATTTGCATATACTCCAGAATGTTATAAAGAGTGATCAGCTTAACAGCAATTAATTGCAAAGTCAATATTTGCCTAGAAAATTAACTTTTTCCTCCAAAACACATTTCAACTTCATTACAGGCCGCTGTAAAAGCAGCAGCTAACATCGTTTCAGTGATTGCTCCAATAACACAGGTGTGGGTGTTGATGAGGACAGGGCTGGAGATCAATCTGTCATGATTAAAGGGGTATTCTCCTCTGGGCATTCACGTTCTGTTCCATTAATCTGCCATATATAAACATTTCTTAAATTAGATGTTATTAAAAAAAATGTTCCTGTGTGAAGATAATTTCTCATAAATGTAGTGATTTGGTCCCTTAGAAACAAGATTGTGTCCCTGGATACGGCCACCTCTGCTGGAGTCATTGCACAAAGAAACAAAAAATTTTTGTATATGAAATGTCCGGGAGTTACTGCATATCCTACAGCCGTCCTGTGGTAATGATTGCTGAATCCAGGTGCTCAGGCAGGTCTCAATAGTGCATGTCTGGCCACTGCTGCCAAAATGTGATGTGGTCGTATCCGAGGAAGCTATCTCATTCTAAGGGACAACATGGCTATGTTTATGAGAAATTATCTTCACACATGAACATTTTTTTAATAACATCCAATTAAAGAAATGTTTATATATGTCAGATTAATGAAACTGAATTTGAATGCCCAGATCAGAATACCCCTTTAAGTAAGAATCACACCACTGGACACTATAAAAGGAGTCTGGTGCTTGGCATCATTGTTTCTCTTCTGTTAACCATGGTTATCTCTAAAGAAACACGTGCAGTCATCATTGCATTGCACAAAACTGGCCTAACAGGGAAGAGTATCGCAGCTAGAAATATTACACCTCAGTCAACAATCTATCGCATCATCAAGGAATTCAAGGAGAGCGGTTCCATTGTTGCCAAAAAGGCTCCAGGGCGGCCCAAGAAGGACCAGTCAGTGCCAGGACCGTCTCTTAAAAGTGTTTCAGCTTCGGGATCGTGCTACCAGCAGTGCAGAGCTTGCTCAGGAATGGCAGCAGGCAGGTGTGAGTGCATCTGCACGCACTGTGAGGCGGAGACTCTTGGAGTAATGCCTGGTGTCAAGGAGGGCAGAAAAGAAGCCACTTCTCTCCAGACTCTCCAGAAAAAACATCAGGGACCGACTGATATTTTGCAAAAGGTACAGGGAGTGGACTGCTGAGGACTGGGGTAAAGTCATTTTCTCTGATGAATCCCCTTTCCGATTGTTTGGAACATCTGGAAAACAGCTTGTTCGGAGAAGACAAGGTGAGCGATACCACCAGTCTTGTCTCATGCCAACTGTAAAGCATCCTACAATCATTCATGTGTGGAGTTGCTTCTCAGCCAAGGGAATCGGCTCTCACAGTCTTGCCAAAAAACACATCCATGAATAAAAAATGGTACCAGAATGTCCTCCAAGAGCAACTTTTCCCAACCGTCCAAGAGGAGTTTGGTGATCAACATGATTCCAGCATGATGGAGCACCTTGCCATAAAGCAAAGGTGATAACTAAATGGCTCAGGGAACAAAACATAGAGATTTTGGGTCCATGGCCTGGAAACTCCCCAGATCTTAATCCCATTGAGACCTTGTGGTCAATCATCAAGAGACGGGTGGACAAACAAAAAACAACAATTATGACTGCTATCAGTCAGGATTTGGTCCAGAAGTTGATTGAGAGCTGCCAGGGAGAATTGCAGAGGTCCTGCAAATATTGACTTGCTGCATTAACTCATTCTAACTGTCAATAAAAGCTTTTGTTAATCATAATATGATTGCACTTGTATTTCTGTATGTGATAAAAATATCTGACAAACCAGAGGGCAACAGATCATGTGAAAATATAATATTTGTGTCATTCTAAAAACTTTTGGCCAGGACTGTAGAAGAAATAGGGGAACCCAAAGCGCAGGAGACTGAAGTGCAGTTAAAGATAGCTTATTAAGGTAAAAAATAGTAGAATGTTCCCCTTCTAAAGTAGGTTATATAGACATATAATAGGTGGTGTCTTGTTCTGAGGGAAGAGCAGCTCACAGTGGCTGTATTATCACGGGGTATCAATGTCCATAGATTAGACCCGTTTAGCAGTAGAATCCAATGAATAGCCAGCAAGGACAGTCCACTATAGAAGCGCATCTTCCAAAGATCAAAACGTTTTTTATTTTTTGTTAAAAAAGGTCTATATAAGAGGTATATAAAACAATGTGTTTCGGCATTGAACTGATGCCTTCATCAGGTTAAACAACCAATATATGTGCAACATGCCCCACCGGGGCCTAGTCTTTTCTTGGGGCCAGGAGGCAGCCGGGGGCCCGGAATACCGGAGTGGCTGGCGGTTGCAGCCTAGGCACGCTAGTGTCACAGTGCTTGGTATGGGGACCGGAGGGCTGTCCTACAGCCTGGCAGGTCTCCAGCAGGGGGTGTTGGCAAGAACTGATGTAGAGGGAGAGGCTGTGGTACTGGTTCTCCCTGGGGCAGCCCTTAGAGTCTGTAGTATGTGTTCCTGGTAGGTAGATGGGGAGCCCTTGATACAGCCGTAGAAGGGACCAATGTTGTGCATAAATTTTGTACATAAAAGTAACTTACAGTTCTTTATTCAACCAAGCGTAACAACACGCCAAACGATTCTGTACAAATGCAGTACTGGAGTGACCTTGGAGAGGAACCTCAGGAGTTGTCTCACCAGCCTGGATGCAGAGGCAGGCTGGGATGTAGCTGTGTCCAATCCTGGAAGCTGCAGCTTTGTCCTGTTTGTCCTGTGTCACTCTGTTTGTAGTTATTGAGATGAGGCCTGTGTGCAGAGCATGTGCTCAGAGCTCCTCCTGTGTTGAGAGCTTGATCTGAAGAGAGCTATGATCCTCCTCTGTCAGATGCTTGATCCTAAGAGTCTGACTCCTCCCCTGACTTAGGGTTTAGTTACCCCCTAGTCAGGTGGTCTCCTCCTCCAATCACAGTCCAGTTACAATAATGGAACATCATTGGATGATAACATTAACATTGCTTTAACCCTTGCCTATCCAGGCAGAATCTACCGCTGTATGTATTGCATAGGAAAAGGGCTTATTCGCAATTCCTCTGCCATGCGCATTGGCAGAGACGTTGCATATGTACAACAAGTGGTATAGTCGATTTCTTTTTTTTAAAAGGAAATCGACTATACCTCTTGTTGTACATACGATGAAAGAGGATAAAGCAGCACTCCAGAAATAGTAATAACGAATCAATGCAACTTTTCGCCTTATCTATAAAGGCATTCTCAAGCATCAAGAATTCTCAAGAATCATTTGTCTCCTTTGTTCTCCTGAACGTTTCCAATAATATATAATCTATATTTTCCAGTTAGTAATATAATTCCAGGCTTGGTTTTCTTTGCAGCTAATGGTTCATGGATAACAAGAGAGAAAAGCTGGTTCATATCCATTGGGTTTTTGGCATTCTTTACAAGTTCATTACTACTTGCACTTGCTTTACAATGCACAAATATAAAATCCAGGGTACACAGGGTACCCCTTATTTCTGACATGTATACAATGAATATATTACCGTATATACTCGAGTATAACCCAAGTTTTTCAGCACAAAAACATGCTTAAAAAACTTAACTCAGCTTATACTCAAGTCTATAAAAAAATCTTTTCACTCGCCTTTCCGACATCCCCGCAGGTCCCGCTCTTCATTGCTCCTGGCAGCCAGTGGCAGGTCCTTCCACACTGACTGTGCCGCTTGCTGACATTATAGTTTGTTCTCCGGGAGTGACAGGCGGAGCACACAATATGATGTCAGCAAGCAGCAGGGTCTGACTATATACTGGGGACAGGAGACTGGCTATATACCGGGGGGCATGGGGCTGGCTATGTACTGGGGGCATAGGCTAGCTGGCTATATACTGAATGGCATGTGCTGGCTGGTTATATACTGGGGTGTATGGGCTGGTTATATATTGGGGGTCGGAGCTAGCTATATACAGAGGGCATGTGTTAAATGGCTGTATACAGGGGGGCATGTTCTGGCTGGGTATATATTCCAGGACGACAGGGGTCTGGCTGCCTATATATATTAGAGACACACCGTCAGAAAGCATTGATCCCTTCCCTTGCATTTTCATTTTTGACTCCCCACCTTCAAAAAACTATAACTTTTTATTTTTTTCCATGTACAGAGTTGTTTGATGACTTATTTTCTGCGTAACACATTACACTCCAAAATGGTGGTATTTAATATTCCATTTCGTGTACTAGGAAGCGGGAAAAAAATTCCAAATGCAGTGAATTTGATAAAAAAAACCCGCATTTGTGCCGTATTCTTGTGGGCTTGGATTTTAAGGATTTCACTGTATGCCCCAAATGACATGTCTACTTTATTCTTTGGGTCGGTATTATTGTGGGGACTTTGGGAGCGATTTTCCGTTACAGGGTTAAACACAGTGAAAAAACATTATTATACTATATATTATTATATATATTATAATATATCGGGCATTTTCGAATGTGTCGATACCTAATGTATTTATCATTTTTACTGTTTATTTATATTTATATCAGTTCTAGGGAAAGGGGGTGATTTAGAGTTTTGAGGTTTTTTAATTATAATTTTTTTTTTAACTTTCTTTTTAATTTTACTATTTTTCAGACTCCCTAGGGTACTTTAACAACCCTAGGTTGTCTGTACAATCCTATCATATACTGCCATACTACAGTATGGCAGTATATGGGGATTTTACTCCTCATTCATTATAATGTGCTGATAGGTTAACCCGAAGTAGCCTCGGTTCTTCGGAAGATCCAAGGCTACCATGACGACGGTTTGCCGCTCCCCAATGACGTCACAGGGAGCGATGATCCCCGGAAAAATGGCGGCGCCCCGATCTTGGGTGTTACCAGTAAGTCTTTGCTGCAAAATGCAGCAAAGACTTACCGGCTATGGAGAGGGCTCAGCCCGTGAGCCCTCTCAATGCACCCGCACCCAGCATGTGACGTAGTATTACGTCACATGTCGGTAAGGGGTTAGTGGTTTCCTCACACTTGTCAAACAAGAGCTAATTTGCACAAGAGCTAGTTTTTCTAGAGGTCATAGATTTTTTTAGCCTGATTTGAATGTTTATTAGCTTCTTATGCACTTGTTTTTAAGAAAAACAAAGCCTTTAAAATGTGTGCAAATGAGTCTGAGGGGATCCAGGCTCCATTCACACGTATGGAGCTTGGAGCCTCTCAGACTAATTTGCATAATTAAAAAACTTAAAAAAAAAACAGTATAAGAAGCTAAAAGAAGAGCAGATTGTGCCAGAGGGGTCGCACACCAGTATGTCAGTGTTCTTGGTCTGCAATCCTTGATCCTGGTGGTAGATGTCCTTAACCCCTTAGCGCTCTGTAGATGTACTGCGCTGAGTCCCGCGAATAGCGCTCAGTGCAGTACAGCTACTGCGCAGAGACAATGCCGGTTCAGCTCTGCACAGGAGCCGAACCGGCATCGGGGGTCGCAGGATGTCAGCGGTAATCTACCGCTGACATCCCCGGCTAACACTCGCGGTCGGAGTGGGCTCCGGGGGTCCCACATGCCTTCCGGGAGTCTTTGCCCCACTATCGGCGCCCCCTTTTCGGGGGCGCCCTTCGCTGCTCTGGCACCTCTGGGGTCCACTCGGGACCCCAGAGAAGCCTGAAGGCAGTGCCTTTAAGATGGCGTCCGTGACGTCATCTTAAAGGCAAAGTGTCAGCCTATGCATCTGCATAGGCTGACACTGCTAATACCCTGCAATACATGAGTATTGCAGAGTATTACCATGAACAAGCAATCAGATGATTGCTTGTTCATGTCCCATGGTGGATCAAGTAAAAAATGTAAAAAAAAAAATGTTTTTCAATAAAAAATAACTTTAGCAATCACTAAAAATGCCCATATGCCCCAAAACAAATAAAGAGACATATAACGCTCAAAAAAGTCAAAATCTAAATGCTAAATATGTTAAATTTAATTTCAAACTGTATTTATCCCCAAAATAGTCAATTCTGAAAATACTGAAAATCGCTATTCGATTTGTAAGCCGCGTGACATCAAAATATATTATCCAGACATTTAAAAAATTATGAAAAAGTAAAGTAGACATATGGGAAATGTTATTCGGCATGTTATTTAGGTGGTAAATCGATCTGCCTGAAAACGCAGTGATTTCGAATTTCGAAAATGGCAAATTTTTCTAAAAATTCATAATTTTTTTCTTTTTTTTGTAAATAAACACAAAACTTATCAGCCAAAATTTACCACTAAAATGAAGTACAGGCAGTCCCCGGGCTACATACAAGATAGGGTCTGTAGGTTTGTTCTTAAGTTGAGTTTGTATGTAAGTCGGAACTGTATATTTTATCATTGTAATCCCAGCCAGAACTTTTTTGGTCTCTGTGACAATTGGATTTTAAAAATGTTGGGTTGTCATAAGAATCAATATTAACAATAAAGCTTCATTACAGACACCTGTGATAACTGTTATAGCTGATCATTGTAGCCTAGGAGTGTACAACATGTGGGGAAAAAACTATCTCAGAATCGTTTAGATAAGTAAAAGTGTTCAAAAGTTATAACCATATAAAGAGACGCAGGTCAGAATCCAAAAAATGGGACTGAGCCTTAAGCTACGAAATGGCTGCATCCTTAAGGGGTTAAAGGCCACTGCTATACTATTTTAAACAGTAAACACTTAGTTTTGTAAGGGGCAGCATTATGAGGAGTGAACAAACATGTAGCAGTGTGTCACATTAAAGGAAACCTACCACTTGTAGTGGCAGGTTTCCGGATGGCAATAACGAGCACCAGCTCAGGTGAGCTGGTGCCAGGAGCTTATTTAGTAGTGTTTTAAACCGCGGTATCGCGGTTTAAAACACTTTTTAAACTTTATAGCCGGCACAGGCAGGTACGCGCTCGGCGCTTACGTGCGCGCGGCTCATAGGAAGTGAATGAGAGCCGCTGCGCACATGGTAAGCGCCGAGCGCGTACTCCATGCGCGGCTATAACGTTTAAAAAAGTGTTTAAACCGCGGTATCGCGGTTTAAAACACTAACTAAAATAAGCTCCGGCACCAGCTCACCCTGAGCTGGTGCCCGGTATTGCCATCAGAAACCTGCCACTACAAGTGGTAGGTTTCCTTTAATGTGATTTCTGCTGGGGTTAAATTTAGTATCTTTACATTTATTTTTATGAAGTTTGACATGTAATCCCTTAGGTTATAAAAATCCACAAGGGAATAGAGGAGGATAATAAATGATGGTGAAAGTCTGCTCCTCTTGTACTCACTTTAACATGTCTGCTGAAGGAACAGCAAATAACTATAAAAAGGAAGCTTGTCGGGACATGTTTTTTTCCAATATTTTGTCAAGATTATTGAAGTCCAATATGTCATAGTTTTATACTAATTTTCAGGTATGGATTCATGAGACTTTAAAGTTATTTGTTTTTTTTGGGTAATTACCTTAATGAGTAAATTAAGGGGTAAGATGCTACTTTTACATGAGGTTGCGGTCACACGTTGCAGTTACAGCTGCATTGCAATTAGTTTTGAGGTGGTTTTAGGTGCCATTTGGTTCATTTAACAGATGAAAGACATGAACTGAACCTGAGAATTAGATTTTGAAGGAGAAACGTGTTCAACAAATGTCATTCACCTGTTGATTTGATGTCTTTCTTTTGTTAAAATAAGAAATTACACCTAAAAAAAACTTAAAACTAATTGCGGTGCAGTTTTAACTGCAATGTGTGACTGCACTGGTGAAGAGGTGGTACTCAGAGCCCTTTCTGTGGGCACTCAGGCCATCACCATAGATGACTCCAGGTATCTTCCTGCGGTCCCAGACAGCCCAGGACTTGCTGTGCACAGAGCTATTTTAAAGTGACAGCTCTACCTGGGACTATTTTCTGCTTTATTGGTGTCCTCAGGTTCTGGTATCAATGAAAACTGTGACAGAGAAGGAAGTATAAATCACAAATTAAATTTCTGTGTTGGCACTTTGCGATTAATAAGTGGGTCTTGGTTGTAGTTTGGGCACTCGGTCTCTAAAAGGTTTGCCATCACTGCCTTAGGGTCAGGGCATCATTCACACTATTGTGTCCATTGCACATCTGCCAAAATTCCATCCTTACTTAGTCCATTTTGTGTCAATGTTGTATCTGCATCAATTTTTTTTTTCACTTCTGCAAAAAAAAAACCTGACAATTTCCAAAACTTATAAGGCAAAACACCTGGCCATCATACGTGAAATAAATAGTACAGCAGACTGCAGGTGAGTGAATAAAAGGACATGTGAATAGCTACAGGATGTAATCCATACTGATGAAAAAATGTATGTGTGAATGGGCCCTTACACTGATGTAGGCTGATCATCAGCTGGAAAATAGTTGTAGGCAAGTAGGGATAATTGGTTTTGTTTTTTATATGATTATCATTGCAGTAAATGAAAGATTGTTTTCCAGGCCTCAGATAAGATCACTGGATATTTTACCACCATGGACAACCTCTTCCTTCTATGGCTAACTACTGGGAATCTTACCACCGTGAACACCTTCATCCTTGTGGGGCTAACCAGCAGACAAGACATGGAAATATTACTATTTATTGTATTTCTGAATTGTTACATTGTTTCTTTCATGGGTAACATGTTAATAATTTGGCTCAGTACCATAAACCCTCGTCTCCACACCCCAATGTACTTCTTTTTAAGAAATCTCTCCTTCTTGGACATCTGGTACACTTCATGTGTCGTTCCCAAAATGCTTATAAACTTCTTATCAGTGAAGAAAACCATATCGTTTAATGGTTGTTTAACCCAAATGTTTATCCACATGTCTCTAGGAGGGTCAGAGTGTTATTTGTTACTATCGATGGCCTATGACCGCTATGTGGCTATATGCAGCCCCTTACACTACACTAATATTATGCATCCCGTCTTGTGCATGAAGTTGGCTGCTGCATCGTGGATTGGAGGCTTAATAAACTCTATTGTAAACACGGTATATACATTACATTTACCTTTCTGTGGGCCTAATGTAGTGAACCACTTTTTCTGTGAAGTTCCCACAGTACTAGAGCTGGCGTGTGCAGATACATCTCTTAATAAGACCGTCCTTTTCTTCTGTGCTGTAGTAGTAGCTGTTGTCCCTTTCTTTGCCATCTTCTTTACTTATGTCAATATTATTTACAGAATAATGAAGATTCGTACGATGACAGGAAGGAGAAAAGCCTTTTCCACTTGTACGTCACATGTTATGGTGGTCACATTATTTTATGGCACCATTTTCTTTATATATTTGAGACCTGGGACTGTTCATGTCAATAACCAAGACAAGATGGCCACCTTGTTCTACAGTGTTATAACCCCAATGCTAAATCCTCTGATATACACATTAAGAAATAAAGATGTTAAATTAGCATTAGGAATCTCTATGACTGTCAGGAGAATGTGAGCGGCAGAATGGTCTAAGGGTAGTGACACGCAATAACCACAACGCAATACCCCTTACACCAACCAATGATAGCAGGAAGTTACAAGTAATAACTCTTTAGTGACGCTACTGGTTGCCATGAATGGGAGTTTTGGCTATGTGCCATCACTGCCACTAGGGCTGCTCTGTTTGCTTTTAACCTTAGGGTGGTTTCACATCAGTGAATTCTCACTGAGCCCATTTCGGCTTAAGGACACATACAGATGTGTAAACCAATCTGTCCATAAGCCAAAATGGCTTCATTGTGAAATCACTGATGTGGAAAAAAAACACCCTGAATCAGAAATGTAGTCATTAACCACTTGAAGCCGATAAATGTCAGGCTGGTCAGCACGCTACACAACTACACGATAAACAGTTTCGGATGCAGATATAAAAAAAATATTATATCTAAATATATTTATATATATGTGTTATATATATCTGATATATGATATATCTTATATTATATATATATACTATATACTTAATATGAAATATACTATATATATTTTTTTTTATAGGCCCCTTATTTTGCCCATCCTTATTTTGTGCTTGAAGTTTGACTCTCCACATTATAAACGTGTATTTCATGAAATATCTTTGGATGATTATTTTTATACATATGTGCTGTAAGTATTTTTTAATTAATCAAGCTTCCAATTGCATGGAAAACATTTTTTCTTGAGGTTTACATGGTCATGACTTTGCAGAGCCAGCTATTTTCTGAGGATGGCTAGCTGTCCCTGCCCAATAAACCGTTTCTGCCCTCCTGAGCAAGTGTGCACAGTGTAGTAGCAATTCCTACTTCCGCACATCATGTGGTTGACCCATGAGCTCTAAAGTGTTTTTGTAAAGGGGAGACATGACGTTAAAAAAAACCTTGTTAAAAAATATGGGTTATTATCAGCAAGAAATCTGCTAGCCTCTCCTAGTTATGCCCATGCACACAGCCATGTATAACAATGCATAGAATGGCGTAGTGATATCCACAGAATGTCAATGCTAGAGGAGTCATTGTGGATTTTAATTGTAAGGTTATCTCCACACGTTGCAGAATGGCTGCAGGATTCACGGATCAGTAAGCTTCCTGCAATGTGTGCATGGGATTGTCAGAAATCCTATACACTATGCGGCTTCTGTATTACGCGGCCTTATTTATTGCACATAATATATCGGTGTGCAGATACCCTTAAGACGGCTGCAAATGGTGGATATTACAGATTTCTGCTGTAGATTTAAAAATTTGCAGATCATTACTGCAGATTCTGGAAGTGAAAGTCTTTTGCAATGCAAAGGTCAGGCTGATCTTTCCCTTACTGTTACAGTAACAACCAGGAGTAAAACTGTAGTGTGAATTACAGAGCCATTCCCCTGTGTGTGCCGAAAAATGCAAAGGTTACAATTAATCACGGGAAATGCAGAAAAAAAAAAAAACAGACATCCATCCACGGTTTCAGGCAGAGTTTATGGCAGTAGCTCTACTGCATAAAATAAATTTCTCAACCTGCCAAGATTTTTCATTGTAAGTGTCCCCAATACCCTCTGTTATAGATGATAAAATGCTTGTACAGGAGTGAAATGAAGACATTGGATGCAAATATAGAACTTTATTTTGCTGCAATTTAATTATGAAAGGTGTAAAATGATGCATTACAAAAGAAAAACTAGTTTATGAGCTGCATATTTTAAATATCACTGTACAATTTCAACAACAGAAACAAGTAAAGTGAAGAAACCGAGGAAGAAGCCTTCGCTTCCAAAATGAGAATATGCAACGGACCTGAACTATTATTACCATTGGTGGGGTAAAAATACCGCACAGTACAAGGGAAATTATACGCTTTACACTACTGACACATTAAGGCATTAGTGAGCAGTATGGAGACATTCTCTGCATCTACTAGGGCTCTGTTCACATTTGAATGGTAGTTTCCATTATATATGGATGCAATGACCCAATGCCAGACACAAGTGACACCAGCCAGATTCTGATGATCTTTAGGGGACTGTTGGGTTCCAATGAGTTTTCAGTCTCCTAACAGGGCCTTACATGTGAACTGTGCAGACCGATGGAAGAGGAACAGACAGTTACAGAAAAACGTGGGGAATTCGATGTCTATGTCAAAGAGGGAGAGATATTTCATGTGAAGTGAAGATTTCTGCGCACTGCCATTTACATTAGGGCTGTATTACAGCAGAAATAATGATTAAACACTCATTTATACTGTATGTACCTTTATTTGTCAAACCACATTACCCTGCACTAGAACAGATACAACAGTGCAGCGAATGTCCGACCTTTACTGTAATGACCGCTCACTCCTCTGGGCAGAAATGGCTTCAATACAAATGAAGGGTGGGGGGGTATACAAATCAGGTCACTTACCAAAAAAAAATAATACACCTGACACATGTCTATATAGCTGTTACACTTTTATTCCCTCTGAATATGTATTAAAATTTTTAAACTGGGTGACCCATGCTTCCGTCAATAGGGCAGCGTCTGGGGACATTGTGGATAGCTGACAGGTCTACCCTACTCAGATGTGGATTGTAATTATCTAATATGCAAATTTTCTGTTTGAATATTCCCTACTTCACAATTAAAAAAAAATAAATTCTCCTCTCCCATCAAGAGCAGCTATGAAGTTATTTTTCCTTAATAATAATCTTTATTTAAATAGCCCCGTCATATTCCGTTGCACTTTACAAATCTCCTGGAAGTTTCGTTTCACTCTCCCATGCACCTAAAGTACACTCTGTATGTATTTTATAAAGCCGGGGAAATAGAAGAAGTTCAATTGGTGCATGGTCAATGTGGATCTTGGTGCATGAAGCAGCTTTGCTACAACTTACTTAAATTTCCTTTTTTTCATTCTATATATCAATTTAGGTAAAAGGTCTTTTGGTCTAAAAATAAAAATAATAAATGTAAATGACAATGTAAACCAGAAAACTGGTATATCTTATAGCTGTAGTATATGGCGGCACATCCGGAATAGCACCAAAACTAGGACATTTATATTTCTTTACAACCGACTACAGACTGTCCCACAGTTAAGGACAGATGATCACTAGTTACAGACGGACCTCTCTGACCTCTGGTGAAGCTCTTTGGATGTTACTTTAGTCCCAGGCTGCAATGATCAGCTGCAAGGTGTCTGTAATAGATGTTTTATTGATAATCCTTGCTCCCATCAACAACACTAAATTTTGAAAATCCAATCGTCACAGGGACAAATAAAAATTTTGTCTGGAGTTATACTTTATAATTGTATTAGGTTCTTTAGGTTTGTTCTTTAACGGGTTATCCGAGTTTAGTAATAATTTAGGGCCGGCTATTTAAAAATGACAAACGTGTACTTACCTTCTCCGGCGCTGCCTATGTCCCACGCCTCAGTCCATCTGATCTGTGCACGGTTTGATTACAAGGGCCGGAAGCTCCCATCCGACACCATCTCCCAGCGCTTGGGCGATAGGGACGGATGGGAGGAGCCGGCCACATTGCCAGCCAGAAATTCCTTGTGTGCAGCTTCTGGGCCCCTGTAAACAAACATGGGCAATGATCAGATGGACCGTGGCGCGGGACATCAGCAGCGCCGGAGGAGGCAAGTACATGTTTATTATTTTTAAAGAGCCCACCCCAGCCCGGCCCTAAATTATTAGTAAACTCGGATAACCACTTTATGTTGAATTTTTAAGCAAGTCGGAACCATCTTGTATGCAACCCGAAGGACTGTACTACATGCCATATAGCAGCCCAATAGATGCTGAACAAATCTCAGCATGTGACAGGTTTTGATAGGTAAAGGTCTGGGTTATGAGAGCCGCACAAGATGATGAAATGAAGGAGCAGAAATGTCCACTCGAGAGCTGTGCTGCTTCAGCGCTCCTTGGAAAGTGAGGGGACTTGCTATGAGCTGATGCAATGCTCCTTAAGCCCTCCAACATCAAATAAAGCATAGGCGCCACAAAGTGCAGTCATTCAGCCCCTTCTTTAACTCACTTTCTGTTCCTGAATCTGTTCCAATATGAATGTTTTACAAAATGTTGTTATACTATAAAATAGCTACTACTGAATAATATAGTGTAGCCTCAGCCATGGCAATATTCTTTCAATAAACATGAACCCACTATAGAGACAAAGCAGATAAGGGCTATGAGGCTTTTCATATGTATCTAGGACTGTGGTGGAGCCAACTGCATATAGATGACAAAAAAAAAGAGAAAAAAATCTTTCCTGAACTACCATGAAATCAATCACAAATGTGCTAATTAAAATTTCTGTCCACCACTCAATGATGTTGTATAGTGGACAAACCCTTTAATGCGCACATTTGTCATCAGGCCTGTAAGTTACTTGCTCTTCACTGGTTGGATGATGAGACCCCCCCCCCTCCATGGCACCACAATTTCTAAAAAGTTTATTTAAAATGAGATTCTGGGTCTGACATCCATGACACTCCTTAGGGCGACGTCTCTATTACATCCATCTCTAGGTCACCGAGAAATCTACTTACCGAGGTGAATATGTTTGATACTACTGTTAATATGAAGCTCAATTAGGGCTACAGGTCTGCCATATACCTTGCTCTCCTAATGGGTTGGGTGGGTTTCTTTACTTGTTGTACAGTATTTCTAAATTCACTCTGAGCAAAATGCAAAATGCAAAAATCCTCCAAAAACTACTGGTGTCAGGGAGTCTTCATGTAACATGACATGCACACAGTACACGGCACAGCTGTGGCAGCAGCGGTACATTAAGGTCTGAATGAACAAGGACTCCTTAGTCAGGTCTTTGGGATGTATCCAATATATTATGGTAATTAGTAGGAAGCCAAAACAGCCCAAAGTAGCAGTCATAACAGGAAAATGTCAAGGACAGTTACCGTGCATGAGATATGATGTAACCTACACTTGTCTTATCACTGCACAAGGCTCATTTATTCATTTACAACCAGATAATCACAGCCCTTCAATCCCTTTGGCAAAGAACTGGTTAACTCCCGACATCAATATATATATAAAAAAAAATCTGACAAAAACAATATGCATAAATAATGTTGCGTTGACAACTGAAGACAAAGATTGCAGACGTTTCTTCTACCAATGAATAACAGAAATGTACTTTAAAGATAAATTACTACAATATGATATATGGAAAATACTAAACAATCTTAATTACAATACAAAATCTCTACAATAAAACATCTCTTTTTAAAACACATCTGATAAGTGCAACGGTAAGTGCACGTTTTCTTGTCATCGCTTCTAAATGCCAAGAAGGAAGGCTTTGGAAAATCCCTTTTACCCAGATATTGACCAGTTTGTTCTTGGTCCTCTTCTTAAAGGGGCACATCTTGCACATGGAAAGTGTCCAAAGATGGACTCACCATATGTAGATAAGTAGCGTATAGAAATGTCAAGATGTGTTCCCCGTGGACTATCTACTTCACATGATCAAACAATATAAAAGCAGAATAAAACACAGAGAACCACTAGTTAAAATCTGATTGGCAGTAGAAGGATTGTATCCTACAAGCACACATAAAATATATATTTCATTTTAAAAAAAAAACCCAAATATTCCCTATATCTAATAGACACAGGCGTAGTTATCACGAGCATGCATGCCCCTTATATCAATACAGCGCATTATACACAATAGGGTCTGTACAACCTCCCACATATAAGACTTGTGATCCTTCTGCCACCACCGTCCCAGCCTTCCCACAGATCTTTGAAAAGATTTTGGCAAGACCCAATGGTGTAAGAGAAGAAGCTGAACTACTTGTAAAGGTGATATAGCCCTTACTGTATACTGCATTATAATATAGGACGTGCATCTACAACTGGGAGATGCACGGACCCACCATTTACTAACCTACAACTAGGTAAGCCATGTGATGGGGCGGCATTCATGAGAAAACGGTCAGTGCAATGGCGGAGGAAAGCCGCTAAATCTCAATGGGGCAAAGGGCTCAATGTGCAATATGTTACATATCCTAAGGCACTACTGATTCTAGAAAATGGGAACTGTATAAAGTCACCTGAGCAGGGGGGGGGGGTTATATCAAATCACATTCCTTTTCTTGGAGGTCATAAAATGAGTGCAAATGTGTTTTCTTAAATGGCTATTCTTGGGTTACAATATATGAAATTCTGCACAGATTCTTGGGGAAATTGAAGAAGATTTTCGATGTTATTGATGCTTGGAGAGATTTGGTGTTTATTGTATTGGTAATGTATCGGAGGATGAGAGTCACTTCAGTGGATGACGTTGTCACAGCACAATGACCCCAGAGCAGGGTGGTGGGTCGTATTCTACAGTATCGCTGGGCAGGTAAGACATGTTTTGTAATGGATTCTAGATAAGTCTACACTATAGCCAGTGTAAATATAAAGAGTTCCTGGTCTTGTCTTCATAAAATAATGCAGCAATAAACCATAACATAAGCAATTGTTAAGACTGAATGATCTGCAAGAAAAAAACCCATAGAACTGTAAGGAAAGATTTCCCTACTTTTCTATGCTGAGGCTGCAAGAGGATATCTGGGTGCAAGTTCTGAAGTGTGAATGCACCCCTTTCATGGAGGCCTGTAAAGTGTCACTGGGTAAAAAGACATTAGGGCGGGGCTTGGTAAAAGCAGATTGGCTGGAGAATTGCAGACTGCCAATCAGTTTTACAGGAAAATGGCAATCGGCAGCTATTAGCCAATCAGAATGAAGTCTAACACCATTTCTCAATGCTTAGAATAATGCAGACAAGTGGGATAAGGTGAACAGAGTCTCTTTTAGCTACCTTGTACGCAGCTCCCTTGACATCAAGCAGGAACTTCAGGAAGCCTTATGACATGGTGCGGGATTAAAACCAAATCAGTATATCTATAACAGATTCCGTACTGTAGACAGCACTGTTTCCACCTGGTTGGGTCTCTTCAGTACAGTGTAGGGAACTTGTTTGGCTGGGTGAGAGGTTTGTGACTAGGATCGGGAAGTAAGAGTTCTCCTTACGGAGACTAAAAATAAGGCCGCTTTAATCCGGCATCATGTCATTAGGCTTCCTAAAGGTCATGCTTGATGTCAAGGGAGCTACCTTACAAGGTATCTTCCCATCCTGGAAAACTTATTTGCATATTTTTTTACCAGAATCCCAGGGTGGAGCATCAACCGCTCCACGTGCCAACACAGTGGCCTTAATTGGCAAAGTCTCAATAAGGAGAGTTCTTACTTCCAAGCCCTCGTGACAACAACACTTTAATAAAACTGTGCTGAGAAAAGTTATCAATCTGTATTGTAGCTTCTATTACTAACTAATTAAAGACGGACGGGGCCCGATTTATGTGGTGTACTTTAAATTCATTAATCCAAAAGTGATTTATGGCTGAAAAAAAAATGTGAAAAAATTGTTGTGTGAAGGTCAAAATGAGACATTGAAAAAAAAAAAAAAAAAAGTATGTGCGAAGTATGACCCTAACAAAATATACAACGTCTGTCCCCAATGACATAAATGCTCAAGAGGGGGTTAGTACCGGTAGACTGTGGGCTGCGACCAGTTCTTTGGCATTCACACTGCACCAGTTCTGTCACATTTTTCCATATTGTTGTCATTCCAATACTATAAGACCCCCCCCCCCCCACACCTATTTAATGCCAGAGCAGTAAACTAAAAAAAAATCTCCTTCAGTGGCTGATGGCCTGACCATGTCAACCTAAATTTTCTTGTAAAACTTTTTTGTTAAAATAAAAACCAATAATCAGTTTACTTAAAACAATTGGCCTCCAAACAGAGGAGTCTGAGGGCTTTGGAAAATTGTGTCAATATAATAGTTGCATCCGCTGTGTATAGGGAATGAGAAGAGAAATGATGAGAAAGCGTCTAGGACTAAGGCACTGTTGCATTATAACCTCACTACATTATATGTTGATTTGTTATATATATTTTTTTTTTTACCAGATCTTACTTAAAATTTGGCAAAAGTTCAAAGCAGAATGGACTTTTAAAATCTGACAAATATCCATCAGCAAGTCTTGAGGTCAGTGGTTCCAGACTGTACAATATGGAATCTCCAGCATAGTCTGTAGTACTGGGTTTTTACCATTCAGAAAAGGAAGTTTTTTTTTTCACGTTGGTTTAAATTCTCCATCATCGGAGCAGATCCAAGAATGTTCTGCCAGCAGCGGCAAGCATAAGAGGGTAAAAAATGTAAGGCAATGGTGCATCACCATAAAAACATAGGAAGGCAGTTATTCTACAGGGACAATCTCACAGAGAACCTTACTGGCTTGGTATAAAGCAGAATCTCTTACTATTTCTACATGACCAGACATTCACAAGTCAAAAGATCCAACTGCTCAGTATCCAGAAAATAGTGAACAAGCCTGGAACATAACAATTTGTTCTCCGTTGCAGCCAGAAGGTTTTTTTTTTTCTCGGTTCTTTTATGAAAAGACTGAAGCAAACAACGCTGCAAATAAGAGTCTGGATCACAGCTTGTCAGAACGGAAGGTGTCCTCTATGGTGGGGTCAGGCAGGACCATTTCAGGATCACTTAACATACTCAGGTTATCCAGGCTCAAAGGTCCAAGTTTAAGCTCATCATCCAACTGAAATGTATTATCTGTGTCAAAGCCCAATTCAGAAACTCCGGCGACTGCATTGCCAATGTCCTTCGATAAACTGTTGCTGGAGTCATCTAAAAGGGAACAGAGACCAAGTATGAAGGGCACACGTCATTCCTTACTGACACAAAGGGATCCGCTCTTTAATACATTAAAACCTTCTGTTAGTGAATGACCCGACACCAGTGTCTGTGGGGTCATCAGAGGGGTTGATCATCCAGAAATCCATAGTGAAGTGATGAGTCTCCATGGAGGAGTATCAATGAGATCTAATCATCCATGTATAAAAAACCCTACACATTATTATTGCTATACATCATAGGCATCAGGCAGTGTGCAGACACTACACATCATAGGCATCAGGCAGTGTGCAGACACTACACATCATAGCATAAGGCAGTGGTACACACACACAATCATAGGCATCAGAGCAGTGTACAGTCACTACACATCATCAGGCATCAGGCAGTGGTTAGCAGACCGACACTCATAGGCATCAGGCAGTGTACAGTCACTACAACATCATAGGCACAGGCAGTGTACAGTCACTACCAATCATAGGCATCAGGCAGTGTACAGTCACTAACAATCATAGGCATCAGGCATTAACAGTCACTACAATCATAGGACATCAGGCAGTGTACAGACACTACACATCATAGGCATCAGGCAGTGTACAGACACTACAACATCATAGGCATCAGGCAGTGTACAGTCACCAACATCACTAGCATCAGGCAGTGTACAGTCACTACACATCATAGGCATCAGGCAGTGTACAGTCCTACACATCATAGGCACGAGGCTGTGTACAGCACTACCCATCATAGACATCAGCAGTGTACAGTCCTACACATCATAGGCATCAGGCAGTGTACCAGTCACTACACATCATAGGCATCAGGCATGCCATCCTAACATCATAGGCAATCATGGCATTGTACAGTCACTACACATCATAGGCATCAGGCAGTGTACAGTCACTACACATCATAGACATCAGGCAGTGTACAGACACTACACATCATAGGCATCAGGCAGTGTACAGACACTACACATCATAGGCATCAGGCAGTGTACAGTCACTACACATCATAGGCATCAGGCAGTGTACAGACACTACACATCATAGGCATCAGGCAGTGTACAGTCACTACACATCATAGGCATCAGGCAGTTGTACAGTCACTACACATCATAGGATCAGGCAGTGTACAGTCACGACACATCATAGGCATCCGGCAGTGTACGACTATACACCCCTACACACTATAGCATCAGGAGTGTACAGGCACTACAACATCATAGGCAGCAGTGAGATCAGGCAGTGTAACAGGCATACATCATCATAGGCATCCGGCAGTGTGACAGCACACACATCATAGCATCAGGCAGTGTACAGTCACTACACATCATAGGCATCAGGCAGTGTACAGACACTACACATCATAGCATCAGGCAGGGTACAGTCACTACACATCATAGGCATCAGGCAGTTGTACCGTGCACGACACATCATAGCATCAGGCGTGTTCCGTCACTACATCATATAGGCATCAGGCAGTGCGCAGTCACTACACATCATAGGCATCAGGCAGTGCGCAGTCACTACACATCATAGGCATCAGGCAGTGTACAGTCACTACACATCATAGGCATCAGGCAGTGTACAGTCACTACACATAGTCATAGCATCAGGCAGTGTACAGACCATACACATCATAGGCATCAGGCAGTGTGCGTCACTACACATCTAGGCATCAGGCAGTGTACAGTCACTACACATAATGGCATCAGGCAGTGTACAGTCACATCACATCATAGGCATCAGGCAGGGTACAGACACTACACATCATAGGCATCGGCGTGTGTACAGACACTACACATCATAGGCATCAGGCAGGTACAGTCACTACAATCATAGGCATCGGCAGTGTACAGTCACTACAATCATAGGCATCAGCAGTGTACCGTCACTACACATCATAGGCATCAGGCGATGTACCGTCACTACACATCATAGACTCAGGCAGTGTACAGTCACTACACATCATAGGCATCAGGGCAGTGTACAGTCATACACATCATAGGCATCAGGCAGTGTACAGTCACTACACATCATAGCATCAGGCAGTGTACAGTCACTACACATCATAGGCATCAGGCAGTGTACAGTCACTACACATCATAGGCATCAGGCAGTGTACAGTCACTACACATCATAGGCATCAGGCAGTGTACCGTCACTGTCAGACTGACCTGTTAGGATGATGTTTGGGACGCTCCCACCACAGTTGGAATACAAATAGCTTGTCCTCAGCTGGAAAGGATCTTGAAGATTTCCATGACTTCCTCCTAGTCCCATCATGGCTGCCTGAGTGTACTGGAGGTTCATGTTCGGGTCAAAGTAGTTATTGTTGGGAAGGGAACTGCTTGGGCTCCCATACATTTCATATGGTTCTTGCTGGAAAGAAACATTTTAACTATTAAGCCCAAGCCCAACCAATATTCACATCCACTATATGTTTCTTTTTGCAATTTCCAAAATGAAAAGTTTCCAATATACTTTCTGTATCAATTTCTCAGTTTTCTAGATCTCTGCTTGTTGTCCGTCTATAAAAAACAAACTGTGCACCTTGTGTGACCACAGGTCCAGATTTCTGTCCACCCGAAACAAACATATAAGGTTTCTAGCAACCAGAGATCTAGAAAACCAGGAGGAATTGATACAGAAAGTATATTGGAAAATTGTATTATTTTTCATCATACAAACAATAACATTAAAGTGGGAATATCCCTTTAAGTGCTCATCTAAGTAATGCAAAGAGAAGCAGGGTTATTGCATGTGCACACGGGAAGAGTAATAGAAGGCGACAATACACATTGGATAGATTTTATCCAAGTCATCTAATGTGAATGGGGAGTCCAGTCATGGTGAAATCATCTATTCCAAGATGGTAAGGTCCATTTACATGTACAAAGAGTGGGTCACAGAACCACATACTATTAATTCCATGGTGCAACAGACTGGAAGATGGACCCGGCGGTGAGGGATCATATGGGTCTGCTGGGTCTTTAGAGTCATTTTTGTCCCTGTATAAGTGTATGTTTTTCTAATATGTCTGTTGTCAGGGAAGAAACTAAACTCCTTATGGAGATCCCCTTTACCATACAATACAACTAGTGATCCCAAAGGAAATTGAACACAACATCTAGGGATTAGGTTACACATCGTTATATGTAAAGTCACGGCAAAAGTGAGGTTAAAAATAGGAAAAAGAGCCCATACATCTCAGAATCTAGAAGGGTGGAGGTTTGGGATTTGGGGCCTAGTTAAAAGTTTGTAATCCAGGGTTTGGTTGTAGAGTTCAATGGTTTTGGTGAAAAGACACCTGTCCTTCCTTACATTTTTGACCCTGTATAAGTGTATGTTTTTCTAATATGTCTGTTGTCAGGGAAGAAACTAAACTCCTTATGGAGATCCCCTTTACCATACAATACAACTAGTGATCCCAAAGGAAATTGAACACAACATCTAGGGATTAGGTTACACATCGTTATATGTAAAGTCACGGCAAAAGTGAGGTTAAAAATAGGAAAAAGAGCCCATACATCTCAGAATCTAGAAGGGTGGAGGTTTGGGATTTGGGGCCTAGTTAAAAGTTTGTAATCCAGGGTTTGGTTGTAGAGTTCAATGGTTTTGGTGAAAAGACACCTGTCCTTCCTTACATAATCCAATGAGCTCAGTGTTACCCAAAATGGGCTCTGTGCCCTTTTAACAATTTTAGCCACCTTGTTTCTGTCCCTTCCGTTGAGGACGCCTCCCCAGCACATGACTGCAGCGGTGATAATGCCTACAATAGTGGACTCGTAGAACATCTTAAGGATTTCAGTTTCCTGAGGAAGTACATAAGGGAGAAGCGGACACTTTGTTGTTGTTTGCTGTCCATTCAAGTGTGTCTTCAATGACTATGCCAAGGTATACGTAGGGGTGAACCTATTCTAATATCTGGTCTTTGATTTCAATGGGTCAGAAGAGGATTTTGTTCATGTTTCGGATGATTTTGTTGCTTCACTCCAATTGGTGAACATGTCGAAGACCTCCCCTGTAGAGTTTGTCCTCCCTGTCCCTAGTGCAAGTCCCCATTCCCTAGATGACATACTTCTGTGTGGTGTCTGAGGTATATAGGGTGAAAAGGAATCGGGATAGTACTGTGCCTTGGGGTGCTCCGCAGTAACTAATTGGGAATTTGCCCATTGCAGTCTGCTCCCCAAGTAGTCTAGGATACAACTGATTATCAATAAAAGTCATATTGTATCGTACCTTTACAGGAGTAAGGAGTCTTAAGTGGGGGATAAAAGTAAAAATTTGCCACCTGTGTTAGCTTAAATAAGGCAGCTCCCTCTACAGCAATGAGAGAGAGTAAAATCTATAACTTATCTATATGATCTCCAGGGCAATACCTAAGCTTTGTAAGAATTGCGGCTAGACTCCCTAAACATTCCTGTCACCATCACTAAATGACAGGGGTGCAGTGCCATCACCAAATTCAGATCATATAACAATGCTGGAATCAGAAGAGAAAGCTTTGAAAAAAATCGTTATTTTATGTGTATGGTCAGCCATATCATACAAAAAGCATCATAGTTTATATGGTTGAAAAAAGACACAAGTCTATCAAGTGCAACCAAGGAAGGGAAGGGATTGGATGAGGAAGGGATTTAGGGGAAACAATTCTATATAACATAACCATCAATGTTATTTAGGTGTAAAAAGGCATCTGGACCCTTCTTGAAGCTCTCTGCTGTCCCTGCTGTGACCAGCGCCTGAGGCAGGCTATTCCACAGATTGACAGTTCTCATAGTAAATAAGCCCTGTCGTCCCCGGTGATTAAACCTTGTTTTCTCCAGATGGAGACAGTGCCCCCTGGTCTTTTGATTTGATTTAATCTGGAACAACTTTCCACCATATTTTTGTATGGACCATTCATATTCATATACATATATTTATGGACCGGTGCTCAGAACTGCACAGCATATTCCAGGTGAGGCCGAACCAATGCCTTGTACAGTGGTAATATTACATCCCTATCTCGAGAGTCCATACCACTTTTGATAGATGACAAGATCCTACTGGCTTTAGATACAGCTGAATGACATTGCATGCTGTTATTCAATTTATGATCTACTAGTACAACCAGGGACTCTCCCAGATTTACTCCCCCAAGGACATATGTTGCCTGCGGATTATTAGCCCCCAGGTGCTTCCCCCATATGCTAATAGGAAGCAATATAACATACATTTCCCAAACCGGTGGAGCTTAGGTGTTATACATGGATTTTGGATTGCATGCTTGAGGGTGCACAACTGTTACAGGCCGTACAAATGTCACCGCTCCACCACTAGAGGGTTTTAAATGAAAGGTTGTGCTCAACACTATCTGTCGTGTTGGAAAGTGGTGCATAATGTGCAAATGTTTAGCAAAAATCTCAACAAAATCAAGGTCTGGTGTAGAGATGCGAACAGGCAAAGAAACATAAGTTTCTGTTAATGAAATGTAGAGAATATTCGGCCATAAGACTAACCTGTTGCCACAGACATTTCCCCTGTCTCATCGGCTGCTGCTGATCAAAGAAAGGATCTGAGAAGAAACCACTGAGGGTGCTCTGAAAAATGAACAGGTAAAAATTCATAAGCATGCATTAAAGATACCAAAGAGATTACAGTATGTTAGAAAAAAATTTTTGTTTGTAAAAGGGGTTGGCCACTTTTCAATAAACACGCCTCCGATTGTATATGTATCCGTGTCTTTGCCTCCTTTGAGTGCTCCAGCCTTTCCCTGTTGTAACCATGCTGCTCTCTGCATATATACACACAACTACCTATCTCTCACTGATCCAGCCCGTCCTCATGGCGTCACCCATTGCCTCTCTCACAGTCCGTCCTCACTGACAGACACAGGAAGAGGGGAAAGCAGGAAGAGTTGTAAATCTGCTATTGCATGCCCCTCCTATTCATCAGTTCTCATTCATGTTAACAAAGAATCACAAGAGTCTGCAGACAGCGGACTCATTTCCATATTAGCGCCCGAACAGCCAATCTGTCAAATTGACGCCCCAAGCCAACTAACTATGACCTTTGGCTATTCATGGCCAGGGCTTGCTGGCTAGGGGTGTCAATTTGCCAGATTGGCTGTTCGGACACCAATCCAGCAATATATCCTGGTCGGGGAGGATGCACCCGAACGGTCTGCTCATTTCTTATCAGGAACGCTGACTCACTCAATCAGGAATTTGGCAGAAAAAGATCTGACAGTATAATAAAAAAGTTGTTCACTTCTTGTTTCATATGCTTTACTATGGGCAGGGTTGGACTGGCCTACCGATGAAACCATTGGTGGGCCGCTCCCCTTTTTGGCCCCACCTGCTTACTCCGTTCCTGGCCACAGAGATCTATATGATGAGGGTGCAGAGAGCCTTCACCGTTTCCCCTGCTACAGCTATATGGAGCAGAGGCTTGACAGACTCCATGTGATGACATTGCCCGGTCAGCCGGTATCTCTGCATATAGAAGCAGCAGAGGAAGAGGAGGGCAACTAATGGTGAATAGGGAAAGGAGAGTTTGAGTAGAGGTCCTATTGAATGCTAGACCTTACATCGATGTTCACATGATTGAATTACATATTAAAATACATTTCAAGCTTATATGAAGTAAAATCATTATGGTCTAAACTTTTTCTAAACATGGCCCAAGAATACATAGGTAATATTTCTATGAAGTAGTAGGTGGGCCCCCAGAATCAATTTAATTAGTGGGCTTTAGGCACCCTAGTACAACCCAGAGTAAAGGTCATTTAGTTTTCTCTTCTTGGTGCAGGATTTCTGTATATACTCGAGTATAAGCCAACCAGAGTATAAGCCGAGGGACCCAACTTTAACACAAAAAAACTGGGAAAACCTGTTGACTTGGGTATAAGCTGAGGGTGGGAAATGCATTGGTCACAGCCCCTCTGGTACATAGCCAGCCTGCCAGCCCCCTCTAGTACATAGCCAGCCTGCCAGCCCCCTCTAGTACATAGCCAGCCTGCCAGCCCCCTCTAGTACATAGCCAGCCTGCCAGCCCCCTCTAGTACATAGCCAGCCTGCCAGCCCCCTCTAGTACATAGCCAGCCTGCCGGCCCCCTCTAGTACATAGCCAGCCTGCCGGCCCCCTCTAGTACATAGCCAGCCTGCCGGCCCCCTCTAGTACATAGCCAGCCTGCCGGCCCCCTATAGTACATAGCCAGCTGACACACCCCGTAGGTCCTTGCCGGGTCGTTCGGCTCTCTTCGGGTCTTCGCGCTTGGGCGGCACACACACAATGACACCCGCTGCTTGCCGGCGTTATTGCATGTGAGCCCCTGGCATCGCGAGTGGACCCGAAGAGGAGCGGAAAAATTCAAAGAGGCACTGGAGCATCACAAGGACCTACGGGGGGCATCGGAAAGGTGAGTACAGTGATATTTTTTTTAATGAATCAAGTGTAAGCCGAGTTAGGGTTTTTGAGAACAAATTTTTTAAGCAAGAAATGTCAAACCACCAGAAAGCGTCTGTACTCACATTAGCCAAATTTAGGTCCAAAGGAGGACAGGGTACAGGTGAAGGTGGCTGAAAGTTTGGCGATTCTGTAGATTCGTGCATCTGTTGCTGTGTGTGCTGAAGCGGGTGCTGAGATTGCTCTTGGTATAAAGGATAAGGTGGAGGAGGTTCTAGTGGAGGAAGAGAAAGCGGGCTCCTGTCCAGATTTAAACCCTAGAAACATAAATGGGACTGCAGTGAGCAATTATACAGTACAAAACAATTTGGTACATTTTCCTTTATTATAATCATAACCAATGCAAAAGATTAATTTTGATGATCAAATGTAACCCCCCAAAAAAAGTTGATAACCTGCTACTGAGCTAAAGTAATAGTTGTTGGGGCTGTCTTCAAGAATATGGGTTGTAGACATGTTACCTGCGAGTTTGGTTGCATATTCAATGGACTGGTGGGTGAAAACTGTCCACTAATGCTCCGATTTGACTCACTTCCCGGAGTCAAGGTCAATGGGCTAACAGGAGTGGGTCTTCGCCGTGAGGAACTTCCAAGAGTAGCCGTCGAGAGAGAAGGGTTACTGAGGGATGCCAGGCGAAGAGATGGGTGAAGTGATGGGTTGGAGCAGGCAGCGGGAGGTCCGTGGTTGTTTACGGGAGAAGCCATAGAGCTATTGTTCAGCGTCGCTTGTATGGATGGATTACTACGAGCATTGTGCAAACCTGTAATAAAATAAGTAAGGTAAGCAATGATCCTAAAGTAATCCCAGTGTTGTAGACTTTGTACAAGTTCATGCTGCCATCCAGGAAATCCATCGGGGCTAAACATCCAGCAGCTGCGAGCTCAATGCTGGTTTGTAAGACATAACACCCCATAGAAGAACAAGCTGCACAGTAACACACAGAGATCTTTAATATTCAGTTATAGATATTAATATGACACATAAAAGAACTGCCTTTCTAGACTTTATTACTTTATGCACCTGCCACAAGCTTGAAACCAATGATACCATCCAGTCACATACACTGTAGTCCTACGTTCCATAGAAATCTGTAAAGTAAGCAGCTTTAAAGAAGATAGGAACAAGAAAGATCTGACTGCGCCACACACAAGTCCCCATTCACTGGTGTATAATGGACGTATTATCATCCGCTTCTTGGTGGAACTTGAACACTTGCATATTGAAGAAAGTGGGTTGAGTGGCACAAAGACCCTATTGAAAAAGGCAAAGCTTTCCATGAGGAGGTTTTTTAAATTATTATTATTTCTGGCTCGCCCCCTTGTACCACTAAAGCTCAGTCCCTACTACTAGGTTTCCAATCAGATTATGTTCTGCACTTGTATTCTACTATGTTTTAAAGGGGTTGTCCAGGGATGAAAAGTACTGTATTCCTTCAAGGAGTCAAATATGAGGCCCTGCAGCACTCTACTCATTGGTTTCACTGCAGACTTGATCGAAAAATTACTACTCCCCAGGAAAACTCCTTTACTGTTCAGTGAATCAACGATACAAGTGTTCATTGCCAAGTCCTCCTTGTGCAGGCGAGTGCCGTTCACACCGTCAATGTCAATAGAAAATGACTGTCTGGGCCTTAAGAATGGGCTGGAATAGGACCTGCCTGATAATTTGTGGTGAGTGCAGTCACACCACCCACAGACAGCAACAGGGCCTTGCCTTAGGCCTCATGGATATGAACAGGTTATGGGGTCATGTGGTAGAATTTTTTTTTCTTTTTTGCAGCTAAGTGATATAATTACTATTACCAGGTAAGAAAAGCTTTGAGCCAACTTAGACATAAAAATATATGTATTGTGCCAACATGAGGTTTAAGGTTATGGAATATCACTTACCTGGCGAGCCGCTGATGCCCAGATGAGTCATAGCAGCAGGAAGCCCACCTGTGCAATTCTCTACACCCATATTGGCATACGTTGTGTCATCTGGATCCAGGGGTGTTGGCAGGGGTGAGGGGAAATGCAGATTAGTAAGATCTGGCAGTGATCCACCTGTGTTGAGGTTCCCCTGGAAATGTGAAAGGCCGGCATTCGGATCTGAAGACGGAAAAACTCTGAAAAAGAAAAATCAATGTTTAAATGTCAAAATTCACAAGGCTTTTTCTGGAACATAATAAAAACTAAAATCTGCACTACTGGAGTCCTACCTAACTATATCCTTGTTTGTGACAGATGTCAAAGTACTGACTAAAGCCAAGGCTAGTGGGTCTCAGTCAAGTTATCTCCTAAGTTGTGTATAAAGACAAAATTGGGCTTTACACCTGAAAGTGCCATATCTAGAAGTATAAGATGTGTAGCCAGCAATGTACAGGCCCAGACAACGCTGCCATTAGTTGTCATGCACAGAATGGGTTTTGGCTCACAGATCATGTGTTCTGAATTGGCCAAACTAATGTTTACCATGGTAAAGAGGATTTGCCTTACCAATCACCCAGCCCCTTTACAAAAGGTGGTGAGCACCTGATGGGTCTCATCAGCTCCCACCCCCTGTGTTGATGGGATTCCTGGCAGGACCATGGCATAGTTATAAGTATAGGCTGGGGAGGAAAATATGGGTGCTTATGAAAATACGGTTTGCAGCTCCTATCTTGACTGTAAACAGGTTTTGAGTAAATGCAGTGACCTTAACTTTTAGCTTGGAAAACCACTTGGTTGTTGGCTACCTTGTGTAAGATGGCGGGTAACACAAAAATGAAAATTATGTAATCCTCTTCCCTCCCCGAAGTTTGTGTTCCATTTAATTTTATTATTGTGTAGATTATGATTTATTATTTTCAGTGTCTAAAAAATATTTAAGATGTTAAAAAGAAATAAAAAAAATTAAATGTACTTTGTAGAAGATACAAATCCACTATCCTGGGACTTTCATGTTAAAGAACAGTGTATATGGAATTTAATTTAATGTGCTTCAGTACATACTTGATGCCTGGGACTTCACAAGATCGAGGACGAGATGTCATGGACTGGACCTAAAACAGATATTGGGAGACAAAAACATAGAAAAATTAACTTCAATGTTTTAATAGGACTATGACTATTTACTATTCCATGTCAAGCAGATTAATTCACAACCTGAAAACAAAGGCTAAAATACATAATAAAATAATTGACGATGCCAAGATTTGGGGTTGGAGTTTCCTGCTCTTGTTCTCATGCAAGCAGGAGAGCAAGTTATGAGAACAGGGAACTGAGCCGGGTGCTGAAAATCAGTACATTTCCCCCATGATCAAAGATCTTGTTGGATAGGGGACACGGTCAGCTCCTCCTTACTCTCCTTTGGGTTGTGTTTTCTGTGTATAGATACAGTACACAGCTAAAGCTCATTTTATTGGCCAACAGTGTGAAATATTAAAACAAAGTTCCTCATCAACTCCAAGCCTTTTTTTTTTTTTGGGGGGGGGGGGGGGGGGGGGGGACAAATATCCTTTAACAACTTGCAATATTTAAACAAGGAAAAAAACTATAGCAACTATAACTATAGTCCATCTTGAGCGGACATAAAAGAGTACATATTACAAACCAACATCAGGGATGGTAGCAATGAAATTACCCAGTAAGTAACGACATGACTAAATTAAGGAAGCAAGCTAAATTTCTAAAGCGCTGTAAAGGAGCATTGAGCAAGAGGTGAAAGACAATATTGAGCACAACGTTGGGCCATTT
The DNA here is from genome assembly GCA_019512145.1 of Engystomops pustulosus. Classification (NCBI taxonomy): domain Eukaryota; kingdom Metazoa; phylum Chordata; class Amphibia; order Anura; family Leptodactylidae; genus Engystomops; species Engystomops pustulosus. Next base: position 49,867,922 of record CM033644.1, on the reverse strand, counting down.
CAGGTCCGCCTTAAGTAGTCGTCTTTTAAAACACAACTTTTTATATTCATGTAAATGGGAATGGATTAATGATTCTTTAATCCATTCCCTTTTACATGAATATAATAAAATATATGTTTTAGAAGACACGCTCACATTTTTTCCACTCTTCCCCTTCCTTTATACATTGACTTTCCTGGTGGTGCACACCTGTGAGCGTTCTATATACCAGTATTTATGCTCTTTTACTCACTGTCAGAAGTTACCATAGGGATTGGCTTCCAGGTGGAAACATTTTTGGGTGCTCTGCACTTAACTCTTTCCCTCTGATCGAAATTATTGCTTATTACTACAGCCATACAGTGCCCAAAGCACTTTGGAGTGAAAGCTTGACCTCACTGCACTTGCAAGAATGATGAAATACCAGCGTTGAATTATAGGCTGTTTTACAGTTGTTTTTGTTAAAATAACGGCCAAAAGTATTCTTACATTTCTGTCTGCTGCCCTACCTATCTCTGTCAGCAGTTTAGCAAGCTCAATACTGCTAACAGGCATCCATCAACTACATTCCTTAAAGATTTAAATGGAAGAGTCCTAGAATAGAGACATTAGGATCAAAGAACAGGAAATCTGCCGGGGCAGAAGCAAATGCAAGAAACAAATGTTAGCTGATGGTTTTAGAGGATAGAACAACATACATTACAAATAGGGGAGGAAACTAAACATTAAAGGGTCAATTGAGATAACAGTTTTATTTGGAAGGTTATAGAGACAATGGAAAGGACTATAATGGACTACATTAAATGAAATAACAATGATTATTATGATTATTTTCCTGTGTATCCAGCGGTAACCTAGTATGTAGCATTCAATGTCTAACAGTGCACACAAGGCACTAACCAAAAATGACACAAAAATGTTCACACTTCATTTAATAGAATTTTAAAAAAAATTAGTCAAAAAGGAGAAAGTAAACAAGAATTTTTATAGTTATCACACATAAAACAGAAATGTATCTTGGTACAAAGGAGAAAAGGGAAACACTGTCAAAGAAATTTAAAGACTGGAAAGCTTTCCAAAATATGCTTCACCAGAGGGATGCTGGGAATGAAAGCGCTGAAGCCAACAGAATGAATAATGCAGCAAAACTCTATTAAACATAATGTTACTCAGCAACACAACTTCAAAAGTAGAAACACCCAGAATACCCAGCATTATACATAGATGTATATATGTATGATATACACACAGTTATGTGCATACATTTTAGGCAGGGGCTAAAAACATGCTGCAAAGCAAGAAAGCTTCAAAAACACAAGTGGTATAAATGTATCCTGCAGCAGAACAACCACCCAAACGTATAAAAAAAAACCGAGGAGTTGACATTTTTTTGGTTCAAAGAAGCAGAAAAACAGAATTCAAGCCGTGACAGTTCTTCAACATGAGGGAAAGTAATCACATCAAAGGATCCCACCAACTTATATATGTTCTGTTGGGTAAAGAGAAGAGGGTTCTGAAGAGGTGAGTAGAACCAGTGCCCCACAAAACCCTCAACAAAATGATCAGAAAATAAGTGAGAAAGATTCTATCAAATACTGAACCTTTTTGGCTTCCCATAGCTGTTTAGGCAGTGGCTTAGAAACATTCAGCATGTTCTCTTCCGTCAAAGTATTTGGAAATGAAAAAACTGAAATAGAAAGAAAAGAAAAGAAAAAATAAAGCTGTTGTACACTAAGAGATGTTCCAAAGAGAACAATAAGGCATATACAGTAGTAGTATACAGAATGTATATACACAATGACCGAGAATAATAATAATTCTTTATTTATATAGCGCACACAGCTCTGCATAAAGCATGTCAAATTGGTGCCTGTCCCCATGGGGCTCACAATCAAATCAACCTACCTGTTTGTTTTGGAATGTGGGAGGAAACCGGAGGACCCGGAGGAAACCCATGCAAACACTGAGAGAACATACAAAACTCTTTGCAGATGTTGACCTGGGTGGCAATTGAACCCAGGACCCCAGCGCTGCAAGGCAGAAGTGTTACTCACTCAGCCACCATGCTACCGAGAAGAGGTTTCTTTACGGTAAAAGCTATAAAATTGGTCATGATGGACTGAGAAAAAAATCCAAGAGGGATAGGAACTGTAACAATGTTACGGATTGTAGTTAATAGATTTTTGAAGATTTGTTTTCATGACTAGGAAGGACATATGTCTCTAAAATAGACTGTAAAGATTGTAAGCAGGGAGCAGGGCCCTCACTCCTATTGTTCCATATGACTGTTTGTACTCTGTAATGTAATATTATATTTGTATATGTCCCCTATGATTTGTAAAGCGCTATGGAATATGATGGCACTATATAAATAAAGATTATTATTATAAAATTAGCAAAACTAAATTCTAAACAATGAGGTTATTGCCTGGATCAAAATTGCAAATATAATACCACAAAGCACAGTAATAAGAAAGTCACTAATAAAATGCATAAAATAAACATATCTAATATATTATATAAATTATATATAAATATATATATGTATATATCATAAAATCATGAGTCAACAAGTCAATGACACCATGGAGGAGCAAACTAAGCACTAGATATAGTTAAACTAAATACTGGTTTAGAAAAGAAATGCTGTCATTGTTACAGATTACTTCTGTCACTTTACACAACAGAAGGGTAAGACGAGAAGGTCACAAAGCAAAAAGAATGGCGCCACAGCTTTTACCTTCTACAAAGTTGTCAATTTCCCCGTCTTGTAAACTCGCTGCAAAACAATAAGAAATAGAGAACATGAACCCCATCATTATTAATAAAGGAAACACATTAGTCAGCGTACAGATCCTTTTATAATGGAAATTTACTTTCCAATTGCAGGAATTCACTTGAAATTTACTTTGTTTAATTGTCAAATGTATTTAAAAACTTCTAAGAGGAACAGTACAATACCGCACTGTAAGAAAATATAGTATATACTGTGTATGTTATCTTTTAAAGTAAGAAATAAAACAATGAAAAAATATCAATAAATGATAAAAGTAACACAATAAACTAGATGCCACTGTTCTCCTCATCACTGTGCAGGATATTCTGCATGTTCCCTAAATACCATATAAAGTTTTGTAGACATTGTGTAAAATTTTGTGTAAAGGTTTGATCTAGTTGTAACTAAAAACTCACAGGCCCCAGGGCAACGGTTTGGCTTGGGGCCTCCACACAATTAGCAGCAGATGTGACCCATTAATGTGGCACTAGAGTCTTAAAAATTATAATGCATTATTTTAAGGCAACTTACTGTGAGTAAGATGGCACACTAGCTGTTAATAAAAACTAAATGTACATTAGACACGTGCGCTAGAATAACTCTGGTTGTCAAACAATATAGTATACAGTCTTATCCAGATTCAGATAATGCTTCAGATCTGCTGGACAGGTGCACGCCTCCATCCACACCCATAGCCTGAGGGCGCGTTCACACGTTGCGTTTTGGTAGCGTTTTCATTGCGTTTGAAACGCATATACAACAGCTGATGAGAGGTGATTTGCCTAATTACATTACCGTTTACGTTTGTAAACGCAATGTTAACGCATGTGTTAAAATGTTTACGATGCGTTTTGTAAACGGAAATATTAACAGTGATGTAATTAGGCAAATCACCCCTCCTCAGCTGTTGTATATGCGTTTCAAATGCGATGAAAACGCAGGTCAAAACGCAACGTGTGAACGCTTCCTAAGAGTGAAGACACACGTGGCGTTTTTAGGTCGTTTTTAGTTCGTGCATTTTCAGATCGTAAAAAACGATCTGACCAGTTTGAATTAAGATAATTGGTCAAACCTGTCAAAAACCCATGCGGTTTTTACAATCTGAAAACGCATTAACTAAAAACGGACCAAAAATGCCACGCGTGTCTACACCCTAAGGTCTATTACACACGGACGTGTGCAGCCCGTACAAACATGCCCTATTGTGGCGAGATCCCATGGACTGCACACAGTGTAGAGGATGGGAGTCCCTGCATTATGTAGAAATAGAATGCAAGGATGTTCCCACTATACAGTTCTGGCGCGGCTGGTTGGCCGGCAGAGGAAACGTCCTTGTATAATATTTCTATATAATGCAGGGACTCTAATCCACTGCGGGATCATCCCACCATACGGCAATGTTTACACCGGCTCCACTCATTCATGTGAAACAGTCTTTGGGTGCAGTCACACATCACGTTTAACGCATGCATTTCAAAACCCATTTGTTAGACGCAATGTGTGACTGCACCCCAAGGGTACATCCACGCGGTTGCACACTCGGGAACAGATAGAGCCGTGCTGCCACTGCTGTCTATGGGGACAGATAGGCGTCCGCAAATTTGCAGCCGCATATACATCCCCACAGATGGCCGTCTGAATGAGCCCTAAAAGAAACTTAACAGGAGCAGGATCCAGCACATCACAAAGCACATCACAAAGACTAAGATAAAAGATAATGAACCCAACAACTATAGGCCAAATGTTGATACATTGCGCTGCACATGCAAATTTATGATGGCCAAACGACTATACACGTCCTATGTGCACATGCCCTTGCCACAAAGGACCGTTATAAATGTCATGACAGTCGCCAACTTCAAACGGTTATAGTTCCTGAACCCTGGCACCTAGAATCACAATCTATGTCATATTAAACCAGAGAATTGTGTATGGATGCTTCATAGAACCAGAGATATCAACTCTTAAAAGTTGTAGTAAAAAAAATTAGATTTTTAAATACAGATTTCTATAACAAAAAGGTGTATTTTTTCACATTTATTGCCATTGATCATCTAATTTTATAAATAAAAAATATGTGATTAATAAAACTATCCTATCACGTTAAAGTCCCACATGTCACAAAAAACCAAAGTTAAAATAGTTTTGATATGTAAAGATCTCATCATTTAAAGTAGTGCATAACAGAAATTCTGAAAATTACATGGACATTCAGGCATCAAAGACCATCACGAACGGATTAAAGGGGTATTCCCATCAGGGCATTTACATTTATATAAATTAATTTGCCTTATGTAAACATTTCTTCAATTGGATGTTAATAAAAAAAAATGTTCCTGTGTAAAGATAATTTCTCATAAATGTAGTCATGTTGTCCCTTAGAAACCAGATAGCTTCCTCGGATACGACCACGTCACACTCTGGCAGCGGTGGCCAGACTTGTGCTATAGGGTCCTGCCGGACCACCAGGATTCAGCAATCATTACCACAGGACGGCTGTAGGACCTGCAGTAACTCCCAGACATTTTATATACAATAACCTTTTGTTTTTTTGTGCAATCCCTCCAGCAGAGGTGGCCGTATCCGAGGAAGCTATCTCGTTTCTAAGGGACAACATGGTTACATTTATGATAAATTATCTTCACACAGGAACATTTTTTTTAAATAACATCTAATTGAAGAAATGTTTCCATATGGCAGATTAATAAAACTGAATGTGAGTGTCCAGATGAGAATATCCCTTTAAGGTGGATCATTGCTGCTCCAAGTTCTAGCCTGGTCTATATAACGTATATGGTCTCAATATACAAACAATATGTTATACTAGCAGATGGTCTAGGTGAGCCAACACTCCACCTAGGTGTCCTCTCTAGACCAATACAGTAACATCTATAATATGGTACTGCTGCCTCTGATCCATCTCATTTTTAGCTCAAGACTTAAATGGCAGGCAGGGTTCAGACAGAACCCAGTAGGAAGGTTCCTACTAAAGCCAGCAGCAGTATACAATTCAGTATGATAGCGGTCAGGCAGCCACTTATTTATTTAAATGGGCAGGTTTTCCTTCTGTTCCTAAAAATCTCCAATATTTTTTTTCTAATACATCACCACAATTCTTCATCCAATGCATCACACTTCCCTTCCCAGCCCCAAGGGTGTTCCCTAATATTCTGTCTGCTCCTGCTAAAGCAAACCTGGTCCTCATCTTAAAGTGTATTGTACCATTATATATAAAATACAGACTAGGTTCATATATACCTGTGCAAGGAAGAGGAGTTCAGCAGGAAGGGCAGAGGTGACTACACGCATTCATGACCTTTTATTACCAAATGTCCTTGTTATAGGAAACATCACTGCACAATCACATGCACTGAAATATGAACTCAAGAGAGAAACCAGCTCAGCAAGAGGTTGTCCTATCACCCAGTGTAATAGTATCTGAATATGTGGTTTGTGAACTGTGTGAGCTACATGCCTCTAGGAATCTGTCATTGGCATGAGCTGACACTAGAGTATTTCCCATCCCACCATTCCCACTGACTGCCCATATTCCTGATGCATAAAAGGGGATCGCACACCCCTATTTTAGGTCCCCCTTAAATACAAGTTATACAGTTTCTTTTTGTAGAAACCTTTTTTTTCACACCAATATGCTCACCCCCTCCTCCTATATTCACAATTATGGTTTACCTTGAAATCCCCCCCTTTATGCCATGACTGCAGGTTGCCACAGGTTAGATGCCAACTAGCTGACACTGGAGTAAGAGATACAGCTACATAGAAATTTTAATTATAAATCTAAAAATGATTTAAAGTCAACTCTTTAAATTATTTGTATCCCTTTTGCTACACTAAGCAGGTTAAGGTTTGATTTATGGGAGTCTGTTCGATTTATGGGCCTGGACTTGGCTGAACTATACTGAATTGACCTGCAGAGACACACTTGGGCTGATAAATCTAGCCAATGTATGGTTTCATGGCCAAGACCTTTTGTGTTAAACCAGGCTTACAAAACGCATTGTTTCTGACTCATGTCTCCTGGCTGTGACTCTTCTCTCTCCCAGGCTGCCAGTGAACCACACCTCATTATTCTGACTGACAGCTCGGGGTCTCTTTAGATCCCTGCTCTGTCTCCTTCAACTTATGGACCGTCTGCTAATATTCAACTACAGACGTATAAAGCTCTATATACAGATGGGAAATATTGTGTCAATTTTTTTTTTACATGGTGCCTTGTGTTAGATTGATGACATGTGACCAGAGTGATATTATCGCAGGTCCTTTAGGCTTCTAACAATCGAAACTGTACACCATGTATGTGATCACATGAAATCACATCAGGGAGGATGGAGAGGTGAAGAAATCCATGGAGGCTGCTGTGACTTCATATAGAGGCATAAGTAGTAGATAGGAGGGGCCGGCCGAGCAGAACATGTAATCCCTGGCATCAGAGGGGACAAGATAAAAGTTGAATTTATGGGGATGTGAGGGAAACTATTTTTAGCTAAAAGAAGGGTGTCATTTAGTTAATAGGGCTCTATAGGAACCTGTCACTAATTGTATATGTGCAAATGTGGTGACAGTTTCCCTTTAAATCTCCTCTACTATGCCATAGTTATAAATTGCCGCAGGTTCAGGCTCAGTTGACCTGATGTGAGAAAGAAAGTTAATACATTTATGAAGAAGTTTAGACCGACTCCACCACCTTGATCTTATCTACTTGTGTTTATAGGAGGAATGTGTTCAAGTAATTGGTGTTTGAAGAATAGAATTCTGCTGTCATTCTGATAATACATTCTTCCTGCAGAATGCAGAGAGAACACTAGAGGGCGATCTTCAGATTTCGAGGCATTTAAGAAGCTGGAGTAAGCAAATGTCATTTATGTGATCAGTGTACCTGCTACAGAATATCAGACGATTTGATCCCCTGCTGAATTCCTGAAATTCTTATTTCTTTTCCAATATGAAGATTCCCAATACAAGTTTTACAAAGTTTCATACAAGAAGGGTAGAAACAAGTATTTTTTAAATGAAGTGTTATGCAATTTTCCCATTTATTTTCTGTATCAATTCCTCACAGATTTCTAGATCTCCGCTTGTTGACATTCTACATGAAGCTTCTATCTTTACTTCCTGTGGATAAATCCCAGTCCAAATCCCAGTATTATGTCACACAGTATTATGTCACACAGGTGCACGGCTCATTAGTATCAAAGAGTAATCAGAGCTGTGTAATGTAACGAGCTGTGCACCTGTGTGACATCACAAAACCATGGACTGATTTTTGTCCACGTAAACCATGAAGGTTCCTGTAGGATGACAGCAAGCAGAGATCTAGAAAACCAAGTTGAATTGATACAGAAAGCATGATGGAAAAATAAAGCTTTTCATTACACAAACAATATCAATAGTTTGCTTAAAGTGGACAACCCCTTTAAGCATGTGTGCCATCACTCCATTCACCGCTATAGCATTCCCATTTAGCATTTTACATCTGTATATCCCATACTGGCTTCTAACTGGACAACTGATGCGGTAAAAATAATTTGTTCTTATAATTGTTTACACATATGACAACACTTTTTTATTAAAAAAGTAACAAAATGGTACTTTGCTGATGACAAAATTATGTCAGCTACAGAGTGGTCCAATAGACCAGTGATGGCTAACCTATGGCACTGGTGCCAGAGGTGGCACTCAGAGCCCTTTCTGTGGGCACTCAGGCCATCACCAGAGATAACTGCAGGTATCTTCCTGCAGTCCCAGACAGACCAGGACTTGCTGTGCACAGAGCTATTTTAAAGTGACAGCTCTACCTGGGACTATTTTCTGCTTTATTGGTGTCCTCAGGTGCTGGTATCAATGAAAACTGTGACAGAGAAGGGAGTATAAATCACAAATTAAATTTCTGTGCTGGCACTTTGCGATAAATAAGCGGGTCTTTGTTGTAGTTTGGGCACTCGGCCTCTAAAAGGTTCGCCATCACTGCAATAGACTATAGTACAAAAAAACCCACCAAAACCAGAAAATTATCTGAGTTTGTGGTTGGAGGAACTTTAAGGCAGACATTTAGAAGGAATAAATCAAACGACATATTACAAAACCAGAACTGACACCAACCACACAAAACTAAATATGGTATATACAACTTCAGCTCATAGATTTACAATGACACTAGTCTATGTGGCCATAAGCTTTCCATACAGATCATTTTAAACTAAATCCCACAATACCATGCATCTATTCATGTGCACAATGGACACTAAGAAAAAAGCCTGAACAAGCAGATGATCAGTGTTGGGTGTGATAAATTATGATTATGTACTGTTATATACATACAACCATTTTTTTGGATCTCCTCTCCTCATCTGTTGTATTGTGTTTCATATTCCACATTTGAACGCAGCCTCAATAAAGTGTTCAGACCCCTCAATATGATAGCACTGACTTCCCATATAGACAGTGGAAACAGCTCTTAAATAGACAGAATATAATTACAACTAAAATTCAATCCAGTCTATAATAAATGCAATGCTCAGCATCTCCATAAGCTCCACCCACTATAGAGAGCAGGACCTCTATTAACCCTTTTAAGTGCATTAAAAGTCATACTCTCCATTGCCACTTTTTTCCTGGACTCTGTTTTCTGGTCCCTCTGGACACACAGGGAATGACGGCTTGGGGAAACACTGGTCACAGAGGTGAAGCTGAATTTCCTTGAGATAAGTTAGGACAAGGATGCAGGAACCTTCAAGGAACCCAGGAAGAATTAGAAAAATTTTTGAGCTTTTTCGGTTTATGGACTACCCTTTTATTTTGGCATACATTTGCTGATGGGCTAGGTTTGTGGCTGCAGCCCCTTTAAAAGATAATGAATATTCTTATTGTTATTATTCTTGTTATTAAAGACATTTGGGGTCTCTTACTGTTGCGCTGAGGTGGTCTGGGGGCTCGATTTGCATGTTGATTTGCACCGACAAACGGATCTTGCGTTTTGGTACTGGAGGCACTCGTGTGAAGTGCAGAGTCTGAGTTCGTTCTGTGAATAAAATATACATATAATAAACTATTTGGTATAGTGAGCCACCTGCATAGAACGGTGGACTAACAAGGGACAAAAGACAGCAAATAATGGAACATATAGTAACAAGACAAACATGTCAGTACACTCCTGGACTGCTGATACATGAAGTATCTACATACATGTCCAGCTACATTCCTGCTGCAGGCAGGCATTTCCAGGCATCAATAAAACACCATAGCAGCAAAATATCAGAAACCAAATGTCAGACGTCAGCCTCTTCTCTCCCAGAGATAATATAAGGGAATGTGACCAGTGTCAGCAATACATTTACAGCGAGCGAGAAAGCAGTAGCTTTGTCTACAGTCCCTAGACCTTCCCTGGGAGAAGTCTCGGTTGGACCGTGATCAGAAGTTTGGGTGATAACCACTTGTACAGTCTGTAAAATAATTCTTCAAATCTGTGCAAAAATGTATAAAATCATAAGGGGCTTCAAAATCCTCATAAATTGATGATTTGCAAATATAATCTAACTTTGTAATTAACACTTCTTGTATTTAACCCTGCATACTAAATTCAAGTTGCCTGGGTGATGTCTGAGATATGTAGGTGTGAATATGGATGTATGAAGGTTTCAGTAAGGAGCAGATTGTGCAGATACTGCAGATCTGTTCAAGCATTGACTAACATTTCACATTGTGTGCACTCCCTTTAAGGTAATGTACCCCTAAAGACCCTTTTAACCTATCCAGCATTCAAATAGGCTATTATATGTCACAAGTATAGATGATCATGGGGTTCCCATTAACCTGTCTCCTTCCTACCTTTTGGTAGCTACCAATGCATCCTGGGAAAACCTCACAAGACAATAACTTCGTATAGGTTCTCTGACCTAGGTGTCTTGCCATCACAACGTGGCCCTTGCTAAAGATCCACAGTTGGTGATTGGGACAAGTTTAGGACATATGAGCCATTGTTGCCAATTATAACAGGTCATTAGATTAGTGAGATTATCCAATGACTCCTCCATTTGGTGTATAATAAGAGGGATATTTCTAGAAGAGGCAAGTCACTCAGTGTGTGCGAGTTGATGATAATAAGAGGTGTTATCTGTGCCTATAGCTAAATTAGGGAGTTAAGATATTGCTTGGTTTATTACAGAATGCTTGATGGTTATACATTAATATTGGTAAACTACTTTATCTTCTGTTGCCGTTGACTAGGCCACAAATCTGTTACTATGGAAACCCAATGTAATTTCACCTGTTATATATACTGTGAAAATAATTACCGACTGATAAATAATCAATTGTGAAACTGACTACTCAGACTACTATATATTGCGGCATATCACAAATTACTGCCCGACATCTACTTCTTATTCTGCTTTGTACTCTGACAACATAATAATAATTTATATATACAAGAAGAAAAGGAAAGATTATTTCAGGCGTAGGAGATGCTGCGCGGGCGAATCACTGTCCCCGGAGTTAATTATTAGCTGTTATCAAACGCCATCATAACATGTAAATAAATAAAACTGGTTTGTCTTCCTGTGTAGGGATTATCCTAAACCCTAAATCTTTTTGGCCTCATTCACAAGCACTTTGCAGAGCTCTGCTGTCTTTGGAGCTAATGTAATTGTATTGGCTGTTCCATTGTAAACCTTTGTGAGAAGCTATGTGGACTTATTCCCCACAATGCACAGCGCACAGTCTATTATGGAGAATTCCTGCATATTCCTCAGTGCGCAAATAAAGACTAAAGACAAAGCGTGGTTAAAAGGCCATAAAGAAATAAGAAATACTTGCTGCATTTCACCGCAAAATGAAAGAAATCTTTGCAAATGTATTAAAAACAGAATCGTAAATAGTTTGTATGGACATTAGTATTCAGACCATTAGCTATAGCTCTGGGGCATCTCATTTCTCTTGGTCATCCTTAAAATGTCTGTACACCTCTAGTGGAGACCATCTGTGGTAAAATAAGTGGATTTTTCTTGTTTTGCAAAGACCCAGGGTGCAGTCTAACGTATGCGTTTCAAAACGCATTTCACCATTTCACCAAATGGTAATGCGACGTTTACACATGTGTTAACAATATGGTAACACATTTGTTATTACAATGTTAACAGCTGTTAAATTATCTGCTGTATAGCCTTTTGAAACACATGCGTGTCCCTCTTTCCAAGGCTTAACAGCTGACAAATATCAGAGCAATAACTAGAAGGGTAAAGAACTGCTTGAGAACTCAGAGACAGGACTTTGTAAAAGAAAAGATCTATAGAAGTCTTCAAAAGAATCCATAGGTCTTTAAGATCTGAGCACCACAGTAGACTCCATAATTCTCAAATAAAAGAAGTATGGAACATACAGAACTCTGGTAAATGAGGAACCCAATAGACACTAACTGAACTCCAAAGAAGGACCTTTCAGAAGGTCATCGATTACTGTAGAACTCCACCTATCTGGGATTTATTGAAAAGTAGGTAGAAAAGGCCTCTATTAAGACTCTGAATTTGAGTAACTAGATTCTCTGTTCTAATAAAAGTAAGATTTCGTTCTCAATTCTAGGTGTCATTTATACTATGTTGGGAAAATACCTGTTAAATACCTTCAAGGAAAAAAAATACTTTCTGGGACAAGCTAGGCACTACACCTCTTCTGCCATATAACATCCCCAACTATACAACATCATTCTGTGGGGATGTTCCTCTGTGGGGATGTTTTATACAAAAATTAAAAAAAACACCAAAGATTTCCAACATTCTGTTTTCAAGAGGTAAAAACTGATGGTGGAGAGCCGCAAAATAACAAAATATGAAAAAGGTGAAAGGGTATGAAGACGATTGTGTCTGTGTATATAAAGCATGCATATTATTTCATTTACTTGTAGATAGATTGTATCACCAGTTCCTTTTTTTAAACCTTTTATAACTAGACTTTTCTAGGCATTATCTGAATAAGAGTAAATAAGCCGTGTCATCATTAATTGTCAATACTGGAGGCAATTATTGTATTTTATATTGTAATCCCATCTGGAATGTTTCCCTTTCAATCTCTGTTCTGCAGTAGGTGCTCCAAATGCATTGAAACCTGGATACTTGTTCAATACTTTCATACTCTGAACGGTTCAATACTGGGATTCAGTAGCTGTCTGGAGAGGAATCCTAAGAGGAGACATTGGGCAGGGATTCCTTTGTATAGATGTGCCCGGTCGGGGTATCCTTTGTATAGATGTGCCCGGTCGGGGTCTCCTTGTATAGAGTGCCGGGTCGGGGTAATCCTTGTATGATGTGCCGGTCGGGTATCCTTGTTGTATAGATGGCCCGGTCGGAGGTTATCCTTGTATAGATGTGCCCGTCGGGGTACTCCTTTGTATAGATGTGCCGGGCGGGGTTATACTGGTATAGATGTGCCCGGTCGGGGGTATCCTTTGTATAGATGTGCCCGGTCGGGGTATCCTTGTATAGATGTGCCCGGTTCGGGGTGGTGTACCTTCTGCTATAGATGTGCCAGGTCGGGGTTATCCTTGGTATAGATGTGCCCGGTCGGGGTAATTCTTGGATAGATGGCCCGGTAGGGGTATCCTTGTTTAGATGTGCCCGGTCGGGGTGGATCCTTTGTATATAGCATGTGACCGGTCGGGGATCCTTGTATAGATGTGCCCGGTCGGGGTATCCTTTGTATAGATGTGCCCGGTCGGGGTATCCTTTGTATAGATGTGCCCGGTCGGGGTCTCCTTTGTATAGATGTGCCCGGTCGGGGTATCCTTTGTATAGATGTGCCCGGTCGGGGTAGGTATCCTTGTTTATAGCTGTGCCGGTCGGGGTATACAATAGATGTGCCCGGTCGGGGTATCCTTTGTATAGATGTGCCAGGCAGCAGCAGAGCAGGGACCACATCATCAGGGAAATACCTTCATCTGTCCATATATGGTGTAACTACATGTCTGATGTATTGTATTGAATCCTGATAATCCTTTTTTTTCCAAGTATCACGATACTCCGGATTTTTGCATTGCACTCAAAATTCTGGTATCAGTGCAACCCTATTCACATCACACACTTTTTTCCACAAAACATGATTAACTCCATCTGTTATATGTTATAATGCTCAGAGGGACGGTGTGTATAATGTGACAGTTTCCCTATAACTTGACTCTAGGTGTGAGCACTTATAGGAAAACATGGTGCTACATAGAGGATTATTATACTCCTTTCATGCCAAGAATAGGACCACAGATAAAATCAGTTATTTTCTAGAAAGCAAACCCCTTTTCTGTATCTAAATAAAAATGGGATATTTTTGGCACAATGAAAAAAAAATAATGCTTGGGTGGGGGTGGAGGTGGGCTTCCCATCGAATTTTACTGGCATCTGTCTCAGCCCTATTTACAAGCATGCTGGGCTGAGGGAAACTTGTACATTAGTGGGAGGAATCTGACATCTTAATTGTGCACAAAGAGATTTTTAGGCCACCAATTATTTTAGGTCTATATCCAGCTTAAGACATTTTAAGCTATAATGCCTTTAAATGGGAGCATCAGGTTTCTAAACCTGCTTGACCTCCGTGAAGATCCTGACAAAAATCCTACGTTGCCAGGCAGATTACTCAGTGGCTTCTTTCTGAGCATGGTTATATGAAATAAAATGATATCAGAATGATGCAGGAAGAAGAAGTTTTAGAGAATGTTTCAAAACATTATCACCTATGTTTATATAATTGTGAACATTGTATAAACTTAAGTATCAGTACACAATGTACACATGATTTTAGTTTCTCACATTCAAGTCTTTACCTACAAAAGCTCCTCATGCACAACTGTAAAATAATAGTAATAAGAAAAAGGAACGTAGAATGTTAGAGAAAAAAAAGACATAAACAAATAATCTCAAACTCTCCAATGGTGTTATCTTCTCCACCGAAGGATGGCCTGCCAAGACCTCAGAAGTGATTTTTGCTGTAGTTCATACATTGGCCAACCCTCTCACTAATACCCTTAGGTGGATGCCAATACCCATGCCATCCCTGCCACCAGCCCTTTTCCAGCTGATCATACTCTGTGCAATTCAAGCACTTGCAGTAGCTAGGTAGTGCTCTAAAGGAGTCTGATCATGCAAGGCTTTACATTGGGAACATCAAATAAATAAAAACAACAACTGTTGATTGCAGAAGTGTCCATATCAAAAAAGATGCCCATTTCAACATATAAATCAAGTATAAGCCAACCTCAATATAACCCGAGAACCCTAAATCGACCACTAAAAATATGGGAAAACTCACTGACTTGAGTATAAGCCCAGTGTTGTAATTGGACCCTCTCGTTAATAAAAATGTCCACAGCAGGGCGCCCCCTCGATGTACGCAGGCCCGTTAAAAAAATGTCCACAGCGGGCGCCCCCTCGTTTAATAAAAACGTCAAGCAGGGCGGCCCCTCGGTAATATAAAATGTCCACAGCAGGGCGCCCCTCGTTTATAAAAATGTCCACAGCAGGGCGCCCCCTCGTTTATAAAAATGTCCACAGCAGGGCGCCCCCTCGTTTATAAAAATGTCCACAGCAGGGCGCCCCCTCGTTTATAAAAATGTCCACAGCAGGGCGCCCCCTCGTTTATAAAAAATGTCCACAGCAGGGAGCCCATCGTTTTATAAAAATGTCCACAGCAGGGCAGCCCTCGTTTATAAAAGTACACAGCAGGGGCGCCCCCTCGTTTATAAAAATGTCCACAGCAGGGCGGGCCCCCTCGTTTATAAAAATGTCCACAGCAGGGCGCCCCATGTTTATTAAAAATTGTTCCAACAAGCAGGCCTGCCCCCTCGTTTATAAAAATGTCCACAGCAGGCTGCCCCCTCGTTTATAAAAAAGTCCACAGCAGGCTGCCCCCTCGTTTATAAAAAAGTCCACAGCAGGGCGCCCCCTCGTTTATAAAAATGTCCACAGCAGGGCGCCCCTCGTTTATAAAAATGTCCACCAGCAGGGCGCCCCCTCGTTATAAAAAGGTCCAAAGCAGGGCGCCCCCTCGTTTATAAAATGTCCACAGGCAGGGAGCCCCCTCGTTTAATATAAAAAGTCAAAGCGCAGGGGCCCCCCGTAATAAAAATGTCCACAGCAGGGCGCCCCCGATTAATGAAATGTTCCAGAGCAGCACGCCATAATAAAGTGTCTACAGCAGCCCTCACTTAATAGGTCAACAGGACTCCTTCCCACAAATCATAAAATTCAACAGAAGCCTTCTTCTTATTAAGATATTCATAAAACCCCACTTAAAAAAGAATCTCTTTAACCCTCGGCCACGCACTTCTCCTGGGCTTCCTGGCATCATCATATGTTGTCGGGCCTCAGTACGAGTGCAGAGCTATAACTGTCATAATCCCTGAAAGCAACCTTAACTGGGACAGTCCCATAGGAGACTCTTACCCCTACAAGAGTTACTATTAGACAGTCCTGTGGCTGCAGATTATTAGATCAAGAGTGTGATGTCGTGGATATAAGTATCTGCATTAAGACGGCTCAGTCCTGACTGTTGGCCCTATCCAGTTTGTCCTTATTTTAGAAACAATTCTGTAGGTCCATTCATTGGCGCGCAAGGACTTTTGGGTGTGCAGCCACACTCTCCCTTTTCGATAGACATACCCTTTTGCCAAATTGTTCTGTGCCAAACTCAGTCTAAAACCTTTATAAGTGGTGTGCAGACAGTTTCTTGTGCACAATGATGAACACAATTTTGTCGAAATTCCCTAGACGTATATTGCATTTGTCACCCCCCACCTGCTGCCGGCAAACCCAGTATCGCAAGCACGTATTCCTTGTGGTTGGTTTAAGTGTTTTATAGGATTAGTACATAGAACTATTGAGCTGGCCAATAAGCCTTACTAGGGGAGTCTTGGTAGGATTGTCAACTTTCCCACAATTAACAGAATTTAGGTAAGATTAGGTAAAATTTTTGTGACAAATTTCTTTTGTACCAAAACCTATACTAAAGAGTCAAATATTGAACAAAAACGATAACAACTAAAAAAATATTCTTAAAGAAAAGTCCAATGGTTTACCAAAGTTATTAAAAAAATATATATATTTTAACATGTTCACCTGTTGAGAGCAGACAATAGTCTAAATCCTGGCCGTTTCTCTTCACTCCAGGTAGCATGCTGCCTTCAGAGACAGAAGTCAGGAGGGGGGAGAGGAATAAAATGTTTCATATCAGTTAAAATCCCAATAAAAATAGTGCACACTGTAGTACCAAGTTAGTGCTGTGACAAAGAAAAAAAAGGACTCAAAAAGGGCAGTAATACTTAATGGAGAAGAGTCACAACGCAAGAATGAACTGAAAACTGGAATGGTACCAGGTTAGAGGGGAAGTTTTCGGCAATTGATTATGAAGAAAGATGTAAAGATGTCAGAACAAAAAAAAGGATTTTAAAAAAAAGGAAAAAAGAAAAAAAAAAAAAGTGTCTTGAAAGATCTTCCAATGCTCGGCATTGCAAGTGTTTCCAGTGCTTAAAGGCAGGAGTTAGAATAGCAGGTTTCATATTAAAATTAGTGTCAGCGAAGGAATGAAGACCTACAATTAATTGTATAGAAGCACAATAGTAATTAGGGCTCATTACAGCCAGGGCAGAGTCATAAAAAGAAAGATTCCAGGAATGAAAAAGCCGCGGCGCTTCTCTTAATGGTACATGGCATCGATCACAGGCCGGCAGAGGTTTATGGAGGTCGCTACGTGAATGGCAACATACACATCACCGCCTATAAAAGACAAAACCCAGGCCATCTCACAGGCCGCTGATGTACTGCCCAATTACTTCATATCATTTCTCTAAACTAGCTCAGAAATTGCTTAAAGGGTCGGCATTATACGACTCAGCTGGTGGTCACTTTTATTGTTTGACTAAAATGGAAAAACAGAAAAAAGATAAATAAAGGTTGGCAGCGGGAGATTGGCAGCCGCTGTGTTTTCTGGCATGTCACTGCGTTTTACAGGAACTTGCTGTTTTGGGCTTCACAGTGTTAAGAGCAGAATTTTCAGTGTTTTACACTCAGGAAAGTTCTCTGGCAATGAAGTGGTTGCCAATGGGAACAAGTGACACCGGGGATCCAGAGCGTGGGACACGCAGACCAGCTGCACTTATGACCTCTCTCACTGGAAATTATTTTATTGAGATCATTTCACTTGCCAGGAAGACTTTCTTTTACCAAACAGAGCCAGGTCAGGGTATAGATCTCCTCCTGTTCTGTCTCAAGCCCTAGCTTCAAGGCCAACTTTATGCCCCTCCTAATAAGAGCTGCAGAATAACACAGAACAAGCAGAAAGACTCGCTGACATTTCCAAAGTCAAAAAAAGAAATTACATGTATTTCAATTTCTGGGGGAAAGAAAGAAAAGCAGAAACCACATGTGCCCTGAAAACTTCTCCAGACTTAAGAGGTAATTAAAGCCTGCCCTTAATAAAATAGACTCATTTTAGTTAATGCAATCACTATCCCCCCCAAAAAACCTTTTCATTAATTCATTGTTATTTTTAAAAAATTATGTATAATATACTCTAAATGGGGCTTACCAACAACCCTGTGTGGACACTAGAAACGTCTGCTTGTCAGCAGCGGTGACCGCGCAGGCGCATGGAAATTCCCAGCTGGAATATGAGCATAGCCAATGCAGTTTACATACATTCCCAGCCACCTTGCTTGCTAAATCAGGACGTCTACTGGGCATACGATTGTTCGAGCCTTACCGCAGGACAGCTGTGTACTGCAGCAGCGACACTACTAGAGGAAGAGAAGCGAGTAGAACTTCTCTCCATCTAGTGCCACCCTGTTGCACTTCACAGCTGTCCCGCAGTAAGGCTAGAAGGATCGGGAAAGCTGTGAAGCTATGGTGCATGCCCAGCAGACGTCCTGAAGCCAGGTAGCCTCTTTCCAAGCGCCTGCACGGTGGGTGACGGTGGTCGTACCTAGTGTCAACACAGAGCCGCTGCCAAGGGGAAGGTAATCCTCATTTACAGTATGTTATGGGCATATAGGTAATTTGACTAAATAAAAATAACAATGAATTGAAGACTTTTTTTTTGGGTAAGGGATAAAATTAAACTATAGTAAGTGAGGTGGGAATACCCCTTTAACTCCTACTAAATGCCATATTGTCTCTAGCTACTTTACTTTCCTCTTACGTTAAAAGAAAAGGCCTCCAAAGCCATATGCAAATGAGGCAAGAGTTTCTTTTTGTCTGAGCTGAGTCACTCTTAGAAGCTGGAGGGAAAAAGTTACTTCAGATGCCCTTGTGGTTCAGTGTGCTTCACAGCAGGAAATACAGGCAGTTAAAGGAACTCGATGGGAGTGTGAGCGGTAGATAAAGATCCAATTCCCACCTATGCCGGTCAATAATTCCTTTGGGACCCTAGAATTATTGTAGTTAATAATATTACAATATTACATAAGTAATCCAAGATAAAAGGGATTTAATAAAAATCACAATTCTGCATATAATTATTAGCTGTAACTTTATTGAAGCGGTTCTCAACTACACATCAAGGCCTATCAAACTTACAAGCAATGTCTGATAACTTACGATGAATGGGGAGCTCACTTCTTGCAGGCTAGGCTAAGAAGGGGTGGTTTGAAGTAGGTTTTTGCAGGCCATAAACCTGAGGTTGCCCACATTTATTTACCTGTTGAAACCATCCTCATCATAGGCTAAGTGTAGCGCTGTAAATGCCAACAGTGTACTTATCTAAAGACATCACTTGTATATAAATCTAGCTACACGTCTTTCAGACAGACCACAGACCTACCAGAAAGCAATAGCAGAAAGGCTTCTTCATGCCCGCTCTGTTGTAGGCCTATAAAGCAATACTGACTCACACCAAAATCTACAATAATGACTAAACGTCTGCACTCTGCTGTATGAGACTTTCAGGAACTGCACCCGCTGACCCCATTCCTTTCCTCTGTAAATAAAAATTAGCTCTGAGCTGCCAAAAAGCCAACCACAATCACCTCCCAGCTATACATCAGCTCATACAGCGTCCTTCTCCAAGCCTGCTGAAGGATTCTGATTTACTATGAATAAATTACTACTCCGGCCAAAGTCAATGTTGTACATAAGTTTACACAGATGTCTAGATCACACATCAAATGCAACATCTGGATACAAAGACCACGACGTCAGGAGTACGGAGGTGTAGGACGATGCCCCGGAGGTGTCAGGTTATTCGGCCCATGCCATGAGATTGGGACAGAATATGGAAGGGAAGCAGTTAGTACACTGGAAACTGGACAGAGAGATATGAAGGAGTGAGAACAAGTAAAAAAAAAGCATGCAAATCATATACAAAAAAATGTAAATGAGAGAAATTTAACAATGTCTCCTGTAGGCGGAAAAGTTATTAAACATCAAAATTACAGACAAAACCTCCCCAAAGTGTTAAGTCCCATGTCTATTGACATTAATATGCTAAGTAATCAAACAACTGGCAGTACTACATGTACCAAGTGGTAATAAGATTCTGCAGATGGGAACTTAAATTGGACAAATGAACCAATGCCAGTCTATGACGTGCCGTTTCTGAAACCGATGTCCTGAAACTTAAGCTTTGGCAAATTTCACACTGTTTTATTGGGGCAAGCTCAACTAGAAACGTGTGAGCAGTGACTGGTATCCTATTTCACATGCTGATGTAATATCTGGATGTCAGCTCTTACACACTGCACTCAAGAAAACACGAGACATTTTATAAGATGGCACATGTAGTTTTGGAAATACATTGGAAATACACTTTGAAATATAGATTAAACAATATTTCCTTTTATAAGTGACTTGCTTTAAAGGGAACCTGTCATCAAGCACTTACATGCACCAGGAAGAAGAAGGTGAACTCCGGCACATCTCAGCACGGTAGCAACACATGAAGGAAATTGGACGCACAACCTTTGTGAATTGCGGCAGACCCGAACCCTCGTCAGACAACACACCGCGGGACCGCGACAGGACCGGGTAAGTAAATCTGCCCCAATATGTTGGCTCCTAATAAAATTTCCCCAAAACGTTAAGCCTTCTATGTACACTGATACAGAGGAAGCTTTTGATCACTGTGGAATACATACGAGAGACTCCTGTGTCCAGAGTACAGACAAGAATTTGGGTTTGTGTCATTTGGACAAGATTTCTTAGGAAAAAAAGTGAATAAACTCCAGGACTCCTAGGACTTCCTGATAATCCCTGTATATCAGCTTCTCTACCCTTATCGTATCTTGCTCTCAGATAGGTCAGCAGCAATCACTTGACAGGTTCTCTGTCTTGAGCTCCTTCTAGTGGCAGGGAGGGGCAGAGAAAAATCTGTAATTTAAAGGGGTTATCCGGTTATAAAAATGTAGTTAGGGCCGGGCTGGGACACGCTATTTAAAAATAATACCTCCTCCGGCGCCGCTGATGTCCTGCGCTGCAGTCCGTTTGATCCGTGCCCCTGTTTGTTTACAGGGGCACAGAAGCCACACACAGGGAGCTACCGGCTGGCGATGTGGCCTGCTCCTCCCATCCATCCCCATCTCTCAGCATTGTAAGCGCTGGGAGATGGTGTCGGATGAGAGCTTCCGGACGGCCAGAAGCTCCCTGTGCAACCTTGTAAACAAACCGGCGCACAGATGAGACAGACCGCGGTGCGTGACATCAGCAGCGCCAGATGGGGTAAGTACATGTTTATTATTTTTAAATAGCCCACCCCAGCCCGGCCCTAAGTAAATTTTTATACACGGATAACCCCTTCAACTAAATTCATCAAGTGAACCCCCATGTGGTTGTACTTCCAGACTGGATCCAGAGAGAGGACCGGCACATAAGCAGAAATCATTCTGACCAAACACTCACTAGTTTAGTAATGAGTCATATAATAATATGATGTAAAGGAGCCTGCAGAAAACACATAAAAATTGACAAGCCAATTTTTTTTTTTTTTTTTACACTGACCAAGAGAAAACAAAGTGCAAACTGTTGTTCTTACCTTCTCCAGCTATTATCAGGTGGAGGGGAGAGATAAACCGATCCATACGGAGAGCTGTCACAGTGATTCACAGTAAAGGAAAAGCAGATGACCAGAAGAGAACATTCACATGACACAATATGATCCTATGCTCTATGGTGTGGTTGGCATCCTGAGCAAGGCCTCAGACACTAACCAGGCTTCTCCTGAAGCTCAACAAGGGCCTACAGAGAATGGAGCCTGAAATCCGAATTTACAGCCCCATTTACCAAGAGCTAATCTTGAATTACTGCCTGTAACTAAATCTGTACTAAGCAGCGTAGCCGAACAAAAGACAATTGTAGTGATCTGAGAAATACAAATGAAGAGCCCAGAATGATTAAACGGAATAATGAACAGAACCTTAAATTTAACCCTTTAAATGTGCAGCACAGGAAGAATACTCCTCTGTACAATGTGCAGCACTGCCAACCTTATCAATGTAATAGATATTTACAAACTTCATTTCCCATCTCTGCAAATCTGGCGCCATGTGGGCTATTTAATAGGAATATAACCTTGTAACATTAGAGCCAGGGAACTGGGAAAGACCTTGTGCGGTGCACTTATCTCACCAAGCAGTCAGGGCTAGGGGTGAGCCTGGTTTTCATGGAGCAGAACGCCTTCAGACCTCAGAAGCAGATGAGGAGGAGACGACGTCATGCAGATTGATAACACGGCTTCTACAATTATACGTTATGCAATTCTGAGCTCGCTGTATAAATGCACATATTGCTTCAAAGGCTTTATGAAAATGATGCAAAAATCCTGCGCTCTAGCTGTATACAGTATGAGAGGACAATACTATGGCTGCCATAGGGTTTTCATTATATTGACATTAGTGTATTTTATGTAATCAGCCGGTAAATCCGGTCTGTGATCAATTACCTTTTACTCATTCTCTATGCCATATCTGTAGGGAAATGAGCCCGACATGGAAGACAATATACTAACACTTATACCATGATAGAAAACATAACTAGGGAACAGAGACATACACATATTTTCTATATATATATATTTCATACACATTCGGGAAGATTTATCATAAGTCTCTTAGAGCAGAACTGTTCTAGTTGCCAATAACAACCAATGAGAGCTTGGCTTTCTTTTTCCCACAGCAGTTCCTAAAATTACAGCTGATCTCTGATTGGTTTCCATGGGAAATAGATTAACCTCAGAAACTTGATAAATCTCCCCAATTGTTTTGCTGTTTCAGCCCATTGGCTACTTGCAGTATGGTATATGTAATTATAGTGTAATACAGTATTGCTATTGCGCAGACATATTTTAGCCTTATTTTGGTCTATTGTTCATATCTTGCAAGATTTCTGCTATTTAAGCCTCCAGTGTCACCCCCTCTTTCTCATAGACTGTAAGCTCTGGTAAGCAGGGTCCTCACTCTTATAGTATTTAGTCTGACCATGGTATTACTCTGGAACGTCTTATTTAGTTTGTACGTGTATCCCATGATATGCAAGGTACTGCAGTAGATGATATATGACTATATAAAGATGTATATGTTGTACTTAAATGAGACCCTAAACGTAGACCAAACTGATCCCATTATTTTCAATGGCAACAGCATCTGTTATACTCTTCCCCATTTCCATTACTGGCGGTCCCCGAATTACAGACTACCTCTAGTTACAAAAGGACCTCGTGATATTGGTAATTTATTGTACTTTAGTCCTAGGCTACAATAAACAGCTGTAACAGTTATCACAGGTGTCTGCAATTAAGGTTTAGTGTTAATCCTGGTTCTTATGACAAGCCAACATTTTTAAAATCCAAGTCATAGAGACCCCAAATTTTTTTGCATGGAGCTACAACCATAAAGTATACACTTCCGACTTTCATACAAATTCAACTTAAGAACAAACCTGCAGAACCCTATCTTGTACGTAACCCGGGGGTGGGGGGTGGGGGTTGGGTCGTGTGGGTGGTCATCATCAGTGGTGGGTTGCTTTCCTAGTATTAGTGTACAAACACATAGATGTAAATTACCAATAAGGACCACCCACATGACAACACAGCTCAGAAACAGCAGAGATGTAAATGAATAAATGAAGGTTATAGTGACTTCTAAAAAAGGAAATCTACCTTAAAAATCAAGCATGATAAACCAGGGACACTCATATATCCAGGCACTTTGACTGTGGTAATCCGTTTATACTTGTAATACACGACCTCCTTCTAAAATCAACTTTTAATATTATGCTAATGCGCCTGAAGCGTACTACTGGGGTGTTACTAGAGCACCTCCATGCTGCAGACTTTTGCCTTTGGCTTACAGACCATTAAATAGATTGAATTCTTTAGTACTTGTCCACAACTAAACTGATCCTCCTATGATTTTATTAGAAAGCAAAGAGGACACTTTTTTCCCACTGAAACCACAAGGCGCCACCACATGGGTAGGAGACACCACATATTATGAGGCTTATCGGACTGTGAACTGCGACAGCCATTCTTTGGATGACCACCCCAAATTCCAACCCGAAGAAATACTGTTCGAGAATATAATCTCTAAAAGATGAATGACTTGTCCAGTAATCCATATTTAACATAGGAAAATATATAAAAATCTATTTTTATTGCGCTTCTATTGCTGTAACCGTGTCTTCTTCCAGCAAGGAAGAGGTTACATACAAAGAACCAACAAACACATTGTAAAACAGACAGGAAGGAAGAGTTTACTGAAGTCTGAGTGCATTCCCTCTAAGGACTCCAGCTGTGATGCAGGGATTAGACGCTAGTTGTACAAACAAGGAGTGTCTTTGGCAATCCATATTTCATCTTTTCAGAAAAATACCCTCCCACTCACTGCTATGTCAACACGGCTGCGGATTGTGTTTTGTCTCTAAGAACTAGTGTTCTGCACAGCTTCACACCATCTCGCTGTGCACATATGTGGCAGAGCTGTAATGGTCACCATCTGAGCCTGCATTGTTCAGCAATACAGGGAATTCCCTGGCAGTCCTATGTAAAATTACAGCAGAGTATGAATTGTGCCAGTTCTGATGGAGAACATTTTCGAGAGAGGCGTAGTATACAAGTGTACAAGATGAATACACAGAATGTGAATGTAAACGTCACGCTTAAATGAAAAGTCAGGGTCATCTGACCAACATGTTTTACAAGTCTGTACAGAAAAAAGAAGCTACCTTTCCCTGGAGCAAGGACTTTCCCTCTGTACCGGCTCGACCTGCAGCATTCCGCCATCACCAGACATCAAAGCTTCTCCACTTCTAGGACACAAGCAGCCCTGCAGGACTTACCGTTGGATAGACGTAAAAGCGCTACGAGCAATGGCAAAACAGCTATGGATAAGTGTAACAGTGCCGAGTACCACTTACACAGGCGGATGCGATTTAATGAATTTTCTTTGATACATTGAATTGATCAGTATGTGCCAAATAACAAATGGTTACACAATTGTCTCTAAGTAACAACTACAACTACAGTCATCTGCATAACCGGTTAGCACGTGGGACATAATGCGAGTAAACCCTGCGGCCTTTACCTACAAGTCTCCTTCCTGTAATAAGTAGGACAGCGAGACTGACTGTATGACTGGTGTATGTTGGCGGCGGTGAGGTGTCATGGCGTGCCATCTCTGGAGCAGGAAGAACAGAGACGGGAGGGGACCAGTGGTGTGGTAATAAGGGGTGTATTACTCCGTTTCTATCTTTAGACTGTTGTAAGATATTATCTGAAAAACAATTATAGGCTCAATTGGGAACCAGTCGACAGATTTGACCCCACTAAACTACAAGCTCTGTGAAGTAGGGTATGAAATGTCCTTTCTAGAATTCCATTTCATGTGAAATCTCACCCGTTTAGCAATTAAGGAGTCATATTAACCATATTTGAAAGGTTTATATGCTGTCAAATGTTAAGGCTGCACTCCCTTTACAAGCACCTTAACTTCCGTTCAAAAGTACCAAGAAATATGGCGTAATATGAAAGCTAATAAGAATGTACTGTATCAGATGGCGTTATGCTCTGAGCTACACAAACGAAGATATAGGCAGTTATAAGAGGCAGTAACTGAATTTTTATTTCCATGTCTAACCACATCTATTACAGTCTGTATCTCCAGTTCCATAGTCAACAGCCCAATGCCATCTAAAAGAGGAGATTCATGTACTGAAGTTAAATGAATCACAATTACACTCTTGTGGCTGTAAACTTGACAATCTTAGGCAGAATATCTTCTTAGCTCATTTTCAAATAAATATTTTATAGATTTCACATAAGAGAATTATAGAAAATACATTTTATACGTAGCAAGGGGGCTAGTAAGTATTGAGTATTAATAGCACTACGAGAGAAACCAATACAGTGAGTCCTCCTCAGGTTACGGAACAAGTATATTTTTTAATTGTAGCTCCAGATAAAAAAAAAATAAAAAATTGTCTCAGTGACAAATGGATTTTCAAACTTTTGTGCTGGGACTAAAGTAAAGCATTCACCAGAGGTCACAGTAGGCAGAGAGGTCCATCTGTAACTGGGGTCGTCTTCAAGTCGGGTGTCCTTAAGTGGGGGACCGCCTGTGCATGTGTAGGACACAATGAGGCAAGTATCATGCTTTGTAAATTCTATGGGCATGCCAGGAGCACCATATCCATATCCAATAACATTATACTGCTGACAGAATTAATATGCAACATTTTTTGTTATGTTATTGTCCTTCTAAACTTCACCACCATATATAGGAGGATGCCAAATGATTAGACAAAAACAAAAATTGTCCAACAATGGTAAATGTCCTGCAAATGTTTCTAAAAGCAAGGGGTTGTCTTCATAGTCTGACCTAACATTAGCTAACCAGTGACACCTCCTATCCGATCGCTCCACAGCTCGTGGCGGTCTATGGGTTAAACTCTGCAGGATAATGGTGCATCCTGCACACGTTTCTCACAACATTTCCGGCTAGCCTTATGCTAGTGATCCTATCACAGATTTCCTGTGCAAACTTCGCACATCTTTTCTACCAGTTCAGCATGTAGAAGAATTCCCCCCCCCTTTTTTTTCTTGTTCACTATTATCATTGGTTTTATAAAATGTTTTGCTGTCGTGGGAACATGGATTATCAATAAAACTTCTATTACAGACACCTTGCAGCTGATCATTGCAGCCTGAGACTAAAGTAAAGAATCCAGAGAGCTTCACCAGATGTCACAGAGGTCAGAGTGTGTCGGGTGTCCTTAAAGGGGCTGGCTTCTTTTCAATAAATCTCTTCCATTAGACGTGCCTCTGCATGTATATGCACCTGTGTCATTGCCTCCTGTGAGATCTTCAGCCTTTCCCTGATCTCCACGCAACTTCCCATTTCTCACTCCTTCAGTCCATCCTAATGGCAGCCTCCAGTGTGTCTTTTTTCTCTCACTGACAGACACAAGGAAATTGGGAGGGGGAGCAGCAGGATGAGTAATCATCTCCTGCTGCAGGTCCCTATTTATCAGTATTCAGACATGTAAACAAAAGATCCTACAATATGCACAGAGAGTCTGCACGCAGCACTAAAGGAAGCATCAGGGATGATAAATTGGTGAACAGTCAGGGAATATTATAAAGGCAGTAAAGGCACATGGGCAATTTCTGTTAATGAGTGGCCAACCCCTTTAAACCTATAGTGGAGGGCCCACACCTTCCGTCTTGTCGCTACAATTGTTGGAGTGTGGCGTCATCATTTGGCGGTGCAACGTGTGCCAGGAAGTGCCCCCGCTGTGAAGCACTTACAAACTCAAAAGTAACTGTGCCTTTAAGGTGTGGAGCCATTGATTGTAGTAGCTACATTAATAGTTCTCAAGCATTCAATCCTGCCGCATTGAGTATTATTACAATATTCCCATGGGGATGGAAGGAGGCTGCTGTCATAATGGCAGGTGTTGGGAGTCCACTTGATGGATTCACTGGTTCCACAGTTGGGCCAGTCCTGCATATTGACTATCATTTGGCTTCTGCCAGAAGCTTTGACCATGAAAAAGTGGGAAACTTTTTATTGTAATCCAGGGCTGCGGGTCACGACAAATGCATTAAAGGACACCTACCATGAGGAATCTACCATCAGAAGTCTACCATCCTCCTGCCTGCCTCTGCCCTAATCTGTAATTTAATAATCATGGAATCAGACCTGTTAAAAAAAAATATATATATATTAGGAATATGTAACAGCAGTGGTTAATTGGGCATGGAGTATCCTTAGCTCCCAGTGCCCGGCCAGGCTAGTACATTCCCCAGTAGCCTCTGCAGCTAATTTACTTATTACTAAAATAAAGTTTATTTAACAAGTTAGGTTATGTTCCAGAATGATTAAATTATGGATTAGGGCAGAGGCAGGGAGGAGGAATCTAACATCACATCTACTTCTGATGGGAGATTCCTCATGGTAGGTTTCATTTAAGTGTAAAGTGCATTTCTGTATTGAGATGATCCACAGCTCCATTCTGCTGTGTGGTACCGTATTTTTCAGACTATAAGTCGCACTGGATTATAAGGCCTACCATCATTAAATGCCTGCTAAAACGTCTAGGTTCACATATAAGGCACACCGGATTATAAGGCGCACCTGAGTATAAGGATGAATGACCAGCAGGTGGCAGACCTGTGCACAGTTCAAGACAGCTGTTGTCTGTAAGTAAGGTTCATATATAAGGCGCACTGGACTATAATGCGCACCTTTGATTCCTGAGAAAAATCAAAGGATTTTTGGTGTGCCTTATAGGACGAAAAATACGGTAATCAGAAGTCTTCTCCAGCTTTCACTCAGTGCTGCGAAGTAGGTTGCCACTCACTTGATGGTTCAGAGATGCCTTGTATCAGCCAGTCATTCATGTCCACAAAGCGGCAGCAAATGGAGGGTCTACTAACTGCAGATGACTAATTTACTTTCCAGGCCATTATGATAGTATCCAGTCTCATTACCGTCACTCCCCTGTACTGGAGAAAGGGGTGCCCTGTGCCCTTATGGTCACAACTAGCTGCGGATTAGGTAAAAGGCCATTTCTAAACCAGGAGGCTTTACTGCCCATTCCAAGAAAGTGGTGCAGAACATTTAATGAATGTGTACTGGTAAATTACCTAATATTCTGCACCCAACAGCTACACAACTAGAAGAGAAATGGCCAACCCCTCTAAAAGTCCCGGCTTTTCTTTTTCAGATGCCTATGGTTACTAAAAGTTAGAAAAATTAAATATAAATGACCTGGTAATCCCAAAAAATGACAAAAACAAGAATAGACATGAATAGGTTAAATACAGTAGAAGATATGAATAGACTGGGGAAGAAATACAGTATTCCTACTGACAATATTCCCCTCCCTGTAAGTAGAAGGAGCCTGGCAATGCTACACATTCATCTAAGGAAAGTACTTTGCATTTCTATCAACTCCTTGTGCATTTTTTTCCCCAAATGCCACATCAGAAGCGTCTGATCCTACCCTGCGCCATTCTGTCTGTTTCACAGTCTTACCTCTAATTTTATTGCTGATGGGTATGAAGCCTCCGAAGCCCCTCACCACACAGGTATAAGAAATGCGAGCCGGCCGTACCCAGCGAACTGCGAGTCGCATTTCAGAATCGCATGTTTCAACATATAAAACTTACACATTAGCAGAAAATTAGAGGTTACTTGTTTTAACTTGGTATTAAAAGCCTTGATCCCGCCAATAAAAGAGTCAAGAAATCTCATAATCATTTTACAAAACTGTAATAACTTTTAGAAAATAAGATGAATCACTCAACCTACAGCACTCACCTGTCCAAGCCCCAGCACAAAGAAGACTACACATGAAATCGCTGCATAAGACACTGTACACATAAGAATTTACATTCAGAATGACGGCCAGAGATATAAAAATAAAAAAAACAGAATCTGTCACTGGCTCCTGTGTTAGGTCCGGTATATGCCATGACTAAAGCTAACACGATAGCATTGGCTTCAGCATCATGGAAGGAAGAAGCCTTATGCATGATAGATACAGTACAATACCCAATCTCCCCATGTAAAATACAGGTTTAGTTCTCATTAGGACCCAGGATAGAATTTTGTGTTATTCAATATAGAGGAATGGTGAATGTGTTGCCCCATGTAAGCCACTTCTCCAATATGTGGGCAATTCCTGGCAGTCAGCACTCACTGACCACATATCTACGTATAGGTCTACATGTATAATGGGAAAAAATGTCCAATCTGACTACTATGGGGAAGGCCCATTGTTTCCAATCACACAAACTGTTCTGTGGAGAGGACAATAAAACAATTCATCCAACCTGAAACCATAAGTGACTAAATGTAATCCGTACCCAACCTTTAGGATACTTTCATGTAAAGTATAAAGGGGAGTAACAATTTCTAGCCATTAAAGGACTTGTATTTGATGCATTTGTGGCAGATTCCCCCTCTCCATGCTCCATCACTTAGTTTTCCCAGACAAGTAGGTGGAGACTAGCACTATGTGGTCTCCATTGCATTGTAGCAAGGTGGTGAGATTGTGCTCCTATGTATCTGCAGCACCTTCCTAGGTAACAGCATCAGAGGACAGAAGTAAAGCCAATTTGAAGTGCACTTATGTTTTGCTATATCTACATGATCCAGGGGCACTACTTTAATGGGAATGTGTCATAACAAAAATACATGTTAAACTCTGAATTATTTTTTATCCCATGTCACCAGACAAGTCAGAACAATTGCCAACACTGTCAACAAGTGTCAAAGTGTAACCAATCATAACTCAGCTTTCATTTTATAAACAGCTGTGGGGAAAAGAAAGCTGGGTTCTGATTGGGTGCCATGGGCAACTATAACAGTTCTGCTCTCACACACTTCTGATAAATCTCCCCCATGGTGTTGTTTTAGGTATTTTGGTCACTGAAAGAACTGAAAGAATGTGCTATTGGACTCATCTCTAGATAAAGTTTTTTTTTGTTTTGTTTTTGTTTTATAATGGCCACAGAGAAAACCTTTGGGTTACTAAACCACATGCCCATAAGTTTTAGTGTCCCAAATTGCCCTGAATGTTTCTCTTTAAGCAGCCCTGTGGAGATTTCTGCAGATACATCCCGGCTCCCATTAAGAGAAAACACAGGGCCTGGATATTTTCCCTGAAGCCGGATTTTTTTTATCTTCACACTTTCCACTGAAGTGTATTCTGTATGGTATTAGATTAAATAAAATTCAAAAAGGTAAAAACACTACAAAGAAAACCAATAGAAGAACAAATCCAAACCCAAGCGCACAGGGAATGGTCATAAAGCACAGATACAATTGCAACACCACAATAAAGGTTATAAACTGGGTATAAAATAAATAAAATGCGCAGAGTCATGTCCTAATGGGATAAGTGCTCGCTGCTGGAAGAGGTATTCTAATGAGCTGGAATCTGGACAAGATTTCATTGTTTACATGAAGTGAAGCAGCCCTACGAAGAGGTGAAATTGTACAGTCGCTACAGGAACGCCAGCGCTACAACCAGCTTCGCTTTGCCCTTTTCATCAACCTTAAAGGATATTTGACGTCCATGCTTCTCCACAGGTCTGTGCAGAGGGGAATGAAGGCGATTACGTGAAACTCTTTCCACCAGCCCATGGTGCCTCATACCTCGTATATTATCAGCGGGTTGAAAGGAAGCCTGCAAAAAAAAAAAAAAGAGGCAACATTAGCAGTGCTAAAAAAGGAACACCAAACATGGACATTAATAAAAAATGCTCAAAGCAAGTCTGTATAATGTCATGCCCGCAGCCACTGGTACCAGAAAACTGGAGACCACATCCTAACCATGGCTTTTAGGAGGAGTCGCCAGCTCTACCAAAAAATAGTGAGACTGCAAGGCATGCAAATGTGGATTACGGTATATGGATTTGGAGCTGGTACTGAGCACAAGTATACACCAAAACAACAAAAATCTCTAACATAAATTGCATAAATACGAAGTCCTTGGAATACCACAGCTCATAGAATACATTGTACAAAAAGATAAAACAACTAATTATACTGTAAATGCCAGGTGCAGCCTGGGAAATATGCAAATATGTTTTCCAGGATGGTATAATGAACATTGGAGCAGATTTATCAAGCTGTCTAAAAGGAAGACTGATCTTACTTTTGGTCCATAGGAACCAATTAATTACAGCTCCCCTTTAAAATATTCATGAGCATTGGTAAAATGAAAGCTGAGCTGTTATTGGTTGCCAGGTGCAACTAAGAACATCCTTACTTTTAGACAGCTTGATAAATCTGCCCTATTGCCTCTTCTGGTTACCTTGTAAGGCAGCCTCCTTGGAATTTATGTGTAGGGTTCATCATGATGCAGCAAGTGGAGATTTAGGATGTCCACCTGGCCAATATTTAATTCACAAAAACAATTCCATACCCCACTTTTTGGAATGAGAAGAGAATCCCTAATTAATTCACATTGAAGAAAGAAATTGATATTTCATCGCTTTCCCTTTGGAAGCCAAACTAAATTTGCAAACTGATAATGTGTAACAGAAATACAAGGCACCTACAACATATACAGTTTAACAGATAACCAACTCCATCTTTTCACCTCCCTTAGACAAAGTTGAATAAAATCTTGCTCATCAGTTGAGGTGACCTTTATCAGACTCCCTTAAATATGGTTTTCTCTACAGTAAGCAAGGATATGTAGAGTAGAGTAATTCATATTTAAAAATTCCATTCAAGTGAAAAACTCACAGTTGGCACAACCAAAAAAAATCTACAAACTGCAAAGCAGACTACAGGCTGTCAAAAATAGCCGGCAACCATCTCCTATAGCAGTGATGGCGAACCTTTTGGAGACAGGGTGCCCAAACTACAACCAAAACGATGCTCTCCCCCTCCTCCTCTCTCCGCGCGCTGCCGTGTGCCCGCCATACCGTAGCAGGGCGGGCACCGGTCGTGTGAATCCAGCCTTAGACAGCTTGATAAATCTGCCCTATTGCCTATTCTGGTTACCTTTTGAGGCAGCCTCCTTGGCAACAGGCATGACTTTCAAGAATTTGTGTGTAGGGTTCATCATGATGCAGCAAGTGGAGATTTAGGATGTCCACCTGGCCAATATTTAAATTCACAAAAACAATTCTATACCCAACTTTTTGGAATGAGAAGAGAATTCCTACTTAATTCACATTGAAGAAAGAAAATGATATTTCATCGCTTTCCTTGTGGAAGCCAAACTAAATATGCAAACTGATTATGTGTAACAGAAATACAAGGCCTAGCCCAGAGGTCGCACTTGCCTTAGGACTTGGTGGATTTGGTCCTATTTGGTGAACTCTGTCCTAAGGTGATGGTCTGAGTGCCCACAGAAATGGCTCCAAGTGCCACCTCTGGCACCCGTGCCATAGGTTCGCCACCACTGGTCTATACGGTGAACACCAAAAAAAAAAAAAAGTAAAAAATCCAGTACAGAATTGATGCTTTTCTACTCCTGTCCTCAAAAAAAAGTTCCTGAATTTTCAACAATAGGTGATACCAACCCCAAAATGGTAACAATGGAAAAAGCATCTCATCCCGCAAAAAAAATGCAGTCACATGGCCCCAATAACGAAAAAGCGAAAATTTTATAGCCTTCAAAAGGGGCCAATGAGGAAACTAAAATCCTGGCAGCTGCAGGGTGCTCCTTCCCTTCTGCACCTCGCTGTGCCCCCATAGCCAAAATTTACCACTAAAATGAAGTACAACATGTGGGGAAAAAACAATCTCAGAATCGCTTTGATAAGAAACAGTGTTCAAAAGTTATAACCATATAAAGAGACGTAGGTCAGAATCCAAAAAATCGGGCTGAGCCTTAAGCTACAAAATGGCTGCGTCCTTAAGGGGTTAATAGCCAGCGCCAAACCCCCTACCTCCCCACACTGAGGCTGGGGCTGCCGTCACTAAATTTATTTAATATTTATTTTTGAGGTGTTGAGTTTATTTTTTACTAAAGTGTATCGGGCGGTAGTCCTTCCCAAAAACATAAGCCTTCTGAACAATGCACTTGCGTTCAATAACTAGCAAGATGTATTTGGCCGCGATAAAGTTGCTACTTACTGAGCACAAGTGTTTTGGTTCGGGGAGGATTTTGTTCAATAGAATGAGTTTCAATACAATGTGAACACAGCCTTGGGGTCTTTGGGGTATTTATTTATTTTATCCCTTACTTGAAATGCCTGGATCATTGTACAAGCGCTGTCATCTCCTGTGTCCCCTCCTCCTTCTCATAGATCTTAAGCTCTTGTGACCATTGTACAAGCACTGTCACCTCCTGTGTCGTCCTCGTCATAGATTGTAAGCTCTTGTGACCATTGTACAAGCACTGTCACCTCCTGTGTCCCCTCCTCCTCATAGACTATAAGCTCTTGTGACCATTGTATAAGGACTGTTATCTCCTGCACCCCCCTCCTCATAGATTGTAAGCTCTGGGGACCATTGTACAAGCACTGTCCCCTCCTGTGTCCACCCATGCATAGAACCTCAATCATAACTATTTTGTACTTTATTGAATACATGTTATGTCAGGCTCAGGTAACCACTATTAATTAATTGAACTCCCTGGGAATAGGTCAGTCACACAAACCTGTGAGAACACCACAGCAGGCACAGGACCCCCACAGATGACAACAAACACCTTTGGAATCAAACGCTTCTCCACTCTCCTTCTTTCTCACTCTGCCAAGTCTGCTAGTGCGCATGTGGAGCTGTATCTATTAGAACTAGAGAGACGGGTCAGGAGGGGAGGAGGAGCAGAGACCCCAGAAAAGGT
This sequence comes from Engystomops pustulosus, assembly GCA_019512145.1. Taxonomy (NCBI): domain Eukaryota; kingdom Metazoa; phylum Chordata; class Amphibia; order Anura; family Leptodactylidae; genus Engystomops; species Engystomops pustulosus. The sequence continues at coordinate 49,833,377 of CM033644.1, read as the reverse complement.
CACATGTCCTGTAATGTGATTCCCCTGCTGCTCCCTATATGCTAGTGACACTGGACACAGAGCAGCTGGGAGAAGACAGTGACTGCTCCGTGCTGAGGGGGTGTGGCCTGAGCTCCTCTTCTGCGGGGGAGGAGCAGTTACATCTCCGCAGTGTAGTGGTCAGTGTGCAGGGCACGTGACTGCTCTCTGTCTGAGCTCCGCTCTCCGCTCTGTCCTTACACACTAGCAGGCGGCAGCTGCACATCACTAATGCCGAGAGCCAGACAGCGCTTACACAATTACATCACCAAGCGTATTTATACGCTTGGTGGTTTATTTGGAGCGTAAATGAGCCTCTGAATGCATCATAGACGCTTGTAGAGGCGTTATTGCGATCTCTGGCCTAGCCTCTGATATCTGCCATGGATACTATTAAAGCAAATGAGTCTTGAGAAATCCGCTTAATTTTTTTAAACCGGTATTGGAATTTTAATTTTATATGTAAATATTTTCTAGTGAAAAACAAACAAACAAAAAAAAAAAAACTCAGAAAACTCTCAGTGAACGGTACACCCCAACAAACTAACACTGCTCTAATAAAGCGTAGAACCATTAGATTAAACTTTTATCTAATAATTCTGCGTTACCAAGCACCTACAACATATACAGTCTAACAGGTAACCATCTCCATCTTTTCACCTCCCTTAGACAAAGTTGAATAAAATCTTGCTCACTTGATTCCATTCAAGTGAAAAACTCACAGTTGGCACAACCAAAAAAATTCTACAAACTGCAAAGCAGACTACAGGCTGTCAAAAATAGCCGGCAACCATCTCCTATAGCAGTGATGGCGAACCTTTTGGAGACAGGGTGCCCAAACTACAACCAAAACTCACTTATATGTCGCAAAGTGCCAACATGACAATTTAAGCAGTAACTTATTGATCCCTGCTGTATCACAGGTTTTAATCGTATAGGCCACCTGAATTCACCAATGCGATAGAAAGATGGAGAAATTTGGATTGTAGCTTCCCTCCAGGGTCCCCTAAAGAGGAAGAATCAGGGAACCCAGAGCAGGAGCTCCAATAACAATCCATCTCTATCCAGCCCTTCCCACTCCTCCTGTAGTCCTGGCAGTCAAGGATGTCGCTTTAAAATAGCGCTGAGCATGGCGCATCCTGGGCTGTAATGGACTACAGGAGAAAGCCTTGAGACGTATCTGGCAAACTATGTGTTGGGGTGAAGGCCTGGGTGCCCACAGAAAGGGCTCTGAGTGCCACCTCTGGCACCCGTGGCATAGGTTCGCCACCACTGTCCTATGGGTAAGATTCCTCCACCTGTCACTCAATATTCCAAGAAGACTTTGAAAATAAAATGTGTGATTTGATCAGACCTAGTCTTACTCTCAGTAAGAAAAATATAGTCTTGATAAAACCACTTTAAAACATGCCACTGGTATTCTCATAGATTTCTACAGTCTTATGAACTTTTGAGGAAATAAGTGAAACGTTGAGAATGTGTCTGCACATTCCTGAACATGTATCAGACACAAAGTCTAACACTGAAATGATCACGCTAAACATACTTTAAAAAAATTCTAACATTCTACAATTTTTTGCCACTCAATTTAATCCTAGGATTTGTTCTCTTAAAAGGGGTTTCCCACTTGATATTGTTTGGGAAAAAGAAAAGTTACGCAATTTTCCAATATACTTTCTGTATCAGTTCCTCGCAGTCTTCTAGATCTCTGCTTGCTGTCCTGCCATAGAAAGCTTCTATGTTTACTTCCAGTGGATAGAAATCTGTCCATGGGCATGTGATGTCACACAGGTGCACGAGCTGTTAGTATCACAGGGAGTAATCAGATCGGTGTGATATAACGAGCTGTGCACCTGTGCGACATCACACGACCTTGGACAAGTTTTTTTTGACTGTGCATAAACGTAGAAGCTTTCTATACAAATGACTGCAAGCAGAGATCTCTTAAAAAAAAAAAAAATTGTAAAAACCTTTCAATATCCAAATAATATCAATTATTTGTTGAAAGTGGACAACCCCTTTAAGAATATTCATTAAACAATCTGTTCTATTCAAAGAAATGTCTATAAATTCTATCTTTGCTACTGGTTAAAAAAATAAAAAAAATAAAAAAGTTAAACCATTAACTTATGGCCCCTTCATGTCAGCGTTATTAGAAATAAGAGTTTCAACAGCGTTTGGTCAGGTATAAACTGAATAATTGTCAATCAATTGTCAAGGTTTTCAGTCTGATTTTGTTCTGTGTGGTCATAAGTGAAAATGTAGGACTGCACAATTCATTCAGGAAATAAAAACAAACAAAAAAATAAAATAAAAAAAATTCAGAACAGAAACAAAACATTGTTTGGTAACTTTACTTTGTGAGAGGAGTCCTGGGACTTTAAAATTATGGTCTTAAAGTGAAGGAAACTCATCCAATACAGAGAGTATGAGCTGTAACTTCCATAAACGTGTCTCTAAATGGATTATCCCTCGATGGTAATATTTGTATAATGCTTGCTGCACAGTCCAAAGGGTCAGTAAACAACTTTCCAAGCTGCCTCTTCACAGCTATAAAGACTCTTTCCAAGTCCTCTCCCCCTTTGGGGCCTATGAGGTTCCTGAATATCTGCAGAGAGGCGACAATTCACTGAAAAAAAACCGAGTCACGCGAATACGGGAACTGCAAGGTTTAGAACATAAGGTGCAAATAATTGGAAAAAAAATCTATGTATGTGCAGTGGGATAGAAAAGTGTGCAGAGTAAAATCTATCAAAATACAAGTATGCCACTTTTTTTTTCTTTTATAAGTCCCTATGGGGAACCAAAGACACAACACGGCATCCATTTTTTGTTTGCACTGGAGCGTTCCCAATTTACATGGGTTATGATGAGCCTTTGTATAAAACACAAGGTGAATGTCCAATCGAGGATCCAAACACTAACCATCCAATTCTCAGCGTTATTATCCACATCATAGGGACAAGCACAGGAACAAACACATCCTAAAATCTTTGATAAGGCTGGAAAGGAAGGAAGTTCTAGAATTGAGCCCTATCACACTCCGTACTCACCACAGGTACAAACAATCACTTCTCAGTAGGACAAGAGATCAAAGATTCAGCGGTGGAATTCTGAAGTGGAGTCGGAAATACATCATAAAATGTATTACAGCTTAGGAATTCCTTTGGTCACACGGCAAAGAAGACCCTTGTTTTCAAGGACACCTGTCATCAGGTCTCTGTCACCAATTACGTCACCAATTCTGTCACCACTAGCAATTGGAGCAGCTCACAAGGATCCATCCCAGCATTTATCAAGTCAATTCATACAATAATCATTGTAAAATCAGATTTTCTTTGTTATATGCTTGGCACATGGAGAGAGACACAGACAGCAGCTACACAAGTAGAGCATAGGAGTAACAGCATGTCAGGCTGTCACAACTACTACAGGATTCAGCCATGTGTATAGGAGTATCTCACACACACAGGATGTAGGGGCCGCCAGAACCAGGAAGCACATAGCGAAGCCAGCACCAGGAGTGTCACATCATTATACAGGCCGTCAGTCATGTGTATATGAGCATCTCATACACACACAGGCTGCAGGGGGTGCCATCACCAGGAGTGTCACATCATTATACAGGCTGTCAGTCATGTGTATAGGTGTATTGCATACACTCACAGGCCGCAGGGGGTGCCAGAACCAGGAAGTATAGAGAGAAGCCAGCACCAGGAGTGTGAGATCATTATACAGGCTGTCATTCATGTGTATAGGAGTATCTCATACCAAGAGGCTTCAGAAGGCCGCCAGAATCAGGAAGTATATAGAGGCAGCCAGAACCAGGAGTGTCACATCATTATACAGGCTGTTAGTCAAGCACTGGGGGTGTGGCTGTGCCTCACACATGAATAAGCTGAACAGCTGAATATCATTGATTCATTGGACCCTTCTAAGGTCATTTGCATACAGATTTAGGACCTCATTGCTTAATTTTACAGGCATGTAGAGGGACAATGAAGGGATAGAGGCAATGCTTTCTAATGGCAGTTTATGAAAATATATTTAGCTTTGGGTGGTTAATTTGCCCGCCAGGTTCTCTTTAAACTGTTATAGTTTATTAATATGCTGGTATCTTGTTGTAAAGCTATTCAAATTAAATAAAAGATGCCTGAATTTGCAGGTGGACTGACCATCATACACATCTGGGAATCTCAATGACAGATTTCAGGAAAGGTAAGGATTTAGCTAATTGTAATGTAAAAGGACATCTACCATCAAGATAGACCCAGCCAATGTGACTGTGGCATGGCCACGTTAAATCCTTCTAAAATCATGATAATGAACCAGAAGATCTATGGGGGCAGAGTGGGTGGGCATGGAGCCGAATGTTCGCAGGTTTTTACTCAAACCTTTGACAGATCACAACTGCCGTAGTTGTGCCGCCAGCGCAGCTCAGCCCAGGATGCATCATTGGTGGCTGTGGCCTGTCATATGTTCGGTGGCCTTATTTCTCAAGACTTCAGAGTCAAGTAATTTCTGCATCAGAGGAGTACTAGCTGCTGCCACGAACATCTGATGCCACGTCTAGTAGGTAAGAGCATCAGAACCACGTAAAAACCTGGCTGTCTGTCCACAAAAAAAACACAAGTCGACTAGAACTGGCAGAACTAAATGCTAACGTATTATTCTACGGACCATCTAAGGCTCTTACTACACAGCCGGCTGCAGGAGTGACAGCATAGCTTTACAATATCGCAATGGCCTTAGGGCTGGAGATCATGCCAGAGCAATGAAACTGGTTCACTGATTTTAATGGAGTTTTAGTTAAACTGCAATGATCCTGTTGAGAACATCAAACTTTTTAATAAATGTTGTGTTTCAGTTATTTTTCCACGATCTCTACTTGCAGTATGAAGTCCGAGGTCTAATCCAGTCCATCTTTTCAAGTGCATCTATAAGTGCACAAACTGTACTAAAAATTACTACCCACCAATCTTACCTTTTAAAAATGTTATCTGAAAAGCAAAGTCACACCATTAACTTTGTCCACTATTGCCTACCTACTACAAATCTTGTGGACTTGTAGTGGCACTTAGGAAAATGCACTCAGGATGGCGCTGCTGTAGAAGTATTGCGGTCTGTGCATTGGCTCCGGCTTTTACCCCCACTCCACCCTGCGGCACCAACTTGGCTCTCTCACCCTATCAGCGCCCCACAAGTTTTGTATTGTTACATAAGGGTAATCTGTGTGTGGTTCGCTCTATGCTATGGTATTTTCAATCCTTTTACTTTTGCCTTATAGGCTTTGTAATTATATTTTTGGTAATATTACTTTTTCAGTCTGTTATTTTTAACAGACTGATTAGTATGTATTGCTAGCAAGATTGTGTAACCTACCCTTAGGCCAATGAGGGCTGCTACTGTGGACACATGCATTATTAATCCATTGTGGTCTATTCTTTATTATCCTTTGCGTATGATTTTATTGTGCTTCAATAAAGAATATGATTAAGATATTCCTTGACGAATATATTTTTTTGACGTTCAAACTTTTTGTGTTATTTTAGGTTTACATGGACACATTGCACATCCCCAAAACAAACAGTGCAACCATAAATCCCTTGGTACAAACAGCAAATGCAACCCAAGCATCTTAACAGATACCCAAAACAGTGCTTGCTTTTCCTTAGGGCATCCCCACTTTGTCACTTTGTGCAGGGATTTTTTGTTGTCACCATCAATGTGTATTTAGATGTTTTGTGTCCCCAAGGGAAGACATGCCCATGCTCCTTAGCCAATTACTGAAATACTACAGAATACCTTCAGGGCATGTTCACACATTAGAATTTATGCTGAAGCGCATAGCGAAAATTTCTAGGATATAAGAGCATGCAAATAATCCTGGTGTAAATCCACTGTATGGTAATAAAATCTGCTGTTTTTATATTAAAGCAAATTACACATTTTGCAATCTACAGGTTGAAATCTGCAGTAAGCCATCAGAAATTATATTGAAGGAAAAGATGTTTCATACATTTTTATAAACCCTGTATGGCCTGAAGTGTTTGTCCACATTACATTGGAAAATGTAAAAACTCACCAGAGAATTACTCGTTTTGTTTTTGACTCATTTACCAATACTAATAAGTTTTTATATAAGGACTGTTTTCGATAATTTTTTTTAAATTTACGTCCATAATTATAATAGTAGATAAGAGTGTAAAAAGACACAGGTCCAGCAAGTCCAGCCTGTAAGATTAAACAAATCTCCCCCCCGCCCATTATATGATATTTTTTCTCTCCAGAAAGTCATCCAGGCCTCTCTTGAACATGTACATAGAGTCGGCCATAACAACCTCCTGCGGCAGAGAGTTCCATAGTCTCACTGCTCTTACAGTAAAGAACCTTTGTCTATGGTGATGGTAAAATCGCCTCTTCTCTAGGCGTAGAGGATGCCCCCTTGTCCTGGTCACAGGCCGAGGTATAAAAAGATCTTTGGAGAGATCCTTGTACTGTCCGTTCAGGTATTTATACATTATAATGAGGTCTACCCATAACCATCTTATTTCTGAGCTGAATAAAGTGTTGCAATCCAATCTAGTCCCCCCATTCTCCTAATAATCTTGGTTGCTCTCCTCTGCACCCGTTCCAGCTCTACTATATCCTTTTTATACACTGGTGCCCAAAACTGTACACAATATTCCATGTGTGGTCTGATACATCTCAAATTTTATTTGCTTTATTAGCAGCAGCCGCCTGGCTCTGGTCACTAAAATTAAAGTTTACTATGCACCAATACCCCCAAGTTTTTTTTCTGCTGCAGTTTTACAAAGCAATTTACTGTTTTAGAACATAGTTGTAACGGAAAATAGCACCCAAATAAAAAAGTGATCAAAAGGCTGTACAGTCCTGGTAGCAATGAAAACATAATTTCCTCTACCAAAACATTACACCACACAGATCTCCGTACACTGAAGTATGAAAAAGTTATTTTTCTAAAAAGTTTTTTGTACAGGTGGTTTAAATTTTTTAAAATACAATAAAACCTATATAAATTTAGTATCCCCGTGATCATAGCAACCCAAAGAATAAAGGAGACATGTCATTTGGGTGCACAGTGAGAGCCGGAAAAAAACAAGCCCACAGCTGAATGTCCTATAAAGCTAGAATGACAGGTTTTCTTGTTAGGATTTAGCATCAGTATTGGTGAGACAAAACCAGGAGTGGATTAGACAGAAATATACTGGAAAATTCTGTACTACTTCTGCGTTTAGGATCCATTTCTAATTTTTGTCTTCCAAACACTACTGTATGACACTATCCAGAATAGTGTCAGAGGAGACTGGGCACTAAGCTCTAAAGCTCCCCAGGTATGAAGGCGTTTCATGTGTAGACTGCTTTGCCATACAAATCACTGTTACGCTCCATCACATGGAAGCAAATTGGAAAACCAATATGCAGCAAGAGAATGGTCCTGCCCCCTTCACCAAAACGACAAGGATTTTAAAAAAAGTTAAAAAAAAAACCACACACACAAAATAAGAATGCATGGTATAGAACAGTGATGGCTAACCTATGGCACTGGTGCCAGAGGTGGCACTCAGAGCCCTTTCTGTGGGCACTCAGGCCACCACCAGAGATGACTCCAGGTATCTTCCTGCAGTCCCAGACAGCCCAGGACTTGCTGTGCAAAGAGGTATTTTAAAGTGACAGCTCTACCTGGGACTATTTTCTGCTTTATTGGTGTCCTCAGGTGCTGGTATCAATGAAAACTGTGACAGAGAAGGGAGTATAAATCACAAATTAAATTTCTGTGTGGGCACTTTGCGATAAATAAGCGGGTCTTTGTTGAAGTTTGGGCACTCGATCTCTAAAAGGTTCGCCATCACTGGTATAGAAAGTAATAACTACATTCCATACAGGGAAAAAATAAAACATCTGGAGCATCTTGTTATAGATCTGTGCACTCTTTAAATTAAATCATTTATTGGATCTAAATTGCACAAAGTATTAGAATGATACCAATAGATTAGTATTAGGTGCTACAAAACTTAAAATATTGGTGCATAAAATGACATTGCCCCTTAAGCCTCTAAAATTGACTACTCTTAGGCAAAAAGTGACTCAAAAGTTGCACCGATACCAGAATTTTGGGTGCAATACGATACCCAGAGAAGTATCACAATACTCTATACATGATCGCATATGCGTTTCCAATGAACCATATAAGCTCAACTAGAGTTTTCCAAGGAGAGCTTTATTTTTTTTTTTTTTTTTTAGACAGTTTATTGTATGTATTGTTATGGTTGTCCTGGTAATGTTAAAGAGAACCCGTCATGCAAAATAACCCCCCTAAACTAAATATATTTTCATAAACCATTAGGGAGCATTGCCTCTATCCCTTCATTGTCCCTCTACATGTCTGTAAAACTAAGCAATGAGGTCCTAAAGCTGTATGCAAATGACCTGTGAAATGTCCAATGAAGCATTAGCATATTCAAGCTGTCCACTGTATTCATGAGTGGGAGGCACAGCCACACCCCCAGTGCATGACTGACAGCCTGTATAATGATGTGAGGCTGTATAATGATGTGCTTCCTGGTACTGGTGGTCACGCCCCCTGCAGCCTGTGTGTGCGCATGTGTGTGTGTTTAGGAGAGATACAGCAGCTCCAGGCAGCCATGTTATAGCAGAACATGTCAGATTCATGTGTAGCTGATGTCTGTGTCTCTCACCTGTGTATTAGGAGGATGCAGCATGTCAGCAGATGCAGCACACACACTAGCCATGCTTTACTATACATTACACACAGACATGAGCAGGGGGAGGAGAGGGGAGGGGTAACATCACTGCCTCTGACCATGTGACCAGCCTCATTTACATGATAAAAAAATAGATGATTTTACAATGAATAATGTATGAAATAACTAGATAAAGGCTGGGATGGGACCCTTGTGAGCTGCTCCAAAAGGTAGAGGTGACAGGACTAGTGACACAGACCTGATGACAGGTGTCCTTTAATATAAAATGTATAATTTATTTTGTGTCTTATAATGAATACAGTTAGATTGAATTAATAAAAATGTATACGTTTAAAAAAAATAAATAAAAACAACACATAATGTGAGAGTCTCTGAGAAGACGCATCCCTATATACCTGTGCATGGACTTGTGTCACAGTGTAACTCTATGGAAGCTCTAGTCAGATAAAATCCTCCCATTGACAATCAGTGAGCCATAGTCTAGAGATGGAGGTGCTGTCCTGTATCTATACGGCAGTAACCTATTGGTGTAAAGTGGAGGACTGGTTTCTAGGAGGAATAACAGCAGAATCCTGCTCTACAATTGTTATTTTAAAGGGAATGCTAGTACTTACCAAAAGATATCAGGTGTGTCCACACAAGCAATCCACAAATGAGGGCCCAACATCCAAAAGTCAGTCACATGCTTACAGTCCAACATTGTGCAGGGTCATTGGGATTCCCTAGAGAAAATCAAGATTGGCGTCTAGAGACACGGTGAAGAACGTTCTGCTGCTACATAATCCTCCGGCCTGACCTGTTTGCTCAGCCCTCCATGTGCTCGACGGAGGTAGCCTGACTGACGGTTATGTACCAGGATGAAATCCTCAGACCCATTGTGAGACCACATGCAGGTGCAGCAGGCCCTGGGTTCCTTCTGATGACAGCGCCAGGCATCATGTAGCTGCCGTGTGTCAGCAGTTCCTGCATGATGAAGGTATTTATGCCATGCCCTGGTCTGCCCATGCCCCAGACCTGAATCCAATCAAGCACATATGGGAGATCATATTTCATTCCATTCACGGTTGCCCCCACCCCAGGAGAAGATCTGACAATTCATCAGGAGAATGCCTAGGTGTTGTAGGGAGGTCATACAGGAACGTGGAGGCCACACACACACACTACTCTGCCTCAACTTGAGGCACGGAAGTTGGATCAGCCTGAGATTTGATCTTCCCCTTTAATTTTGAGTATCTTTCCGAATCCAGAACTTCATGGAATATTAATTTTGATTTTTAGATTTTATTGAATAATAATTTTATTGAATGAATAAAAAATTGCATCTGGAATATTTAATTCATTCCAGGTTGTGGTATTTTGGTGTTCCCTTTATTTTTCTGAGCAGTGTTTTAAGGGTAGTAAACCATCATGCCATCACCTACGCCTTCCATATGTAGGCAAGGAAGCGACATTACGCGCACCTCCTAACATGGAGTCCATGTTGGCAGGAAATCCTATGCTCAGACCATGACTAAGAACTTAAGATTTGTGTAGTCCGAAACGTGTTGGTCTTTTTACATGCATCCCATGTTTGTCGTGTATTTTTAATAGAGCATTAAAGTTTATTGGATTTTATTCATTTTTGAGTGCAGGAGATCCTAGATTCTGTCATTAGCCCAATACTTATAATGGGATTCAATGGTTTTCCATTGGCCATATTATTAAGACAGACCTAACCTATACAGAATAACTAAATGTACTTCTGTGATGTTAATGTCTTATTTACTATCCCATCTGTAATATTCTTTTCACTTGACCCATCTGCTCTCCCCACAGCTGTACGACATGGCTCCCCTTCAAAATACCTCAGTAGTAATGAGGGCTCCCTAGAGACACAGAATCCTGAAGCCCTGGTCTATGAGAACATCTTCAGCATTTAACTTTCTTTAAAGGGACCATTGGCCAAGTAATAAATAAAAAAAACCTCTAGGATGCTGCTTCAGCCAATCATAATGAGAGCGCATTTAAAATGGCCGACCTACAGGTAATGATTGTCGGCAGATACAAATGCTAAGCAATGAGAGCCAACGCAGAATTGAACTTCTCTTATATAGTCAGTGGAGATCACTGAAGAATATAGTGGTATCCCAATAACTTAAAAGGGAACCTGTCACCAGATTTTACCTCATCAATACTATCCTCCTTGTACTCCCATTTTCCTGTGAAATCTTACTTGTTTACCTATTAAAAAGTCCCTCCAAAGCCATATGTAAATGAGCAGAGAAGAGTCATATTGTGCACAAGTTGAGGCAAGTCTAGAGGCTGCGAGGGGTCACTTCCCAAGTCCCTACCTTCAGTTCTTTAAAGACCTAGAAACATGTTCCAAAGATAAAAAAGCCAGGACGAGTTTTCTTAAACGTCGTACTTTAGAAATTAAAGATAGGGCATCTGAAGTGACATCCCCACTACAGCCTCTAAATGTGACTAATATCAGGCTTTGTAAGTGATTTTCTTAAAGGTAAAAGGGGAGACTTTACATAAAAGAGGGAATTTTAGAAAAGATATCCTACAGGAGGGGTCTAGTCATTTATTGGGATAAGATCTGATGACAGGTTCCCTTTAACAGCGTTCATACAAATGGCTGGCCCAACTGATCCAGAATATATTTACACATGCCATTTCTTTTGTGTATACATTTCATAATTTGCTTCTTCAAAAAGCTCCCTAAAATTCCCCTGTGGTAAGAAGTCATTATACAATGAACACAGTGCCATAATTTCTGCCTATTCCTACTTCATACCTATGTACAAAACATATAAGACTGGCTTTCACATAATAAGTAGCGCTGTTCGTGTTCTCAGCATCTGGATATCACACAGATGTTTCGCCTGCTATCCCACGCTAAGCTATACACGAGATTTCCAGGTGCAGGTCTTGGGAAACAGAATTATTAAAAGAGTAACTGTGTAAGTTTGTTTTCCACAAATCAGTAGCTCTTGGGATGTAAAACAACTTTGCCTATTATCTTTATTACCTATATGGGGTAGTTTCTTTGCTATAGCCCTCAGATTACCTTACCGCTGCAATGGCTGCTTCCTCTCCATGTGCTGATAAGCCATCAGAGAAACAAAGTGTAAATAAACTACAGATTCATGGGAGGGGAGGGGCTGCTGCTCCCAGAGGAGGTGGTCATGCGACAATGAATGCAGCAGAGCTGGATGTGTATGCAGATGTCTCCTGCACAGAATAGTTCAGTACAAGATCTCCCTGTTCCCTATCAGTCCCTCCATCCCAGTCTGTGATTCTACAGAACTTTATCTGTCTGTCTCTGCTCTTCTCATTGCTCCCTTCCCCCACCTGTCAGGCAGTATCAGCTCTGTCCAGATAAGCCATTAACCCTTAGTGCTCACACAGCACAGGCTACAGACTAATGATTTTTACCACTTATTACATGTCCCCTGCTCCTCCATGTGATGGAAGCTGCCAGGTTGTCACCATATCCATCCTGTGTGCACTGTGCAGTATTCACTGGATTCCCTTGTGGGAAACTAAATGGATTTAATGCTAAATTACTTTGAGAGAGAACACAAGCATCATGGGATCTGTGGGCAAGCCAACTAGTCTCAGCCTGAGGGCATAGACTGACAGACATTAGTCTCCGCCCACATCAGCTCCTCCAGAACAGAAAATGCCATTACTTTGGAAAGAAAAGGATGAGCAGCAGAAAGTAGCCATTGTTCTGTTTGTTTTCAAAGAGGGAATCACATATGCTAATTTGGTAAGATCACTATAATAACACGGCGTCCGCATGTCACACCTGGTACAGCGGTTACGGGATGTGGGCAAGGATAGAAATTATTATCTGCTCTAGAAATACAGGCAGAGGTTACAACTCCATACCACTAATACCCATCGCTATATGGCAAGAATGTGAGCAGGATGGATAGCAGGCTGGGCTTAGCAGCTCATCTGTCTGCAGGCAGATTGTTATAGAGCAGGAAGAGCTAAGCCGTTCACACGTGGGGAGAAATTTGTCACTGCTTCTATGCCAGCTATCTGCCGTTGCATCTTGCCTTTTTAATACATCTCAGTTAAGGTCTTTAGTACATTTTGCAACTTTTTAAGCAATAGTAGCAAAATAGTCCCAAAAAGTTGCCACTTTAACATCTGGAATCAGGAGATAACTCAGAATGCAGCAGAAAAGTAAACAAAGTCGCAAAAGTGCACATCTGCCACAAAATGTTGCAAAAAATAAAAAAAAGCCAAGGCAAAACTAACACGTGCCCCACAGCGTGCTATCTGCAGAAAGCATGTTATAGAGCAGAAGGAACTGAGCAGATTATAACATGCTTTCTGCAGATGGGACACTATGTACAATCTGCTCAGTTCCTTCTGCTCTATAACATGCTTTCTGCAAATGTGACACTATGTACAGAGCAGAAGGAACTGAGCAGATTATACATAGTGTCCTATAAACAAGCTGCATGTTATAGAGCAGTTAGACCTAAGCAGATAGTTTGTCTGCAGGCAGCATATTTTAGAACAGTAGGAGCCCAGAGGATGGATATTTTTTGGCAAACGATTCAATATAAACTTCTCATATTTTCACTTTAGTTCCTGACCTTAGGAGTCCAGTGGGTGGTCCATTTCATTCGCATTAGTCCCTTTATGGGAAGGGATTCCCATGATTAATTTATAGGGCCAAAGTGAGCAACAATCTAGATGAAGGATTAAAGGGAACCCGTCAGCAGAAGTTGACCAAATAAACCACTATGAGTAAGTTATCAAGCAGCTGACTACCTTCCAGATCATGTTTCTTTCATGACCAAGAGTGATCTACTTTGAAATGAGATGTAAATTGGTTGTATAGTGTGAAGGAGATTTTAACACTGAAGTCAAGCTCTCTCTTCCTCAGAAAGCCCCCTTCACTGTAATTAATGGTCCTACATCCAGAGACATCACTAACCAGATCTTCATGATTTCTATGACAGGGAAGGAGGCGTTCAGAGCTCCCCACCTTGACATCAGTGTTGAGCTCTCCTACTCTTTGAATTCGTACAACTTCCTTCAAAGTTGATTTTCGGAATTATGTTACCACACTGGATAATGACAGAAGCTAGATGGTGATACACTGTTTGACAATATTCTGGTAGTGGTTTATTAGGCCAATTGCTGATGACAGGTTCCCTTTAAATCTTATCACCCAAAATTGTGATAAAAATCCAACTTCTCTTATTATATATAAGCTAAAGCTAGACACAGAATATATACAGTAAAATTCTTCACTCTGAGTGTTCTAGGTTACATTGCCATTACAGCTTACAACCAGCAGTGCAGGGTGGTACAGTCAGGATAAAAGCAGCCAGATTTTGGAAATCCTGTTTAAAGAGAAACTGAAGAGAGGGGCTTTTGTAACATCAGTAGGTTAAAGGAATCCAGTTTTGACAGGCAAAAAACAAAAGCACGCTTGTTCTATGTACTGGCGGCTCTTATCAGAGGCATGCAGCAAAGCGGGGCCGGCACAGAATGACTGAACTACATTCAGCTCCTGTTTAACCATGGATTACATCACCGCAGAATCCCACAAGTAGCCCATTTATTTACAGAGTACTCAAGGATTATAGTAAACCAGACAAAGTAACAACAATAAACCTCAAGGAAAAAAAATCCATATGTGCTTCATACTATAAAAATGTACACATAGAAGATGCCTGGGTGTGTTATATACAGCAGCCAAATTTCCCATAGACATAGAATCCACCACTCCAATTAGCTTATTGCCGTGGTCCAACCTTGAAAAACCCTGGGAGATTCGCCATCACTGTTGAAGACATTTCAATTTTGTTTGGGTTTGGAGAGACTTAAGGAGAAAAGGATGGGTCAGTCCACCAGAACCTCTAAGTACATGTTCTGGGGGCTCCTGCAAAATAGTCATCACCACCATGCAAGCATAAGGTACACCACCTCTTTAAAACAGAATTTTGCCCTAAAAAATTGGAACATTGGAGCGCTGAGTGACAATAATTCTGCAGTGAGTAACCTGGTCTCATATTATGTCCTTAAAGGGTTTGTCCAAAAGTTGAATACCAAGGCTGCTTTGTTCCAAAAACAGACTCCCTCCTGACCAGGGGTAGTGTGTGGTACTGCTGCTAAGATCCATCTATAAAAAAAAAACTGAGTTACAATACCAGCACATACCATGGTCAGATATGGTGCTGTTTTTGGAGGAAAGCAGCTACCGGTATTTTATTTATTTTCTAGTTTCCCTTAATACGCCAGTAGATTTTCTGCTGAAAAAAATTAGCAAATATTTTTTTGGTACATTTTTGAATTCATTAAGCAATGGCTGCTACTTTGGCGAAGGTTTTACCAAATTTGCAGTAGAAATCGGCATAAACAGACCATTTCCAAAACATATTAATAAAATTTTTTAAAACAAATATACCGTATTTTTCGGATGATAAGGCGCAGTATGAATAAAGGCCAGCTACGACGCCTAGGTGCATATATAAGGCGCACCGGATTATAAGGTGCAGGTTCCTGGTGGCTGCTTGGGTTAGAAGGGGATCCGGGGGCGTGGTTTGGATGCCAAGCGGAGAGGTCGCAAAGAGAGCCTGCTCCGCCACCCGCTCTGGTGACTCTCCACAGCAGTGACCCGGCAACTGTCAGCACCCAGAGTCCATACCTACGTGAGCAACACCCCAAATAGCCACGGATCGTATTCGGCACCATCCTCCCCAAGCAGAAGCAAGGACAAAGGGAGCAGAGGTGAGTGGTCACACAGGGAGATGACACCGGTTTAGAAGGGGGTCCATGCACGCGGCAGGTGAAGAAGTTGGTTCGCGTTATGGCGCCTGTTGTTCGCACCCCGTGTAGTCTGCAGTTCCCGCTGGAGATTTGCTGTGAAGGGGCCGTCTCCAGAAGCGGGTACCTATGCAAGTAGGGTCCGCTGCTCTCCTCCACTCACTGCCGGGTCCCCCTTTGGTACTGCCAGCCATACAGGGTCGCAGCCGTGGCTCTGGTCTCTTCCTGCTACTGCCCTGCTCCGATGCACAGAGGGGCACAATGTTGTTATCGCAGTGCCAGGGCACCAATGTAGGGTATTGTGCCCGTCTACAGCATGTGCAGGGTGTTGGCAGGATATTGATGGCATGGCCCGGAGCTTGCTGTTTCATATATAAGGCCTATAAGGCGCACTTTGGATTTCTAAGAAAATCTTAGGTTTTTATGTGCGCCTTATAGTCCGAAAAATACGGTAATCTTAATTTTCACATCGGATTCAACGGCTGACAAATCACATTGAACACTGAATAAACCGCAATAGTAGGAAAAATAAACTTTTTTATTTAACTATTTAAGGGAACCTGTCACCAGGAGACCCATTTTTAGCCCTCCCCCAGTCTCCAAAGAGCCCAGTACATATTCTCGATGTTCAAATATATGAAAATGGCTATCACAGGGCTTTGTGACACTCCCTGCTCCTCTATAGACAACCCCGAGTGAGGGGAATTATTCATATATTTGAAAAGGACACACGGAGGAGCGGTTTCCCAAGGGTGGGGGAGGAAACTGCTCCTCTATAGCCACTCCCACGGGACAAGTGCCTGGTCCCAGAGCACATGACATATACAAAAATTCTTTGGCAGTGTTTGTACACTGATACCTCCTGGTGACAGCCAAGTAAACTTAAGTAATAAGCCCATTGTAGGATTTTTATTCATGATGATTTTCTTTATTTTAAAGGAAACCTTCAAACATAGCACAACTATGCCTTCTGTTACCTACATGTAAGGCATAAGCATGGCAAACATCCACAATCTAGATAGTAGTGAGTCCTTCATGCAGCATATCTTACCTGGAAATCAGACTGACTGCTGCTAATCTGATTTACATTTGGCAAGGAGCCACCGTAGTACTGAGCGCGGGATTGTGCAAGTCGCAATTGTTGCAGCTTTTGGAATTGAACCTGAAAAGTAAAAAAAGGGATATTGTTAAGAGGAAGACTATAAAATGCAACATACCACATAGAAAGCCGTACAATAGAATTGGATTTCTCCTCACGTCCATGTAATCCCTCACCACATGATAACAAACAGGTTCCTATGCAGACCCAAGCACCTTGGCTTCAGGAAAATAGTATAAGGTGACTGGTTTATTCAGCAGCATCTACTTATTCTTTTATTTATTTTATTCCCTATCCCCTTCAAAACTGCCAAGCCTCTATGTATACGTGCCCTCTGAACAATAACATATCTATTGGCACCTAGAAACACAATTGGTGCCCTATTAAAGAGGAGTATCAGCCATTACATATAATATCAGGATTTTGTTTCTAGGTGAAACAGAACCAGAAATATCCACTGTTAATGTTACAGTAACAACTAATTTTAAAATATAGATCTCAATTTCAGACCAACTTTAAAAGTGGATATCTGTAGTTCTGTTTCACCTAGAAATATAACACTGACAGTATAATTAAGAGAAGACACCAGAATTGTGTTTCTAGGGGTCACGGTTCAGGAGATTGATTGATATGGTTTGAAGGGAGTCAATTCCATCCTGTCAGCTGAAGGCATAAGGTATACCGTATACAATTTTACCAATTGTAAAAACATTTTAAATGGGGAAATTTCTCTAATTCACTATTAACCAAAATATGACATGGTTTGTTCTTAAGTTGAATTTGTATGTAAGTCGGAACTGTATATTTTATCATTGTAGTCACAGCCAAAAATTTTTTTGTCTCTGTGACAATTGGATTTTAAAACTTTTGGGTTGTTATAAGAACCAGGATTAACAATAAATCTGCATTGCAGACTTCTTTGATAACTGTTACAGCTGATCATTGCATCCATACAGTAAATTACAAAAATCTGTCTACTAGGGTTAGCCTGTAAGTCGGGGACCGCCTGTTCAATGTTCAGAAGCTAAATGAAAGTATATATAATCCTGTACTCTGATAATCTAACCACACTGTCAGCTCACAGAACTAGATAGATCATGAAGTGTCTGTCTACAGAGTTCCCACCAACACTCTGGGATTTTGCACTGTGCATCAATTAGTTTTATTGCTGTTTTAGCTTCCATTACTGAGTAAAATTTTAAAGGAAAGGGTAAAAAATTATCTTTATTGCTTAAACATCACTAGGGGGTTGAGATTTGAGAATTTTCTTTCATTGGAAAACCTCTTTAAAGTCCTTCATGTCGTGAAGATGTCAAAGAAAAAAAAAATAATAATAATTATTAAGATTGGTAAAGTGGTCCCAAATAGATCATCATTTGAAGAAGGGGAGAACTGCAAATACTGACCTGGAAATTCAGGTAATAAGGTAACAATGGCGCCAAAAGAATGGCTGGACCATTGTACAAGCACTGTCACCTTCTGTGTCACCCCTCCCTTCCCATAGACTGTAAGCTCTGGTGTCATCTGCCCATTGCCATTACTCAGTAATGTCTTATTTTGTTTGTATATGTACCGCAGGATCTGTACAGTGTCGTGGAATATGATAATATATTATATTTACATAATATAATAATTTAGTCTGCAAATTGTCCAATACTTTTCATCCATTGCTTAAACAGATTGTCAGAGAATGACCATTGAAGGTTTTTTTTTCATGAATATGGAAACCTGCTAGGGGCTGGAATAACCAAACACGAAAAAACATAAGAGACACATACTTACCCTGCTCCGGATCCCTCGTCGCTCCGGTAATTCTGATTTAGGGCTTTACTGGAAGTCCTGCGTGCTCTTGTGACTGGCTTGAATATGAGACACGATTCCCATTTTTTCTGGGTACTTGGCTTCGTATTTTGTTATTATTTATGTGTAGGGCCCAAAACCGCAACTACCAGGAGGTGAATCAATGTCCCCCCCCCCTTACCATGCCCCAATATTAGTGAAAAAAAAACACTTTACTGGCCTATCGTGGTTTGTATGCCGAGTTTAATGGAGCCCTCTGCTTCTGACTTCATACACTGCTCTAATATTATGGGTATGGTATGGGGGCCTGCTATGAGATCCCACTCATCTGCAAGTAATGACCCATCAGAAGGAAAGGCCATTAAATGTCAGTACAGAACAGTCTCTGTATCACCAGGCCAATGGGGCCTTCCCAGGATGGTCTTTTCTCATAGTAGCATTTATGTGCATTTTTTACATCCGTTTCTTTCTATGCCTTATTCTGCCTTTTTGCCACTTACTACACAGGTCATGCAGTATTGACATCGATAAAACTGGCTGCTGTACTTTGTCTACCACAGAATGGCCTAGATCTCTACAAATGGAGACAGTGTCAAAAAGCTTCTCTTTATCATAAAATTAACATAATGAGATCTTTGTTGCTCGACAACTAGAAACAGGCCAAGCTTACCAAATTAAGCAAAAATGGATAGCTATACTTCTAATGCTCCATCAAGCATGACACAAAGAAGCCTCAGGCGGGGTCACATTTATCAGCACTAAAAGAACAGCAGACCTTCTCACTTCTTGGACGCTGAACTACTTATTTTAAGGTTCTCCAATTTTTCTTCTATTTCATTTGTATGATATATATACAGGCAGTCACAGGGTTACGTACAAGATAGGTTCCATAGGTTTGTTTAAGTTGAATTTGTATGTAAGTCGAAAAAGAATTCTCTATCGTTGTAGTTCCAATTTTTTTTTTTCCCCAGTGGCAATTGGAGTATTCAAATTTTTGCTTTAATGAGAACAAGGATTATCAATGAAACTTCTATTACAGACACCTTACAGCTGATCAGTGCAGCCCGGGACTATAGCAAAGCATCCAGAGAGCTTCACCAGAGGTCACAGTGGGCAGAGGGGTCTGTCTTTAAATAGGGGTCGTCTATAAATCGGGTGTCCTTAAGTCCTTAAGTGTCCTGTAATCTATTATACTGGTAAACACTTTCAGGATTCACTGAAAATGGAAATTAGAAAAAAACATTAAAAATAATGTTTGAACGGCAAAACCCCCCCCAAAACACTATCCCAGTCTGTGTTAGAAGGCTCCTTAACACGTGTTTTACTTTTTCAGTATGCAATCAGCGATTTCCATGGATAGTATACTGACCTTTTATGGTCCATGAGCCCATTTGCTTGCCCCCACCCCCTCAAGGACTAGCTGGGAAGAAAAAACTAGAGCATGAACTATTTTTTTCAAGTTTGAGGACCATGGACTTCAAATCAACAGGATCAACAAAGATCCTGCATCCTGCAAAGGAAAATTCTATATGTGCTCTATATATAACGTACAAATGAAAGAACTGTGTATGTTATATATGGCATCCAAATCTCCCAAAGTCAGCGTTACAATGAACGATTCAACCCTCCTAGCCCTGGCTGATCCACCATCACTACTGAAGAGATTTCCATATTGTGGTACCTACAACTGGCTTCCCATGGAAACGTATTTGCAAACATTTTTTTTTCCCTGAACTTTGGGGGGGGGGGGGACCCAACAGACAAATGGGGTTAATGGGTCCCATTTCCGTAGGGCTCATGATAAATCCCCTGAGGAAAAGATTAGATTTTTTTTACTTGAGTTAAAAGTTTGCCTATTTATAATTCAATAATAGATGGAAGCCGGATCCTTCCCCTACTTCACATCCACAACTGAGGGACTCTAAGGGACTCATTAGACACACAAATTAGAGACAAACTAGTGAAACACACAGTAACCCGTCACCTCTCCCTGGAGAATCAAAGATGCTTCAATTACACCACAACATGTAATATATATGCATCTAGAAGGAAAGTCTACTATACACTAGTGTAATCCTACTAACCCGATCCTGTATTATCTCTATCTAGCTTAATAATAGAGATGTTACTTTATGGTAATTCAGCATGATCTCTATTCACATCAATATAAAATATTCAAACCTACAAAAACTTCATTTACACTATAGGCAGATTTCCATCTACTCAATTCTCAAAACTGCTTTGTGATGGGTCTCCATGACATTTGACATTATATTTACATAAAAAGTACAGCGATTCTATAATAAAATATAATTCGAAAAAAAAAAAAGTATCAGGGCAGCTTCTCTCCTGCCTTCTAGAGTCACCACTCCAGAGAATACTTAATAAATTGTCATATACAGACTATACAGTTTTCATGACAAGTACAAATCTACGCTAGTAGTGAGAGCCCACTACATGGGGAGTCATGTCCTGATCACTAGAGGATTGCACTTCTCCCTATGGAGCGTTGAGGAAAGCAGAGGCCTACAAACACCTCAAGGGACTTTATACTGACACCTGGTATTACAGCAATGGAGCTTCTTCAAGGAAGAAGAGGGCCACTGGGTTATAGGAACCAGGCCTTTATGAAGACACTTGGTTTTATCTTTCATGTGGAACCTGGATCTATCAAAATGATCCATAGATAGACTGGCTGTATATGCATTGCATACTTCTTTCAAGGGAGAAATATAGGGTATAATCCTATTATATATATATATATTATCCCATAACAAGATTTGTGGTCCAAACACTTTGATACTATGGATGGCATAATCTCTAAACACAATACTTAAAGGGGTTGTCCGAGACTTATAAAAAGAAAAAAAAGGTGGCCGGAGGAGTCTGCTTAAAAAAAATAAAGATATACTTACCTTCCGGTGCCCTCCAGGTGTCCCACGCTGGTGTCGCTCCGGTCCGCGCACCATGTAAACAAACATGGCCACCGAAGCAGTGCTGTACTCAGCTTCCAGCTGGCCGTGGCCAACCACCCCCACCCGTCCCTATTCACAGCATTGTATATGTGGGACGGTTGGTTGTCGGAAGAGGAATCCAGCACTGCTCCCACGGCCTTGTCTGTTTACATGGCGAGCAGGCTGAAGCGACAGCAGCGCAGGACACCCGGAGGGCGTACATCTTTAAGTAAGTACATCTTTAATTTTTTTTTAAGCAGCCCTTTCTGGCCACCTTTTATTTTCTTTATACATCTCGGACAACCCCTTTAAAGGGAGTCTATTACAGAACCATTAGACCGATCAACCTCTCCATATCAGATCCCTTTAAAGGAAACCTACCATCAAAATCAAGCTACTCATAGATCCATGACAAAGACAATAAAGGCACAGATCGTGCCTCTACACCCGACTCCCCAAAATCCTGCTACCTACGGTGCACAGGAACTGGTCTGAAGGAAGAACCACTAAAATTGTCATACTTGATTTTGATGGAAGATTTCTATGAATAAGTGAACATACAGTGATGTCTAGAAACTGACTGGCAGATCAAAATTCTAGCCATGATCTTCACTGACCGAAATAAAGTGTGCTAAAGAATTTTTACAGTCAGGTTAACATAACCTGATTGCAGCACTATTGGCTGAACTTTTCTGCCAAAACTTGGGGAAAAGTTTATACCTCTGTTCTCTTTGAACCTTATCCTAGTACTGATGAACTGCACTGCCATTGCCATGCGTAGAGTTGGCCTTGAACAGAAGTCACAGCACTGCTTTGGATCCCCTAGGGCTCATTCAGACAGAAGTTTTTGACATACAATTTAGATTTGTTTTTATGGATAGCATACGGATCCATTGATCCTATGGCTCTGATCACATGCCCGTTTTTTTTTTCTCGTATGCGCAGACGGAGAAATAAAAATCGCAGTGTGTGCCAATTTTATTCTCACATGAAGACCATGAATCTCCAACCAATTGGGCAGGAAGTAGATAAAAAAAAATTAACTGATGGATTTCTAAAGAAAACAGATAATAAACAGATGTGAAAAAAAAACAGATACAACACCAACTTCACACCCACATTTTTTGCAATCACACCAGTCTACATGAGCCCTTTTCCCTAGTAGTCACAGCAGTGACTAGTATCCCTTATCGCTCGTTAACCATATAAATTTAGTGCATTTATACCAAAAAGTTTAATCGGTGACAGGTCCATCTACTGTTTTGAAGTCCTCTCCCTTTTTTTTTTGCCAATCCTAATCTATATCAAAAATTTCTCAAAAGGCTACTGGAATGTGGAGCAGGAGCTACAGCTACTCCACGCCCCAGTAGCCTCCGAATCCCTCCTACCCTCCTGTAGCTGCTCCGCTCGCCTGAGAAGCTGGAGATTCTATGGTCTTGGCTTCAAAGACGGAGCTACTGCGCATACGCTGACCTCCAGCTTCTCAGACTACTGAAGACAGGAGGGTAGGAGGGATTTAAATAGGCTACTGGGGCGTGAATTAGCCATAGCTGCTCCCCCTGGTAGACTCTTAAAGAGGACCAGTCTCCAGATTTTGCCCGCCCTGACTAGCAATGCCTACTGATATAGGGTAACAAGTCCTCACCATGTCACCTAAAATTAGCTGCCAGTGAGGCATTGTACCTCAATTACAAACGTTTTTGTAACTCATGTCCGGTATCTGTGCCTCTTCGCGCTCTCAGGCTGGCAGTGAGCCACGCCCAATTATTTTGACTGACAGCTCTGCGTCTCTTCAAATCACTGCTCTGCCTACTTGTACTTAGGGACCTTATGCTAATATTTAACTACAATCATATAAAGCTCTATGTACAGATGGGACATATTGGGGGTCATTTACTAAGGGCCCGATTCGCGTTTTCCCGACGTGTTACCCGAATATTTCCGATTTGCGCCGCTTGTACATGAATTGCCCCGGGTTTTTGGCGCACGCGATCGGATTGTGGCGAATCGGGGCCGGCATGCGCGCGACAGAAATCGGGGGGCGTGGCCGAACGAAAACCCGACGTATTCGGAAAAAACGCCGCATTTAAAAACCGAAAATGTGTCGCTTGGGGAGCGCTCACCTTCACCTTCAATGGGATGGTGCATTCCGGGGCGTTAAGATTATTTTCGGCGCTGCAGCGCCACCTGGTGGACGGCGGAGGAACTACCATCTTAAATCCCAGCCGGACCCGAATCCTGTGCAGAGAATGCGCCGCTGGATCGCGAATGGGCCGGGTAAGTAAATGTGCCCCATTGTGTCAATTTTTTTTTTTTTTTACACGGTCCCTTGTGTTACAGTCATGACATCATCGCAGGTCCTTCAGCCTTCTAAGAATAGCAAACTGTACACCATGTATGTGGTTACATGAGATCACATCAGCTTCCATGGAGGAGAGTAGAATTCCATGCAGGCTGCGGTGACTTCATGTGGTCAGATACATACATGGGGTACAGTTTGCTATTATTAAGAGGCTAAAGTACCCGAGATGTCACTCTGGTCACATAACATGAACTGTGACCAGTAAGGAGGCATAAGGCATGGAGATGAGTAGATGGGAGGGGCTGGCCGAGGAGGACACGCCCCCTCTGATGGCACGGAATGTAAGATAAAAGGTGAATTATGTGGATGTAAGTGAAAAAAAATTTAGCTAAGAGAAGGGGGTGCAGCCAGTTAGTAGAGCTCTATAGCAACCTGCCACTGGCTGTATATGTGCAGATGTGGTGACAGGTTCCCTTTAAGAAAATTTGCATATAGATCAGATAAAAGATATATAATGTTCTGGGCCACTAAAAGATTAGCCAAAAAAAAAAAAAAAAGGGATAGGGCTTTAATACATTAGATGAACCTGCCACCAGATCTACCTTATTAGGTAGATTGATAATGGTAGGTTTTAACATATGGGTATACCAACCCAGAGCCATTTAGGAACCAAGCCTGGCTCTTCCATATTAAGCCTTCTTCAAGCAATAAGGTGGTGACAGGATGTACATATACGTATCAAAGTGCAATCATCATAGTGTCACAACTACAATAATTTTAGATATGATATATTGAGTCAACACATCCCAGTCCATATGACCTGAGTATTCCCTGCTGCACCATACAATTCTACATACCGTATTTTTCGGACTAAAAAAAATCCTTTGATTTTCTCAGAAATCAAAGGTGCGCCTTATATATGAACTGACTTACAGACAACAGCTGCCTTGAACTGTGCACAGGTCTGCCACCTGCTGGTCATTCATCCTTATAATCAGGTGCGCCTTATATATGAACCTAGACGTTTTAGCAGGCCTTTATTGATGGTGCGCCTTATAGTCCGAAAAATACTGTATACAATTCTCATGCAGACTTCTGCATCTACATGGAAACAAATAAAACAACCCTGAGCTTTGTTATGGTTATGTTTTTCTATGGTCGAGTTATGTAATAATATATATAATATTAATCTTATTTATAAAAGCGCCTACGATATCACAGCGCTGCATAATCCCCTTCAAAGCATCATATGTGACCACTATCTCTTAGTAAGATACCAAAAGTACACGAGAATGGTCAGAATAAAATGCGAGTATTTCAGGTATTTTTCATAAAGACATCAGTTTGCAAAGGGGAGAATGACTGACAAATTTGTTGCTACATTTTTAAGATTAATTCTAATAATAAAGTTACATAGTGTTTACTAGACATTGAACTAGGGGTAGTAGATACACTCTGGTTACTGGGAGGAAGGTAGCACCACGAGGCATGGTTAGGCCTCACTAACCATGAACCAGCAGGTTCTACTAGTTCATATCTCCTGCTTTCTCTGCTGTATCCCAAAACAGAGGGGTGGGCTGATGACACAACAAAAATATTATATATACGACACCCCAAAAACCACACTAGTTATTGGGATTTTCCATCATTTTCTTTGCTGAAGATAGCCCCATCCCTGGGGTAACTACAGATTGGCAACTTACTCACAGCCTCTAAAGCCAGGTACAAACAACCCCAATATCCTGCCTATTGCAACAAGTCCAAAACACACCCAATTCACTGGGAACAGTCTATAGGTCATCTTCTCCAGGAGACAAAGGGATCAGCACAGAAACATTTTAGTTAATGGTCATCACACTTCCAATGGACCTGTCCTTGAAACTAGGGACTGATGTGAATACAGGCGAGTACACCAATGGACTTACTGGTCTCTGCTACTACAGAGGATCTGCACCAGGTCTGTAGCAAACTATACACTCCAGAAATTACACCCTAAAAAGAGGTTCCCCCACAGTTGACACTTGAACTACTAAGACATTTTTTTTCCATTCAGACCCTTTAAACCCCTCGATCAAGACCGGACATGTGTACCTGCTGCAGATTTCTTCACAACTTGTGGATTTCACCCATTATAAATTTACAATATAAATCCTAATTTTGTCCAGGTTCCATTCCTTATTAGACAAAAAATAATCAATAACCATATTTAGTGTGAAAATCCAGGCTTCCTATGACTAGTGACCCATATTCATTGCATCATGGTGAGAACTGATATGTGGGATGGGTACACTAGTTCTCTAGTTCTGTGTGCCCTCTAGCCCTCCCCCAGGCAGCACATAGGGGGTAGTACCAGGGATGGTGTGTGCCATCTAGCCCTCCCCCAGGCAGCACATAGGGGGTAGTGCCAGGGATGGTGTGTGCCATCTAGCCCTCCCCCAGGCAGCACATAGGGGGTAGTACCAGGGATGGTGTGTGCCATCTAGCCCTCCCCTAGGCAGCACATAGGGGGAAGTACCAGGGATGGTGTGTGCCATCTAGCCCTCCCCCAGGCAGTACATAGGGGGTAGTACCAGGAATGGTGTGTGCCATTTAGCCCTCCCCCAGGCAGCACATAGGGGTATACCAGGGATGGTGTGGTGCCATTTACCCACCTCCCCAGGCCAGCACATAGGAGTAGTACCAAGGGGTGTGTGCCATTGGCCCTCCCCCCAGGCAGCACATAGGGAGTAGCACCAGGAGGTGTGGTGCCATCTAAGCCCTCCCCAGGCAGCACATAGGGGGTAGTACCAGGATGGGTGTGTGCCACTTTAGAGCCTCCCCAGTGCAGCACATAGGGGATAGTACCAGGGATGGTGTGTGCCATTAGCCCCCCCCAGCAGCACATAAGGGAGTAGCAGCCAGGGATGGTGTGTTCCATTTAGCCCTCCCACCGCAGCAACCATAGGGATAGCTACCAGGGATGGTGTGTGGCCATCTAGCCCTCCCCCCCAGCAGCACATAGGGGTAGTGCCAGGGATGGTGGTGTGCCATCAGCCTCCCCCCAGGCAGCACATAGGGGGTAGTACCAGGAGTGGTGTGGTTGCCATCTAGCCCTCCCCTAGGCATCACATACGGGGTAGTACCGGAGGGGATGGTGTGCCCTCTAGCCTCCTCCCAAGCATGCATAGGGGTGTATCAGGGAGGTGTGTGCCATCTAGCCCTACCCTAGCAGCACATGGGGTAGTTACAGCAGGAGAGGTGTGTGCCATCTACGCCTCATCCCTCAGGAGCACATAGGGTGAAGTACTAATGGTATGGTGTGTGCCATCCTAGCCCTCCCCCAGGCATACATAGGGGTAGTACCATTAGATGTGTGTGCCATTTAGCCCTCCTCCCCCAGGCAGCACATAGGGGTAGTACCAGGGATGGTGTGTGCCATTTAGGCCCACCCCCAGCAGCACCATAGGGAGTTAGCAAGCACCAGGGATGGTGTGTGCCATTCTAGCCCTCCCCCCAGTCAAAGCACATAGGGAGTAGCACCAGGATGGTGTTTGCCATCTAGCCCTCCCCCAGGCAGCACATAGGGGGTATAACCAGGAATGGGTGTGTGCCATTAGCCCTCCCCCAGGCAGCAGCACGATAGGGGTTAGTACAGGATGTGTGTGCCATTAGCCCACCCCAGGCAGTACATAGGGGTAGACCGGATGGTGTGTGCCATTAGTTTCCCTCCCCCAGGGCAGCACATAGGAATTACACCAGGGGATGGTGTGTGCCATTTAGCCCTCCCCCAGCAGCAACATAGGGGGATAGTGCATCGCAAGGGATGGTGTGGTGCCATCTAGCCCTTACCCCCAGGGCAGCACTAGGGGGATACCAAGGGATTGTGTGTGCCATCAGGGCCCTGCCTCCAGGCAGGCAACATAGGGGAGTAACCAGGTGTGTGTTGCCATCTAGCCCTCCACGGCGTACATAAGGGGAGACCATGATGTGGAGCTTAGCCTCCATACATAGGGGAGTCCAGTGATGGTGTGTGCCATTTAAGCCCACCCACCAGGCAGTCACATAGGGAATAGTCAACCAGGGCGATGGTGTGTGCCATTTAGCCCTCCCGCCGCAGGGCACGCACAAGGAAGCACCAGTATGGTGTGTGCCATCTAGCCCTCCCCCAGGCAGCACATAGGGGTAGTGCCGGGATGTGTGTGTGGCCATTAGCCCTCCCCCAGTCAGCACATAGGGGATGTACCAGGGATGGTGTGGTGTCCATCTAATCGCCTCCCCTAGGCAGCACATAGGGGGGAATACCAGGGATGGTGTGTGTGCCACTAGCCCTCCCCAGGCAGTACATAGGGGGTAGTACCGAGGATGGTGTGTGCCATCTAGCCTCCCCTAGCAGCACATAGGGGGAGTACCAAGGGAGGGTGTGTGCCATCTAGCCCCCCCGCCCCCAGCATACTAGGGAGTTAGACCAAGGGATGTTGTGTGCCTCGTCTAGCCCTCCCCTAGGCAGTCACATAGGGGTATTACCAGGGATGGTGCATGCCATCCAGCCCTCCCCTAGGCAGCACATAGGGGAAGTACAGGGATGGTGTGTGCCATCTAGCCCTCCCCCAGGCAGTACAGATGGGGTAGTAACCCAGAATGGTGTGGGCGTGGTGCTCATCTAGCCCTCCCCCAGGCGCACACATAGGGCAGGTAGACCAGGGATGGCGGTGGTGCCATCCTATACCCTCCCCCAGGCAGTACAATAGGGGGTAGTACCAGGATGGTGTTGCCATCTAGCCCTCCCCTAGCAGCACATAGGGGGTAGTACCAGGGAGGGTGTTGCCATCCAGCCCTCCCCAGCACACATAGGGGTAAGACCAGGGATGGTGTGTGCCACTAGCCCTCCCCCAGGCAGCTACATAGGGGGTAGTACAGGGATGGTGTTGCCATGCCCTCCACGTAGTTCTATCCTGTTCTTACTACACTAGCCCTCCCCTAGGCCAGCAATAGGGGGTAGTAACCAGGGATGTGTGTCCATCTACACCTCCCCCAGGCAGACATGGGGTAGTACCAGGGATGTGTGTGCCTCTAGCCACCCTAGGCAGCACATAGGGGTAGTACCCGGAAGTGTGGTGCATCTAGCCCTCCCAGGCATCACATAGGGGGAGTACCACGGGATGGTGTGTGCCATCTAGCCCTCCCCCAGGCAGTACATAGGGGTAGTACCAGATGGAGTGGGTGCCATTTAAGCCCTCCCCCATGCAGCACAGGGTACACAGGGATGGGTGTGTGCCCTCTAGCCCTCCCTCCCCCTCAGGCAGCAATGGGGGTATACAGGGATGGTGTGGCCATCTAGCGCCTCCCCTAGCGGCACCATAGGGGGTATACCAAGGATGGTGTGTGCCCTAACCCTCCCCTAGCAGCACATAGGGATAAACCAGGGAGGTGTGTGCCATCTGCCCTCCCCCAGGCAGACATGGGGTAGTACCAGATGGTGTGTGCCATTGGTAGGGAGTCCTCCCCCCAGCAGCACTAGGGGTAGACCAGGGATGGTGTGTGCCATCTAGCCCCCCCCAGCAGCACATAGGGGGTAGTCAGGGATGGTGTGTGGCCATCTAGCCCCCCAGGCAGCACATAGGGGGTAGTACCAGGGATGGTGTGTGCCATCTATACCCCTCCCCAGGCGCACATAGGGGAAGTACAGGGATGGTGTGTGCCATCTAGCCCTCCCCCAGCAGTACATAGGGGGTAGTACCAGGATGTGTGTGCCATTAGCCCTCCCCCAGGAAAAGGGTAGTACCGAGGATGGTTGGCCATTAGCCCACCCAGCAGCACATAGGGGAGTACCAGGGATGTGGTGCCATAAGGCCCTCCCCCTCCCCCAGGCACCATAGGAGTAGCACAGGGATGGTGTGGCCATTTAGCCCTCCCCCCAGGCAGCACGAGGAGTGCACCAGGGATGGTGTGTGCCATTTAGCCCTCCCCCAGGCAGCACATAGGGAGTAGCACCAGGGATGGTGTGTTGCCTTCAGCCCTCCCCAGCAGCACATAGGGAGTAGCACCAGTGATGGTGTGTGCCATTAGCCCCCACCCAGAGCACATAGGGCAGTGATGGCAAACCTTTTAACGCCGATGCCCAAACTACATCCAAACCCACATAGTTTTCGCAATGCCGATCAACATATAAACAGTAAACTTGTTACTCCCTGCTCCGGTCACATGTTTAATTGTATAGGCACCTGAGGCAACCACTACAGTAGAAGAGAGGAGAAAAGTCTTAGGTTTATCAGTGTAGACTTCCTTCTAGGGTGCTGGGCTGCCTGGGACTGCAAGAGGCCTTGGAGTCCTGTTCTGGCGGTAGTCTGCGGTGGGGTGATGGCACGGGTGCCCATAGAGAGGGCTCTGAGTGCCACCTCTGGCACTAGTGCCATAGGTCGCCACCACTGACAAAGGGAGTAGTACCAGGGATGGTGTGTGCCATCTAGCCCTCCCCAGCAGCACAATAGGGAGTAGCACCAGGTAGTTTGCGTGCCCATGGTACACTGTGCCCTAGACCACAAGCTCCCAGCAGTACCACAGGACCAGCACTTCCTCGTATTTTTATCTTGCTGCAGCCACCAGAGGCTGATACCCTCCGCACACATCACCAACAGAAATCACATCCAGGAGCTCATGAATGAAAGAAACTTTATACATCTGAAATGCCATCATGGCCCATAACTAGTCCTCCACGCCATCTGATAAGACGCTCCATCAACAACCTGCACCCCTCACATGGTCATATTAATTACTACTTACATTACTGTAATAAGGCCAACGTCACCGAGGCTCCATGTCACCGGCCACTGTCATGTCATCTACACCCTCATCTTCTGCTCTAGATCGACCCACTGACCCTTACATTATTAACTGAAAACATATCGAAAACACCTGCCATCAATGTGAACAGGAAATGATAACATCCAGTGACTTCCAGCATGCTGCCATAATGGAGGAGCACATGTAAACAACACAGCGCATCCTCTATGTGCCGCCAAATCCCTGGCATCAAGTTACCCATCTCTCTGATGGCAGATACCAACTCCCTATGATAACAATTCTTAACCTCTAGTATCTACCCAACTGGATGCCCATCACACAATACCATCGCTCTGTGTAGGGACACTCCCGTTGTCAATTTCTTCATGTTAGCCGAGGAATACCAGAGTCACCACGGAATGGGGCAGAGATAAGAAAATATGTTATCAGGTTTCCACTATACCAGAGGTGGCAGGTCCTTAAAGGGATTTTACCACCAATGACATTTACCCTCTATACACAGGTCAAGAGTTTTTAGTGGCTGATTTGCATCATGGATCATATTAAATCTGCAATAAAATAATTACCGTGACGCATGATTCTCACAGTCCTTACAGGATGGCAGCGTCATGGAGTCAGCGGGGAAAATTTATCAGTAGTGTCCGAGATAAAATTGTTTTGGTTGCTCATAGCAGCCAATCAGTGCTCAGCTTTCATTTTATAAACAGCTGTCAGAGAATGAAAGCTGAGCTCTGATTGGTTGCCATGAGTAACTAGAGGCGTTCTGCTGTCAGACACATCTAGTGAATCTCCCCCAGTGCCCCCATGCCTGTCCCTCCATTCAATGCAGCGCAAACCGCTTTGACCAATGTGAAAGGCACAATAATCACACAGCAGATCACCCCACAGACTACAAGTCACATCAGAATCTTATGGGAACCAGAGGTCAGAACCTAGGCACAGGGTCATGACCACACTACATGCCACATACACCCAATTTCCAAGATATAAACTGAAACACTGCACCAAATGCCCAGCAG
Organism: Engystomops pustulosus; assembly: GCA_019512145.1. Classification (NCBI taxonomy): domain Eukaryota; kingdom Metazoa; phylum Chordata; class Amphibia; order Anura; family Leptodactylidae; genus Engystomops; species Engystomops pustulosus. The sequence goes on along the minus strand of CM033644.1, from coordinate 49,801,875 downwards.
TGCCCAGGAGCTGTGATCATCCACATAACATGGGGGGGTCTGGTGACAGGATGGGGGTGTATCAGCACTACTGCTGCCGGGCATGCTGAGAGTTGTAGTGCGCAGCTACAGATCTGCAGCGATAATCAACCATCAGCGTATCCGGCAGTGCACACACAATCGTGCGATCTCCCCCCGACCACACACATGCGATGGTCGGGACAGCTGCTCACCCGGGACACTGTCAGGTCGGTCATGAGCTCGTCGAAGGCCCGGGTCTCCTCGGCCTGCTTCTGGTTGTGCAGAGCGATCTTCTCGCTGAACTTCCTGGGGTTGGTGCTGCTGGAGGCCTGGGACGCAGCCATGTCGCAGGCCTCGGCTCTGACTACAACAAGTGGGAGAAGTCCGGGTTGTCTCGGCTCGTCCAGTCCCTGCGGGACCGCAGCGGCTCAGCCTGTCATGGGCTCCGGAGTGCTGCCCCCTTCCGGAGGATCAGTAGAGGCCCGGCCTGACGCCGGAGGGACGCGAGAAGGCCATGCGGGAGGGGCTGCAGCACGGGCGGGCGACACACTGCGACCTCCCTCCTTCCGCTTCTCCTGGCCCGATGTCAACAAATCGCCTCGTAAACTCCCAGCGTCCGCCGCAACCAAACTTCACGCCTCCTGCTGACAAGTCTCCCGAGCTCCAGCCCGGGACTCCGCCCACATATCAGTGCCCTCCCTGTGCTCCTTACCCCGCCTACTTACTATTCTAGTGCCTCCCATTTTGTATGGATTCCCTCCTCCCTCCTGTTACCTGGTTACCTAAGCCTCACCGCTCACCGCCCACTACCCGCCCACTTGTCTGAAGCCGTCCTGTCACTGGTCTTATACCCGGAGCCGCTCACATACACGTCCTGCCGGGAGCGGAGCCGCACGGGCTGCAGGACGTGCACTGTTATAATGGGGCGGAATGTTTAGAACTTTTCCATCAGGCGGATTTTTTTTTAAATATCTTTTTATGATTTTTTTAATTAAAAATATCAGTGGCTGTAATCATACTGGTAGCTATATGTGTAGTGGAGTCTTTTTATACCTTATAATGTCACCCTGATTATTTGCCTTCCAGATGTCTGTGAATTATAAAGCACATGAAATTCTTCTTGTTTATTGTTTCTATTACCTTATCTTGGTATAATAATACATGTAATAAGAATGTGGGCTGAAGTGTTGCTCCACTTACAGGATCTTGTGTGCAGTAAGAACTTAAAGAGAACCTGTCAGGTCAATTTGTGACCTGTGTGACCTGTGAGATTTCTGTGTGCTCAATTTAAAAAACAAACATTTACACTGCCCCCATAATAATAATAATAATAATAATAATTCCTTTATTTATAGAGCACACACAGATTACTCAGCGCTGCACACAGCTGCCAAATCAGTCCCTGTCCCCAGTGGGGCTCAATCTAATCATCCTACCAGTATGTTTGGGAGAAAACCCACGCAAACATGGAGAGAAAATACAAACTCTTTGCAGATGTTGACCCTGGGACTTAAACCCAAGTCCCCAGCGCTGCAAGGCTGTAATGCTAACCACTAACCATCGTGCCGCCCCTCACCTCGATTTGAAGACCTGGCGCCTCTTCGCATTATCAAGTACTCATAGTTTTTACAGGTGAAAAAGACACTTTCCACAAGTGCATCCAAGGAAGGAAAGGGATGATGGACGGGATTTAGTGGAAACAATTCTTATATACATAACCATCATGTTTATTTAGGTGTAAAAAGGCATCTAGACCCTTCTGGACGCGCTCTTGCAGTCCCTGCTGTGACCACGCCTAGGCAGCTAATCCACACAGATTTGGACAGTTCACATTGTAAAAAACCCTGTCGCCTCCGGTGATTAACCTGATTTCTCCAAACGGAGACAGTGCCCCCCATGTCTTTTGATTGATTTAATCTGGAACAACTAATACCACCATATTTTTTTTTGACCATTCATATTTTTATATAAATTATCATGTCGCCCTCATAACCGTCTCTTTCCAGATTAAATAAATCTAACCGTAATATTCCGGCGTACAAGACGGCTTTTATAAACGACCCCCTTACTTTCCTGTTTAAAATATAGGAGATTAAGATATATCACCGTATAAGACTACCTACCTCCTTTTCCAACGCATACCGTGTATACAGTCGACGCCCCCAGTATTACGCACTGCCCCCCAGTAGTATACAGCACTGCCCCCAGCAAGTATACGCACAGCCCCCAGTATATAACCGCAACTGCCCCCAGTAGTATACACATCAGCCCCCAGTAGTAGCAGCACAGCCCCCAGTAGTATACGCACAGCCCCCGTAGATACAGCACTGGCCCACCCCAGTAGTATAAACTGGCCCCCAGTAGTATACAGCACTGCTGCCCCCAGTATTAGACAGCCCGCCCAGCATTAAAAAAAATAATAAACTTCGAACTCACGCCCGATCTCGCCCCCCCGAGGTCGCGCCGTCTTCTTTTCTTCTGCCGGGCGCCGCCATTGATCTTCCCCGCAAGGCGCCTACTATGACGCGCCGCTGCTGACGTCATACTAGGTCGCCGACCCTGGGAAAGAACATGCGGGGCGCCCAGCAGAGAAGAGACCGGCGCTGGAATACATAAGACAGCACCCGCGCGACATCGGGGCCACGGAGGGTGAGTATTTTCCTTTCCCCCCGATGGCCTTTTTGAGGCTGCCGGCCGCTTTTTGAGGCTGCCGACACCATCTCTGTCAAAACACCCTCGACGGGCTAGCACGATCGCGGTGGTTACCGGTAAGCCTTTCTGCAATATGCAGCAAAGACTACCGTCTATGAGAGGGCTCCAGCCCTAGCCCTCTCCATGCTACCGGTACCCGCCTTATAGACGATTACCGCGTATAAGACGAACCCATAGAGACAGAAAGATTTTTTCTTCTTCAAAATTCGTCTTATAACGCCGGTATTACGGTAGTTTTTTAAAATCTTCCCACACTAAGACCCCCATAACCTTCTCAATTTTGTTGCTCTACATTAACCCTCTCCAGCTCCACAGGCAAATCCGTTTTATGACCGGTGCTTCAAACTGGACGGCATATTCCAGGTGAGGCCAAACCAATGCTTGACAGTGGTATATTACATGCTATCACAAGAGTCCAGACCACTTTTGATAAAGACAAGATCCTCTGGCTTTAAGGCACTGAGACATTGCATGCTTTTATTTCTAACTATGAGCCACTAAGTAAACCCCCAGATCCTTCCACAGTGACTCACCCAGACTGTACTCCCCAAAGACATATTTTGCCTTTTGGATTATTAGACCAGGTGCATAACCTTACATTTATCCACATAAAAAACCCTTCATTTGCCAAGTGATGACCAAACACTCAGCTTTCCAAGTCACCCTGCGCCTATGAGTAACCTCCAGAGATGTATTACACTACACAGCTTGGTGGCATCTGCCAAAAATTGCGATTAATCCTACATCTATTCATTAATAAATATATTAAATATTAGTGGGCCAAGCACAGAAACCTGGATACACCACTTATAAGTGGTGACCATTCCCAGTATGAAGCATTGATCACAACTCTCTGGATCGATCCTTCGGCCAGTTTTCAAGTCCAATTGCAAATATTCTGCCAAACCAATAGTCCTATTTTACCCATCAGGCACTATTAGGGACGTGCCAAATGCCGTTTGGCAAGTCCAAGACCACCACATATCCACAGCTGCTCCTCCTCCAGGCACCTGCCACCTCTTCAGAAGCAGTCAGGTTGAGTCTGACAACTTCTGCTCACCTCTTCATAGAAGCAGTCAGGTTAGTCCCCTATCCTAAGTAACCCATGCTGGCTGTCACTTATTATACCATGTGAATGTCCCTACTTCCGTATATAATCTTTTACTAACCCTTCCAATACTTCCCACAATGTGAAGTTAACTTACGCCGTATTGCCTGGCGAAGTTCTAGAGCCCTTTTATATATTGGCACCACATTTGCCTTGCGCCAGTCACTTGCACCACACCAGACATTATGGAACCCGAAGATGTTTAGCCAGCGGTACAGCAATAACAGAACTGAGTGCTTTAAGAACTACTGGGGGTGAACCCATCTGGTCTCAGGAGCCTTGTACACATTGATTTTTTTTATTGAGCTTAGATTGATCATGTCTACATTGCAGCCAGTCCTAGTATATTACAGGATCCTTACCCTCACAGGACCTACCCACGTCCAGAAGTTCTTTCTTTATCGTATAAACAGAGCTAAAAACAACCCAACTCCACCTCTCTTGGTCTCCAAGCAAACCGATTTCCCATTTTCAAATAAAGGATCTCCTTATCCACTGGCCCTTAGTCGCCGATACAAACTGCCAACCTCACCCCCACCGACAGAACCTTGCCCCTCTCGGACCTGTCCACCCCATTACTTTCAACGAAAGACGGGTTTTATACCCAGCCTTATGCGCATGCGCCATACCCAGGTACTACACTGGCTTCACTTGCGGCAAGCTAATGAGACGAGGATAAATGTTTTTTTTTATACCCCAACAATAACACATTCAAGATTGAGTTTAGGATACTAACCACCTGTCCATAAGAGATGCCGGTGTTTATTGTCCCAAATAACCATACGGTTCAATTTTTGGCCGTCTCACACAAGCTAGTCTGATTCCGTCGAACTCGCTGCGTGCGCTTCCTTGAACGTCCGCCGCCGGATGCTGATAAGCGCATGCTGAACCTCCGATTCTCATTTTTGGAGCAGTCTTTATGGGCAGCACACACACGAGTTTGAAGACGGTTTTGGTCTTCACATGCACATGAACGTCAAACAAAAAACCGAAGTGTCAGCAGGTGTTGAGGTGCCCGCTGCAAACTCGACAAGAATTATTTGTAGCTCAGAAAGTTTGGCTCTACACAGGGCATGTTGAAACCACAACCTGTGTGGTATGAGCCTAAACAAAACATTGTTTGGTGCTCTATATCTTTTTATTAATGGTTAGTCCAACAGACACAAACAGCCATGTGCATGAGGACCTTCACCACTTGTGGCTTGCTTGCCGTCTACTATACTGTCGTCTAATGCTGCGTCTATATCTTCCTGCTTGTCCCCCCTTCCTCTACATAATTGTAAGCTTCTTGGTAGCAGGCCCTTACTCCTATTGGGTTTCCTTCGTTTATTTGGTATATGTTTTCTGTATATTTTATCCCATGATCTATTAAAGAGCAGCTGAATAGAAAGCGATCTATATAAAGATTGAATTAATGCATTAGGATTGTGGCACAGGGCACCTCATCTATAGGGCGGCAGGTCAGAGAATGGATGGAAAGTTTGCCTGCTGATGGCCTTCTTATACAGTAAGGGTGCATTCACACATGGGCATTGCGCATTAGTAAATATGTGCACTACGCTATACTTCATTGCCGCTACAAGGGGACTTATATACGCCGTATATCCGTCGGCCATATTACGTCGGCCATATATACTTCCCTTATCCCTGTGTGTGAATGCAGCCTAATTATAAGTTTTACATTGCATTAACGCTATGTCACGCCATATTTTCGGCCGTGCCCCTGTTTCTTTACACAGCCACGCCCCCACCTCACAACATCCCAGTGTTGTATCAGGCACTTGATATATAGGACACAGTCCGGAGGAACTGCAAAGATATGTATAATTTTATTTTTTATGCAGTCTGGTGGTTTCCTGGTCTTTTTTTAAAATGCAGTGTTTTTAATACCATGGTTTACCCCCGTGCGTTTGGCTGTTTTAAACCCTTAGGGGACCCGCAGAGTTTTTTCGCTCCTTTTCTTGCTCTCACTCCTCCACGTTTCAAAACTCCATACTTTTTCATTTTATGTGTATAGACCTGTGTGAGAGCTTATTTTGTGCGTAACAAATTTTCCTTTCCTGTAATGTTAATTTCATTTTAACAACCGGTACTGCGACGCGAAAAAAAAATTCAAATTGGAAAAATTGACAAAAACACATGTGCGGTCACGTTCTTGTGTGCTCAGTTTTTTCGACTTTGACTGTGCACTCAAAATAACACATCCTCTTTTATTTTTGGTTCGGTGCGATTGCGGTGAACCAAATTTATATAGTTTTATTGTGTTTTAATACATTTCAAAATTAACGAATGTGTACAATAAAAATAAAACATTTTTGCCACTTCTGAACATAATACTTGGGCGCACGACTGTGTGTGTTCATTTTTTGCAAAATAAGCAAAGTTTTCATTTCCAACCATTTGAGGGCCTTTGCGACATTTTGATATTTTTTATTCTATTTTTTATGTATGTAAAAAGGTGTAAAGTCGTCAGTTTCGGACAATTGGGGCGGCCAGTTCCTCCCCCCGCCGCAGGTCACCGCCGCATACCGTTTTCATATTTTGATAGATCGGGGGCATTTTGGGACGCGGTGATACCTTTAATGTGTCTGTGATTTTTACTGTTTATTATGTTTTTTATATCAGTTCTAGGGAAAGGGGGTGATTGAATTGTTGGTAATATTTTATAAAAAAATTTTTTCTTTTTTAAAAAAAAAACTTTTTTTTTTCTTTTTTTCAACACGATATTTTCTTAGAAGACCATCTAGGGTACATTAACCCTAGATGTCAGATCGTTCCTAACCATATACTGCAATACTTCTGTATTGCAATATATGAATTTTTTTGCAGCTCATGCATTACAATGAGCCACTGTTCATTGGATAAAAACCTGTCAGAGCCAGATATCCTCCGGTCAAACGAAAGACCCTAGGCTACCATGGCACCCGATCGGCGCCCCCCGATGACGTTCGTGGGCGCGACTATCATATAAGATGCGGCGCCCACTGCGCCGTCTTTTAAGGCCACCGGCGACTTTGCCGCGGCATGAAAGAGTTACTCGCCCGCGATCGGTGCATTGGCATTAAGGGGTTAAATAGTTGTTCTTCTTCGTTTTCTTCATTTCTTTCTGAAAGTGTAGCATGCTAATGTTTACTAGAACAGCTGCTACCACTACAGAACCATAGTAAAATGTAAGTACTCATGCTTATTAAAAACGCAAGAACGCAAACCGTGTGACAGCACCCCTAGGCTCCCCAAGTCCTCCAGTTTTGACAGCTTTCTAATGTTATTTTGGTTCTATTGCATTGCTATGATCCAGTACAAACCACACATGCAGTTTTACAACTAATAATATAGAAGTGTGAGGGTTTCTTGTAAACGACTCTCCGGGTACTGCAAATATTTCCCAACTGAACCTAGAATCATTGAATAATGGAAAATGCTTGTTTGCACCTGCCCAGCACTCCACATAAATGTCATACATATTTCAGCATTTAATATATCCTTAGCAACTTAAATGAAATATCATCTTTGGAGTAAAACTTGATATTGTGTCTTTAATGAGAATATAATTTTCCAATATTCTTTCTGCATCATTCCTACTGTTTTCTAGACATCCGCCTTCTGGATTTCTACAGGGAGCTCAGTGTTGATGTCACACATGTGCAACGGCTTTTGCATTTCACCTGTGTGACATACATGACCATGGGCTATTTCCATCACTGGGAAGTAAACAATGAAGTCCTCTAAAGCAAACAAAGATCTAGAAAAAGATGAATTAATACAGAACCTATATTTGAGATTATAATACTTTTTAATATTTCATCAAACCGTCAAGTTGTTTTTATAAATTTTACATCCCCTTAACTCATGTCGGTTTTTAGGAAATGATGGTGTCAGATTGTGAAATGTATCTCCAAAGTTAGGCCCCTTGCAAACAAACTTTTTTGTGGCCAATGTGCTACCTGTGGTTATACAGTACAGTAACAGTAGCACACGGCCAAAAAAATCTCATTCACTTTACAGCCACATACCCTCATTTTTTTGAGTTGCCTATTGTCCACCATATATTTAGTCATTGTGGTTTTGTTGGCAAAGATTGGGCAACATCCTAGTTTTTAGTGTTGCTACTGTGACTTTGGAGTGAGAATCTACGCAGGCACACCAACAAGGAATGTTGGGAAATTCTTTAATAGGACTAACTATATATACTTAAGTATAAGTTTATGCGAGTATAAGCCGATGCCCCTAATTTTGCCACAAATAACTAGGAAACGTATTAACTTGAGTATAAGGCCTAGAGTAGGAATGCATTGGTCACAGCCTTCTCCTCCCGTAATAAATGTCCATTCCGCCAAGCCAACCCCCCTACCACTGATGAAATGGCCCTATGCAGCCAGCCCCACCTCCCTGCTATCGAATGCCCCCTGCATCCAGCTCTCCCCCTCCTTATGAATGTGCAGATGCATCCAGGTTCCCCTCACTGATTAAATGCCCCTGCAGACCCCTCGGCAATAAAAAAACCCAAAAACTTACATACTCATCTCTGGTGCTCCCGATGCTCCTGGCAGCTCCTCGTCTTTCTTCTCTCTGCATGTAAAGCCTGTGCAGAGCGTGTCCCATGCCACTCATCAGGCTGGCCACCCTATGTGCATCGGTGGCTGAGACGTGCCTTGCCCCCCCCCCCCCCTCCTTCAACCCCCCCTTTCCCCCCCCACTGTTACAACACAGAGAGAAGAACGAAGAGCTGCAAGAGCATCAGAAGTGCCGAAGTTGATTATGTACGTTTATTTTTTTTATGACTCGGGCCAAACTCGGCTTATATACCCAATTAATACTGGATTCTATTTCAAATCCTCCAGAGACTTGAGTAAAGTTAAAGAGTTGTCCCAACTTTGTAGGTTCTCCCAATCCAACAGCAATTCGAGAAATGGGATCCCGTTCTCAGACACGGGTGGAAGTGGCAGGATGACTAGCATCCTTCCGCTCATTCTGCTGAATGTTATTGCCTGGAGATACCGAGCGCTGTGCTCGCAATTTTCACAGCTGCCTAATGTATTTAATACTTTTGATTTTTCTCTTTATTATAGTACCTCTGCAATTGGATGCACATGGGGGAAGAAAGGACTGTTTCAGGTAGCCACCTAATACATGCGAAGCATTGGTTCTGTAGTGTCACAGCAACCTAGAAACTTGAACTCTGGGACCATATCCACATGGATCACGCCCCCATAGATGTCTATGGCACGCAGTCACAGTGCAGTGAAGCACATTAGATATACATAAATTAAGAATAAATGACATAAGCAAATATGTAAACAAATGGATCTTTTTATTCAGCTAATCAAATCTGATACAGGTAGCCGCCCAATATAGCAAAAGGGGCAAACAGAGGGTACTGAGACAGAAGATAAATCATTGTACTAAAGAGTCCTATTAAATTGCGCCAGCAATAAATAAGATTCAAAATTAACCACTGCTTAATATAGAGTGCGCCAAATCCCAATATCAGCTTTGGGATCAGTAATAAATGACCAGCACACTGTAATCCATCATTTCCATAATCATTGGAAATCTAGATGAATATATTTTAATATATTGTTCCCTTAATGCAAAGCATAAAAAGAGTCAACAACCCGAACACGAACGATTCCAGCATAATGAGATAAACCTTGCAGTGATGGCTAGCAAAACCCCCTCTGCATGATGCCCCCCCCCCTTACTGTAAATTCTATAAACATGTGAATAGAGCGCAACTACACGACTATTCCCACACCTTGGGAAAAGGGGAAAAAAAACGTGGAGTCCTTTGTCCATACCAATTTATAAATCAATATCCAGGATCTCTATCATATAAAACGTCTTTCGTCTTTCTTAGTAAATGTCTCCATGGGTGAATTACAACTCTAAATCGAGAAGGATGGAGATCCTATTATCTGCAGATGTGATCACCAAATAGTGTTTATTACCTACTCCGTCTTTCACAACTATGAATCTACATTTTTAGATGTTCGGAGATTCAGCTTTCCTATTCTTCTTTTGCTTTTATTAATAGATTGTGCTGAATTGTCTCTTTTCCTTGAGTTTTACAAATGGAAATTATAAATTTTAGAATACCACTTCTGTTAGGTCTGTCACCATAATTGTTGCAAATTTAAGTAAGACTCCTACAAAAATCTATGGGCTGGTTGGGCTCGGCTGGGGTTTAATTCCAGTTAAAGCATAGTCCTATAACAGGCACTTGCCGTGAACGGATCATTTACAATGGCTCCATATGGAAGCTCTCAGCGCTACATTTCCGATTCCTCAGCTCCGGGGGCCATGATACTTGAACCGGCTGAATACCACAAGCCATTGAGTCACACTGATAGTAGTCGTAAGCTGAGACTACACAGAAGCTGATCATTTTTCATAATAAGCTATGGTCACGATTCTGCCAGAGTCACATACCATCCAAAGCAAAAAAAAAGTGCCTGCACTAGTTAAATATAAATAAGCCTTGCATTTAAAACTTTGTCAAATTATTGGATATAAATCTATAAAAATCATTTTAATCTACACAAAAAAATTACTTAAAAAAAAAACTCAAAAACTTGTAATATATATATATTTAATATAGATGCATTTGGTGCCAGGTCTTCATATACTAACTAATCTCAGCCGAAGGGGTTTTCCTTATATGCCCATGCTATTCTCCTATGTCACATCCACGTAGAATCACTGCGCCACGTGTGCTTTCTCTTTACGTTTAGCATCGCACAGCGAATACAGTACTTGCAGAGTTTGGGCCGTGGCCTCGTATATATTATAAGCATTTTAAGTGATGTAACCACCATAAACTGGTGACGGAGGCTGAAAGGTCCATTCATAACTTCATGCCTTCAGATGTGAGGCTCTTCCCGCGTGTTTACTTTTCCGTATAATTTCTTGTTTAGAAGGAAAATCAGAGGTTTACATTGACTTTTTGCTCGTTCAAACATCTTCATACCGCAAAACACCCTCATATTGCAAGCTGGAGAATGTCCTAAAGATAAAACATAAGAATAAGCTTTTCTTTTACATTATGAGGTATGAACAACAATATTCTAAATCCACTGATAAAACACGGCTCTAGTGTCATATTAGAAGTTGTTGGGATCAGGTCACACTCATTGGGCAGATGCTTCATCTGCCTAGAATTGCTCAAGAGAGACCGCAGATTTGCCATCGATAAAAAGGAAAAAATATTTGACCACCAAGAATAAATTCCACTGGTGGTCACACACACACGGCACTCTGCTACAGCTACACCCCTCACTACCACACACAGCTCTCTACAAAACATCCATTTCCTCACATCCATTCTGCTAACCCTCTGGTACTCACTAACAGAGCACTGCCTACAATACTTCACTGACTGAATCCACTCAGCACTAACGATATCCATACATCCCTGGCGATTCCTGACTGGCAAGCATCAATGGTTACATGGGGACTTTGCAGTGATGCCAGGAACCATATGATCATCACATGCTTCTGACACATCCTTCTAGGTCCTGGCAGGTTTTATTCCTGTCATGACAGCAGGGAAAGGGAGAGCGGGTGTCTGCTTCTGAAGATTGGGTGACTTTAGTCCCACACTTCACCTGATCTCCAGGAGACATGGTCAGGAAGGTTTGGCAGTGCTGTAACCCTCCTGACCGTCATAATTCAAGACACCTGTACTTTTTGCAAGATCTAGCTGAAAGCGGTTTATAGTATGAAAAGTTCGTTATCCTTCTAAACATTCTTTTTTAGAAGCAATATTTGTGTCCAACTGGTTTTTAATTTGATAAGAAGTGTCCCATGCCTGTTTCCAGCAAGCTCTTGTATTATACTTAAACGGCAGATTTTGGTCAAAAATTATAGTTTTTATCAATGTGCAAATCAAGCTCGAGGTGGTCTTGAGGCTTCATCCGCAAACTAATTATGCAACCCCAACGTCCAAGAACCCCCCCTGCTATGAGACTCCCCGCTGACCGTCAACCAGCCTCTCTCTCGCCTCTCATCGTGTCTCCTTGCACTCTACGTCAGATGAGAACTACCCGTCTCTTCTTCCTCGGTTTCTTTGCACAGCCACAGTTCTCATCTATTGGGAGGTGTAATTGCACATGCACACAATTTAGAGAAAGAACTGGTGACCAGCAGTTCTCATACCAATCTGTAGTGGGTGGCAGGAACACAGAGAGTGCATATTTAATTTTGTGGTGGGCGAAGCTCAGGTGCTCGGGCAAAGCCCGCTCAAGCTGATTTGCATATTGTTAAAACTATAATTTGGACGATAATTGGCCGTTTTAAGGTATAATAAAAGAAGCTTGCTGGAAACAGGGACGGGGAGGTTAGTGATACACATCTACCATTAGGTAATCTGATGGTAAAGATTTCCTTTGTATTAATTCCTTGTTCATTTCAGTCAACCAAATTCTGAACACTTCATTCATTTGACATGATGAATCTAGATTGGAGTACAACAGGTCTCCCTGCAGTACGAGGATAATAACTATGACAATATGGGTAGTTTCTACATGCCATCATGGCTGCGTCAAACCATCGTTGGTTGGTGTATCACGGACCGATCACATTCTGGATGGGACTCATCATAAGTGAGATCTGATACAAGAGTCCCTGATTGTAATCATGCTAAAGTTCAGCAGAGGGAACAGGTCCTCTTCCACTGAGTCAGTCTTGGGAAAAAACGGTCCTGCAGGGTCCTTCATACATGGACTTACCATGATTGCTGGCCATATGCTTCCAGCAAAACTAGGCTTGCCTATAGCGGCTACTGGAGAATGGGGCCTCTCCGCCATTATTGGTTCAGACTGAGCTCAAGCAATTACACATTACCTTATATGCAGCATAAAGGTTTCCCATTGAAACACCCATTACTTGGCCTTTGACTTCAAAATCCCCCCACTTCCTCTGTATGGTTGATCTCAAGATAACTTCTGTAACCTGCAGAGTAAAATATGAATATTTAGATCCCCATTGGGCATGACATTGTAACAATTCATTGAATAGTGCTCAATACATTTTACATAACTCACAAATTTCTGAGGGATCGGGTTCAGCTGCTGCCCCATAACTCTACATAGGAGATGGGGCAGAAGAAGGAGGGAACAGAGAAAATTCCCTGTGACAGAAACTGCTTGTAAATCTATGGTGCAGGAGAATGCTGCCAATCTTACAATGAAAGTCTTCTTTATATAAAGCCTGGTGTCTACACGGACATTATAAAACTGCTATCGCAATACATTTCACTGTCCTTTTGTGCTTCCAGAAACAAGTATTTTTTAGTAAATCACCCTCCGTAATACTAATAGATACTTCTGAAGAGACAGGAAACACAACACAAAGTAATGCGTGCATACAGAAAAGTCTGCGGTGATGCAATACCAGAGGGAAGGAACTTTTGGGCTAAAGTAAGGGTGGTTGCTTAAGGGATGGGCGTGCATATGTGAGGCAATCCCTTTCAATAACACAGTTTTTATAGTGCTAGTTCTGAAGAGTTGTGCTTGTTAGGCACCTACATAATCAAGGGAACAAGTGAGAAGGGACAGGGATCCATAAGTGGTGCCATTCCAGGACTCAAACCAGTAGATTGGAGAAGTGTATCAGAAAAAGGTCCATTGCACATCTCTGTTTGTCTTCAGTTTTTTGACCCAACATGTGCGGTTGAACGGGTGTAAGTCTTTTCAGTGTCTATACACCGTTTGGTTCTAAACCGGGGGGCCTCCACGATGGAGGTCGAGACAACACATAGTGATTTAGCACTAAGAAGGGTTCTGTGAATTGTGCATATTAAACCGTGTATTCGGTAACTCAGACAGGTTATGAACCCCTGCTAAACAGAGGTATAATGGAAAAACTTGCACTGTTCTCTGTGTATGGGAAAAAACCACTCCGGTTTTTGGCTCAAAATAACTTGAGAACCTATACAGAGTGAAGAACTGGACCTTATATGTAGCAGAACAAAATATTTAGTAACTAGATGTTATTTATTGAAGGAGGTTCTACAAGCCCGAGAAATAATGGAAACGTCCCTTATGGTTTATAGACGACTAAACTACATTGGACCTAAAATCCCTCCTGCACTCAGTAAACAAACTTGCCCATAGGTGTAGTATAGGTATGATTTTCTTTGAGGACAGAAAGAATTGAAAAATGTGGGTCCCAACCCAGCACCCTGAAATGCTGTATGCTGGTCCCGTGGCTGGTATTTATACGTGCAGAAGGGTAAAAGATAGAAATAATTTCACTTGTTTCCAGATGTATTACGTTATACTACTGTTGACCGCAAATCTCTTCATCTCCAGTAACACGAATCGCCCTTTTTCAATGGAGCCGAGCTGCGAGTATGTTGGTGAGAGAAATCTTCTTCATTCTCTTCTTCACTGTCCTTGTTTCTTGGACAGTCTGAGTTTAAAAAAGAAGTAAAACATTTTCTGACTATGTGGATTGTGTTACCAGTCTGAAATATTAGTATCATATAAGACATCCACTTTTCATGGTACCAATTTAAGTACAAACCAGATATCTATATTATCCTCTAAGCTTCAGTAGTGGACAGGCCCGCCTGTTCAATGAGTTTATCTATGAATTTTACCCTTGCTGTCCTGCACTGCCTTCTCACGTCCGCCCCTGTATTCCAGCGCTGTAAAATTGATGTACAGGTGGGGTGTGGTCATCACCTCGGCCGTCCGAAGCTGAACGTATCAACAGCTTCCGAACTTCTTTGTTTACAGGGGCCACCTGTACTGGGAGAGACCAGTGAGGGACCGCGGAGGTAAGTAAATGTTAATTTTTTTTAGGAGCCCACTCCCTGCTGACCCAATTTTTGTTTTTTTTTTATGGTCTCAGACACCCCTTTAAGGGTCACATGACACATACTACCATTACGATTTGGCAACCAAAGATATTGCCAAATTCACAGAAATGAGTTCTGTAACTCTCTATTAACTTACTTGCCCTGCGTTGCTAGTTGTCCGCAGTCTTGGTGTAGTCTTGTATTTTTATAGTAATCTCCTGTGTGATTCGTAGAAAGTGGGCCTTGGAGCTGAGAGAGCAGAATGGTCTGTTGTAGACTTTACAACAATTCTTCTTTTCTTTCTCTCTTTCTTCCTTCGCTGTGGGCCGGTATCCGCCTCTGATTACGATAATCCTTGAAAGGTAAAGATGGTCTGTGATTCCAAACAAACTTTAAAAGTGGGACCCAATCCATATAACAAGGGTTAAGAAATTACTTACTGGTGGACCATCCATATGCTTGTTACAAGGAGGCAACAAGTGGTGGATATGGCAAAAGGCCAATCTGCCGCAATCATGTATTGATGACAGCATCACTAAAATGCAGGCATGTACTGGGAGGGTTTCCTCCAGAGAATGCTACAGGTTACATTAAGCCCAATAGTACAAGGGTCTACAAGTACTCTTAGTTCCCTTGCAATATCATTGGAAATGAGATCCTGATCTCGGCTCTCTGGTTTCACCATTCCCAAGTTCTCCGCCAACTCTTTGAGCCCACTTTGTATTTCAACCTTCTCTCTTTGAAGAGTTAGATTGTCACCCTTAAAGATGTGGCTTCTTCACTTGTCTGGTGTCTTGGCATTTCGTATGGGCCCGCTCTGCATGGCTCTCTGATGGTCATCTTACCCTACAAAGGGACAGCATATAGATGAATTTACCATCACAAACACACACATACTGGGGCCGACAGTCCATGGAATGCAAGGCAGATTCCTGTCAAGCAACGTCCCTAACCCCTTTTTAGCCAATATCCACACTCCTTTATCAATAAAAACACATAAGTGCTGCCTAAAACACAAGATAAATGGGTACAAAAAATGCCACACAAAATAAGCCACACATTAGCTTAATAGTCCCAACTCACTTTCCATAATTACTTACTGCTCCTTCTTTGTTCAAAAGTGATAAACGGGTGTTTTTTTTCACACTTGTTCAGCAAGGTGGTGGTTCTAGTCTGTCTCGAGGGTCACTGGTCTATTAGCAACTTTCAGAATCACTTACCTTTGAGCGTTATTGGTAAACCAATGGTGTTTGTGAATAATTGGGGATAATTTCTTTTTTAAGATTGACTATAAAATTAAAAGTAATTTATATTCTTTAATGTATCATCTGTGCTGCAATAGGAATCACATTGACTTGCGGCCGAGAGACGCTTAATGTGGCACACTCACAATAATTATAATGGCCCAGTTTTTCTTCCTGCCTCTTGCCCAAATGCTGCCAGCAGGCCTCCTCAGACCAATTCCACAAGGTCGGCTACAACAGGACTATTCTTGGGTCTCTCTCTAAAAACCCACACTAATTGTTTCATACACCACCATTTTCTGGGCTGATTTGCGAATACCAAGAGCTCTTTGCCATGACGCTGCTGGGAACACAAAACCTACACAGTTGGTTCATTGGACCACCTCAATTCTCGAATCCTCCATCAGGCTGCACAATCCTATGCTAGAATGGAAGGACCTCCCCTTTCCCTCGCCAGATCCCACGTTGCCCATAGAGAACTGAATATGTCAATTCCATGATCACTGGGGTCATTTTCACCAATGTTCTTGGTGAACGACTTTTTGCAACTTACACTTCTCCCTCCAGAGAGAGAAAGTACCGTTGGCTCCTTGGGCATCACATACCGAGCGATGGATCTCTTAAGGCACCAGCCCATTTTTCCATGGTAAGTGAGACTTCTAAGGGAGGGTAACTGATGCAAGACACAGCGTACGTTTATCACACTGGTCCTTCCAATCTCTGAACCTTTAGAGGAAAGCGAGTGGCCTCACCTTGCTTGTCTAACCCGACACTTTTACTTTATATCATTAAATAAATAACGGAATAGCATGACGGGTTAACACAATGTGGACTTCTCCTTAAGTGACGTTTGTCCTGTGAGCATAGAGGGAATGACACTTCACCTGTTCAGGGGTTGCGGGTAATCCAATATCTCTGTCAAGGTTCTCTCCTTGTTGACCGATAACACCCTATCACCCGTTTTGTCTGGAAGTTAAAATAATGCCATGAATTATTAACTAGACAGAACAGGACCAGCTCTGCAACAGATGGACCTGTGGGACTGTTGGACCATTGTAACATACATCTGGGTCATGCAGAAGATTTATTTTATGGATAAACAACAATCCAATTTCGTTCTCACACAACACAAGGAAATAATGCCCAGCTGGGTGCCGTGACCCCTCCACTGATACAAACTTACTTACTACTACTTCATAAGATGTCCCTTTGCCAAGCAATCTTTTTCTGCATATCTCATCTCTCCAAGAACTTCAAACTTGTTTTGTGAGGTCAGGGACACTTCAGAGTCTTTGCTAGCGACTCTTTCCCTGAATCTGGTGGAAGAATTCCAGGCCCCTCACCTAAAACAACAAACATACTGGTAAAATGCAAGAAGTGAGGAACACATCTACAGAAGTATATAATTATAGAAATGCCCTGGGTGTTATCTATGAAATCAACACAGTTTACCTTGGTGCTGCCAATTTTATTAAAAAAAAGCTCAATACATGTATTTTTGATGTATTACAACTGATCCTCTACAATACTTCAATAATTCCTGTATATATCTGATAAACTATTATAATATGCGTCATTTAACTTATACTGAATTGTGATGCCCATTTCAAGGAGTAAAAAGAACCTTTATGGTATTCTATCCAGAACACAGCTCCACACCTGTCCAGGTTTTGTATGTGTTTACCACAATTCAGCTCCATTAAGTGAATGGGTAAAAACCCTATTACTCCTCGCGGGCCAGGCTCCTGGTTGGCCGGTGGAAGAATAAAAACCATGAATCACTTTCCGGAAGCTCCCCCCAGCTCCGCTACTTGAAGCACCCGGCAGTGACAGCGCTCCAATTCACGCCGGTGTTGCACTGACTCAAGGCAGCGGCTGATACATAGTCCTGTGAAACCGCCCAGTACAACGGACCTGTCACCACACCGGCCAGACTTGCTTCCGTAGCGGGGAGCACAAACGGTGAGTTCATAGGTTTTTATTTGTATGAACTGGGGTGTGTGTATTGGTCGGCTGTATCTAAGGCAGGGGCTGGCTATCTGTATAAAAGGCATGGGCTGGCTGGCTTTATACAAGGCAAGTGCTTGCTGCTGTATACAAGGCAGGGTCTGGCTGCTGAACAGGCAGGGGCTGTCTGCTGTATACAGGCAGGGCTGGGTTGGCCTGTATACCAGGCATGGCTGGGCTGGCTGTATACAAGCAGGGACTGGCTGGCTATATACAAGGCAAGGTACAGGCTTGTAATACCACGGTAGGGGGTGCGGCTGTAATACAAGGCAAGTGGCTGCGGTATCAAGCAAAGGGGCTAGCCTGTATAAAAGGACAGTATTTAGAGGTGTTTTGGCAAAGATAGTCAGGACTAGGGATCCCCTTTTCCCATCATAAACACATCAATGAACTATGTCCAATAAAGACGAACGTAGCAAATATTTTTTATAAAAAATGTTAAGTTACTCAAATACGGTACATCTTCTCAATGTTGCAGTAATTTCAATATCTCTATAATACTTGCCGTTTCGTTGAGGAAGCCACAAAGGATATAATTTTCCATCTCGCTGAAATCCAGCGTAGTCCATAAGGTTAAATGGTTTTACTCCACTCACTATCTTAGACCCAGCGAGACCCACACTCCTCATGCTGTTTAGATCAAGTTTGTGTGAGCCCATTGAAGTGACCGTTTCAGGGAGACACCGCCCCCATTCCTCAGACAATGGTACATGCCTAGGGAAGGGGGCTGTCTCCCCAAAATGTATGTATATTAGTAAAATTTAAACTGTTTATAAAATACTTTTCTAGGTCAGCTTTATTGTATGCAGGTGAAAGGAGCAGCTGGCTTATATAATGGGGAGATTTTTGGTGGCTATATCCTGGGAACAGGCTTATACAGAGGTGGGGCCCTTGCTGGCTATATACTGGGGAGGGGGGCTGAGGTGACTTATATACTGGGGGAGGGGCATGCTGGCTATATACTGGTGGGCGCTGGGTCTGAGCTTTATATAAGGGCTGGGCTGTATACTGGGTGGAGAAGGCCTTTGACTATATACTGGGCTGGCGGGCAAGCTGACTATATACTGGATACATACTGGCTGGCGGGCAGGATGGCTACATACGTGGGTGGCAATGCTGGCTACGCTACTGTGGTGGACTGGGGCTGGCTATATACTGGGGGACAGGCTGGCTATATACTTGGAGGGGGGACTTTGCTGGCATATATACTGGGAGGGGACTGGCTGGCTGTAATCTGTGGGGCTTGCTGGCGGTATAACGGGGGGGGCCTGGCTTATACTGTATAAACATTGTACGGTCTCTCTCGCAGAATTATATTTTAAAATATATGGTGTCTTATGGCTCTCTCACTCTCAGCTAAAAAGTTCCTGACCCTTGCCATAGACAGATACGAAGGCAAACCTGTTTTCCAAACTTGGGTATTTTTAAACGGGTTTTGTTTTATATCTGCAGCTAACTTAAACCCCAATCCGAAAAACTATTGTTCCAATCCCGAGATATTGTTCACTATTGTTAATACTTTACTAACACTGACAATGGCATAACCAACAAGTCACGTCATAGTGACCTTACCAATCTTGCTGGCCGTCCTGACTGACACATCCCTGGACTCCGCCATGCTTCCTTCCATTACAGGCAAGTGACTGCTGCAGCGTGCGCCCCCCCTGTGTATCCACCAGAGCACTGCTGTCAGCAATGGTGGCAGGGACTCTGAAGACTATGGGTGAGCAGTCCTGTCCTATTATATATAAGCCGTGTTATAAGACTCCCTTATTCAGTGCCGCTATTCTGCATCCTACAATAGCAGACATTTCCTATGTCTATAGGATCATTCAGACATTACGAGGTTTTGGGACTTACTTCTAGAAGTCAGAGAGGGTTACAAGTTACAGATTTCAGTGCTAGTGGACCGGGCTGCAATGAACTGGCCACTTGTTACTTAAATTGACAATGATCCATGGTGGATCTGCACTTATCATCCAGCTTATTGATTTGATGGGGGGGGGGGGGGGGGGGGGGCAAGATTTGGAGGAAGGTTTCTTGATAAAAACATTTGTTACCAACGTCATATCCATATATATTTGGCACATTCCCGCCATCTCTTACCTATAAGAGACTCAATAGTTGGCACCTCTCCGAGTCATCAGCATCTTCAGGATAGGATCGTTGTGCCTCTGGTGCATAGCATCCCGGGTATCTAGACAGCATCGGGCAACATGAAGAGATTAATATGTACTGTTCCATGCCCTTACGCATTGCACTGGAGAAAATCTTAGATTCTTCACATGTGCTTCCTTGGTTAACTTAAGTTTCTGAGTTCGAGCAATTTATATAATTATTACTAAATAGACCCCAGAAGGTGCCGGATCCTGCCACTTCCTTCTATACCATAAATTGCTGATCACAGCACACGGCTATCTCTGACACTCATATAAGGATGCTGGAGATAGCTGAGCACTGCAGCAGTTTCCTCCATTAGTATTCACTGGAGCATCAGAACACTGTGTGAACCAGCCGCTTCTCAAAATCGTCTTGTTGGAGAACAGGAACCCCATTCGAGAAATTTTCTGGGAGTTTCAGTAGTTGGACCCCCCACCAATCAGATTGTTATACTCTATTTTTCACGTCATACGGGATAACAAACAATTTTTATACAACAGTTTAATGTCCTGCAAAGTCTTCTTCGAATACAAGTTTGTCTTCCGTTTCACGTTATGGATCCTCTGCTTGATTTCTATATATTACAGATACATCATACCGCATGTTCGATAGATCTCTGCAATCTGGATAAACACTTCCTGCACCCTAGCCTTGCAACCCTTAACCTTACCAGATGTGACCACTGTAGACTAGGATGAGCAGATAAGATGCAATATCTGACACCACAGGGCACATTGGCACTGCCCGAAACCTTGTACTTACCTCTGTGTGAGTGGTTACAATTTTCCCCTATAGAACTATAGATAACTGGTTTGGTGAGGGTGATCAGATTCTAATTATTCGTACCGCATTGTAAACTTATCCTGTGGCTCTGGAACTTCACCGCGTATTGGAAGGAACGCCTTTGGAAAGCCGTAAAGAATACAAACATTACGGGATTAGTTACAGTCCTCTAAAGACTCACACACTGAAATATTAATAAAATGTGGACTTTACAAGGCAATAATTATTGTGTTCAGGAAAATAGCTCATTGTATTTCCAGTGTTTCTGTTTGTCATCTCGGCTTAAATTGAAAATCCTATATATATTTTATATTTACTATATAGGATTATATATATATATAATTATATATATATACATATATACACACATACCATCACCCACACTCAGGTTATAGGAAGATCTTACCTAAACTTCTGGTAGACTGGCAAGGTATGCCTTGATCATGCTCATTGGGCATTGTCCCCCAGGAACATCTTGTGGAGCTGCTGTTGCAGCACTCTTGGCGAGGTATCCGAGTTTTCGGCGCTGATCTGGTGGTAAGCTGGAACCTCCACAGAAAGGGTCCAAGATATCAAGGCACTGAGGCCACAATGGCTGGGTTCATTAGCGGTAGTACAGAAGATTTTCCCACCATCTCATGGAAAGAAGCAAGAGACTCGTCTCTTATACAGTTGACTTTTGCAAGAAGAGAATCTTTCTTTAAAGGAAAATCTGCTATCTATGAAACAAGGGCACTAAGTCCATATGATCCAGCACATGGGGTGTTGTTAAGGTTTGCCTTCCTTCCCTAAAAATCACTTTACATTATGTTAATGGGTCAGAAGATCTCTGGGAAGGGGGGTTATCCTCAGTGCTTCAACTTCACAGCTGTTACTTGTCAAATAGCTTCCCCCTCCCTGGTGAGTAAACTACAGCAACAGCAGCCAGCCATTGCAGGAAAAGGGGATAGCAACTATACGAGATTTGCACAGTCATGGATCTAGGTGAAGTGTCCCTGGTGGATTTTGCTAGTAGATTTCTATAAACCCACTATCGCCTTGTCTTAGTTTAGAAGTTTTGGCTTAAGAGAAAATGGGGGAATTCATTATCACCATCTTAAATTCCCTCCACTGGAGGTCCGCTCCGAGGCTCCTCTGGAGATTTTTACACTCCCCACATGTTCGATAGTCTCCCCAGTTTCCCTCGCACCATACGCCCCAAGTACCATGTGGGTCAAGAAGAAAGCAAACTAGATAAGGCATACTGATCCTCCCCCAATGCAATAAAGTGTGGGACTCCTGGAAAAGTTAATTAATGGGGTTATTGCAAAACACCGAATATAATTTTAAATTAAGAACTTTATTATTTTTTTTAAATTCATATAAACATGCATATTTGAAAACCCAAGTGTGGGCACAGCAGAATTACAGGCCAGACAGTGGGCTCAATCCTCCACAATGTCTAAAAGCATGTAAATACAGGGTAAAAGGCAACGTAAAAGGTATAAAAAAATCTGTGAATGAGAGCATAATAAAAGCAGATGTGAGTGCAATGATTGTAAACGGTGGCGACCAACTGGGGGAGGGACACCAGAATGAAGCTGGTGCATGAGTCCCCCATACATACTCCTGTGGCATTGAACTTTGCATTTGCCTGCTATTTGTTTGTATACCTGGCAACTTCATCTCTGTAGATTAGGGGACTTGGCAACCACCTTTACTCTATTACTGTTATGTTTCCTAGTGCATAAATAAGTTACAGTTACAGTGATAACAAATGCAATAAGTTTTAACATGTAGTATGGTGCGCTTCATGCGTCACTCAAAGGTTAAAATCATGCCATGGAGTGGCTTGACCCACACTGGAGAGCACTCATACCTATAGTTATCCTCCACCCTCCCATATAGATTGTAAGCCCTTTCGAGGGTCAGTTCTCCTTCCACGTGTACGTTTAGTTATATAGTTTTGTGCCCTCTTTTGTACTCTTCCATACTTGAATGTACATCAAAAGATAGCACCTGAAATACACGGTGCTCGACAAGTATTCGACATTAATAACACGTTAAGTTGCATTTCTACCACTGTACGTGCATAAAATAATCACCCTTATGTGAGAGCTAGTGGAATATCGAGGGCCCCCGTCAAAAGCAGAAGCTGAAAGAATAAAAATAAATGAAAGATTCAGATATTAGCACAGATGGAGTCCCGCAGGCAGAACGAATGTTAACATCTTATAAAAGCATCAAAAAAATCCAGAGCAAGGATTCTGTTATACTACAAGTGACCAGCATATGGTGCCATGGCCACAAACCTAAATTCTAATAGTGATACATAGACACCAAAGCAGCAAACATGTACAATTATACTGCACATTGATCGATCATAAGAGAAAGGGAAGCAAAGCAGGAGAAAAAGAGATGATAATCACCTATCAACATTCCCTCACTGTATGATACTTATAACCTCCATTTAGTAACTCCTCCTGTGTATCCTCCTCCCGTCTATTATCCACCAGATATATCCTAGCTCAGGCTGTCCTCTGCGTCCCCATTGATTTTGTATAAAGCTGGCGGCTGATGGCTGGTCCAAGCAGCAGAACTGTTATTTATTAAATTTTATTATTCCTATAAAGATAGCTGACCATTACAACAACAGGCATGATACATTGGTGCAAACAATTACTAAGGGTCCGAACGCCGCATTTTTCGGTGGGGTTTCAGAATATTCAGTTTAGCGACAAATTGCCCGGGATTATGGCGCACAGGGCGATTGGATTGTGGCCATCGCGCCTCGTTTCACGCAACATAAATCGGGGTCGTGGCAGGTCCGGAACCTGTCGGATCGGAAACACACGTTGGAATTAAAAAAAAACGATTTGTGTCACCCCAGATCAAGCACTGACCTGCACCGGTAAGAAAGATCTGGTGACTCCCGGCGGACCTTGGCTCAGCAGCGACACACCTGCTGGATATCGGGCGCACGACCTTAGTGAAGCCCGCAAGACCCCAATTATCTTCTACATGTGCCGGCGTGATTCGAGACAGGACCGGGTACGTAAATATTGCCCCATTGTGTCACCCTTTTTTCACTCATCAACACCTCATACCTTTAAGCGCTTGTGGGTAAACCCCCTTCAGACCTTGTGGACTATAGCTCTTGTGATCAGGCCCTCACTCCTTTGTTCCTAGACTGTTTTGTAGTCTGTTATGTAGTATTATATTTGGTCAGATGTTGACCCTGGGACTTAAACCCAAGTCCCCAGCGCTGCAAGGCTGTAATGCTAACCACTAAGCCATCGTGCCGCCCTCACCTAGATGTGAAGATCCTGGCGCCTCCTTTCGCATTATCATAGTATCATAGTTTATACAGTTGAAAAAAGACACTTGTCCATCAAGTGCATCCAAGGAAGGAAAGGGATTGGATGAGGAAGGGATTTAGGGGAAACAATTCTATATAACATAACCATCAATGTTATTTAGGTGTAAAAAGGCATCTAGACCCTTCTGGAAGCTCTCTGCTGTCCCTGCTGTGACCAGCGCCTGAGGCAGGCTATTCCACAGATTGACAGTTCTCATTGTAAAAAATCCCTGTCGCCTCCGGTGATTAAACCTTGTTTTCTCCAGACGGAGACAGTGCCCCCTCGTCTTTTGATTCGATTTAATCTGGAACAACCTAACACCATATTTTTTGTTTGGACCATTCATATTTTTATATAAATTAATCATGTCGCCTCATAACCGTCTCTTTTCCAGATTAAATAAATCTACCGTATATTCCGGCGTATAAGACGGCCTGGTGTATAAGACGACCCCCCTACTTTCCTGTTTAAAATATAGAGTTTAAGATATATGCACCGTATAAGACTACCCCTTTTCCAACGCATACAGTAGTATACAGCACAGCCCCCAGTAGTATACAGCACTGCCCCCAGTAGTATACAGCACTGCCCCCAGCAGAGTTCTTATGGAGAGGGGCGGGGGGGAGCTGCGCTCACCTCCTCCTCCTCTCCCCGTACACTGTGCCGTTCCCTCACGGTACGGGACGGGCGTGAACGGCAGTGTGAATATATCCTAAGTCTTCCTCATCCAATCCCTCCCTACCCTATCCTTGTTCACTTGATGGACAAGTGTCTTTTTTAAACTTGTTAAACTTGATCGATGATAATGCGAAAGGAGGCGGCCAAGATCTCACATCTAGGTTAGGGCGGAGTTGACTTTATTGGTTTCGCATTACACCCTTTGAGCGCTGGGGACCTTGGGTTTAAGTCCCAGTGTCAACAGCTGCAAAGAGTTTGTATTTTCTCCTCCCTGTTGGCGGGGTTTTTTCTCCCAAACAGACGGGTAGGTGATAGATTGAGCCCCACGGGGGACAGTGATGATTGGCAGCTGTTGTTGCACGCTGAGTCATCTGTGTTGCGCGAATATAATAAGAATTATTAATTATATTATTAGGGGGCCAGTGTACATGTTTGTTTATTTAATTGAGCACACAGAAATCTCTCATAGGGAGCTGTAGTTGGTTTAGGTCCCAAATTGGACCTGACAGGTTCTCTTTTTAAGTTCTTACTGCACACAAGAATCTGTAAGTGGAGCAACACTTCAACCCATACATTCTTTCCTTCTTACTGTATTATTATAGCCAAGCTAAGGTATAGAACAATAAACAAAGAAGATTTCATGTGCTTTATAATTTCACAGACATCTGGAAGGCAATAATCATGGTACATATAAGGTTAAAAGACGTCCACTACACTATAGCTACCCTAATGATTACAAGCCAGGAATATTTTTAATCAAAAAAATCATGAAAAGCTATTTAAAAACAATCCGCCTGAGGGAAAATTCTAAACATTCCGGTCCGCCCCATTTTAACAGTGCACTTCCTGCAGCCCCGTTGCGGCTTCCGGTCCGGCAGGACGTTATGTGAGCGCTTCCGGGTATAAGACCAGTGGACAGGATGCTTCAGCAGTGGCGGGGTAGTGGGCGGTGAGCGGTGAGGCTTAAGTAACCAGGTAACAGGATGGAGGAGGGGACCATACAAAATGGGAGCACCCAGATAGTAATAGGCGTGGTAAGGAGCCAGTGATGGCAACTGATATGTGGGCGGAGTCCCGGCGAGCTCGGAGCTTGTCAGCCGGATGCGGAATTGGTTGCGGGCGGACGCAGGGAGTTACTAGGCTATTGTTGACATCGGGCCCAGAGAACGAAGGAGGGAGGTCTCATTGTGTCGCCCGCGCTGCAGCCCCTCCCGCATGGCCTCTTCT
Source organism: Engystomops pustulosus (assembly GCA_019512145.1). Classification (NCBI taxonomy): domain Eukaryota; kingdom Metazoa; phylum Chordata; class Amphibia; order Anura; family Leptodactylidae; genus Engystomops; species Engystomops pustulosus. The sequence continues at coordinate 49,775,817 of CM033644.1, read as the reverse complement.
CGCGTACCCTCCGGCGTCAGGGCCGTCCTCTACTACTGCTTCCTCCGTAAGGGGGCAAGAGCGACTCCGGAGCCCATGACAGGCTGAGCCTCTGCGGTCCGCAGGTACTAGACGAGCCGAGACAACCCGGAACTTCTTTCTCCCCACTTGTTGTATTCAGAGCCGCGCCTGCGACAGGGCTGCGTCCCAGGCCTCCAGCAGCTCCAACCCCCGCAGAAGTCAGCGAGAAGATCCTCTGCCAACCAGAAGCAGGCCAGGAGAACCCGGGCCCCTTCGACGAGCTCATGACCGCCCTGAACAGTGTCCCCCCGGGTGAGCAGCTGGTCCCACCATCGCTGTGTGTGGTCGGGGGGAGTCGCACGATTGTGTGTGGCACTGCTAGGATACGCTGAGGGTGTTATCGCACCTGTCCCCAGATCGTAGCGCGCACGACACTCTCGCATGCCCGGACCAGTAGTGTTATACACCCCCCATCCTGGTCCATCAGACCCCCATGTTTATGTGATTGAGCACTGCTCCTGGGCATTTGGTTGCAGTGTTGGGCAGTTTATAAATCTTGGAAATTGGGTGTAATGTGGCATGTAATGTGGCATGCCCTGTTCCCTGGTCTGACCTCTGACCCTCTGTCCCTCATACGATCCTGATGTTACTTGTAGTCTGGTGGGTGATCGGCTGTGTGATGATTGTGCCATCACATTGGTCAAAGCGTTTGTGCTTGCATTGATGGAGGACAGGCATGGGGGCACGGGGGAGATCACCAATTTGTCTGACACGACAAACGCCTCTGTTCCCATTGGCAACAATCAGAGCTCACATCTTTCATTCTCTGACAGCTGTTTATAAAGGAAAGCTGAGCGCTGATTGGCTGCTATAGCAACCAAAACAATTTTTATCTCGGCCACTACGGATAAATTTTCTCCCCGTCGCTCCATGACGCTGCCATCCTGTAAGGACTGTGAGAATCATGCGTCACGGTAATTATTTTTATTTGCAGATTTACTATGATCCAGATGCAAATCAGCCACTAAACCTCTTGACTTTGTATAGAGGGTAAATGTCATTGTGTCAATCCCTTTAGACCTGCCCTCTGGTATAAAGTTGGAAACCTGATAAATTTATTCCTTAGCTCTGCATTCCTCTCGTGTGCCTCTGTTTATTTCCTCTGGATCTAATGACGAATTGACCACTGGGAAGTGTCCCCACACAGATCTCATGTTTGTGATGGGACATTCTCACCTTATGACCCAATCCAGTGGGTAGAAATAACCGAGGTATAAGAATTGTTATCATCTGGGGAATTGGTATACTGCATCCGAGAGTTATGTGACTGATGCCAGGGATTTTTGCGGCACAGATGAGGATGCGCTGTGTTTGTTTACATGTGTGCCCGCCATATGCAGCATGCAGGGAAGTCCTGGATGTTATCATTTCCTATGTTCACATTCATGCAGGTGTTTTTTCTGATATGGTGTTTTCAGATAATAATTGTAGGGGTCAGTGGGGTCTGCGATCTAAGAGGCAGGAAATGAGGGTTAGAGATGTGACAGTGGCCGTGACTGGAGCATCGTGACGTTGGGCCTCTATTACCAGTAATGTAATGTAGTAATTAACTATGACCATGTGATGGGGTGGCAGGTTGTGATGGCGGCCTTATCAGATGGGCGCTTAATCAAGATGGCACTGAAGTTTCTTTCATTCATGAGCGCCTGGATGGTTATTTCTGTTGGTTGCAATGTGTGCTGAGGGTTATCGGCCTCTGTGTGCTCGCAAGATAAAATACAGAGAATTGCTGTCCCTGTGTACTGCTGGATTTTGTGGCCTAGATGGCACAGTGTGCCCATGGGCACTCAACTACCCGGGTTCTACTGCCCTATGTGCTGCTTGGGGAGGGCTAGTGGCACACAAACCATCCCTGGTACTAACCCCTATGTGCCTGCCCTGGGGGGGGCCTAGATGGCACACCCCACTCCCTGTTACTACCGCCTATGTACTGCCCTGGTGAGGGCTAGCTGGCAGCACACATCCCTGGTGCTACCCCTATGTTCTGGCCTGGGGGGAGGTCTAGATGGCCACACACCTCCCTTGTAACTAACCCCCTATGTGCTGCCTGGGGGGAGGGCTAGATGGCACACACCATCCCTGGTACTACCCCTATTTGCTGCCTGGGGGAGGGCTAGAATGGCACACACCTCCCTTGTACTCCCCCTATGTGCTGCTGGGGGGAGGGCTAGATGGCACACACCACCCTGTACTATACCCCCCCCTATTTCCCTGCCTGGGGGGAGGGGCTAGATGTGCAACACACCATCCTGGTACTACCCCCTATGTTCTCCTGGGGGATGGGCTAGATGTCAACGCAACTACCCTGTGCTCTCCCTATGTGCTGCCCTGGGGGAGGGCTAGATGGCACACACCATCCCTGTTACTACCCCTATGTTCTTCCTGGGGGAGTGCAGATGGCACGCAACTACCCTGGTACTACCGCCCTATGTGCTGCCTGGTGGTAGGGCTAGATGGCCCGCACACTCTGTGCTACCCCCTATGTCAGTGGTGGCGACCTATGGGCAACTAGGTGCCAGAGGTGGCACTCAGAGCCCTCTCTATGGGCAACCCTTGCCATCAAACCCACCGCCGTCTCCTCGACAGGACTCAAGGCCTCTTGCAGTCCATGCGCCCGACCTGGACTACCCCCTATGGTGTGCTGCCTGGGGTAGGGCGAGATGGCACACCCATCCCTGGTACCTACCGCCTCTGGTAGTGCCTGGGGAGGCTAGATGGCACACACCATCCCTGTTGCTACCCCCTTATGTGCTGCCCTGGGGGAAGGGCTAGATGTCACACACATCCCTGTGTGCTTACCCCACCCCCATTTGCTGGCCTGGTGGATGGCTAGATGGGACACACCATCCCTGGTGCTACCACCCTATGTCTTGCCTGGGGGAGGGCTCGATTTTCAACAGCAACCATCCCTGTTGCTACCGCCGCCCCCCCTCCTATGTCCTGCCTGGGGGAGGGTAGAGGGGCACAACAGAGTGGTACTGTTTTTATTTATATAGATAATAAGCTGGGATTTTGTAGAGTTCCAAAATTCCTAATCCATTGGATTCAGAGGATAGGCAGTTGCAAATTAGGATGCATGTCCAACATGCGGTGCTCAGTTATCGATCCGTATAGGTTTTCTTTCCTCAGCCGCAAGGTGTCGATAATTCACCGGGAGCTGTTTATGCGGCCATCCATGAGCTCATCAGGCGGCCCATATTTTACATGTAATGCCGTCTAACCCTTCCTCCTCCTCTGCTCTGGCCCCTCTCCGTCCTGGTAACACAAGAAGTAGAGGATTTTACATCTCCTGTTATAGTACATGTTGTGGGTCCTCACTAGAGTTCTGTCTGCGTGTGTGGAAGGGCTGGACTACTGGACCCATCCCACATATCAGTTTCTCACCATGATGCAATGAATATGGTCACCCGGCATGGAAGCCTGGATTTTCACACTAAATATGGTTCATTTGATTATTATTTGTGTACAAGGAATGGAAACCTGGACAAACTTAGGATTTATAGTGTAATTTTATAATGGGTGAATCCAAAGTTGTGAAGAAATCTTGCAGCAGGTACACATGTCCGCTCCTGTATCCTGGGTTTATATAGGGTCCTGAATGGAAAAAAATGTCTTAGTAGTTTCAAAGTGTCCAACTGGTGGGGGAACCTCTTTTTAGGGTGTAATTTCTGGCGTGTATAGTTTGTGCTACAGACCTGTTGTCAATCCTCTGTAGTGCATAGACCAGTAAAGTCCATTGGTGGTACTCGCCTGTATTCACATCAGTCGCAAGTTAACAAGGACAGGTCCATTGACGTGTGATGAACAATTAACTAAAATGTTTCTGATGTCTCCTGGGAAGGATGACCTATAGACTGTTTCCAGTTAATTGGGTTTTTGTTTTGACTTGTTGCTATAGGCATGATATTGGGGTTGTTTTGTACCTGGCTATGAGGCTGTGAGTAAGTTGGGGGCCAATCTGAGTTACCCCAGGGATTGGGCTTCTCAGCAAGAAAATGATGGAAAATCCAATAACTAGTGGTGGTTTTTGGGTGTCGTATATATAATATTTTGTTGTGTCATCAGCCCCACCCTCTGTTTTGGGATACAGCAATAAGAGAGATAATGAACTAGTAGAAACCTGCTGGTTTCATGGTTTAGTGAGGCTAACCATGCCCCGTGGTGCTACCGTCCCGCTTCCTCCCATTACCAGAGTTTTATCTACTACCCCTAGTTCAAATAGCAACCTATGGCGCACGGCGCCGTATTACGGGAAAAGATAGGACATGTCCTATCTTTTTCCCGGGTACGGAACGGTACGGTGCAACACGTGTGCGGCACCGTACAGCTCCTGTAGGGTGCCGTGCGCCCATAGGAGTGTATGGGGGACGTATATTGGCCGTATATACGTCGGCCGTATATACGTCCTCCATACGTTCGTGTGAATGTAGCCTTAGGGGAAACAATTCTATATAACATAACCGTCAATGTTATTTAAGTGTAAAAAGGCATCTAGACCCTTATTGAAGCTCTCTGCTGTCCCTGCTGTGACCAGCGCCTGAGGCAGGCTATTCCTTCCACAGATAGACAGTTTTCATAGTAAATAAGCCCTGTCGCCTCCGGTGATTAAACCTTGATTTCTCCAAACGGAGACAGTGCCCCCTTGTCTTTTGATTTGATTTAATCTGGAACAACTTACCACCATATTTTTTGTATGGACCATTCATATTTTTATATAAATTAATCATGTCCCCTCGTAGTCGTCTCTTTTCCAGACTAAATAAATCTAGTTGTTTTAATCTTTCCTCATAACTAAGACCCTCCATACCCCTTATCATTTTTGTGGCTCTACATTGGACCCTCTCCAGCTCCAGGGCATCCTTTTTATGGACCGGTGCCCAGAACTGGACATCATATTCCAGGTGAGGCCGAACCAATGCCCTGTATAGTGGTAATATTACATCCCTATCACGAGAGTCCAGACCACTTTTGATAAATGACAAGATCCTACTGGCTTTAGAGGCAGCTGATTGACATTGCATGTTGTTATTTATACTATGATCCACTAGTACCCCCAACTCTCAACAAGTGACTCTCCCAGATTTACTCCCCAAAGGACATATTTTGCCTTTGGATTATTGGCCCCCAGGTGCATAACCTTACATTTATCCACATTAAACCTCATTTGCCAAGTGGATGACCAAACACTCAGCTTGTCCAAGTCACCCTGCAGCCTATGAACATCCTCCATAGTCTGTATTACACTACACAGCTTGGTGTCATCGGCAAAAAGTGCTATTAATTCCTACCTCTATTTCATTAATAAATATATTAAATAGTAGTGGGCCAAGCACAGAAACCTGGGGCACACCACTCATAACTGGTGACCATTCCGAGTAGGAATCATTGACCACAACTCTCTGGATACGATCCTTCAGCCAGTTTTCAATCCAATTGCAAATGATTTCTGCCAAACCAATAGACCCATCAGGCATCTATGAGGGACAGTGCCAAATGCCTTTGCAAAGTCCAAGAACACAATATCCACAGCTGCTCCTCCATCCAGGCACCTGCTCACCTCTTCATAGAAGCAGATCAGGTTAGTCTGACAACTTCTGCTCACCTCTTCATAGAAGCAGATCAGGTTAGTCCGACTATCCTAAGTAAACCCATGCTGGCTGTCACTTATTATACCATGTGATGTCACATACTCCAGTATATAATCTTTTACTAACCCTTCCAATACTTTCCCCACAATGGAAGTTAAGCTTACAGGCCTGTAATTGCCTGGCTAAGTTCTAGAGCCCTTTAATCTATTGGCACTACATTTGCCTTGCGCCAGTCACTTGGCACCACAACAGACATTATGGAATCCCTGAAGATTTTAGGCAGCGGTACAGCAATAACAGAACTGAGTTCTTTAAGAACTCTGGGGTGTGACCCATCTGGTCCAGGAGCCTTGTACACATTGATTTTATTGAGCTTAGATTGGATCATGTCTACATTCAGCCAGTCTAGTATATTACAGGATGCATGACCCTCACTGGGACCACCCACGTCAGAAGTTCTTTCTTGTATCGTATAAACAGAGCTAAAAAAACCCATCTCCACCTTCTCTTGGTCTCCAGGCACCGATTTCCCATTTTCAGAATAAAGGATCTCCTTATCCACTGCCTTAGTCCCCGATACACTGCCAACCTCACCACCCACCAACATAACCTGCCCCCTCTCTGACCTGTCTACCCCATTACTTCAACGAAGGCGGGTTTATACCCCAGCCTTATTGCGCATGCGCCATACCCGAGTGTACTACACTGGCTTCACTTGCTGCAAAGCTGAATGAGGAACGAGGATAAATGTTTTTTTTTTATACGCCCACAGAAAAAACACATTCAAGATTGATTTAGGATACTAAACCACCTGTCCATAAAGAGATGCCGGTGGTTTATTGTCCCAAATAACCATGACAGGTTCAATTTTGGCCGGTCTCACACAAGCGAGTCTGATCAGTCGAACTCGCTGCGTGCGCTGCCTTGAACGTCCGCCCCGGATGCTGAGAAGCGCAGGCTGGACCTCCGGATGCTCAGTGTTTGGAGCAGTCTTTATGGGCAGCACACACAGCGAGTTTGAAGACGGTTTTGTCTTCACTGCACATGAACGTCAAACAAAAACCCAAGTGTCATCAGTGTGTGAGGTGCCTGCAAACTCGGACAAGAATTATTTGTAGCTCAGAAAGTTGGCTCATACACAGGGCAGTTGAAACCACAACCTTGTGTGTATGAGCACATAAACAAACATTTGTTGGTGCTCTATCCTTTTAATTAATGGGTAGTACACAGACACAAACAGCCATGTGCATGAGGACATTCACCAGGATTGTGGCTTGCTTGCCGTCTACTATACTGTCGTCTAATGCTTGCCGTCTATATATTCCTGTTGGTCCACCCCTTCCTCTACATAGATTGTAAGCTCTTGTGAGCAGGGCCCTTACTCCTATTGTTTCCTCTGTTTATATGGTATATGTTTCTGTATATTTATCCCATGATCTGTAAAGAGCAGCTGAATATGATGGCGCTATATAAAGATTTATATTATGCATTAGGATTGTGGCACAGGCACCTTCTCTATAGGGCGCAGGTCAGAGAATGGATGAGAAGTATTGCCATGCTGATTGGCTTATTACAGGAGGGTGCATTCACACATGGCATTAACGCATTAGTAATATATGGTGCACTACGCTATACGTCAATTGCCGGCTACAAGGGGACTTATATACGCCGTATATACGTCGGCCATATATACGTCCCCCATAACTGTGTGTGAATGCAGCCTTAATGTGTATATGTTAACATTGCATTAACGCTATGTTAACGCCATATTTTCAGGCCGTGCCCCTGTTTCTTTACACAGCCACGCCCCCACCTCACAACATTCCCAGTGTTGTATCAGGCACTGAGATATAGGGACACAGTCCGGAAGGAACTGCAAAGATAGGTATAAGTTTATTTTTTATGCAGTTGGTGTGTTCCTGGTCTTTTTTTAAATGCGTGCGTTTGGCTGGTTTAACCCCTTAAGGACGCAGGGTTTTTTCGCTCATTTCTTGCTCTCCACTTTCAAAAATCCATAACTTTTTCATTTTTATGTGTACAGACCTGTGTGAGGGCTTATTTTGTGCGTAACAAATTTTACTTTCCTGTAATGTTATTTATTTTAACATGCCGTGTACTGCGAAGCTCAAAAAAAATTCCAAATGTGGAAAAATGAAAAAAAAAAACACGTTCTTGTGGTCTCAGTTTTCTCGACTTTGACTGTGCACTCAAAATAACACATCAGCTTTATTCTTTGGTTCGGTGTGGTTCGGTGTATAGGTTTTATTGTGTTTTAATACATTTTCAAAAATTAAACGAATGTGTACAAAAAAGAAAAAAAATTTTTTGCCATCTTCTGACGCTAATAACTTTTTCATACTTTGGCGCACGGAGCTATGTGATGTGTCATTTTTTGCAAAATAAGCCAAAGTTTTCATTGCCACCATTTTGAGGTCTGTGCGACATTTTGATAATTTTTTATTCTATTTTTTATGTGATGTAAAAAGGTGTAAAAGTCGCATTTCGGACATTTGGGCACCATTTTCCGCCTCGGAGGTCACCGCCGGCCGTAACCATTTTCATATTTTGATAGATCAGGCATTTTGGGACGCAGCAATACCTAATGTGTCTGATTTTTACTGTTTATTATGTTTTATATCAGTTCTAGGGAAAGGGGGGTGATTTGAATTTTTAATATTTAATAAAATTTTTTTCTTTTTTAAACTTTTTTTTTTCTTTTTTTTTTTCACTATTTCTTAGACCATCTAGGGTACATTAACCCTAGATGGTCAGATCGTTCCTACCATATATTGCAATACTTCTGTATTGCAATATATGGCATTTTTGCAGCTCATTCATTACAATGAGCCACTGGCTCATTGTAATGAATCTGCAGAAGCCAGATAGCCTCCGGTCAAACGAAGACCCGAGGCTACCATGGCAACCGATCGCCGCCCCCCGATGGGCGCAACGATCGTAATAAAGATGGCGGCACCCACGCGCCGCCGTCTTTTAAATGGCACCGGCGACTTTGCCGGCGGCAATGAAAGAGTTATTAGCGGTGGGGGTTTGCTGCAATATGCAACAACCCCCACCCTTGTATGAAGAGGACTCAGCCCGTGAGCCCTCTTCATACATTTCCTATACCTTTGCGCCGTACAGCTACAGCGCAGTGCGTTAAGGGGTTAAATAGTTTTTTCTTCATTTCTGGAAGTGTAAGCAGCTATGTTAACATATTAACAGCTGCTACCACTACCAGAACCATAGTAAAAATGTAAATACTCATGCATTATTAAAAACGCAAGAACGCACCGTGTGACAGCACCCCTAGGGCTCAGTCTCCAAGTTTTGACAGTTTTCTAATGTGATTTTGGTTCTATTGCATTTGCTATGATCCAGGTACAACCACACATGCAGGCTTTACACTAATATATATAGAGTGTGAGGTCTTGTAAGAACGACTCTCCGTGTACTGCAATATTTCCCAGACTGAACCTAGAATCATTGAAGTAAATGGAAATGCAGTTGTTTGCACCTGTCCATACACTCCACATAAATGTCATACTATATTGCAGCTTTAATATAGTCGCTTAGGCAACTTAAAGGAAATATCATCTTTGAGTAAATAATTGATATTGTTTCTGTAATGAGAAGTTATATAATTTTCCAATATTCTTTCTGTATCAATTCCTTACTGTTTTCTAGACATCCGCTTGCTGTATTTCTACAGGAAGCTTCATTGTTTGATGTCACACAGGTGCACGGCTTTTGTCTTGCACCTGTGTGACATCACATGACCAGGGGCTGATTTCCATCTACTGGAAGTAAACAATGAAGTCTCTTATAAAAGCAAACAGAGATCTAGAAAAAGAGGAATTAATACAGAAAATATATTGGGAGATTATATGACTTTTTATTCCACAAACTGTCAATTGTTTTCTAAATGTGGACATCCCCTTTAACTCATGTGGTTTTTTGGAAGATGATGGTGCAGATTTGTTAAATGTATCTCAAAGTTAGGCCCCTTGCAAACAAACTTTTTTTGTGGCCATGTGCTACCTGTGTTAATACAGTACAGTACAGGTAGCACACGGCCAAAAAAAATCTCATTCACTTTAAAGGCCACAGTACCCTCATTTTTTTGAGTGGCCGTATTGTCCACCATATCATATTAGTCATGTGGTTTTGTTGGCAAAGATGGGGCACATTCTAGATTTTTGTGCTGCATACTGTGACTTGGAGTGAGAATCCTACGCAGCGCACCAACAAGGAATATTTTGGAAATTCTTTAAAAGAGGACTAACTAATATATACTTAAGTATAAGTTGACGCGAGTATAAGCCGAGGTCCCTAATTTTGCCACAAATAACTAGGAAAACGTATTAACTTGAGTATAAGCCTAGAGTAGGAAATGCATTGGTCACAGCCTTCTCCCGTAATGAAATGTCCCATGCAGCCAGCCACCCCCCCTCCACTGATGAAATGCCCTATGCAGCCAGCCCCACCTCCCAGCTACGAAATGCCCCATGCAGCCAGCTCTCCCCCTCCTTATGATGTGCAGCATGCATCCAGGTCCCCTCTACTGATGAAATGCCCCCTGCAGACCCTCGGCATAAAAAAAACCCAAAAACTTACATACTCATCTTCTGGTGCTCCCGATGCTCCCTGCAGCTCCTCTTCTTTCTTCTCTCTGCATGTAAAAGCTGTGCAGAGGTGCGTCCATGCACTCAGCAGGCTGGCGCACACTATGATGCAGCGGTGCTGACGTGCCTCTGCCCGCTGTTACACACAGAGAGAAGAAAGAAGAGGAGCTGCAAGGAGCATCAGAAGTGCCGGAAGTTGAGTATGTAAGTTTATTTTTTTTATGGACTCGTGCCTAAAAACTCGGCTTATACACAATTATATACTGTATTCTATTTCAATATCTCCAAAGAAGTGAGTAAGAGTTAAAGTGGTTGTCCCAACTTTGTAGGTTCTCCCAAATCCACAGCACCCCCAGCAATTAGAGAAATGGGGATCCCGTTCTCAGACACGGGTGGCGTGGCAGGATGAGCATGCATCCTTCCGCTCTATTCTGCTGAATGTAATTGGCTGGAGATGACCGAGCGCTGTGCTCCGCAATTTTCAGCTGCTCTCATTGTATTTAATACTTTGGTTTTCTTTATGATTTGTACCTCTGCAATTGGATGCACATGGGAAGGAAGGACTGGTTTCAGGTAGCCAGCCTAATAACATGAAGCAGTGTTTCTTGTAGTGTACACAGCACCCTAGAAACTTGAATCTCTGGGACCAGAATCCACATGGATCACAGCCCCCATAGATGTCTATGGCACCCAGTCACAGTGCAGTGAGCACATAATTAGATATACATTAAATAAAGAATAAATGACATTAAAGCAAAATATGTAAACAAATGATCTTTTTATTCAGCTAATCAGAATCTGGATACAGGTAGGCCGCCCAATATACCAAAAGGTGCAACACTGAAGGTACTGATACAGAAGATAAATCATTGTACTAAAGAGTCTATATTTGCGTCCAGCAATAAATAAAGATGCAAAATTAACCACTGCTTAATATAGAGTGCGCCAAAATCCCAAATATCAGCTTTGGGATCAGTATGAATGAACCAGCTACACTGTAGATCCTGTCATTTCCATAATCATTGGAAATCTAGATGATATATATTTTACTATATTGTTCCCTTAATGCTAAAAGCCAATAAAAAGAGCAACCCGAAGCAATGAGCGATTCCAGCATAATGATATAAACCTTGCAGTGATGGCTACTAAAACCCCTCTGAGATGATGCCCCCCCCCCCTTACTGTGAAATTCTATAAACATGTTAAATAAGCGCAAACTACACGACTATTCACCACACCTTGGTAAAAGGGAAACGTGGAGTCGCTTTGTCATACCAATTTATAAATCAATATACATATCTCTATCAATATAAAACGTCTTCTCTTTTCTTATAAATGTCTCCATGTGTGAATTTACAACTCTAAATCGAGAAGGAGGAGATCCTATGATCTGCAGATGTGAGCACCAAATAGTGTTTATTACCTACTCCGTCATTTCACAATATGAAACTCGTAACATTTTAGATGTTCGGAGAATTCAGCTTTCCTTATTGCTTCTTTGCTTTTATTATAGATTGTGCTGAATTCTCTTTTCTTGAGTTTTACAAAATGGAAAGTATAAATTTTAGAATACACTTCTGTTAGGTCTGTCACCCATAAGTGTTGCAAAATTTAAGGTAAGACTCCTACAAGAAAGCTATGGAGCTGGTTGGGCTCGGCTGGGGTTTAATTCCAGTTAAGCAATATGTCCTATAACAGGCACTTGCCCTGAACGGGATCATTTACAATGGCTCCATTATTGGAAGCCCTCAGCGCTACATTTCCGATCCTCAGCTCCGGGGGCCATGATACTTGATCCGGCTGAATACAAACAAGCCATTGAGTCAACACTGATAGTAGTCGTGAAGCTGACTACACAGAAGCTGATCATTTTTCATAAATAAGCTACGGTCACGATTCCGCACAGATCACACCAGCCAAAAGCGAAAAAAACAAAAGTGCCTGCACTGTTAAATAGAAATATAGCCTTGCATTTTAAAACTTGTCAAATTATATGGAATATAATCTATAAAAGATCATTTTAATCTACACAAAAAAATTGACTTAAAAAAAAAAACTAAAAAAACTTTGTAATATATATATATTTATAGATGCAGTTGGTGCAGGTCTTCATATACTAACTAATCCTCAGCAGAAGGGGTTTTCCTTATATGCCCCATGCTATTCTCCTATGTAACATCATGTAGAAGCACTGCAGCCACGTGTTGCTTTTCTTACGTTTAGCATCGCACAGCGAGATACAGTACTTGCAGAGTTTGGGCACGTGGCCTCGTATATATGTATAAAAGCATTTTAAGTAAGTGTAACCACCATAACTGGTGACAGGGAGGCTGAAAAGGTCCATTCATAACTCATGCCTCAGATGTGGAGGCTCTTCCGCGTTTTTTACTTTCCGTAGAATTTCTTGTTTAGAAGGAAAATCAGGAGGTTTACATTGACTTTTGCTCGGTCAAACATCTTCATGACCGCAACACCCTCATATTGCAGCTGGAGAAGGTCCTAAAATAAAACAGAAGAAATAAGAATTTTCTTTTACATTATGGAGGGATGAACAACAATATTCTAAATCCACTGATAAAACACGGCTCTATTGGTCATATTAGAAGTTGTTGGGATCAGGTAACAATCATTGTGCAGATGTCATTCAATCTGCCTATAAATTGCTAAAGAGAGATGAATACCTTTTTTTTAGACTATAAGACGCACCGTAGATTTAGCCATCGAATAAAAAGGAAAAATATATTTGACACCAATGAGAAATTCCCTGGTGGTCACACACAAGCACAGCATTGCTACACCAACTCACTAGCACACACAGCTCTGCTACATCCATTACCTCACATACATTTCTGCTAACCCTCTGGTATTAACTAACACAGCACTGCAACATACATTCACTGACATGAATACACTCAGCACTGCTACATCCATACATCCCCTGGCTGAGTCCTGACTGGCAGCATCAAATGGGACTTTACAGTGATGCAGGAAGCATATGATCAGTCACATGCTTCTGACATCCTTCTAGGTCCTGCAGGTTTTATTCCTGTCAGGACAGCAGGGAAAGGGAGAGAATGGTGCTGCTTTCTGGAAGATTGGGTGAACTGCTTAGTCAGCACTTCACCTGATCTCCAGGACAATGGTCAGGAAGGTTTGGCAGTGCTGTAACCTCCTGACCTTCAGAATTCAAGACACCTGTACTTTTTGGCAAGATCTAGCTGAAAAGCGTGTTTATAGTATGAAAAGTATGGTTATCCTTCTAGAACATTCTTTTAGGAAACAATATTTGTGTCCAAAGGGTTTTTAATTTGATAAGAAGGTGTCCCATGCCCGTTTCCAGCAAGCTTCTTGTATTATATCTTAAACGGCAGATTTTTGTCAAAATTATAGTTTTATCAATGTGCAAATCAGCTCGAGGTGGTCTTGAGGCTTCATCCGCAAACTAAATTATGCACCACGTACAGACTGCTATGAGACCCGCTGACGTCACCAGCTCTCTCTCGAGGTCTCCTTGCACTGACGTCAGATGAGAACGCCCCCTGTCTCTTCTCCCTCCTCGGTTTATTTGCACAGCCACACTTCTCATCTGCTAGGAGGTGTAATTGCACATGCGCAAGATTTAGGCTACATTCACACGACCGTATGATTTCTCCAGTCCCGTATTTACGGGCCGTATATACGTGACGTTTTTCATCCGTATGCAGCACGTATGTAACCCGTATTTTATACGTCCCCATAGACTTCTAGGGCATACGGAACTGAAATACGGGAGAAAATAGGACATGCTCTATATTTTTATACGGCCAGTATACGGTACGGTACGGAACGGAGTTAACAACGGCAATATAAATGGTCAGACGTATTGTCCATTGAAATGAATGTGGCCGTATGTAATCCGTAAAAAAACGGTACGGTACGGTACGGATACGGCCGTTTTCATACGTCCGTGTGAATGTAGCCTTAGAGAAAGAACTGGTGACCAGCGGCTCTCATACCAATCTGTAGGTGGTGGCAGGAAGCACAGAGGAGTGCATAATTTAATTTGTGGGCGAAACCTCAAGCTGATTTGCATATTGTTCAAACTTTTTACGATATAATAAAAGAAGCTTGCTGGAAACTGGCACGGGACGGGGATGTTAGTGATGCACATCTACCATTAGGTAATCTGATGGTAGATGTCCTTTTATTATTTGCCCTTGTTTCACCAATTCTGAACACATTCATTCATTTGACATGTATGGATCTAATTGGAAGTACAACAGGTCTCCCTGCAGGTACGAGGATAAATAACTATGACAATATGGGTAGTTTCATGACAATTAGGGCTGGTTCAGACAACCATAGTTGGTTTGTGTATCACGGACCGATCACATTCTGGATGGGACTCATCATAGTGATATCTGATACAAGGAGTCCCTTTTTCCCAGATTGTAATCATGCTAAAAGTTCAGCAGAGGGAAGCAGTCCTCTGCACTGAGGTCAGTCTGGGGGAAAAAATGGCCCTGCAGGCTCCTTAATACATGGACTGACTATGATTGCCTGGCCATATGCTTCCAGCAAAACAGAGGCTTGGCCGATAGCGGCTACTGGAGAATGGGCCTCTCCCCTAATTATTGGGTTACAGACTTAAGCTCAAGCAATTAACACATTACCTGATAATGCAGCATAAAGGTTTCCATTGAAACACCCATGAACTTGGCTTTTACTTCAAAATCCCCCACTTCCTCTGTAGGGGTGATCTCAAAGATAACATTCTTAAACCTGCAGATAAAATATGAATATTTAGATCCCCATTGGCAGACATTGTAACAATTCAATTGAATAGTGCTCAATACATTTTACATAAATCACAAATTTACTGAGGGATCTGGTCAGCTGCTGTCCATAAACTCTACAGAGGAGATGGGGCAGAAGAAGGAGGGAGACAGAGAAAATTCCCTTGTGACAGAAACCTGCTGTAAATCATATGGTGACAGGAGGAATGCTGCCATCTTACAATGATAGTCTGCTTTATAAAGCCTGTGTCTACACGGACATGATGAACTGCTATAGCAATAACATTTTCACTGCCTTTGTGCTTCAGAAACAAGTTATTTTTAGTAAATCACCTACGTAATACAGTATAGATACTTCTGAAGAAGACATGGAAAACACAACACAAAGTAAGGCGTGCAATACAGAAAGGTCTGCGGTGATGCAATAACCAGAGGGAAGTAACTTTGGGCTACAGGAAGGGTGCTGCTTAAGAGATGGGCGTGCAGATGTGAGGCAATCCTTTCATAACACAGATTTTTTATAGGTGCTAAGTGTCTTGAAGAGTTGTGATTGTTAGTCACCTACATCCATCAAGGGAACAAGTGAGAATACAGGGATGCCATAAGTGGTGCAATTCTCAGGACTCAAACCAGTAGATTGGAGAAGTGTATCAGAATAAGGTCCAGTTCACATCTCTGTTATGTCTTCAGTTATTTTGACCCAAAGCAGGTGCGGTTGAACGGGTGTAAGTCTTTCCAGCGTCTATACCAGTGGTTCTAAACCGGGGCCTCCACCATGGAGGTCGAGACACACACATATTTGATTTAGCACTAAAGAAGGGTTCTGTGAATGTGCATATGAAACCGGTGGATTCGGTAACTCAAACAAGGTTATGAACCACTGACTATACAGAGGTATAATGGAAAAACTTGCACTGTTCTCTGTGTATGACCACTCCTGGTTTTGGCTCAAAATAACTGGAGACCTAACAGAGATGAGAACTGGACCTTAGATGTACAGAACAAAATATTTAGTAACTAAGATGTTACTTTATTGAGAGTCTACAAGCCAGAGAAATAATGGAAGACGTGCCCTTATGTTATAAGCGACTAAAACTACATTGGACCTAAAATCCCTGCACTCATTAGAACAACTTGCCCATAGGTGTATGATAGGTATGATTTTCTTTTGAAGGACAGAAAGGATTGAAAAATGTGGGTCCCAACCCAGCACCCTGGAAATGCTGTATGCTGTCACTGTGGCTGGTTGTATACGTAGCAGAAGGGTAAAGATAGAAATAATTCACTTGTTTCCAGATGTATTACAGTGATACGTACTGGTTGACCTGCAGATCTTCAATCTCCAGTAACACGCCTTTTTCATGGAGCCGAGCTGCTGAGTATTTGAGAGAAATCTTCTTGCTTTTCTTCACTTGTCCTTGTTTCTTGGACAGTCTGGGTTTAAAAAAGAAGTAAAACATTTTCTGACTATGTGGATTGTGTGACCAGTCTGAAATATTAGTATCATATAAGACTATCCACTTTTCATGGTACCAATTTCAAGGGAACAAACCGATATATATTATCCTATAAGCTTCAGTAGTGGACAGCCCTGCCTGTTCAATGAGTTTATCTATGAATTTTTAACCCTTGCTGTCCTGCACTGCCGTCTCTCTGGTCCGCCCCTGTATTCCCAGCGCTGTACAATGAGGGACAGGTGGGTGTGGTCAGTCACCTCGGCCGTCCGGAAGCTGAACGTATCACAGCTTCCGTACTTCTGTTTGTTTACAGGGGCACTGACTGGAGAGACGGCAGTGAGGGACCGCGGAGGTAAGTAAATGTTTAATTTTTTTAAGGAGCCCACTCCCGCTGACCAATTTTTGTTTTTTTTTATGGTCTCAGACAACCCCTTTAAGGGTCACATGACACATTACTACCATTAACAGATTTGGTACCAAAGATATTGCAAATATTATAAGAACTTCACAGAAATGAGTTTTGTAACTCTCTATTACTTACTTGCCCTTGCTTGCTAGATTGTCCAGGCAGGTCTTGGTGTAGTCTTTGTAGTAATCTACTTGTGATTCGTAGAAGTGGGCCTTGGAGCTGAGAGCAGAATGTGTCTGTTGTAGCTTTACTAATTCTGCTTTTCTTCGCTGCCGGTATCGCCTCTGATTACGGATATCCTTGAAAGGGAAAAGATGGTCTGTGATTCCAAAACTTAAAAGTGACCCAATCCATATTAACAAGGGTTAAAGAAATTATCTACTGTGGACAATCCATGCTTGTTACAAGGAGGCACAATGTGGTGGATATGGCAAGAAGGCAGATCTGCCACAATCAGGTATTGTATGGACAGCAATCACTAAAATGCCAGGCATGTAATGGTAGGTGTTTCCTCCAGAGAATGCTACAGGTGACATTAATGGCCCAAATAGTACAAGGGATTTACATTACTCTTAGTTACCTTGGCAATATCATTGATGAGATCCTGATATCGGCTCTCTGGTTTCACCATTCCAAGTTCCGCCAACTTCTTGAGCCCACTTTGTATCTTCACCTTCTTCTCTTGAAGAGTTAGATTGTCATCCCTTAAAGATGTGGCCTTCTTCATCTTGTCTGGTGTCTTGGCATTTCTTATGGCCCGCCTCTGCATGGCTCTCTGATGGTCAGCTTCCTAAAAAGGGACAGGCATATAGATGAATTTACCACATCACAAAACATACACATACTGGGCCGACATTCAGGACATGCAGCAGATTTACTGTCAGCAACGTCCCTGAACACCCTTTTAGCCAATACAGGCAGTCCCCGGGTTACATACAAGATAGGGTCTGGAGGTTTGTTCTTAAGTTGAATTTGTATGTAAGTCGAAACTGTATATTTTATAATGGAAGTTCTAGACAATTTTTTTTCTTTTGCCCCAGTGACAATTGGAGTTTCAAAATTTTTGGTGTAATTGGACCAAGAATTATCAATAAAGCTTCATTACAGACATCTTACAGCTGATTATTGCAGGTTGGGACTATAGTAAAGCATCCAGAGAGCTTCACCAGAGGTCACAGTGGGCAGAGGGGTCTGT
Source organism: Engystomops pustulosus (assembly GCA_019512145.1). NCBI lineage: Eukaryota > Metazoa > Chordata > Amphibia > Anura > Leptodactylidae > Engystomops > Engystomops pustulosus. The sequence goes on along the minus strand of CM033644.1, from coordinate 49,757,711 downwards.
CTGTAACTATGGGTTGTCTGTAAGTCGGGTGTCCTTAAGTAGGGGACCGCCTGTAATCCACACTCCTTTATCATAAAACAGTGGAAGTGCCTAAAACACAAGATAAATGTGGTACATAGGATGCAGACCAGTAATGCAGCACAAAATAAGCCAGCACCTTTAGCTTAATAAGTCCCAACTCACTTCCATAATTACTGCTCCTCTGTTGTGCAAAAGTGAGAAACGGGTGTTTTGTTTCACAATTGTTCAGCAAGGTGGTGGGTTAGTGGTCTGTCATCGGGGGTCACTGTGTCTATTAGCAACTTTCAGAAATCACATTACTTTTGAGCTGTTATTGGTATAACCAATGGTGTTTGTGAATAATTGGGGAATTAATTCTTTTTAATATTGACTATAAAATTAAAAGTTAAGTTTTATTCTTTAATGTGTCATCTGTGCTGCAATAAGAAATCACATTGACTGCGCCGGCAGACGCTTAGTGTGGCACACTCACAATAATTATAATGCCAGTTTTCTGCCTCTTGCCCAAATGCTGCCAGAAGGCCTCCTCAGACCAGTTCCACAAGGTCGGCTACAACAGACTATTCTTGGTCTCTCTCTAAAACCGCACACTAATTGTTTCATACACCACCATTTTCTGGGCTGATTTGCGAATACCAAGAGCTCTTTGCCATGAACGCTGTCTAGGAAGCACAAAACCAGCACAGTTGGTGCATTTGGACCACCTCAATTCTCGAATCTTCCATCAGGCTGCACAAATCCTATGCTAGAATGGAAGGACCCCTTTCCCTCAGCCAAGATACCCCAACGCTGCCCATAGAGAAATGAATATGTCATCCATGAATCACTGGGGTCAGTTCACCAATGTTCTGGTGAAAGACTTTTTGCAAATTACACTTCCTCCCTCCAGAGAGAGAAAGTGACCTTTGCCTCTGGGGCGATGGATCTCTTAGCACCAGCCCATTTTCCATGGATGAAGTGAGACTTCTGAAGAGGGTAACTGATGCAAGGACAAGCGCACGTGTATCACCTGGTCTTCTCGTCTCTGCACCTTAGAGGAAAGCGAGGTGGCCTACACCCTGCTTGTCTACACCGACACTTTTAACTTTATATCAATTATAATAAATAACGGAATAGCATGATGGGTTAACACAGATGTGGACTTATCCTTAAGTGACGTTTGATCCTGTGAGCATAGACTGGAATGACACTTCACCTGTTCAGGGGTTGCTGCAGTATCCAATATCTCTGTCAAGGTCTCTCCTGGTTGGAACCGAATAACATCCACTATCAACCGTTTTGTACTGGAAGGTAAAATAATGCCATGAATTATTAACTAGACAGAACAGGACGCAGCTCTGCAACAGATGGACTCTGTGGGACATGTTGGACTCATTGTAACATTACATCTGGGTCATGCAGAAGATTTATTTTATGATAAACAACAATCCATTTCTTTCTCACACAAAAACAAGGAAATAATTCCCAGCTGTGCCGGGACCTCCACTGATACAAACTTACTTCAGTAAGATGGTCCTTGCATCTTTTTCTGCATTCTCATCTCCAAGAACTTCAAACTTGTTTGTGAGGGTCAGGGACACTTCAGTCTTTGCTAGCGACTCTTTCCCTGAATCTGGTGAAGATCCAGGCCCCTCACCTAAAACAAACAAGACAAACATGGTAAAATGCAAGAAGTGAGGAACACATCTACAGAAGTATATAAATTATAGAAATGCCCTTGGGGTTAGCTATGAATATGCAGACACAGTTTACCTTGGTGCTGTAAATTTTATTTATAAAAAAAAGCTCAATAAATGTATTTTTGATGTATTACAACTGATCCTTTCTACAATACTTCAATAATTCCTGTATATATACTGATAAACTAGCATAAATATGCGTCATTTAACCTTATACTGAATTGTGATGCACCATTTAAAAGCAGTAAAAGAACATTTATGTATTCTAGCCAGAACAGCGCCACACCTGTCCATGGGTTGTATGTGTTACACCAATTCAGCTCCATTAAAGTGAATGGTAAACCTATGACTCGCGGGCCAGGCTCCTGGTGGGGCCGGTGGAAGAATAAAAAACCATGAACTCACTTATCGGAAGCTCCCCCGCAGCTCCGCTACTTGGAGCACCGGCAGTGACAGCTCCGTTCGCGCCGGTGTTGCACTGACATCAAGCAAGCGGCTGATATCATAGTCTGTGAACCGCCAGTGCGAATGGAGCTGTCACCACCGGCCAGACTGCTTCAAGTAGCGCGGAGCATCAGAAAGGTGAGTTCATGGTTTTTTATTTGTATGAACTGGGGTGGTGGATTGTAAGGCTGTATACAAGGCAGGGGCTGGCTGGCTGTATACAAGGCAGGGGCTGGCTGTATACAAGGCAGGGGCTGGCTGGCTGTATACAAGGCAGGGGCTGGCTGGCTGTATACAAGGCAGGGGCTGGCTGGCTGTATACAAGGCAGGGGCTGGCTGGCTGTATACAAGGCAGGGGCTGGCTGGCTGTATACAAGGCAGGGGCTGGCTGTATACAAGAGGCTTGCTAAAAGGGGGCATGGGGCTGGCTGGCTGTATACAAGGCAGGGCTGGCTGGCGTACACAATGCAGAGGGGCTGGCTGGCTGTATACAAGGCAGGGGCTGGCTGGCTGTATACAAGGCAGGGGCTGACTGGCTGAATAAAAGGCAGGTATGTAGAGGTGTTTAGGCAAAAGATGGTCTAGGACTAAGGGATCTCCTTATCCCCATATAAACCACATCAATGAACTATCCAACAAAGTCGACCGTAGAAAAATATTTTTTATAAAAATTTTTAATTTTACTTCAATATACATACATCTTCTCAATGTTTGCAGTAATTCAATAATCACATATAATAGATTGCAGTTTTCAAGTTGAGTGAAGCCACAAAGGATATATATTTCTCGCTGAATCCAGCGTAGTCCATTGGTAAATGGTAAATACACTCACATATTTTCAGACCTATCTGCAGAGACCCACACTCCTCAGGCTGTTAGATCAAGTTGTGTGAGCCACATGGAGTGACGTTTCAGGGAGACACACCCCCTTCCTCGGACATGGCATGCCTAAGGAAGGGGGCGTGTCTTCCCAAAATGTATGTATATTAAAGTAAAATTTAAAATTGTTTATCAAAAATCCTTTTCTACGGTCAGCTTTATTGTATACAGGGGAGGGGCAGGCTGGCTATATAATGGGGGGTTTGGCTGGCTATATACTGGGGGCTGGCTATATACAGGGGTGGGCTGGCTGGCTAGCTATGTACAGGAGTGGGCTGGCTGCCTATATACTGGGGAGGGGCATGCTGGCTATATACTGGTGGGGGCTGTCTGGCTTTATATAAGGGGGCTGGCTGTATACTGGGCGGGAAGACTGACTATATACTGGGCTGGCGGGCAGGCTGGCTATATACTGGGTGGGCAGGCTGGCTACATACTGGGTGGGCAGGCTGGCTACATACTGGGTGGGAAGGCTGGCTACATACTGGGTGGAAAGGCTGGCTATATACTGGGTGGACAGGCTGGCTATATACTGGGAGGGGGGACTGGCTGGCATATATACTGGGAGGGGGACTGGCTGGCTGTATACTGTGGGGGGGTGGGTGGGTGGGTTAGGGGGGGGGCCTGGCTTTATACTGTATAAACATACTGTACGGCTCTCGCAGAATTATATTTTAAAATATGTGGTGCTTATGGCTCTCTCAGCTAAAAAGGTTCCTGACCCTTGCCATAGACAGATACAGAAAGCAAACCTGTTTTTAAAACTTGGGTATTTTTAAAACGGGTTTTGTTTTATATCTGCAGCTAACTTAAAACCCTCACCGAAAAACTATTGTTCAACCCTATTGTTCAACTATTGTTAAATACTTTACTAACAGCTGACAATGGCATAACACAACAAGTCACGTCATAGTGACCTTACCAATCCCCTGCCGCTCCTGTACTGACACATCCCTGAACTCCGGCCAGTTTCTGTCCTTCCAGCTGACAGGACATGTGACTGCTGCAGCGGCGCCCCCTGTGGTGTCCACCAGAGCACTGCTGCAGCATGGTGGGCAGGGACTAGCGGAAGACTAGGGGTGAGCATTCCTACTTCTATTATAGTATAAGCAGTTTATAAGACTCCCTTATTAAGTGCCGACTTATTCTGCATCCTACAAATAGCACATTTCCATATGTCTAGTAGGGCATTCAGACATTACAGAGGTTTGGGACTACCTTCTAGAAGTCAGAGAGGGTTACAAGTTACAGATTTTCAGGTGCTAGTGGACCGGGCTTGTCAATGAACTTGTCACTGTTACTTTATATTGACAATGGATCCAATGGTGGATCTGCACTAATCAGCTTATTAATTTGATGGGGGGGATTTGGAGAAGGTTCTTGATAAAACATTTTGTTACCAACTGTCATATCCTTATCTATTTGTCACATTCACCGCCATCTCTTACCTATAAGAGACTCAATAGTGGGCACCTCTCCGAGATCATCAAGCAGCTCATGGATAGGATCGTTGTGCTCTGGTGCTATAGCATCCTGGTGGTCTAGCAGCAGCTGCAACATGAAGAGGATTAATATTCACTGTTCTCTCTCCCTTAAGCATTGCACTGGAGAAAATCTTATATTCTTCACGTGTGCTTCACTTTATATACTTAGTTTCTGAGTTCTGAGCAATTTATGTAATTATTACTAAATAGACCCCAGCAGGTGACGCATCCTGCCACTTCCTTCTATACCATAAACTGCTGTCTATAAGGATGCTGAGCACTGCAGCAGTTTCCTCCATTAGTATTCACTGGAGCATCAGAACACGTGTGACCAGCCGCTTCATCGCTTAGTGAGAACAGGACCCCATTCTAGAGATTGCTGGGAGTTTCAGTAGTTGGACCCCCACCAATCAGATTGTTATACTCTATTCAGAGTACAATCAATTTTTGTACAACATCTTTAATGTCCCTGCAAAGTCTCTTCACGAATGTTTTCTTCACTTTATGGACCTGTAGGCTCTCTGCTTGATTTCTATATATTACAGATACATAATACAGCAGTGTTCATAAGATCTTAGCTGCTATCTGGATAAACACTTCACTGCACCCACAGCTTTGCACCCATTAACCTTACCAGATGTGACACTGTAGACTAGGATGAGCAGATAAAGATGCAATAATGACACACAGGGCAGCATATGGCACTGCCCGAACCTTGTACTTACTGTGTGTGTGTTAACAATTTCCCCTATAGAAATATAGATAACTGGTTTGGTGAGGGTGATCAGATCTGAATATTCGTCCACATTAAACTTATCCTGTGGCTCTGGAACTTCACAAGCGGATTGGAAGAAACGCCTGTGGAAATCATGAAAGATATACAAACATTACGGGATTATTTACATGTCATCTAAAGACTCACACACTGAAGATATTAAAATGTGACTTTACAAGGAATAATTATTGTGTTCCAGGAAAATTGCTCATTGGATTTCAGTTTGTTTCTGTTGTCATCTCAGTGAAAGAATGGAATCCTATATATACATCATCCACACGTACAGGTTATAGGAAGATTTACCTAAACTTTTGGTAGGACTGTGCAAGGTATTCATTGATCATGCTCAGGTGGGCATTGTCCCCAAGGAACATCTTGTTGGAGGCTGCATGTTGCAGCATCTTGGCGATGGATCCGAGGTTTCGGCGCTGATCTGTGGTAAGCTGACCTCCAGCAGAAAGGTCAATGATATCAAAGGCATCTGGAGCCACAATGGCTGGGTTCATGTAGCGGTAGTACAGCAGATTTCCCACAATCTAGTGGAAAGAAGCAGAGACTTGTCTCTTAGTACGGTTGACTTTTGCAAGAAAGAGAATCTTAAAGGAAATCTACCATCAAAATCAAGCATGAAAAACAAGGGACACTAAGTCATAGATCCAGGCACCATGAGTGTTGTTAAGTTTTCCTTCCTTCTAAAATCAACTTGTAAAATGATGTTAATGGATCAGAAGATCTCGGGGAAGGGGGGGTTATCCCTCAGTGCTGCAACTTCACAGGCTGTTACTGTGCACATAGTACTTCCCCCTCCCTGGGGCGTAACTAAAGCAACAGCAGCCATTGCAGGAAAGGGGATAGCAAATATAAGAAGATTTCCACAGTCATGGATCTATGTGTAAGTGTCCCTGGTGGATTTTGATAGTAGATTTCTATTAAACACCAAGAATAGCTTTCTTAGGGTTTAGAAGTTTGGCTTAAGAGAAAATGGGGGGAATTCATTATCACCAGTCTTAAAGTTCCCTCCACTGGAGGTCCGCTCAGAGGCTCCCGCTGGAGATTTTTGCTCCACCAGCAGTGTCTAATAGTCTCCACCAGTTTCCCTCGCACCAATAGGCCCAAAGTGGCGTGTGGGTCAAGAAGAAAGCAAAATAGATAAGCCATAATGAATCTCCCCCAATGCAATAAAGTTGTGGGACTCCTGGAAAGTTAATTAATGGGGTTATTGCAAAACACAGAAATATAATTTTAAAATTAAGAACTTTATTATTTTTTTTAATTCATATAATCATACATATTGAAAACCACAAGTGTGGGCACAGCAGAATGACCAGGCAGACAGTGGGCTCAATCCACAACATATAAAAGCATGTAAATAAAAGGTAAAACGCAACGTAAAAGGTAGAGAAAATCTGTGAATGAGAGCATAATAAAAGCAAGATAGTGAGTGCAATAGATGTAAAAGGTGGCGACCAACTGGGGGGAGGACACCAGACAATGAGCCTGTTGACAATGAGCCCCCATACTCCTGTGCATTGAGCTTTGCATTTTGCCTGCTATTTGTTTTATACCTTGGACACATTCAGCTCTGTGGATTAGGGGACTTGGCAACCACCTTTACATCTATTACATGTTATGTTTCCTAGTGGCAGTAAATAATTTTACAGTTACAGTGATAACAAATGCAATAAGTTGTAACATTAGTATGGTGCGCTTCACCTGTCACTCAAAGGTTAAAATCAGTGTCATGGAGTGGCCTTGACCCACATTGGAAGCAATCATACCTATAGTTATCCTCCACCCTCCCATATAGAGTGTAAGCCCTTGCAGGCAGGGTTCTCCTTCCACTTGTATCAGTTTAGTTATATAGTTTTGCCTCTATTGTACTTCTTCATACTTGAATGTGAATGAAAAATATAGCACCATGAAATACACGGTGCTCGATAAAGTATTAATACTATTAATAACACGTTAAAGTTGCATTTCTACCACTGTACTAGTGAAATAAAATAATCACCTTATGTGAGAGCTAGTGCAATATCGAGGCCCCAGGGCAGAAAAGCAGAAAGCTGAAAGAATAGAAATAAGTGGAGATTTCAGATATAGCACAGATGGAGTCAGCAGGCAGAAAAGAAATGTGAACATCTGAAATAAAAAGGCATCAAAAAAATCCAGAGCAAAGGATCTGTTATACCACAAGTGACCAGCAGAGGGTACCATTCTCTCAGACTAAATTATAATAGTGTATACATAGACACCAAAGCAGAAAACATGGTACAATTATACTGCATATGATCAAACATAAGAGAAAGGGAAAGCAAGCAGGAGAAAAAGAGAGAGATAATCAGCCTATCACATTCCCTCACTGTATGAAACTTTAACTCTCCATTTAGTAACTCATCCTGTGTCCTCCTCCCGTCTATTATCCACCAGATATATACCTAGCTCAAGGCTTCTCTGCAGTCCCATTGACTTTGGACTTTGTATATAAGATGGTGGCTGATGGCTGGTCCAAGCAGCAGAAATGTTATTTATTAAATTATTTTATACTATTCCCTTATAAAGAATAGCTGGACCATTACACAGGCTATGATACATTGGGGCACAATTACTAAGGGTCCGAACGCCGCATTTTCGTGGGGTTTCATGAATATTTCAGTTTAGCGACAAATTGCCCCGGGATTTTGGCGCACGCGATTGGATTGTGGCGCATCGGCGCCTGCTTTCACGCGACAGAAATAGGGGGCGTGGCAGTCTGACAACCTGCCGGATTCGGAAAAACCGTGGAATTTAAAAAACGATTTGTGTCACAAGATCAAGCACTTACCTGCACCGGGAAGAAGAAGGTGAACTCCGGCGGACCTTGGCGCAGCAGCAACACCTGCTGGATATCGGGCGCATGACCTTAGTGAATCCCGGCAGACTCGAATTATCGTCGGACAACGCGCCATGGGATCGCGACAGGACTGGGAAAGTAAATGTGCCCCATTGTGTCACCCTTTTCACCCCCATAGCCTGTAAGCTCTTGTGTAACCCCCTTCATCCTTGTGGACTATTAGCTCTTGCGAGCAGGGCCCACACTCCTATTGTTCCATATGACTGTTTGTACTCTGTCATGTAATATTATATTTGTATATGTCACCCATGATTTGTAAAGTGCTATGGAATATGATGGCTCTATATAAAGAGTTATTATATTATTATTATTTTTATTAACCTATGGTGTCTAAACAGTTGCGTTACAGTTTCAGTCCAGAATAATACAGTGAACTGCATGTTATATTATGGACTGAAGCTGTCACTATACAGTTGAACTCCTACAAAATTTTCAATGAACTTCAAAGAAACTGACCTTGAGCAAGTCATCTTCTCCAGCATCTGGAAACTTCTCATGAAGGGTATCTTTCAGGACCTTGGCAATGTAACGCATAGCATAACTGCAACATAGTAAGAAATATATTAAGCAAAGCAAGTGGGATGGTAAAAAAAACATGTGGATAATGTTAACAGAGTGAAAAACCGTCTCTGGAAGTCTGGAGAATTGTGTCAATCACAGGAGCTTGACCAAGACTGGTGAAGAAGAAAATAAAAACTTACGGGATCTTATCAACCGAGCTGATAATAGCAGCGAGGAACTTGTCCGTTACGGTCCTCATGTTCTTGATGGAAGCATCCAGTCTATTCCTCACCTCTTCGTGAGCCATGGCTTGCTCTGGTGTGACATCGTAAGGCAGTTTGCTGTTGCCAATACAAATATTAAGAAAGATTATTATAAGTGTGTTATTCCAGACCATAAAACTGGAGAAAATGTATATAATAAAGAGCTTGTGCAGGGCACCTCACCTCGCTTCTCCAGTCTGAGATTCCATCTGGTTCACCCAGGACTTGTAAATGTCTACTGGGTCGGTTTTGATGTTGAGGGCCTTATCATCCATGATCTCTTTCACTACTGGTGACAGGATCTGCCGCAAAGCATTCTGACCACGAGCTCCACGGTTGAAGCTTACCACCATTTTTATAACTGTGGGGTTCCCAGTGACTATTTCCTGAATCATGTCCACCTTGGATCTATAACATAGAGGACACATGCAAATGACTTTTTCATATATTACTCTTATATCTGTCATCACACATTTGTGTTTTATTATGGCCTCCAGCTGTCATTGAACTATATGAACCACATATTTTCTTTTTTTTGGTAACTTTGTTTTTATTGGACATTTTAGTAAAATAACATGAAACCAATACGTTTGCTATGCTATTTTCCATTTTTGGCTGTAAATCAAGCAATACATTAACATAATTACAATATCAATTCAGGTCCTCAAGGTGTACAATGTCCTATCATGTGCATATACCATAAATTATAAGATGATAATACCGTTAATCATACAAGCCAAATCACATTCTGGAAGAGGAAGCTGTATATTTGCAGGTACTTACTTTATCTCCTCTTGAAGGGCAGTTTTGAAGAGACGCAGAAGCAGATATTCTTCTCTTTGATTGGATGCATAGTTATAGAGAGTAAAAATGACAGAGTCCATGAATTTCGTGGATTTATTTTGGGGCATTTGGAAAATGAGCTTGGCCAGATATGTGGGATTAGTCTGCAGAAAAAAATAAACAAAAAAATAAAATGTATTCTGCCCCATACACACAGATATATACACACTATAGTCTTTAAACCTTTTAATATCACCATATGAATTCAATGCATTCTATTCACTAAATGAGAAATGGTAATAATATATGTTTATTCATATACTAAATACTTTTACCCATTTTAAGTAATGAACATTTATTATTTCTATCCATTATGTCTTTTCTGAGATATTCCCAGTTTAATCTGTATGCTAATGAGGCAGTTGCTGTACTCAGGTCATGACCTCAGCACCCAGAGCACTGCTATTCCTGCCTAAAACACTTCCCTTTTCTTCTGTAGTCTCTCCATGCTTCACACAAAACAAATCAAAATATCTCCTGCAGGTATAGCAGTGCTCCGGGTGCTAAGGACATACCTTGGGTGCACCAACTGCCTCATTAACATACGGATTAAAATGGGAATTTCTAAGAAACTGCATAATGGACAGATACAGTAAAAATATCTTTACAATATGCTTTGTGGCAGCCTCCCTTCAAGAGTTTGCAGCAGTTTTATGGCAACATTGATCATTTGCTGGCAACAATTGGCACATACCTGTAGTAAGTAAAAGAGATGCTGGTAAGCCTCCAGCTTTTCCCTTTTCTCCTTGCTCAGAGCTTTCAGTCCTCCCCTCTGTTTGTTAATCATCATCATATCAGCGAGCTGCTCCTTGTTTTTCTTTGTTAACTTCTTACTATGGGAAACAACATCCTAAAAACAGAGTAAAGCAAATCATTATCTTTTTATGTTATTGTCATTTATTTAAGTAGTTTTCCAGTTTGGGATACAGATGACCCTTATCAGACCACACATGAGACAAGTGGAGGTCCCAAGTATCAGCTATTTCCATTCCACTAAAACAACAGAACATTGACCTGGAAGTGCAGCCCTGTATACTGCCTGCCATGGGGAACTGTAGCTGAGCTCCTATACAACTATAGCTAACCGGTGGTGATTCCGACCAATCTGATAATGGGGTCATATCCTATGGTCAGTAATATCAAGACTTTGAGGCTCCGGAGGTGTTCACAATTACTTTTTTTTCGAGGGTAAAACCTAATTATAACAAAGCACTTCAAACCTACCCAATGTATATTACAATTTAGGGTATATTTAAAAGTGACTGAAACTCTGCAACAATATGTAAATCCTCATACAATACACCAAATGATGCATATTTTTGTTGTTTTACAGTAGATTTGATGTAGGAAATGTTTTTTTGCATTTCAAAAGTTGGAATTTACAATAAAAGTCTACAACATGCTGCAGACTGCAGAGAATAAAATCTGAAACATTGAGAGTAAAATCTAAAACATTGGGGCACATATACTTAGCCAGTCACCGGAGTTCACAGAAAGTGCATTGTCCAATTATAATGCACTGTTCCGCGATTCACTAAGATCGTGCGCCTGATATCATGAATGTGCCGCTTCCCCGCTCAATTCTGACAGAGTTCACCATCTTTTTACTGGTGCATGTAAGTGCTTGGGCTTGCGGCACACAACCCCTAAATTGTGTCGCATGGAAGCCAATGCAGCTGTGCCAAAAAAGGGTTGCATGTGAAACAATTGCAGCGCACCCACTACTTAAATACCTGTGCAAGCCATTTTAACATGAAGAATGGGCAAAGTCCGAAAAAAGTGCGTTGCAAAGCCCATAGTAAATGTGCCCCACTGTGTACAGCAATGTAATCCAATGTCACAACCATTCAGTACACCTCATCACAATATTGTAAATACCTCATCCCAATACATTGGGTATAAAATTTACTTGGACAAAGTAGGGAACAATTTTAACTGGAACATTTTCTATCCATCTGCAAAATTTAGGAATACGGAATGTTCAGCTTTCTTATTTGTCTGTGCGGCAAAAATCCATCATGAGCCACTGTGATAAATTAGGCACAGCAAGCTAAGTGACAAGCTTCTGGTCTATCTAAATAAAATGCACCCCATCTCTGTACAACTGGCTGGATTGCCATATGATATACATACATGTTCATATAACATACCTGCAGTGTAATTTTGTTTTTTACTAGGAGTCCAATCTTGATATCCATAAGATTGAGGTCATTCTCCAGCTGCTGGTTTGATCTTATGAGAGTCACTACTTCCTCTCTCAGTTTCATGACTTCCAGTTCCTCCTGAAAGTCCTGATCACTCTGGTCCAAGAGATGGACAAACTTGCGCACCACTGCCATTGGGGGATTTTCTGCATTGACTGGAGAAAAACACACAAAGAAGTTCTATTAAATAAGTTTTATTACTGCTAAAATAGATTTTAGCCCCTGAAGTTTCTATGTCATACTATGTATAGGAAAGGTCATCAATATATACATTTTCCATATGCATAGCAGGCCTACATTTTAGCACGTAGTAGTATAATTCACTAAAGAAATAGCTGCACTTACTCAAGGTCTTGTAGTCATCTCGAGCTTTGTTGGCACGAATAAAAGCTTGGATTTTTACAATATCGTTAATCTGCGGGCAGAAGTATAAAGTTATTGCATGTGGATTCTCAGTGGAAGCATGTCCTACCATCACTACATGGTCAATTTGCTCACATGGTCGTTGAAGTACTTGAGTCTGTCTCTGTAGCGTTTCCTGGCCTGATACATGCGGGTGTATGACTGAATCTAGAATGTGATATGAATCAGGCATTACAATATGTGACATAAGGATTAGTATTTCTTCACCATTATCTAATAACACCGTACCTTCACGGCTTCATCACTGTGATCATTCAGATACTGCATGCGATCCCTGAATTCTTTCCTCTGTTTCTGACCTCTATAGTGGGCCTAGAAGGAACAAAACACGATTCTTAAAAACCTTATACAAGCTCTGCCCCATACACTAGTCCAGCTTCGTGGAAAGTAAATAGGATAGTCCTGAAGGCTGAATGAAAACTATTAAGTGCTAATGACTTATTGGGGGCATTTATTATCAACTCCACCCCCCCACCACCACTGCTGGGCCTCTTGCTCCTTATTTATCAATTGTCGCTGCCACAATACTGCTGCTTTTCTGATACTCACGACCTGTTCTTTTTTGGGCACAAAATAGTGGCGCTATAGTTTTCAGACTCATTTTTAGGCGCACAATTAGAGCCGCTAAAAGCTAATCTACAGAGTTCTATTTCACCTTTATGAATGGGAAGGCTGTTCTAAACCTTTTTGTTCATGCGCCAAATTATTCATCCCCTGCGCCACAAAGTTACATCCCACTAAAAATTACAGCGCACTTCCAGCGCCACCCTGGGTCCAAATTGATAAATGCCTGCCATTATTACAAGACATTTCATTCCAAGTAGGTGCAACATTTCTTAAATATGTAAGAGAACAAACCTGAATGCAGGTCACAGCGGGAACCTGCTCTTTTAAGAAGTTCATTCTGGAGTTATATTTCTTTCGAATCAGAAAGCCACGACAGCGGGCCTGGAGTTTGGTGATGAGGCTTTCATTAGCCAGCCATAACTGTTCCCGGTTATATGCAGCTGAAACCCCAGAGATGGTGCTCTGGAAATCACACAAAATTATAATTACAGCGACACAAATCTAAAACACGTCTCATATATTAAAGTGATAACAATGAATGGAGAGCAAACAGTATAATAGTCAAATTACCCAACTTTAACCAACTGCTCCTTCTCAAGTACCAAGAACTGGAGAGAGTTTATATGTAGGATCTATAATTACATTACATATAAGTATCTCTTTAATAATACCAGAGGCAGAGCTGTGCCAACTTATATGGCAATTATGACATTTTTACAAATGGTTCACATTAGGTCTAGTTACTTGAAAGTAATGGAAAAGAAAATGGAACCTTATCATAATAAAAAAAACCCTCTTCTTATTCTTGTTATATAGTATAATAGATTGTAAGCACTTGCGAGCAGGGCCTTCATTCCTATTGTTACATATGACCATATTGTAGAATATGATGGCGCTATATAAAGATTTATTATCATTATAATTATGTGGTTATGAATAATCATTAATTGATTTCCATACAGATTTAGGCTTCCTATGCACAAAGGTGTTTTGTTCTCAGGCCACAAGCAACACAATCTTTGTCCGTTATTTGCGATCCATGTCATTAGTGTGTAAGTAGTCCTATGTCCGGGTGTGACTGGCAAATTATGTCCCTAGCTTGTCCCAACCACTTGAAGGGTCACAATAGTGTTACACAGCCTTTAAACCAAAATTATGGACCGCATGCAGATGACGTGTGTGGCATAGGTATTTCTCCGCCACTATATATACGCTCACCGGCCACTTTATTAGGTACACCATGCTAGTAACGGGTTGGACCCCCTTTTGCCTTCAGAACTGCCTCAATTCTTCTGGCATAGATTCAACAAGGTGCTGGAAGCATTCCTCAGAGATTTTGGTCCATATTGACATGATGGCATCACACAGTTGCCGCAGATTTGTCGGCTGCACATCCATGATGCGAATCTCCCGTTCCACCACATCCCAAAGATGCTCTATTGGATTGAGATCTGGTGACTGTGGAGGCCATTTGAGTACAGTGACCTCATTGTCATGTTCAAGAAACCAGTCTGAGATGATTCCAGCTTTATGACATGGCGCATTATCCTGCTGAAAGTAGCCATCAGATGTTGGGTACATTGTGGTCATAAAGGGATGGACATGGTCAGCAACAATACTTACGTAGGCTGTGGCGTTGCAACGATGCTCAATTGGTACCAAGGGGCCCAAAGAGTGCCAAGAAAATATTCCCCACACCATGACACCACCACCACCAGCCTGAACCGTTGATACAAGGCAGGATGGATCCATGCTTTCATGTTGTTAACGCCAAATTCTGACCCTACCATCCGAATGTCGCAGCAGAAATCGAGACTCATCAGACCAGGCAACGTTTTTCCAATCTTCTACTGTCCAATTTCGATGAGTTTGTGCAAATTGTAGCCTCAGTTTCCTGTTCTTAGCTGAAAGGAGTGGCACCCGGTGTGGTCTTCTGCTGCTGTAGCCCATCTGCCTCAAAGTTCGACGTACTGTGCGTTCAGAGATGCTCTTCTGCCTACCTTGGTTGTAACGGGTGGCGATTTGAGTCACTGTTTCCTTTCTATCAGCTCGAACCAGTCTGCCCATTCTCCTCTGACCTCTGGCATCAACAAGGCATTTCCGCCCACAGAACTGCCGCTCACTGGATGTTTTTTCTTTTTTGGACCATTCTCTGTAAACCCTAGAGATGGTTGTGCATGAAAATCCCAGTAGATCAGCAGTTTCTGAAATGCTCAGAGCAGCCCTTCTGGCACCAACAACCATGCCACGTTCAAAGGCCTCAAATCACCTTTCTTCCCCATACTGATGCTCGGTTTGAACTGCAGGAGATTGTCTTGACCATGTCTACATGCCTAAATGCACAGAGTTGCCGCCATGTGATTGGCTGATTAGAAATTAAGTGTTAACGAGCAGTTGGACAGGTGTACCTAATAAAGTGGCCGGTGAGTGTAAATAACATAGGCCAAGTGAAAACCGATAGCACACAGATGAAACCATGTAGCATAATACAGGGTGATGTCCAGATGTAAAGCAACATTTAGAGAGGCTATTACATTCTTCTTTGTTGGCTGGACATTGGTGTTCATATTGCACAGGTAGTCTATGGCAGGCACCCATGTGTGATGAAATCAGAGGTCTCTACAGAAAATTTTTCTCAGTTCTTAGCATCTAGCTTGTTAGAAGGTCCCGGACATGATCAGATGCTGGTACAACATCCTATAAATCCAATCTCTCACTTGCTGCCCCTAGCTACTAAGGCTTCTTTCCACCTTCCAATGGTGATTTTTATTAGTACGTGTTGTCATGTACTGCGTTACAGCCATTTACCTGAATGTCTTCCTTTGACAGCTGAGTGTTGTTCTGTACAAATCCTGGAGGCTCTTCCCAGCTCCCTTCATTACTATTCAGGTTGAAGTAATAATGATAACCGCCCTTCACCCAGTGCTGCACCCATTCACTTCCATTGTCCCCTACAAGACATAGACATTTCACATGAGGGATGACTTTAATTACTCAACAGTTCAATGCATAATGCACCAACACTTAAAGATAAATGTTTGTGATAGTATAACCATTATTAATAATACGTTTTAGAGTAACATGTAATGATTCTTGTATTCCCTAAAGAATGCAGGGTCGATTTAAAATCCCAAACAGATTAGTGTAGTGAATTTTACCTCCTGCTGCTTTAGTTTTCTTCAGATCAGCCAGTTCGCTGTGATAGGTCTGAGCACATTCTGCGGTCACCCCATAAAGTCCAACATCAGAGGATCTCAGGGCCTGGAGAGTTTGGGTGCTGTCACCCTGGTCTACTGCTTCGTTTATAGCCAGGACACCACGAGAGACTGGAAGGATAAAATTTATAGTTTTATAAAAGGTTTTTGATAAAGCGTCCGTCACTACAAATAGTAAATGATGGAACTGGATCACACAGGAACGCAATATTTCACATGGCGCTTTCAGAATTTCCTAGAGGAAAGCCCAGAATAAGTAAAGCTACAAGTGTGTACTGTGCTAAAACATGCAACAACGATCATTTAATATTAATCAATGAATCGTCCAGAGTTGTAAGTGCATTACTCATAAATGAGAATAGCCAGGTGTTTTTTACATTACATTGAGCCTACAGGAAAACACTTTTAATCTCTTTACCCACATGTGAGTTTATTTCAACAAACTCACTCCATGCACTTGCAGGATTTATGAGGCTGCACTTAGAATCACTGAACTGAACGGATATGCGGAGTTCAGTTCAGTGATTCTTGGTTCTGTTCAGTAACTCCTGCATTTGTTGGACCAAACTTACTCCTTGGCAATGGGTCAAGGATACATGGCACCTTTGGCTGAAACAATCACCATGCAAACAAAGATTGTCTTGTTGCTATTCAAAAGCTCCAAGTCATATCTCTGACACATGATTTCTGTTTATAAAGTGACCATGAAAGCCAAGCAAAAACCATGAAGAACCCCAGTGACTTTGAGGTGGTCCATCAGAATTCTTAGATTTCTGATACAGAAGAACATAATGCTATATACTGTAATTGCTATGATTGATGTTCAAACTACCAGCAAGGACAACATGACTTCTGATTGAGGCTGCCCATGAGCATAGAGTATATCAATTCCTAACATAACAAAAGCAAAGAAACAAGCAACGTATTAATTATGGTGTAGTAAATATGCACAGTGCACCCCAATCAATCCTGTGAATATTCTGCCCTTTGACTCTTATTATACAGGTACATACATCTTTGGGCATCTTCGGTTTCTTTATTGGAGCGGAATATTCCATCTTGAATTTCATCCAGCCAGAGAACTGCAGATTCATCTTTCGTTTCCTGAGAACATAAATATTATAATAAAGTTACATTAGAAATTCATTTTGCAGTTAGTATTCACAACATGCATAGTTTTTTTTAGCTTAGAGATGATCCATGTCTATAACAATAAAGACAGCAGAGGGCGCTTTTGTCCACCTCAAAACTATATTGGAGAAATATGAAGCGAGCCTTTTAGCTGTGCACATAAGCCAAGCATAGATCTAATACTGTATGGCAATGCCGACATAAAGACCCATCAAGTGCTTTACCAGATGCTTCATACATTTAACTGTTCCAATATGTTCCACACAAGCTAAGCCAATATATATTTTGCACAAATACTCGCCAAGAACCAAAACTTCATAACTAGAACGGAAAGTCCAATAATCTTAAGCTTTTGTTTTTGTAGGACTGAGCCCTGCAGCCCATTACATAAGAGAGAGCAGACAAATACCACACCACTACCAATAGTCTGCAGATGGGAAAGTATTCATTCTATGGAATGATACTGGAGTATATTCTACATCTCTAATCTTAATCTAGTCTTAATCTCCAAAATACAATCCTCCTACCACTATGGATGTGCGTGTGTAATATACTTAATAAACATATTATTAAACATCAGGCTCTGCAGAGAAAGCATCGGCATCCAGACCATGGTAGACTTGGCTCATGGGTAGAGGAGAACCTTTGTATAGCAATGTACTATACAGGCGATCACAGTATTTGACAACAGTGATCATGATCTGGGGAAAGATTACACAGCAGAACTGGATAAGGCGCAACACCCAACTGCTTATGGTGTGATCTGCTATGCAGCAGCTTTGGTGAATACACAATCAGCACTCATGGCTAAAGCATAGTGTGTAAGCAGGGGTGGTGGGCATGGCCTGGTACATAACATAGGTTGGTAAAGCATGCTCTGATACATAGACTTGTTGTGTCATGCGTGGTCTGGAACACAGAAGTATTGGGCAAGACACAGTCTGGCACAGTGATGTGTTAGATGTTGCATAGTCTCTCATACATCAATGTAATAAGGTTGTGCATGGTGTAAGATCAATCTTACATTGATGTACGGCAGACTATGTGTAATCTTACTCCATGAACACATATAGGGGCACATTTACTAAGGGTCCGCACGGCACAGGTTTCCCGACTGTTTCCGATTTGCGCCGCATTTGAGTGGAGTTTTTCGCGCACGTGATCGGATTTTGGCGCAACTTGCATGATTCGGATTAAGCGCGGGATTTACAATTCAATTTGTGTCGCAAGACGATGCACTCACATACACCAGGAAGAAGAAGGTGAACTCCGGCGGACCTGAGTGGGGAAGCGACACATGCAGGAAAATGGACGCATGATCTTGAAGAATCGCACTGGACTTCATCCTCGTTGGAGAACGCACCTCGGGGATCGCAACAGGACGAGGTAAGTAAATCTGCCCCATACTCTGGCATACATCAATGTAATAAGCTTGTGCATAGGGTAATGTGTGTAAGACCATGAATAATGGTTAAATACATGTCACTCCTGGTAGCATATGATTCAAGCTGGTGCTCAATCAGGGAACCACCCCTGGTCTTATTCAATAAGATAGTACTTGCCACTCAAATGTGATGCAATCTTCTTTTATTCAAGAAATTAATTTTAACATTTGATTTTCGGTATGCAATCCAAAAATAACATTTTGGTCAATTCACATGACCTTCATCAGAAAAGCATTGCCCACGTGACACTGCCGCCATTGGAGCAAGATGCTTGGGTGTGTAAGACATGGTCTACAATAAAGGCGACCTGGTACACTGGAGATATGGAAAGAGATTGTGGTGAATTATTTTGGTGACTGATTCCAAGTATTGTGATGCGCCCGTGATTCCTGTGGTTATCTGAAAGTAGTGCAGCCCTCTTTGGCACCACACTGAACAGTGATGGTCATTATCCTTAAATTTAAGGCAGTAAAACACAGACCCTATTGTACCTATAGGCAGTACATGAAAGTACTCTAAGAGCTCAGTTCTAATAATGCATTGTATCCTGGGAACAAGTCACTGAGAGAAGCAGCCAGTAATGACTTAGTCAAAGTGCTTTTTCTTCTCGGGGACCACACAAGGTTTCTGTGTTAAGTACAACTAAACACTACTCACCCTTTGTGTATAAGCGGACTGGCATTATACATACATAAATCTTGCCAAGGCTGAGCAGGCAGAAGCCAGGAGGCAATTTGCACAAATCATAAACCTTACACACAGGGCTGTTGTTGTGCACAGTTCGGAGGTCAGACAAGTGAAGGGGTCATTGATACATTTTAAGACATTAGTGTAAACCTACCAGTAAAATACTTGTGCCCTAGGAAATTTAAGGTGAACAATTGTTTAGTGAAATTTAGGACTATCATATCAAACGTCAGGATATTAAAAGCAGTAGGTAAGGAAAGATCCACCATGAAGCACATTGTGAAAAATGCTTTAAAGCACAAAACAGAAAGAAAAATGTTGACTGCAGATTTTACAGGAGTCAGATGCATTTCTGAGGCAAATCTGCAGTGGATGTGGTTGCATGGACAGCCTCTGATCTGAATTCACATGAGAAAGGCTGGGGTCACATCAAGATTATTGCTCCTGTAGTATATGCTGAACGCGTTCATAGACATGTGGAGGCTCTATGTCCCCCTATCTGCACTATATACATCACACCCAGAAGGAAATACTGGAGGAAAATACATACATACATAATCGGTTGGGTGGGGATTGTGGTATTTAGTGTTTAATCATTTTGATGTATGTTAAGTTATTCTTTTTGTAGGCGTTTTTGCCAAGTGTGAATAGGGTTGGACCAGCAGGTGAGTTATTGTAAATATTTTGTATATATTTTATATTATATTTGCTTTAAGTTATATATTGTTATGTTTAATGTTTAATAAAATATCTACATAGCAAGTTGTGCCTATCCAACCAGCTTCCTGCTGGAGAGCAACGTATAGGAAATGGCATTACAGGCTATAGGGGCAAATGCAACTGTATAGCATCCATCCATGGCATGTAGTCTTAACATTTAAATGGAACCTGTCATCAGAAATTGGCTTAATAAACTATTACCAGTATGTTTTTAAGCAGATCAGGTTTCTTCCATGGCCCAGAAAATGAACTTTGAAGTGAGATGTTAATTGGCTGTATAAAGTCATGGAGGTGGAGAGTGTAACACTGAAGTCATGCTCTCCCCGCCTCTGAACACCTTCTCCCATGTGACATCATTCACCAGACTTCGGGAGGCCAGGTCAATGATATTCCTGAATGCAAGACTGTAAATTACACTGAAGGGGGCTTCCCGAGGCAGGGAAAGCTTGATTTAAACTCTACACCTCACTGACTTTGTTAAACCACTTTACATTTTATTTCAAAGTTGATTTTCTGGATGATGCCACCACACCAGGTTATGAAAGAAACACAATATAGAACCTGCTCAGCAGCTTCATAACATCCTGGTAGTGGTTTATTAGGCCGATTTCTGATGAGAGGTTCCCTTTATAACTAAGGTGACAATGGGAGTGAATGGTGCAGAACAGACTTGCTGGTTCTCTTAATGCATGTACTTTTATATGTGTTTGATATTATACCATATTGACTGTTTTATTTGTGTGGTTTACATTTACAAACAAAGAAACACTATATGAAATGCAAAGTAAAAATGGATAGGAAAACATAAAGTCGTCCCAGCCCTGTTTTGCTATGTTCCAGGATTTATACAATAGAACGGTGAGAGAATGACGTGTGTATCTGGGTAAGAAACTGTGGAGGAGGGACATGTAATACATGACCAGCAAATCAAGAGGAAAAGACTTCTACACTAAGACGACAACAAGTTATATAGCATAAGCTTCAGTGTCTGATGTATTTGTTACTCATGTGGTTTAAAGAAATCTTTCAAGGGTTTGCATAATTTATCATATTACAACACTTTCAAATTATAGACCCCCTACTCTCCTGTCAGTTGTAGTTCTGCTCTGACTGTGCTCCCTGGAAAGGAGATTGACAGAAGGGATGACTTCATGTCTGCAGGTTATTCAATCACTGGTCTCCCTGGTTAGGACTGTTCATGCACAAGTGACCCCTGAGGCTGGTGGGCAGTGCTCCTTTAGGCCGGGGACACACGGGTCTGCTGCAGAATTCCCAGCAATGGAAAAAACAGCAGGAAATAGTGGGCACTGCAAAGGTTACAAGTCACACAAACCCATGTTTGCTGCAAGTTTTCCTTGTAGCAAGTGGATTGGATATTTACAAATCATACCTATACACTATGGGGCTCATTTACTAAGGGTCCGTGGACAGCACAAACGTCAGATATTCCAATGATTTTGGAATTTATGCATTTAGGCATTTCGGATTTTGGCACAATCGCGACGGCTTTCATACAACACAAATTGGGGGGCGGGCCGTCGGATTGGGACAAACTGCGGGATTTAACTTAAAAATTGTGTTGCAAGCCAAGAACTTACATGAACTGGGAGGAAGATGGTGATCTCCGGCGGACCTGATCGGGGAAGTGACAAATTCAGCAAGTCGGGCGCACAATGTAATCGCAGCACAGTGCATTGTCGTCGGACAATGCACTTTCGGGATCTCCTCCGGACCGGGTAAGTAAATGTGCCCCTATGTTGTTACTGTATATTGCTGCGGGGTAGTTGCCATTTTTATTCAGGGGATCCCTTTGTGTCTTTATCCAGATGTCACTTTCTTACATCTGGGGTCATCTTGTAGGGCAGTGATGGCGAACCTTTTAGAGCCTGAGTGCCCAAACTTCAACCAAAAGCCACTTATTTATTGCAAAGTGCCAGCACAGCAATTTAAGCAGTAATTTATTTCTCCTTGTTCATTGACAACTTTCAATCGTTCAGCCTCCTAAAGACAACAACGCAGTTTAAAGGAGGAGGGCAAATTCACCTATCATTGTAGGAAGATTCTTTGAGTCCTGTCTGGTGAACTTCATGCTGGGGTGATGGCCTGAGTGCCCACACAGAGGGCTCCGAGTGCCGCCTCTGGCACCAGTGCCATAGGTTCATCACTACTGTTGTAGGGTCATCTTGTCATCTTTTGAGTTGAATATGTGAATCACTTTCTTCTCTAAGTTATCCCAGTGTGTCAAGACTAACGATGGACAGCGGTGGGATTAAGATGAAGAGGAGCAGAGGTAAGTATATGTAGGGTTTTTTAATATTTTTGGTGTGGTTGATTTCCTTTCAGCTTGTTGTGTCCATATAAAGGGAAGAAAATTGCATCTCAGCAAAATTAGACCGTAAATATATATTATATATATAAATAAATATAGCTGCCAGACAGTTATGGGACGGCACTGTGACACACTTAGTTTCACGGTCATGTTTTTTATATGTTTTTCTAAATTTGGTTATTGTGTCACCATGTCTTAAGTGACTCTGTATTGGATGCACTGTGTATTTCTAAGCTCATGACTAAATAAGGTAATATTGCCCAAGTGTGATGTGTAGCCCAGTCTGGCAGCCCCTGAGCTCTGTGAATAGAAATGGTTATTTCAGCCCAGCTCAGCAGAGGAGGAAATGCTTGCACTGAAAAGCAGTTCCTGTACAAATTCACATACACCCTGTGCCGGAGCCAAGGAAAGATCTAGCTGGAAGGTTTAACTCCTGTTCAGACCCTATCACTTCACTTTTCAGTTCCACTTCTTAGGTAAATATTTATTTATTATTTTTTAAAAACTCTTTTTTTTCAAATTTATTTTCACATATACATCAGCCAGGTAAGTATTTCATACAACTACATTACGTGAAACCCTCATGCACATAAACATTGTTGTAGTCTCTGTGTTATCCATTACTACAATAGCTAGCAGACACACAAAAATCTGTGTGTTCACACACAAGGCTGTTGTTTCTACGGCCATAAGTGTGAGTCGGCTGTCTGAGCCACAAAACTCATAGCAGGTCCTATTCCTGCTCGTGTGTTCCTAATACTGCTCGTGTGTTCCTAATACTGCTTGTGTTTGCGGCTCAGCAGGCTTTATTGCGGTCATTGTCGTGAGCGGACCTCACTTGTTGCAAAAACTGGATCACGGATCTTTAGTCCGCAGTTCTTGAAATGCACATATGTGTGTACATGTAGCCTTAAGAGAACCCAATAGATCTATTCACACAGGTCCTGGTCAGCTCAGTTTTTCATAGCTGAATCATAAACTACAAATCAGCCTTAAATATGTCCATTTTTACAGTCATTCTGCATAAAAACAAATTGCTATAGACAACTAATTGGTTTCAACTAATACCCCCTTACTGCTGGCACAGACTGAGGAACTTTGAACTTGTGGATGGGGAAAGAGCAACTTAATTTATGCACAGAAACGTTAACATAAATGTGAAAACCCGTTTTGAATGGGGGTCTCCATCTCACTGTACCAATACTACCGTAATAATAGGCCGTACATTTCAAATATGCACATGTTACCCTTTAAAAATAAACCATCATCTTAGAGGAGGGGTTTTAATCCAGTGTTATCTGGCTGTCCCTGTGCAGATTACTGGATCCCATAAAAATCGGAAGTTTACGACCTGCTATATCCTACATCCAGCTCTTCTGGCCGTGTCTCAGGGTCACTTCACACAGTAATCAGCATTATAGCACATCATTATCTCAGCCATATATGTGTACACACACACATGTGTGCTGTGATCTGTATAAAGAACTATAAATAAAGATATGTATAAAGCATAGCAAGGCTTTGCCAATGCTGCACTTAGACCAACAAAGATGTCTTCTTTCTAGTAATATTACAACAATAATTCACAGTCTCCTTGGCCAGCATTAAGGTGCAGACGGGCTACACGTCTTACAGCCAGGATAATGTAAATACTCGGTAATAATAATATCCGGCTGGTACATAGCAAAACCAGCGCTCTTACAAACAGTCATATAAACACTATTATACACAATCCCTATTGTTATTCACAAGAACACATTGCCACATATCCTCCTATTCTCTGCAGCATAACACATATGGGATTTAAATTCAACTAAAAACAGAAGGGCAGATTTATGACAATGTAGAAATTAAAAAATCCCTCCCCCATCAACCAATCACAGAACAAATCTTTTGCAGCCCCCAATAATGTTGAAAGTTTGTCCTTAGACCACATTTGGAAACATAATTCTAAGGCTGCGGGGAGGAGTTTGGTTTGACTGCATTGTGTTAATATATCTTTATGTATACACTATGTAAGGCTACATGCACACGGCCAAGTGCTCCCCTGGAAGGATACCGGGCCAGCACAAAGGCGGACAGAGAAGGGAAAAACAAGCAGCTGAAAATCTGCCCAAATATAGCACATGTCCAATAACAGTGTGACGAGACACCGTATGTGCCAGTGCGCCACAATCAGATTCCATAGACCTCAATGGGGTCTGTGAAATGGCCATGGTTGTGTGAATGAGGCCTAAATGTGATGTAGTCACAATGTTAAAAACACAATTCAAACACTATGGGGCTTATTTACTAAGGGCCCGTGGCTGCATTTTCGTCGGGTTTCCCGACTTTTCGGGGATCACGTCAGGGATTGTGTCACACGCAATCATTTTGTGTTACAATCGCACCAGCTTTCACGAGACACAAATCGAGGGGCGGGCCGACGGTGGATCTGACGAATTCGGACTACACGCGGGAATTTAACATTTAAATTTGTGTCGCAAGCCAAGCACTTACATGCACCGGGAAGATGGTGAACTGCGGCGGACCTGATCGGGGAAGCGACACATGCAGGAAATCGGTCATACGATCTTCACTTCAGATAAATCTCACTTAATTATTGTATTGTATACTGTATAACTATGATGCATGGAGTCTTGCCTCAGTACCAGTATGGCCGCTGTACAGCTGTGTGAATGAGCACTTAGACTGTATCACCAGTGAAAATTACTGGGGCCTTTCCCAATAAGCTCAGCAATGTCTCCTTGTACTTTGCTACCCCACACAGTCTATATTCATGCTAGCTCACAATATAAGTCCCGATTCAATGCAGAGAATTAGATATGGTTTGCTTGAATCCTCCAACATTGCGCCATATTGGGAATAATGAAATGTGCAGCTACACAAGCTAAAAATCAGAACATTGCGCTATTTTTCATACTGGATTATAAACATGGATTCACTCTAAGAAGTGGGTCGGTTTCATAGTGCAGTATTACATAAGAAGAAGTTTACCCTATTGCCTTTTAAGGGTACTTCTTCCATTTAATGCTTACCTGAGCCTTTTCTCTTTTGGCCCGGACCAGAGTATCTTGGTAATGTTGAGCCACACTTGGTTCTACTCCTTCTAACTTTGCCGCAGGCAGCTGTAATGCTTGTAAGGTTTTCCTAGCATCACCTTCATCCAAAGCTTCATTGATGAGTCCGATTGCCAAAATCCCTAAAAGCATCAACAAAAAATCTGAATATGTTTGCATATAGAGTTATCCCTGTATCTTTCAGCATTCGGCCTGTTGTCTGAGAGTGAATGTGTTCTGGAAAAACTCACTCCATGTGCATGTGGGATTTACTGGACCAAACCTACAACAGCTGAACTGATATGCTCAGTTCAGTTGCACAGCTCTAGGTTCAGTCCAGTAAATTCTGCACCGAGAGTGGGACATGTATAGAAAGTGTGAGTGGATGGACCAGTGCAGAGTCAGATCCCACAGTCGTATTCTGCCCCAGATAAATCATGCTGGGTGATGTATCTGGAGCAGTCTAGAGCTGTGGAGTCTTACTCTCGACCAGCTATTAGTTGGTCTAGTTTACGTCTAAATGTTCTGGTGAACAGATTGAATTTTCTGGGGCCCAGGTTAGACCCCCCTTTCTCCTGACACTGCACCCCCTTTTTCATAAAAGTCAAGTTTGTTGAACTAAACAATTTTATAAGTAAGGTTAAAAGGACACAATCTATTTGATTTATATCTAATTATCAGAAAATGCAGCCAGGCCAGCTACTCTTTTTAGGTCTTGTCCATATTGTAGATGCTTTATGTACAATAATGACTAAAGGGGGGGTCTACTGAGATCAATTAACATAATAAACTGGCACTAGTCGCTCCCTGATCCCCACCAGTATGATAGAGCCACTACAAGCAAGCCGTGCTGCTAAAGTAGGGGGTGTTTAGAAATTTTATTATGTAAGCGGACCCCAGCTATAATTTTAGTTCAATAGAAAACCCCCTGAATGGTTCTGTCCATGAACAATACGAAAGCCTTACATTCAGAACTTTACGCTATTGATTTTTATACAGTGTAATGGGAACATGACAGCTAGCCATGTATTCAGACAGCTCTGTCTTTCTGAGGATATGCTTGACCACCAACAAAGTTTAGTTCCATGCACAGGTGATGGATGCAGAAGTGGTGCATGACAGCTCATTCAGGTCTTCCCATTCATAACTCAACCATACGTGGCTTAATGCCCTTAAAATATGAATGTATTTTTAAAGGACCCCCTAGACCAACGATGGTGAACCTTTTAGAGACTGACTCACCGAACTACAACCAAAACCCATAGATTTTTTGCAAAGTGCAAAATGTCAATTTAAGCAGTAACTCATTGCTCCCTACTGTGTCACATGTTTCAAATGTTTCAGTGTCCGGATGACATCAATACAGTAAACAGAAGGAGAAATTTGGATTATCTTTGTAGCTTCTCTCCAGGGTCCAGTGAACAGAAAGAATCACAGGGCCCAAAGTAGGAGCTTCAATGTTAATTCAGCTCTATCCACACCTCCTTGGTTCTACTGCAGTTCCAGTCACTTTAAAAAAGTGCAGATCGTAACGTCCTGGGCTACCTGTGACTGCAGGAGGATGCCTTATGTCCTGTATGGTGACCTTGGTTGGTGGTCTGCGTACCCACAGAGAGGGCTCTGAGTGTCACCTTCACTGCAGCTTCATAAAAGTCAACACACTCTTAATCCAATTTCCAATAATTCCAGTGATAACTTACTGGCATGCTCCTCATGTACAGTATTATTAACTTGGGTCACACATCCCTGGATATCATTCCATGTAATAAATTCATTTCCTTCTTCCCGGGCCTGTTGTTTCAATTTCATCAATTCATCAACGTACCTGTCATCAAGACATGAATCATTATAGAGGCATCAAGACATGAATCATTATAGAGGCATCAAGAAATTACATTTATGCTACCATTTACTGTGTTTTTATGTTAATCTACAAGTATACAGTATCAGAATTATCATAACTTGGTATGAATAGGTTTTATGTATAACGAAGGATTAGAAATGGGTCTGAAAGGCATTACTTATTGGGTTCCTATTAATTCCCCAAGTTGCTTCCAGCTCCCAAATCAACCACAAGTGAAAATGTCAATTCTATTTGGTCTTTATGCAAATGAGCATTTACTTTAAAGAAACTAATGCAGCAGTAGCCATGATTAAGGCCCTGGCGCACCAAGAGGTTCATCTGCATACATATAAAAACTGAATTCCCTAATATCATAGGGGATACACATCTGTATGCCCGCTCATCACTGGACGCAATATGGCATCTCGCCTCCATCAGGATTTGGACTGGCATTTCCAGTGGAAGAAGAACCAGAAAGAAGACATTACTGAGTATCTGGTAAGCATTGGGGTTGTTGAGTATTGCCTGTTTTTATGTAACCCCTTCCTGTCCATTTGCACCACATGACTCCTGTATCTTGTGTAACTATTAATATGGACATTCAGGTTTATTCCTAGTGTTTATTTTCCTAGAAATACTGTAGAGAATTACAAGACCAATTTTATTTGAACAAACCTCTGAAGGTTTTCATCCTCCACATCCATCAGGCCGGTGACGTGGTTGGTCAGCTGTCTGGAGACAGTGTTTACATCGCCCGCATCTAAAGCCCTATTAATTAGAGCCACAGAGGACAACATCTCCACAGCAACCGAGAGCTCCGGGTGAGTGAGGTTTCCCTGTCAGAAACAAGGTGTCAGAGCAGTCAGATAATTGGCATCACTAAATAAATGTAACAATGAGTCTCTGCTTCCTGCGCACCCCATTACAGTGGATATTCTGGTGGGCTTTATGAGGATGACTCATTTGTGAGAGACGTAGCCCTGAGAATAAAATCCTGGCTGTGGAGTCACCATAGCATTAAGTGTTTGCTGTGTAGTATATATGCAATACAACATCTGTAAACGTACTAAGAAGTATGCACAAAGCAAATGAAATATAGAAGGGAAAATGTGATCACAACTGCTGGAGACTGCACCCCCTGCACTCCAGAGAACAGGGGTCCCATCCTCACTAACTTATGGAGCAGCAGGTTGAGTATGTGTCTTCCCATGTCATTCAATTGTGTAGGAGTGTTGGAAATTACCAACGGGGGGCATTTTTATGGCTGATTTTTCCCCCTTACTTATGAAGAGTCAGTGACACAATATTGCTCCTTTTTGTGACACTTGTGCCTTTTTTTCTTGCTCAATTTGGGTGCATCTTAATAATCCCAACACTTTTCTTGCGCTTCTAGATTCTCAACACTTTTTGATGCAATTTTTGGCGCACAAACAGATGAGCTAAAAGCTGGTCTACCAAGTTCTATGTCACCTTCATGAATGTGGAGACAGTTCAGAACCTTTTCGGACCTGCCCCAATTCATTAATCTTGTACGCCACAACCTAATATACCAGTGTAAATTACTGTACGATTTGTGCAAAGAGAACACAGACCCTGCAACAATATTAATGAATGTCCCCCATGCTCCACCCATTAGTTAAACATTCTCTATCTTGTGATCAGTGGGGGTCCCAGCATTCAGACCCTCAATGATAAGCTTGTTATTGTAAACAGTCAGTACAAAACATTTAAATGACATCTCAGATACAATAGGAGACTTACCTCTGGGCTTTGCTGTTGTAATGTGGAAAGTTCTCTCTGGTAAAGATCTTCTGCAAATGGAAAAACTTCTGGGAGCTGTGCATCGGGGTTCATTAATTCTTGTACAGTCTCTTCAGGGACCCCCTTTCTGATGGCATTATTTATCCTGATCACTGCGGCATGCCCTGTAAAAAAGCACGAGTTACTACATATTAGTATGAAGCCATTGCCATAATATGGATTCTACATTGTGCTCTTATTATACATGACTAAGATAACATTGGGGCACATTTAATAAGGGCTTTGCGTCGCGCTTTAGACGGATAGTGCCCATTCTCCAATGTTAAAACGGCTTGCACAGATACTTAAGTAGTGGGTGCGCTGCGATTGTGTCACACGCAACCCTTTTTGTGGCGCAGCTGCGCTGACTTCCCTGGTACACAATTTAGGCGTGCCGTCGGACTGAGCGCGGGATTTAACTTTCAAATTGTGCCGCAAGCCCTAGCACTTAGATGCACCACTAAAAAAATTGTGACCTGAGCGGAGAAGCGAGACATTCAGGAAAACGGGTGCACGATCTTAGTGAATCGCTGCACAGTGCATTATCTGTGAACTCCAGTGACCCGGCAAGTAAATGTTCCCCTGTATATCTTGCATTGTATAGGGAAAGCAGAGATGAGTGACATGACGGTTTAGCAGTGATGTCATTGTGTAGAACATAACCTTCACAATCAAGAAATATGATTGTGTTGGCCTAGAACCATAAGTAAGACAGCTGTAGTCTATAAATGTAGGAGTTACTTTGTAATGTCACAATAACATTTTTTAAAGAGACTTTACTTTAATTTTGATAACTTACACCTAGGGTAAGCCATCAATATCAGAATGGCTGACTCCAGTTCCAGAACTATAAAATTCTGAAAGCTAGAAGACTATCCTCATTGTGTAGTGTCCATGCTGGGTGAGTTCAACTCAGCTCTCATTTTCTAGCATGATAGTACCTGGTATATTTGACTAAGGGGGCTACAATCTCACAGAAACAAATCAGAGAAATAGCTGGGGAAAGGACAAAAGTGTTTAAAGGAGCTGTATCAAGTTGGATGGTTATCCCCTATCCACAGGATAACAATCTGATGGATGAGGATCCTCACGATCACGAGATACTATAATTACTAGTTGGTGCAGTAGCAGGACAAGTATTTGTCCTGCTGCTAAGAGAGTTGGAAATAGTCTTGGCTGTCTCCAGCGCTCCCATTCACTGTCTATGAGCAATTTCCTACACTCCCATAGTACTAAATGTAGTGGCAGGACACATTCCCAACCTTCCGCTTCATTCTATTAATAAATTATTACTTGAATTAGCCTTTGTAATAGGGGGTTCTGATCTCCATTTCAGCAGTTGGACCTGCCCTGATCAGATACAGGATCAAGATAACAATCCAAATTGGTACAAACCCTTTAATAGCTCATATCTATTCTGCCCCAGTAGTACTTTTGCGACCTCTCTCGGGCTCAGCAAACCTCTGAGCGGACTTACAGTATTTTAACAATAATAAGAGAATTGAACAATCAAAAAGGTCGGTGGACAACCTATCATAACTGGTCAATTAGAACAAAGTTATGTGGAAGTAAGCAGAATTCTAAAATTTATTTCTATTATTATCTCTTATAACTGCACAATTTTTTAGGAGCCTGGTCTGCAAAGTCTGAAAATTAAACAGCAATTCACCCACAAAACATGTAAAAAAAAATGTCAGTGTATGATGAGAAATGTGACCCTTAACCCAAATGTAAACCCTATTAAAACCGGTGCTAGAAAAATTTTATGGCTAACAGAACTTACATTTTGATATACACTTATCATATTCATTATACATCTATGTGTATTTTTAAGAGGGTTCAGAAGGTCCAGACTGCCAAGGCAGATGGTAACAATCTGACTGTAAGGATATGTTCACACCTGTTAATAATAGAAGCAAGTGAGTCTAACAAATTTTGTTTTATTTCCCCAGAAATTAAAATTACTAGTTTTTCAAACAACATATTTTGCCAATTAACAAAAATGATTGCAACTTCCCTTGGTCTTATATGGGCCTGAATAGATGTTATTACATCCACTACTGGCCATGAACGAGAGGCATTGTTGTATGCCAGCAAAGACGGCAATAACAGTAATAGCTGGCCCCTCTAGATAAGAACAGGAATTCATTGTTTCCATGTAGAGCTACTCTGAAGTACCTGGAGCTGTGCCATTCTGTAGAGAGAGGCTGGGACTAGCCATTAGGCTGACTCATTCATGGCTTTACCTAGCCCCCACCCATCAAACACTAGTAGGCTTTGTTGTACCGCTACTCACTTCTCTGTAACTGCTGTGCCAAACCATTGGCAGCATCGACGCCAGCCTGCAACTCCTCCTTCTGTAAGGGTCCGCTGAAGCCATTCTGTAAGGAAGGTATACCACACGTGATTATATGGTCTATGTAATGTATATGGCAATGTCTAAGGTTAACTAGAATTGAGATTTTGGTCATGCAGGGAACCTGTGACCATATAACTGTAGGCAGCATGTTATAGAGCAGGAGGAATAGAGTCAATTTATACAGTTTGTGGTTTTGTGAAAAATGGACCATAAACTTCTAATTTATTAGCCTGGTGCTACAAGGGAAGTTTTATAATTTTCACTTTGACACCTGAATTTATGTAATATACCATCACTATGAATCTCAGTCCTAAAAAAAAATAAACATACATCCAGAATTGTTTTGCAACTTTATGAATGGGAGTTGCTGTCAAATTCACTTTGTGGTCCAGTTTAATTAAGGAATGAAAACCTTTGATATACAGCTACCAGTCACTGACTAGGACCACCCACCGGACTCATGAGGACAGAAACTGCAAAAACTTTGATGAATAATTTACAGAATATAATGAACCTGCTTCCATTAAAATAAACATAAAGCTCCTCCTGCTGTATAGCATGTCTATTGCTTGAATGCAATAATCATCAAAGAAATGTATCAATGATCATCAAATACATGTAAAAAGAAAAAAAATGTTTACCTCTAAATATATCATCAATAGAATAACATGTGGAATACAACCAATGATGCCACAAGCACATATATCGTGAGATTTATCAGCAGTGTCTGAGGGCAGAACTATTGTAGTCGCCTACAGCAACCAATCAGAGCTTGGCTTTCACCTTCCCACAGCTGTTTCTAAAATCAAAGCTGAATTCTGATAGGTTCCCATTGACAACTAGAACAGTTCTGCTCTGACAGTTCTGCTCTGACACCTCTGATAAATATCTCCCTATTGTATACACTCTATCATCAAGAAAATAAAATGATGCAATGGTAGGAACAAATTACGTATTGGGAGTTTTGGTAAGCGGGAACACTGCTGGAGGAAATTACAGTCTGAGGATTTTGAGGGTCTGTATAAGGGGTTAAGGTATCACACACAAAAAAATGTTTCATTAGGTCACTTCAGATCCACACACCCAAATTCCATCCCCCAGCACAGAGCGTCTTTTGTACTGTGTCTATTTATAATCGGGTGCACATACAGGAGCTATACATGTGCTTGTGGCCATGCAGGCAACTCCACACTTATTCAGCACAGATGCTGATGCTGTAGAGGAATGGGCACGCTTGGCTTACACCAGATACATTCAGGGCACGAACACTGAAGGGCTGCAAATCACTGCTTTCTAAGTAACCGCAACTCATTTTCTGCTAACAACAACATGACGCACTAGAGACTATGTCATCAAAGACTTCCGTATGAACAGACGGCTGCAAAGGCACCAAGCAAATGGTGAAGTGCACATCAATGCACCTGACGGGAAATGACTATGGGTCAGGAATGCCTTCATAGACTCAGAGGACAAAGAAGTGACAATAGTCAGTAACCTGAATAAATCACACCTCTCCTTTACCCTCACATGAAGCTGGGGAACCAGGGTTTTTGCCATCTAATTTTGGTCAACCATCTTTTTTTTATTTTTGTGGAAGTGATAAAAACGGATGACATACAGATGTGAGAAAACATGTACTGCAAACAACACACACAGCAAACACATGTGTTTTTGTGGGTGCACAATGAACACACTAGTCTGAAAGCCTTTATTTTGACCCAAAACAGAGTCTAAGGATAGGCTCTCAAAAATAAATCGCAGACGATCCCTTTAAACTACACCAGATTTATAATCCAGTATTAGACATGAAATACTTGGTGCAAAGTATGAAGACAGAAGCAGATGGTGCTATGTAACTCAGCTGCAGGCATTGCTCCCATTAAAAGCTCGCAACAATCACATATTCATGGTCTATAAATATAAAATTATAGACAACCCCTTTAACACTGTCTAGTAAAGTCTTATATATCCGGATCAGGATCATTTGAACTAATCAGGCCATGCCCCTTTCCTCAAACATGTCATAAAAGTGTCCAAAAACCTGAACTGTTTATAAATGTGGCACATGGTTTGCAAGAAAGTTTTGTTGTGCAAATAAGAACATACTTTTATTTTTAATTTTGGCAGTGTCTATTCTGACACTTTTAACTGGAGGGAGTCAGGTGCCCCCCATATACAAAGGATGCCCAGCCAATCCGGGAGGCAGGATCCAATCCATATGTCCTTCTTAAAAGCTTATTGAAATCCATAGCACCCCATTGTGTTACAGTATATCTATGCTGAAAGAAAGATAAAACTTACCTCCAGCTTCTGCTGCTTATAACTCTGCAGCTGACTGAAGTACCACTCTGAGTTGTCTCTCTGCAATGCCCGCAGTGCCAGTGCTTGGTTGGTGAGCGCCTCAAACAACACTGGAGGGCTGCCACTATCCAGAGCTTTGTCCACCCTTTCTATGCCGGCTTGTACTAACAGAGAGAAAAACATGTACAGTATGTGTGGCTGGACTGTATGACACTCTGAGCTACATCCATCCACAAGTACATCTGATACTTACAGTTCACTTTGTTGATGTTGCCTTGTATTTCAGCTTGGGTTAGCAGTTCCTCATACACATCCCGCTCACCCCCATCATTCTCAGAATTTACCTGACAAATAGAAACATTTCTGCACAATCAGCAACAATGTAACAAATAATATGATAGTATCAAACCGCAGACATGTACAAAATAGCCAAATTATTATATGTATTGTCTCCATGCTGACATTACATCTGAGCCTTTCACCAGAAGCAGTACATGTCGGAAAAAGTGTCCTTATGTATACTTGTCCACACTGCATTTCTCTTTATTGTAGTCCCATGCATGGTTTTCTGAACTTATATATTCTTAAAAGGTACACTGAATGATGCCACCATAATGGATGCCAAAATAACACACTTTAGTGTGACATAAGCAAAAGTTCACCAGAAGTGACGCTGCTTATACACAATGGAAAAAAACCTACTTTCTAATGCTGGAGATTAGTCTAATTACATAGTGTTAACATTGTGTTTAAAAAAACGTTATGTTAAAACAACTTATTTACAGTATGTTAACATCACATTTACAAAACGTATGCGTCAATGAGGCAAGTCTCCCCTCCTCAGCTGTTGTATTGCGTTTCAAAATGCAATGTTAGCGCCACACATAAAAGCAGCCACAGAAATGACTCCTGATCAACAGGTTTACTTCTCTTCATTAGAGGGTTCAGAAAATGCCCATATGCCCAGAAAATTCTCATAGCATCTCCCAAAGGACATCCAAAAGTTATGGAGTAACAATCAACAGGCCCCTAATAAACAGAAGATCGTCTGCCGATCACACCGACATTTTGGGATTCAGACAACTTTTATCTCACTGATTGGATGTGGATTTTTCACCTTTGGAGTTCTTATTTTTCCCTAGAGGCCGCATACACTACGCAATTCAAGTCCAGCAGAGGAGAAGCTACTTCTGATCATAGATGCATTTAGACAGAAATATTTGCAATCAGGAACAAGCAAAAGAAGCTGGTAAACAATGCAAAACATGTGTTGCCTGTTCCCGTTCATAAGTGTTTAGGTCAAAGTGCATCTGTATATGGGGGAAGTTTACTGAACTGGGCGTGAATTATATTTCTAAACATAATTCAACCACAATGGCCAACTTTTACTAAAAACAGTGCAAACTGTACTATTTGCAGTTTGGCTGTGTAGTGTGCAGGGGGCGCCAGATTCAGGATTTCTGTCACACGTTCTGCATTAATGCCCCCTGCACTGCTCTGACACTGCTCTGACTGCTCTGAGTACACCATTTTTTTGGTGTACCTTTAACATGGGGCGTGCAACACATTTCTGTCGGACCTTGCATGATAAATGTGGTGTAAGGTCCAACTGAACGCGCCCTTCAGTGCAGAAATTGGAAGAATATTGCAGCGTGCATCACAAAATGGATGCGTGAGACACAAATGTGGAGAAGGCGCTTCTTTAATTTATGTGCAAGCAATGTACACCTAAAAGAACATGCCAAGTCCAAGACAAAACTGGCGCATGGCCCTTAGTAAATGTGCCCCAATGTGCGATTCGGGTCATAGGGTGTGTCATGTTGCACACATTTTGGTGAAAATACTTTTGCTTGAGTTGTTAGTTTTGGCACCCAATATGCTAATTAGACCATCCGCTGTCAGATAAGTGATCATGGGTTGTATACTCCAGCTAAGGACCACTTACCTAATAGTAATGAGCGCAGAATTAAGTAATTAGTAATTAATGCTGAAACTAACAGTACAGACTATATAAATATGCTTACATACTTCAGCAGAGATGGTAGGAGTTCATACATTGGCATGATAGAAATAATGACTCACCCGCTTCTTGGCATTATCCGTTTTATGCTGCTTTGCCTGATAAAGGGTGTTCTGATAAACAGTAGAAAGCGGCTCACTCAGATTTACTAACATGGCGTTTGGATTCTTCAGTGCGGTGAACGTTTCTGCAGGAACTCCCCGGTCTATCGCTTCATTGATAGCAATTACAGCTGCGTGCACTGAAAATGCCAGAGAGATTATCCAAAACTTCAATATCCGCTCTTCAAAATTGAACTGCTCCAGCCAAGCAATACAAATCTTGGCCGGCCAGGCAATTACATGAGTGAACAATCCCCACACATCAAATGTGATGGTACATAACACTGTGCGGATCAGTATCATTGACAAGAAACAGTAGAGAATAAAACCAGGAGATACATTTTTCATTCTATGAGTCTTGGTTGATCACATAATGTGGACCCTGAAATACTGGAAACTGATGTGAGGAGGGTATATAAAGTATTGGATAAATGACTACATGGTCCTTTATAAATAACTTCTCCACTTGCACAAAAAGTTTTGTACAAAAGGAGTTGTCTACAGGATCTATAGATACAAAAGTATGAACCCCATGGACATTGAACATAGTGGACACCATTGGATACATGTACACCCATCATCCCCACTGCATGGGCTAGTGTTCCTGCTATTAGTTGAGCACCCAGAGATTTTGGTTGCCAATCCGCCTTGTAAATTTCACCTAGAGGAAGATATAAGCTTCACGGGGCATCCGAGGCCGGCTCCGCTATATGCGCTCTGCACACAGCTTCAATTTATAGTCCCATGATCTGTTCCTTACAATAAGTAAATGCTACAGAAGATGTGATTACATTACTTGGCAGATCACAGGGAGCAGATCAAAGCAGACCACCATTACATCTGGGACTGAATTTACAGTTAAATTAATAATCATCTCTATTTTATTATTTTCATTCCTAGAATTGAATTAAGAAACGCTTTATAAACCTCAGATGGGAGTATCCAGAAAAGTGATGATAAAGGAACTGATGGTGTTTTTTGTCGTATGCGGTGTCTGTGCTCTTGCTCATTCTGCTGCAAACAATCCCATATCATTTTCAACATTACGGGCTCTTTAAGGTCCATTGTGTTGGAAAGTTCTAGTCATTATAGAGTCAAGTAACCATTGTCTGATTGCTAAAGTAATAGGGAAAATTGGCAACCTGCCCAATGAGCCCAAAGAGTTATGTGTATACTTAGTGCTGATAAGGAAATAGCTTCTAACTAGAGTTCTGTGAACTCTGGCCCTTCAAAATGGATATATGATGTTGCATGACTGTGAAATAGATGTTCTCGGCTATGGGAGCAGCAGCAGTGTCAACCAATGATGAGACAGGGGGTGTGTCTCAGACTACCACAGATTCTTTGTATGTGCTAGGGCTAAACTGAAGTCCAGTTCTGCCTTAAGAAGAATGGAATAAAATATATAGAAGTCAGTTCTGAGCACAGATATACAAATTATTGTCTTTTTATATAGTCCCGGAAATGAAGCAGTCGTTTTAAAACGGAATGATTTGCATTCAGTCTCTTAGTTTATAATAGTTCTCAGCTGTCTTCAACAGAATGGCAGCTTTTATCAGCACATCTGTATCAGCTTAAAGTAACCAACGTGTGATATGTGTGCCTCACAAGCTCATCATTACATAGTCCTGTAAGTTACTAAATGTTTTAGAACTCTTAGTACCTTTATGCATCTTATTTTACTTATTGCAATAGTTAAAGGGGATCTGTAAGCAGTTTATACTATACAAAGATGCAGGCAGTCGTAGGTGCACGTCTTGAAATCTATGTAATCATGTCTGTGTGTGTGTGTTGTTAGTAGCCACAGGACTTTGAATTTGGATTTATACTCCAGGATTGTAGCTGAACTCACTGTTGCACTGCTGTGCGAGATCTCTTCACTTAAAACAACACAGCCCCTCTCTGAGTAACTACTGTAGCATTCAAACAGAAACCTCATACAGTAGTGACTCATAGCAGGAGGCTGTGCTATGTTCAGTAAAGAGATCTCGTACACCAGTGTTCCAAGTCCAGATACAATCCTGGAATATAAGTGCATTTATATCTATATCCTGCTGCTTCTGGCAAGACACTCAAAGTTATGGTTACATAGATCTTCAGGGTTGCTACCTAACATTGTTTGCAGCATTGTATGGTCAAAACTGCTGACAGATTCCCTTTAACTTCTGTCATTTGACCATATTAATAGTAGGATTATAACAATAAAGGCCAATCCCTAGGTTTAACCATTTTGCCCAAAGTCACATAACCCTTTAAAGGAGGTCATACTACATTACCAAAAACAGTCCCTCCCAGAGGTCAGGACCCCATCCTTTTTAACTGCTAATTTGGGAAACACACTTAAAAGACATTCATATATGACAAGAGGACAAGAAGAATCCCATTATAGCATGCTTAGCAAAAGACTGCTGCCCAAACAAATCCCCAAATGACCTGTACTTACATGCAGCTTCATCTACAGATAGCTCACTGGCAAGAATTCCTCCAATTTTGCTGAATGCAGGCATCTGAATCCCATACTTTTCAAGCTCACTCTTCATTATATCAATCTCTTCCGCTGTGAACATAAAAAAAAACATTTTTATTTAATGGCGTTATGAGATTTACTTATGATGATAATTAGAATATTAATAAAAGGAACAGAACACAATAGAACTGCACTATGAAGCAGATCCGCAAAGATATTTCCTGGAATAATTCAATCATCTCCATGAATTAAAAACCAAGAAATCTCAGAAGTGATGAAAATTTATCAAAATTAGTAATTTATGATGAACAACATCTTTAAGTTTCCATCAATTTGGGATATCTTATTTCAACATGGTAAAACTGGACTACGGAGAGACTTGTAGGAAGATCATTTAAACCTACAATTTATTCATGTGAATAGAAAGTAAATAACACAATGAAATGAAACCTGATAACAAGTATATATGAAACATTAAAAAAGTGATCATTGCACAAGAGAAACTTGAGATATGTATGGTACAGGGGTATTATGTTTATAGATATTTTAGTGAATAAGATACAAAACAGAATCAGTAATTTTTGTCCGTGATTCAGATGGAGAAAGCCTCAGACACAAAAATGAATACAGTTAACTGATTTATGCATTCTAAGTTGTTCGTATGTCACACTGCGCAGAGACTTATGATCTTTTCACATGACAAAATCAGACAATAAAAATAATTATAGGTATGTTGGTCCGAACCATAGCAGAGTGTAAACACCCCCAAAAATGTTTTACTTTTGGTTGCACTGATCATTTATAAAAATTGAATGGTGGCCAGCAGCACCATTCCGAGAGGGAATATAGTGCCATCAAAGGCAAACTATGCCTAATATGAATGATTAAAGCCACAGGTAGAAGAAGGAGTGCCAATAGTGATACTCTATAGGTACACAAAATCTATCCCTGTGTAATATATCTTCTATCTTGCATAAAATCTAATAAATAAGTAAAAGAACGAACGTCCATAAATTATGCTACAATAGATTTTTTCCTGTCAGAGTAAAGTATCCCATAGCACTGTTTATACTGAACACATCTTCTAGGCAGGACAGCTGACTTGCACATGACTAGCACATAATATGCAGTTAACTTCTATATAAACATGAGAAAAGCATCAATACTGACCTGTAAACTCGACTTTCCCATACAAGTCCTGGATCTGTGGGGCGAGGCCTAGCTTAAACAGGTACAAGCTGTAAAAGAGAGGCCAATGAGTCAATGGTGTGTCTATAAAACATCTGCTTTAGGTACAGAGAGTAACCACCGATCACTGGTTCCACCACTATAAAGTACCAGCCGTGATCCAATTCTGTATAATTATACAAAATACTAAATCAGGCGATATAAAGCCCAATAAAAGTGACATATATGAGGCTTAGAGGCTGCACACAGCACAAGGTAACTTGTAGCTTAATAGTTCCAGCAAACAAATGATAATGACTTGGGGAGAATCTCTTCGGATGATTAAAGCCTCACATGAAAAATGGAAATAAACACACAAAACAGAAGCGTAATTAACAAATATTAAAAGAGCTTCAGAATTTCAGCTAATGAGCTGTCATCTTCTCAACTAATGAGCCTGGAGACAGGGGCATGAAAGGACATCTTTAATTTCTGGCTGGTTGTAGATTACAGGCAGTCCCCTAGTTAAGAACACACAACTTACAGGTGACCCCTAGTTACAAACAGGCACCTGGATATTTATAATTCACTGTACTTTATCCTAAGGCTACGAGGATCAGCTGTAACAGTTAGCAGAAGTGTCTACAATTAAGCTTCATTGTTAATCCTGATTCTTATGACAACCCAACATGTTTAAAACCCAATTGTCACAGAGACCAATAATATTTTGTCTGGGGTTACAATTATAAAATATACAGTTCCGGCTTACATACAAATTCAACTTATGAACAAACCTACAGAACCTATCTTGTAGAAACCCGGGGACTGCTTGTATAGCTCACTACAGATTGTCAATGTAGGGTAATGTAGGTGATTTCACCATGAGGAACCTAGAAGTTGTCAAGTTGGAATGCAAATTTCTGCTAAAGTTTCTACACTGGAGAAGATACAAACATGAAGACACCTCTGAAGGTAGAAGTGATTGCAGCATGCGAATGCATCCATCAATGTTTGGGAATGAGTATTCCATGGATTGTCTGTTCCCGATCACTGTCCCTTGATTGCTAAGACTTTGCAAGTGGCAGGTAAGATTTTTCCTAGTGGAGTACAGGCAGTCCCCGGGTTACATACAAGATAGGGTCTCCAGGTTTGTTCTCAAGTTGAATTTGTATGTAAGTCGGAACTATATATTTTATCATTGTTATCTCAGCCAGAACTTTTTTGGTCTCTGTAACAATTGGATTTTAAAAATGTTGGGTTGTCATAAGAATCAGGATTAACACTAAAGCTTCCTTACAGACTCCTGTGATAACTGTTACGGGTGATCATTGTAGCCTAGGACTAAAGCAAAATAAATTACCAATATCCAGAGGTCCGTTTGTAACTAGGTGTCGTATGTAAGTCGGGTGTTCTTAAGTAGGGGACCGCCTGTATATAGCTAAAACCACCCAGAGTAGATCTCTGAAAAGATGCTCCCTGTGGGGCTGATTTATCAAACTGTTTGCAAAACATATTTGTCAAGATTGGTGAAAAAAATGAAAATGAATTGTGCCACATTTATTAAGAGACTGGGGGACATTTACTATGGTGTTTCCGCCAGTTTTGTGGCGCTTTCACCGCATCTTCTGCTCTCCTACCTATTTATTAGCTGTCGGGGACAGAAAAAATGACTTTTTACGTCTGCTCCGACTCTTCTCTGAAAAGGGGCGTGGCTTTGGCGGAGTGGAAACTCAGACACAATTAATATGTGTCACAGCCATTTTTGGACGCTGTAAACTGGCGGAAAGTAGACCAAAAGATATTGGGGGACATTTACTTAAAGTGTCGGTGTCTGCACTGGCTTTGTTACCGACCTGCTCTGGGAAAGAAGATACACATTTAATATTGTAGAGCTGTGCAGAGACATTTCTGGCGCCGAGACCATTTTCTGTCCCTGGGACCAAAATCTGTCCCGAGCACCAGAAATGTGTCCAACAGTCCCTGCTAGACC
Source organism: Engystomops pustulosus (assembly GCA_019512145.1). Lineage (NCBI taxonomy): Eukaryota > Metazoa > Chordata > Amphibia > Anura > Leptodactylidae > Engystomops > Engystomops pustulosus. The sequence continues at coordinate 49,716,104 of CM033644.1, read as the reverse complement.
AGTTTTATTTTGTTCTACTTTCCGCCAGTTTACAGCGCCCAAAGAGGGCTGCGACACATATTAATTGTGTCTGAGTTTCCACTCCGCCAAAGCCACGCCCCTTTTCGGAGAAGAGTCGGAGCAGACGGAAAAAGTCATTTTTTCTGGCGCCGCCAGCTAATAAATAGGTAGGAGAGTAGAAGATGCAGTGAGAGCGCCACAAAACTGGCGGAAACACCATACTAAATGTCCCCCATTTGGTCTAGCAGGGACACAAATCAGTGCTATTGTACTGTTGCCTGTTCTCTGACTGTTGGACATATTTCTGGTGCTCGGGACAGATTTTGGTCCCAGGGACAGAAAATGGTCTCGGCGCCAGAAATGTATCTGCACAGCTACACAATATTAAATGTGTGTCTTCTTACCGAGAGCAGGTCGGTAACAAAGCCAGTGCAGACACCGACACTTTATGTAAATGTCCCCCACTATCTTTAGACTTGAATGGCAAACAGGGGTTGTGGCCTAATTAAAGAGGATGTTGTAAAGTGAAACGAGGTGTGTGGTTCTATCTGTTGAATCATCAAATAGCACATTGAAAATTACTTGTCAATGGGCTCGCACACAGAATCTTGGTGTTCATGACCTGGTGTGTGAGACAGTCTTTTCTACTATCATCAGTTTGTGAGCGGACCTCACACTGCAATGACACACAATGCACCATGCGTTCATATGCTGGTAGAATAATGTGACTGTTGTCAATGCCTGTCTACATTTTAGACACCTTTGGTAAGAATAACCCTATGTTTTTGTGGTGAACCTCTGTATAGGAAATTGCAGTTTCCATACAGGTCAGATAAGGTATGCAGCCACATACCTCTGACCTCCTGTATGTGGGACTACGGATGTGTTTAACATAAACCCTGCAAGTTTTTCTGCCAATGAGCTATACAATGTGCAGAGATGTTGTAAGTCTTTAGAAAAGGTCTGCAGCAAATACCACAATTATGGCAGGTTTATCCATCAAGTTCATTTCAGAGAAACCAAGAGGATTCCCAAGATCCAGGGTCTATGAAGCCCTCATTCTACAGAACGTCTCAGAAGATAATAATATTCCTGAGGTTGGGCTTGTGATTATCAGTTCCCAGGACCTACATGTCTGTGGTGTAACAAGCCTACACCTGCCTTCTTCTATCCATTCTCCTTCCTCTAATGATTGACGCCAGTGAGAAATACAGACTAGTGACACAACATCATTTATTAGCAATGTCAACCCTTGTTACCCAATAGTGAGAAACACAACATCATGGTAAAAGGATTTAATGTAAATCGAGAAATGCAATTATTTCTAGGGAGACTGTGTATGGCCGGGCTGATTTACCAGGCTGAGATATAATCTGAGCTGCAGAGAGCTGCCACTCCTATTGATCGCCTTGCAAAGACAAACAAGTCTAAGCAGGATCTGCAGCTAAGACGCATCCACATCACACCAGCAGCTGAGGTTCAAGTCTTCATTTATCTCTGTAGCAATCAAAACACTTCCGTACACCACCAGCAATAACAGGATTCTTCACCAGTCACACCAGTGCACTAAGTATGTTATACACTGACCAGTACTGGGTTATAGAAACACCTCACTTTCTACTATAACATCACCATACCTGCTATATATAACACATCTCATATCTGGTCATAAATATAATAAAGCTATACAGATGGACCGCAGCTCATTTACTCAAGAACAAGACGATTCTCGTCTTTACCTTAGCGCATGGATGCAGTATATACAACGTGGCATATTCTTCCTATCATATATGTCTGTGGTCTCAGGGTAAAATATCTGTAATAAGAGTATGGAGACAATTATTAAAAAATAATATGAAAATAAAACTTATAAGACTGTAAGGCGCAGGTAAACCTACCTTTGGGAGGCCAATCTCAGTCATTGCATTTAGCCACTGAATCACATTGTCTGTATGTCTAAAGTGGAGACCGGTGGCCTAAGAGAGAAGAAAATACTTGGTACTTCTCATGGCAGCAATGGGCATACAACCAGGTTTTCTATTGTTATATGTTGTTATAAAAAACATTGCTTGGATTCTCTACAATACTATTATTATATTATATGTATATTATATTATTATACCCTATAAAAAATAGAATATCCTGGCAATATGTTATCACTTTATAAAATAGTTATGTTGCCCTCTCAACTAGAAACACAACTACATTAAAGGACACCTGTCATCAGGTCTGTGTCACTTGTCCTGTCACCTCTACCTGTTGGAGCAGCTCACAAGGACCCCATCCCAGCCTTTATCTAGTTATTTCATACATTATTCATTGTAAAATCATCTGTTCTTTATTATGTAAATGAGGCTGATCACATGGTCAGAGGCAGTGATGTCACCCGTGTTACCCCTCCCCTCTCCTCCAATTGCTCATTTCTGTGTGTAATGTATAGTAAAGCATGGCTAGTGTGTGTGCTGTATCTACTGACATGCTGCATCTTCCTAATATACAGGTGAGAGACACAGACATCAGCTACACATGAATCTGACATGTTCTGCTGTAACATGGCTGCCTGGAGCTGCTGTATCTCTCCTAAACACACACACACATGCACACACAGGCTGCAGGGGGTGTGGCCACCAATACCAGGAAGCACATCATTATACAACCTCACAGCATTATACAGGCTGTCAGTCATGCACTGGGGGTGTGGCTGTGCCTCCCACTCATGAATAGAGTGGACAGCTTGAATATGCTAATGCTTCATTGGACATTTCACAGGTCATTTGCATACAGCTTTAGGACCTCATTGCTTAGGTTTACAGACATGTAGAGGGACAATGAAGGGATAGAGGCAATGCTCTCTAATGGCAGTTTATGAAAATATATTTAGTTTAGGGGGGTTATTTTGCATGACGGGTTCTCTTTAAGCACAAAACTAAAGTCATGTCATATTTTATTCTTTACAATGTCGTATACATGTGATGCAGGTATGTCTCCACAGCATGCTGCAAGGACACTATAGGGGCTCACCTTGACAAGTATAACCTGTTTATATGTATGTTTATACCTCTTGTGTCATATTAAACATTAGCTACTAAGATGGTAAAAATCTACATCTACTGTGAGAATGATGTTTGAAATATTTTATTAGAATATGCTTACATTGTATCTGGTCTGCTCCCGATCATAAATCTTCTTTAAAGATACAACCTTAGGACTGAAAAAGTTTCCAAGTTTGGCCAGGTAAACTCCATTTCTGAGCCCTTCTTCAAGCTCTGTAGTAGGGGGCAGGTCCTCCATCAGGCAGGCCTCCATCCACCTGTAATAAATGCCCACAATGGATCAATCATAATGAAACAATGGAGAAGAATTTGTGCAGATTCTGGGAAAAAAGTTATTTAGACCAAGTTCACATCTGCATTGCATGTTTCCATTAAAAAAACAAATCAATGACACAGCCCTGGAATCAGAAGTTCTCTACCACTAAGTATGCTGACCTCAGATTTTATTTAAAGAATAACTAAACCTTTAAAGTATTTTTTTCATTTCATCCTATGTGCCTTTATTCTGCTTTTTCTCCTGTAGTGAGCAGTGTCTCTTAAAGCCTGCTGTGCTCTGTCTACTTCAGACAGATAAGGAGGCTAATAATTAAATCGTTAGATACTTCCAAATATTTCCCTTCATGATTCACCTCTCTGGCTGTATAGAGTTAAGTCAATAGATAGAATAGAATGGAAAAATGCTGCTGTCATAAGCTGTAATCAAGAATTAAAATGCTACTGGGCCTTTAATCAGTCCGGCAATTTCCTCCACGCGGAGAAGACACAGGACAGAAGATGGCCGCTGGTCACATGTCCACATCACATGTCCTGCACCTGCCTGGCTGTAGTCGGTTGGTTGCAATGCATCCAGTATGTGCCATGATGGCAGTTACACATCATTACTATGGTAACAGTGAAGGACAGTCTGTTACATCATCACTGGGGGCAGAAAATAAGACGGAGGAGGAGTTACTGAGAACTAAAGGATCAAGGGTCGTGTATTTTCCAGTGGCAGCCATCATGGTTATAGCTTCACGTACTTTTGAGAGGCCATAACATTTTGTGAATCATAAAATCAAACTATTTGAGCTCCATTTTGTAAATAATGACATTGAGTTTTGTTATATTCATTTAATTATAGCATCATGGGTTTTCGTATCGGATGTTCATAATCCAAGAATATCCCTTTAATAAGATTCAGCAAAATTCACTGGTATGACCAGTTTTAAGTTTGAGGGGTGCAATTTACAAATGTGGTACTTTATGTTGAGTTTTTAATAAATAGAATTTTTAAAACGCCTATAAATATGAACAGATTTAAAATAATTAAATCTAATGTAAGTTAGCAACCTGAGAGGTTAGCCTAACTGTATGATGAGCATAACATTTAGAAATCAGAAAAATCACTACATTTGAATAAAAAATTTTTCCTAAATACATGCAAAATATTTACACTAAATATACCACTAAAGTGAAGTACAACATGTCACAAAACACAATCTGAAAATAAGAGGGTGCTACCAGGCCCGTTGGGGGGGAGGGGACCCACACCGGCACATTGTTGTGTCCAGGGGCGTAACAACAGCCGGCAGTGGGGAGTAGTAACACCCATCTCATCTGTGCCCAGTTTGTTTATACTGTATGTCTGAGTATATGATGTATATATACTATATGCATGTTTATAATGTGTATATACTTTAATAGTATGGCCCCATTTATTAAAACCCCTGCGACTGTAAGTTCATTTCAGTGCAAAGTCAGACTAAAAACTGGTGCAAACACTTTAATAAATGTGGGGTGTACTTTAATAAGTGTATAAATGTATATCAGTGCATAAATGTGTGCATATTAGTGAATAAATGTATGTATAAAAGTGTGTGTATGAGTCGAGAACTTTATGTGTGTACATATATGTATATATTATTTAAGGGGAAGTGGGGGCCCCATGCAGAAGTCTGCTATGGGACGCAGCCACTCCTAGTTACGCCAATGATAATGACACCTGACAGATTTGAAAAATTAGACTGGGTCCTTGAAGGGGTTTTCCCATGAACAAGATAGGCACTATCCTGTGGATAGTGCCTAACTGGCTGATTGGTGGGGGTCTCAGTGATGAGAACCCTACAGATTATGGGAGCTGGGGGTCTGATGTACCCCCATAGGATGCCCCATCGCTCCCCAAGATTACCAGAGCAAACAATGCAGTGCTCGGCAATCTCCGTCAGCTCCATGAAGATCAACAGCAGAGTCCGGCCATGTGCAACTGGCTGTTTCGTTCATTTCGGGTAACAGCGAGGGGTCCAACTGGTGTACATTGGACCCAGCAATCTTTTGATCAGTGGGGGTCTCAACATTGAGATCCCCACTAATCAGCAAGTTATGCCCTATCCTGTTGATAGGGTCTAACTTGTTTTGTGGGAAAACCCCCTTATGGTGAAATGAGCTGGGACCTTAAGGGGTTAAGACTGTTCCATTGCTCTCTCCTTTCAGAGTATATGTCCCTGTATATGATTGCTTTTCCCACATATGTTTTAGCTTTTAATTTCAGCGCATTTAGGATTCTTTGAGAAGTAAAGTGCTTGTAACAGAAGGCAGGCCTGCAAAGTTGTGGTAGTCAAGGTTAAAGTTGTGTATTTTCCAGTATTCATGACCTGTATTTCTAGGCTTCTATATTTAACTTTTAACCTTTTTTTTTTTTATAGCTGTTATCTTCTGTAACGGAGAATGTCACCTAACATTGCTCTGAAGGTGCAGCTCTTTTCTTTGGTGCAAACATAAAAAAAACTGCATAAAAGACAATTACAGCGGTTTGTGCTACAAATAGTATTATTCTAAGACTAGCCAGAAAAGATGCTGAAGATTCCCTTCATAATGAGTTTTATATTACGAGTCTACAGTATTACAGAGGTTCTAAGAAGAATTGAAACAAGCTAATGATATGAGCATGTCAAGTTCTATATATTACTAATATGGATTCTCAGAATCTGAATTTTACCATGATGACTTAATGGGAGACACTGCAGATGTGCTTCAAAATATGGTGGGAATTCTGCACTGCAGCCTCCATAAAGTTACATTGAAGGTGTTATTACTCTGTAATGTCTTATTTTATTTAAAGGGAACCTGTCATCAGAAACTGGTCTAAAAAACGACTCTAGCATCTTTATACCTTACAGATCATATTTCTTTCATAGCCCAGCAAGGTTCCATCACCCAGAAAATCAACTTTGAAGTGAAATGTAAACTTTTAGTATAAGGTCAAGATGGCAGAGAGTTTAACAGTGAAGTCAAGCTCTCCCTGCCTCTGAACACCTCCTCCTGTGACTTTCATCATGCACCAGACTTAAGGAGATCTGGGTAGTGATCTCTCTGGGTGCAGGATCATCAATTATAGTGAAGTGATCTTTTTGAGACAGGGAAAGCTTGGATTCAGTGCTAAAGTCTCCACCTCCTGGACTTCATACAACAAATTTATACTCACTTCAAAGTTGATTTTGTGGATGATGCAACCACCCTGGGCCATGAAAGAAATATGATCTTGAATGTGTTTAACCGCTAGACAACATACTGGTAGTGGTTTATTAGGCATGTTTCTGCTGACAGGTTCCCTTTAATGTCTTAGGCAGCTTTCATACGACTATATATGGCAGCTGTCTGCTAGCCGTACATAGGATGGCTAGCATATGGCCGCCGCAGAAGTGCATGGTGCACGGAACATTACAGTGAGCATGCGGCAGGGGAGGGGTGAGCAGCGCTTATCCCTCCGCCACTCCAGCCGAACACACGTGGAACGCCCGAGTACCAGCAAGGGCAAAGCACACATTAGTGTGAAAGCGGCTTAACGTAATGTCTTATTTTATTATCAAGCAAAATATTTTCCTATTTTATCTATCAAGCAAAATCTACTGACAATACAGATACGGGGCAAATGTTAGTTATATTTACACATTTTCCATATATATGGATTCATCTAATAGGTTACTTCAATAGAAAAACGTTCTTAAAAAAAGACCCACAAGTGGTATAAAGAGAGGATTAGAGTGTGAAAAAATAGTGGCTAAAGGAACTGAAAGCAACATGTGGCTTTAATGCCGAAAATGACATGCAAATACATTTTGAAAATATCAGTGAAATATTTTTTGTGTATAATGACATATGTGGTCCATAGAGGGCGGTATATACAGAAGATGTGCAGTACACGGATGTGGGAGCTCACAATGTGATACAATTTGTAACAACGAATGATCAGTCATGTGCCAGTAAGTAACCGCTGCAGCATAAGGACAATTCCAGACAGATGAATAATCTTTCTAGAACTTTCCAGGTCACCACATGAAAAGTAACAAATGTCACACAATATGATGCATCTGCTCCTCCATAGACACTGGCAAGAATCTAGCAATCCACATATGAGTCAGCCAAATGATATAACAGTACAACTAAAAAGCATGGCTCTGTAATAGATTCATCACCTAAAAGTTTTATTCAATTAATTCCAACAAAAAAGTTATGAATCTGTTGTTTTTACACTATGGAACAGCTAATGATCCCTGTATCTGACACAATATCCCAACTCATTAATAAAAGTTACAAGACGTTAACATGTGTATTTGATGTGCCACCGTGACACCTTCTAATCTTGTGTCTCTCATGGACCTTGGTGACGGCATCACCCAGAAAATCAACTTTGAAGTAATGGGCAAATTGGTTGTATAAAGTCAAGGAGGTGGAGATGTTAACACTTAAGTCAAGGAAATGCTCTGAACGCCTCCTCCTCTGTGATTGACATCATGCATTGGACTTCAGGAGACCTGGTTAGTGAGGTCTCTAGATGCAGGTGCATCAATTACAGTCAAGGGGAGAGAGGAAGAGAGAGCTTGACTTCAGTGTTAAAATCTCTGCCTCCTTGATTTTATACAACTAATTTACATCTCACTTCAAAGTTGATTTTCTGGATGATGCAACCCCACTGGTTCATGAAAGAAACATTTTCTGGAAATTGTTCAGCTGCATGACAACATACTGGTAGTGGTTTATTAGGTAAATTTCTGCTGACAGGTTCCCTTTAAGCATTTATAGAGTTGGAGCTATATGTGCCACTATAGCAGATCACTGATGCAAAATGGTGACAGGGACCAGCATAGAAACAATGAATTGTAATTGCTAGTAATTGGAGGAGGAAAACTTGTACATATCTATTATATTGGCATCTGCCATTTTTGTTTTGAAGCTGTAAAACCCTTGAATATTATGAAGTAATAGTATGATACCAGAATAGGTCATCATCAGTGGGGTCAAATCAAGAAAGAATAAGTTGCAATGCTAATTCAGTGCTGCTGCCCCTCTACAGTTCTTTCCCTGGAAGTGAAATGCCCAGCCCCCAGATGCAGCAAAGTCTAATACAAGTAATATGGGGTTAAATACAGTTCCCTGCAGAAAGGTGTGGACAATAACACTGATATGCACAAAAGACATATACAGGCGGTCCCCTACTTAAGGACACCCGACCCCTAGTTAAAGACGGACCTCTCTGCCCCCTGTGACCTCTGCTGAAGCTCTGGATGTTACTATAGTCCCAGGCTGCAATGATCAGCTGTGAGGTGTCACAGCTAAAAAAATGAAGTTTTATTGATAATCCTTGGTCCAATTACTTACTACAATTTGAAACTCCAATTGTCACTGGGGCAAAATTTATTATTGGTCTGGATCTACAATTATAAAATATACAGTTTCAACTTACATACAAATTCAATTTAATAACAAACCTATGGACCCTATCTTGTACGTTACCCGGTATTGGGAAAGTGGTGGCATATCTCAGCAATATACCATCCTAGAAATGGCGAATGGACCAGAGTGGTTAGACTCTTCCCTATTGCAGATGGCGTCAGAGTGGTTGGACATTTATGATATAAAAGTCATGTCTTCTATAGGAAAGGCCCATTAACCTTCCACATTGCACTGAGTAGAAACTTCCATCACGCTCCAGCTCTAGAGAAGGGTATAAAGACGCTCCACGTAACTTATGTGAATAATAAAGCAACATATTTAGCTGTTCATTAACTTGATGACTTATTTTATTCTCCTTTCTTATTCAGAGACCCAAGGGTGTTTCCCTGCCAAGCACTTCTGAAAAAGACAGTGCAGAAAAACACACATTTCCAGCAGATGTTGCTGTGGAAACGCGGCCAGTTGTGTAGACTGGGCCGCTGCCAAGAGCAGATTCTTCATGTGAAGGGGGTTGTGAGCGCAGAGCTGCTGCCATCTCAGGAATGGTAGACCGCCGAATCATTGAGATGGAAAACCTATCTAATATTGGAGAGTTTCTCACAGGAAATGATTGTCCAAATACCTCACGGCCTATTATTACACTGGAAATGAGCGCTAGCTGAGCTGCCGTGCCACCCAAACTATGACGTATCAGGCCGGCATTGTGCAATCTATCCAGGAAAATGTATACAGCGTAGACGGGTCCCTGATGTCACCTGGAATATGTATCCCTAACCACAGAGGTCTAAGAGATCCAGACTCCTAATAAAGAGGATATCTTTTCACACTGGATACTAGTACTACATGTGTTTATTTCTAGATTGCTGCTCGTATCTTTGTACCTGGACGCATTTCCTTTAGCGACCATCTATTATTTGATGTATTAACTGTACAATTATACTGTTAGTAACTTACAAGACAGAAAACAAGGAAAATCAACAACTCATTGTCTAAGAGCAGAATAATGAAAGTACAGAAGTGTTTTTGGTCTCCATCTGCAGTGAAGCATGTGTGTGCCGGCTGCTGCAAGGATTATGTTGTGTTGGTTATAAATACAGGATAGCAATATTTCATACACACTGAACCGGAAGCATCAATTAAAGGGATTCTGCTGCTATATGGTCATCTGTAAGTGGAGTTATTTATTCAGAGATCAAAATCACTCCCACAGAGATATATTAAAGAGAACCTGTCACCAGAGACCACCCCCTCCCCCACAGACCACAGTTCCTTTTACGTCTTTATAAATGTTCCACAAATGCCTCCATCTATGGGGTTAGAGCCAGCATTTCTCTAAAAAAATACTTTTATTGATGGCCTCTGTCACTGTTATTCCGACACCCCCCTCCCCTTTAGGTTTGAGTGATGGGGGAGTTATGAAGTTGAGAGAGACCTTGGCTGTGTGTGACTCACTGAAGAGAATTGCTGAGGGCGTGGTTAATGAGGGAGTTGAGAGAGATGCTTGCTTTGTGTGACTTGCTTAACCCTTTCACGACCCGTGACGTAATAGCATGTCACGGGTCCGCTGCGGGTCAATGGAGAGGGCTCACGGGCTGAGCCCTCTCTATAGCCGGTAAGTCTTTGCTGCATACCTCAGCAAAGACATACCACTAACACCCGCACATTTCCGCCGGGAAAGCAGGTGGCTTCGAAAAGATGGCAGCGCGTGGGCGCATTTTGACGTTGTCATCGGGTTAAGAGAATTCCTGAGGGAGGACTGAATGGGGGAGCTGATGAGGGAATGTCTGCCAGTCACACACAACCAGCGTCTCTCTACTTCCTCATTCCTGAGGGGGGCCAGGTTAGCAGTGTGGAGGCGAGGTTGCTTGACTATATGTTAGAGCTCCCCTACCTCCATGACTGGATCTTTAGTAACATTGGGCATTAAAAAAACAGTCTTTCCACAAGAATGGCAGCCCCCATGGATCGATGAATGGAGCTAAAATGCACAATGTTTGTGGGGAGGAAGGGTCGCTGGTAACAGGTTCCCTTTAAGGCCCTATTCATAAGGCAGTTCAGTTGTATGATGAGTCTCTTAGTTGTGTAGCATTACATATTTAAGTTGGATGGACATGACTTTCACTAACTTTCAACATCTGCAGCTTGTGTACCTAATTCAATGTAAGGACACAACATACTACAGTATGTAGCCAAGCCTTACAATGCGGATGTCATGCTCCGGGTGGAGCCGTCATAATTACACTGAACTTCTGATCTTTTCTTCCTGATTCCAAAACCCGGCTCTGAACTGTGATTACAGACCAAAGAGAAAAATGTAGATTGGAATCAAATGTCGGGGGAACAAAAACAAACAAAAAAAAGGCAATGAGAATGATTTGAACATTATTTGTCCTGGAGGATATAAGAGATAGATCCGTCTTACAGGAGATGAAACGGCTAAGTGTGTAACTCGAAGGCGGAACAGGTCAAACCTGTTCTACATAAGAGAAAACCTAGTGACATGGCCTTTTACTACACATAAGGACTAGAGGAGACTTCCTATGATATCCTGAGAGCTGCACACGCGGATATAATGTACTGTGCATTTCTTAAGCCCATTAATAACTTACAGTTAACTTACTGGGGAGAGAGCAAGTTAACCAGTAACAATAGTCATTCCTAAGGGTTCCAGGCAACAAAATCTTCTGCCACCACATTCCTGGACTTGTCTGTAGCCAGAACCACAACATGGGACTAAGCAACTAACTGTACAGACTTGCCTCAACCTGGAGGGCCAAGCCACGCGGCGTCCCTACAGGAACATTACACTTTCAATCCAAGATCTGCAAAGATCTCTACCTTTCTCTTAACCCATTCCTAAACTCATCTGTGAATAAGGCCCATAGAGAGATGTAACGCCAGGTTCACATGATGGGCTGATATCTGATATGTAATGCCCATATGGCCCATTACACATCTGCAGCAGAATTGGTGATATTGCAATAATTTACATATTGTATATGCCGTATATTAATCTATAATGTCATCCTATACTGGATGTCAGTGGTAGCTCAGCCAGACACATCCGGACCTGTAAAGCAAACTATTGGAGTCCATAGGACTGTATGTCAGGCACATGATGCTGAACTTTTATTTCCTCAACAACTTCTGAGACAGTGAAAGTTCATACAGCAGGAAGTAGTTGGAGATTTGGAGAGATGGAGAGGTCGCTGTGAGGAAACAAGGGTCATGATCTGTGCTTCCTCATGGGACCAGAATAGGAAGTAGATAAAAAGATACAGAGAGATACTAGCAATACAGTCATATATTTCATACTCCAATAACTTTTCCATCTCATTTTCTATATTCTCACAAAACAAAACCAAAGGCATCTTGGGATTTATGTCTTAACGCTAGAATCAAGCTGTGTAACATGGAAATATTCCCATTAAAAAGTGGCAAAAAGTGACATGGGAGTTTCAATTAATTTCCGGACAAGCTAATGATTCAGTCTCCTTTCTTCATTATGTAAATGGTTCATTCTGGAGAGGGAAAGTGCCAGCGAATAAATACAACCTAGGTACTGGCACAATATCAGATGGCACACCCAGAGGGAATGCATTTCAAAGATTTTAGGTTACCCCATCAAAAGGGGAAAAAAGGAACTACAATCCCCAATTCAGTGTGATTATATAATATATGGATAACTAAAGGTCATTGTCATTGGAGAGTTCTGTTATGTGCAGGGAAGGGGAGCCTATAATTGTCTATGGAGACATATGGCTTAATAAGATATAAGGGTAATGGATTCAGTGTTATGACATGGCGGTATTTTCTCTCATTTCTGTTTATTCATCTGATTATTTTAATAAATCATAAGCGTTAAACCAGTCCATCTGTCCATATATGTATGTGTATATATTTTAATGACTTGGTGCACAGTCCAAATTGGCATCAGAACGCCCCTTTTTGTGCAGAATTTTATGGCATGGCAGACACAGTGCAGCCGGGACACAAAACTGGTGCAAGCACTTCATAAATACGCGTGCAAGCAGTTTTCAGTGCAAAGTCAGAAAAATGGCGCAAACACTTTAATAAGGGTGGGCCTAGGCGTGTGACCACACATGCAACCTGTGCTTTTGTTTATCCAGCTGCTACTTCCATGCCAACACTAAAAAAAACCTGCTTTTATAGGCTAAAGTGCCTTGGCAGAGCACCCCAGGGATTCGCTGGAGTGACAGAGCTGAAGGGGGAGGGATGAAAGATGAGAGATGGCACTGGAAGCATAGCAGGGAGCGTTGCTATCGCTGTGTAGCCAGAGCTCTCAGGTGCTCTGTTGAAACCCCCAAAGTAATTCAGCCCATATTTCTCAAGGTAACTTTTGGCACGGAAGGAGCAACTGGAAAATAGAAACAAAGGCATGGGTGGCATATGCGGGCATAGCAGTTAGTTTGGTTATGTAAATTATAATGATGGATTCCCGTTCAATTCTTCCAATGAAATAATAAAAGTTTGATTTAAAAAAAAATATTTTAGGTCTACTGCATTTATGGTAAGCTACATCTTCATGAAAACACACATAGGAACACACACACATCTATCATGCAGTGGAAATTCCACCCATCAGCCTCCTATCAAATGTAAATAAAAAGTAAGTGAAAGAAGGAAATCAACATGGATCTAAAACTGAATAAAAACAAAAATATACCCAAAATTCCCATCACAACCTTTCAGTATCTAATACTGTTTTCTTCATCCCTGTTTGCTCCCACTGACAGGGCTTTACGAAAAATATGGATTAGTAAAAGGTGTGTGTCCCATTACAACCTGACCATACAGATGTCAGACACTTATTATTATTTCTCATCCCATCCACAAGAACAGACAGGCCCGCAGCTAACAATGCACCTTCCTAGGCTCCACTGCACTGTATTTTATGTGATAATATAAAAGCACATAAACAAGGACTAAGAGCAAACAATAATAACAACCTACAGCAATCACCACTTCCTCACACGCAGGCAGTTCCTGAAGCACTTAACTCCTTCAATGCAGAGCAGATACAGTGTCATGCTCAGATATGCTGCACAGAATAGGGAGGAAGTGAGGAATATTATGAAATATTTTATTATCTGCATATGAAAAAGCGATGTTGAAAATATAAGAACACATCAGAATGTTGAAGTCAACAGTAAAGTGAAATCACATCTTTCTCCCATTTGCGGACTGATGTCAAAAAATGGAATATGACTACACTGTGTACATACAACGCTAATCATTAATTCAATGCAATGGTTTCTTTTACATATATTAGGATAAGCAAGGATCTTGTCACCACCTGACAGGTTCCCTTCAAAATAGTAGACACTAAGTCAGTGGTGGCAAACCCGTGGCACGGGTGCCAGAGGTGGCACTCAGAGCCCTCTATATGGGCACCCAGGCCATCACCTCAGTGCAGAGCTCAGCAGACTGGACTCGAGGCCTCTTGCAGTCCCAGGCAGCCCAGGACCCTAGGAAGAAACTGCAATGATAATTCAAACTTCTTCTCCTTCTTTCTATTGTATTGGTGTCCTCAAGTGCCTATACAATTTAAACCTGTGACACAGCAGGTAGTAAAAAGTTACTACTTAAATTGTCGCATTGGCACTTTGCGAAAAATACGTGGTTTTTGGTTGCAGTTTGGGCGCTCGGTGTCTAAAAGGTTTGCCATCACTGCACTAAGTGATAGTCACTTACAGGAAATATACCACCTGGAATGTACTTACCCAAGTAGCTCCAGTGGCAGATTCCTCAGTGCACCCTGATGCTGGATATTCTCTTTAAATTTTTATTTGTGGGCTGCTTTGTCCTAAAAAATGTGTTAACTGCAAATTCTACAGGGTGCACTGCCATATTCCCTGTGAGCTCCGGGGGCTATTGCTATTACATATGCACACACACAACCACCCCCTAGCCCCCTCCCCCACTGCTTTCAATGTCCCATGAACCTGGCGTCACACTCCCATGCATGTGGATGGCTTCACGGATGCTCTCTTCATGCTTGTCCAATGTCTATGGTAGTGTCCGACTTAGTCGTCTGCACTGATAAAAAAAACTTTGTCTTTTAGGGAGGGCACGTCTTCTCAAAGCAGTGGTGTTCTGGAGAGGTTTCCCTATAATCTTTTTTGTGCATCCACAAATATAAGTGGATGGACCGGGATGGATTGCCATACATCATAAGCTATTAACATTATTCGGTAAGAAATGCATTATGCTAAAAAAAACGTCCAAGTTTTAAGTTTACTTTTTCACAGATATGTAAATTGTATATGATATGCAACATACACAAGGGCCTAAATACATATCACAAAGTAAAAAA
Source organism: Engystomops pustulosus (assembly GCA_019512145.1). Lineage (NCBI taxonomy): Eukaryota > Metazoa > Chordata > Amphibia > Anura > Leptodactylidae > Engystomops > Engystomops pustulosus. Next base: position 49,701,005 of record CM033644.1, on the reverse strand, counting down.
TAAGGAAGGAAACGGTTCCCATTATCAGCCAGAAACCCAAAACATCTTAGGTAAGACTATTTCACAACAAAATGAAATACATTTTGTTCCAAACACTTTGGCATTCTTTACATATCACACCTACCACTCCTTCATTCCTCTGCCATATCTCTTAACGTACCATCAGTTCATAACAATGGTGACAGCTATTATTCCATATGTTATAGACCTCTGGACCATACATACCCCGTACATACTGTATACACCTGTCAGATGAAAGCTTAAAAGGCATCTACTCATAAGATATAAAGATTTTTCATTCCAATTTGGTTCAAACTCTATTGACTCGTATCTGGGGCTGTGGTTTACAAATATAGAGGCCTCTACGGCTTCCCCAAGGGTGATGGAGATGTTCTGGGGTCCTGTGAAAAGTCTGTAGAGGGGTAAAAGGTGACTGGTTAAGCAGGTAAAGGATTTTTAGTTATTCCATGGGGCTAGAACAGAGCTGCATGGTTATCTTAAAAAACATATAACTAATAATCAAGGTTGTCTTAAAAAATTCACATATATGCACATATCATGATCTAGGCACATGTGCATGATTTAAAGGGAACCTATCTGAAGAAGTATACCTAATAAACCTATACTAGTATGTTGTCAAGCAGCTTCCAGATCATGTTTCTCTCATGACCCAGTGTGGAAGCATCATCCAGAAAATCAACTTTGAAGAGAGTGTAAATTTGTTGTATAAAATCAAGGAGGTTGAGAGTTTAACACTGAATTCAAGCTTTCCCTGTCTCAGAAAGCCCCCCCCCCCTTCATTGTCATTGATGGCCCTGCACCCATAGACATTGTTAACCAGATCTATTGAAGTCTGGTGCATGATGCAAGTCATGGGAGGAGGTGTTCAGAGGCCGGGAGAGCGTGACTTTACTGTTAAACTCTCCTCCTTCTTTATACCATCAATTTACATTTCACTTCAAAGTTGATTTTCTGGGTGATGGAGCCATGATGAGCCCTGATCTGTAAAATGTAAAGCAGCTAGACAACATCCTGGTAGTAGCTAATTAGGCCAGTTTCTGATGACAGGTTCCCTTTAACTTTTACAGAAAGTCTGTCGGAAAAATTACCTATTTTTCTGTCTCGGTTTACACAATAAAGACTCGTCAAATCTGCTAAGAAGTATTCATAAGAGTGTCAGCGCTTGTCATGTCCTCAATGCAGGATTTTATAGCTGATCAGAGGATAATGATGTCGGATATACTGTGATGAGATACAACAAATCTAAGTACCTTAACGCACTGAAACCCATTAAAAATGCAACAGTGCAGGGTTTGGCCCGATATACATTTCCACTGAAACAAATGAAATTTATTATTGAGCAAGTTAAAATGCCAATGGAAACATATATGTGATTGGGCCAAGTCGTCCCCATTTCATTCAAATTGCTTTTCAAAACGCAACTGAATCGCAAAGTGTGAATGCGGCCTGTAACACCACATCTTCCCGAAATCACACATACACATCCATGATCGGCTTAGCTGCAAATACGCACATAGTATGAGGAGATAGACACTTCCCGACTCCTTCAAACTTCCTGGAACAAACTTGACACATAGAATATTTACAACCAAAGAGCGCCCACCATCACAATGCCTCTACATAGTGGTGTCTGATGTGACATGTATGTGCTAGACATTCAGCTGCTTTTTCTTCCAGAGTAGTCTAAAAATAAATTTGTGTTGGGTCTGACGAGTCTGTGTTAGATTTCTGAAACAATTTTGAGGCATGGCCGCAAACCTTAGGAGGTCTGATGTCAGCGCTGTTAGGTGTGTTATTTCCACATCTGAGGACATGTATAGGCTTCAGGGCTTGAGGTAGAATGTGCAGTCTACTCTCTCACTAACTAAGCAGTAACTAACACATACCATAATACCCATCCCATCCCATAAGAGATGTTGAAAAGGTTGTCAAAATACTCCAAAATCTGTCATAAGGCGTTCCCAAAAGATAGAAGCACTCATACTGTCACTAGCAACATCCAATCTGGCAATCCTGTCCATTTAGATCTGTTGCTCTACATGTATGCAGGATACGAGGGAGAGAAGGTAAAATGTTTGATACAGTATATACCATTATATAAGCTGAACTTAGACTTCTTTATAGAAGTTTACCAGACCACAAGCGCTGATTGACAGCTTCACCTGCATCAGGCCGTGCACAGAGAATGCCGCCTATCAGCCTGTAAGTGGAGAAATTAGGACTCTCTCTGTGTCTACGAGGAGTGATGATTTATTCTACTATGTAATGACCAACACTATACATATCGCTATGCAACCATTTTACTTCATCATATGGAGCCCTCAGAAATTAGAAATAACTCTAATGGTTTGCTTTAGGGGTTTTTCTCACATTTTGGTGGGGATTTAGCACTGGATAATGAGAGTCCGCTTACAAGCGAAATGCCCTTCAGATACAGCTCCAAATAAAGAGTATGGAGGTGTTGGGAGGGCTGATCTTGCGACACAATTTGAACTGTAAATTCCGCGGTTTGTCCGAATTGTCGGGTTGTCTGACGGCCACGACCCCTGACTTGTGTCGCATGAAAGCCGGCGCTGATGCAGCAAAATCCGATCGTGTGCGCCAAAAAACCCTGTGCAATTCAGGGCAAATCGGAAATATTCGGGAAACCCAACGGAAATGTGTCCGATAGACCCTTAGTAAATGTGCCCCTATGTCTGTCAAAGTTTGTGCTGGAAAGCCCAACAGTGGATTTACACATAGCACAGGTACTCCAGCAGAAAGATGATTACTTTTTTGGTTTCAAAAATGTCCCCTTAGCCTCCAGAAGGGGTACTAATAAAAAAGGGAAAATATTCAGCTCCATACATAAAATCTTCTTGCTCAGGCACTTTATCACTGGAAAGGGTGAAGTGTTCAGTGAAGCCTACAGTCTGATCATAGGAACTGGCACATATGAATCATTGCTGAGCCGTGTCTGGCTAATGCAAATAATTAGGCAGTGTTCTGTATCCAGCGGGACCGAGCTGTGTGAACCTGACCTTCTGGGCACCGAGCGCTCACTGGAAAATATGGGAAGGCTTTTATTTTCAAAAGAAAGCGATGACCTCTCTCCAAGTTCAATTTCAGGACAAGAAGAACTCTTCCTGGTATAATATCCTCATTATACAATGCATCACCTTCACAACAGCCACCAGCCCCTTCTCTATTATAGTCATTGTTCCTGGAAATCATCCAGTACATTCACTCACGTACAAGTATACACTCAGCCAACAAGACATTCAAAGTAACCATCAGTGTGCTCTCTATAATGATATTAACAGCAAACCTTAAAGGGACCAGCTTTTACACCACTAAACTACTAGTCCCCTCTGGTAGCGTCCAAAATATATTTTCTAGAATTCCCTCCTTATATGACATCTCCTATAAAGTTCCCTAAAATCACAAATGCATGCCTGATTTGAATGTATATTCTGTAAGTTAGAAAAATAAAAAAAATGGGAATTTTAAGAAAACTGTTCTGCATTATGCGACTGTCTGCATGGATGTTAACCCCTTATCAGCGACACTAGTTTTCAGCTCAATGACCAGACTCGATTTTTCAAATCTGACATGTCTCACGATAA